>OY754965.1:51061748-52458501 GCA_963576475.1 Molanna angustata | reverse complement strand
CGATTTCGACGGGGCGAACCGAATTTCAGCCTCCCGAACCTAACCTAACCCGTCCTAAACCGACATAACCTAACTCACTTTTGGGTTTTCCTATACGAACTTTCGGGTTTTTACAGATTTTTCAGATTTTTCCAGATTTTCCGAAAGGTCGTCCGATTTCATGGGGACGAACCGAATTTCAGCCTCCCGAACCTAACCTAACCCGTCCTAAACCGACATAACCTAACTCACTTTTGGCTTTTTTTTACAGATTTTTCGGGTTTTTAGAGATTTTTCAGATTTTTACAGATTTTTACAGATTCGATCAAATTTCAATACACGGAACCGAGTCTCACTTGTCCAAACCTCAGCTAACCTATTATACCCTTAAAGTTTCTTTTTTTTTTTTTTTTTTTTTTTTTTTAAGTGTCTACTTGAGCTTTCGCGAAAGTCGTCTATGGAAACCTACCCTTATTTTTCACGACGAGTATTTCTGCATTCAAAGAAATTTTGGAAAACTTACTGAAATTTTCGATAATTTGGACAACATATTCGGAACCTCCAGTGCGTGTCCGGAGTTTTCGAAAAAATTTTCGAAGTTTTTTCGATCTTTCGATTTTTTCGATTTTTCGAAATTTCGAGACTTTTCGAAATTTCATATTTTCGAAGATTCGAAGATTTTCTGTTTTCGGGTTTTTCGAATTTTCGAGAGCTTTCGAAATTTCATATTTTTAAAAAAATCGAAAATTCGATTTTTCAAAAAATTTCAGATTTTTCGAAATTTCGAAAATTTCAAATTTTTCGAAATTTCAACCAACCCAACCTAACCTGACAAAAATCGAAAAATTTTCAAGTTTCAGATTTTTCGAAATTTCAAAAATTTCAGATTTTTTCCAAATTTCGAAAATTTCAGATTTTTCCAAATTTCAACCAACCCAACCTAACCTGACCTAACCTAACCTAACCTAACCTAACCTAACCTAACCTAACCTAACCTAACCTAACCTAACCTAACCTAACCTAACCTAACCTAACCTAACCTAACCTAACCTAACCTAACCTAACCTAACCTAACCTAACCTAACCTAACCTAACCTAACCTAACCTAACCTAACCTAACCTAACCTAACCTAACCTAACCTAACCTAACCTAACCTAACCTAACCTAACCTAACCTAACCTAACCTAACCTAACCTAACCTAACCTAACCTAACCTAACCTAACCTAACCTAACCTAACCTAACCTAACCTAACCTAACCTAACCTAACCTAACCTAACCTAACCTAACCTAACCTAACCTAACCTAACCTAACCTAACCTAACCTAACCTAACCTAACCTAACCTAACCTAACCTAACCTAACCTAACCTAACCTAACCTAACCTAACCTAACCTAACCTAACCTAACCTAACCTAACCTAACCTAACCTAACCTAACCTAACCTAACCTAACCTAACCTAACCTAACCTAACCTAACTAACCTAACCTAACCTAACCTAACCTAACCTAACCTAACCTAACCTAACCTAACCTAACCTAACCTAACCTAACCTAACCTAACCTAACCTAACCTAAAACCTAACCCTAAAACCCAACGAAGCCTAAAACCTAATTTCCAAAAAATTTCCAAGTTCTGGGTTTTTCGAAAATCTAAAACCCAACCTAACCTAAAACCCAACCCTAAAACCTAACAAAACCTAATGGGTTTTTCGAAAATCTAAAACCCAACCTAACCTAAAACCCAATCCTAAAACCTAACAAATCCTAATGGGTTTTTCGAAAATCTAAAACCCAACCTAACCTAAAACCCAACCCTAAAACCTTATAAAACCTAATGGGTTTTTCGAAAATCTAAAACCCAACCTAACCTAACCTAAAACCTAACCCTAAAACCCAACGAAGCCAAAAACCTAATTTCCAAAAAATTTCCAAGTTGTGGGTTTTTCGAAAATCTAAAACCCAACCCTAAAACCTAACAAAACCTAACGGGTTTTTCGAAAATCTAAAACCCAACCTAACCTTAAACCCAACCCTAAAACCTAACGGGTTTTTCGAAAATCTAAAACCCAACCTAACCTAAAACCCAACCCAAAAACCTTATAAAACCTAATGGGTTTTTCGAAAATCTAAAACCCAACCTAACCTAAAACCCAACCCTAAAACCTAACAAAACCTAATGGGTTTTTCGAAAATCAAAAACCCAACCCTAAAACCTAACAAAACCTAACGGGTTTTTCGAAAATCTAAAACCCAACCTAACCTAACCTAAAACCTAACCCTAAAACCCAACGAAGCCTAAAACCTAATTTCCAAAAAATTTCCAAGTTCTGGGTTTTTCGAAAATCTAAAACCCAACCTAACCTAAAACCCAACCCTAAAACCTAACAAAACCAAATGGGTTTTTCGAAAATCTAAAACCCAACCTAACCTAACCTAACCTAAAACCTAACCCTAAAACCCAACGAAGCCTAAAACCTAACGAAGCCTAAAACCTAACAAAACCTAATGGGTTTTTCGAGAATCTAAAACCCAATCTAACCTAAAACCCAACCCTAAAACCTATCAAAATAACGGGTTTTTCGAAAATCTAAAACCCAACTAAACCTAACCTAACCTAGCCTAAAACCCAACCCTAAAACCCAACGAAGCCTAAAACCTAACGAAGCCTAAAACCTAACGAAGCCTTAAACCTAACCCTAAAACCCAACGAAGCCTAAAACCTAATTTCCAAAAAAATTCCAAGTTCTGGGTTTTTCGAAAATCTAAAACCCAACCTAACCTAAAACCCAACCCTAAAACCTAACAAAACCTAATGGGTTTTTCGAAAATCTAAAACCCAACCTAACCTAACCTAAAACCTAACCCTAAAACCCAACGAAGCCTAAAACCTAACGAAGCCTAAAACCTAACAAAACCTAATGGGTTTTTCGAAAATCTAAAACCCAACCTAACCTAACCTAACCTAAAACCTAACCCTAAAACCCAACGAAGCCTAAAACGTAACGAAGCCTAAAACCTAACGAAGCCTAAAACCTAACAAAACCTAATGGGTTTTTCGAGAATCTAAAACCCAACCTAACCTAAAACCCAACCCTAAAACCTATCAAAACCTAACGGGTTTTTCGAAAATCTAAAACCCAACTAAACCTAACCTAACCTAGCCTAAAACCCAACCCTAAAACCCAACGAAGCCTAAAACCTAACGAAGCCTAAAACCCAACCCTAAAACCCAGCGAAGCCTAAAATCTAATTTCGGGTTTTTCGAAAATTCAACACGCGAACCGAACTCAGCTGACCTAACCTAACCTAACCTGACCTAAATTGACCTACCTCGATGGGACAAAATTCACTAAACCTCACCGTAACTTTTGGGTTTTTCGAGATTTTTCGGGTTCTTCGAAATTTTCGGAAGGGTCGACCGATTTCATTTCAGGAAACCGAATTTCACCCTCCTAAACCTAACCTAACCCGACCTAAACCGACCTAACCTAACTGCCGAAACCTCACTGACTTTTCGAGATTTTCGGATTTTTCGAAAAAAAAATATTTTTCGAAATGGCATCCCGACCCGACCCGAACCGACCTAACCTCACCCGAATCGACCCGACGCAACCCCCTAAACCTCCCCGTGACTTTCGGGTTTTTCGAGATTTTTCGGATTTTTCGAAATTTTCAGAAAGGTCGTCGAAATTCCTTCCGGAATTCCGAGTTTGACCCTTCCAGGCCCGCCCGGACGGAAAATGGACCGATTTGAAAATTTAACAACAAAATGAACCAAAAATCTGTTACATGTCCAGGTCAGTCGGACGTCCCCCTCCCCCATACCTAACGGGAATTTTTTTTTCGAAATTTTTTTTCACATTTTTCGAGATTCCGTCGGATTCGCGTCCAGTTTCCCACCGTGCGCGACCCCACCCGACCTGACCTAACCTAACCTAACCTAACCCGCGAACCTCGCCGTAACTCTGAGGTTTTTCGCGATTTTTCGGATTTTTTTAGTTTTTCCGAAAGGTCATCGTATGTCATTACGAAAAACCGAATTTCACCCGAACCGACCTAACCCGACGCGAGATAAACTGAAATTTTAGGTTTTTACAGATTTTTCAGATTTTTTCAGATTTTTCGAAAGGCCGTCCGATTTCGACGGGGCGAACCGAATTTCAGCCTCCCGAACCTAACCTAACCCGTCCTAAACCGACATAACCTAACTCACTTTTGGGTTTTCCTATACGAACTTTCGGGTTTTTACAGATTTTTCAGATTTTTCCAGATTTTCCGAAAGGTCGTCCGATTTCATGGGGACGAACCGAATTTCAGCCTCCCGAACCTAACCTAACCCGTCCTAAACCGACATAACCTAACTCACTTTTGGCTTTTTTTTACAGATTTTTCGGGTTTTTAGAGATTTTTCAGATTTTTACAGATTTTTACAGATTCGATCAAATTTCAATACACGGAACCGAGTCTCACTTGTCCAAACCTCAGCTAACCTATTATACCCTTAAAGTTTCTTTTTTTTTTTTTTTTAAGTGTCTACTTGAGCTTTCGCGAAAGTCGTCTATGGAAACCTACCCTTATTTTTCACGACGAGTATTTCTGCATTCAAAGAAATTTTGGAAAACTTACTGAAATTTTCGATAATTTGGACAACATATTCGGAACCTCCAGTGCGTGTCCGGAGTTTTCGAAAAAATTTTCGAAGTTTTTTCGATCTTTCGATTTTTTCGATTTTTCGAAATTTCGAGACTTTTCGAAATTTCATATTTTCGAAGATTCGAAGATTTTCTGTTTTCGGGTTTTTCGAATTTTCGAGAGCTTTCGAAATTTCATATTTTTAAAAAAATCGAAAATTAGATTTTTCAAAAAATTTCAGATTTTTCGAAATTTCGAAAATTTCAAATTTTTCGAAATTTCAACCAACCCAACCTAACCTGACAAAAATCGAAAAATTTTCAAGTTTCAGATTTTTCGAAATTTCAAAAATTTCAGATTTTTTCCAAATTTCGAAAATTTCAGATTTTTCCAAATTTCAACCAACCCAACCTAACCTGACCTAACCTAACCTAACCTAACCTAACCTAACCTAACCTAACCTAACCTAACCTAACCTAACCTAACCTAACCTAACCTAACCTAACCTAACCTAACCTAACCTAACCTAACCTAACCTAACCTAACCTAACCTAACCTAACCTAACCTAACCTAACCTAACCTAACCTAACCTAACCTAACCTAACCTAACCTAACCTAACCTAACCTAACCTAACCTAACCTAACCTAACCTAACCTAACCTAACCTAACCTAACCTAACCTAACCTAACCTAACCTAACCTAACCTAACCTAACCTAACCTAACCTAACCTAACCTAACCTAACCTAACCTAACCTAACCTAACCTAACCTAACCTAACCTAACCTAACCTAACCTAACCTAACCTAACCTAACCTAACCTAACCTAACCTAACCTAACCTAACCTAACCTAACCTAACCTAACCTAACCTAACCTAACCTAACCTAACCTAACCTAACCTAACCTAACCTAACCTAACCTAACCTAACCTAACCTAACCTAACCTAACCTAACCTAACCTAACCTAACCTAACCTAACCTAACCTAACCTAACCTAACCTAACCTAACCTAACCTAACCTAACCTAACCTAACCTAAAACCTAACCCTAAAACCCAACGAAGCCTAAAACCTAATTTCCAAAAAATTTCCAAGTTCTGGGTTTTTCGAAAATCTAAAACCCAACCTAACCTAAAACCCAACCCTAAAACCTAACAAAACCTAATGGGTTTTTCGAAAATCTAAAACCCAACCTAACCTAAAACCCAATCCTAAAACCTAACAAATCCTAATGGGTTTTTCGAAAATCTAAAACCCAACCTAACCTAAAACCCAACCCTAAAACCTTATAAAACCTAATGGGTTTTTCGAAAATCTAAAACCCAACCTAACCTAACCTAAAACCTAACCCTAAAACCCAACGAAGCCAAAAACCTAATTTCCAAAAAATTTCCAAGTTGTGGGTTTTTCGAAAATCTAAAACCCAACCCTAAAACCTAACAAAACCTAACGGGTTTTTCGAAAATCTAAAACCCAACCTAACCTTAAACCCAACCCTAAAACCTAACGGGTTTTTCGAAAATCTAAAACCCAACCTAACCTAAAACCCAACCCAAAAACCTTATAAAACCTAATGGGTTTTTCGAAAATCTAAAACCCAACCTAACCTAAAACCCAACCCTAAAACCTAACAAAACCTAATGGGTTTTTCGAAAATCAAAAACCCAACCCTAAAACCTAACAAAACCTAACGGGTTTTTCGAAAATCTAAAACCCAACCTAACCTAACCTAAAACCTAACCCTAAAACCCAACGAAGCCTAAAACCTAATTTCCAAAAAATTTCCAAGTTCTGGGTTTTTCGAAAATCTAAAACCCAACCTAACCTAAAACCCAACCCTAAAACCTAACAAAACCAAATGGGTTTTTCGAAAATCTAAAACCCAACCTAACCTAACCTAACCTAAAACCTAACCCTAAAACCCAACGAAGCCTAAAACCTAACGAAGCCTAAAACCTAACAAAACCTAATGGGTTTTTCGAGAATCTAAAACCCAATCTAACCTAAAACCCAACCCTAAAACCTATCAAAATAACGGGTTTTTCGAAAATCTAAAACCCAACTAAACCTAACCTAACCTAGCCTAAAACCCAACCCTAAAACCCAACGAAGCCTAAAACCTAACGAAGCCTAAAACCTAACGAAGCCTTAAACCTAACCCTAAAACCCAACGAAGCCTAAAACCTAATTTCCAAAAAAATTCCAAGTTCTGGGTTTTTCGAAAATCTAAAACCCAACCTAACCTAAAACCCAACCCTAAAACCTAACAAAACCTAATGGGTTTTTCGAAAATCTAAAACCCAACCTAACCTAACCTAAAACCTAACCCTAAAACCCAACGAAGCCTAAAACCTAACGAAGCCTAAAACCTAACAAAACCTAATGGGTTTTTCGAAAATCTAAAACCCAACCTAACCTAACCTAACCTAAAACCTAACCCTAAAACCCAACGAAGCCTAAAACGTAACGAAGCCTAAAACCTAACGAAGCCTAAAACCTAACAAAACCTAATGGGTTTTTCGAGAATCTAAAACCCAACCTAACCTAAAACCCAACCCTAAAACCTATCAAAACCTAACGGGTTTTTCGAAAATCTAAAACCCAACTAAACCTAACCTAACCTAGCCTAAAACCCAACCCTAAAACCCAACGAAGCCTAAAACCTAACGAAGCCTAAAACCCAACCCTAAAACCCAGCGAAGCCTAAAATCTAATTTCGGGTTTTTCGAAAATTCAACACGCGAACCGAACTCAGCTGACCTAACCTAACCTAACCTGACCTAAATTGACCTACCTCGATGGGACAAAATTCACTAAACCTCACCGTAACTTTTGGGTTTTTCGAGATTTTTCGGGTTCTTCGAAATTTTCGGAAGGGTCGACCGATTTCATTTCAGGAAACCGAATTTCACCCTCCTAAACCTAACCTAACCCGACCTAAACCGACCTAACCTAACTGCCGAAACCTCACTGACTTTTCGAGATTTTCGGATTTTTCGAAAAAAAAATATTTTTCGAAATGGCATCCCGACCCGACCCGAACCGACCTAACCTCACCCGAATCGACCCGACGCAACCCCCTAAACCTCCCCGTGACTTTCGGGTTTTTCGAGATTTTTCGGATTTTTCGAAATTTTCAGAAAGGTCGTCGAAATTCCTTCCGGAATTCCGAGTTTGACCCTTCCAGGCCCGCCCGGACGGAAAATGGACCGATTTGAAAATTTAACAACAAAATGAACCAAAAATCTGTTACATGTCCAGGTCAGTCGGACGTCCCCCTCCCCCATACCTAACGGGAATTTTTTTTTCGAAATTTTTTTTCACATTTTTCGAGATTCCGTCGGATTCGCGTCCAGTTTCCCACCGTGCGCGACCCCACCCGACCTGACCTAACCTAACCTAACCTAACCCGCGAACCTCGCCGTAACTCTGAGGTTTTTCGCGATTTTTCGGATTTTTTTAGTTTTTCCGAAAGGTCATCGTATGTCATTACGAAAAACCGAATTTCACCCGAACCGACCTAACCCGACGCGAGATAAACTGAAATTTTAGGTTTTTACAGATTTTTCAGATTTTTTCAGATTTTTCGAAAGGCCGTCCGATTTCGACGGGGCGAACCGAATTTCAGCCTCCCGAACCTAACCTAACCCGTCCTAAACCGACATAACCTAACTCACTTTTGGGTTTTCCTATACGAACTTTCGGGTTTTTACAGATTTTTCAGATTTTTCCAGATTTTCCGAAAGGTCGTCCGATTTCATGGGGACGAACCGAATTTCAGCCTCCCGAACCTAACCTAACCCGTCCTAAACCGACATAACCTAACTCACTTTTGGCTTTTTTTTACAGATTTTTCGGGTTTTTAGAGATTTTTCAGATTTTTACAGATTTTTACAGATTCGATCAAATTTCAATACACGGAACCGAGTCTCACTTGTCCAAACCTCAGCTAACCTATTATACCCTTAAAGTTTCTTTTTTTTTTTTTTTTAAGTGTCTACTTGAGCTTTCGCGAAAGTCGTCTATGGAAACCTACCCTTATTTTTCACGACGAGTATTTCTGCATTCAAAGAAATTTTGGAAAACTTACTGAAATTTTCGATAATTTGGACAACATATTCGGAACCTCCAGTGCGTGTCCGGAGTTTTCGAAAAAATTTTCGAAGTTTTTTCGATCTTTCGATTTTTTCGATTTTTCGAAATTTCGAGACTTTTCGAAATTTCATATTTTCGAAGATTCGAAGATTTTCTGTTTTCGGGTTTTTCGAATTTTCGAGAGCTTTCGAAATTTCATATTTTTAAAAAAATCGAAAATTAGATTTTTCAAAAAATTTCAGATTTTTCGAAATTTCGAAAATTTCAAATTTTTCGAAATTTCAACCAACCCAACCTAACCTGACAAAAATCGAAAAATTTTCAAGTTTCAGATTTTTCGAAATTTCAAAAATTTCAGATTTTTTCCAAATTTCGAAAATTTCAGATTTTTCCAAATTTCAACCAACCCAACCTAACCTGACCTAACCTAACCTAACCTAACCTAACCTAACCTAACCTAACCTAACCTAACCTAACCTAACCTAACCTAACCTAACCTAACCTAACCTAACCTAACCTAACCTAACCTAACCTAACCTAACCTAACCTAACCTAACCTAACCTAACCTAACCTAACCTAACCTAACCTAACCTAACCTAACCTAACCTAACCTAACCTAACCTAACCTAACCTAACCTAACCTAACCTAACCTAACCTAACCTAACCTAACCTAACCTAACCTAACCTAACCTAACCTAACCTAACCTAACCTAACCTAACCTAACCTAACCTAACCTAACCTAACCTAACCTAACCTAACCTAACCTAACCTAACCTAACCTAACCTAACCTAACCTAACCTAACCTAACCTAACCTAACCTAACCTAACCTAACCTAACCTAACCTAACCTAACCTAACCTAACCTAACCTAACCTAACCTAACCTAACCTAACCTAACCTAACCTAACCTAACCTAACCTAACCTAACCTAACCTAACCTAACCTAACCTAACCTAACCTAACCTAACCTAACCTAACCTAACCTAACCTAACCTAACCTAACCTAACCTAACCTAACCTAACCTAAAACCTAACCCTAAAACCCAACGAAGCCTAAAACCTAATTTCCAAAAAATTTCCAAGTTCTGGGTTTTTCGAAAATCTAAAACCCAACCTAACCTAAAACCCAACCCTAAAACCTAACAAAACCTAATGGGTTTTTCGAAAATCTAAAACCCAACCTAACCTAAAACCCAATCCTAAAACCTAACAAATCCTAATGGGTTTTTCGAAAATCTAAAACCCAACCTAACCTAAAACCCAACCCTAAAACCTTATAAAACCTAATGGGTTTTTCGAAAATCTAAAACCCAACCTAACCTAACCTAAAACCTAACCCTAAAACCCAACGAAGCCAAAAACCTAATTTCCAAAAAATTTCCAAGTTGTGGGTTTTTCGAAAATCTAAAACCCAACCCTAAAACCTAACAAAACCTAACGGGTTTTTCGAAAATCTAAAACCCAACCTAACCTTAAACCCAACCCTAAAACCTAACGGGTTTTTCGAAAATCTAAAACCCAACCTAACCTAAAACCCAACCCAAAAACCTTATAAAACCTAATGGGTTTTTCGAAAATCTAAAACCCAACCTAACCTAAAACCCAACCCTAAAACCTAACAAAACCTAATGGGTTTTTCGAAAATCAAAAACCCAACCCTAAAACCTAACAAAACCTAACGGGTTTTTCGAAAATCTAAAACCCAACCTAACCTTACCTAAAACCTAACCCTAAAACCCAACGAAGCCTAAAACCTAATTTCCAAAAAATTTCCAAGTTCTGGGTTTTTCGAAAATCTAAAACCCAACCTAACCTAAAACCCAACCCTAAAACCTAACAAAACCAAATGGGTTTTTCGAAAATCTAAAACCCAACCTAACCTAACCTAACCTAAAACCTAACCCTAAAACCCAACGAAGCCTAAAACCTAACGAAGCCTAAAACCTAACAAAACCTAATGGGTTTTTCGAGAATCTAAAACCCAATCTAACCTAAAACCCAACCCTAAAACCTATCAAAATAACGGGTTTTTCGAAAATCTAAAACCCAACTAAACCTAACCTAA
Source organism: Molanna angustata (assembly GCA_963576475.1). Taxonomy (NCBI): domain Eukaryota; kingdom Metazoa; phylum Arthropoda; class Insecta; order Trichoptera; family Molannidae; genus Molanna; species Molanna angustata. Next base: position 52,447,722 of record OY754965.1, on the reverse strand, counting down.
CCTAGCCTAAAACCCAACCCTAAAACCCAACGAAGCCTAAAACCTAACGAAGCCTAAAACCTAACGAAGCCTTAAACCTAACCCTAAAACCCAACGAAGCCTAAAACCTAATTTCCAAAAAAATTCCAAGTTCTGGGTTTTTCGAAAATCTAAAACCCAACCTAACCTAAAACCCAACCCTAAAACCTAACAAAACCTAATGGGTTTTTCGAAAATCTAAAACCCAACCTAACCTAACCTAAAACCTAACCCTAAAACCCAACGAAGCCTAAAACCTAACGAAGCCTAAAACCTAACAAAACCTAATGGGTTTTTCGAAAATCTAAAACCCAACCTAACCTAACCTAACCTAAAACCTAACCCTAAAACCCAACGAAGCCTAAAACGTAACGAAGCCTAAAACCTAACGAAGCCTAAAACCTAACAAAACCTAATGGGTTTTTCGAGAATCTAAAACCCAACCTAACCTAAAACCCAACCCTAAAACCTATCAAAACCTAACGGGTTTTTCGAAAATCTAAAACCCAACTAAACCTAACCTAACCTAGCCTAAAACCCAACCCTAAAACCCAACGAAGCCTAAAACCTAACGAAGCCTAAAACCCAACCCTAAAACCCAGCGAAGCCTAAAATCTAATTTCGGGTTTTTCGAAAATTCAACACGCGAACCGAACTCAGCTGACCTAACCTAACCTAACCTGACCTAAATTGACCTACCTCGATGGGACAAAATTCACTAAACCTCACCGTAACTTTTGGGTTTTTCGAGATTTTTCGGGTTCTTCGAAATTTTCGGAAGGGTCGACCGATTTCATTTCAGGAAACCGAATTTCACCCTCCTAAACCTAACCTAACCCGACCTAAACCGACCTAACCTAACTGCCGAAACCTCACTGACTTTTCGAGATTTTCGGATTTTTCGAAAAAAAAATATTTTTCGAAATGGCATCCCGACCCGACCCGAACCGACCTAACCTCACCCGAATCGACCCGACGCAACCCCCTAAACCTCCCCGTGACTTTCGGGTTTTTCGAGATTTTTCGGATTTTTCGAAATTTTCAGAAAGGTCGTCGAAATTCCTTCCGGAATTCCGAGTTTGACCCTTCCAGGCCCGCCCGGACGGAAAATGGACCGATTTGAAAATTTAACAACAAAATGAACCAAAAATCTGTTACATGTCCAGGTCAGTCGGACGTCCCCCTCCCCCATACCTAACGGGAATTTTTTTTTCGAAATTTTTTTTCACATTTTTCGAGATTCCGTCGGATTCGCGTCCAGTTTCCCACCGTGCGCGACCCCACCCGACCTGACCTAACCTAACCTAACCTAACCCGCGAACCTCGCCGTAACTCTGAGGTTTTTCGCGATTTTTCGGATTTTTTTAGTTTTTCCGAAAGGTCATCGTATGTCATTACGAAAAACCGAATTTCACCCGAACCGACCTAACCCGACGCGAGATAAACTGAAATTTTAGGTTTTTACAGATTTTTCAGATTTTTTCAGATTTTTCGAAAGGCCGTCCGATTTCGACGGGGCGAACCGAATTTCAGCCTCCCGAACCTAACCTAACCCGTCCTAAACCGACATAACCTAACTCACTTTTGGGTTTTCCTATACGAACTTTCGGGTTTTTACAGATTTTTCAGATTTTTCCAGATTTTCCGAAAGGTCGTCCGATTTCATGGGGACGAACCGAATTTCAGCCTCCCGAACCTAACCTAACCCGTCCTAAACCGACATAACCTAACTCACTTTTGGCTTTTTTTTACAGATTTTTCGGGTTTTTAGAGATTTTTCAGATTTTTACAGATTTTTACAGATTCGATCAAATTTCAATACACGGAACCGAGTCTCACTTGTCCAAACCTCAGCTAACCTATTATACCCTTAAAGTTTCTTTTTTTTTTTTTTTTTTTTTTTTTTTAAGTGTCTACTTGAGCTTTCGCGAAAGTCGTCTATGGAAACACGACGAGTATTTCTGCATTCAAAGAAATTTTGGAAAACTTACTGAAATTTTCGATAATTTGGACAACATATTCGGAACCTCCAGTGCGTGTCCGGAGTTTTCGAAAAAATTTTCGAAGTTTTTTCGATCTTTCGATTTTTTCGATTTTTCGAAATTTCGAGACTTTTCGAAATTTCATATTTTCGAAGATTCGAAGATTTTCTGTTTTCGGGTTTTTCGAATTTTCGAGAGCTTTCGAAATTTCATATTTTTAAAAAAATCGAAAATTAGATTTTTCAAAAAATTTCAGATTTTTCGAAATTTCGAAAATTTCAAATTTTTCGAAATTTCAACCAACCCAACCAAACCTGACAAAAATCGAAAAATTTTCAAGTTTCAGATTTTTCGAAATTTCAAAAATTTCAGATTTTTTCCAAATTTCGAAAATTTCAGATTTTTCCAAATTTCAACCAACCCAACCTAACCTGACCTAACCTAACCTAACCTAACCTAACCTAACCTAACCTAACCTAACCTAACCTAACCTAACCTAACCTAACCTAACCTAACCTAACCTAACCTAACCTAACCTAACCTAACCTAACCTAACCTAACCTAACCTAACCTAACCTAACCTAACCTAACCTAACCTAACCTAACCTAACCTAACCTAACCTAACCTAACCTAACCTAACCTAACCTAACCTAACCTAACCTAACCTAACCTAACCTAACCTAACCTAACCTAACCTAACCTAACCTAACCTAACCTAACCTAACCTAACCTAACCTAACCTAACCTAACCTAACCTAACCTAACCTAACCTAACCTAACCTAACCTAACCTAACCTAACCTAACCTAACCTAACCTAACCTAACCTAACCTAACCTAACCTAACCTAACCTAACCTAACCTAACCTAACCTAACCTAACCTAACCTAACCTAACCTAACCTAACCTAACCTAACCTAACCTAACCTAACCTAACCTAACCTAACCTAACCTAACCTAACCTAACCTAACCTAACCTAACCTAACCTAACCTAACCTAACCTAACCTAACCTAACCTAACCTAACCTAACCTAACCTAACCTAACCTAACCTAACCTAACCTAACCTAACCTAACCTAACCTAACCTAACCTAACCTAACCTAACCTAACCTAACCTAACCTAACCTAACCTAACCTAACCTAACCTAACCTAACCTAACCTAACCTAACCTAACCTAACCTAACCTAACCTAACCTAACCTAACCTAACCTAACCTAACCTAACCTAACCTAACCTAACCTAACCTAACCTAACCTAACCTAACCTAACCTAACCTAACCTAACCTAACCTAACCTAACCTAACCTAACCTAACCTAACCTAACCTAACCTAACCTAACCTAACCTAACCTAACCTAACCTAACCTAACCTAACCTAACCTAACCTAACCTAACCTAACCTAACCTAACCTAACCTAACCTAACCTAACCTAACCTAACCTAACCTAACCTAACCTAACCTAACCTAACCTAACCTAACCTAACCTAACCTAACCTAACCTAACCTAACCTAACCTAACCTAACCTAACCTAACCTAACCTAACCTAACCTAACCTAACCTAACCTAACCTAACCTAACCTAACCTAACCTAACCTAACCTAACCTAACCTAACCTAACCTAACCTAACCTAACCTAACCTAACCTAACCTAACCTAACCTAACCTAACCTAACCTAACCTAACCTAACCTAACCTAACCTAACCTAACCTAACCTAACCTAACCTAACCTAACCTAACCTAACCTAACCTAACCTAACCTAACCTAACCTAACCTAACCTAACCTAACCTAACCTAACCTAACCTAACCTAACCTAACCTAACCTAACCTAACCTAACCTAACCTAACCTAACCTAACCTAACCTAACCTAACCTAACCTAACCTAACCTAACCTAACCTAACCTAACCTAACCTAACCTAACCTAACCTAACCTAACCTAACCTAACCTAACCTAACCTAACCTAACCTAACCTAACCTAACCTAACCTAACCTAACCTAACCTAACCTAACCTAACCTAACCTAACCTAACCTAACCTAACCTAACCTAACCTAACCTAACCTAACCTAACCTAACCTAACCTAACCTAACCTAACCTAACCTAACCTAACCTAACCTAACCTAACCTAACCTAACCTAACCTAACCTAACCTAACCTAACCTAACCTAACCTAACCTAACCTAACCTAACCTAACCTAACCTAACCTAACCTAACCTAACCTAACCTAACCTAACCTAACCTAACCTAACCTAACCTAACCTAACCTAACCTAACCTAACCTAACCTAACCTAACCTAACCTAACCTAACCTAACCTAACCTAACCTAACCTAACCTAACCTAACCTAACCTAACCTAACCTAACCTAACCTAACCTAACCTAACCTAACCTAACCTAACCTAACCTAACCTAACCTAACCTAACCTAACCTAACCTAACCTAACCTAACCTAACCTAACCTAACCTAACCTAACCTAACCTAACCTAACCTAACCTAACCTAACCTAACCTAACCTAACCTAACCTAACCTAACCTAACCTAACCTAACCTAACCTAACCTAACCTAACCTAACCTAACCTAACCTAACCTAACCTAACCTAACCTAACCTAACCTAACCTAACCTAACCTAACCTAACCTAACCTAACCTAACCTAACCTAACCTAACCTAACCTAACCTAACCTAACCTAACCTAACCTAACCTAACCTAACCTAACCTAACCTAACCTAACCTAACCTAACCTAACCTAACCTAACCTAACCTAACCTAACCTAACCTAACCTAACCTAACCTAACCTAACCTAACCTAACCTAACCTAACCTAACCTAACCTAACCTAACCTAACCTAACCTAACCTAACCTAACCTAACCTAACCTAACCTAACCTAACCTAACCTAACCTAACCTAACCTAACCTAACCTAACCTAACCTAACCTAACCTAACCTAACCTAACCTAACCTAACCTAACCTAACCTAACCTAACCTAACCCCATTGTTAGTCAAGTAGCCGCTGAAGACACACACACTTCTTGAGAAGATTGGTTCGATATTTTAAATATTATATTTTCAAATTGTTAAATTTCAAATAGGTATAAATTCTCTAAGTATTTACAAAACTTCTAGGCAAAGTTCGATTCCGAGCCTTGATTTGCATTTATTTTTAAATCCATATACATAATTTTCTTAATTCTTATATTCTCATTAGTTTCTGCTATAACTCTCAATTCATAGCTACCTATCATATATTTTATATTTTCATCACACAAATACCTACATATTATTGATTTTAATTACACAAATACATATTATATATTTTCATTACACAAACACATATTATATACTTTCATTACATACATACATATTATATATTTTAATTTCACAACACCCATATCATACCTATACATATTATATTTATTTTATTTATCGATATTATATTTTATTGTTTCAAAAATTTGACACAGCACCCATATACATACCTATACATATTATATTTATTCATTTTACATACCTACATATATACATACCTATACATATCATATTTATTCATTCACACTAGAGTGCACATATATAATTTTTATTAATTTATACACACACATAGAATATCAACTTTGTTTCAAATTTGATCATCCAAACATCACGTGAACATTGTATTAAAATTTGACTGTTTCTAACCAACAAAGCGTTCAAACCACTCACAAATACATATTATATATTTTCATTACACAAACACATATTATATACTTCCATTACATACATACATATTATATATTTTAATTTCACAACACCCATATACATACCTATACATATTATATTTATTCATTTTACATACCTACATATATACATACCTATACATATCATATTTATTCATTCACACTAGAGTGCACATATATAATTTTTATTAATTTATACACACACATAGAATATCAACTTTGTTTCAAATTTGATCATCCAAACATCACGTGAACATTGTATTAAAATTTGACTGTTTCTAACCAACAAAGCGTTCAAACCACTCACACATCACGTGTAATCTGCGGAAGCACGGGACCACCCATTGTTAGTCAAGTAGCCGCTGAAGACACACACACTTCTTGAGAAGATTGGTTCGATATTTTAAATATTATATTTTCAAATTGTTAAATTTCAAATAGGTATAAATTCTCTAAGTATTTACAAAACTTCTAGGCAAAGTTCGATCCCGAGCCTTGATTTGCATTTATTTTTAAATCCATATACATAATTTTCTTAATTCTTATATTCTCATTAGTTTCTGCTATAACTCTCAATTCATAGCTACCTATCATATATTTTATATTTTCATCACACAAATACCTACGTATTATTTATTTTAATTACACAAATACATATTATATATTTTCATTACACAAACACATATTATATACTTTCATTACATACATACATATTATATATTTTAATTTCACAACACCCATATCATACCTATACATATTATATTTATTTTATTTATCGATATTATATTTTATTGTTTCAAAAATTCTTTTTTTTTTTTTTTTTTTTTTTTTTTTTTTTTTTTTTTTTTTTTTTCTGTCAAGGCCATTCTTCACCCCTGTTTCAGTTTTCTGTTTTCAGTTTCTACCTGATTTGTTTCAACTTTACCATGTCAAAATCACCAGCCGCCGCCACCCAATCACAAACCCCAAGCACCTCTGAAGAGACACCCAGGGCTTGCAAAAGCCTTTTAAGACCAATTTTGGCATTCATCACCACCGCTCTCACAGCTCTTGATAGGAGTGGCAATATCCACAAACAAATCAAAAAGGAGATTAAGGATAGCCTCAACTCAATATCGGTATGCGCAGAGGAACTTGCCGAGCGGGTCCTTTCGAGTAAAGAAGACCTACATAAAGAGCGCCTTTCCAACACACAAAAACTGTTGGAACAAGAAATAAGGCACACAAATGCTTTCGCCTTAAAAGCGCACGATTGGCCCGCCCTGCCTACTCCAACACCACGATCATCACCACCTTCTCCCTCAACATCTCGCCAAGCAGCAAAAACCATTCCTCGCGCCCAAACAATAGTGGTTACAGGCAAAAAACCGATGGCCTCTGAAGAAATTCTCAAACAAATTAAGAAAGAGGTAAACCCTATTAAATCGGGACTGCGAGTGAGCAGAATATGGAAAAAGACCGGAAATCAGGTCGCTGTTCAGTGCGACACAGCTGAGCATATCGAAAAACTCCGTAAAATCTTAGCCAGCCAAGAAAATATAACCACAATCGAAAAACCCAAATTGAGACCCAGAATAGTCCTTATCGGTGTCGAAGAGCACCTGACAGAGGAGGAGATACTCGAGGGACTGTGGAAACAGAATCCCTCGATCTCAAATAAATACAAAGAGGGTCTCGATAAGGACACAAAAATTGTGTACATGGCAAGATTTAGGAGAAATAACTTGCTTAAAAAGGTGGTAATTTCAACATCTCCTCAGCTATTCGATGAGCTTTTGAGAGCGGAATCTGTCAACATCGGGTTCCTTAAGGTGAAGGTCGACGAACATATTGGGTCCCTGACATGCAGGAAATGTCAGAGGTACGGCCACTATGCAGCAAAGTGCAATGCACCGGAGGAAACGTGCAGACTGTGCTGCCAAAGTCACCCACCTAATGAATGCAAAGGTAAACAGTCGGAATGTGCACATTGCTTGGAGAGCAATAAAAAATACAAGGAAACACAACCGACTCGGCACAAAGACCAAACCAAAGAGTGCCCAATATACAGAAGGTATCTAAAACGGTACAGGGACATGGTCGAATACCTTTGCTAAGGGCCCCTCCATCAAAATGGCTCAAGTCAATCTCCAGAGGTGCGAAGCGGCAACGTTGAGCTTCATTGATAAGTTTTCCGAGGAAGGCTATGATGTTGCTCTTCTACAAGAACCCTACACTGGGAATAAAGGAAAGGTCAACAAGAAGATCTTTGATGGACTGACCTTCCAGAAACCGCAAAAAGACCATGTGGTCAAGGCGGCAATCCTAGTGGCCAAAGGGACCGCGAATGACAGCATTATGTTACAGCAGTTTTCCGATCACGCGTGCGTGTTTGTGGAGATGACACTCGGCGGAATTAAGTTGGTCGTTGGATCTGTATACTGCGAACCAGGAGAAAGCGTTGAAAGGAACGTTTCCTGCGTCGATAAAATTATGAATTCGGACAAAAAGCATACCGTCCTTTTTGGTGCTGATGCAAATGCTAAAAGCATCTGGTGGGGCAGCGCGCGAACTGACAAAAGAGGAGAAGAAGTCATAGACTTCTTATCTCAACATCAACTCCACGTCTTAAACGAAGGCAATACACCAACGTTCGAAATTACGCGCAATAACATCGATATATCGAGCGTAATTGACGTTACAGTTTGTACGCAAAACCTACTCAGCAAAATCAGTCATTGGAAAGTTGACAGGGAAATAGCTCCACTCTCCGATCATAACGCAATTACATTTGACATTGAGAGACAAACAACGCCTGGTTCGATAGAAGACTCCACGTTTTTGTATAAAACAGCCAAAGCTAACTGGACGAAGTTCCAAAAGAAACTAATAGCTCACGTGGAAAGTAAACAGATCAACGAGGAAAGAATTTCTGAAAACGACCAAACTGTGATACTGGAAAGACAGATTCAATCCATCACGGATGGTATCCACGAATCCTGCAGAGCAGCGATACCACCCATCAGGCCTGCTAAGCGAAAGAAGTGCCCGTGGTGGAACTCTGAGCTAGAGTCGTTAAAGAAGAAGGCCATAGCCTCTAAAAGAAGACTCAAAAACTCAGCCATCGCGAGGAGAACCCAAATTACGCTTCCAGAATACATTAGAGCCAAACAGGAGTTCAAAGAGGCCATCCAGGTCGCAAGAACCAAAAGTTGGAAAGAATACTGTCAAATCCAAGAAAACGAAACCGTCTGGAGCTGCGTCCAACGAATCTTGAAACCCTACAGTCGCAAACCACCCGAGACTGTCAAAACTGCAAAAGGATTCACAAACACGGCGCGAGAATCTGCGGAAGCCTTCCTCGAGAAATTCTTTCCGGATGATGACACGAACAACGAGACGACCGAGCAGACCAACATTCGAATTAACTCACGCTCCACGCCTTCCCTCGAAGACGAACAGCCCTTTACGCAGGAAGAGGTCAAAAAAATAATCGTGTCCATGAATCCATCCAAAGCCCCAGGAAGTGACCACTTCACCTCTGACATATGTCTACAAGCCTTCGAAGCGATCCCGAAAGAGTTGACAGCCATTTACAATGCTTGCCTCAGACTCGGATGTTTCCCGAGAGCGTGGAAAATTGCCCGAATCAAAATCATCCCCAAACCGGGTAAAGATGACTACGAGGACATATCGTCATACCGTCCGATCGGATTGATATCCGTTCTTGGAAAGACACTCGAGAAACTGATCGCATCCCGTACACAATGGAGACTCATAAGTGAGGAAAGACTCAGCTTACGACAGTTTGGTTTCACGCCCCAAACGAGCACTGAAGACGCTCTCTACGACACGGTCAGAAGGATCAAGACCGCCCAAAGAAAAGGAAACGTAGTGCTAGCTATCTCCTTAGATATCCAAGGGGCGTTCGACAATGCGTGGTGGCCGTTCCTGCTCAGCCAGCTGGCCGATAAGAGCTGCCCCCGCAATACTTTCGCACTCATAAAGAACTACCTGAGTGATCGAACTGTCGAGACCGTCTACGCAGGCGTAAAAGTATGGAAAGAGAGCAACAAAGGTTGCATTCAAGGATCGGCCTGCGGACCTATGTTCTGGAACATAATCCTAGACCAACTCCTTCAACTGCCTTTCCATCCCAACGTACACATCCAAGCCTTCGCGGATGATGTCTTCCTCATTATTGAAGCAGCTGACACTCCAACTCTGGAAACGATCGCCAACGTAACTCTCGATACGGTCTCCCAATGGGGAACAAAAGTAAAGCTTTCATTTTCAGAGGCAAAAACAAAGGTGCTCTTCATGACTAAGAGGAGAGTGAGAGAACCAAAGATTATTATGAATGGCCAGCCACTCCCCCTCTCTGAAGACGCCAAAGTACTAGGGGTCACTATTGATCACAAGTTAAACTGGAGCAAACACGTGGACACGATTTGTAAAAAAGCTACTGGCATCACTAATAAATTAACGACCATGGCAAAAGCGACATGGGGACTGCCCCCTGAAGCTATTAAAACCATATACCATGGAATAACAGAGCCAGTAGTGACCTATGCGTCCAGCGTCTGGGCGGACGCTGCGAAAAGGCAAAACATCCGCAAGAAGCTCAACATCGTCCAACGGGCGGTCGCACTGAGAATATGCAAGGCATACAGAACAACGTCGCTCACGTCCGTCCAAGCAATAGCAGGAGTCATGCCACTGGACTTGAAGGTGGAAGAGCTGTCACTAATATACGACACCAAAATAAAAGGTACCATCCAAGAGCTACTCCCTTCGGACGTAAGGCTCCAGAACAAGGTAAAGATTAAAGAACTCCCGCACCCAACCGAACAAATAGGGGTGAAAACCGAATACCTCGGCAATATCGAGCAGTCTTCGACAACTGACGCCGATACCCTATACATCTATACAGATGGTAGCAAAACGGAAGGGAAAGTTGGAGCAGCTTTTGTTACCTTTGACCATGATAATAAAGAGATAGCCACCAAAAAACTTCCCATGGCAGACCATTGCACCGTCTTTCAGGCCGAGCTCGTAGCCATCAGAGAATCGCTAGAATGGCTAACGAAACAAAGACAAAAGCACTCGCAGGTTAAACTTTTATCGGATTGCAAAAGTGCAATAAAAGCGCTCGAAAACGGAGCCCCGACTAACCGGCTTGTCTTTTCCATACAAAACACCTGCAAAAGCTTGAAAGAAAACGGCACAACGTGCACATTTGCTTGGATTAAAGGACACTCTGGAATACCGGGCAACGAACGAGCTGACCAACTTGCAAAAGATGCAGCAACAAAAACAAAGACTGTTAAAATATATGATAAATTTCCGCTGAGTCACGCAAAAAGGCTTATAAGACAACACCTCCTGAGCAAATGGGAACAAAGATATGCTGAATCGCAAACTGGCAAAGTCACTAAGACATTCTTTAACAACTTACAACAAGCACATGCATTCAGGAAATACAACAAAATCTCATATTTCCTCACACAGATGCTCACAGGGCACGGAGCGAACAAATCATACCTACATCGCTTCAAAAAAGTAGATGACGCCCTATGCCAATGCGATGACACCAGCGAACAGTCCATAGACCATATAATCGAAAATTGTCCGATGTTCCAGAGAGAGCGATGGAGCATCCAAATGCTTCTTCAAAGAAAAAACATAAACTTCCAAAATAGAACAGAAGCAATAAACAATCCACAATACATTGAATTTTTGGAATTAGTGGCACAGAAGGTGGCCAAACTAAATAAATGATATCAGACAACACTTACTCCTTTACAACAATTTATTTCCTATTCTATTTTATTTATCTTTCTTTAATCAATTTTATTTTTCTTTAATCAATTTACTTTCCAGAAGGCAGCCAAATTAAATAAATTAAATAAAACATACTCTTTTATTTCATACCTATAACAATTTGAATTCCCAAACACAGCACATGTCTAAAAACAATACACCACAACAAAAAAAAACAACAGCAGCACATACACTCACAAATATTCACAAACTTAATCACGCAATACACAATAAACATACCCACACACAACACACAAAAATGCCGGATGTCAGTACCATAACATCACGGAAGACCTAGAAAGGTCAGCTTCTCCGACAAGGTTTTCTGTGGTTCCCTTGTCAGTAACGCAAATGCGGAGAAGGTCCCAAATAAGGCCGCAGCCGTCATCCCTCCCATCCCAACACAAACACAATAAACACAATACAAATAACTACTAAGACTCTCAACAAAATTAAATATGAACACAACCTTGTATTGTTATAAGCAAGGGAGACAATAACAGACTAACAATCCAAAAAAAAAAAAAAACCTAACCTAACCTAACCTAACCTAACCTAACCTAACCTAACCTAACCTAACCTAACCGATTATATAGAACGATTTCGTTAACATCGGCCCAGGCTCTGAGTGGGATTGTCCCCTTAGATTTAAAAATACAGGAAATCTCGGAACTCTATAAAGTTAAGATAAACAAGGATCTAAAGGAGTTGCCCAAAGATAGGAAATACCAGGGAACTAAAAGATTCTCCGAGCTACCACATCCAGCAGAACGAACTATAGTTGACTGCAAAATGTTTGGAGAAAATCCCCCAGATTTTACATATGGAGAACTTCAACTATTTACTGATGGAAGCCTGTTGGATGGCAAAGTGGGAGCTGCTTTTGTTCCAATCGACAATGGTAAGGAGTTACCTGGAAGGAAATTCAAACTTGAAAACTATTGTTCAGTCTTCCAGGCGGAACTGCTTGCAATCAAAGAAGCTATTAAATACGCGCTACTCAAGCCACCTAATAGATGGCAAAAAATAATTGTTCTTACTGACTGCAAGAGTGCCATGGAAGCAATTCAAGACTCTCTGGCTTTGAACCCGTTGGTCTTTGACATAAGATGTCAGCTTTGGGAACTTACACAGCGAAACCAACAAGTTCAAATAGGATGGATAAAGGCTCACATAGGGATACCCGGCAATGAGTTAGCTGATACCCAAGCCAGACGAGCCACATTAAAAAAGGAAAAACCAGATTATGACCTTTTCCCTTGGTCTTTTGCAAGAAAAATGATACGATTGAGAACACTACAGAACTGGAATGATAGGTATATATCTTCAACCACGGGAAACACAACTAAACTATTTCTTCCAGATATAAAATCTGTACTGCACTTTAATAAAAGGGTACAACCAAATTTTGAGCTTTCCCAAATTATGACGGGTCATGGATGCCTCACCAGCTATCTGGAAAGATTCAAACTGGTTGATAACGGCACATGCCCATGTGACGATGAAACTCCGCAAGATGTCTTGCACCTACTAATGGTGTGTCCTGTCTTCAGTCGGCAACGGGCTGGTTTGATTGCAGAATGCCGGAGAGAGGGTGTGGACGTGGATCAGTTGTCACGGTTGATGAAGCATGAAAAATTACTGCCACGCTTTATAGCGTACGCCACAAGCATTATCAAGAAGACAAAAGAGTTAAACAAGGGGAGACTGGAAAGGGGTGCAAACGATAATTGAAGAAAGCTACAAGGAACATATTCGAAAGGAGAATAAAATGACACAAAACATTTAAATCATTCAAGCTGAATATGTGATGTGTAATAATATGTGAATATGTGTAATAATATAAATAATATCTAAAGAGACTCTATATTAGCTTAAACACTCAGTTTATTGTTATATTTATTGTTAACACATTATTTAAGTTATATAAACCTCGTACATGACAAGCGAGGTCTTAAAAGAATGTTACTCAATAAAGAAAAAAAAAAAAAAAAAACCTAACCTAACCTAACCTAACCTAACCTAACCTAACCTAACCTTACCTAACCTAACCTAACCTAACCTAACCTAACCTAACCTAACCTTACCTAACCTAACCTAACCTAACCTAACCTAACCTAACCTAACCTAACCTAACCTAACCTAACCTAACCTAACCTAACCTAACCTAACCTAACCTCACCTCACCTCACCTGACCTGACCTGACCTGACCTGACCTGACCTGACCTGACCTGACCTGACCTGACCTGACCTGACCTGACCGGCCCTAACCTGACCTAACCTAACCTGACCTAACCTAACCTAACCTAACCTAACCTAACCTAACCTAACCTAACCTATTATTGTTAGTCAAGTAGCCGCTGAAGACACACACACTTCTTGAGAAGATTGGTTCGATATTTTTTAATATTATATTTTCAAATTGTTAAATTTCAAATATAAATTCCTTAAGTATTTACAAAACTTCTAGGCAAAGTTCGTTTCCGAGCCTTGATTTGCATTTATTTTTTAAATCCATATACATAATTTTCTTAATTCTTATATTCTCATTAGTTTCTGCTATAACTCTCAATTCATAGCTACCTATCATATATTTTATATTTTCATCACACAAATACCTACATATTATTTATTTTTATTACACAAATACATATTATATATTTTCATTACACAAACACATATTATATACTTTCATTACATACATACATATTATATATTTTAATTTCACAACACCCATATCATACCTATTCATATTATATTTATTTTATTTATCGATATTATATTTTATTATTTCAAAAATTTGACACAACACCCATATACATACCTATACACATTATATTTATTCATTTTACATATCTACATATATACATACCTATACATATCATATTTATTCATTCACACTAGAGTGCACATATATAATTTTTATTCATTTATACACACACATAGAATATCAACTTTGTTTCAAATTTGATCATCCAAACATCACGTGAACATTGTATTAAAATTTGACTGTTTCTAACCAACAAAGCGTTCAAACCACTCACACATCACGTGTAATCTGCGGAAGCACGGGACCACCCATTGTTAGTCAAGTAGCCGCTGAAGACACACACACTTCTTGAGAAGATTGGTTCGATATTTTTTAATATTATATTTTCAAATTGTTTAATTTCAAATATAAATTCCCTAAGTATTTACAAAACTTCTAGGCAAAGTTCGATTCCGAGCCTTGATTTGCATTTATTTTTTTAAATCCATATACATAATTTTCTTAATTCTTATATTCTCATTAGTTTCTGCTATTACTCTCAATTCATAGCTACCTATCATATATTTTATATTTTCGTCACACAAATACCTACATATTATTTATTTTTATTACACAAATACATATTATATATTTTCATTACACAAACACATATTATATACTTTCATTACATACATACATATTATATATTTTAATTTCACAACACCCATATCATACCTATTCATATTATATTTATTTTATTTATCGATATTATATTTTATTATTTCAAAAATTTGACACAACACCCATATACATACCTATACACATTATATTTATTCATTTTACATATCTACATATATACATACCTATACATATCATATTTATTCATTCACACTAGAGTGCACATATATAATTTTAATTCATTTATACACACACATAGAATATCAACTTTGTTTCAAATTTGATCATCCAAACATCACGTGAACATTGTATTAAAATTTGACTGTTTCTACCAACAAAGCGTTCAAACCACTCACAAATACATATTATATATTTTCATTACACAGACACATGTTATATACTTTCATTACATACATACATATTATATATTTTAATTTCACAACACCCATATTCATACTTATACATATTATATTTATTTTATTTATCGATATTATATTTTATTGTTTCAAAAAGTTTGAAACAACACCCATATACATACCTATACATATTATATTTATTCACTTTACATACCTACATATATACATACCTATACATATCATATTTATTCATTCACACTAGAGTGTACATATATATATAATTTTTATTCATCTATACACTTTTTTTCCTGCCGCCGGCCTTTTTCTTTTTTTTTTTTTTTTTTTTTTTTTTTTTTTTTTTTTTTTTTTCTGTCAAGGCCATTCTTCACCCCTGTTTCAGTTTTCTGTTTTCAGTTTCTACCTGATTTGTTTCAACTTTACCATGTCAAAATCACCAGCCGCCGCCACCCAATCACAAACCCCAAGCACCTCTGAAGAGACACCCAGGGCTTGCAAAAGCCTTTTAAGACCAATTTTGGCATTCATCACCACCGCTCTCACAGCTCTTGATAGGAGTGGCAATATCCACAAAAAAATCAAAAAGGAGATTAAGGATAGCCTCAACTCAATATCGGTATGCGCAGAGGAACTTGCCGAGCGGGTCCTTTCGAGTAAAGAAGACCTACATAAAGAGCGCCTTTCCAACACACAAAAACTGTTGGAACAAGAAATAAGGCACACAAATGCTTTCGCCTTAAAAGCGCACGATTGGCCCGCCCTGCCTACTCCAACACCACGATCATCACCACCTTCTCCCTCAACATCTCGCCACGCAGCAAAAACCATTCCTCGCGCCCAAACAATAGTGGTTACAGGCAAAAAACCGATGGCCTCTGAAGAAATTCTCAAACAAATTAAGAAAGAGGTAAACCCTATTAAATCGGGACTGCGAGTGAGCAGAATATGGAAAAAGACCGGAAATCAGGTCGCTGTTCAGTGCGACACAGCTGAGCATATCGAAAAACTCCGTAAAATCTTAGCCAGCCAAGAAAATATAACCACAATCGAAAAACCCAAATTGAGACCCAGAATAGTCCTTATCGGTGTCGAAGAGCACCTGACAGAGGAGGAGATACTCGAGGGACTGTGGAAACAGAATCCCTCGATCTCAAATAAATACAAAGAGGGTCTCGATAAGGACACAAAAATTGTGTACATGGCAAGATTTAGGAGAAATAACTTGCTTAAAAAGGTGGTAATTTCAACATCTCCTCAGCTATTCGATGAGCTTTTGAGAGCGGAATCTGTCAACATCGGGTTCCTTAAGGTGAAGGTCGACGAACATATTGGGTCCCTGACATGCAGGAAATGTCAGAGGTACGGCCACTATGCAGCAAAGTGCAATGCACCGGAGGAAACGTGCAGACTGTGCTGCCAAAGTCACCCACCTAATGAATGCAAAGGTAAACAGTCGGAATGTGCACATTGCTTGGAGAGCAATAAAAAATACAAGGAAACACAACCGACTCGGCACAAAGACCAAACCAAAGAGTGCCCAATATACAGAAGGTATCTAAAACGGTACAGGGAAATGGTCGAATACCTTTGCTAAGGGCCCCTCCATCAAAATGGCTCAAGTCAATCTCCAGAGGTGCGAAGCGGCAACGTTGAGCTTCATTGATAAGTTTTCCGAGGAAGGCTATGATGTTGCTCTTCTACAAGAACCCTACACTGGGAATAAAGGAAAGGTCAACAAGAAGATCTTTGATGGACTGACCTTCCAGAAACCGCAAAAAGACCATGTGGTCAAGGCGGCAATCCTAGTGGCCAAAGGGACCGCGAATGACAGCATTATGTTACAGCAGTTTTCCGATCACGCGTGCGTGTTTGTGGAGATGACACTCGGCGGAATAAAGTTGGTCGTTGGATCTGTATACTGCGAACCAGGAGAAAGCGTTGAAAGGAATATTTCCTGCGTCGATAAAATTATGAATTCGGACAAAAAGCATACCGTCCTTTTTGGTGCTGATGCAAATGCTAAAAGCATCTGGTGGGGCAGCGCGCGAACTGACAAAAGAGGAGAAGAAGTCATAGACTTCTTATCTCAACATCAACTCCACGTCTTAAACGAAGGCAATACACCAACGTTCGAAATTACGCGCAATAACATCGATATATCGAGCGTAATTGACGTTACAGTTTGTACGCAAAACCTACTCAGCAAAATCAGTCATTGGAAAGTTGACAGGGAAATAGCTCCACTCTCCGAACATAACGCAATTACATTTGACATTGAGAGACAAACAACGCCTGGTTCGATAGAAGACTCCACGTTTTTGTATAAAACAGCCAAAGCTAACTGGACGAAGTTCCAAAAGAAACTAATAGCTCACGTGGAAAGTAAACAGATCAACGAGGAAAGAATTTCTGAAAACGACCAAACTGTGATACTGGAAAGACAGATTCAATCCATCACGGATGGTATCCACGAATCCTGCAGAGCAGCGATACCACCCATCAGACCTGCTAAGCGAAAGAAGTGCCCGTGGTGGAACTCTGAGCTAGAGTCGTTAAAGAAGAAGGCCATAGCCTCTAAAAGAAGACTCAAAAACTCAGCCATCGCGAGGAGAACCTAAATTACGCTTCCAGAATACATTAGAGCCAAACAGGAGTTCAAAGAGGCCATCCAGGTCGCAAGAACCAAAAGTTGGAAAGAATACTGTCAAATCCAAGAAAACGAAACCGTCTGGAGCTGCGTCCAACGAATCTTGAAACCCTACAGTCGCAAACCACCCGAGACTGTCAAAACTGCAAAAGGATTCACAAACACGGCGCGAGAATCTGCGGAAGCCTTCCTCGAGAAATTCTTTCCGGATGATGACACGAACAACGAGACGACCGAGCAGACCAACATTCGAATTAACTCACGCTCCACGCCTTCCCTCGAAGACGAACAGCCCTTTACGCAGGAAGAGGTCAAAAAAATAATCGTGTCCATGAATCCATCCAAAGCCCCAGGAAGTGACCACTTCACCTCTGACATATGTCTACAAGCCTTCGAAGCGATCCCGAAAGAGTTGACAGCCATTTACAATGCTTGCCTCAGACTCGGATGTTTCCCGAGAGCGTGGAAAATTGCCCGAATCAAAATCATCCCCAAACCGGGTAAAGATGACTACGAGGACATATCGTCATACCGTCCGATCGGATTGATATCCGTTCTTGGAAAGACACTCGAGAAACTGATCGCATCCCGTACACAATGGAGACTCATAAGTGAGGAAAGACTCAGCTTACGACAGTTTGGTTTCACGCCCCAAACGAGCACTGAAGACGCTCTCTACGACACGGTCAGAAGGATCAAGACCGCCCAAAGAAAAGGAAACGTAGTGCTAGCTATCTCCTTAGATATCCAAGGGGCGTTTGACAATGCGTGGTGGCCGTTCCTGCTCAGCCAGCTGGCCGATAAGAGCTGCCCCCGCAATACTTTCGCACTCATAAAGAACTACCTGAGTGATCGAACTGTCGAGACCGTCTACGCAGGCGTAAAAGTATGGAAAGAGAGCAACAAAGGTTGCATTCAAGGATCGGCCTGCGGACCTATGTTCTGGAACATAATCCTAGACCAACTCCTTCAACTGCCTTTCCATCCCAACGTACACATCCAAGCCTTCGCGGATGATGTCTTCCTCATTATTGAAGCAGCTGACACTCCAACTCTGGAAACGATCGCCAACGTAACTCTCGATACGGTCTCCCAATGGGGAACAAAAGTAAAGCTTTCATTTTCAGAGGCAAAAACAAAGGTGCTCTTCATGACTAAGAGGAGAGTGAGAGAACCAAAGATTATTATGAATGGCCAGCCACTCCCCCTCTCTGAAGACGCCAAAGTACTAGGGGTCACTATTGATCACAAGTTAAACTGGAGCAAACACGTGGACACGATTTGTAAAAAAGCTACTGGCATCACTAATAAATTAACGACCATGGCAAAAGCGACATGGGGACTGCCCCCTGAAGCTATTAAAACCATATACCATGGAATAACAGAGCCAGTAGTGACCTATGCGTCCAGCGTCTGGGCGGACGCTGCGAAAAGGCAAAACATCCGCAAGAAGCTCAACATCGTCCAACGGGCGGTCGCACTGAGAATATGCAAGGCATACAGAACAACGTCGCTCACGTCCGTCCAAGCAATAGCAGGAGTCATGCCACTGGACTTGAAGGTGGAAGAGCTGTCACTAATATACGACACCAAAATAAAAGGTACCATCCAAGAGCTACTCCCTTCGGACGTAAGGCTCCAGAACAAGGTAAAGATTAAAGAACTCCCGCACCCAACCGAACAAATAGGGGTGAAAACCGAATACCTCGGCAATATCGAGCAGTCTTCGACAACTGACGCCGATACCCTATACATCTATACAGATGGTAGCAAAACGGAAGGGAAAGTTGGAGCAGCTTTTGTTACCTTTGACCATGATAATAAAGAGATAGCCACCAAAAAGCTTCCCATGGCAGACCATTGCACCGTCTTTCAGGCCGAGCTCGTAGCCATCAGAGAATCGCTAGAATGGCTAACGAAACAAAGACTAAAGCACTCGCAGGTTAAACTTTTATCGGATTGCAAAAGTGCAATAAAAGCGCTCGAAAACGGAGCCCCGACTAACCGGCTTGTCTTTTCCATACAAAACACCTGCAAAAGCTTGAAAGAAAACGGCACAACGTGCACATTTGCTTGGATTAAAGGACACTCTGGAATACCGGGCAACGAACGAGCTGACCAACTTGCAAAAGATGCAGCAACAAAAACAAAGACTGTTAAAATATATGATAAATTTCCGCTGAGTCACGCAAAAAGGCTTATAAGACAACACCTCCTGAGCAAATGGGAACAGAGATATGCTGAATCGCAAACTGGCAAAGTCACTAAGACATTCTTTAACAACTTACAACAAGCACATGCATTCAGGAAATACAACAAAATCTCATATTTCCTCACACAGATGCTCACAGGGCACGGAGCGAACAAATCATACCTACATCGCTTCAAAAAAGTAGATGACGCCCTATGCCAATGCGATGACACCAGCGAACAGTCCATAGACCATATAATCGAAAATTGTCCGATGTTCCAGAGAGAGCGATGGAGCATCCAAATGCTTCTTCAAAGAAAAAACATAAACTTCCAAAATAGAACAGAAGCAATAAACAATCCACAATACATTGAATTTTTGGAATTAGTGGCACAGAAGGTGGCCAAACTAAATAAATGATATCAGACAACACTTACTCCTTTACAACAATTTATTTCCTATTCTATTTTATTTATCTTTCTTTAATCAATTTTATTTTTCTTTAATCAATTTACTTTCCAGAAGGCAGCCAAATTAAATAAATTAAATAAAACATACTCTTTTATTTCATACCTATAACAATTTGAATTCCCAAACACAGCACATGTCTAAAAACAATACACCACAACAAAACAAAACAACAGCAGCACATACACTCACAAATATTCACAAACTTAATCACGCAATACACAATAAACATACCCACACACTACACACAAAAATGCCGGATGTCAGTACCATAACATCACGGAAGACCTAGAAAGGTCAGCTTCTCCGACAAGGTTTTCTGTGGTTCCCTTGTCAGTAACGCAAATGCGGAGAAGGTCCCAAATAAGGCCGCAGCCGTCATCCCTCCCATCCCAACACAAACACAATAAACACAATACAAATAACTACTAAGACTCTCAACAAAATTAAATATGAACACAACCTTGTATTGTTATAAGCAAGGGAGACAATAACAGACTAACAATCCAAAAAAAAAAAAAAAACCTAACCTAACCTAACCTAACCTAACCTAACCTAACCTAACCTAACCTAACCTAACCTTACCTAACCTAACCTAACCTAACCTAAAACCTAACCCTAAAACCCAACGAAGCCTAAAACCTAATTTCCAAAAAAATTTCCAAGTTCTGGGTTTTTCGAAAATCTAAAACCCAACCTAACCTAAAACCCAACCCTAAAACCTAACAAAACCTAACGGGTTTTTCGAAAATCTAAAACCCAACCTAACCTAAAACCTAACGAAACATAACGGGTTTTTCGAAAATCTAAAACCCAACCTAACCTAACCTAACCTAAAACCTAACCCTAAAACCCAACGAAGCCTAAAACCTTACAAAACCTAATGGGTTTTTCGAAAATCTAAAACCCAACCTAACCTAACCTCACCTAAAACCTAACCCTAAAACCCAACGAAGCCTAAAACCTAACGAAGCCTAAAACCTTACAAAACCTAACGGGTTTTTCGAAAATCTAAAACCCAACCTGACCTGACCTAACCTAACATAGCCTTAAACCCAACCCTAAAACCCAACGAAGCCTAAAATTTAATTTCCAAAAAAAATTCCAAGTTGTGGGTTTTTCGAAAATCTAAAACCCTACGAATCCGAACAGAGCCTGACCTATCCTAACCTGACCTAGCCTAAAACCCAACCTAAAAAAACGGGTTTTTCGAAAATTCAAATTTTCCAAGTTCTGGGTTTTTCGAAAATCTAAAACCCAACTAAACCTAATCTAACCTAACCTAGCCTAAAACCCAACCCTAAAACCCAACGAAGCCTAAAACCTAACGAAGCCTAAAACCTAACAAAACCTAACGGGTTTTTCGAAAATCTAAAACCCAACCTGACCTAACCTAACCTAACATAGCCTAAAACCCAACCCTAAAACCCAACGAAGCCTAAAATTTAATTTCCAAAAAAATTTCCTAGTTCTGGGTTTTTCGAAAATCTAAAACCCTACGAATCCGAACAGAGCCTGACCTAACCTAACCTGACCTAGCCTAAAACCCAACCTAAAGTAACGGGTTTTTCGAAAATTCAAATTTTCCGAGTTCTGGGTTTTTCGAAAATCTAAAACCCAACTAAACCTAACCTGACCTAACCTAACCTAGCCTAAAACCCAACCCTAAAACCGAAAATTCAACACGCGAACCGAACTCAGCTGACCTAACCTAACCTAACCTGACCTAAATTGACCTACCTCGATGGGACAAAATTCACTAAACCTCACCGTAACTTTTGGGTTTTTCGAGATTTTTCGGGTTCTTCGAAATTTTCGGAAGGGTCGTCCGATTTCATTGCAGGAAACCGAATTTCACCCTCCTAAACTTAACCTAACCCGACCTAAACCGACCTAACCTAACTGCCGAAACCTCACTGACTTTTCGAGATTTTCGGATTTTTCGAAAAAAAAATATTTTTCGAAATGGCATCCCGACCCGACCCGAACCGACCTAACCTCACCCGACCCGACCCGACGCAACCACCTAAACCTCCCCGTGACTTTTGGGTTTTTCGAGATTTTTCGGATTTTTCGAGATTTTCAGAAAGGTCGTCGAAATTCCTTCCGGAATTCCGAGTTTGACCCTTCCAGGCCCGCCCGGACGGAAAATGGACCGATTTGAAAATTTAACAACAAAATGAACCAAAAATCTGTTACATGTCCAGGTCAGTCGGACGTCCCCCTCCCCCATACCTAACGGGAATTTTTTTTTCGAAATTTTTTTTCACATTTTTCGAGTTTCCGTCGGATTCTCGTCCAGTATCCCACCGTGCGCGACCCCACCCGACCTGACCTAACCTAACCTAACCTAACCCGCGAACCTTGCCGTAACTCTGAGGTTTTTCGCGATTTTTCGGATTTTTTTAGATTTTTCGAAAGGTCATCGTATGTCATTACGAAAAACCGAATTTCACCTGAACCGACCTAACCCGACGCGAGATAAACTGAAATTTTAGGTTTTTACAGATTTTTCAGATTTTTTCAGATTTTTCGAAAGGTTGTCCGATTTCAACGGGGCGAACCGAATTTCAGCCTCCCGAACCTAACCTAACCCGTCCTAAACCGACATAACCTAACTCACTTTTGGGTTTTCCTATACGAACTTTCGGGTTTTTACAGATTTTTCAGATTTTTCCAGATTTTCCGAAAGGTCGTCAGATTTCAACAGGGCGAACCGAATTTCAGCCTCCCGAACCTAACCTAACTCGTCCTAAACCGACATAACCTAACTCACTTTTGGGTTTTTTTACAGATTTTTTGGGTTATAGAGATTTTTCAGATTTTTACAGATTTTTACAGATTCGATCAAATTTCAATACACGGAACCGAGTCTCACTTGTCCAAACCTCACCTAACCTATTATACCCTTAAAGTTTCTTTTTTTTTTTTTTTTTAACCTAACCCGACCTAAACTGACTTCACCTAACTGCCGAAACCTCACTGATTTTTCAAGATTTTCAGATTTTTCAAAAAAAAAAAGGTTTTTCGAAATGTCATCCTGACCCGACCTGACGCGACCCCTTAAACCTTCCCTTGACTTTTGGGTTTTTCGATATTTTTCAGATTTTTAGAAAGGTCATCG
The DNA here is from genome assembly GCA_963576475.1 of Molanna angustata. NCBI lineage: Eukaryota > Metazoa > Arthropoda > Insecta > Trichoptera > Molannidae > Molanna > Molanna angustata. The sequence continues at coordinate 52,423,965 of OY754965.1, read as the reverse complement.
AAATTCCTTCCGGAATTCCGAGTTTGACCCTTCCAGGCCCGACCGGACGGAAAATGGACCGATTTGAAAATTTAACAACAAAATGAACCAAAAATCTGTTACATGTCCAGGTCAGTCATATATCCCCTCACCCATACCTCACCGAAATTGATTTTTTTTCAGATTTTTCGAGATTCTGTCGGATTCTCGTCCAGTATCCCACCGGGCGCGACCTCACCCGACCTGACCTAACCTAACCTAACCCGCAAACCTCGCCGTAACTTTGAGGTTTTTTGCGATTTTTCGGATTTTTACAGATTTTTCGAAAGGTCATCGTATGACATTACGAAAAACTGAATTTCACCTAATTCGACCTAACCCGACGCGAGCTAAACTGAAATTTTTGGTTTTTACAGATTTTTCAGATTTTTCCAGATTTTTCGAAAGGTCGTCCGATTTCAACAGGGCGAACCGAATTTCAGCCTCCCGAACCTAACCTAACCCGTCCTAAACCGACATAACCTAACTCACTTTTGGGTTTTTACAGATTTTTCAGATTATTCCAGATTTTTCGAAAGGTCATCTCGTTTCAATGGGGCAAACCGAATTTCAGCCTCCCGAACCTAACCTTACCTAACCCAACCTATCCTAACTTTCGGGTTTTTACAGATTTTTCAAATTTTTACAGATTTTTACAGATTCTATCAAATTTCAATACACGGAACCGAGTCTCACTTGTCCAAACCTCACCTTACCTATTCTACACTTAAAGTTCGCTTTGTTTTTTTTTAAGTGTCTACTCGAGCTTTCGCGAAAGTCGTGTATGGAAACCTACCCTTATTTTTTACAACGAGTATTTTTGCATTCACACAATTTTTGGAAAACTTACTGAAATTTTCGAAAATTTTGACAACATTTTCTGCCTTTTGGAACCCTTGAACGATCCTCGTGGAAGCAATTTGTTCGAGGTAGAATCTCCAAATGAATAAGACGAGGCAGTCGAATGGCTAACTGACAGGATATAACAAGCGTGTGATGAGTCTATGAAAAAAATGTCTCGAAATAAACTCAACACCAAACCGAAACCGTGATGGAACGAAGACCTGAAACTTCTCAAAAAATCGCTAAGGACCGTAAACACAAGCTACAAAACTCCAACCCACAAAGACGAGAGCTTATAACATTACCGGATTATATCAAGAAAAAGGAAGAGTATAAGATGGCCATATTGAATGCAAAAACTGAATCGTGGAAATCTCACTGCACAGTGCAAAATAGGGAAACAGCTTGGGACGCCATTCATAAAATCTTAGCAAGGAACACTGCATGGACACCACCAGCGACCATGAAGGATGGCAACACTTTTTTCAAAGACGCAGAGGAGACAGCAATCAAACTCTTGGAAATGTTTTACCCTGACGATAACAGCACAAACGAAACCAGCGACCAGGCCATCATCAGAGCGAGCTCAGAAACACCCCCTTATACTAATAATGATCCACAGTTTACAACATTGGAAATAGAGACCATCTTCAAACACATGAACCCGGACAAGGCACCAGGACACGAAAGCTTAACAGCGGACATATGTTTAGAAGTTTATAAACTCAGTCCCGACCTCATCACAAAAAGGTTCAACAAATGCCTGGAACTCCACTACTTTCCCAGGGCCTGGAAAATGGCAAAAGTGGTCACAATACCAAAGAGCAACAAAACCGACATCGCAGATATAAACTCTTACAGACCCATCGGTCTACTTCCGGTGTTCGGAAAGGTGCTGGAGAAACTAATGGCCAACCGAATTAACTGTAACCTCATTAGTGGTGGAAATACACATGACACTGACCAAGCTACAGCTGGAAGGTAGGGTCGTCAAAGTGCACTGGATAAGAGGACACACTGGTATTAAAGGAAACGACAGAGCAGATCAACTGGCAAGACAGGCAACCCTGAAAAAGACCTCACCAACATATAACAAATTTCCACTGACATGCCAAAAAGTTAATAAGATCGAAAACTATGGAAAAATGGCAACAATCCTACAATAATTCTCAAACCGGAAGCGTCACAAAAAAGTCATTACAAGTATAAAGGAAGCCGAAGACTATAGAAGAAAAGAAGGAACCAAATTTGAAACCACTCAATTTTTCAAAGGCCATGGGTCATTTCGAAGTTACCTTCATAGGTTCAAACTAAAAAATGACGACAGATGCCCATGCGACGACTCGACTTCTCAAACATCTGAACATCTACTGCTGGACTGCGCAATGTTTGAAAGAGACAAAAACAAGTTAGAAAATGCATGCAGATCTCAAGGCAAGGAACTAAGAAATCTTAACTCCATACTTCAAAACGACGTAACAAGAAAACAAACTATTGAATTTATGAAGAAGATTCTTGCAGCCATAAAGGAACAGAATGGAACAACAGCATGATTCAAGAATATGACTTTCCTTGTATTTACTAACCATGTATTATTCTTTTTCTCGATGACTTTCCTTGTATATATTAACCATGTATTATTGTTTATTGTACCTATGTATTATTTTTTCTTTTCCTCACAATGCCGAGCAATTCATTGCATCGGAAGGCCTGTATGGCCGTCCCTCCTGATAAGGTTTCTGTGGTTTCCTTATCGTAAGGCAAATGCTGGGAGGGGTCCAATATAGGCCACAGCCGACATCCATTCCAATCCCGCACACAAATAAAATTCGAACGACGCATTATTACAACCTTGTTCATTATAAGCAGGGTGTAAAACTTCCTTAAAAAAAACCTAACCTAACCTAACCTAACCTTACCTAACATAATACCTAACCTAACCTTACCTAACATAATACCGAATCCACGCCATTGAGTGTTTGAAATTTGTATAAAAAAAAAAATTTAAACTATTTCAGTGATCAGTGTTCAACTCAAGTGCGTCAAAAGTCATCTGAAAAGCAGTGTACAGTCACCTCAAGTTCGGTTTTTGTGAAAACTTCGAACTCACACAAAGTCGGGAAATCAGGATAATTTTGGTGTCAGATTTCCTCGGTTTTCCGGCACCTTGGTGTTTAGGTACATAAATTAAGTGGAAAATTAAGTGGAAAAGTTTGGAAATTTTCGAGGCTCGTACTTCGGAAAATTCGGGATTCCCACCATTTACTTTTTCCGACTTTCCACCTGACTTGGCTTTTGAGGTTTTGTTCTTCGACATTCGTTGAAATCCTCGATTGCATTAAATTTTGGGTTCTGTATTGACCACTCGTTTAAATCGAATAAATTCATTAATCCACTATTCTCTATTCCATTTTTTACAAAAGTTAAGTAAAAAAAGGAGAAAAATAAATCTAAAGTAATAAAACAAAGATTTTGTTAGTGTGTGTGTGTGTGTGTGTGTGTGTGTGTGTGTGTGTGTGTTTGTCTCACGCCTTCTGAAAAACCAAGAGCATCTAAAAATCTAATTTATGTGCGAACGTGTACCAGTATACCTGATGCAGTGTCACGCTAAAAATAATGCGATAAAAATGCTGAATTTTAAAAATATTTCAATAATTATTTTTTTCATACAAAATTTTCCAAGTCGTATCTGTCAAAAAAGTGTACATTTTGCACGCAAATATCTGTTAGTTTAAAAGTTAGAAGTACGTATTTACACGAAAAAAATATATTTTCAAGTATAACTTAGCTTTTAAGTGAAAAACATGTTGAATATTTTGTCTAATTATAATGTTTAACTTATTTTTAAAGTAAGCGTTTTGTACAAACGTACCTACATATAACCCCGCCATTTTAATATCTTTTCATACGATATTTAATTTTCCTACCGAATGAATATGTCCTTTAAAATAATATACCTTTGAAATAAATGTAATTATGAAATAATAAAATGAAACACAAGACTTTACAGCAAGTTTTAAGACATATATTGTAAAAGTCTGTTAATTATTAGTAAAGATATAGGCATAATAAAATTGCATAATTTGTATATAATATTTGATAATTCGGACAATTGTTGATTTTCGTTTTTGTGGCTTCGAACAAACCAATGTAGGTACCTACATATTCAAAAAATGTATCCGAACCATTTGATATTACTTACGTGTTCGAATTTACTGTTACTATGGTTACAGAAAGAATGTGATATTCAAATAATTTTATGAATCGAATTTATTTAGAACATTGTTGTAGGTAGGTACCTACCTAATACTATTTACTTACAAATCAACAATATACTGATTTCCTATCGGAAAATTATTTTATTTATTTATTTATGTATGTATGAATGGATGCATGTATGCTACATATGTACGTGCTCCTAAACCGTTTGTCCGATTACAGTGAAACTTTGGTGAATTGTCGAGCGTATGCCCTGGATTTAAACTTTTTTCTTATTCTTCTTCTTCTTCGTGTATTTGGTCATTTTACCTATGAAGGGGGAATATCCTGGGAAAAGAAGGTCCGACTATCCCTCCATCTTTTTGCAGGTCTTCCAGGACGGTTTGTGGATTTAAACTTTTTTCTTCTTCTTCATCGTGTATTTGGTCATTTTACCTATGAAGGTGGACTATTCTGGGAGAAGTAGGTCCAATTTTCCTTCGATCTCTTCGCAGGTTTCTAGATTTAATCTTTTTTATTCTTCTTCTTCGTCGTGTATTTGGTCATTTTACCTATGAAGTTGGAGTATCCTGAGAGAAGAAGGTCCAACTGTTCTTCCATCTCTTCGCAGGTTTCTGGATTTAAACTTTTTTCTTCTTCTTCTTCATCGTGTATTTGGTCATTTTACCTATGAAGGTGGACTAACCTGGGAGAAGGAGGTCCAATTGTCCTTCCGTCTCTTCGCAGGATTCTGGATTTAAACTTTTTTCTTCTTCTTCTTCTTCTTCTTCTTCGTGTATTTTTGGTCATTTTACCTATGAAGTTGGAGAATCCTGGGAGAAGAATGTCCAACTGTCCTTCCAACTCTTCGCAAGTCTTCCAAGACGGTTTTTGGATATAAACTTTTTTCTTCTTCATCGTGCATTTGGTCATTTTACCTATGAAGGTGGACTATCCTGGGAGAAGAAGGTCCAATTTTCCTTCCATTACTTCGCAGGTATCTGGATTTAAACTTTTTTCGTCTTCTTCTTCTTCTTCGTGTATTTACTCATTTTACCTTTGAAGGTGGAGTATCCTGGGAAAAGAAGGTCCTTTCATCTCTTCGCGGTTCTTCCAGGATGGTTTCTGGGTTTAAACTTTTCTTAAGCGGCTGAAGGGACGGGATGTAATGAAGGTAAGGGATGCACTAAAGGGCCTGAAGGGATGGGAGGTATAAAAGGGCCTGAAGGGACGGGAGGTACTGAAGGGCCTGATTGGAAGGGACGTAATGATGGATTGAAGGGACGGGAGGTACTGAAGGGTCTGAAGCGACGGTTCATGGAGTCTTATTCTTTTTCTTCTTAATTTTATGTAGACTTTACAGTTTTTACACAAACTATTTCCTTTAGTCTTTTTCTTCGTTTTCTTATTTTATGTAGAACTTTGGTGAATTTTATACAAAACTATTTCCTATAGATTAATCTTCTTCTTCTTTTATGAAGACCTTTTAGTCAGTTTTTATACAATCTATTTCCAATAGTCTAATTCTTCTATTTTATGTATTTTTTCTTATTTTATGTAGACCATTGGGATAGTTTTTTATACAAACTATTTATTATAGTCTTATACTTATTCTTCTCTTTTTTATTTAGACTTTTGGGTTAGTTTTAAGTCTAATAGTCTATTGTGCAGAAATATCATTAAGGTTAGCACACTTGATGAAAATACATATGTAAAAACGAATGGGTTGTGGGATGTGACGATGTAACCTGCACTAGAATCTTTTCAATACTTTTGTTTAATCAAATTTAAACCATTTATATCATCCTATTTTGAATAATTTTCAACACATTCATATTTGATTTCGTTGACGATATTTAAATAATGGGGGTTGTGGCCATTACTGAACTCTTCACAACGTTTATATTCAAATTAAAAACTATTTACTATAGTTTGTCTTTTTCTTCTTCGGTAATGTAGACTTTTGTGTCAATTTTAAGTCTATCAGTCTAATTGTGCAAAAATATAATGCACACTTGATGAAAAAAATATAAAAACGAATGGGATGTGACCAACACTAGATCTTTTCAGTACATTATTAAATCAAATTTTAACCACATTCCAACATCCAAAATTACTAAATTTTCAATAGGTACATATTACAATTTGTTTTCGATGATAATATTTAAAAATGGGGGTTGTGGCCAAACCAATCTCTTTACAAAGTTGATAAACAGTCATATTTAAAACCATTTCGCATAGTCCATGCGTGCAGAAATTGTATATTATACTTCATTCACACTTTATAGCAATATATAAAAAAGAATGGGTTGTGGCCATCACTTGAACATTTTACAATGCTTAAGTTCAATCAAATTTCAAACCACTTTTCATAGCCCGATATTGCAAAATAATTGGGAGACAATATTATAAAAACAATTGCTTATTCCTTCACAATTTTACATTCTTGGCCAACGGCGGGACATAAAAGCTAGTAGTTAAATAAGTTAATCACAAAAAAAACCTTCATTATTATAAAAGCATCACCACCTCGATTGTTTTATTGAATTTTCCATTGTGAGGAGTATAGGGTTGGCCACAATCCACTCGTTTTCTATAATAAATTCAAATGTTTTATTGGATTTTCCATTGTGAGGAGTATAGCGTTGGGCACAATCCACTCGTTTTCTATAATAAATTCAAATGTTTTATTGGATTTTCCATTGTGAGGAGTATGGCGTTGGCCACAATCCACTTGTTTTCTATAATAAATTCAATTGTTTTATTGGATTTTCCATTGTGAGGAGTATAGCGTTGGCCACAACCCATTCATTTTATTTAATTAATTCAATTGTTTCATTGGACATTCTATGAAAATCTATGGTTTACATCTATCTTATCTATGCATTCTACTTTGAAATTGAAGACCATAATAATAATATTTTCTGTGATGTCATAGGACGAGGCTGTCTCGATAGTAAAAGTTTAGTATGAAGTTGTCATTAATTTTTGTATAAACACAATTTTTGTCATATAGATTTTTTAATTCTGAATCCTTGATCTCAATCAACGTCATGTGTAGCTCTGAAATTCCATTTGTTTGCTTTTAAAACAATAATGCATGCATTTGTGATAAGTATGTATGTATATAATGTAATTCCTTTTAAATATTAATGCAACTGTAGATTCATTCAAGAGAATTTATTTCAACCAATATCTGTGTAAATATAAAGTTCTTGTAAATGAATGATGACAAACTGGACACGAGATTTTGTAATTAGAATTTGAAGTAACAATTGGATCTTCTGTTCCTTGTTTCATGTGCTTTATCTGTAAATCCGATATTAATTGCCTTTATTGGAAAACTTTATTTTACAAATTTCACATTGGTTTTGTGATTTTCTCAGGCATTTTGATATGATTATAATATATACCAGAAAAAATAATTTTTAAAATGACAGTCATTCACAAAACACCATGTGCACTACGTTTAAAAAACAAATTTCTCATAACCTCTACCTATTATTACCTATGCACGACTACTGTGTGGATCATATAAAAGAGATATTATTGATAAAAGCATAGAATAGAGATACTTTGATAAAAGTAGCATTCCATTACACATGTGCACCGCTTGCTTATATTACTTACTTATTCATATTGCGCGACGAATGATTTTAGCTTACTATCGGGACAACCTTGTGTCATAGGTTGTCATGGTACTAACTAATTATTACCATATTATTATAGGTACTTTACTAAAATCTAGACTTCCATACTATAGTTACCAACACAATTGTTTGTGTTATCAAACTTGTCATCAAAAGGAAAATATTTGTTTAATCACGTTTGTATCCCAAATAAAAAAATCAATGAAATATCAAATAAAATCCGTGTGAGTGTTATAGACAAAAAACATTATATTTTAATGAATTATAATTTTTCTATTTTTAGGCTTTAAGTTAATCGGCCTACATCAATTAATTAGACCATCAGATGAAAAAATGAATAATGAAAAAAATGAAGAAGACAGTGGTGATATTACAGAAAAAGAGGTTCGAACTACAGTAAATTATGTACATAATAACTTTTATTATTGATTCTTTTTACAAAAGTTCTTTTCATTCTATGTAAGACATTTTCCCCAGAACATATCTGAAAGAATTGGCATGAGAAAAAGATATTGTCTGTGAAGAAACTGGCATGACCATATCAATCATATCTTGAAAGAATGCTTTATGTAGGTAGGCATGAAATCTTAATGATATTAAAACACACATGAGACGATGAAGACTAAAATTGTAAAAAATCATTTATTTAAATTTTGAATACACGCATGTGTCGTGTTTCCTTTTTTAAGGTTCTGTCCCCCCCCCCACACACACATACTTGTTGCTGGTTACTCCAGATTTTGGAATGAGCCGTGATGGTATGAATGAATCATAATTGCCATCAATCAGTTTGAACATTTTATCTAATTGTTATATCTATCTACCTCCAGTCTAATATGAGTGAGTGAGACATGCCTGTACCTGGTGATCCTGGGCCTTTACATCACAAATATTCACTGGGTACCTACATTCACTTCTGTGATATGTCTTTATTTTGCATTGCTGCCGTCTGGATATTTGTCTAATTTTTGTGTACCTACTTTTATTCAATAAAATTAGTTACACAAAAATATAATTGATTGCTTTTCGCACTCACTGACGAAGCAATCAATAATTATACCAAGAACCTGCATATTCATATTTGACAAGCAGGAAACTTAACCCTGCGCAACATTTAATTTACCTTAAGAATAGCCAATTTTTTATTTTAACTCTATTTTATAATGGTGCTATATATGTAGCGGGTAGCCAACCGCTAATTAAATATTGAATTAAAACTAAGAAGTGTTTCTAGCCCAGAAAAGTAAGAATTGCAGGAGAAACCATCCGGGAATCAAACCCAAGAAGATATATCAAAATATACCAAATTGGCATAATGTTTGAATGAAATGTATTTCAGGAGAAGGTATCCAGTAATTCAGAACTATCTTCATACTCTACAGTTGCTGAAAGTATTTCCATGATGACCGTATCTCTAAATACTGAAGCTTCAACAACATGGCAACCTGGAAATTATGAGTTGATCAAATCTTACCAAAATATTACGTACTTACCACCTATTTCATTTATTATTTTACTTCCTTAATATAATATATTGCTAAATTAACTGATTCTGATGCATGCAAAACAAAATAATATACTAATTAAGTTATCAATGGATTTTTACATTTTATTACATCTGGACATGTTTGATCAAAAGTAAAATTAGGTATAAAGCAAAAATATAAAAATATGTGATCCCATAACCTATAAGTATTCTACTATTATAAATATTTGAAAATATTGTCTATAACTAATTTAATATTCTATTTGCAAGATACAATAATGTTTAGAAAAAATCAATATAGTTCTGACACACAATGATACAAATTATATTTCAGGTTATCTTATAAGGAAAGTGAATTTTTGGCTGCTATTCTACAAGATGGCATCTGTGAAATGTTTATACTTAGTGAGTCTTTTTACAAACCTATTGTTTACATACATCAAGATAATCATAATAATAAACACTTACAGAAATTGACCCAAACAAACCTTTTTTGATAATAATCTGTAGTTAAACATAACAAACCTAATGCATAATTTATCCAAATAAAGAATTACTCCTTATTATATTATAAAGAGAAAATGTCTAGAAATGTATTTTTATAGGTACCTAGGTATATTCCTACCCTTAATGTGACATTACATTGCAGAAATTGTTAATATTGCACAAGTTGTATGTAGGTACTGAATGCTATAATATAGATTTTGTTTAGATAACTGCAATCGAGAGTTAATTGAGAGGATGAAAGAAGATGCAAGAGATAAAGTATGGAAACCAAAGGTAGAAGAAGATCAATCAAATGATAGACTTGAGAAAATAAATATAAAAGAGCTTTCCAATGATCGCCATAAATTGATTAAAATGCAAAGTGACAGGTAGGTATATCGACCATCTCTAATAATTAGTTATGTTATAATTTACCTACCTACCTAATAAAAACACACTACCTAATATAATTTGTTTATTTACAGAAAATACATAACGGACACATTAATTAGAATTTATTTGGATCTAAGACAAAATTGCAGTTTTCCATCATTGATTGTTCAACTAAATCAGTTGACCAATATCACTGATCAAAACATCAAAAGGGAAAGACAATATGAAGAGTATCGCAGGTACATTACATACATACATACTACCAACTTTACTTTCTTGAACGGAACCATAAATAATTTATAATGAACTTAAATCAAATTTGAGATTAACTTAATTATGTACTTATCAAGAACATAAAGCTTTTTTCAATCGTTTAATAATAATATGCTGGAGTTGATACTAAATTCTGTTGAGTTTATAATAAACTTAACTCGAGTTTCAGGCATGATAGCGTGATTCAAGTCTGATTAGATTTGATTTGCCTTTAATTCAACTGTCGATTTGTTCAAGAGAATTTATTTCTCTTAACATATTGACAAAGTATGAAACCAAATTATGTATAACCAAATTATTGACAAAGTATGAAGCCAGGTCTATATTTTTCATGGTTTTTTCAACTTTGAAGTCAAAAAACACCAACTTATAGGCGACATCGACATCGTTTCATACAATTTGAAAGGCAGTATACACTACACAACATCTCACTCAATAGTTTGATACCTTCTTATCTCCAAACATACATACAAACCATCATGCTGTTTTCATATTCTGCGTAGGAAAAACAGACTGACCTCCATACTATTCTCTCCTGACATACATACATACCTACATGTTTTATACTTATAGAAAACAAAATATCTTAAAATATTCATTAATTTGTATTTAAGGGTTTATAGTTTAATACGTATTCTTCAATTATACATACTATCACCATCAACAGTTGGATCTCATGTGTTACATGCAATTAGTTTATATCAATGTCTTAAACAATCCTTAACTATGTCTATTTCAAACACCATTTTATTCAAGTTAATGTCAATAATAATAATTTAAATGTGTCGATGTGACAAAATCCTAATGAAATTATGTTTTATATAAGTTATCGTTAGGAGGTTGATAGTGTTGATTTGATTTTATTAAAAATTGTGCTGTATATTTTCCAGTAAACTTAAAGGGCTGCAAAAGAAATTCCGCAGTAACTTAACAAATAATAGAAATACACTCGATCAGTGTGACAGACATATTTACCATCTTCTAGATGAGATTGATGTAAGTTACTACCTTCATAGTTACCTACTACATTACATACATATTGACTAAATAATGTCTACGATTTCATTATTTTAATATATTATAGGACAGTACTTGGAACAGTGAGATAAAGAATCGTTATGTAGTGTCATGGCAGAATGCAAAGAGAGAACAACATACATTGGCAATAGATGAAACAGAAGGAAAACTCTTCAATAGTATCAATGTCACACAACTAAGAATACAACAGGAAATGACAATACATAATCAAATTGAAAAATTCATCAAATATAGTTGCCAGGTATATATTATACATACATGTTTGTGTGTTAGTGTTGTTTAATTACCTAACCTTCAGCTTAATTTTGGCCCAAGCCAAAGAAGCCGAAGCTTCGATCGGACACTAAAAGTATACCATGTTATTTTTGGAAATAAAGTTGAAGACGACGGTTTTGATTATCGAATAAAAAAAAACACTTTTCAAGATGTCACATTGTTCTTACAAAGAGGCAATATGTGTCTGTAATTTTTAAGTTATAACTTTTATAAACAAAACCGTCAATACTTACTTAGATCCAAATTTTTATAAAAATATATTATGTAAAATACCATAAACATTAACTTTATCAAAATATAGGAGTGAATTATAATTGATTATTAATAGTATCTACATTATTATTTAAAGCCTTTTTTTATTTCAAATGCTTCCAAATGAACTACATATTTATAAACCCTCCACAATTGATGTGCAAGATTTTTAACCTGGGGGGCAAGTCTGGTTCGACCGGCGAAATCAAAACCCATATCATGGATATAATTATTATGTGGATTTCTATGACATCTAAAGATATTATAGAACTCCATATGATAATTATATCCATGATATGGGTAATCGTGAGGGTTTTGATTTCGCCGGTTGGACCAGACTTGCCCCCCTAGTATCTTTATTTATGGAATGATTTTTGCCATCGATATATGATTAGCAAACTTCTCCATCCACTTTGTCTTACTGCTATAGACACCTCCACAGTCTTACTGCTATAGACACCTCCACAGCCTAGCACACATTTTGCTTTAGTATCATTTTGTCTAAACAGTGGTGATAATATTACAGTCTAAATTTAATCTAATTAGGTACATATTATAATCCTCATACATTACATAAACTAAGTACATATAAATGCTTGTAATTACTAACCATCGTGTGTTAGTAATTATATTTATGATATTGGCATGTTTTAGGATTATTCAGACCAAATAGAGTATTGGATGAAAAGATATGATGAAGAATTAGAACAGCTGGATATTGATATAAGAACAATGAAAGAAAAAAGGGATATACAGAGAGATGACACAGCTAAGTTAGAACAGAAGGTAAAATATAATTGACATTACTTCACTCAAGTTATACATGGGTACATTTTGTATGAATACGTGGTGTGGATGGTCTTTGTACCGATAAATATAATTAAATAATTTGTAATTTTTACAATCTTATAACTCATTATAATTATTATTTTTGTGTAGGTCATTTTTTCATATTGATTGCAATAATATATTTTTTTGTTAAGATGGAAGATCATCGTAATGAGATGGAGGCTTGGATATCTTTTGTGACAGAGAGAGCAAATAAAAAAGCATTAGATGAGTTGAGACTCCGCAGTGCTATTAAAATCCAGGCTTGGTGGAGAGGTACCTTGGCCAGGAAACTATATGCCAAGATGAAAAAGAAAAAGTGAAATTCCTTTATCCTTTCCTTTCAAACAAACAAACAAACAAACATTCCTTAAACATAATTATTACTCCCGACTCCATTCCATAATTACATTCATTTACACTTTTGTTTCACACTTTATTCATATTGTTTATTAATTAGTACTTGACATTTGTTTAAAATATCATTTAGTTTTTTAACTTATTTATTTCACAAACCAAACCACTGATTCATTAAAATTTAGAAAAACAATTCCATGATTCCAACACATTCCCATAAACATTTTAAAATAAATATAACACAGGTGAGAATTATACCTATCATTAAATTAATTCAATATACTTACAGTAAAGTCAGAATTATACCTATCATTAAATTAATTCAATATACTTACAGTAAAGTCAGAATTATACCTATCATTAAATTAATTCAATATACTTACAGTAAAGTCAGAATTATACCTATCATTAAATTAATTCAATATACTTACAGTAAAGTCAGAATTATACCTATCATTAAATTAATTCAATATACTTACAGTAAAGTCAGAATTATACCTATCATTAAATTAATTCAATATACTTACAGTAAAGTCAGAATTATACCTATCATTAAATTAATTCAATATACTTACAGTAAAGTCAGAATTATACCTATCATTAAATTAATTCAATATACTTACAGTAAAGTCAGAATTATACCTATCATTAAATTAATTCAATATACTTACAGTAAAGTCAGAATTATACCTATCATTAAATTAATTCAATATACTTACAGTAAAGTCAGAATTATACCTATCATTAAATTAATTCAATATACTTACAGTAAAGTCAGAATTATACCTATCATTAAATTAATTCAATATACTTACAGTAAAGTCAGAATTATACCTATCATTAAATTAATTCAATATACTTACAGTAAAGTCAGAATTATACCTATCATTAAATTAATTCAATATACTTACAGTAAAGTCAGAATTATACCTATCATTAAATTAATTCAATATACTTACAGTAAAGTCAGAATTATACCTATCATTAAATTAATTCAATATACTTACAGTAAAGTCAGAATTATACCTATCATTAAATTAATTCAATATACTTACAGTAAAGTCAGAATTATACCTATCATTAAATTAATTCAATATACTTACAGTAAAGTCAGAATTATACCTATCATTAAATTAATTCAATATACTTACAGTAAAGTCAGAATTATACCTATCATTAAATTAATTCAATATACTTACAGTAAAGTCAGAATTATACCTATCATTAAATTAATTCAATATACTTACAGTAAAGTCAGAATTATACCTATCATTAAATTAATTCAATATACTTACAGTAAAGTCAGAATTATACCTATCATTAAATTAATTCAATATACTTACAGTAAAGTCAGAATTATACCTATCATTAAATTAATTCAATATACTTACAGTAAAGTCAGAATTATACCTATCATTAAATTAATTCAATATACTTACAGTAAAGTCAGAATTATACCTATCATTAAATTAATTCAATATACTTACAGTAAAGTCAGAATTATACCTATCATTAAATTAATTCAATATACTTACAGTAAAGTCAGAATTATACCTATCATTAAATTAATTCAATATACTTACAGTAAAGTCAGAATTATTTTAAAATTTGTAATATTCACTACTAACTTCATCAATATACTTACATAAAAAACAGAAAATTTTCAAATAACTTACAAATATCAATAATTCATTTATATTTAAAGAAAACTTTTACTATAGATAATATATTTATTTTTCAGTAAGAAAAAACTAAAAATGGAGGCCAAAAAGAATAAGAAAAAATGAAAGAGAATCTTCCAACTTTATTTTATTACATTCCCAAAATATATATTTTTATACATTACAGAAAAAGGTGAAGAAATATTTATATAAAATTTACATTGCACATTATGTTTAATTACGTACATAGTTGTTAATCAACTTGAATAAAATGATGGTCAATATTGTATGTAAGTCATTAGCTGAACTAACATTACTGTTACATAAAGTAAAACAATCAATCTAAAGAATCCAAGTAATAAAATGATGGTCAATATTGTATGTAAGTCATTAGCTGAACTAACATTACTGTTACATAAAGTAAAACAATCAATCTAAAGAATCCAAGTAATAAAATGATGGTCAATATTGTATGTAAGTCATTAGCTGAACTAACATTACTGTTACATAAAGTAAAACAATCAATCTAAAGAATCCAAGTAATAAAATGATGGTCAATATTGTATGTAAGTCATTAGCTGAACTAACATTACTGTTACATAAAGTAAAACAATCAATCTAAAGAATCCAAGTAATAAAATGATGGTCAATATTGTATGTAAGTCATTAGCTGAACTAACATTACTGTTACATAAAGTAAAACAATCAATCTAAAGAATCCAAGTAATAAAATGATGGTCAATATTGTATGTAAGTCATTAGCTGAACTAACATTACTGTTACATAAAGTAAAACAATCAATCTAAAGAATCCAAGTAATATTATTTAATAATAATCAATATTATGACAAATAATTTAAGTCACAAGTGGGCTCAGCTATTTGTCAAGAGACAAAATAACAATAAAAATTATTACAAAGATACCGAAATGCCTTCTTTATTTATTTTTATTAACTTTTGGCTATATCTAAGTTTATACAATGGCTCTAGGTCCAAAAGTCAATAATAAATATTTATATAGCAACATATTTGTGTATTCACCTCAAACACGCTAAGTTATAAAAATGCTCAAGATGAGGTGAAATTGTAGTCTAAAGATGCAGTTTATACAAAGATACATGTAAGAGGTGCATATGTTGTTTTGGTATTCCTGTTGTTGCCATATCATAATCATGTTCTGTGTGTTGTCCTTATAAAATTAAATAAAGACCCGCATGAGCTAGACCCCTGGGCTACACAAACAATAATAAAATGTCAAATTATCTTAAATATATATGTAAGTATATACTTTGACTAATGTTTCCTTCACACATAGTGGAGTTGGACTCCCTACATCTTGTTATATTTATGGTGAAAAATTGTTAGCCCGTCATGTGGGTGCGCAGATAGCAAGTTTGTGTCTTTGCACTTGATTGTTTATATGAAAACTGCCCCCCTGCATGGCGAAAAGGCTCAAGAAGTTTGACAGAAACTATGCTCCCATATCACCAACCAAATTTGCCCCAGACTAGGTCTCCATTATCAAAGTATCCTCCCTTCTTTAGCACAAAGAACACAGAAGCTCCATGTGTCAGAACATATAATATTATTTTCTTTAACCATATTTGTCACATTAGATTATTTTATGAGGGTAACCTACTCTTGCAATCCATCATGTGTCGAAGTGGGAGGTCCCTTGACATGGATAAATTAAAAGTAAAATTGTATAATATAATCTGTCAGCATCACCACATCAATCAAATTACTGTTTTGAAAATATCATCAGTCCTAATAGAACGGTGAAGCCTGTTATGGCTAAGAATAGTGCTTCCACTCTCTTGTGCTTCGAAAAATACAACTGGCAACAATAACATCTCACATAGTTCAGCAATGAGGTTCACCACCCATTCAGAATGTAGTGCCTTTTAAATGAGACGAGACTGGTGTGTGGAGATACACGCTTGTGTTGTGACACCCGCAAACCTGTTGCTGTTTACCCCATATTGTGGGATTATATGCAGTGATGGTATGTAAGTAAAAAAAAAACAAGACAATCAATATGGTGACTGTCATTGGCCATGTACAGAGTTGTAGAATGTTAAAGACTATCATCACCAAACTCTCCCTTCCATATTATATGAGGTGCTGCGGCGCATAATTAAACTAAATAAAAATGAATATATTTTACTATGACTTAATTGGGACACATGTTGTGAGTTGTACAAGTAATATTGCACTATAATAGATACATGTAATTCAAATGAAATAATCTGTCTTTATTCAATGTACAAGTATATTCCAATAAATATAACAATATATTGTATGTATGTATGTATGTACTACGCAACAAGACATTGAATATTTACAACATAAGTAGGTACGCATTGTGTAAGTTAAGTATATGTATTCTGTATCTTTAACTAGGCTAAATAATTTATAGTATTTATAATACAAACAAATAATTATTATGTAATATAGCAAATAATTATATATGTATGACCAGGTAGTATTTATTGGTGTGACAATCTATTGTCTGAATTTCAAGTCTCCTTCCATCTTCTTTCTAGTGATGTGTGCTCTTAAGTACTGCAAGAACTCCAACTGAGCCGTTGAAAATGTTATATCCAGCACATATTGCGGCAACCATCCTGCAACAGTAACAGTACCTACATCATATAACTAAAGAGACACGTCACTCTCATCACTAAATAATTATTATGATCGATTGATACACATTACTGTTTGTGTCTCATCACAAGATAAATATTATGATTGATTGATACACATTACTCTTTGTGTCTCATCACAAGATAAATATTATGATTGATTGATACACATTACTTTTTGTGTCTCATCACAAGATAAATATTATGATTGATTGATACACATTACTTTTTGTGTCTCATCACTAGATAAATATTATGATTGATTGATACACATTACTTTTTGTGTCTCATCACTAGATAAATATTATGATTGATTGATACACATTACTCTTTGTGTCTCATCACAAGATAAATATTATGATTGATTGATACACATTACTTTTTGTGTCTCATCACAAGATAAATATTATGATTGATTGATACACATTACTTTTTGTGTCTCATCACTAGATAAATATTATGATTGATTGATACACATTACTTTTTGTGTCTCATAACAAGATAAATATTATGATTGATTGATACACATTACTTTTTGTGTCTCATCACTAGATAAATATTATGATTGTTTCATACACATTACTCTTTGTGTCTCATCACAAGATAAATATTATGATTGATTGATACACATTACTCTTTGTGTCTCATCACAAGATAAATATTATGATTGATTGATACACATTACTGTTTGTGTCTCATCACAAGATAAATATTATGATTGATTGATACACATTACTTTTTGTGTCTCATCACTAGATAAATATTATGATTGATTGATACACATTACTTTTTGTGTCTCATCACAAGATAAATATTATGATTGATTGATACACATTACTTTTTGTGTCTCATCACTAGATAAATATTATGATTGATTGATACACATTACTCTTTGTGTCTCATTACAAGATAAATATTATGATTGATTGATACACATTACTTTTTGTGTCTCATCACTAGATAAATATTATGATTGTTTCATACACATTACTCTTTGTGTCTCATCACAAGATAAATATTATGATTGATTGATACACATTACTCTTTGTGTCTCATCACAAGATAAATATTATGATTGATTGATACACTTTACTTTTTGTGTCTCATCACAAGATAAATATTATGATTGATTGATACACATTACTTTTTGTGTCTCATCACTAGATAAATATTATGATTGATTGATACACATTACTTTTTGTGTCTCATAACAAGATAAATATTATGATTGATTGATACACATTACTTTTTGTGTCTCATCACTAGATAAATATTATGATTGTTTCATACACATTACTCTTTGTGTCTCATCACAAGATAAATATTATGATTGATTGATACACATTACTCTTTGTGTCTCATCACAAGATAAATATTATGATTGATTGATACACATTACTTTTTGTGTCTCATCACAAGATAAATATTATGATTGATTGATACACATTACTTTTTGTGTCTCATCACTAGATAAATATTATGATTGATTGATATACATTACTTTTTGTGTCTCATCACAAGATAAATATTATGATTGATTGATACACATTACTTTTTGTGTCTCATCACTAGATAAATATTATGATTGATTGATACACATTACTTTTTGTGTCTCATAACAAGATAAATATTATGATTGATTGATACACATTACTTTTTGTGTCTCATCACTAGATAAATATTATGATTGTTTCATACACATTACTCTTTGTGTCTCATCACAAGATAAATATTATGATTGATTGATACACATTACTCTTTGTGTCTCATCACAAGATAAATATTATGATTGATTGATACACATTACTGTTTGTGTCTCATCACAAGATAAATATTATGATTGATTGATACACATTACTTTTTGTGTCTCATTACAAGATAAATATTATGATTGATTGATACACATTACTTTTTGTGTCTCATCACTAGATAAATATTATGATTGTTTCATACACATTACTCTTTGTGTCTCATCACAAGATAAATATTATGATTGATTGATACACATTACTCTTTGTGTCTCATCACAAGATAAATATTATGATTGATTGATACACATTACTTTTTGTGTCTCATCACAAGATAAATATTATGATTGATTGATACACATTACTTTTTGTGTCTCATCACTAGATAAATATTATGATTGATTGATACACATTACTTTTTGTGTCTCATAACAAGATAAATATTATGATTGATTGATACACATTACTTTTTGTGTCTCATCACTAGATAAATATTATGATTGTTTCATACACATTACTCTTTGTGTCTCATCACAAGATAAATATTATGATTGATTGATACACATTACTCTTTGTGTCTCATCACAAGATAAATATTATGATTGATTGATACACATTACTTTTTGTGTCTCATCACAAGATAAATATTATGATTGATTGATACACATTACTTTTTGTGTCTCATCACTAGATAAATATTATGATTGATTGATATACATTACTTTTTGTGTCTCATCACAAGATAAATATTATGATTGATTGATACACATTACTTTTTGTGTCTCATCATTAGATAAATATTATGATTGATTGATACACATTACTCTTTGTGTCTCATCACAAGATAAATATTATGATTGATTGATACACATTACTTTTTTATCAACATTCAAATTAATATATACTAGTGAGCGTTCAGAGGTCAAAATTCAACCATAATGTTGGACCTGATCTGAAATAAATAAAATAAGCATTGTGTATTTATCAAGGGGTACAAAGTTTTATTTTCTCATATTGTTTCACATTAGAATATGTATTTTTCATTAACATGGTCTGTATTTAAATTTAGGCTACGACTATTTACATGACTCAACCATAGACGAAAACCAAAAATAACCACAGAAATGCAGATAAATCAAGTTATAAAAATATTTACCTTTGTTTATACTTTGTTATAATTGTAAATCTCGATGAAAAAATGATTTATAAAATTAAGTAAATGTAATAAGATGCCAATATTATTTATTTTTTCTTCAAGTTGGTTTCCATGATGCATTTTTATGATCATTGAAAAAATGACAAAGGTAAATATTGTATTTTGATTTATTGCCATTCATAACGCTATCTTAGTGCCAACGTTGACGTATGCAAGTGAAACCTGGACATGGCAGAAGTCGCACGAAAGCAGAATAAATGCTGTTGAAATGAGATCGCTAAGAAGAATCTGCAATAGAACGATGTATGACAGGGTAAGAAATGAGAACATAAGGAAAGAATGTAAGATGAAGAAAGATATCATTAATAGAATGAAAGTGAACACACTGAGATGGTTTGGCCACATGGGTAGAATGAATGAGGAACGCCTGACGAAGAAAATATACAATGCGGATAGGATTGGATTGAGAGGCCGGGGCCGCCCAAGAAACGGATGGCACGACCATGTGAATGATATTTTGAAAGACGGAAATGTTAGAAGCGTGAACAACAGACGAACATGTATAAGACGATGTATGAATGTTGTCGAGGCGATGAATGTATGTCAAGATAGAAGTAAGTGGCGTTCGGTTCTCTCTGCCTACCCCGTAAGGGACATGGCGTGATGGTATGTATGTGTATGATTTATCTACGCTTTCTATGGTTATTAATGACCTAAAAACATAGACGACGTCAGAAAATTTGTCGTGTAAATAGACACTTTTTGGTGGGAAAACGCTTTTCCCGCCAATTCCGGTCGTAAAAATAGTGGCACCGTTAAATTTAAAATAACTGCGTTTGACATTGACAGTATAAAAGTAAACAATTTATGGTTTGACATGAAATATTTTTTAAATTAATTTAATGTATTTGTAACACAGATGATGTATAAATTAGGTGAGTATAGCTTTCTGCACTCCTCCATATAAACTTAACAGTTTACTTAAAAGGGGGTCGGAAGATTTCACTTCACATATTATACATACATGTAGGTACATGTAGGTAGGTATATGAGACAATATTGATTAAATAAAGAGATTAGCATGCTGGTTCAGTAATCCAGAGGTCACGAGTTTAAATCCTATCTTGAATTATTTTGTTCACAACAAGCATAATATGTATGTTTAATTTAGGAAATGTATATTTACTAGTTGCATGTAACACATGAGATCCAACTGTCGATAGAGATAGTATGTATAGTTGAAGAATAAGAATCAAACTATAAACCCATAAATCCAAATTATTGAAAATTTTAACACATGTTGGTATGTATGTCAAGATAGGTCAGTCCTCTTTTCCTACCCGGAATATGAAAAACAGCATGATGGTTCTGTATGTATGTTGGAAGATTAAGTATCAAAGTCTTGTTACATATTGTGTATAGGCGACTGCCATACAAATTGTATGAAGCAATGTCGTCACTAAATTAATTTTTTATAAAAATTGTTTAAAAAAATTGAGATGTACTTCTACAATATGAATATTTTTTATAGAAAATTAAATTTTCTAGTTGGGTGTTTCGACTTTTTTCGATATTTTTAAAAAATTTGGAGAAATTCTGGAATTTTTTTGAAAAAATTAATTTGAGATTTTGTATTTGTCTATGTTTATCCCAATTTTCAGCGTTCTAGCTTTTATGGTTTCTGAGATATATGGAAAAATAAACCGAAATTTCAAAAGTTGATTACCCCTGACTGAAACAAAAATTCACAATTCTGAGTATAAAAGCTTTGTAGGCCTACAACTGTTTATATATTCTGAAAATTTGTGCTCTGTAAATTGAGCGGATCAAAAGTTATAAGGGGGGGGGGATACAGACACACACACGCACAAACCTCACATTAAATATTCTACTCTGAATTCTGAGTAAATCCATGTATAGGAACATATATGCTGCGAGGCCTCCAGTTGGTGTTATTAGCATGCAAAAAGTCCACTACGCCATACAAAATGTTCCTTCGTACAATACATTATGTTAGTAGTTAGTTAGTAGTAAGATGACAATAGTATGAAAGAGAAGTAATACTAGTACCTTTGAGATCACACGCCATTAACCATTGGAAGATACATTTGTCTTCCCCCTCCTGACTCTCCGCTACACTCCAACATCCCACATTGTTGTGACCCCTTCAACATACATACATACATTATTTTATTTATTTATTAAATTCTACGCACATTTTTATACACCTGTCATGTAAATTTTGCATATAACCACTAGTCTCAGTCTTGTAGAGCATTATTCTGACGATGTGCTTTGCACGAAACGCGTCAATAATCCAATAAATACAATAGAACTATAACCAAGTATTTTTATATTTTTATAACATATCAACGTACAATGGAGTTCTATCAAGAATTGTCCATCGACAAACTAAACTTAGTTAAAACAAAACAAGCCAAAAATATAGTACTAAAATAAATACACAAATGAAAATACACAAAAATAGAAAAAAAATATATTAAAAAAATGTTAAATTTACATACCTATATTTATTTGAAATAAAATCTAATAATAAATCAATTTATAAATAAACATACTTATATAATATACACAAAAATATTTTATTTATATTACCCCCCAAAAAGAGTTTTGTACTCATGCTTTGGGGGGGATTCTACATACATAGTCGTTTGGCTTCTGAGTGGGCGTCCTGGGTTCCATCCCCAACATAGGAGAAATTGTTATATTTCATTTCTCACGCAAATATTGCTTCTTTGGTATGGAAACATTAATTAATTGGAAGAACACGCCACTTTGGCAATTATTTATTTATTCTATGTGCTGATTATTTTTATTTTAACGCCATTTAATTATTCTACACAATATAATAGGTAGGTACATATGTAGTTAAAGTGATAAGTACAAGATAATGTAGATAGATATAATCTACCTGATATACTGGTCACACGGTGGATAACTTGGATAGTCTATACTACAAGAGGAAGTTATCATCCTTCCATCTGATGTATATGCCACTCTCCTCACACACACAAAGTCACGAGACTTGACAGCATTCTTAGGACCACCAGTTGTCACTTGGTAAGTTAATGACGTTGAACTATCTATATCCTGTAATATGTAATATATACCTATATTAAAACTACAATAGAATATAATAACAAATCATAATATATTCTGACAATAACAAATTACAATAGTCCATTAACCATTGTGGTGTATTTACCAATAAATACAAATTAATGTAAATCAACACTTATTTTATTACAATTTAATTACATAATAGTTTCATATAATACAATACTTTATAAGTATTGCACGCATAATTACATAATTATAATATCTCAGACAAACAGGATGTTCATGGTATGAGCCGTTTGCATGTCTTTGGATAATCCTTTGTTTCATGAAGAGGATATAACTATATGTATAGGTGCTAGGCAAAACCATATACCACAAGTATGAACCTATGTGTCTTAATACTATAGAAATTAACGTATAATTTACCTTAATTATCTTAACACTAAGAATAGTTGGATTCCATTGAGGCATTTTCTCTAAGTCCTGAGTTAACTCTTTGAACAGGAAGTCAGCTGGACAGTCCAAGAACCCCTGTCACCACATACATTACATATAATATTATATTATATTTAGCCAACTATGTACATACATGTAGGTAACATTACTTATGTTCATAAATTGTGATTTAAATGTAATGAAAGAACTCACTGTAAGTTTATATATTTTTCCATATGTTGGATGTTGCATAACCAGTACTGCATCTCCCTCTTGTGACCCTTGTTTCTCTTTCTTCCAACCGGGACTATCCAACAGCTGTAGACTCTCTCGCTCGCACTCTTCACCAGCCCTACGATATTCATCTTCCTGTAACAATACAATTAGATAATTATATCCATGATATGGGTAATCACAAAGGTTTTGATTTCAGCGACTGACCAGATTTGCCCCCCGGGTCACAAAAAAATTTAACATTAAATTCGGTTACTTGAATATAACAATAGATATTCAAAATAAATTCAGCAGGTACATATCTTCATACTAAGCTTCGCTTAGATATCGACTTCTGGGTTGAACGGGTGTGCTAGTCACCAATTCAAACAGAACTCGAAAATCCACATGATAATGGACAGTGCTATCTGTTTGAAACGTTGGGTATTAAACAACGGTCTTTCTCAAGAGTACAGTCCGTGGGTTACCCTAGAAAATAACCCTTGTTATACATATCGCGCGAGTCAACAAGCTGCAAAAAATACTTTATTAAGACCTTCATCACCTGTAAAAAATCCCAGCTTTCTGTTGTGTATTTTTTGAGATATTTCAAAAAATAATTTTGGGCGTTATCTATGGCATAGGTGAATTTGTCGGGCCGGAAGGGCATATGAACATACGCCGAAGACTTGACCGATATCTTTGTGAAATATTATCGAACCATATGGGCGAATCTGCATACGCTGAACAGATGTTAAAAAAAAATGTCGAATCAGATGGGTGAACCTACATTACGCACTATGAAATTTATATCATGATGAATAGGTATCGACAAATATCTTGATAATTTTCGACAGAGAGAGGAACGGTTTTTACATCGACCAACTATGTTAAAAAACCTAAAATTGGTGAACTTGTGAAGCACTGAATAATGCAAGAAGATGTAGTAATATTATATTACATACCTAATAAATTTATTTTACAGGATAATAAGAAAATTTATGTAACCTTCTCCTTGTCTAATAGGCTACAAATTATGAAAACACTCCAAGTAGGGTGAATTGCCATATGAAGCAAAAAAAAAATTGAAATTATTTTCCCCAGAACCCTCAAAAAATATTTCTTTGATAAAAAGAACAATTTTAAATCTTTGATATTTTTAAAGCTTTGTTGTATTCCGCGAGTTTTTATGACATTTAAATTTTTTCAAAACGTCTTTTCTGCAAATAACTAAAAAAAAGCCTATTAGTAGATTTTTACTTCAATCGAAAGAGAAAATGAAAATTTACCGAGTTTTTTACTTTGTATAAAAAACAAGTTGCTAGCACAAATTTCTTCTTCTTCTTCAATGGCTCTACAGCCCATATCGAGCCTTGGCCTCCAGCAACTTCCTCCTCCAACCTCTCCTGTCACCTGCTGCGACCCTCCATCTTGGCACATTCAGAAGCTGGGATGCGTCCCTCCCAATATCATCTTCCCATCGCAGCCTCGGTCTCCCGACCTTTCTTTTGCCACCTGGGTGCCCCTCTAAGACTCTTTTTGGTACCCGTGATGATGGCATTCTCTGAACATGCCTGGCCCATCTTAGCCTGCTTAGTCTTATATGTTCAGACAGTTTGGGTGCTTTGCAAATGCTGTACAACTCATCGTTGTATCTAATTCTCCATGTTTGTCCATCATTCACGGGTCCCAGGATTTTACACAGCACTCTTCTCTCAAAAATGTCCAGCATCTCCGCAGACCTTATTGTCAGCGTCCAAGCCTCACACCCATATGACACAACAGTCCTGATGATTTTATATAGGGTTACTTTTGTCTTTCTATGGACACTTCTAGACCTGAACACCGGTAACAGAGAGAAGAATGCTTTGTTACCTGTCATTATTCGTCTTTTTATTTCTAGGGTATCTTCATTATCTTTATTAATAGTAGAACCCAGGTATGCAAACTCCTCTACAGTTTCAAAAGTGTATTTTTCTTTGAACGTTATGTTGCTTTGTAGAGCGTTTCTAGCATTTCTAGTTTGCTTCATTATTTTGGTTTTATTTACATTAATTTGCAAACCTATTTCTGCTGCTGCTGTTTCAAGTGGGTCAAAGACTTCCTGTAGGGCTGCAAGGGATCTTCCGATAATATTGAGGTCATCTGCATAACCAACTATTTGAGAACTTTTAAAATATATAGTGGAGCTGGTGTTAACAGATGTTTTTCTGATAGCATATTCAAGAGCCAGATTGAACAGTGTAGGTGCCAAACCATCACCCTGCTTGAGACCCTGGGATACAACAAATTCTTCGGTCATCTCGCTGCCAATTTTCACCATGCATTTTGTATTGCTCATTGTGGATTTAACCAGCCTTATGAGTTTTGTTGGGATCTTAAATTCTAGTAGGATGCCATAGAGCTTTTCTCTGCTTATGCTGTTGTAGGCCTGCTTAAAATCAATAAACAGCTGGCATATATCTACGTCAAATTCCCAGCATTTTGTAAGTATTTGCCTAACTGTGAACAGTTGGTCGCTGGTGGACCTGTTTCTTCTGAACCCTGCTTGGTATTCTCGCTAGCACAAATTTATCAGTATATAATTCTATAACAATTCGACAGAGGTATTCTTTTTTTTAATTTTGTCAATGCTGACGGTGTTGAATATGTAGAATTCCATAATAATGGGTATTTTTAATCAAACAAATGATATTGTCTACATATATATTTTTTCCTGAATCCAAGACGACCGTTTCAGCTTATTAGGCCCTTATCAACTGGTAAATATAGAAACTCTGCTTTTTCTTATATACTAAAATTCCGTACATTTTTGCAATTATGAATTGTTCAAAACAGTTGTATTATAGTTCATGTTGGGAATTACGTCGATGCAGGTGTTTAAGTAATGAAAAAACCTACATAATTATGAATTTTCTATGCAAAAATCGAGTCCACATCTAGAAACATTAGCGAGCCAGAGGGGCGTATGTGCAAAATATATAAGAAATTCACTAGTTATTGAAATTAAGGTAATACTCTTCGATGAGGCTTCATTTTTGCTAAATTTTCCAAAAAAACTCTACATGGATAAATTGTACCATTACAGAAATAAATAGTTTTTTGTCTCTCCTGTAAAGTAGTCATTTCGTTTGTACGCCCTTCTGGCTTGACGCACTCGATATAATCACATAAATTGCATGTAAACAAGTGATGTTATGAACTTACAGATAGTAAATTAGGAGCAAACGGTTGGGGCTGAACCCAGTGAAAGATACCTTGCAACCATCTTTTAAAGAAATTTCTCTTATCTTTCTTAAGTTTTTCCTCAATGATGGCATTGTGGCGTTCTTCCAAGAAGGCTGGTTCACCATTCACATATGTGTGAATACTCATTTTCACGAAACCTAACACCACACCTTCAATGACTAGACTAGATTACATAATACTATAACAAGACACATTGATATTATGTGCACTATAATGTATTATCCCTTGCAACAATACTTTGTAATAGGATATCATAAGCTAACAACTATACATACATACACCAACCAATGTATGTACAAATGTTCATTTAATATTTTGTAATGAGTAAATAGCAATAAACCAACGCTTCTACACTAACAACATCATTTAATTTTCATTTTGTTTTCAAATTATCTTTAATTTATTATTAATTATATTGAATTATGATTTGATACATAACACCATTCTTTTTGACAGAGAGAACAAATTACCAGACTCCTAGATAAAAACTAAAAATATTTTAAGTAATGAATGTAAGTCACCTGAGCTTTTGTGATTATTGGAGCCTTCCTCAGAGCATGTGGACTTGGCTCGGGACTCTCAGCTGGACTATAGAAGTCTCCTATACTCGTGAGGTCACTTGGACCAATGCCACCACTCGTCGGAAATAAGAAAGGACCTCTCACACCACCAGAACCTACAAATAATGGTTTTTGGGTTTTACTTACCACCTTATAATGTTTATATCATATTAGATATGTAATTCAAATGTAATTATGTAGTACTGACCTACTGTGGCATGACAGAGTGCCTCTTGAGGAAGTACTTTACAGTCCAAGAACCAAGCCTCACCCCAACATAGTGAAAAGGACAATAGCACTAAAAGGACCTGGAACACTGGCTGAGGTACTTTTGTCCACTGTTGATTAAATATGTATTGTTTTATAAATATACCTGAGTTACAATATAGGGTTGCATATAATACAAAATAAATATATATTAATACAAATAAGGGATCTCATTAAAAGGCATAATTGGTGAACGTTGCGCAAGCGCATAAAGTGATCACGTAAACCAGCCGATGACAGGTCGTAAGCCCTGTAGGTGCCTTGATTTCCCGGTTCTCCTACAATAAATATTCCAACTTCGTCTCTATTGAGATAATTAAAAATCTGTTAAAAAATATCTTTGACTCCCGACAGGGAAAAAAATCCAATGTTTGCGCATATGCAATAATAAAAATATTTGATTACAAAATAAATATTCAATAAATACTAAATTTAACTTTTAATCTAAACTAAAGGTTGAAATTATTAGAGATGTTGAATGGTGACTATTTATAATTTTAGACAGACAATTCACCCTCAAATATGCATGAAAACTAGCATTATAGGAGAACGAAATTGCCCATGACAGGATTGGAACTTACAACCACTGGATTACTAACCCAGCGCACTATCTGCTTGCCACCATAGGTTGAAAATCAATAATATAAATTAAATGGTGACTATGATAATTTCAGCACCAAGATAGAGAAGCAGAAGTGCAGAAGTGTTTATGCTATTCAATTTCATACTAATTTGTAAATTGAATTTGTTTTATTCTCATATTTAAATTCTTATTTAGTATATTATAATTATGTATGTACTTTCACTATTGCCTGTCGTGGCTTAGTTGGTTAGATATCTGCCTACTAACTGAAAGTGTTCCGGGTTCAATTCCCAGTGAAGACACAGTTTAAATGTCACTGCATACATAACGTGTTTTACCAAGGACCGAATGGGACGTGAATTTTTCGAAACATCTTTTCATAGAAAAAATATACAAAAGAGCATGTCCCATCCCTGTACTGCTGTGTATGCACAGCAATGCAGTCGATCCGTAGAGCAAAGTAATGACGAGCGTGTTGTGTTTTATAAAATGGACGACGAAAAATGAAAAGAATGTGTTGGATCATAATATTCAGTCTTGTATAGTATTGCACACCCAAAGTATGTATTTAGACACAAAATATAACAATTATCTGTGACGTAAAATTGCAGTCAAATTACTAGGACCTTATTATTGGGTGCATGTTAAATGAATATTTGACATTACCTGACAGTACCTATGTACATGTTAGATACCCGAGAAGCAATTACAAATATAATTTAATTTAATTTAGATTGAATATTTTTTATATATTCTATACAATCAAACCACCTTTTACTGTACAATAACTTCATTAGACATTAATGTAAAAGTACAAACAGCAAGTTTGAGTGTCTTTAATACATAATTAGTATCACCATACACCATTTACCCCCCTTTCTGTACTGAGTATTACATTCATACCAATATTACTTGTCAGGCATCAGTTACCCTTTTTGACAGGAGCGAATATTTCTGAAATGGATTCTTTGTATTCTCCGCAAAATAAATTGTTAGTTGAAATTGAAAATATAAAATAATATGAATAGTTACAACTATTTATCTAGAATAATAAACATATTGCCGGCATTTTTAAATAAATCATGAATTGAAATTGAATATAAAATAATATTAACAATTAAAAATCTTTATACAAATGTGTAATTTTAAATAAATAAACATATATTATTGTGATATTGTTTATTTAAATAGAGTATGATGAAATGAAATACTTACATCAAATAAGAATACCTTTGCTATAAGAAATGCACAAGTTCCACTAGTAGTTAGCTGCAATCAATGTCAATATGTCAATGGTTTATATAGGTAATTGTTATAAGAGAGAAATAATAAGGAATATTAAATTGTAGTACATACTGTGATTGATGAAATATTTAAAACATTTAATTTAATGTAGAACTTAGAACCAAGCATAATATATTTCTTGACATGGCACTTGGAAGAAAGTTTTCCTGTCCTGAGTAGAGTGAAACATCTTGTGCACAAGAACTGTGCACAAGATGTTTCACAGATGTTTCGTAGCCAGAACTACTTGGGAAGTTTCTATGGTCCTTCATAACATATGTAGTATGATAATAAAAATTGAAAAGGAGATAGATAGGTAGGTAGGTAGGTAGGTAGGTATATTTACCGCTACAACGACCCAATGGTCCATGTGGATGGCAGCATAAGCCACAAGAAGCAAAAGGAAGCGAAGCGCAGCTACTCCCACTACATCCAGTAATGATGTCTTCAAATGATAACCGAGAACTTCATTGTTCCACAAATCAATTATGGACTCTCCTGTTAACTGTCATATACAATTAAGTTATTATATTATGAAGTTTCAATAGCTTAATTTTCATATTATATAGACATTGAATGATAGATAGGTACATAATAATATATCTTGATACCTAATAGTTGGTGTTACTTGTACGTCCAAGTCTGATATTCCATCAACTAACAATCAAAAGCCCACTAAACAAAATGTATCAAGTACTAGACTTCACAATATGATTTGCATTCACAGTGGAGGAAAGTATAAAAATAACAAAAACTACTTAAGTCATTTAATCTTTAATGGTTCAATTGTTTTCACTGTCCTGTTTTATGATTGTTATGAATTGTCATGTTCTGATTAGACTGTTACAATTTGTCATATTCTGATCAGACTGTTACAATTTGTCATGTTCTGATCAGACTGTTACAATTTGTCATGTTCTGATCAGACTGTTACAATTTGTCATATTCTGATCAGACTGTTACAATTTGTCATGTTCTGATCAGACTGTTACAATTTGTCATGTTCTGATTAGACTGTTACAATTTGTCATATTCTGATCAGACTGTTACAATTTGTCATGTTCTGATCAGACTGTTACAATTTGTCATGTTCTGGTCAGACTGTTACAATTTGTCATATTCTGATCAGACTGTTACAATTTGTCATGTTCTGATTAGACTGTTACAATTTGTCATGTTCTGATCAGACTGTTACAATTTGTCATGTTCTGATTAGACTGTTACAATTTGTCTGTTACCAAAAAGAAAAAAACAAATGTAAATAAATAAAAACTAACCATAATAGAAATAAGCCATAGAAGAGAGGTGAACAGAAGATCAAAAGTACAAAATAAACAGAAGAAACGTCTCACAGAGGACATCCGTCCATTCCTTTGCCAACCTGCTGCTGCTTCCTGGGAAGCTATTAGATTTACTGATGATTGTCCTAGAAAAACATTACATCACTATATTAGCTATGATATTTTCTGATGATTGTCCTAAAAAACATTACATCACTAGGTATATCACCTATGATATTTACTGACGATTTTCCTAGAAAACATTACATCACTAGGTATATCACCTATGATATTTACTGACGATTTTCCTAGAAAACATTACATCACTAGGTATATCACCTATGATATTTACTAACGATTTTCCTAGAAAACATTACATCACTAGGTATATCACCTATGATATTCACTGACGATTTTCCTAGAAAACATTACATCACTAGGTATATCACCTATGATATTTACTGACGATTTTCCTAGAAAACATTACATCACTAGGTATATCACCTATGATATTTACTGACGATTTTCCTAGAAAACATTACATCACTAGGTATATCACCTATGATATTTACTGACGATTTTCCTAGAAAACATTACATCACTAGGTATATCACCTATGATATTCACTGACGATTTTCCTAGAAAACATTACATCACTAGGTATATCACCTATGATATTTACTGACGATTTTCCTAGAAAACATTACATCACTAGGTATATCACCTATGATATTTACTGACGATTTTCCTAGAAAACATTACATCACTACATATATGATGAGAATTTTGTCCTAGAACACTTCAGAGATAAGTGCATACATAATCTCAAATTTCATAAGCGAATATAATTATTATTAATTATTAGAGAAATATGATTGATAAACATTATTAATTTGATTAAAATGTTAAATTTTGTCTCATAACAAATTAAATGTAAGTATATATTAAATATTTGTATCATAAATAGTAACTTTCTGATATAGTTTCAAACAAATAACATGAGAATTTTCATCAGTATGCACATATACCATCAGTATGCACATATACCATCAGTATGCACATATACCATCAGTATGCACATATACCATCAGTATGCACATATACCATCAGTATGCACATATACCATCAGTATGCACATATACCATCAGTATGCACATATACCATCAGTATGCACATATACCATCAGTATGCACATATACCATCAGTATGCACATATACCATCAGTATGCACATATACCATCAGTATGCACATATACCATCAGTATGCACATATACCATCAGTATGCACATATACCATCAGTATGCACATATACCATCAGTATGCACATATACCATCAGTATGCACATATACCATCAGTATGCACATATACCATCAGTATGCACATATACCATCAGTATGCACATATACCATCAGTATGCACATATACCATCAGTATGCACATATACCATCAGTATGCACATATACCATCAGTATGCACATATACCATTAGTATGCACATATACCATCAGTATGCACATATACCATCAGTATGCACATATACCATTAGTATGCACATATACCATCAGTATGCACATATACCATTAGTATGCACATATACCATCAAGTAAAACTAAGCTATTCACTGAAAACTATATGTACAATGTGCTTAATATAGTTATTTGGAAGAAATTGCCATATGGCAATAAACTCGCCAATTGCGCAGGGTGCAAGAAAATGTTTATTATACTATACTAGCAGACCCAACAGATGCACAGTGTTTCCGAGTGCAATATTACGAGCTACTTTAGGTGAAAGACCGCTATAACAAAAACCGTTCAGTTGCATTATTTTGGTGCTTTAAGTCACTCATCTTTAAACTGTTTTTTTGAGTACTTGTGTTTATATATTCAATATTATATTTAGTTCATCATGACTTCCACTTTCACGGGTACGATATAATTTTTTTTTATAGTTAAATGTTATTTATTTCATTGAAAAAAAATAAAAATCAAAATTGAAAAACCATCACAGATATTGTATAAAGTAATCATATTTCATAGAGTAGAACTTTTTCCCAGCCCATTCCAGCCGATATTTATTTTTAATTAATTTTACATATTTATCTAGCTCGACTTTTGGGTAAAGAATTTTTTTGTCCCTAGGTGTCATACAAAAAATAACACAATTTCATCTTTTTGATCTTTTATGTCGTGACAATATTATCAAACTAGCAATTTAGGGGCCTTCTATTGTCTGCAATAGAAAGGACAAAAATTTTTTACAAAAAAGTCGAGGGATGTCAAAGGTTGAGACTATATTTATTTGAAAGCTAGATAAATATTTAGAGAATGAATGGCTTGAACAAGTCGACGAGTATGTCTATCTGGGTAGTATGTTCCAACGGAATGGACGGCCTGATAAGGATATTGAAAGAAGAGTTATGGCAGGAAACAGAGTGAATGGAGCACTTAGACCAGTTATGAATGATCGCAACATATCAATAGAAACGAAAGTTGCCATTCATAACGCAATCGTAGTGCCAACCCTGACGTATGCAAGTGAGACCTGGACATGGCAGAAGTCGCACGAAAGCAGAATAAATGCAGTTGAAATGAGATTGCTTAGAAGAATTTGTAACAGAACGATGTATGATAGAGTTCGGAATGAAGATACAAGGAAAGAATGTAAGATAAAGAAAGATGTAATTAACAGAATGAAAGTTAACACATTGAGATGGTTTGGCCACTTGGGGAGAATGAACGAAGAAAATATACAAAGCTGACAGGAACGGAATAAGA
Organism: Molanna angustata; assembly: GCA_963576475.1. Lineage (NCBI taxonomy): Eukaryota > Metazoa > Arthropoda > Insecta > Trichoptera > Molannidae > Molanna > Molanna angustata. Next base: position 52,389,928 of record OY754965.1, on the reverse strand, counting down.
GGTCGCGGGCGCCCAAGAAAAGGATGGCACGACCATGTAAACGATATTTTGAAAGATGGAAATGTAAGAAGCATGAACAACAGACGAACATGTATAAGACGATGTATGAATGTTGATGAGGCGATGAATGTGAGTCAAGATAGAAAAATGTGGCGTTCGGTTCTCTCTGCCTACCCCGTGAGGGACATGGCGTGATGGTATGTATGTATGTATGTATACTTAAAAATATAGATCGACTGGAATGGGCTGGGAACAAGTTCTACTCTATTAAACATGATTATTTTATACAAAATCTGTAATGGTTTATCAAATTTCATTTTAATTTTTTTTAATTAAATAAATAACATATGACTATAAAAAAAATTATATCGTACCCGTAAAAATAGAAGATATGATGAACCAAAAATAATATTGAATTTATAAACACAAGCACTCAAAAAACACATGAACAGTGTCGAGCAAACACCCCCTCTCCCCTGTATTTACTGATAAGAGACATTTGTACTAGGGATGCAATTTGGATGGTAGGTATATGTAGGTACTGTACTACTATATAAATATTATTTAGGATGGTTCCACCATGCCAACCAAATTCTGAAGGAAAAAAATGTAAGAAACTTGAATATGTTGAGATGATGTATGAATGTTTAAGGCAATTAATGCGTGCCATGATAGAAAAAATTATGTTCATTTCTATATGCCTACCCCGTTAGGAACATGGCGTGATGGTATGTATTTATCGAAAATTAAATTCTTTTGTGGTTGACTAGTAGAAATTGCCCACAGGCAATAAGTCCACCACATTATGTTATTTGTTTTGCATAAAAAAAGAATTTTATTATTATTATTATTAGTTAATGTGTAAAAAAATTTTAGAAAAGTTGGCAGGTAAATACAAAAATTTGTAAAAAATACTTCATTATAACGATAATGACTTTTTCCAGATGACGTAATTAAAAAAAATAGCAGTAAAATATAAAGATATATAAATATAGTATGTACACTAACATGTCTGGCAAAGGATGAGTTACTGGCCATCAAAGGATGAGTTACTGGCCATCAAAGGATGAGTTACTGGATGAGTTACTGGCCATCAAAGACTCAGTGGCTTCCCTTATAAAATATAAAGATTACAATAGTAGGTATGTATGTGCACTAACCCAACATTACATGTCTGGCAAAGGATGAGTTACTGGCCATCAAAGACTCGTGGCTTCCCTTATAAAATATAAAGATTACAATAGTAGGTATGTATGTGCACTAACCCAACATTACATGTCTGGCAAAGGATGAGTTACTGGCCATCAAAGACTCGTGGCTTCCCTTATAAAATATAAAGATTACAATAGTAGGTATGTATGTGCACTAACCCAACATTACATGTCTGGCAAAGGATGAGTTACTGGCCATCAAAGGATGAGTTACTGGCCATCAAAGGATGAGTTACTGGATGAGTTACTGGCCATCAAAGACTCAGTGGCTTCCCTTATAAAATATAAAGATTACAATAGTAGGTATGTATGTGCACTAACCCAACATTACATGTCTGGCAAAGGATGAGTTACTGGCCATCAAAGACTCGTGGCTTCCCTTATAAAATATAAAGATTACAATAGTAGGTATGTATGTGCACTAACCCAACATTACATGTCTGGCAAAGGATGAGTTACTGGCCATCAAAGGATGAGTTACTGGCCATCAAAGGATGAGTTACTGGATGAGTTACTGGCCATCAAAGACTCAGTGGCTTCCCTTATAAAATATAAAGATTACAATAGTAGGTATGTATGTGCACTAACCCAACATTACATGTCTGGCAAAGGATGAGTTACTGGCCATCAAAGACTCGTGGCTTCCCTTATAAAATATAAAGATTACAATAGTAGGTATGTATGTGCACTAACCCAACATTACATGTCTGGCAAAGGATGAGTTACTGGCCATCAAAGGATGAGTTACTGGCCATCAAAGGATGAGTTACTGGATGAGTTACTGGCCATCAAAGACTCAGTGGCTTCCCTTATAAAATATAAAGATTACAATAGTAGGTATGTATGTGCACTAACCCAACATTACATGTCTGGCAAAGGATGAGTTACTGGCCATCAAAGACTCGTGGCTTCCCTTATAAAATATAAAGATTACAATAGTAGGTATGTATGTGCACTAACCCAACATTACATGTCTGGCAAAGGATGAGTTACTGGCCATCAAAGACTCGTGGCTTCCCTTATAAAATATAAAGATTACAATAGTAGGTATGTATGTGCACTAACCCAACATTACATGTCTGGCAAAGGATGAGTTACTGGCCATCAAAGACTCGTGGCTTCCCTTATAAAATATAAAGATTACAATAGTAGGTATGTATGTGCACTAACCCAACATTACATGTCTGGCAAAGGATGAGTTACTGGCCATCAAAGACTCGTGGCTTCCCTTATAAAATATAAAGATTACAATAGTAGGTATGTATGTGCACTAACCCAACATTACATGTCTGGCAAAGGATGAGTTACTGGCCATCAAAGACTCGTGGCTTCCCTTATAAAATATAAAGATTACAATAGTAGGTATGTATGTGCACTAACCCAACATTACATGTCTGGCAAAGGATGAGTTACTGGCCATCAAAGACTCGTGGCTTCCCTTATAAAATATAAAGATTACAATAGTAGGTATGTATGTGCACTAACCCAACATTACATGTCTGGCAAAGGATGAGTTACTGGCCATCAAAGACTCGTGGCTTCCCTTATAAAATATAAAGATTACAATAGTAGGTATGTATGTGCACTAACCCAACATTACATGTCTGGCAAAGGATGAGTTACTGGCCATCAAAGACTCGTGGCTTCCCTTATAAAATATAAAGATTACAATAGTAGGTATGTATGTGCACTAACCCAACATTACATGTCTGGCAAAGGATGAGTTACTGGCCATCAAAGACTCGTGGCTTCCCTTATAAAATATAAAGATTACAATAGTAGGTATGTATGTGCACTAACCCAACATTACATGTCTGGCAAAGGATGAGTTACTGGCCATCAAAGACTCGTGGCTTCCCTTATAAAATATAAAGATTACAATAGTAGGTATGTATGTGCACTAACCCAACATTACATGTCTGGCAAAGGATGAGTTACTGGCCATCAAAGACTCGTGGCTTCCCTTATAAAATATAAAGATTACAATAGTAGGTATGTATGTGCACTAACCCAACATTACATGTCTGGCAAAGGATGAGTTACTGGCCATCAAAGACTCGTGGCTTCCCTTATAAAATATAAAGATTACAATAGTAGGTATGTATGTGCACTAACCCAACATTACATGTCTGGCAAAGGATGAGTTACTGGCCATCAAAGACTCGTGGCTTCCCTTATAAAATATAAAGATTACAATAGTAGGTATGTATGTGCACTAACCCAACATTACATGTCTGGCAAAGGATGAGTTACTGGCCATCAAAGACTCGTGGCTTCCCTTATAAAATATAAAGATTACAATAGTAGGTATGTATGTGCACTAACCCAACATTACATGTCTGGCAAAGGATGAGTTACTGGCCATCAAAGACTCAGTGGCTTCCCTTATAAAATATAAAGATTACAATAGTAGGTATGTATGTGCACTAACCCAACATTACATGTCTGGCAAAGGATGAGTTACTGGCCATCAAAGACTCAGTGGCTTCCCTTATAAAATATAAAGATTACAATAGTAGGTATGTATGTGCACTAACCCAACATTACATGTCTGGCAAAGGATGAGTTACTGGCCATCAAAGACTCAGTGGCTTCCCTTATAAAATATAAAGATTACAATAGTAGGTATGTATGTGCACTAACCCAACATTACATGTCTGGCAAAGGATGAGTTACTGGCCATCAAAGACTCAGTGGCTTCCCTTATAAAATATAAAGATTACAATAGTAGGTATGTATGTGCACTAACCCAACATTACATGTCTGGCAAAGGATGAGTTACTGGCCATCAAAGACTCAGTGGCTTCCCTTATAAAATATAAAGATTACAATAGTAGGTATGTATGTGCACTAACCCAACATTACATGTCTGGCAAAGGATGAGTTACTGGCCATCAAAGACTCAGTGGCTTCCCTTATAAAATATAAAGATTACAATAGTAGGTATGTATGTGCACTAACCCAACATTACATGTCTGGCAAAGGATGAGTTACTGGCCATCAAAGACTCAGTGGCTTCCCTTATAAAATATAAAGATTACAATAGTAGGTATGTATGTGCACTAACCCAACATTACATGTCTGGCAAAGGATGAGTTACTGGCCATCAAAGACTCAGTGGCTTCCCTTATAAAATATAAAGATTACAATAGTAGGTATGTATGTGCACTAACCCAACATTACATGTCTGGCAAAGGATGAGTTACTGGCCATCAAAGACTCGTGGCTTCCCTTATAAAATATAAAGATTACAATAGTAGGTATGTATGTGCACTAACCCAACATTACATGTCTGGCAAAGGATGAGTTACTGGCCATCAAAGACTCGTGGCTTCCCTTATAAAATATAAAGATTACAATAGTAGGTATGTATGTGCACTAACCCAACATTACATGTCTGGCAAAGGATGAGTTACTGGCCATCAAAGACTCGTGGCTTCCCTTATAAAATATAAAGATTACAATAGTAGGTATGTATGTGCACTAACCCAACATTACATGTCTGGCAAAGGATGAGTTACTGGCCATCAAAGACTCAGTGGCTTCCCTTATAAAATATAAAGATTACAATAGTAGGTATGTATGTGCACTAACCCAACATTACATGTCTGGCAAAGGATGAGTTACTGGCCATCAAAGACTCGTGGCTTCCCTTATAAAATATAAAGATTACAATAGTAGGTATGTATGTGCACTAACCCAACATTACATGTCTGGCAAAGGATGAGTTACTGGCCATCAAAGACTCGTGGCTTCCCTTATAAAATATAAAGATTACAATAGTAGGTATGTATGTGCACTAACCCAACATTACATGTCTGGCAAAGGATGAGTTACTGGCCATCAAAGACTCGTGGCTTCCCTTATAAAATATAAAGATTACAATAGTAGGTATGTATGTGCACTAACCCAACATTACATGTCTGGCAAAGGATGAGTTACTGGCCATCAAAGACTCGTGGCTTCCCTTATAAAATATAAAGATTACAATAGTAGGTATGTATGTGCACTAACCCAACATTACATGTCTGGCAAAGGATGAGTTACTGGCCATCAAAGACTCAGTGGCTTCCCTTATAAAATATAAAGATTACAATAGTAGGTATGTATGTGCACTAACCCAACATTACATGTCTGGCAAAGGATGAGTTACTGGCCATCAAAGACTCGTGGCTTCCCTTATAAAATATAAAGATTACAATAGTAGGTATGTATGTGCACTAACCCAACATTACATGTCTGGCAAAGGATGAGTTACTGGCCATCAAAGACTCGTGGCTTCCCTTATAAAATATAAAGATTACAATAGTAGGTATGTATGTGCACTAACCCAACATTACATGTCTGGCAAAGGATGAGTTACTGGCCATCAAAGACTCGTGGCTTCCCTTATAAAATATAAAGATTACAATAGTAGGTATGTATGTGCACTAACCCAACATTACATGTCTGGCAAAGGATGAGTTACTGGCCATCAAAGACTCGTGGCTTCCCTTATAAAATATAAAGATTACAATAGTAGGTATGTATGTGCACTAACCCAACATTACATGTCTGGCAAAGGATGAGTTACTGGCCATCAAAGACTCGTGGCTTCCCTTATAAAATATAAAGATTACAATAGTAGGTATGTATGTGCACTAACCCAACATTACATGTCTGGCAAAGGATGAGTTACTGGCCATCAAAGACTCGTGGCTTCCCTTATAAAATATAAAGATTACAATAGTAGGTATGTATGTGCACTAACCCAACATTACATGTCTGGCAAAGGATGAGTTACTGGCCATCAAAGACTCGTGGCTTCCCTTATAAAATATAAAGATTACAATAGTAGGTATGTATGTGCACTAACCCAACATTACATGTCTGGCAAAGGATGAGTTACTGGCCATCAAAGACTCGTGGCTTCCCTTATAAAATATAAAGATTACAATAGTAGGTATGTATGTGCACTAACCCAACATTACATGTCTGGCAAAGGATGAGTTACTGGCCATCAAAGACTCGTGGCTTCCCTTATAAAATATAAAGATTACAATAGTAGGTATGTATGTGCACTAACCCAACATTACATGTCTGGCAAAGGATGAGTTACTGGCCATCAAAGACTCGTGGCTTCCCTTATAAAATATAAAGATTACAATAGTAGGTATGTATGTGCACTAACCCAACATTACATGTCTGGCAAAGGATGAGTTACTGGCCATCAAAGACTCGTGGCTTCCCTTATAAAATATAAAGATTACAATAGTAGGTATGTATGTGCACTAACCCAACATTACATGTCTGGCAAAGGATGAGTTACTGGCCATCAAAGACTCGTGGCTTCCCTTATAAAATATAAAGATTACAATAGTAGGTATGTATGTGCACTAACCCAACATTACATGTCTGGCAAAGGATGAGTTACTGGCCATCAAAGACTCGTGGCTTCCCTTATAAAATATAAAGATTACAATAGTAGGTATGTATGTGCACTAACCCAACATTACATGTCTGGCAAAGGATGAGTTACTGGCCATCAAAGACTCGTGGCTTCCCTTATAAAATATAAAGATTACAATAGTAGGTATGTATGTGCACTAACCCAACATTACATGTCTGGCAAAGGATGAGTTACTGGCCATCAAAGACTCGTGGCTTCCCTTATAAAATATAAAGATTACAATAGTAGGTATGTATGTGCACTAACCCAACATTACATGTCTGGCAAAGGATGAGTTACTGGCCATCAAAGACTCGTGGCTTCCCTTATAAAATATAAAGATTACAATAGTAGGTATGTATGTGCACTAACCCAACATTACATGTCTGGCAAAGGATGAGTTACTGGCCATCAAAGACTCGTGGCTTCCCTTATAAAATATAAAGATTACAATAGTAGGTATGTATGTGCACTAACCCAACATTACATGTCTGGCAAAGGATGAGTTACTGGCCATCAAAGACTCGTGGCTTCCCTTATAAAATATAAAGATTACAATAGTAGGTATGTATGTGCACTAACCCAACATTACATGTCTGGCAAAGGATGAGTTACTGGCCATCAAAGACTCGTGGCTTCCCTTATAAAATATAAAGATTACAATAGTAGGTATGTATGTGCACTAACCCAACATTACATGTCTGGCAAAGGATGAGTTACTGGCCATCAAAGACTCGTGGCTTCCCTTATAAAATATAAAGATTACAATAGTAGGTATGTATGTGCACTAACCCAACATTACATGTCTGGCAAAGGATGAGTTACTGGCCATCAAAGACTCGTGGCTTCCCTTATAAAATATAAAGATTACAATAGTAGGTATGTATGTGCACTAACCCAACATTACATGTCTGGCAAAGGATGAGTTACTGGCCATCAAAGACTCGTGGCTTCCCTTATAAAATATAAAGATTACAATAGTAGGTATGTATGTGCACTAACCCAACATTACATGTCTGGCAAAGGATGAGTTACTGGCCATCAAAGACTCGTGGCTTCCCTTATAAAATATAAAGATTACAATAGTAGGTATGTATGTGCACTAACCCAACATTACATGTCTGGCAAAGGATGAGTTACTGGCCATCAAAGACTCGTGGCTTCCCTTATAAAATATAAAGATTACAATAGTAGGTATGTATGTGCACTAACCCAACATTACATGTCTGGCAAAGGATGAGTTACTGGCCATCAAAGACTCGTGGCTTCCCTTATAAAATATAAAGATTACAATAGTAGGTATGTATGTGCACTAACCCAACATTACATGTCTGGCAAAGGATGAGTTACTGGCCATCAAAGACTCGTGGCTTCCCTTATAAAATATAAAGATTACAATAGTAGGTATGTATGTGCACTAACCCAACATTACATGTCTGGCAAAGGATGAGTTACTGGCCATCAAAGACTCGTGGCTTCCCTTATAAAATATAAAGATTACAATAGTAGGTATGTATGTGCACTAACCCAACATTACATGTCTGGCAAAGGATGAGTTACTGGCCATCAAAGACTCGTGGCTTCCCTTATAAAATATAAAGATTACAATAGTAGGTATGTATGTGCACTAACCCAACATTACATGTCTGGCAAAGGATGAGTTACTGGCCATCAAAGACTCGTGGCTTCCCTTATAAAATATAAAGATTACAATAGTAGGTATGTATGTGCACTAACCCAACATTACATGTCTGGCAAAGGATGAGTTACTGGCCATCAAAGACTCGTGGCTTCCCTTATAAAATATAAAGATTACAATAGTAGGTATGTATGTGCACTAACCCAACATTACATGTCTGGCAAAGGATGAGTTACTGGCCATCAAAGACTCGTGGCTTCCCTTATAAAATATAAAGATTACAATAGTAGGTATGTATGTGCACTAACCCAACATTACATGTCTGGCAAAGGATGAGTTACTGGCCATCAAAGACTCGTGGCTTCCCTTATAAAATATAAAGATTACAATAGTAGGTATGTATGTGCACTAACCCAACATTACATGTCTGGCAAAGGATGAGTTACTGGCCATCAAAGACTCGTGGCTTCCCTTATAAAATATAAAGATTACAATAGTAGGTATGTATGTGCACTAACCCAACATTACATGTCTGGCAAAGGATGAGTTACTGGCCATCAAAGACTCGTGGCTTCCCTTATAAAATATAAAGATTACAATAGTAGGTATGTATGTGCACTAACCCAACATTACATGTCTGGCAAAGGATGAGTTACTGGCCATCAAAGACTCGTGGCTTCCCTTATAAAATATAAAGATTACAATAGTAGGTATGTATGTGCACTAACCCAACATTACATGTCTGGCAAAGGATGAGTTACTGGCCATCAAAGACTCGTGGCTTCCCTTATAAAATATAAAGATTACAATAGTAGGTATGTATGTGCACTAACCCAACATTACATGTCTGGCAAAGGATGAGTTACTGGCCATCAAAGACTCGTGGCTTCCCTTATAAAATATAAAGATTACAATAGTAGGTATGTATGTGCACTAACCCAACATTACATGTCTGGCAAAGGATGAGTTACTGGCCATCAAAGACTCGTGGCTTCCCTTATAAAATATAAAGATTACAATAGTAGGTATGTATGTGCACTAACCCAACATTACATGTCTGGCAAAGGATGAGTTACTGGCCATCAAAGACTCGTGGCTTCCCTTATAAAATATAAAGATTACAATAGTAGGTATGTATGTGCACTAACCCAACATTACATGTCTGGCAAAGGATGAGTTACTGGCCATCAAAGACTCGTGGCTTCCCTTATAAAATATAAAGATTACAATAGTAGGTATGTATGTGCACTAACCCAACATTACATGTCTGGCAAAGGATGAGTTACTGGCCATCAAAGACTCAGTGGCTTCCCTTATAAAATATAAAGATTACAATAGTAGGTATGTATGTGCACTAACCCAACATTACATGTCTGGCAAAGGATGAGTTACTGGCCATCAAAGACTCAGTGGCTTCCCTTATAAAATCTCTTTGATACTCCATATTTAATTTTCTGAAAATAATTCTTTATCAGTTACAAACTTAACGCTACATAAGTTATATTTTAATTTATTCAACAATATAATATAATTTATAACTATTTCTCAATAGGTATAGATATCCTTAGATATGTTGCGGTCATTCATATGGAATGAGAGGTCGGGGCCGCCCAAGGAAGGGATGGCACGTCCATGTGAACGGTATTTTGAAAGACGGAAATATTAGAAGCGTGAACAACAGACGAACATGTATAAGACGATGTATGAATGTTGACGAGGCGATGAATGTATGTCAAGATAGAAGTAAGTGGCGTTCGGTTCTCTCTGCCTACCCCGTGAGGGACATGGCGTGATGGTATGTATGTATGTATAAGTATAGGTACTAATGTCAACTAAAGAATACTCTAAAGGTAGGCGCGCATGGAAGCTAATTTCATCGGCCGATTAATTATCGGTGAGCTACAACATACGAATTACATGTAAGAGCGCGCATGAAAGCATCGCGCGCATTTTTTGTATCCAATCCTGTTGTATGAGAGAGCGTGCATGGCGCTTGCTCACCGATAATTCAATCGTCCGAGCGCAGTAGATCGAGAAGTACGTTGTCAGTGTTGTCAAACGAAATGTCAGAAAATATGTATGAAATAAATATTGATTCCGAACAATTAATTACATTAGTTGAAGCACGTCCTTCATAGTATGATTAAAAATTAAAAAATATAGTGACCGCCAAATTAAGCAAAAATTGTGGTTGGAGATTAGCGAAATTTTAATAACTGGTTGGTGTACTTAAAAAACTCTTCAAGGTGTGATCTTAAATCTTCTATATAGCACTTATTAGCGGATGAACCCAGTGATTTTTTTGACGTTTCTTTTTACGCATTTTGAAGAAAAGAGCACAAACACATGCTACTTCAAAAAAATCCATATTTCTAATCATATAGGTATTAAAACTTATGAATATACATATTGTATTTTAAATATATGAATGTTGACCGCCGTGTTATTTCCAATCGTACGATTCTATAAGCTTCCATGCGCGTTAGAATCGATCGGCCGATAATAATCGGCCGATGAATTTAAGCTTCCATGCGCGCCTTACCTAAATGTGATCTAGGTATATTTCTCCTTTTATTGTCAGTAAGTAACATTAGGTACACATCAAATATATTATACCTGCATAGTCTTTCCTGAAAATATATTGTATTGAGATGTGTGAGTGAATGGATGAATTAATGGTAGGTATTGTATGAAAGGGACATATGGAAGTATGAAAGAGATAGATGGATATAATAAATAGTGTGTGAGTTGGTAGACGGCCATTCTGCATACGGTTGTAGGTTGTAGGTAGGAACTAGTACTTGTCAACACATTGTTATATGTATGTAATAGATTACACAGTATTTGAAGAATTCATCCCCCCATACATAGAAGACAATACTAGAGAACAATTGCAGTACACAACTCCACATCAGTATATTACATTTTCTATGTGGCCAAACTACCTTGGGGCATTCATTTTCATCTTACAATATCTCTTTCTCGTATGAATCATACATTCTTGTATAATATCCTCATTTCTTATTCTATCATACATTGTTTTACCGTTTTACCACAAATTTGTCTTAGTGACCTCATTTTTACTGCGTTAATTCTACTTTCATGCTTCTTCTACCATATCCATGTCAACCCATCATAAATTAGAGTTACGACAGAACGACAATAGCATTGCTTGACTCAAAATAATTGTGTCAACCATTACAGAACTCTATTACCGGCCGTTACTCTCCTTTCAATATCTTATTCCAATCTTCCAAAATATGCTTCCCAAGTACTTATAAATAATTGAACTATTATCTCGCATTTTGTTCATCTTTCGCTATTCTCAAATAAGTACCATCAAACTTTAACTCCTCATCAACACATCATTCTTTAAACCCAATTTAAATTTTGTAAACAATAATGTGAAGGAAATAGGTACCTACCTATATCATATCATACCCATTTATGTACAAAACATTATCATTTCATTCCAATATGCTTTATAATGCTTCATAATGCTGTATAATCAACGAACCACAACAAACATTTTGATGGGCTTTTTGTGCATACAGGTATGTAGATAATATAAATCATGACAAATTAGAAAAATAACACCAAGTTTTGTCATTATAATTGTAGCACTTTTAACAACCAAAAAAAAACAAAAAATCATAACTGATCTCTCTATTCGAATTAGAAAAACATGCAAAAATTGATGAAATAAATAACAAAAATATAATAGGTAACATTATTTATGTGCATTGTACATTTTATTGTAAGTATATCAAATAATTTACAAAAAAAACTTTGAAAAAATACGTAATTACAATTATTATGTACCCAATTTACAATATTGCTGATACTCACTAATAAAATGTTGAGTTAGGAAAATTCATTGACACAAAGGAATGACAGTTTAACAAAATACCTTGACAAGTATATATCCTTAGGATTTTTTACGACAAATTTGCCGAAAAATATTATTGGATATTATGCATTCATTTCACGATGTCATCTTCGCCAAAAATCATAACATAATTAAACTTCAAACATTGTCTCAGCTGAGAAATAGAAGTAAACAAAACCTTGAAATGAAAATAAAAACTTTGAACTTTAATATAGATAATAAAATTTATCTCTGAATAAATTTCATTTTTATCTATGCTTTCGTTACAACAGCAATCGTTAAACCCGTAAATCGTTAGTAAAAAAGCACATTTATTTGATATATGTATAGGTAGAGATCTTAGGTTTTTATTATGTTATATCCATATAAAAGCCAAATAAAATATATTTTGTTATGTCCATATAAAAGCCAAAATTAAAACGAACGTTGATGAAAAGATAAAATGTTTTCTCCTTTAGCACAATGATTTTACTAATAAAATATTAAAACGCTCCCAAAAAATACTTATACCTAGTAAACATCAATATTTATTTGTAGAAGAGAAATCATGCAGTGCATATACTTAGAAATATTTCGACACATCATTCTTCAAATAAAGACAGCATCTTATATTAAAATTTATTATACTATTGACATGCTGCCGTTTTTGGTTTTTCCACTTGGTTGTTACAACTTAGCTGGTCCCAACCTCTGTTGCTGTATACCTAGTTCTTTGAGTGGGTGAATAAATCCTAATGATATTATAATAATTCATTTACTATATATTTTAATATTTATGTTGGTTAGTATATTGCCGTTACCCCCATTTCAGTATATTTTCCAGTCTTATAACTCGCTCGTTATACATGTTGCAAATATATAAGTATCCAGCTTTTCTACTCACATTTCGTATTGTATTTCATTTAGATTTTATTGCAACCGCGTTTACATATTTTGTATACATGCATGGAAATCTATTGAAACCTTGGAGGACTAAATATGAATTGAAACCATAAAGGTTTGATACTAATTGTAATAATTAACAATATCGAGTTAGCCAATTTTTCTACATAAACAATAGAGTCTTTCAAACATTCTATGTTACTTTGTTGTAGAGAAATTCCAGTAATTAATTAGCATGTAATTACTTGGTGTAAACATGTTTTTTTCCATGCATGTTTTTTTCCATTTCTTACTCTAGCATCATCTAAAATTCTCTACATCAAGTGCATCTATCCGTAGGTATTATCATAGAATAAAGATATATATACTGTACTGGGTATTATTATACTCTTGGAGTGCATCCTTAGTTAAGTTTTGGTACTTACCAAATTTTAATGAATTATTTTTTATTTGGCAGTCAATAATAAAACACTACAATATTATTACTTTTCTAAATATGTAGATATTAAAAACTACTCGAACGACGAACTGTATATTTTTTAACGAAAATGTTATGTTTTACTGACATGTACTGATAAAACCATTATCTGACAGCTCAGACATGCGGCTCGTTGGTCTAGGGGTATGATTCTCGCTTCGGGTGCGAGAGGTCCCGGGTTCAAATCCCGGACGAGCCCAATGGTTGTTTTTTTTTTATATTTGTAAATAAAAAAGATTCATTAAAAAATTACAAGTTCTCGAAAATTTTCTGTTTGTTATTGTAATGTAATTATTAATTTTATGATTTATCATAATAAAATATAAAAACCGATTATATTTTTTTCACGTTTACATTAATTTATCTTTGTACCTTTGTATTTAAAAAAAAATAATATTTAAAAAAATAACTATCATATTCCAAAAGGCAGTTCATGTTTTAAAATACCTGACAGGATAATAAATAAGACGGTAATTTTAACAAAACTTTTCCATCTCCCCAATAGATGGAAGTTTTTTTTAACCACTTGGAGGAATGATATAGCCAGTATTTAAAAATATTTCCTTATCTCAAAGGAATACAATAACCACAAAATTTGTATATTTGTATATTCAATAGCACAGATAAGATTGATTTTATATTTTGACAGGTATCTTACCAGCGCATTCAAGAGCGTTTTTTTAAACTATGAAATATTATGTAATAGCTCTTGCTCTGCCCCCTAATTTACATATCTAGCTTTTTTCATCATACTCTGTAATTCATTGCATCGATAGCTATTTTAATAACAATAATAAATAGAATTAATAAAGCGCCGTTTACTGATACAAAATCATTCCAAGGGCGCTGTAGCTTATTTATTTTGTTGGCTCTACAAAAGAAGGCAGTTTAAAGAAGTCTACCGAAGATGTCTATGCTCTGTGCTCCATGTATGTCAAGGGGCGATTTATTCCGTTTTTAAAGCTCATTCACACTGAAACCGCAATCATAGTTATCCGCCTTATTGACTGTCAAATTCTTTTAAATAGTTGGTACTCTGTGATCCAAATGATCTCAATGCAAGCTGTCTTCCTGATGGAACATTCTTTTAGCACAGTTTTTGAATATAGTGTGGAGCTAAGTCGTTCAGAGCCATAAACACCATCAGGCATAACTTATAATCCACTCCTTCTGGACATTTCAACCAATGTATTTGTAATCTATCGAGCTAATCTATCTACTAATATTATGGTTCCAATGACGAAATATATAGCTATCAACATAATAAATTAAATATAAGTATGACGTATCGATATCGATATATTTTTTATTATCTTCAATTTATAATTGCTAATAATAATTAATACAACATTGCATTTTATTATTATAATTATTGATGAGATAATACTTATTTCTTAAGATAAGATTATCCAACTTTCGATTTGTTCAAGAGAATTTTATTCTCTTAACATATCGACAAGGTATCAAGCTAATATTCGCGAGTTTTGTATGCAGGGTCTATATTTTTCACGGCTTTTCCAACTTTGAAGTAAAAAAAACACCAACTTGGAGGCTTCGCAGCATATATGTTCCGTATATGGATTTACTCAGAATTTAGAGTTGAAAATTTAGTGTGCCTGTGTGTCCATGTGTATGTGTGCATCTCAATTTACAGAGCACAAAATTTAAAAATAATATAAGTATTGATAGTTATAGGCCTACAAAACTTTTATACCCAGAATTTCGAATTTTTGTTTCAGTCAGGGGTTATCAACTTTTGAATTTTCACTTTATTTTTCCATATATCTCAAAAATCATAAAAGCTAGAAAGCTGAAAATTTATTTTTTAAAAAAAAAATCGAGAGTTTCCCAAACATTTTTTATTTATAAAAACATTTTTTTATGATAAATTTATGTGTTTAACTGCATTTATTTCCAAATTTTTTAAAAATATCGAATAAAGCTGAAACACCCCAACTAGATAATTTAATTTGCTGTAAAAATATCAGCATTGTAGTATTACATCTCATTTTTTTTAACTATTTTTATGAAAATTGAATAAAGTGACGACATCGCTTCGTATAATTTATATGACAGTGGCCTATACATTATATCTAAGAAGATTCAATAGTTTGATTCTTATCTCCAAACATACATACATACCATCATGCTGTTTTCATATTCTGGGTAGGAAAAACAGACTGACCTATCCTATCCTGACATATATGTTTTATATAGAAAACAAAATATCTTAAAATATTTATTAATTTGTGTTTAAGTGTTTATAGTTTGGTACGTATTCTTCAATAATGCATACTCTCACCATCGACAGTTGGATCTCATGTGTTACATGCAACTAGTTTATATAAGATAATTTTATTATGCAGTTGACAACACATGTAGCGAAAACTACAAGTGGTTGCAGTTGGAGGTTACAAAAACTTGAAAAAAGTTTCGCACAAAAGACGCGCATTCTTGTATTGAATGAGCATGTGTGGCAGTCGCTTTTTGACAGTTTTGGATCTGAAGACATTTTAAATTAATAATAATTTAAGGTTCATATAACAGTAATATGTCAGTGCTTTATGATAATTTTATATAATTTGTATTGTCGATATTTTATTTTACTGTGCTTAGTCTCAATTAGTGTTTGTTTAAATAATTAATATTATATTATATTGAGATGTCAGAAAGCTGTTATTCCAATAGTAGGGCTCCTAACGCTACTTCAAATAATGAAATTGATCTACCAAACGCACTAAAATCCGCCAATAAATATGAAGAAATAAACGTTATCGGGACCGGTAAGCTTTCATTATTAATTCATTTTCTATATAATTTATTTTTATCAAATATCCATCACTACTTATATAGGTACTTAAAGTTGTTTTGCCTTAAGTGTATAATCTATAAATTAATGTTAGCAATATGATATAAACTTATAAAATATATTTATAGAATTTTTAGTGTTTTAAATTCAAAGTGCAATTTATTCTGTAGTTATTTTTAGACACAACTTTAAAATATATTTTTATTCCTAATGTGATTTATAGTGCATTTTACAACTTATACATACCATTGAGATTTTAAAAAGTTAGATTATTATAGAGGTAAGTATATGTATGTATAAAAATTAATTTGATGATTGATTATATTGGCAGGAGCTTACGGTACTGTCTACAAGGCTCGTGATCTTCTCAATCCTGGTCAAGTTGTGGCTCTGAAGAAAGTCCGTATTGCTTTAACAGAAGATGGTGTACCTCTTTCCACTCTCAGGGAAATATCACTTCTCAAACACTTGGAGACATTTCAACATCCAAATATTGTCAGGTCAGGATAACTTGCTATGTTTGTTTTTGTTACACATAAATATTAAAATAGGTATAATACTATAGCACTTGGTATACCTATTGCTTGCCATATCAAATAATATATTGGTTTGTTTAATATTTCAGATTATTGGATGTATGTCACGGTCAACGTTGTGACCGAGATCGTCAGTTGGTGATGTTTTTGGTATTTGAACATGTAGAACAAGATTTGGCATCATTTTTAGACAAGGCTCCACGTACAGGACTTCCACAAAACAGAATACGGGTAAATTATATTTCTCATGTTATTCAGAGTAACCAAAATTTTGTATTTTCTCACAAATAATTTCACTTTCAAAATGACAGTTTGGTAACACAAAATAACTGAATGAAACTATATAAGTAATTAACGAGTGCAGGCAAACTTCTTGAGCCTTTTAGTCATGGAGTGGAGCGGTTTGTGTATTTACCAACCAAACAAACAAAAAACACAATTTTTCACTCATAAGTATATGATGGCGTAGAAGTTTGCTGCTAATTACATATATATCTGTATTACTTATATACATGTGTCTCTATGACTATAATAATAATAATTTATCATTTGACAGGAAATGTCTCGAGAAATATTATCTGGAATTGATTTCTTGCACTCTCATCGTATTGTGCACCGAGACTTGAAACCACAAAATCTTCTGGTAACTTCCAGCGGTCACATAAAATTGGCTGACTTTGGATTAGCCAAAACTTATGACTGTGAGATGAAGTTAACTAGCGTAGTTGTGACGTTGTGGTATCGTCCACCCGAGGTATTGATGGGAAAGGCTTACCATTCAGCTGTGGATGTCTGGTCTGCCGGTGCTGTACTCTATGAACTCAATGCCTTGCAACCTTTATTCCCAGGAAAATCGGAAGGTGACCAACTCCAAAGAATTTTCAAGTTAGTTCCTTTTAATTAATTTAATATCTGACAGCCATAACCATTAGAAAATATATATCTGGACCTCAGAGCCAGGGGGTATTAAATCCACTTTTTATTGAAGGTGAGGTTTTGACTTTCGAAATATTATTGAAACAAGTCAAAGCCTCACTTTTAACAAGGGATGTACTTAATATCCTTTGCATGGACACTTCAACTAATATATATTAGCCATTAAGTTAAACATTATGTAGATTGTAATTTGTCTCCTTGACCCCTTGGATAGTTTTGAAATCAAGAGATCTAAGAATTTAACCCATACATATAATAATGTCCTTTTAGTGTATTGAAAATAAATATTAAGTGGGTACAAGGAATGTTTTTATTTTTCAGAGTGATTGGTCGCCCCACCACTTGGCCAGAGAATTCTTCTGTCCTTGGCTCCAACTTTTCATCATACAGTGCTTGTCCTCTTAACCACATCTGTCCTCGTCTATCTAACAATGCCACATTGTTAATTACAGTATGTATATCTCTCTACATATCTTGACAAGTTACATAATATCAGAATCATTGGTCTGTGTTTAATGTTATTTCAATTTTTAATTAATTAATAATTGTATTCAGTTGATGACATCATCCTAATAGCAAATAATGAATGCCAACTGCAAGGTGCCCTATCAAAATGGACTGAAGAACTTGAGAAATTTGGGCTAAGCAGGACAAAAAATGATTTTATGAAATGTAACTAGAGTGGAATATCAGGGACAGCTCAGTGTTGTGCTTCCCAGTCTGCAATGCCGTATCCAAAGTGATAAACTTCAAGTATTTAGGGTCAGTTCTCTCAGCGGATGCCAGTGTGGATGCTGCTGACGTCTCCCATAGGGTGAATGGATAGGTTGTGCGATCCACGTATGCCAATTAAAACTAAGGGCAAGGTTTACAAAATAACTGTGAGACGTGCAATGACATACGGTGTGGAGTGCTGAACAGTAAAAGGCACAAATGAACAAAAAACTGCATGAAAATGCTGAGAGGGGCAGGCGAGGTGACAAAGCTTGATAAAATTTGAACTAATAAAAGGAAACTTTGCAGTAGCCCTCGTACCAGAAAAACTCACATAGAGTCGACTCGGATGGTTTGGTTTGGACATGTAATAAGAAGGCAAATGATCATGTAGTGCAAACTGCTCTAGCACTCCCAGAAAAAGACGTCCACTATGCATGTGGTTGGGTAGTATGAGGTAGTAAGTTCATGGATAAAGCCCAAATAAATACCAGCCCCGACAATACAGGACAGATCATCCTGGTGCCCAAGTATTAGTGGAGCCGACACTACCAACATTAGTAGGACAAGAAAATGTTGTCACAGTTTTATCATACACACTCATCTTTTCTTTGATTTTTTTTGGTAAATTAGTTTCAATATCCTTTTTATAAGAGTGAATAATGTTATTTATGAATAATGTTATGACTTAGAGTGTGCATAAGTGCACTGCATTGCCTTCTAAAATTGATAAATATATATTATATCCCAAGAACTTACTCAAAACACTTGTAAACATACATTATAATGGTACCTAGTAGTAGATAGTTAGTAGATACGTGTCTGTATTATAACACCGAGATTTTCGCGCATGCGTATATACGATTGTGTGGATAATTGAATATGCCCGTAATTTTTCTACATAATCTCATACTAATACGAAATTTTGCCGAATCCGTAATTGTGAGCGAGATAGATTGGTCTATGTATGTGTTAGATGATGTGTTGTATATGTGTTAAAAGGATGGAATTATGAACCATATGGAAAGGATTACCTCAGGGCTCCTTATTAAGTCCTATTAATTTTATTTAATATCTACTGCTCAGATCTTGAATCTAAACTCGAGCCCTGATCAGGTTTACTTTGTTAATTATGCTGACGATATATTATGTTTCAAATAAATTTATTGATATATCCGTAGAGGATTTAACTATGGCTATCAAAATAATAGACAAATGGGCTCTTAAAAATGATCTCCAGATTTCTCCTCAAATAGTAAGGTTGTAATTTTTACTTGTAAACACAAAACTCCCACAGTAAATATAATTGTTGACAATATTAAAATTCCTGTGTTAAATCAAGTTGAATTTCTAGTCTTAACTTTAGACAGAAAAATGTCATGGATACTTCACATCGAGCATGCTATTGCCAAATGCGAAAGAAATTTAAACCCTCTTCGAGCCGTTGCCCGTGTGTGGTGGGGTTCTCACCCGTCATGTATGAAAATCCTTAACAATTCACTGGTTCATGGTGTCCTTGATTTTGGTAGCTTTCTTTGGGACCCAATCACTTCATTTCTTCAACTTAAACTTGAAAGAATTCAATCAAAGAGCTTGAGACTGGTTCTCGGCGCTATGCGTTCAACACCCATTAATGCTCTTCAAATGGAAGCACTAGACATGTCTCTTAATCTTCATCGAGAATTTTAAGCACCGTGATAGAATAATCGATTCCCCTAACTATTCTTGTCTTCCATATTACCAAACTCCCTTTAAGGTTAATTTCATTATTCCCAATATAATTGAAAATATTAGCATCAACAAATCAACTCATATACCTCCCCACTCCATAAACAACATTTTTAATAACATAGTAAATTCTAAATGGCCGTCACATCTAAAAATTTATACTGATGGGTCAAAAATGTATCAAAATGGACCATGTGGCTCCGCAGTGTACATTCCCTCCTTAAATACTAAACTTCCTCCCGGGTCATCTGTCTATTCAGCAGAGTGTTTGGCGATAAGAGAAGCATTAAAATTTCTAGACTCTCTTCCCCACTCAAAAATTTTGATCCTTTCTGATCGTTTAAGTTCCCTAAAATCTTTGTCCAACAATCTCTCTAAATCTCCTGACAATGAATTACTTTGCTCAATCAGATGTCTCATATGTAATCTTATAGCAATATAAAATAAAATTATAGAAAAATTCTATGAAATTATATTAGCATGGATCCCGTCCCTCATAGGTACAAATGGGAACAAGATCACGGATGAATTAGCAAAACAAGCCTCCAGTTCTGACGCGTCTTATTTTAACATCTCCCTTTCCATCCATGACACAATTCGTTCTCATTGTAACATTGCCAATAATAAATGGCAATACCCGTGGAAAATCTCTTCTGAAACCAAAGGAACATACTACATACTATAATATCCAATTAAACATTACATCTTTCCCTTGGTTTCACAAAAAAAAATGTCCAAAAGAGGATTCCTGGACAATTGGCCGTAACCGATTGGCTGTGGACAATTGGCCGTACGCCCTTTTTACCGTATGGACAATTTATCGTGAGGACAATTGGCCGTGAGGACAGTTGGCCGTGAGGACAATTGGCCGTGGGGACAGTTGGCCGTGGGGACAGTTGGCCGTGGGGACAGTTGGCCGTGAGGACAATTGGCCGTGAGGATAATTTATCGTATGGACAATTGACCGTATGGACAATTCACCGTGCGGAAACTATTTTTAGCATCAGAAAATTTTTTCTTTCTTTTTTCGTTTGAGTTAAATAAATTGCGTGAATAAAAAAAATGTTCGTTTATGGTGACGAACCGATTGCCTTATTTTTTTATTTCAAGATACTAGGAGAAATCCAATATGTCGACAGTGATTAAATCGAAATTTTACAAAATAAGCGGTATTTATGTAGTTCTAATTTGCTATATTTTGAGATATAAGAAGACGTCTGTTTTTAGACTTCTTCTTGTTCTTTTTTTCATTTTTCGAGATGGATATCGATTTATACTAATAAGAAGGTGTAGATTTCGAAACAATTTAAATTTCTTTGTTTTCTTTTGAAATGATGAGAAACCAATATGGCGGCCGTGATTTAAAGATGAGTTTTCAAAGTGAATGATTATGTTGGGTTTCTCGAGTTTTAATTTGCTACATTTTGAGATTTAAGAAGACGTCTGTTCTTAAACTTCTTCTTGTTCTTTTTTTGATTTTTGTCCCGATTACGTCTCGGAATGAAATAGACAAAAAGTAAACACTCTACTGCCATCTACCAATTTTTTTTAAAATTTTTTTAAAAACATATTTACTTAGATAAATGGTTCGGTTATACGACGTAATTATTATACTTTGGATATGTCGATAAATAAGATTTCTACAGCGAGTTTAAGTGGAGCATTGTCCATCACGATAACCTATCGTGATCCACACTGGTGTAGCGCATGATTCATCACGATAACTTCTCGGGATTAGCACTGAAACGGTTAAAAGTCCCTCTACCAGTAAACATATTGCATCTCTTAATTCTCTTCCTATTTATGTCGCAATAACTAAATTTATCTTAATCAATGGTTTCAATAGTAATATTCACTAATATATATTTTATTTTTTCTTCCATTTGGCACAAATCACTCTTCTAAGGGTGGGTTTCCTAATATTATAAAAAAAAACTTACGTACAATGTTATATGACAAACATCTGTGTTGTGAAGTTTGTCCGAATGTTCATTAGAATCAATATTATTACAAATTTTAAATTAAGCATCTTTTATAATATGGTATTAAAAAATAATATCAATTAAATTGGTCGTTATTGGTGGGATGGTTTTGTCAATGTCGATGGAGTAATATTATGAATTTAACAACTATGTTTTGTCCACAATTGATAATATCAATTGTGGACAAAAGTAATTATTCTGTCTTTTTTTCATTTCATTGTTTATTTTTTCTGTTTATTATGACGTGACGTGAATTATTCTGACGATGTGCCTTGCACGAAACGCGTCGATAATCAAACTAAAACCAAGTATTTTTTATATTTGTGATATATCTACATACAATGGAGTTCTATCAAGAATTGTCCATCGACAAACTACACATTTATAATTTAAAAATGTGCCACAAAGTAGTAGCAACATCATATAAAGATAATAAAATCATATTTCACATATCGCACCTTTATTTTCATAGTGACACTATACAAAATTGTAAATATTAAATTTTTAATTTTTATAACCAACTTTTTATTTTAGATGAGTGCTATCTATTGAATACAGAAACACCAGATCACTTCTTCAAGTATTTACCACCAATTAGTATTATTGCGATTTGTATTTTTTCAAATTAAATCAAAAAATACAATACTTTAATCCCCGATGGTGAAAATTTTTTTGTTTGTGTCACTATGAAAATAAAGGTATATGTACTTATATATGTACATATTCAACTTGAAAAATCCATAATATATTTTTCTAATTTTAAGCTACCTATCATACATCACATGTATTTTTTTCAAGAATGAATATATCCCCGTAACGACAACATATGTATATGTATATCCTCATACATTCCCTAAACTAAGCATAAATGCTTGTGAATGAAATAGGTCATGGCAGGATTCACTAATCATCTTAATACTTTCAGAAAATGTTATCATTTGATCCTGCTTTGCGTCCAACAAGTCAGGAGTGTCTGCAGCATCCATACTTCACAGAGGAGATGGTCTCATGAGGTAGACAGACACACACACCAGGTACACCTACTTAAAGGAATATTTTGCCAAAATAAATATTGTCTTGTCGCCTATGTATGTATAATATTAATTGAAAACAAATCAACAAATCGTTAGTGACATACATAAATTTTCTAAGTTTTAACAGCACAGGGAATTAGGCAAATGGTTGTGAACATTGTTGAGCACATTATTAAAAGTACATACAAGTTTATCTATAGACAGATGACAATTGTAAACTCTTAAGACATTCAAATCAGTTATATTTCATTTTAACCAACTCAATATTTAATTATTTTAGTATCACCAGTATTTAATTATTTTAGTATCAGTTTATAAAATTTGAACTGAGAAGAATGTTTCATTTCATTCTAAATCAACTCTTGTTTATAAAAATATTTTGTTATCGCATAAAAAGAATAAAATTATATCAATAATATAAAGATATGTAAATATGTATTGTCCTGGGTCCGTCCATATTGTCCTGGTAAAGTGTTCTGCTGTTACATTGCCACGTTAAATTCTTGTAAAATGTGTCTTATTTATTGTAAAACAATAATTTCACATTGCAATGTAACATATGTATCAACACATATCAATATATAAATGATTAGTTTACAATATGAGTAAAGCCTTTGTAGATTTAAAGTGTATTAATATTTTTCTGTAATGCTTTCAACAAATTTTATTAGATTGTCTTTCGATAAATAAATTGTGTCAATAGGTATATTTAATTTTGATGTGATGTGATGTGATGCGATGTGTGTGCGATAAATCCATCCTCCACTTCATATTATGTAAGTACCTACATATATTTTTTTTTTTTTAATAAGGCACAGCCACCAATAGAAACCTACATATATATAATACACTATATACACTACCTACTAATGTCTATACATACTGTCAATGTTATCATTTCATTATTTTTCACTAAATAATTTTGTGAAATAAAAAAAATATTTCCCTTAAAGTTGTATGCAGTTGTATGCCTTTCCCACGCATTTATTTATTCTTCAAATAATGGTAACATGATCCCTAATGAATTTATACCATCTTCTCTTTTTTTTCAAATGTGTAATTGTATTGAAATATTGACAGTTGTCTTAAAGTATTTTTGTATTTTAAGTGAAAAATATTTAGGAATTATGTGAACAGTTATAGTTATCGCCAGCCAATAATCTTGTAGGTGCACAGAATACAATTGCTTGGTTGGTTGGTTGGTTACATCACTTGTGTGCCACTTCAGGCTGAACAATTTCAAGATGTTTTCCATACCTCAATAGTTTATTTGTAACAAAATTTGATAATTTTATCATGTTGACATTTCTTTATCTCTTTGAAGAATTTATTAATAGTAGAAAATATTGATTTTGTATGATGGGCTATTTCATATTGTATTTTTAAATAAATTTAATGTCATTTGATAAAGGTACCTACTATGTACTTATATAAGTATAATATTATGTTGCCATATCGACTCCATTTTGTAGTCCTGATCTCCAATAATGAGAAATCCTCAACAATGTAAATTTAATATTAATAATTAAGTTTCTATGTTAAATAAGTCCTGAAATTGCGTAATGTAAATAATCTAACACCTTATTAATAATATTATCATTAAAATAATAGGTATAGTTAATCTTATATAGTGCATAATATTATGTATGTAGTTATTTATGAGAAATCTTGAAAATGATATTACTTACTTAAAAATAATATTACTAATATTAATGTGTCTGGACATACATATTATTTATATTACAATCAATCTTTGTTCAATTATATACTTTTTGTTTATTGTCTAATAAATATGTCTGTCTATTTTGTGTAATTTATCAACATAATATTATATGTATGTTACAATGTATTAACACTTTGTTATATAAATTTATATTTCAATGAAATATTTACCTACCTATTAAATTTGATAAATAAAATCCAATCCACTGATATATATTTATATTTTATATTTTTGTATACATATTTATATTGGAATAGATTTACACAGAATCTATCATAATAGTATTATCACAATTTATTATGAAATCTCATTTACATGTTATTTGTAGTTATATTATTGTGTATAATGTTACCCTAGTATATAATATTCATATTTTAGATTCAAGATAAGTTGTGTAAAAAGTAGTATAGTTAGGATATTATGTATGTACAAATTATTGTTACATATGTTATACATATTATGACAATAATACATAAATAATAGTTAAGTACAACATTGAATTGTGAATACTGCTTATTATGATGCTTTTACTGCAAACAATGGATAGCCACACCAGATTTTCTAAACCTAACCTACAAAAGTTTGGTAAAATAGGTTGGTTAGATTCAGTCATAATTGTAACTGGCGTGAGTCAGTCGCATTGTATATTAATAAAAAAATATAACTAAATTACTATTTTTACCAAACTTTTGTAAGTTAGGTTAAAAAATTTGGTGTGAAGACTAGGCTATCCGCAAAATACATCCTAGATATAGTTATTGCCATACATCCAGAAAAATAACAAATATAGACTTACTTGGTTTGATAATTTCAAGATGTTTGGCATTAAATATACTTACAACATACATAATATTTACTTACAATTCTCCCAAAATATATAATCATCCAAAATATAGAGGTCATTAACTTGAACGAAAACAAAGAAGTTATATTTTTCTGTTTTTATTACATTTAATCAGCTTTCTTTTACCATTACAAAAATGGCTGTTCAGTCATTTTCCCTTTAAAGTGTCCTTGTAAATAAAGTTTGGCATTTCATAAAACTTCTAATTAATTTCACCAATGCATAACACTTCTGAATAAACATAAAAATATAATTACTTTTGATATGATATGCATAGTGAAATTTTCGCCAAACATTTCACTTTGTCTAAACATTATGTATGATTAAAATTTTTTAAATAAATTGTATGAAATTATACCTACTTTAGACATTTTAGTACGCAATTCAATTTCAAAAACTTTTTATATTCTATTTTTCTGGGAGACAAACAACTTTTGAGAACGAACTGCGGCCTTTCTCTTGAAATTACAATCCACGCTTTTCATTTGTATTACGATCAGCACACCACCTTATTAACTCTATTATAATGGTAAGTTCTTAGCAAAAGTTGGAAATTGGGATTAGATTTGTATTACGATCAGCATACCACCTTATTCTCTATTATAATGGTAAGTTCTTAGCAAAAGTTGGAAATTGGGATTAGATTTGAAATTCAAAAGTAAGGTGAGGTTGCAGATATGTCAACTTATTATCTCTGATTGTGATTTTACTGAATCTATAATAATATTCATATCAATTATTCTATCCCATGAATCTAAGTTATAGAATTTTTATTTTAGATGGGGTAGTGGGACAGTTATGTAAAAAATGCAACCAGAAACCTATAAATAATACCTTAACCACTTCATGATTTTGAACAAGCAGTGTTCACAGGCAAACCCGAGCACTGCTCGCGTGTTTTGATTTCTCGCCAGTTGCCACTTGACACTCGTAGAGGTTTACAAAAACCATTTCTTCTATTGATTTCTATTGAAAAACATAACAAAAATATTTACTTGTAAAATTAATTACCTGATGTTTTTAGTTGTATTTTTGTGAAAACATGAAGTGGTACATATCAATAGTGGATAACATTAACATTTAGAATTATGACAGCATCTCAAATGGAAGTCTCATTTACATAACAAACATACCGAGAATGTCGTACTTAAAATATTCAGTTTTTTTTTCACTTTCAATGCTTTCTTTGTTTTTTGCATGACCTATAAATCAAGTTAATATAGCATTGGACCCTCCTTTTAAAATCAAATATATATTTCATTATATTCAAACCAATTACAATTTGAATGTGAATATGTTTCTGAAAAGATGCGGTAAATTTTCAGTTTGCGAGGTCAGACTATTATCTGCCAAATTGTCTACTACATAACTTATTATTTTAATACATAATATGATTATATATTTTGATAGTAATATTATAAGTGAATATTGGATCTATTATATTTTACCTGTATGGGTTAATTATGTATTTTTCAATAAAATAAATATAAGTAAGATTTTTTATTTTGTTTGTCATAAACTCCAAATGCCAATACCTCCCTCTGAATCCTTAATTAATGTTTTTGTGACTCTAAACAATGTTGAATGAATTATGAAATGGAAGCCAAATTGCATAATATGGTAAACTACAGATTGTAAAAATATGTTTTCATGGTATGGGTAATTTTTTTTGCGTCTTCAATTATTTGCTTATAAAATAAGTCTCAGTCGATTTTCAAATCCAACTTACCATTCCTTCCAATCCAGAGAAAAGTTTTCTATAATTTATCATATGAAATCTTTATTTTCTTTCAAAACTATACTAAAAACTACCAAAAATTCTTCGATGTATTTTTATTTCACAAAATAAGTGCACTTATAAAATATATAATATGTAGATATAAAAAGAGATCATTTTTCTAAAAATAATTAATACATTCTACATATTACAACTAAAAGTAATTAATACATTTTATTACAACTTTATTATTTCAATCAATATTTAATATTCTTTACATTGACAATTTTATTATACATTGGTAGGTATATAGTTTTGGAACACTTAAAGAAAACTCTGATGTTTATTGAGAAATGCCTTTGTTTTCCTTTATCTCTTCTTGTAATTTACATTTAGAAAGAGAATTATCAGAGTCTGGAGATGTTACACTAATATCACTTTTAACTTTACAGCATTGCATTGCCTTACCGAGGTCTAATGTATTTTGATCATACACTGGATAGTCACGTACGTCACCCCAACTGGCAACTGAAATACGATCCATTGTCACAGCCTCACTAGATTTATCTGCTGTATAATCTACATCTCCACTGACTGGACCTGCACTACCTTCAGCTTCGGCATTTAGAAAATTGAGCATTCTCTCTCTGTACTCTAAACTGCTCTCCCTTGCAGGTAACTCACTTGTACCATCTACTTGTACAACAGCTATCCTTCCTCTTGCACTTTCCTGACTTCCCAAGAAAACACCACCATTCTCGCGCTGTGACTCAAAGAACTTCTTAATTTTATCGTTTTTAGGATAGTGTTCTATCAAGTCTGGCTGTGGTGGCAAAATCTTTGTATTCTTCGGTAATCTTTCTGTGTTGTTACCTTTAATTTCTGTCACCACTCGAACGGTGGGACCTCTACGTGGGGATCCTTCCGAGGAGTCTTCGTCGGGATAGTCGGTTCTCATACCGCGCCATGCAATCTTCAAACTTAGCAGAGACCAGAGAACTTCCACTGCAGCAGCGATGAGGATGTTCACAGTTACCACCCTTCTGACCTTGCCTTGCGTTCCCACTACTGTTCCTCCTTCCCTCAGCGTCTCTTCTGGTATTCTCACAACGTAAACCTTTCCTCCCTGACTAGATTCTTCCACCTCCGGCGCTTCAAACAAGTCCCCTTTTGAGAAATAGTCACAGAAACTTCCATTACCTTCCGCTGTGGTTACTACTTTAAATGTTGTAGCGGCCAAGGCCGTGAGAGATAGCAGCACGGCCAGCAAAGAACATAGGAAGAACCACACAATATTACGATCCACATACCATTTCCTGGATGCCAGGAGGGCAGTGAGTCCCGCGGCCAGGGCTCCCAGAGAGAGAAGTCCTCCCGCCACCGGCACCACATCCAAGGGATCTCCTTGCAGAGCGAGTCCCGTCATCAAAGCTGCTGTGGCTGCCAGAGCCAGGTGCAGACAAGCCAGACCCAGGACTGTGGAGGCGGAGTACCTCCTTTCGGATGGATACAGCCCTCTAGGGTCTAGATGTCTCTTCACCTTTATGGTATATATGTGTTCCATAGTGAAATATTTCCTTGCCTCAAGTGCCTCAAATCATTGTGTCTTTCCTTATCTTGATTCAATCCTGAAATAATATAAAAATGCAACATTTATATTTTTTACATAAAATAATGTATGAATATTAAGTAAAGAGGATCATTGTTAGATCTAAGATTGTTTGATGATGCACTGTCCAGTTGGCTGCTAGAATATGATACCAAGAGAATGTAATAAGGAGTATAACTAGAATATGATACCAAGAGAATGTAATAAGGAGTATAACTAGAATATGATACCAAGAGAATGTAATAAGGAGTATAACTAGAATATGATACCAAGAGAATGTAATAAGGAGTATAACTAGAATATGATACCAAGAGAATGTAATAAGGAGTATAACTAGAATATGATACCAAGAGAATGTAATAAGGAGTATAATTATGATTTATTGTCTCTTGTTGTTATTTTGTTGAGTATTTAATGATTTATCCAACTGTCGATTCGTTCAAGAGCATGTAATTCTCTTGAAGGAAGAGGCAGTTTAAAGCCAAGACGCGTGTATGAAGGATTATTTTGTATGGTGTAGTGGACTTTTTGCATGCCAAAAACACCAACTTAGAGGCTTCGTAGCATATATGTTCTTTAAATGGATGAATTCAGAATTTGAAGTAGAATATTTTGTGTTTTTTGTCTGTGTCTGTCTGTCTCCCCCCTCTTATAACTTTTGATCCGCTCAATTTACAGAGCCCAAAATTTCAGAATATATAAATAGTTATAGGCCTACACAACTTTTACACTCAGAATTTTGACTATTTTTTTAGTCAGGGGCTATCAACTTTTGAATTTTTACTTTTTTTTCATATCTCAGAAACCATAAAAGCTAGAATGCTGAAAATAGGTATGAACATACAAATGCAAAATCTCAAATTAGTTTTTTCAAAAAAATTCAGAGTTTTTCAAACCTTTTTTATTAAGAAAAACATTTTTTTATGATAAACTTATGTGTTTAACTGCCTATATTTCCAAAGTTTTTACAAATATCGAAAAAAGCCAAAACACCCCAACTAGAAAATTTAATTTGTGTAAAAAATAGTAACATTGTAGTAGTACATCTCAAACTTTTAACAATTTTTATAAAAATTTAATTTAGTGACGACATTGTTTCATACAATTTGTATGGCAGTATACACTACACAATATCTACGGGGACTCAATAGTTTGATATTTTATCTCTAAACATACAAACATACCATCATCCTGTTTTCATATCCTGGGTAAGAAAAAAAAGACTAACCTCCATACTATTATATCCTGACATACATACCTACATGTTTTATATAGAAAACAAAATATCGATACGCGAGATTTGTATGTACGGTCTACATTTTTCACGGTTTTTCCAACTTTGAAGTCAAAAAAACCAACTTAAAGGCTTCGCAGCATATATGTTCCATATACGGCATTACTCAGAATTCGGAGTAGAACATTTAGCATGTCTGTGTCCCTCTCCCCTTATAACTTTTGGTCCGCTCATTTTACAGAGCCCAAAATTTCAGAATATATAGATACATAGTTATAGGCCTACAAAACTTTCATACTCAAAATTTTAAATTTTTGTTTCAGTCAAGGGTTATCAACTTTTGAATTTTTACTTTATTTTTCCATATATCTCAGAAACCATAAAAGCTAGAATGCTGAAAATTGGTATGAACATAGACAAATAAAATACCTCAAATTTTTTTTTTCAAAAAAATTCCAGAGTTTCTCAAACATTTTTATTAATAAAAACATTTTTTATGATTAATTTATGTTTTTAACTGTCTATATTACCAAAGTAAAAATATCGAAAAAAACCGAAACACGCCAACTACATAATTTAATTTGCTATAAAAAATATTAACATTGTAGTAGTACATCTCAAACTTTTAACAATTTTTATAAAAATTTAATTTAGTGACTACATTGTTTCATACAATTTGTATGGCAGTATACACTACACAATATCTACGGGGACTCAATAATTTGATACTTTATCTCCAAAAATACATACATACCATCCGCTGTTATCATATTCTGGGTAGGAAAACAGACTGACCTCCATACTATCCTATCCTGACACATATACCTATTATATGTTTCATATAGAAAATAAAATATCTTAAAATATTTATTAGTTTGTGTTTAAGTGTTTATAATTTGGTATGTATTCTTCAATTATAGATGCAACTAGTTTATGTTAATCTGTCTAATGATTGTTAAATACATTTCAAAAATTTATTTAAGTTAGGTCAAATGTTACATTGACATTTATATATTTGTAGATTGCTACCTGTGGGTAAGTACCTACATGGGTATATTAATAGTACCTAACAGCTCTATGTAAGTAATAAGGCAATATTGTTAACAATAAACCTTTACAATGCTGTTAACAATGATAGATTGGTTTTATAAAATCGATGGACCAATTTGCTGATAGTGACCAATTTACCTACATATTATATACAGATTGATATTAGACACCATTTATTAACCTTGGTCAGTCACTCAGTAGCTCACGAGTCAATGGTTCTATCAACAGTTGGATCCCAGCCATGTGTTACATGCAATTAGTTTTTTTTATAAATTATGTAATAACTATAATTTAGTATCAAAATATTATAAAGTATTTAAGCGATAACTGAAAATTTGACTATGGTACAAAACCTATCTTACATTTCGTTATACAACAATGATTAAATAATATACCTACACAGTACACAGGTACATACACATATATAGGTACCTAATTGTTATGTAAATTTCTACTAACATTTTGAATTGCTCACTCCAGAGGTAAATTTAATTATAATAGATTATTGGAGCATATCTTTCTTATTATCCACTTAATACAATTATTAGTCTATTGCTTATCATCAGAACACACACATTTTTTATTAGTTTCGAAAATTATTGTATATTTACTAAGTGATATTTTTTGAAAAAAAGGTTTATTGTTTGTTTACGAAATAGATAATTTATCTTATTATCAATGTTATTCCTTCGCATCCCACCATCTTATGTTTTTTTTTTATTTTCAAGAAAATCCTTAGGGATGGTATGATGATGTGTTCTACGTCGTATGACATCTCTTAATAAAATTAATTATTAGATACTTATATCAGAATAGAGTGCATAGTTTTTCACTTGAATAATGAAAGTATGAATGTGGGCACAGTATAATAATAGTTACCTATATCTCTTTACCATGTTAGTACCTACCTATGTAGGTATGTGTTAGAGTTGTTTGATGTGATATGAATTTTAAATGTTTCTTTTCCGGTTTAATTCCTCGATATATAAGTATCTATTGTACCTCCTAGTCCTACCTTCAACATATTGTCCTGCTTTACATTTACAATTATTAATATTCACAATACCACCTCTATACGAAAATACAATATTACTCTACTACCTATTATATCGGACATTTTTTATTATTTCATATTAAATTTATTGGATACAACAGCTTAGCCTAATTTTACAATAATAAAAGAACATTATGCAACGTCATAACTGCATCCATCATTTGACAATAAAAGTAGGTACCTAGGTAATACAAGTTTAGTTTTTTCTTTTTAGGTATAATACTAACGAAACACAGACAATCTTCTTATTGCCTGTGTTCAATTCCATTCAGTACCTCTCGTCCCTTCATTCCTTCCCGTCTCATCAGTCTCTTCCGTCCCTTCAGTCCTTCCTGTCTCATCAGTCTCTTCCGTCCCTTCAGTCCTTCCCGTCTCATCAGTCTCTTCCGTCCCTTCAGTAACTCCCGTCCCTTCAGTACCTCCCGTATCTTTAGTGTCTACTACCTCCCTTCAGTTCCTCCCGTCTCTTCCATCCATCCAGAGAAAAAAGTCAAGTTTATTTTCGTACTTCTATGTCAATCATTTTCCACAAATTCCTTAGTGAAATATTTAAGAAAAAAAGTTTTG
This sequence comes from Molanna angustata, assembly GCA_963576475.1. Taxonomy (NCBI): domain Eukaryota; kingdom Metazoa; phylum Arthropoda; class Insecta; order Trichoptera; family Molannidae; genus Molanna; species Molanna angustata. The sequence continues at coordinate 52,356,864 of OY754965.1, read as the reverse complement.
TTCAGTGCTCGTTTCTAGAGAGACCGTGTTGAGTTTATGGACGCCAATACAGTTGTCAAAATTGTAAATATAGAAAGACTCAACAACAGAAGACCTGCGAAGAGATGGAAGGACAGTTTAAATCCAGAAACCGTCCCGGGAATATGCTCAACAATTTTAAAATTTTCATTGTAATCGGATGTACTGTTTAGGAGCGCATACCACACATACAAGCATTCAAACATTACGATTTATAATTATAGATAAAAAATCTAAAAAGAGGCAAGGAGTAGATAGGAAGTAAAGGAGAAGGAAGAATTTAGCCATATTCATATTTACTCCTCCAAGAATTTAGCTGTCAAAAAAAAGTTTTAAATCTTATCTTGATTTGTATTATCCATATATTTTTTATAGTTACGTCAGTAGTCCGTGCGTGTGTGTGTACGTAATGTTTTGCTACAACAGATGTACCAACATAATATTATGTTATACACTGCATCTGACTTTAAACATTTGAGGCCTCTGTGTTGATCAACGATAAAATTATTTTAACAATATACCTAATGACTTCATACCTATTTATCAAGAAAGTATTTATCAAGAAAACAAAAATACTTAGTCATATTTTGTAAGTTACATGTATCAACTACATACATACATTGTATGTAATACGTAGAAATACAATCATCATTCAATATAATAATGTTCAATCAAGTTTTTCACTCAACTTTCATCCAACATTTTAATTTGCATCAGTCGATAGGAATATCAAGCTTTTATTGATTCTTAATATTAACTTGTTCAATTAGAAATTGTAGGTACAGGTACTGATCGTTCCAAAAAAAGGAGAAATGAAACTTGACTGTAAACAATTAATAACATTATTACTTATAGTTATACATAATAATATGTAACCGACGGAATTGAACACGTTTGGTATTAGCAACACAAAAACAATTAATTGTAATAGTTATTATATTGAACATAATATACCTATTGAAAAGTGAATTAAAATAAGAAACGCCAGATAATTGGCGCTTTGTGCCATCACGGATAGGGTCGTGCTATATTAGAGGACGAGACTATTATAGTGTGAATGGTCCTATGATAGGGTCTTGCTATATTGGAGGATGCGACTTATAGTGTGAATGGTCATATGATAGGGTCGTGCTATATTAGAGGACGAGACTATTATAGTGTAAATGGTCCTATGATAGGGTCGCGCTATATTAGAGGACGAGACTATTATAGTGTGAATGGTCCTATGATAGGGTCGCGCTATATTAGAGGACGAGACTATTATAGTGTGAATGGTCCTATGATAGGGTCGCGCTATATTGGAGGATGCGACTATTATAGTGTGAATGGTCCTATGATAGGGTCGTGCTATATTAGAGGACGAGACTATTATAGTGTGAATGGTCCTATGATAGGGTCGCGCTATATTAGAGGACGAGACTATTAGGTATAGTGTGAATGGTCCTATGATAGGGTCGCGCTATATTGGAGGATGCGACTATTATAGTGTGAATGGTCCTATGATAGGGTCGTGCTATATTAGAGGACGAGACTATTATAGTGTGAATGGTCCTATGATAGGGTCGTGCTATATTAGAGGACGAGACTATTATAGTGTGAATGGTCCTATGATAGGGTCGTGCTATATTAGAGGACGAGACTATTATAGTGTGAATGGTCCTATGATAGGGTCGTGCTATATTAGAGGACGAGACTATTATAGTGTAAATGGTCCTATGATAGGGTCGCGCTATATTAGAGGACGAGACTATTATAGTGTAAATGGTCCTATGATAGGGTCGCGCTATATAAGAGGACGAGACTATTATAGTGTAAATGGTCGTATGATAGGGTCGCGCTATATTAGAGGACGAGACTATTATAGTGTGAATGGTCCTATGATAGTGTCGCGCTATATTAGAGGACGAGACTATTATAGTGTGAATGGTCCTATGATAAGGTCGCGCTATATTAGAGGACGAGACTATTATAGTGTGAATCGTCCTATGATAGGGTCGCGCTATATTAGAGGACGAGACTATTAGGTATAGTGTGAATGGTCCTATGATAGGGTCGCGCTATATTGGAGGATGCGACTATTATAGTGTGAATGGTCCTATGATAGGGTCGTGCTATATTAGAGGACGAGACTATTATAGTGTGAATGGTCCTATGATAGGGTCGTGCTATATTAGAGGACGAGACTATTATAGTGTAAATGGTCCTATGATAGGGTCGCGCTATATTAGAGGACGAGACTATTATAGTGTGAATGGTCCTATGATAGGGTCGCGCTATATTAGAGGACGAGACTATTATAGTGTGAAGGGTCCTATGATAGTGTCGCGCTATATTAGAGGACGAGACTATTATAGTGTGAATGGTCCTATGATAGGGTCGCGCTATATTAGAGGACGAGATTATTATAGTGTGAATGGTCCTATGATAGGGTCGCGCTATATTAGAGGACGAGACTATTATAGTGTGAATGGTCCTATGATAGGGTCGTGCTATATTAGAGGACGAGACTATTATAGTGTAAATGGTCCTATGATAGGGTCGCGCTATATTAGAGGACGAGACTATTATAGTGTGAATGGTCCTATGATAGGGTCGCGCTATATTAGAGGACGAGACTATTATAGTGTGAATGGTCCTATGATAGGGTCGCGCTATATTGGAGGATGCGACTATTATAGTGTAAATGGTCCTATGATAGGGTCGCGCTATATTAGAGGACGAGACTATTATAGTGTGAATGGTCCTATGATAGGGTCGCGCTATATTAGAGGACGAGACTATTATAGTGTGAAGGGTCCTATGATAGTGTCGCGCTATATTAGAGGACGAGACTATTATAGTGTGAATGGTCCTATGATAGGGTCGCGCTATATTAGAGGACGAGATTATTATAGTGTGAATGGTCCTATGATAGGGTCGCGCTATATTAGAGGACGAGATTATTATAGTGTGAATGGTCCTATGATAGGGTCGTGCTATATTAGAGGACGAGACTATTATAGTGTAAATGGTCCTATGATAGGGTCGCGCTATATTAGAGGACGAGACTATTATAGTGTGAATGGTCCTATGATAGGGTCGCGCTATATTAGAGGACGAGACTATTATAGTGTGAATGGTCCTATGATAGGGTCGCGCTATATTAGAGGATGAGATTATTATAGTGTGAAGGGTCCTATGATAGTGTCGCGCTATATTAGAGGACGAGACTATTATAGTGTGAATTGTCCTATGATAGGGTCGCGCTATATTAGAGGACGAGATTATTATAGTGTGAATGGTCCTATGATAGGGTCGCGCTATATTAGAGGACGAGACTATTATAGTGTGAATGGTCCTATGATAGGGTCGCGCTATATTAGAGGACGAGATTATTATAGTGTGAATGGTCCTATGATAGGGTCGCGCTATATTAGAGGACGAGACTATTATAGTGTGAATGGTCCTATGATAGGGTCGTGCTATATTAGAGGACGAGACTATTATAGTGTAAATGGTCCTATGATAGGGTCGCGCTATATTAGAGGACGAGACTATTATAGTGTGAATGGTCCTATGATAGGGTCGCGCTATATTAGAGGACGAGACTATTATAGTGTGAATGGTCCTATGATAGGGTCGCGCTATATTGGAGGATGCGACTATTATAGTGTGAATGGTCCTATGATAGGGTCTTGCTATATTAGAGGACGAGACTATTATAGTGTGAATGGTCCTATGATAGGGTCGTGCTATATTAGAGGACGAGACTATTATAGTGTAAATGGTCCTATGATAGGGTCGCGCTATATTAGAGGACGAGACTATTATAGTGTGAATGGTCCTATGATAGGGTCGCGCTATATTAGAGGACGAGACTATTATAGTGTGAAGGGTCCTATGATAGTGTCGCGCTATATTAGAGGACGAGACTATTATAGTGTGAATGGTCCTATGATAGGGTCGCGCTATATTAGAGGACGAGATTATTATAGTGTGAATGGTCCTATGATAGGGTCGCGCTATATTAGAGGACGAGATTATTATAGTGTGAATGGTCCTATGATAGGGTCGTGCTATATTAGAGGACGAGACTATTATAGTGTAAATGGTCCTATGATAGGGTCGCGCTATATTAGAGGACGAGACTATTATAGTGTGAATGGTCCTATGATAGGGTCGCGCTATATTAGAGGACGAGACTATTATAGTGTGAATGGTCCTATGATAGGGTCGCGCTATATTAGAGGATGAGATTATTATAGTGTGAAGGGTCCTATGATAGTGTCGCGCTATATTAGAGGACGAGACTATTATAGTGTGAATTGTCCTATGATAGGGTCGCGCTATATTAGAGGACGAGATTATTATAGTGTGAATGGTCCTATGATAGGGTCGCGCTATATTAGAGGACGAGACTATTATAGTGTGAATGGTCCTATGATAGGGTCGTGCTATATTAGAGGACGAGACTATTATAGTGTAAATAGTCCTATGATAGGGTCGCGCTATATTAGAGGACGAGACTATTATAGTGTGAATGGTCCTATGATAGGGTCGCGCTATATTAGAGGACGAGACTATTATAGTGTGAATGGTCCTATGATAGGGTCGCGCTATATTAGAGGACGAGACTATTATAGTGTGAATGTTCCTATGATAGAGTCGCGCTATATTAGAGGACGAGACTATTATAGTGTGAATGGTCCTATGAAATGGAATAAAGTGCCCCCAGATATCTGTAGTTCCCAAATTAATTGCATATTTTTTGTAAAAAAAGCTCTATTTCGTAGAGTAACACAAAACTAATAATATATCAGCAGCCTTAGAATAATTCTGAATCCTGAACGACTATACGCTAATCTGACTGTGGTTGATTGGTAGAAATTGACTATGGGCAATAAGTTCGCCACATTATGTGGATTTTTTTTGCATACTAAAGGTATTTTATTATTATTATCAATCTGTATTGTATGTATATTATAATTCTATGTCTGTATTATAAGAAAAGGAAAAAATTAAACGCCAAACTAGATTTGGTGACATCATGAATCATATTTACATATTTTTATCTAAGTACAATTTCCGGAGAAATGGGCGCACGAAGGAGTTTGAGATTTGGCATACTTAAAGTTTATATGGAGGAGGACTGCAGAAAAATAATATTAATACATAATATGCGTTATAAATAAATTAAATCAAATAAAAAATATTTCACATCAAACCGTTTATTGTGTACCATAGAACGGTGAAGAGAGGGAAAACGTAATTTTAATATATCCGCGTAGTATGAGAAATATTCCGAAAACCGAGGTAGGTAGGTAGGAAATATTCATTATTTTTATTTCGTGTTCTGTGGTCACATTTAAATGTCATTGTGGTATTTACAGCGCATGCGCAGTTGTTTAAATTCAAATATAAGAACATTTTAAAGGAAAATACATATTTGTATACCTACCCACTGTGAAACAATATTAATGGTAGGTACTTACACAATAATTTAATTTGTAAAATTGACTTGCAATACATGAAGAGAAAACTGTGTTCCTTGATGAAAACATGATATCTATATTATAAATTTGAATGTTTGTATGTACCTACCTATGTACCCATATATGCATGTGTTGAATGCGCTCCTAAACCGTTCATCCGATTGATATGAAACTTTGGTGAATTGTCGAGAGTATACCAGGGATGGTTTCTGGATCAAAAAGAAATTTCTTCTTCTTCTTCATCGGGTATTAGGTCATTTTACCTATGAAGGTGGACTATCCTGGGAGAAGGTTCATTTTCCTTCCATTTCTTGGCAGGTTTCTGGATTTAATCTTTTATCTTCTTCTTCTTCGTTATATTTTCTTAACTTACTGAAGGGACGGGAGGTACTGAAGGGACGGGAGGTATTGAAGGGACGGGAGGTACTGAAGGGACGGGAGGTACTGAAGGGACGGGAGGTACTGAAGAGACGAAGGTACTGAAGGGACGGGAGGTACTGAAGGGACGGGAGGTACTGAAGGGACGGGTGGTACTGAAGGGTCTGAAGGGACGGAAGGTACTGATGGGACGGGTGGTACTGAAGGGGCGGGAGGTACTGAAGGGACGGGTGGTACTGAAGGGACGGGAGGCACTGAAGGGACGGGTGGTACTGAAGGGTCTGAAGGGACGAGAGGTACTGAAGGGTCGGGAGGTACTGAAGGGACGGGTGGTACTGAAGGGACGGGAGGCACTGAAGGGACGGGTGGTACTGAAGGGACGGGTGGTACTGAAGGGACGAGAGGTACTGAAGGGTCTGAAGTGACGGTGGTAATGAAGGACCATATTTAATTATACAAGCAATATGAAGTTTGCCGGGGGTTCACTATCTATATTAATTTTAACTATTTGCAGGAACCGTAATAGAACAAAATTTAAAAAAATATAGGTGTACGCAATGGCTTTGACAAAAAAACCTCATTAAAATTCAAAATTTCTTCTTCTTCTTCTTTTGAATAGACCTTCAGGTCTGTTTTTTAAGAGGCCTGCTCTTCCTGCGAAGTGGAACCCCAGCTATCCCTCCATCTTTTTGGCGGTCTACCGCGAGGGCGGGTTCCGTGAGGCTGATTGTGAAGCACGATATGAGGAAGTCTGGTGCTGTATTAATATTCAAAATTTAATAGTATTAATTCCAAATATTCTTTTTAATGAATTACGGTCGAATTTCGACCACTGTGCGATCACTAGTATGTAATAAGTACATATTTTTATATTTTTTGCATATTATAATATTGTTATTATTAAGATAGAGCGACATTGTACGAGGCCATGATGGAAATGGGAATACCATTCAAACTAGTAAGACTAGTGAGAGCGACATTGCATGGTTCAAATTGTAGGGTCAAAATACAAACCAGCACCTCGGACATATTTAAAACCTATAATGGCTTACGGCAGGGTGATGCATTGTCTTGCCTATTATTTAATATAGTACTAGAGAAAGCCATCAGAGATGCCAGAATTGAGACAGCAGGTACAATTTTCCGCAAATCAAACCAGATACTTGCATATGCAGATGATGTTGACATAATTGCAAGAACACCAAATGATGTAAAACAAGCGTTTATACAACTGGAAAATGCTTCTGCCAGAATGGGACTTCAAGTGCTCTTCTAAGACAAAATATATGATTGCAGCTAAAATGTCCAACCATAGAAATGCCCAAGAAACTCTGATTAGTGCTGGTAATCATACCATTGAAACTGTGGGGTCGTTTCAGTACCTAGGTTCAATAATAACCAGTAACAATGATGTTAGTGTCGAGATTAAAAGACGAATAGCTGTGGCAAATAAATGCTATTTCGGTATTCACCGACATCTCAAATCCCGATTGTTGACACGAAATACCAAGTTGTTATTGTATAAAACATTGCTGCGACCAGTACTTGTATATGGTGCTGAATGCTGGGTTCTTAATAGGAAGGATGAAAAAGCGCTGTTGGTTTTTGAACGGAAGGTTTTGAGAAAAATCTTTGGGCCTCTTTGTGAGAGTGGAATATGGAGGATAAGGTACAACCATGAGCTGGAGAACCTTTATAGTGATCCTAACATAGTAAAATATATTAAAATACATCGGCTTCAATGGTTAGGGCACGTTCAGCGAATGGAGGAAGGCCGAATCCCAATGAAGATTCTCGACACACGACCGGAGGGGAGACGTGGTGTGGGGAGACCCAAGCTGCGGTGGATGGACGGCATACAGGAGGATCTAAAGAGGATTGGCGTTACAAACTGGAGAGTGCAGGCGATGGACCGATCTAAATGGCGAAAAATTCTGGAGGAGGCCAAGGCTCACAGTGGGCTGTAGCGCCAAAAATCACCTTAAGGGATTAGGCAAAATAACATGAATATTGTAATTATATTTTTATCAATAAAATAAAAAAACATGAACATAATATGTCCTGACAAGGTGATGCCAGATGAGCCACCTAATGAAGGCCACAGACAGAGAAGTGGAGCGTTGGTAGACCACAAATGATAGACAAGATAAAAACTTGTCAAAACAGATTTCCAACGAAAATATTATTGATATCCGATGATAGAGTTGTCATGTTGTGCGGTGCTGACAGAGTTTGTAATAAAAAACGATATAATTTTCTCAGTTGATGTAAGTATCTAGGTAGGTACCTACCAACTCATTATATTACAATAGTCACGATTGCATATTGCAATATTAGTGTAGTGAAGTGTGTTGGTGTCTTACACTATAGAATCATTGTAGGTATAGAACCAAGTGTATTGTTAGAACCAAGGACATCCAAGGGTGGTGCAACTATTCTACCCACATTCAGTCACCCCGTGTGACCCAGCTTTACTCAACAAATCATTGCCTGCCTATACTTAATTATTTTACTATGTGAGAATGTGTACCTATTGTTGTATAATATTATAACGTCATCATGAAAATATAATTTCAATATGTTCTCATTCATCTCAAAACAACAAAACATCGAGTAAATATATATAATCCAAAGGCTAATTGTTAAGTAGGTAGGTACTTAATAGGTATTATAATATATTAGTAACAGTCTAATCAAGCTCCTTTTCTTCCTATGTATTTCCTAAGGGTCTAATCAGCCTAACCTAAACAATCTCCTTAAAAAGGAAATACATATTTGTGAAAAATAAACCAGCAATTTGATTTTATAATTGATTGAAAACAAATTAATAAATAAAACTAGTTGCATGTAACACATGAGATCCAAATGTCGAAGACGATAGTATGTATATGTATAATTGAAGAATACGTACCAAACTATAAACATTTTAAGGTATTTTGTTTTCTATATAAAACATGTAGGTATGTCAACAGGATAGTATGGAGGTCAGTCTTTTTTTCCTACCTAGAATATGAAAACAGCATGATGGTATGTATGTATGTTTGGAGATTAAGTAGGTATCAAACTATTAAGTGAGATATTGTGTAGTGTATACTGCCATACATATTGTATGAATCGATGTCGTCACTAAATTCAATTTTTATAAAAAACTGTTAAAAAAGTTTGAGATATAGGTACTACTACAATGTTAATATTTTGTATAGAAAATTAAAGTATCTAGTTGGGGTGTTTCGGCTTTTTTCGATATTTATAAAAACTTTGGAAATATGGGCGGTTAAACACATAAATTTATCATAAAAAAATGTTTTTCTTAGTAAAAAATGTTTCAGAATCTCGGGAATTTTTTTGAAAAAATCAATTTGAGATTTTGTATTTGTCTATATTCATACCAATTTTCAGGGTTCTAGCTTTTATGGTTTTCGAGATATATGGAAAAATATAATAAAATTTCAAAAGTTGATAACCCCTGATTACAACAAAAATTCATAATTCTGAGTATAAAAGTTTTGTAGGCCTAAAAATAATCTATATATTCTGAAATTTATATAGATAATTATAGGCCTACAAAAAAATACGAGATCGTCGTAACATATTGTCATTACTTAATAAGATTATTTATAATCCCTATTCACCACAATATTTTATAAATAACGTCGTTTTCGGGGACGGACGGACACACCGATAGGTACACTAAATGTTCTACTCCGAAATCTGAGTAAATCCATATCTGAAACATGCTGCGAAGCCTCTAAGTTTGTGTTTTTTACTTCAAAGTTGGAAAAACCGTGAAAAATATAGACCCTGCATACAAATCTCGCGTATCTTGGCTTGATACTTTGTCGAACAAATCGACAGTTGGACAACAAAACCCAATATGTCCGCACCTATAGGAACTTGAAGCACAGTGAGGGAATAACATTTTTTCAAATGAATATATCCTTGTTAAACAAGTACCTACATACCTATACATAAATCTTCTTACATGACAGGAATCAAAATCAGTCGAGGCAGGATTCGAACTCGCGACGACTGAATCACTAACCCAGTGCGCTAACCACTCTGCCATCGACCCATTTAAACGTGTAATTTTTCTATTGTCCATCAGTGACATTTTCTATAAGAGACATATTTACCTATACAACCAAATATGTTCCTACTGAAGATAGATTTTTTTCGATACAAAAGATGTCAACGCATATGATGGGTGGATGGCAGAGCGGTTAGCGCGCTGGGTTAGTAATCCAGTGGTCGCGAGTTCGAATCCTGCCTCGACCGATCTCGTTCACCTATAGGACAAGCATTTATGCTTAGTTTAGGGAACGTAGGAAGATGTATATGTACTTGTTTAACAAGGACATACCTATTCATTTTTATTTAAAAAAAAAATATATAAAGTGACAAAGTCATGCGCAAATTATAGTCGTTAATATCTACTATTTTATAATTCATTAAAATATCTGAAAACGAGTGGGTTGTGGCCAACACTAAGTTCTCCACTTCATAGTACCTACCTAATTAAGGTTGATAATCCCGAAATGCATTTTTATCAAGTATTTTTATCTTGGATTCCTAAACAAATATCAGTTTCTCAAAGATCAAAAGTTTTCATAATACACCATACGCGTAAACTCATAGTATGCACTCTCTACATGATACATGTGAGAAATCAATCAATAGACGAACATGTATGAATGAGATGATGCATGAATGCTGATGAGGCGATGGATATGTTTCAAGATAGTGTTTGTTTCTCTCTACCTACCCCATGAGGAAGATGCCATGTTAGTATGTATGTATGTAGACGAATACAATTATATTCATAGTAGTGGAGAGTTAAAAAATACAGTTTTCTATAGAAACACATACAATATGAAGTCGATAACTCAATTATCCCAAACAGATGCTATTTTACTACTATTTAATACATTTTTCATATAAACTAATGTGCAATTTCACACATAGGTACATAATGTAACAGACCATCAATTTTTATTCTCTTCAGAGTATGCACTCTCTGTATACATGATACCCATTGAGAAATTGATGTATCTCAAAAATACGCTTACAAATTTATCGCGAAATTACTATTCCATAGTAGTGGAGAGTAAAAATGACACAAACTATTATCATACATAAAAATATATTTATATCGAAATATGTCCTATCTGTCTCTGTATCTATAATACACATTAAATTACATCACTGTTGGAAAATAGTTATTATGTTTACTATTAAGGATTAGATCAAACAAACTATATATGTACTTAGATATAATATAGGTACAGTATGTTGGTAGTAAGTAGGTATAACTTGACTATTGAAGCAGATGAGAGGTCAGACTCACCTTGACCTCACCAGTAAACTAATAGTCAGTGTCTGTCTAATATAGTCTATCTACATATACATACATAATATGTAGGTACCTACATCTACAGGATATTATTTTGCTCCATTGGACCCTTAAATATATTAATTAATAACTATTATTACATACAGTCAAACATACATACATACATAATTATATATATATTTTTTAACAGATTTTTAATTATCTCAATAGAGACGAAGTTGGAATATTTATTGTAGGAGAACCGGGAAATCAAGGCACCTACAGGGCTTACGACCTGTCATCGGCTGGTTTTGTGATCACGTAAAGTGATCACGTAAACCAGCCGATGACAGGTCGTAAGCCCTGTAGGTGCCTTGATTTCCCGGTTCTCCTACAATAAATATTCCAACTTCGTCTCTATTGAGATAATTAAAAATCTGTTAAAAAATATCTTTGACTCCCGACAGGGAAAAAAATCCAATGTTTGCGCATATGCAATAATAAAAATATATTCGATATATATATTATAAAAGAACTTGTATGATAAATGTAAGTATGTCTTTAGTGTATTTTTAAGAAGTTGGATCAATTGTACGAGATTGCCTTATGGAAACATGTTTAAACATAAATAAATATCTAAAGTTAAAATTGAAATAAAATATATTATGAAAAATTTTCACATTCGGAGGCTGATTGCGCAAAAACTATCAGTGATATCACTTTTGTATGTGTGGTTTGTCAAGGATTATTTTACACTTTTCAAGTTTTGTGTAGTTTTCTTTGAATCTGATGAAAAACACAATCGGAGGGGGAGGGTACCCACCTTTACCTACCGAACACATTCCGATCGAAAACAGAACTTCATTTATATGCCAAATTTTGAGCTAAATTGAGCTAATGCGTGTGGCTACTTTAATGCCAAAAGGTCAAATTCTTCCAACTCGCCAGTGTTTTGTAACCCAGAGATATTTATGTATTTTTTTTTAACATAATTTGTCCCCTGCTGGTAATCAAACCATTGAGAAACCAAGTTATTGTGTTATTATAAAAAAATATACATTCATAAGAAAATAATTATGCAAATACGATTGCTAAATAAAGTACCTATATTAAAACTAAATGTTCTGAAACATATTACAGCAACACAATAAATTTGTCTACAGATGTGAGACCTAAAATATAAAGACAAGCCCACGATTGATCCTTCAACCTTCAAGATTCTTAGTCATGGTTGTTACAGTTACAGAGAGGTGTCACGATGTTTCAATGTTATCCATGGTGAGGTATGCAGGAGATAAAGTATCTATAGTTTCATAGCACGGTAGGTTAGAATACATATACCTACCTACAAATATAGTAAGTACCTATATAAACAAAGAACATTCCAATTATCCAACATAATAATATTTAATACTTTCTTTGTCGCATATTTGTAACTAACTATATGTACACAAAAGTCGTCATGTCATTGTTCGTTCATGTCTGTAATTTTATTAATTCAAATGAATATAATTGTCAAAAGGATCTTCTTCTTCTTCTTCTTCCTAGCCTTCCCTCCACTGCTGGATGTAGGCCTCTTCCATTTGTCTCCATTTTCCTCTATTCTGTGCCGCTTCAATCCATTTCTTTCCGGCGATCGCAACAATATCGTCGGCCCATCTCTTCTGTGGCCGACCGACACCCCTTTTGTCTTCCCATGGCCTCCACTTTAAGACTTTGGGAGTCCATCAAAAGGATCAACTGAATTTAAAGTATTACCATATCGGTGCTAAAGACTCATTAAAACATGATAATTTACGGTGACAGGAAAATTATTCGAAAAACAATTATTCGAATGCTCAATTATACGAAAATCAATTTTACGAATGGCAATTATTCGAATCACATTTTTTCGAAAAACAATTTTCCGAACACACAATTATCAGAAATTACAATTGTTCGAATTTTTATGACGTCATGTTGGTAGTATTGTGAGAGGAATAAACCATAGATTTTTGTTATAATATACTAGATGTCGTAGTTAGCAAATTTTGTATGAATCGAAGTGAGGCATTTTTCCGGGGTATTTTTGACGTTTTCGTACATCGTTTTTCCATAGAGAATAAGGACTAATGTGAATTGTTTTCGGATTTATTTGTCGTAAAAAACACTTTGTTAATTAACATTTAGAGAAAAGTTATTTGGGATTTGTTGAAATGTAAGGAAAACTAAAATATGTTGCCAACCAAAACGTGATAGGTACGCGCGTTAGTCCATGACTCACTTTTTGCACGGAGAACCTACTACATCTACATAGTAGGTATATTATGTATAATAAAAATCTATGGAATAAACAACATGGCGACGCACCGCGCTGTCGGATATCCTAGGATGTACACCGATTTTTTAAACTTAACCTACAAAACTTTGGTAAAAATAGGTTGGTTAGGTTTGCTTGTAGTTATAATTGCGACTGGCGTGAGCCAGTTGCATTATATATTATAAAAAGTAACTATAATATTAAAATAAAATAACTAAATTGGTGTGAATACTAGATAAACTGTCTGTACATGATGTGCCAAAATCAAAAACTCGTGTACAAACTAGGCTATCCCGCGCTGTCAAAGATTAGTTATTAAAAATGTGCAAACATACGTACCCAACAATAATACAACAAGTAATAATAGTCTTCATCGAATATATTTTACTGGCAACAAAATAAATATGTCAAAGGAGGCAACATAATGACAAAAAAATATATTAAATTCGGTCAATTGGTATTCCAACAAATGTTAGTTCGAATATTTTGCTTTTGGACAATTGTCATTCTGATAACTGATTTTCGATTAATTGTTATTCGTACAATTGCGCATTCGAACAATTGTGTTTCGAAGAATTTTCATGTAATCATAATTTACTCTTTTAAATATATAATATGTGTATATCAAACATTCAAATTACACGCACCCAAATGCCACATTTTGGATTGTAAAAAAGTTGTAGAATCGGATTCTAAAAGATCGACCGACCCAGTCCCTTGTGGTATATTATTTTTAGCGAATAGTGAATAGATTTATATAATAACCATTTTTTTACTTATAAAAAAACAATTTGATCTTAATAAAATCCTTCACATCGGATTCGGGACCGGAATTAATGCTCAAAGACATGGTCGGAGTTGGTTTATCAGGTTAAAAAAAATGTGACTCTATACCTAGACCTCTATAATAGACTGTGACTCTAGACCTAGACCTCTATAATAGACTGTGACTCTAGACCTAGACCTCTATAATAGACTGTGACTCTAGACCTAGACCTCTATAATAGACTGTGACTCTAGACCTAGACCTCTATAATAGACTGTGGAAAAATAAAACAAAGTTTGATATTGTTTTCAGGTAAATCTACACGACATTTTTTTGTTATCAACTATCTCTGATGCTATTTGGAGCATATTAGGTATACAAGCCAATGCTAATATTAAAAATAGTTAGAATTAAGCGCCGTTTAGTGATACAAGATCACTCCAAGGGCCCTATAGCTTATTTGTTGGCCCACAAAAACATACCTGTCTTAAGAAGTCTACCGAAGATGTCAATGTTCTGAAGATGTCAATGCTATGAACTCCGCGTATGTCAAGGGGCCTGAGCCAAGTTGAAAACGCTTAACGATATCGTCAAACGCTATTTTTTTTGTATGGGATTTGACGTTTGTTGTAGATTTTTTTTCTACAATAACAAACAACAAACGTCAAATCCCATACAAAAAAAAATAGCGTTTGGCGATTTCGTTAAGCGTTTTCGATTTGACTCAGGGGCAAGGAGCGGTTTATTCCAAGGCCTGTTGACGCTGAAACCGCGATCATAGTAAGCCGCCTTATTGACTCTGTCCAATTCTTCTAAAGAGTTGGTACTCTGTGATCCAGTTAATATCAATGTAAGCTGTCTTCCTGATGGAACATTCTTTTGGCACAGTTCTTGTGGAGCCAAGTCGTTCAGAGCCTTAAACACCATCAGGCATACCTAATAGTCCACTCGTTCTGGACATTACAACCAGTGTAGTTCGTTAAGAAGAGGTGTTATGTGACATCTTTTGTCGGCTCCATATATCAAACTCGTAGCTTCGTTGAAAACTGAAACCACAAATGCATTTATAAGCTTTGTTTTTGGATAAGCTCCGTCGGATACTTTTCAATTGTCTCAGATGAAAGAAACAAGAGCTAACAGTTTTTGAGATTTGCAAGTCCAGCGATGGCTTGTACATGTGGAGAGGATGAGTGAGCAACTGCCCGCCAGAAGAGTCCTTCACCATAGACCAGAGGGTGTGAGGCGTAGGGGGAGACCCAAGTTGAGATGGATAGACTGCGTCCAGGGGGGCCTGGACTCTTTGGGCGTGGTCAATTGGAGACAAGGAGCCGCCGACAGATCAGAATGACGAAGACTTCTTTTGGAAACCAGGTCCCACCTTGGGATGTGGAGCTGATGATGATGATGATGATGAAGTCCAGCGATAGTTTGTTGTCCAAGTGGACGCCTAGGAATCTGAAAGTATTTGATGGTGTAAACCAGATTTGAACAACTTCACTACTAATTCAATTAGTTATAATATTTATATTGAACTTGGCGCCTGACGCTGTGGGTAAAAATTGTTATTTGAGAATTGTCTAACTATATAATGTACCTACACTTTCATTGAGCAATATTACACCAAAGGTTATGACACTTGGAAAATATTGAAACCGCACGATTTATTGGTAAAACGTGTTCCGCCATTAAACTTCGATCTCCAAAACCTCGGACTGTTTTATGTTAAAGATACATTGCTTGTTGGAGAAAAATAGTATTTTTTAATGAATTTGCACTCCAAACATAGATATTATAAATATGTCCTCAATCTTCATACAGTTTGCGGTTACCGAGTGTAAATTAAAAAATCACGATTGAAAATAACCCTTACGACAAAATTTTTAAGATATTGTAGAACAATGAGTGGCATAATTTGAAGAATACAATAAGTTAATCATCACTAAAGAACAATATCTTCTTCTAATCTTTAAACAACATAACAAGTACCCTGATACCAAAAATTTTACCTTGCTACCTTAAGTGGCTGGACAGAGCCAACAAAGCGGCTTACTGTGTTCGATGCTTTGGTGTAAATGGTCCTACAGAGTTGAATGGATTGCCAGCCACATTGTCACCAAATATCCACAGTGGTAAAAGCATAACAAATTTTTCTCAAGGACTAAAAAATAATTGTTTCATAGAGCAACATAACACTGAAATATTAGCATAAGTACTTGGAGTGCTTCTGATTCATTAATCGGCGCTATACGATTTTTTAATTATCATGAAACAATTATATTATTAATTTTAGAGTAGATATAATTATCATTATATCTACTCTAAAAAATAATTTTAGCAATACTTTTCATTTTAAATTAATTTGTAAGTTTTCAGGCAATATAAGCAATTTATATTTTTTCATAAATTGCTGAATTTTGATTACTGGTAGCGACCCCTAAACATGATATGAAAAAATAAAATAAATATATATAAATATTTTTTTTGTGTCTTAGAATCGAATAAAGGGGTGAACACATAGAAATTTAAAAAAAATATACATAAATTTTTGTAAATATATAGATAAGAATATACTAATATGTATATTCTTATCTATAATAAGAAGCTCAATAATCTAATAAATAAGAAGCACACTAATAATCTAATAAATAAGAAGCACACTAATATGTAAGTAACTATTATTTGTTTGGGGAATTAAAATTAGTCTGAACTTAAGAAAATTATTCCACAAGCTGTTCTACTTTATTTTTCATTATTAAATTAAAAAACTGTTTAGTTCAATAGTCATTTTAATACAAAACTGTTTGTGTCATTTTTTTCATTTCACCTGAAAAACCATTTAGCATTTTAAAAAGCATTTTGAAAATAGGTATTTTGCATTTTGCATTTGAAATGCTTTTTTAAAAACCATTTTGCATTTTGCATTTTCAAATGGAAAAGTTTCAACCCATTTCCATTTTGCATTTCAAATGGTTTTGGGTACCCATTTTGCACATCTCTGTTAAAAATTATGATATCCAACTGATTGATGGATGCGAGATCGCTATTGCAATCCCTACAAAAAGCGCCTATGTAGGTGTACCTATCTCATCAAAATACATATTTGTGGTAAATAATTTAATTGATCATTTTTATTAATTATGTATTCTAAATGATAATATCACCGCTTGATCCTTGGAAGAAATTATTACATACAAATAAATAATAAAATTAAAATGTCGAGACTGAATTTCATTGACTTGTTAATTCGGTCCATAGCCAACTCAACCAATCTTTTGCGATCTCCTCTAACTTTCGTAAATTTCATGATAATTTTACACAAAAATTAAACAACTATTTCTAAAATCTTTCGGATTGATTCCAGAGTATAGTATAGTATAGTATATAGGTAGCTATATTATAGTATCGTCGTTGGAAAGATTTTATTCAGCGACGAAGGTGTAAAATAACCTGCATGTGATAGAATTATTGTGGTTGTAGATAATTATATTAATATACCTACCTACCTACAATAACAATATTACCTGAGATTTGATTACATATATTATTATGATCTCACGATAAAGGATTGCGTCACCCCCTGCCCACCTTAGAAGAGGTCCCAGTAATGTGTGTGTGTATGTGAGTGTGGCCTTACATACTAAATATTATATTTATATTTGTAGGACATACTAGACATATGTTTGGTCAATGCTAATATGATTAAAGATATACTTAATTCATTGAATTTTATGTTCTATCAAAATTATTCTTATCAAATACAACATATAGGTACTTAGTAAATTTTTATCTATTTATTCAATAATGCATAGTCAAGTATACAATGGCGAGTTTCTCAAGAGAACAACACATTAATTAATATTAATTTAAAATATCGTCGTTTTATATATTTTTTAGTTTTAATGACAATAATTTCTAAATTAAAAACAAGCAATCTGCGTTATATGTATTCGGTATTTAATTAGGTATTCGGTAGATTTAAGGACGATATTAATTTATTGAAAGGAAATTCTCTATTAAAATAAAAACAATCACCTAAACTACATATTTAAATTATACAAATTCCTATTTAACTACATATATTATGTACATACATCATACATTATTTCCGAATTAACTGCAAACATACATCATAAATTATCCTAATAAACTACATACATACTCCTTATTAACTGCATACATATATCATAGGTACATTATCCTAATAAACTACATACATACTCCTTATTAACTGCATACATATATCATACATTATCCTAATAAACTACATACATACTCCTTATTAACTGCATACATATATCATACATTATCCTAATAAACTACATACATACTCCTTATTAACTGCATACATATATCATACATTATCCTAATAAACTACATACATACTCCTTATTAACTGCATACATATATCATACATTATCCTAATTAACTACATACATACTCCTTATTAACTGCATACATATATCATACATTATCCTAATAAACTACATACATACTCCTTATTAACTGCATACATATATCATACATTATCCTAATAAACTACATACATACTCCTTATTAACTGCATACATATATCATACATTATCCTAATAAACTACATACATACTCCTTATTAACTGCATACATATATCATACATTATCCTAATAAACTACATACATACTCCTTATTAACTGCATACATATATCATACATTATCCTAATTAACTACATACATACTCCTTATTAACTGCATACATATATCATACATTATCCTAATAAACTACATACATACTCCTTATTAACTGCATACATACATTATCCTAATTAACTACATACATACTCCTAACTAACTACATACATACATCATACATTTTCCTGATTATCTAGACACAGACATACTCCTAACTACTTACATACTCCAAAAATTATCTACATACATACATACTTCTAAATTACTACATACATACATCTTACATTCTCATAATTTACTACATACATATTATATACATCATACATATTTCTAATAAACTACATCATACGTAGGTACTACTAGCTGACTACATACATACTCCTAACTACCTTTATACATATATGTACATATTGTACATTCTTTTAACTAACTACATCCCTTCGAGCGAATGAATGAATGTTTTGTACAAGGTAATTTTTGAAATCAAACATAATTGATTTTTTTTCTGCATATATATTTTTTTTCCATATATATCACGACGACCGTTCACTATACAAACACTATACGACGACCGTTCACTATAGAACACTATACGACGACCGTTCACTATAGAACACTATACGACGACCGTTCACTATAGAACACTATACGACGACCGTTCACTATAGAACACTATACGACGACCGTTCACTATAGAACACTATACGACGACCGTTCACTATATCAAATAATATATCAAATGATCTGAAAGCTATTAAATTTTCATGATGAAACAATTGATACGAGGACGATATTAATATAATATATGTAGGTAGGTAGGTATATCTATACGTAAGTAAACATATATTGGCACAAATAATATTGTTTTCGTTGTATTTCAACAACCATGTCAAACTATTTTAAATATTTTAATAGGTAGGTATATTAAAATTATTAATATATATTTATATAACAAAATTCCAAATGAAACTGCAAGTTAAATTATAATAGAGTGTAAGTATATAGGTATTATCTCAATATAACATATTATATGTAGGTAGGTATATTGGCCAATGTAAACATATACCTATAATATTAACACACGCAACGAATAATTAACATAAATACATATTTTGTAGATAATAATTATTATGTACATACACAGACAATAACGTAGACAATAACTCCATCATCATGCCGTGTCTCTAATGCAGAAGACATCGAGAGCCACACATCTCTATCCTTTCAGACACTCAGGTAAATCAAAATATCTAACTATATTTATTTAAATGGCACTAAATACTTGTATCTAAATTTAACAGTGGCGCATTGTAAACAGAAATTTCGGGCCCTCGTGCAAAATTACATGAGAACCCTCTAATGCATATGATACATACCTACCTACATACATACAGTTCTTAATAATCAGTTTCGAGTGCTATCCAGCCCCCCTAGACAACATGTCATTTAGCTCAAGATAAAAGATCACTTCGTTCTGCTTCTTCATCCATGGTTTGAAATTAGTTGAAATAAACAGGGTGCACACAACTAATTTCAGTGATCGTGCATTTGCTGTGGCAGGACCAAATGCATGGAATAAGCTCCCACACACCCTCAGACAAACCGAAAATAGGTATATCTTCGTTCAAAAAAAAAACTCAAAACGCACCTTTTTCGCAAATCTTACCAGAGCCAAAATGATACAACGTAATCAATTTTTCAGCGCCCTTGAGGTGAGATATTCACAAAAACGGCGCTATATAAATTATCCAAAATTATTTATTATCAATCAGTCAAAAGTGACAGTTTCCAGTTACGTGACAACTGTCACTTCCATACATTGAGTTATCTTTTCTTGAGCTAAATGACACGTTGTCTATAGGGGGGCTCCGGCTGGTGAGAATATCAAGAAAACGGCGCTATATAAATCGTCCAATTCTATTTTTATTACAAGTACCTGCCTAATTGAATATTTGCAAAATCACCAATAAGTTTAATAGATCTATTTTAGAAATATTTATTTAAGTTCTGCTTTATTTTTCGATATTTTTAGATTTGCCAATAAGTTTGGGCCCCTTGACAAGCTGGGCAATGCTTTTAAGTATAGCTACGCCATATTATTATAGGGATGGAACAATTTCTTATAACATATAAATGATTTGGATCTTTTTGACAAATTAACATATCGATAGAGACGAAGTTGGACGAAGTCATCGACTGGTTTACGTGATAACTTTATGCGCTTGGACAACGTTCGGCGGTTAGGCCTTTTATATTGAGATAGCAGTGTTAGTTCGAAGTGGATCTTATTAACACGGTACAGAAGATTTGTTCTCAATGTCAGAGCTCTGTTTTAATGATTCTTCTTAGGTATACCTACATTATGTTATTATGTACAAAGTATATACTGATTTACATAACAGATACTGAGATACACATAATTTACACAATAGATAACTATATAATTAATTATGTAGTTACCTATCTAATTAATAATTAAATAAAATATAAATCGAATATTCTTTTTTAATTGCATATACGCGAACATTAGATTTTTTTTCCCTTTCGGGAGTCAGATGATATTTTTATTAACAAACATTTTTTCAACATGTCAATAGATACGAGCTTGTCTCTATTGACATGTTGAAAAAATGTTTGTCAATAAAAATAGAAATATAAAAATAATGTTTACCTTCAAATAATTCAAATATTGTTATTCAACAGTTGCTGAGAATATATTATAATCCTTGTTATGAAGATGAAACTCTTATGTCGATGAATCCAATGGGCAGATACCTACACTGTGGACGATAGGGAACTGGTTTTTGCACTGCAGATCAGATGTAAGACAGACAGCACATGTACATCAACATCAACAATAACAAGATCTACCACACACAACACAACACAACACAACACAACACAACACAACACAACACAACACAAGTCCACTCAACAGCTAAACCAACTGCCAACTGAGTCACCAAGCAAGGCAAGCAATGGCCAAGTCAAGTGGAGGTGGAGGACTGTGTTATGTTAGGTAGGTAGGTACATACATAATATATCTCATTCATTTATGGTAATAGCGTGGTGAGGAGTTTGTTGATCAATGCTATAAATAATATAGATAGTACATACCTACCTAATATTATTATAAGTTATATACCTAACTATGTATGTATCTTATCAACGGTCAATGGCATAATATTAATAAGTAAGTACTTATCTTTTCTGATTATATAAGATTAAGTTAAGATTGATTCCCAGCAGAGGAGAAATTTACTTTAATTAATTTCTCACGCAAATATTGCTTTTATGGGCTGGTAACACTGGTAAGTTGTAAGAAATTGCCAAATGGCAATAAACTCGCCACTTGCGCATGTAGCATGTAAGTGTTTATTATTATTTCAGTTGCGTCAGTTTATTTATCCTTAGATAGGTTCCAAAACAATCAAAATGGGCTAAATTATAACATAGCGTTACATCATTAGGTACCTACTCGATTCATTTCGAATTTAATTTCGGTTTTGTCGTCAATTATGGTAAAGCTTTCGGTAAATTCTTCCAACCAGTAAATAATTTTATGTAGTTACCAATAGGCGTGATGACAGTAAGAAAAAATCATTGAAATTATGATTTTATAAAATAAAATATGTTATAAAGATTTGAAAAAATATATTTATTTTCATTTTAAAAGAGCGAATAATATTAATATTATTAAAATAAAAATACAAAATATGTTTGTCCGCCATTTTATGTGAAACACCAATCAGAGCGCATGACGTCACCATATTGTTACTGTCAATTGTGTTTGTTAGTGTCAACTGTAGTGTTGTTCGAAATGGCTATTTTTTTCATAACAAGCTATATGGAATATGCTGCTTATTTTTAACATGCTATTTTTATTTATTGATTTATTTGGTTTATTTGGGACAATAAACCAAATAATATCGCTATCCGCTCTATTGAATCGTTGACGCATCTGTTATAACACGCACCGAGTATTGTAACGTGGTGGAGAATATTTAACGTTTCAGAAATAAATAACTTGGTGGCTTTCATTGCTTGATTATAAAATAAAATGATGTTATTATATTGTTTGTGGGAGTTGTACAGTGTTACATGAGGTTGAAATGGAAATACACAATGTATTATGATGAATCTAATATACATATGGGATAATTGTTATGATTCATATACATATTATGATTAATATATTAAAAAAAAATAGAATGTTATGTAATAGGTGTGATGACTGTAAGAAAAAATCATTGAAATTATGATTTTAAAAAATAAAATAGGTTATAAAGATTTAAAAAATGTACTTATTTTCATTTTAAAGGAGTGAATAATAATATTATAAATATAAAAATACAAAATGTGTTAGTCCGCCATTTTATGAGAAAAAACAATCAGAGCGCACGACGTCATAGTATGGTCGCGTCAATTCTTCTGATAGTCTTCAATACAATATACGCATTAATTGTCGGTCTGGACAATGTTTATTTTGGTGTTTTTGATATATTAATATTTTAATTAGGTACTTAAAACTAAAACAAAACAATAAAATAGCAATGGAACAAGGATTCATCAAAGCAAATAGTTTCAATTTACCTAGATACTCGCCTACCTATCGGGGGATACTATGGGCCGGTATTACAGTGTCAGTTTAAGAGCTAAACTCAAGTTTCACAAAAATATAGCGTATTACAGTGTCCGTTTAGGCCTAATATTCCCTCAAATATGTCACTAAAACGACAAATATTTAACTCAACGTTTCTGGCAGATTAAGTACTTAACTGTGAGTCAACTGTCATTTGCTAGGCAACTCGTGTAGTTTCAGTTTCTATCACTAGAGGCGTTAGGCAACGTGTGTAGTTTCAGTGTTGTATCACTAAAGGCGTTAGTTGTATTGACGGTGGCGCCACACAACAAAACAAACTGACAGCCGTATTGAACATGGGCATTTAAAAGCATTATTTTGGTGAAAAAAATTAAATTTACCATGTTGGATAATAAAACAATGGTATTTTAAGTCGTAGCGTCCCGTTTTGTATTTCGTATTATTTGAGGTTATTTAAATTTGACAGATAATTTATTTATTTATTTATTTATTTATTTACGGTAAAATAAAACCATTTACATAAAAAGAGTACAGAATAAAGATACACCACATCATCTTAAGTTAAAAATATAAAAATCAAAAATTATACATATATGTATATGAATATAATTGAAAATAATAATAACCACAGAAAAAGTGAAATATGTCTATAATTGAAGATTTAGTAACTGACATGTTATATTGCACTGTAATACGGAAATGGATTCAATCTCCCCTTAACATTAATCTTGAGTTTAACAAACTCAATGAGTTGAGGGCCGACTGTAATATCGGGCCTAAGTTTATTGTATTTTGTATGTAACTTAGTTCTTATTGAATAAATAAATAAATAATGAACGCTCGCAACGTATGGTAAACTAATTTAGTTTTAGTATTCTACAATTTTGTCACGCGATGGTGAGCTGACGAACGTTCGACATGTTATGATGCTGGTCACTGCCAAACTAAACTAGCAAGCTATATTTTTTTCATGCAATGAAGCGATTCGCGAAACGACGGCGATTACGCGAAGCATGCGTTTTAAAACATCGTTACAATTTTAGCAGCATACGAATTATTACATAGCGCTCGTTATTTGTATTGTGTTAATAACAAGCTATATTTATCTGCTATCGTTATTTTTAGCAATAGCAGCCATAGTAGTTATTTTTCTGCCTGTCTTAACTACTCTTAACTAGAATGGAACTTTTGATGGTCGGATATTTCCTTGCGTCGAACAAAGACTTTTGTTCATCAGAATTTCAAAACGTAAAAACTTAATAATAAGTACATATAAGTACTTTATTTATCTGTAATTTAAATACAACTTACATCTCGAAAATCGATAAAATATGCTCCTTCTTCTCTCTACATTATGTGTTCATAAGCTAAAAACATACGCGGGAAACGTATGATGGCCTATTTTGACGTTTGGACATTAATGAAGTTCTTTATATGCTTATTGCCTAAATAATGGTAAATATTATATTATTGAGAGCTAAAAGTGGGGGAACAAATACTGTACTTCATTGTAAATGCGTACTTAATAAAATACACTTATGTCTCGCCGTGCGAAATTTAATCACTTATTTCTCTTTTTTTTCGCGTGGGACGAAAACATATACCTCAGTAGGTGTTTTTTTCGTCGTGTTTGTACATTTAGGGACCGCACAACACTTATGCACTTTTGAATTGATTATAAATACACAAATCGTCCTAGAATACATATATTACATATAGTAGTGATATGCAGTTTACAATATCGTGACGTCACCGTCAGGGTCGGCAGCCGCCATGATACTACAAGCGTTTTTTGGCGTAAATGTCAAATTTGATTTTAAAATGGCGATTTTTGCTACTAAACCTTAATTTTATGTAGAAATGTATATATATTTGAAAACAGTGAATGCGTAAAAACATCGTGAGATAGTTTTTCAAAATTAGTCATCATGCCTATTATTGACATTGTTGTATATACACGTAAAAATTGATTTCAATCTTGGAGATTGGTTGTCGGCAAAGCGATGCATCTCTTGCTCCAATCACAGCTAGGTCTTCGGCGTCTCCATAGAACACACTAACTAGGCGTCTCTCTTCAACTCTGTGTAGGTATAGGAGGTATAGGTACTTCATGTCCTCGCACACCTGCTCTAGATACTCCCGGTGTGGATGCCCTCTGTCAGTCAATACCTCAACCATTCCCTCCAAGATGATGTGTAGGAGATCCTCGTGTCGCAACACATGGACTATCCAGTTTGCACAAAAAAAAATAGAATAAATGTTATTAAATAAAAGATGAATAATTACCTACCAATAAAAGAAAAAAATAGTATAATTTTTGTACCTAGATATTATGCTTGTATAAAACTTATTTCCTGTGAGAAGAGTGCGAACATGTAGGTACAAGTAGTTTTATGTTATGTTATAAAGGGAGTAGGAAGATGTTTTCTACAAATCAATCAAATTCCTGGAATATTTATGCAGGTAGCTATATATTATGTACCTACCTACCTATATAGTTCCTGATGAGTGAGTAGACGAGGTATAGGTAGTATCATATGTCTGTCTCCTCCTCCCCTATAACCATAATATTATTATGTATGTGTTGGTTGGTAGTTGGTACCACCTGGTCTAGACCGTTATTTTGAATATTATCTGACAGCGGCTGTGACGTCATCAATAATACTCTACCTATATAGTCTATGTTACCTATATTACAACATATTTACACACCATATCATTCAGTTAGACAAGACCATGGAAGTTCTATGAACAACTGATCATTTATTTATTAGACAATACGTTTTCAACATGACTTTTACAAAAGATGCTACAATTGAAGCATATAGATTAAAGAAAATCAACTATTTTCATGTATTTCAATCCGACTCCTAGGTATACAATTCAATGCGAGAAAAAAGATCAACAGAAGAGAAGACTCACATCAAATGCACTAAGTACACAATATAAAACAATTGTTTAATTTAGATTTATATCCAACACAACACATACCCAACCTACCTAATATAATATTATGATTGCAAAATATATATTAACATCAAATCTCTCTTTAGTCGGCGCCAAACACAACCTACGATCCGTCGAATGCGTTTCATAAAATGTTTTTGTACAAATTTAAATACATTTTTCGTGATTTTTGATAAAAATTGGTTAACAAAGTTCGTTGAAGGATTACCTATTCATATAACCTGTATGTCCTTCATACTCGTACTTCCAAGAAGATTCTAAAATTCTTGTTTATGAAGGTATTTACTTTGGTTATTTAAACATTACATTGACTGTAGGTATAATATATGTAATGTTTGTGAAAATATTGAAAAAGCGAAAACAATTTATCTTACGATCACAGAGAGAACTTTGTCTGATAATTTGTATCAATGTACCTATTAGGTACGTAGGTAGGTATAATATATCGAATTGATATAGGTAAGAGAACACTGTGTCAGTTGTTACATGTGATTATCATAATTTACCTAAGACTGACGATTGGTGACGGTGACTTATCTGATAAATTAATATAATGACAGACTATTCACTTCAAAGATGTCCCGTATAAGGCGGTACCTACCTACCTATATATATAATGTCACCAATAGTTATTTTACATGGATAAGTTTTAATATATTTTACAGTCCCAGAACAGGTATCCTAGTGGGCACTACCATACATGACTACCTACCACTTTCTACGTGTTGTAAATATATACTAAAAAGTTTTAATACTGGAGCAAGTAAATTAAATATAACTAATTAAAAAAAACACATAGTATCTATAAAATAAAACTATATTAAATAATATTTTCATCTTTCTAAATTAGAACAATTCTCTCGGCAATCTCGACCAATTAAATTATATATTCCTCAATGTTACATATATACATATTATTTATACTTATTCTTAAAAATAATTCAATTAGTTTGTAGATACTCCGAAGGAGTAAATGGTCGCGAGGTCGCAAATTTCATGTAGGCATAACTAGCGAGACTTCCTATTGCCTGTGTATTATACCTAATTGAATATTAATAGTCAATCTTTATATAATATTAAATTTATTTTTCTTCTTATTACTCATCGTGTACATACTTGACCTGTTTGTGAAGGTGGACTATCCTAGGAGGAGGAGGTCCAACTGTCCATCCATCTCTTTGCAGGTCTTCCGGGTAGTCTTCTGTTGTTGGGTATTCTAATTTAGTTGGTGGTAAGTATGTGTTTATTTCTCCATACAGTATTACCTAAGCAACCAGCTACAGCTATTGATTTATTGACCTGTGATCTAAGATTTCTTATTATAATTATTAAAATTTCGTCTCTTCAGTCCTTTCAGAACCTCCTACCTTACTCTAAACCCTTACTTCTTCCCGTCTCTTCAATGCCTTCAGTCACCCCCGTCCCTTCAGTACCTCCTACCTCTTACACATTTGATTTCTTACAAACATGAATCTTTATAAATATAGGAAAGGTCAATAGAATGAGAATGGGCCACTGTTACTTCCCAGGCCATTAACGCAAACAAAACCATTGTTTTTAGTTGTGATTATATTTTTTTCTTTCTCTGCACCTACTCTAAACATTAAATTCCTGTTATTTTAACAATTTGTAGATAAATTTAAAATTTCACAACCACTCCTCACTAACGTTATCGTACAACTGCATAACCTTTACTTTGTTGAGTGTCTGTTAATTGTAAAATTGAAAAAAAAAACTGTAAAATTGATTCGAAAATTGTAGCTCTCCACATCGGGGTGCATAGTCAACGTGTCAATTTAGCGATGGAAAATATAAGAAAAAATAAATCAATGTATGGAAGTGACAGTAAAGTTGACACATCTTTTCCATCGCTAAATTGACATGTTGACTAGGTATCCAGGCGCGAAGAGTGAAAATTAAAAATTGACAGAAAACATATGACCGAAATACTTAGTTGGAACATGAATGTGAATCTATAGACTGTTTACAATAATAAAAATATTTGACAGTAGTGACTGTAGTGAGACGATGAAGTGTGTGTAAGAATGAATGTTGGTAGGGAACTACTGTAGGTAGTATAATATGGGTATGTGTATGTGCGTATGGATGTAGGGGAATGATGTTAGGACAGCTGCATGGCACGAGTCTCTATAGATAAAATAGTTTATTATCTGTTACCTCCCCATTAACTTATACTATAACATTAACTTATACTATAACATTAACTTATACTATAACATCAAACATCTACGATTTATTTATTCACATCCTAGTTTATAAAAATATAATTTGATTTTTTATATTTTAACTTTCTAATGTCAAGATTAATATTATATACCTACTAATAGAAAAAAAGGATTAATCCAACTGTCGATTTGTTCAAAAGAATTTATTTCTCTTTACATTTCGTCAAATTATCAAGCCAAGATACGCGAAATTATTATGCCACCAGGTCTATATTTTTCACGGTTTTTCCAACTTTGAAGTCAAAAAACACCAACTTAGATGCTTTGCAGTCGCAGCATAAGTATATGTTCTATTTACTCAGAATTCGGAGTAGAACGTTTAATGTGTGTGTGGGTGTGTGTGTCCCCTTATAACTTCTGATCCGCTCAATGTACAGAGCCTAAAATTTCAGAAAATATAGAACATTGTAGGCCCACAAAACTTTTATACTCAGAATTTTAAATTTTTGTTTTAATCAGGGGTTATCAAATTTTACTTTATTATTCCATATATCTCAAAAACCATAAAAGCTAGAACACTGAAAATTGGTATAAATATAGAATAATACAAAACCTCAAATTTGTATTTTTTTCTAAAATCCGGAGTTTCTCAAACTTTTTTTTTAAGAAAAAAAAATTTATGATAAATTTATGTGTTTAACTGCCTATATTTCCCAAGTTTTTAAATATATCGAATGCCGAAACACCCCAACTAGATAATTTAATTTTCTATAAAAAAATATAAACATTGTAGAAGTGCATCTCAAACTTTTTTTAACAATTTTTATATAAATTGAATTTAGGGACGAAATCGTTTCATACAATTTGTAAGGCAGTTTACACTACACAATATCTACGAAAACCCCATACATTTCCTACTTGAGAGGCTATAGTATATTTTGAAAATAATTTCTCTTATACCCTCAACAGATACGTCTTTGAAATAAGGAACAGTTTGTATAATGTACATCTTTATTCTATTGCATGAGTTTTTGAATTTTGAATTTGTTTAATATTTTTCTTCTAAAATTAGTCCAACTGTCGATTTGTTCAGGAGAACTTTGTTCTCTTAACATATCGACAATGTATCAAGCCAGAATACGCGAGAATTGTATGGAGAGGTCTACTTTTTTCACGGCTTTTCCAACTTTGAAGTCAAAAAACACCAACTTAGAGGCTTCGCAGCATATATGTTCCATACACGGATTTACTCAGAATTCGGAGTAGAACATTTCGTGTGTCTGTGTGTCCGTCCCCCCCTTATAACTTTTGATCCGCTCAATTTACAGAGCCTAAAATTTCAGAATATATAAACAGTTACAGGCCTACAAAACTTTTATACTCGGAATTTTGAATTTTTGTTTCAGTCAGGGGTTATCAACTTTTGAATTTTTATTTTATTTTTCCATATATCTCAGAAACCATAAACGCTAGAACGCTGAAAATTGGTACAAACATAGAAAAATACAAAATCTCAAATTAGTTTTTTCAAAAAAATTCCAGGGTTTCTCAAACATTTTTTATTAAGAAAAATATTTTTTTTATGATAAATTTATGAGTTTAACTGCCTATATTTCCAAAACTTTTACAATTATCGAAAAAAGCCGAAACACCCCAACTAGATAATTTAATTTTCTATAAAAAATATTAACATTGTAGTAGAAGATCTCAATTTTTTTTTAACAATTTTTTTAAAAATTGAATTTAGTGACGACATCGCTTCATACATTTTGTATGGCAGTCGCCTATACACAATATGTAAGAAGACTTAATAGTTTGATACGTCATCTCCAAACATACATACATACCATCATGCTATTTGCATATTCTGGGTAGGAAAAAGGATCTTCCTCCATACTATCCTATCTTGACATACATACCTACATATGTTGTATAGAAAACAAAATATCTGAAAATATTCAATAATTTGTATCTATGGGTTTATAGTTTGGTACATATTCTTCAACTATACCTACATACTATCGCTATCGACAGTTGGATCTCATGTGTTACATGCAACTAGTTAATCCAACTGTCGATTTGTTCAGGAGAACTTTGTTCTCTTAACATATCGACAATGTATCAAGCCAGAATACGCGAGAATTGTATGGAGAGGTCTACTTTTTTCACGGCTTTTCCAACTTTGAAGTCAAAAAACACCAACTTAGAGGCTTCGCAGCATATATGTTCCATACACGGATTTACTCAGAATTCGGAGTAGAACATTTCGTGTGTCTGTGTGTGTGTGTGTCTGTGTGTGTGTCTGTGTGTGTGTGTGTGTCTGTGTGTGTGTGTGTGTCTGTGTGTCTGTGTGTCCGTCCCCCCCTTATAACTTTTGATCCGCTCAATTTACAGAGCCCAAAATTTTAGAATATATAAACAGTTATAGGCCTACAAAACTTTTATACTCAGAATTTTGAATTTTTGTTTCAGTCAGGGGTTATCAACTTTTGAATTTTTACTTTATTTTTCCATATATCTCAGAAACCATAAACGCTAGAACGCTGAGAATTGGTACAAATATAGACAAATACAAAATCTCAAATTAGTTTTTTCAAAAAAATTCCAGGGTTTCTCAAATATTTTTTATTAAGAAAAGTATTTTTTTTATGATAAATTTATGAGTTTAACTGCCTATATTTCCATTTTTTTTTAAATATCGAAAAAAGCCGAAACACCCCAACTAGATAATATAATTTTATATAAAAAATATTAACATTGTAGCAGTACATCTCAAATTTTTTTTAACAATTTTTATAAAAATTGAATTTAGTGACGACATCGCTTCATACATTTTGTATGGCAGTCGCCTATACACAATATGTAAAAAGACTTAATAGTTTGATACTTCATCTCCAAACATACATACATACCATCATGCTATTTTCATATTCTGGGTAGGAAAAAAGGACCTTCCTCCATACTATCCTATCTTGACATACATACCTACGTATGTTGTATAGAAAACAAAATATCTGACAATATTCAATAATTTGTATTTATGGGTTTATAGTTTGGTACATATTCTTCAACTATACATACTATCGCTATCGACAGTTGGATCTCATGTGTTACATGCAACTAGTTTAAATAAAACCTTTTTTTATTTTTTTGTAAGTAAATAAAAAACTACATGGCCTATGAAGTAGATTTTTACTACAATCGAAATGTAATTTTAAAATCTACCGGCTGAGTTTTTTACTATCATAATATTTTTATAACTATTCTATTTAAAAAAAAAACTCTAAATTTGACCTTTTTTTGCACGATAAAATGTTGTATATCACATATCAGGTGATATACAATATTTTTTCGTGTTTCATACATTAGAAGGTAATTTAGTGTGCTTTGTTGTATACATTTTTCTGTGCTTTTTTTATAGACCTAGAAAAGGCCTATGATAAAGTTGTTAGAGAAAAACTATGGGATATACCTACTATCAGTGTATGGAGTGAGGAGTAAGCTGATACGCGCAATCGCGTCATTATATGAGCGAAGCATGTGTTCGTGTCAACGAAACAGTAACATCGTGGTTCTCGATAAATAATGGCGTTAGACAGGGATGCGTGCTGTCTCCATGGCTCTTCAACCTGTACATTGACTTCTGTATAAGAGCCCTTAAGGATGAAAGCAAGGGTCTGAAACTGAGCACTGTAACAGTGCGTGATTTGATGTATGCAGATGACAAAGTACTGTTAGCTGAAAGTGTGGGAGAGTTACAGTATCTTGTAAGCATGGTATATGAAGGATGCATAGAGAACGGTCTGAGAATGAATGCCAGCAAATCAAAGGTAATGGTCTTTGAAAAGAGTGAAAGCAGAACAGCGTGTAAAATAAGAGTAGAGAATGAATGGCTCGAGCAAGTCGACGAGTATGTTTATCTGGGAAGCATGTTTCAACGGAATGGACGACCTGATAAGGATATCGAAAGAAGAGTTATGGCAGGAAACAGAATGAATGGAGCACTGAGACCAGTTATGAATGATCGCAACATATCAAAGGTTGCCAAAGTTGCCATTCATAACGCTATCTTAGTGCCAACGTTGACGTATGCAAGTGAAACCTGGACATGGCAGAAGTCGCACGAAAGCAGAATAAATGCTGTTGAAATGAGATCGCTAAGAAGAATCTGCAATAGAACGATGTATGACAGGGTAAGAAATGAGAACATAAGGAAAGAATGTAAGATGAAGAAAGATATCATTAATAGAATGAAAGTGAACACACTGAGATGGTTTGGCCACATGGGTAGAATGAATGAGGAACGCCTGACGAAGAAAATATACAATGCGAATAGGATTGGATTGAGAGGCCGGGGCCGCCCAAGAAAGGGATGGCACGACCATGTGAATGATATTTTGAAAGACGGAAATGTTAGAAGCGTGAACAACAGACGAACATTTATAAGACGATGTATGAATGTGGTCGAGGCGATGAATGTATGTCAAGATAGAAGTAAGTGGCGTTCGGTTCTCTCTGCCTACCCCGTAAGGGACATGGCGTGATGGTATCTATGTATGTATTGTTGTGTACATCCATATACCCAGGATATAGGTACAAGAGCCTTAAAATTTAAATAATACCAGAGTGAGAATCTTAAACTTTTTAATTAATGTTTGAAATCCAATACATACATTATATACAAATATACACTCAGATGTAATGGAGCAGTTTGCGCACCGACTAATCAAAAAAACATATATTTGCGGTCTGCGCGCCCACGTGACTGACTCAAGGAGTTTGCCACCAAGTACTATAATTTGAATTTGTGTTGAAGGGTCTTATAGAAATAAATATAACACATTGGAAGCTGACATTTTGTAAGAAAACCTTGTGGTTATATCCGGACAATGAACTCATATTATTATTTCAACAAGTCCAAGAAAACATTTAAGACATTATTCATACCATCACCAATATATTGGGGTAACCAGCGAAATGTGTGCGGTTGTGCAACATCTCATAAAATGAAGCATGACAGATTCGTACCATAAAACGGCGCTATAAAAATCAACCAATAGCGGGGTACAATCATATCGACTGATTATGTGTTATGTAGGTACCTACCTATTGGGTTGTCACCGTGTATGTAGAGGTAGTCACGGATCAAGGGGTACTAGTACTGGTAGAACATTGGTAGATCGTCATTATGGAATATAAACCTACTGTATATTGAATATGCTTAATACCACGGAACAATAAATGTATATTCCTTACTCCATGTTTAATACACTTCTCGTCTTCAATTTTTTCTTAATTAATATTTAGTAATATTTTAATTTAATAATTAATATTTAGAACATAGTCTGACTGATTATATAAAAAAAACAAGTAAATTTTAGTTAAATATCTGCATAACTCAATTCCTGGTGGGGCCACAGTTTTTAAAATGCGACTTCAATCTAATTTGGTGAGACAATCAACTCTATAAATCTACAAAATATTTTTTTATGAAATGCAAATTTGGATTCTGTTTCACAACGGATGAATAACTTTTTTTTGAGCTGAAAAATATATAAATACGTAGGTACTGTAGTTCTTACTTCAACGGATTTCATTTACCGGATTAGTTAAGAATGTATTGATACATTTACCGGATTAGTTAAGAATGTATTGATACATTTTTATTTTAATAAATAATATTATTTTGTGTTTAAAGTTAACTAAAAGATTGATCGTCCCTTCAGTTCCTCCCGGCCGTCTCTTCCATCCCTCCAGGGAGTCAGATGACATTTATTTTCGTATTTCTATATCAATCATTTTCCATAAATTTCTTTGTGAAATATTAAATAAAGAAAAAAAAATAGTTTAGTGTTTGGTTCTGGAGAGATCACGTCTAACGAAGACTACGCGGAAGACCTGCAAAGAAATGGAAGGACAGTTTAAGTCCAGCTCTTACCCCAGGACAGTCCACCTTCACATGTTAATGATCTAATACACCATGAAGTAGAAGACGACGAAAAATGTTTAAATTCAGAAACCGTCCCGGGATATACCCTTGACAATTCACTCAAGTTTCATTACAATCGGATGAACGGTTTAAGAGCGCATACCATGCATACAACCATACCAGCATACATAAAAAATTACCTATTATAATAAAATCTGCTTACTATTTTTTTTTTGTTTAGTGGCAATTCACCCTAGAGAGAGTGCTTTTTGCCTTGGTGAAAATATCATAAGTAATTTGGTTAAATTTGTTGAAATTAAATTAATAAAAGTTGGATGTTATTTGACTTTAAGAAGTTAAGTAATATGTTTGATAATTTAAAATTTTGAATACTTAAACATTATTTATATTGATTGGGAATGTGCATGTTATTTTAACCAGATTACTAATATAAATGATGGTAAATAAATTAATATCAATGTTGGTATATGATAATATTTAGAACATAATTACAATAAAAGTTTTAATAGTTGTACGTAGTTTGACGCGACGTCCTTGAACTTCCTTACATCCGATCCCCTATTTATTAAGTTCCTCTATCTGCCTCCACCACCGGCTCCACTGGTACCTAATGGCAGTTGGCAGTTGGTTATTGGCGGTCATTGGCGGTTGATAACAGACACACACACAACACTTGGTATTTCTTTATATTCATTTCACATTTGCACAATTTCACTTTAAAAAAGTTTATATTAAATGTGAGCTAAAATACAGTGAAAAGTGATATTATGTGTATCTATAAATAAAATATAATGTGAAGTGTAAAATATATGTATGTAGGAATATTCTATATTGTTTTATGAATTGTGGACAAAGTGCGTTTTTTGCAAATTATCATGGATTGATATCCATATTGACATATTGATGTAAGTGACAATTTTGCATTGTTTGAATTATTCGTACCATGTACCATTCATAACCAGTTAGCCAAACCCAGAGACGCAAAGATTGTTTATGTACCAAAAAAAGAAAAGAAAGAAAACCGTACAACTTTACATGACTGGTGGTTAAATATAATTTAATTTATTAGTTAGTACAACTATTATAGTAGTAACTAATAATTACACAAAGCACACGCTACAGGGTGATTTGCTTTAAACAAAAACATACAAAAAACGTTAATAAAGATAACACTTAAAACCACCTGATTACTTAATTTAGTACCTGGAACTATTCCAAGTTTTTAATTCACCTTCCATACAAACACTTTTTAAAAGAATAGGTATACCTATAGAAATCAAATCTATAAAGAATACTTCATGATGCATAGGAAACTAAATACTGCTGCGAGGTACTGGCTTTGAATAGTGCTTCCACTATTTTCTATTTTCATCATTTTCAAATCGAAAATACAACAGGCCAAATTATATATTACTTAATTCAGCAATGAGATTCACCACCCATTCTGAATTCAGTGCCTTTTTATGTGAGACGAGATTGGTGTATCTTTTATCAGGAATTATTCACCAGCATTCACTCGTTAACTTTGTGGGATATGTCGTCCGTGAAGGTATGAATGAATGAAAAGCGAATGTACCTAATTGCAAAACATAAATTAAAAATAACAAAACACATGTAGTATAGTAATAGGTTGTTTGACTTCTATGCGGAAATCATGAGATCGATTCCCAGCAGAGGAAAAATGAACTAAAGACGACAGTCTTATTTATAAAAATTACTTGAATCACGGTTCAATTGAATCCGTTTGCAAATTCTTATTCCACATTCAACTGAAACCTTATTTATAAAAATATTTAAACCGGTGTTCAGTTGAACTCGATTTTGACCTCTATTTCATACGAAAGCACAAACGGATCATAACTACTTAAAACCCTTTCATAACCGATGATTCCAATTGGAAACATTAATATATTTTATGTATATCTCAATGAAAACTATTATCTGCTGTGTTATTTCTTTTCTAAATTATTAATAACAATATTTTTGATCGCTTACAATACTGAGAATGACGGAAACTTCTATATTCGGTTATATTGCGACTCGGTTATTGTACAACTGTATTTTTCTTGCTAAATACGGTTATTCGAAATTTAATTTAATTTAAATGTGAGCTATTTTTTTTTGTTTTCTAGCATGCTATATTTTTTTTTAATTAGGTAATTATATTTCCTTCAATCTCTAATAATAATTAAAAATGAAAGATTTTTTTTATTTTATGAAAAGTATATGGTTTTATATATGAATGATGATGAAAATTTCCAAAAAAAGGAAAAATAAATTTACGAAAATTATCAAAATCTCTTTATAATCACATATTTTGCTCATTTTTTATGAAACATATTTATTTTCATAATTATTTCATAATTCGGTTAGGAAAGGGTTAAAAAATGTGAAATGTTAAGTTGAACCAGTATTAAACTACCCCCGTCGCCGGTTCAATTTGACATTTGAGTTGAACCACGGTTCAAAACTTGATTCATATTTATAAATAAGAATCATATGGTTCAATATTTGAACCACGATTGTAAATAACACTGAGGAAAGTCTATACACTTTCTTGCACCCTGCGCAATTGGCGAGTTTATTGCCATATGGCAATAACTTCCAACATACAAGTGATTTCAGACGTGCTATTTTATATTCGTACCTTTAATTTTATTTGATATAAAAAAAATACAGTTAAATAATGACTACAAATAATGTTAATTGAGTTTTATCATTTTTCATCTCATTAAGACCCTTGTATAACCTGGGTATATGGATGTACACAAAAATGCACACTAAATTACCTTCTAATGTATAAAATACGAAAAAATATTGTATATCACCTAATATGTGATATACAAATTTTTTTCGTGAAGAAAATGTAAACTTTAGAGTTTTTTTCTAAATAGCAAGAAATTTAATTGAAATATTATAATAATAAAAAAAACTCAGCCGGTAGATTTTCATATTCTCTTTCAATTGAAGTAACAATCTACTTCTTAGGTCTTGTAGTTTTTTAGTTACAATAAAAACTAATTTTACACGAAAAGTATTAAACAAATTCAAATTTCAAAAAAATCATGCAATAGAATAAAAATGTACATACAAACTGTTCTTTATTTCAAAGACATATCTTTTGAGGATACTGGGGAAAAAAAGAGGGTATAGTAGGCTATATACATAGTATTATTTTCAAAATATACTATATAGCCTACTAACGAGGCGATTCATGTGTGTCAAGATAGAATAATGTGGTGTTCGGTTCTATCACCTGAGCTTATTATTTTATAACGAAAGTAAAGTGTCAGACATAATCAATAATTCAAGATAATTTTACCAAACAAACCTACCTAAGTATGTACCTACCTAAGTATGTACCTACCTAAGTATGTACCTACCTATGTATGTATGTACTTATATCTTGATCCTGATCTTACTATTACTTTTATTTTGTAATTTATGACAGTGTACTGTTTTAAGGCCCTTATTAATGTCTATGACCTTGGGCACACAGGGTATACAATATTAAACCTTATTACCTTCTAATGTATGAAAAACGAATAAGTATTGTTTATCAAAAAAGGGTAAAATTTAAGTTTTTGAATAGAAATAATTGTAATTAAAATTTAAAAAACTAACAAACTTATATTTTCTTATGATTATTGTAAAACTCTACTTCATAGACATTGTATTTTTAGACAAGTTATTTAGAGTTAAATATTAAAAAAAAAATCTTCAAACTTTGCGTGAGCAACTCTGTAGAAGTTTATTTTTTAAAAAATAAAAATAAAATATTACTGATGATGTGAGCGCAATCTCGAAAGCAAGTTGTAAAGTAGAAGTATTACAATGTTTGTCATATTTAAAAAAAAAACGAACTTTATTTAAACTCATTTTACAAGAACAAGGTGCACTTACTTACTTAACGAGTAAGTAAGTAAGAAGGTGCAAGGACGTGTTTATTTATTTATTTATATAATTTATGTACATGTGTACAAACGCGGGTTTATTGCTATAAGGCAATTTCTTACAACCAACCCGAGCAACGTGAAGTCTCTGAAGTTAAATTGGTACAATATTTATTTAGTGAGAAATAAATTGATAAAAAAATAAAATAGAGGAGTAAAGAAAAAAATACAAAAGGGAAAAAAAAGAAAAGAGAGTTAAAAAAAGAATTATTAAAATAACACTTCGCATAGCAATGAAATAACACTTCGCATAGCAATGAAATAACACTTCGCATAGCAATGAAATAACACTTCGCATAGCAATGAAATAACACTTCGCATAGCAATGAAATAACACTTCGCATAGCAATGAAATAACACTTCGCATAGCAATGAAATAACACTTCGCATAGCAATGAAATAACACTTCGCATAGCAATGAAATAACACTTCGCATAGCAATGAAGAAAAGGAGGTTTTTTTAGTTTAGCTTTAAATATTTTAAAGGATTGAGTTAGTGTTTATTATTGTCGGCCTTCATGGCTCAGTTGGTTAGGTATCTGACTGCTGATCCAAGGGTCCCGGGTTCGATTCCCGGTGGAGACACAGTTTTTAATTGTGTTTTTAGGCTGGATCTGTGAGACGATTAATATCGTAAGTCTCCAGAATGTGGCAACTTGTTATTGGGTGCGTGTTAAATTTACATTTGACATAGTACCTGTTAGTTGCCCGAGAAGCAATATTAAATAAATAAATAAATAAATAAAAGTATTTAACCAATTCAAATTTCAAAAAACTCTCGCAATAGAAGAGAGATGTTAAATGAAACAGTTTTCAATGACGTTTGTTTTGAGGGTTCTGGGGAAATGATTTTCAAAATAGGTACCTACAATAAGTACCTACTCCTCTCTCATCACAAGTTCTTGTTCCAAGGTAGAGGTGTTCGGAATATTTTTCTTGGTTCACCTAACCTAACCCAAGTAAGTACATAATATTGCAGTGCATGCCTAGGTATGTACATATTTTATACTTGTATAATTTAGTGCAAAACAGGATCTACGGATGACGGGTCAAGTCAAGGGGCCACTGTATACCTAACATAACCTAACCTGAATCTACCCTCCCCTATTCTATCAATTCTATGTACCTATTTGTGAATTCCTTCACTTGCAATATATAATCTACATATATATATTTATCTGATACCTGTTTTCTTCGCGCACTACCAAACTGATGCTATAAAATACTTCCCCACCAACATACATATATTGTTATTAACTAGTTACATGTAGCACATGAGATGCAACTGTCGATGGCGATAGTATGTACATATAATTGAAGAATAAGTACCAAACTATAAACACTTAAACACAAATTTATAAACATTTTAATATATTTTGATTTCTATATAAAACATGTAGTAATGTATGTCAGGATAGGATAGTATGGAGGTCAGTCTTTTCTTCCTAACCAGAATATGAAAACAGCATAATGGCATGTATGTATGTATGTTTAGAAATTAAGTAGGTAGGTATCAAACTATTGAGTGAGATATTGTGTAGTGTATACTGCCATACAAATTGTATGAAACGATGTCGTCACTAAATTTAATTAAATTGTTAAAAAAAGTTTGAGATATGTTAATATTTATAGCAAATCAAATTATTTATGTTGTTGTGGTGTTTCGGCATTTTTCGATATTTTTAAAAACTTTGGTTATACTTAAAGGCAGTTAGACACATAAATTTATTATAAAAATGTTTTTCTTAATAAAAGATGTTTGAGAAACACAGATTTTTTTTGAGAAAAAAAAAACAAATTTGAGATTGTGTGTTTGTTTATGTTTATACCAATTTTCAGGGTTCTAGCTTATATGGTTTTTGTGATGTATGGAAAAATAAAGTAAAAATTCAATAGTTGATAACCCCTGACTGAAACGAAAATTCAAAATTCTGAGTATACAAGTTTTCTAATAATTAAAATAATTTGCACAATTATTGATCAAAATATGACTTCCAAATGTCGCTCGTTAGTTTTATAAAAACTTCATGAAAATTTTAATTAACTACTCTTTTTCGGTGGTTACTTTGTGGTAATCCAATTTTTATAAAACTCAATTAAATTTTAAATATCGGTGTTGAAGTTGTAGCCAAAGATCTTCAACTTTTAGCCGAGAAGGGGGCGATTTGTACGTAAACCAACGAAGCAAAAAGACACAAATTTGCGCTCTGCGCAACCGGAAGCTCGTTAAAGATGTTTGACGAAAATGATAGCACATTTTTTTTAAACAAATCGCAAAAAACTTCATAAAAATTAAGTCATAAGAGCAATATTAAATTTTGTTTAAACATCTAAAAGCAGTTATTATAACGAACATCTTGACTTTTTTTATTATTCACTCTTATAATAGGTACGTATCTACCAATCTATATATTGTAATAACAATATATAGAACTTTCAAAATTGAATTGATAGGGATCTCATTAAAAGGCATAATTGGTGAATCAAGGCACCTACAGGGCTTACGACCTGTCATCGGCTGGTTTATAGGTCGTAAGCCCTGTAGGTGCCTTGATTTCCCGGTTCTCCTACAATAAATATTCCAACTTCGTCTCTATTGAGATAATTAAAAATTAAAAAATATCTTTGACTCCCGACAGGGAAAAAAATCCAATGTTTGCGCATATGCAATAATAAAAAATATTCGATAATTGGTGAACGTTGCGCAAGCGCATAAAGTGATCACGTAAACCAGCCGATGACAGGTCGTAAGCCCTGTAGGTGCCTTGATTTCCCGGTTCTCCTACAATAAATATTCCAACTTCGTCTCTATTGAGATAATTAAAATCTGTTAAAAAATATCTTTGACTCCCGACAGGGAAAAAAAATCCAATGTTTGCACATATGCAATAATAAAAATATTCGGATATTTAATACTGTTTATATTTATTAGTTATATTTTTGTTCCAGGTTTTCATGCCGAAGTGCAAGTAAAAATTGTTGCGTATATTTTGGAAACTAAATATTATCAATAGATACAAAAATAGAAGAAATGGATTCTCCAAAGATAACCTATCGCTATTACAGTAATCCAGCATTTTGTGCTCAGAGTGAAGTGGTTTACACTCAACAGACACCCTGTGTCTCTCCCAGGATCAGCACATCGAGGTCTCCACCGGGCAGAGCGCCATTACCGGAGGTTCGAAGGATTCCGCCTCTTGGAGCCAATTCTCCAAGAAAAACTCCGTTAATTTCTGAATCTGTAGACAGAATTGGAAACCAAAGAGTTAAAACAGACATATCTGACAATCCATTGAGATTTACTAACACGAAATACGACAGACTTTTGCGTTCTGCCAATAGAAATATTCCGGAACTTCCGCCAAAACCGGGACCTAAACCATATAAATTCACAACACCTGATAGGAGGGAAGGTAGAAAAACAATAACGAGATCTGCCAGCCACAGAATAGCAGAGGCAGTCGTTAGTCAGGATTATGTTCACAGGAGAATCAATAGTTCCAACAGTGATCACAGAGTAGAAGAAGAATTAGAAATGTCACGAGTATCAGCAGATGTTAGATTCGGAGTTTCAGATGAAGAAAATGAAGAATTTTTAAGAACAAAAAATCCAAGAATTTTGAAACATAGATATGCTGAAATACCTGACGATTTTGATGAGTACTCTCCTACAAAAAAAAGGATTGTCGAAACTGAACCGGAAGAGTACAATGTCGATGCTCCTAGTGAAGATGAACTAAAAGAAATACCAACAGAAATAGTACGAAATGTAAACGGTAAAATACACCGATATGCCATAATACCGTCCGATGACGATGAAGAAATAGTCAATCATCCGATTATTGTTCAAAAACCCAACAGTCCACCAACGTTTCATATCACTTCACCGGGAATGTCGAGAAAAAACTTGGAAGCAACACAAAAACTTCACGAACTATTAGCGACACCTAAGAAATCTACAAAAAATATAGTCCCAGGAAGTCCATTGAAGAGTTGTGCCAGTTCTCCTTCAATAAGATCTCAATTTAACACCCCGTCACGACCGATGGATTACGGTCAAGGGTTTCCCATAACACCGTCTAAAAGGGTTGTATCAAGTACCCCGAAACAAAATATGACTCCGTCCAAAAGTTGCAACAATTTGGCGTCGCCGCCTCTACCCCGGAGGAATGCTAATCTATCTTCTCCGTTGAGTCCTAAGGCGCAGCAGAAATTAAACTACGAAATTCCAAATACAAATGGAAGTGTTCGGAAACAACAATGCTCAGACATTTTTGTGAGAGAACCGAGTTTCACTAAAAGTAGAGATGAATCCAGTTTCTCGAAAAGCAGAGAGCACAGCTTTACTAAAAGTAAGAATCACGACAGAAGTTATGACATGAACAGAAGTAGAGATTTTGAAAAAGGAAATAAATATAGCAACAGCGCGAGAAGTACAGCAATCATATCACCAAGGTACATATCTATCAACATAATATTATTTTATATCTATATATAAGTAATTATTCATATTTATATTTACATGTTTTTGTACACTACACGAATAAAAATTTATTCAAAATTATAATTTTACGTTATGCAATAATTTCAGAATTGCATCTCGTGGAAGTGAGTCCATCTATTCTTCAGGAACAGTATTCTCTGGCAAGAGTTGGAGCTATACACCGGGATGTGCTACTTTAGCTCTAGCTGCTGCCATGATGGCACTCTGTGGAGCTCTCACCACGGGTCTGGCATTTTACATTATGTGCGCGGTAGGATTTTTTTTTATTATTTTTATTCGTTTCTATTCATCGTTTGTATGTTTGGCAATTGAAACATTCTTAAGTGGAAAAAAATACTACACAACTGTTGATGAATCATTACTCAAATATCTTGAGGATATTTTTTGCCAGATTTCATTGCTTAGAATCAGACCGTCAGACGTACAACATAATATAGATAGGTATCTTCTTTTATCTACATATAATGCGCATAATTTTTTTTCGATTCATTCAT
Source organism: Molanna angustata (assembly GCA_963576475.1). Taxonomy (NCBI): domain Eukaryota; kingdom Metazoa; phylum Arthropoda; class Insecta; order Trichoptera; family Molannidae; genus Molanna; species Molanna angustata. The sequence continues at coordinate 52,313,280 of OY754965.1, read as the reverse complement.
TGTTGGCCGTTGTATGTAATCTTATATATTTATAATTAACTTATTCAAATCGATAAATATTACCAATAGGTATAAAAGTGAAAATAATAAAAGCAAACTCTGATCCGAAGTTATTGAAATAATAAAAATGAGTTAGTGCCTCACGATGTCACAAATTTACTGTGAATTCTTGGCAAATACTTCTGCTTCAGTTTTATGCGATTTATCAATTTAAATGCAAAATGTATTCCTATTAGCATCATATTTAAATCACGCCATAAATGCGTTACACAGTTTCAAATTGTATGTCCATAATATCGATATCGATTCAATATATTTATTTTTTAAATTATTTTTTATGATACAATATCATATTATCAAGGATGTTTTTACTTTACTGTTGGATTTGCAAAACAATAATGATCTTAAGTAATATTTTGAAATTTCAAGACTCTGAACTAAGGGTTTAAAATAATATGTTAAAGTGTCAGATAGGTTACCCATGTCATACATTACACCATTAACTCGGTAAGACCAACTATGATAAACAAATATTATTGCCAGCGGTATTTTTAATTAAAAAACAAACTGTAGAGCATAAATAACGAATATTTTGATGTTACAGTTTGGACAAAAGTACTACTTGGATGTGGGTGTTTTATCTGGATTTACTTGTCTCATTCTGGGAATGTTGGGATTCCGATCAAGAACACACCAAATGCTACCAAACAGAAATTATATCTCAGGTATCTATTATCTAGTTATTTGATATATTTCTAGAACATTTATATTTCAATTATTTGTAGATTAACTAAACAATACTCAAAAACACAGAGGCAATTTCTATTGCTGATTCTATTGTTGATTTTGACGTTCTCCTAGCAAGATTGTCCTCCATCAATATTTCACAGCAATCGCTCAAATGGTTTGAATGCTACTTGCGCGGACGCTCCCAACAGATCAAGACTACCAACGACTCATCAAACTGGACGGACCTTATAGCTGGTGTCCCGCAAGGAGGCATTCTTTCGCCTTTACTTTTCTCCATTTTCATAAACCCTCTCGCACAATCTATCAGATGTAAATATCACATATTCGCAGACGATCTCCAATTATATTCCCATTTCAAGCCTGATAATTACCTTCTCGCTGTTGCGACATTGAATGCCGATTTAAATTATATTCTAAATTGGACAAAAAAACACGGTCTTCAAATTAACCCTTCTAAATCACATTCAATATTAATTGGAGGGCAACGTCTGTTTCTCAGAACCACACAGTTTTCACCCATGCCTGAGGTGCTCCTTGACGACGTTATCATACCATTTTCTCCAGAGGTCAGAAACCTTGGTCTGATCATGAATTGTAATCTTTCATGGTCTGGTCATATAAAGGGAGTAAGCCAACGGATCTTTCATACTTTTCATGGACTAAACTGACTTAAAAACTATTTACCAGTTAAGACTAAAATCACTCCAACTCAACAACTCATGCTACCATTACTTGACTACGCTGACGTTGCCTACCTGGATGCAACTGAAGAACAAATTAACAAACTCGAACGGTTACAAAATGTCTGCATTCGATACGTGTTTGGACTCAGGAAGTTCGACCACGTGTCCGAGAGCAGGCAACGATTGAACTGGTTAAAGATCCGTCAACGAAGAGATTCACATGTTCTTTCCCTACTCTACCAAATCCTTAATAACCCTCTTACACCCACGTACCTCAAAGAGAAATTCGCCCACATATCCTCACATGGCCTTAACTTACGGTCCCAACATAATAGCACACTTACAATACCAATACACCACACCTCTACTTATACTTACTCGTTCACAGTTCATGCAGCTCGGATGTGGAATCTATTGCCGGAGAGTATCAGAGATGCCACTAATTTAATAGCATTCAAAAAGCGTCTGAAGTCACACTTTCTATCCACATAAACACAAATTCACGTCTTTTTCCCTTTATCCCTCTTCCTTTCTCCTCTCCTATCCTCCATCCAATAAACATAGTGTATCTATCTGATGTATTTTTTATTATTCTTATTTTTGTTCTTATTTATACATATATTATTTTTTGTTTCTTATATTTGACTTTGTATTTTTAAGTTATGATTGATTTATTTATTTTATTTTATTTTTTAATATATTTTATAATACATATTTAATATTTTTTATTCACTAGTAATAATATTCTTACATATTTTTCCCTGCAGTACCTCATCAAAAATATTACAATCTTGTGCTTGATGAGGGAAGCACTTATAACAAAATAAAAAATATCAATACAAATTATTTATTTAATTATTTTTTTTTATTCATTTATTATTTTTTTTTTTTTTCTATTTCTCTATTTGTATTCTTCTATCCCTGTTACTGACTGTATTTACCACGGTGGTTGACTGGTAGAGATTGTTGTATAAAACAATAAAAGTATTTTATTATTATTATTATTGCCGATTTCTTCAAACTTATCAGTGATTTCAACCCCAGAGAAACAAGAATGTCTTAAAAATATATTCTTATGGATTTATTTTTTACAAAAACCAAAAACTAATTTATTTTGTCTGTAGAATAATAAAATATTTACGTGAAATTTATAAAATACACCTTTCACCTTTGTCCCATTTACTTGGGGTCGGCTCTCCTTATTCTATTTCGCCAAACTCGCCTGTCCTGTGCCAGATCAGGATTCAGCTCCCTCTCTCGCAGATACTTCTTGATGCTCGACAGCCATGTGGCTGGTGGTCTGCCTGGTCTTCTCGCTGGAGTCTCGATGTCCAAGGCTTTATTTATCATATTGTCCGTCGGTCGTCTCAAAATGTGGCCATACCATCTAAACCTGATCTCGACTATTTTTTCGTCTATTGGGGCCACTTTGAAACTACCGCGGACGTGGACATTCCTCACTTTGTCAGACCCCCAGCCCACCTTAGCATCTTCATTTCCGCCGTGTGCAACTCTTTTTGGTGTTTCAGCTTTAGTGCCATGCGTTATTGCGGGTCTGTGCATTTGACATTATGAGATTTATAAAATACACTTTCTAAATTAATGTTCGTAATATTATGTAGGAAATAATATTTTGTTGAAACACGACCTAAGCCACAGCTAAAATTCCCTGAGAAAATGAAATTGTATTTGAAAATTGTTGTATGAAAAAAAAAGAAACGATGGGTTCAATTCCAAAGATACGTTAAAATTTAAAACACTATAATAGGTCTCTGTTGCGTCTCTGTATGAAAATAGTGGAGCTTGCGTCCGTGCCAACGATACGCTGACAACATGGTTCCCTATTCATAAGGGGGTGAAGCAAGGCTGCGTATTATCCCCATGGCTGTTCAATCTTTATATTGATCACTGCGTAAGAGCACTAAAGAATGAAAATATAGGCCTGACACTAAATATTGTAAATGTACGTGATTTGATGTATGCTGATGATAAAGTGGTGATTGCTGAATGTGCGGATGAGTTACAGTATTTAGTGAATAAAGTGTATGAAGGATGCTTGCAGAACGGACTGAGAATGAATGTGAGTAAATCTAAGATATTGGTATTCGAATAAACTGAAAGTATAACTCCGTGTAGAATAAAAGTAGAGAACGAATGGCTAGAACAAGTAGAGGAATATTTATACCTGGGGAGTATGTTTGAACGGAATGGAAGACCTGATAAAGACATTGAAAGAAGAGTTATGGCAGGTAACAGAATAAACGGAGCTCTCAGACCAGTAATGTCCGATCCAAGCATCTCAAAGGAAGCCAAAATTCTTTACATAATGCAATTGTAGTGCCCACTTTGATGTATGCCAGTGAAACATGGACGTGGCAAAAGACATATGAAAGTAGAATAAATGCTGTAGAAATGAGATCACTAAGAAGAGTATGTAATAGAACGATATATGATAGAATAAAAAATGAGGACATAAGGAGGGAATGCAAGATGAAGAAGAGTATTATAAATAAAATGAAAGTGAATTCCTTGAGGTGGTTTGGACATATTGAAAGAATGAATGATGAACGACTGACTAAAAAAATATACATGGGTGTAAGAGATGGAGTGAATAGTAGGGGCCGCCCCAGAAAGGGATGGCATGACCATGTGAATGATATTTTGAAAGAAGGAAATATAAGAAGCTTGAATAATCGACGAGCATGTATGAGACGATGCATGGATGTAAAGGAAGCTAGGAATGTATGCAAAAATAGAGGAGTATGGCGCTCGGTTCTCTCTGCTTACCCCGTAAGGGATATGGCGTGATGGTATGTATGTATGTATATGTATAATAGGTACTTGTTTTTAAAAAAATCTTGATTATGGTGTATGTGTATTTTAACTTTTGATAAACTCCATTGGTTTAGTCTTGATGGCATTATATTTTCAGGTTACATACTGCTGTCTGTATTCTCTCTCTTATCGTGCGCTGCTCTTCTGACGTTGCTGATTGGAGGGGACAAGAACGGTGCCCTCACGGAACTCATCGGAGGGGCCATCACCACTCTGGGGGCGCTCTGCCTCGTCCTCGCCTGCACTGGGGCCTTCGCATCGTGCTGCTGCACCACCACACCCCCGGATAATAGAGTCACACAAATATAGTTCATTATCATCGATGTATAATCATTTTGAGCTTATGGAGGCAATATTCGCGCATAGAAGATTATCTGACATAACCTACATTATGACAGTTCTGCTAAGCATTGGTGAATTCAGTTGATTGTCGAAGATGCAGATAAATTCTTCATAGGATTGTGTTGTGTGAATAAAATAAACATTACGAGTACTTCATAATATTTGTGTGTACATTGAAGAACTGGTGTCAAAAATATTGTACATTTTTAAGACCCTTTTTTAGAAATTTTGCAACTTTTTTGAAATATTTTTGTTTCAAGCTTGATTCATTTGAAATTTTGTTAAAATTGCACAATTTTGTATTTCATACAAAATAATCAAAACTTTTTTTTTTCAGTTAGATGAAACTATAATATTTTACTGTTTAAAACAGTGTAAACCATAGTAATGTAGGTACGTGTCTAGGATACATAATATGTATTTATTTTTCTTCATTTCAACGTAAAAAATCTTTTAATAGCGTGTCCTCAATAATACATATTTTAATTTAGTTGTTTATTTCATATTGTACCTATATCGAGCTCATCGGTTCATGGGAAAATTACACAAAGAAACTATGCGAAAAAAATCCCTTGATAATATATTTTTGTAAATAGGTAGGTAGACTTTATATGTAGAATTGGGCGTTTTTCTATTTTATTATTGTTAAATCTTAAGTTAATAAAAATATGTAATTTTTTCTATTCTTGATACTAATGTTTTATTTTGTTACCTATGTATAAATATTGAAAATGTAATAAACATATTCCTTGAATATATTACCTACATAAGTCTTTTTTTTTACTACAATAAAGAAAAATTTTTTACTTTTGTAGCCAAATGATTTTTAATTAATTTAAAAGAAATTGCCGTTTAGGCATACATATGTATGAATCTTAAATAAATTATATAAAAAGTATTCTAAATCATCGATACATCAATTACTAAAATGGAAAATAATGACCTGCTAATATCGTTGGCAAGTTACAGTCATCTATATTTAAAAATAATCTACTTTCATTGAAGTAATTGAAATATTCATATAGTTATAGATCAATACAGGTTTCGAATGTACACTTAAGGTCCCATGTGAATTAATAGAATTTTAAATATTTCATTCAATATTAGCATTTTTTCTACGGGTTCATGGTAACATTATTAAATACGCTTGTGATTACAAAATATACTCATTAAATCGCTCCGTCAGTTCATTTTGACTAAATAAGTAAGTACTTACCTACAGTAAAAAAAAATCCGAAAATATTCGATTATAACTTGCGCCTGGGAAAGATACAGCTTATTTGCTATATAAATTGTAGGGAATCGGGCGCAAAAATGAAAAATTTACTTGCGTACTTTGTTTATAATATACCTAAATATTATAAACAAAAATACTCACATTATACATTTTTCACACGTGTATTTTGTGCATACGTGATGAATAACATTATAATATTCTTATATAATTTTGTTCAGAAATGAAGAAAGATTTTGGTGAAGGGAATAATCAATCAAATAAACAATTATCCTTAGGTATTATATATTATTTTTAAACAAGGTGATAACTTGTCACAAAGTTCAGTTGTTCACTTTCATTTTTTTTTATCAAATAATATTATCGCCTTTACATATTGAAAAGCGTAAAAAAAAAACATAAAAAGTTGCCCACAGATCAGCGTTGTTAAATTGTGGGGAATTCCCCAAATTGCGGGAATCTCAACTCTATTGGGGATTTTGTGGGGAAAATGTAGGGATTCTAGCATTTTACCATTCATCGTTTAAACGTCATAAATTTGAAAAAATATGAAAATTTACACTGTTCAGCTATTATTGATTCATTTAAAATGGGCCAAGCTTTTTATACTGAATTAACGTCGGACATTGTTAAGTAAGTAATTTGATTTAAGAGATCCTTTTATTTCTATTAGGTATATATTTTGTGAATCCTTCAAAAGCTCAACAAATCTAAGTTAAACCACTGACGCTGAAAGGTTTTCCAATGTTTGAAAACTTTGTGTAAATACAACAATTAATGACGAATGGTGAGTTCACGCTATGCTGGAATTTACTCTACCTGGCCTTGATGGACATGATGATTCGGAGAGTTTCTGGGGTAAAGTGTTGTGTTTAATGTGTAAATATTATTGTTTTTTACGAAACCTTGTATTTTTCTTGAGATTATAATCATGTGGGAAATTTGTGGGGAATGGAGACTTTGTACTTCCTCAATTTGGGGAATATGATTTAGATTTTTGGGGAATTCGGAAAATTGGCATTGGCAACGCTGCCACAGATTACAATGAAGTTAGTCACATAAATACAGGAAATAAAACGACCAAAAATGGCAAAAACAAATTAATGTCATTTTGAAATATGGCGGACGAGGTTGCAAAAGCGCAAGCTGCTGATCCTGATGATCAAGATACTATATTTGGGAAAATATTAAGAAAGGAAATACCTTGTGAATTTATTTATGAAGATGACCAGGTATTTTATAATATTTACATATACTATGTATAAATATAAAAGTGGATATAATATCAATTTTAGGTTATGCCGGGTAGCTCGGTGCCCGTATTGATGTTACATTCGTAATTCGATTAATTTAATTTCCATTCTCAATAAATATATATTTATAGAAAAATCTTGGAATGACTAGATTTTATCAAATTTGTAATTATTTTTTACGTGTCAATTTACACCGCGAGGGTAGTCTCTTCAAAGTAAATAAAATTATTAATAACATTAATATTATATTTCAGTGTGTCGCCTTCCACGATCTTCATCCTCAAGCTCCAACACATTTCCTAGTGATACCACGCAAAACAATATCACAGTTGTCCAAGGCTCAAGAGGAGGATGAGCAGCTACTTGGTTAATTTTTATTTATATTATTTTTGGCTGTCCTGTCCCATTTTAAAATAGCAGCATGAATTATGTAGTTTAAGGGTGTAGCTTAAACTATTTAATATTTCGAACTAACCTCATTGCATTGCGTGTCCCACAGAACAGACAATCTATAGAAGTAGCATATCTGCTAAACACATGTTAAAATCATCCAAACATTGAAGTCACTTGGGCTGAGGAATGGGGTACAATGTGGGGGTAGGCACACCCTTAAAATGTTCAGGGCTGAAACACCTGATGCTTTCACAACGCCAGATGACGGTCAAATGGTCAATGGTATTTAGGCGATCAGTGGGTACGCAGACGAATTTGTTAAAATACTTCTATAGATTGTCTATTCTGTGGCGTGTCCAGAATTAATAAATTGGGAAGAACGAATCAAGAATGTAAAGAAAATATACAAAGCTGACATGAATGGAGTGAACTGTCGGAAGTTGCCAAAGAAAAGGATGATACGACCATGTGAAGGACATTCTACAAAGGAAAATGTAAGAAGGTTGAACAAAATGTATGAGATGAGCATGTGAAGGACATTCTACAAAGGAAAATGTAAGAAGGTTGAACAGCATGTATGAGATGAGCATGTGGATTCTTGTAAAAACAGAAAACTGTGGGGTTTAGTTTTCTGTCTGCATTTTGAAGGATATTACATGATGGTATGTGTGTAATTTCATTGCTGATTCCTTCATATTTCATGTCCTAACCATTATTTGTTGTCATATTGGCTGATATATGGATTTATTTCCGAGGTAAAATTGTATGAATTCACAATGTAGAACCTCATATGGTAAAAACAAACTGATTTTTTGTGACTAACATATAGTTACAGATATTTATAATTATCGTAAAACAACTTGAGCCAGACCTCCGGGTGCACAGAGCGCAAATTTGTGTCTTTTTGCTTGGTTGGTATACGTGCAAATTGCTCCCCTCCAGTGCGAAATGGGTCAAGAAATTTGATGAAACTCATACTTGGGGTATTTTCTTTATTGGTAGTGCTTGCAAAAATTTTTGGAGTTGGGCTTTTGAGTGTAGTTTATAACTAACACAAGTGGTATGTCTTAGTATAAGTAGGACTAGCAAAATTGTTAACAATAATAGATTTCTGTTTCATGAGAGTGCAAAACAAATATATACATTACAATCTTTATAATACTAGCATTAAGTATATATGAAGCTAATAATATGAAGATTGATGTATTGGCATGTGATTTTTTTTATACAAAAGAACAGGCTTATCTGTATTTGTTTTATATGTTTATAGTTTTTTGTTGTACGTTATGTAATGAGTTAATTAATATTGACCCAAATGTCAGATAGAATTGCTGACATGTGTAAGCTCACGTAAGTATTTTTACTAAAAATGGTGATGGGGTCAAACATATTTTTTTAGATAAGTATTGTCTCTCTGCGGAAGTTTGTTAACTCTTTTTACAATAAATAATTTAATCAACATAGTAATAAAAAGGTTTATAAGCATCCAAATATTTCAGTATCAGTGACAATATAATATTCAACATTTAAAATTCCACTGGCTGAATTATAAAACTGGGCCAGAGTCTGTTATTATATTATAGTTATATGTTGGTTGTTGCATAGTCGGAAAAATGGTTATATTGTGTTGATCAGGTCACCTGATGTTGGTTGGAAGGAAGGTGGCTGCTCAGCAAGGACTCACCAAAGGGTTCCGTATTGTCATCAACGATGGATGGGATGGCTCTCAGAGTGTCTATCATCTCCACCTTCACGTCCTCGGAGGAAGACAGATGAGATGGCCACCGGGATAAATACTATTTGTGCATTTCTTAATTATTATTTTGCTATCAATATTAACAATCATTACATGCATACAATTAATGGGTTAAATTTTGTGTAATTTAAACAAATAAATTTTGTTTTTGCTATTTTCAATAAATGTTTTCTTTTGTACAAAGGGCAATATTTTTTTCTTTCTTGAAAGTATTCTTACTAATTTTTTGTCATAAGATTTTATCCAGGTAATGATTTTACATTTTTATTCCTCTAACAAACCTTTAGGCTGATCCGAGATAGTCATTATATTATTTTTTTAAATAAGATGATCATTTTGCATTCGATCGAGTTAATATGTCATTATTGCTTCTATATTTGATCAGGTGTAGTTGACTAGCAGAAATTGCCTACGGACAATAAGCCCAACGCTAGTGAAACATATTTTTTTGTATAAAAGCATTTTAATATTCATTAATACAAGTTAATATTAAATTTTTAACGTGATTTGAGGTTATGAAAAAACAGAAAATCCTGAATTAAATAGACTGTTGAAACAAAATAATACATTATTTTTCTTATTGATTTATTCAATTTGACATCATAATCTCTATTTCTTAGAATAATTAATAGACAGAATTATATACTATGTAGTTTTGTAAAAAGAAGCTAATTGTTGTAATTTATATAATATATTGATAGAATTGAGAAAGTTCAAAATAAGTTTCTCAAACATATAAACTTCAGAGACAAAGTCTATTTTACTTCCACTCTAAAGTCAATTAAATATCACGGCTTGTTGTCCTTGGTAAATCGTATCGTCACACAATTATTGACTTAACAAATTACTAAATAATATATGGTAGACTCTCCTGATCTTTTGAATGGGATCGAAGTTTTAGGACATCTCTCACTTTTAGAATGCCCAACACCAGTGCACCACAAATTATGCTCAAAGTTCCTTTCTCCAAAGAGCATGTGGAAACTTCAACTTCTTTTTTAACAACATCGATATGAATCTTACCTCATTTAACAAGTTCAGGAGAGTGTTGAGGGTTTCACTCGCTGGGAGGGTGGATTGACGTACCAATTGTGTGCGTTTTTCCTCTCCCATTATCTCCTCATTTTCCTCAAAGTCCCACCAAGCAATGACAACTTTGTGTTCTTTTACTTTTTTTATTTAGATTTAAGAATGTACACATATATATGATTGTGTTTGTTTATGTGCACTTCACTATTTAGTAATAAGCTGTAAACAGTTTTTGGTCCTTGAATTGCTTTGTATATGTAATTAATTATACTCTGTTATGAGTGTTTTGTTTACATTGAAATAAAATATAAATTAAAATAACCTGTTATATGTGATTGAGGTTACAGTGTAAGTATTGTCACAGGTCATCTACTGGTAGTGGCTGCTAAGGTCTCTAAGCAACTGGAATTGGGCAAGGGATATCGTGTGGTGGTCAACGATGGATGGCACGGCACACAAAGTGTCTATCATTTGCACGTTCATGTCCTCGGAGGAAGGCAGATGATTTGGCCTCCCGGATAAACATTTCCTTTATACTCTGAGCTTTTTTATTTTTATACTTGTAATAAAGTGATCATTTTATAATTATTCTTTTATTTTATAGTAGAAAAATTTCATAAAAAACTATAAAACAACAAAAGCATCATACTGTACTGTAATGCCATTTCCCTAATTGAGGTAGACAGAAATAACTGAATGCCAGACAGACTTGAATTACATTGAGGTAGACAGAAATAACTGAATGCCAGACTTGAATTACATTGAGGTAGACAGAAATAACTGAATGCCAGACTTGAATTACATTGAGGTAGACAGAAATAACTGAATGCCAGACTTGAATTACATTGAGGTAGACAGAAATAACTGAATGCCAGACTTGAATTACATTGAGGTAGACAGAAATAACTGAATGCCAGACTTGAATTACATTGAGGTAGACAGAAATAACTGAATGCCAGACAGACTTGAATTACATTTCTCACTTCTTTTATTACAATAGAAAGCTATTTTAATTGTTTTCACTTTTTTTGAAGATCCTAACTGGCATCAGTCGCTATTTAATAAGTAAAGGGACTTATTATGTAACCACTCTGTGACATCTAACACCAGGGGAGGGCAAGTCTGGTCAACAGGTGGAATCAAAACCATCTATGTTTACCCATATCGTAAATATAATTACCTTATGGAGTTCTATAACATTTTAATATATTATAGAACTCCATAAGATAATTATATCCATGATATGGGTAAACATGGATGGTTTTGATTCCGTTGGTTGATCAGACTTGCCCCCCTGGTCAAATCATAACCCTCATGATTACCAATATCATGGATATAATTATCATACGGAGTTCTATAATATCCTAACACATAGAACTTTATTATTCATACTGTGTAAATTTGTTATTTTTTCAACTTGTTTTTTAGTCAAACTAGATGATGTAAGAAAATACATTTAAATTACACATGATCTAGGTCAGCGGTCGGGGAACTTTTTTAACCATTACCCCAAAATATTTTTGCGTAAGTCGATACTACCCCTTCCCCCCATTTTGAAAAGAAGACAATAATGTATATTTAAATAAACATTATTTATTGAATTAATTCACACGGAAAATAAAAAAAGTTACATGAAAATAGAAAGGATGAAACAAAATTCAGATCACTAGGTATTTTTAATCAGACAAGAATGATTGTTTCTACATAAATATATTTCACTTATAATAGGACTACCGTTTCAGCTGACTAGGCCAGCGGTTCTTAACCTTTTTGGCTGGCGACCCAAAATACAAATATATTTGAAGCCCGCGACCCTAATGTTTTATATTATTTTCCAGTGATAGGTAATAAAAAGAATTATAGGATGTTATTAAAAATATAGAAATACACAACATTATTGAATTTTTCTTTATTGAAATGAAACAATGCAGCATTGTAATAAATAATTAGTGACTACCCTGGTGTTGTATTTTTGAGCAAAGAAGATGTATACGTGGAGTTAAGTTTACAGAAAGTGTACACCGCATGTCATGCTGAGGATCCAATCTATTTCTGTGCTTATTTTTCATGACAGCAAGGCACGAAAATCCTGCTTCACATAAATAAGTAGTTGGGAATGGTAGCAGGGCTTTTTCAGCTTCATTGCTCAGAATAGGCTTCCCAGATAGTTCTGCCCAAAATTTTGTGACTCATTCTGGAAAAAATTTTGTGACTCATTCTGGAAAATCTCTCTTTTAATACTCCATCACCTTGCATTTCGAGTAATTCTTCTTGTAATCCATCTAAATCATTTTCAACGCCCATTACATCTATTTTAAATGGATTTCTCACCCAACTGTCACCCCATTGCGAGAGTACAACGAACTAAAACCATCTACCAGTGAAGTGACATCGATCGACCTATTGATCAAAATTAAAAATATTCGATATTAAAAATGTATCAAAAAAAGAAATTTAACCTCATCATTAAAGTTGTTTGGGGATTTCCCGCGACCCATCTCAAATTCTCACGCGACCCGAATTTGGGTCGCGACCCGAGGTTAAGAATCGCTGGACTAGGCCCTTATCAACTAGTCTATATATGTAGAAACATAATCATTCTTGTTTGATTAAAAATACCTAGTGTAATGGAGTTCTACACATTAAACACCGTCAGTATTGACAAATTAAAAAAAAATCAGATTTTCAGTTTTTGGAGAAATGATATTGCTTCATGTTTGATGCAATTACTTCAAAATTGGAATTTTTTGATGTAAGTAGCACCTGAATTGATAAAGTTTGTTAAAATACTAACACGTTTATGAAATAGCAAACTAGAAAGATTTCCTTATTACCCAAAAAAACATTTTTACCCCACTTGGGTAATTTACCCCGGTTTCCCGACTGCTGATCTACGTAATCATGAGGGTTTTGATTTCTGCATTTGACCAGACTTGCCCCCAAGTTAAATTCCTAACAGAAAAGAAATTTCACATCGTGTGATGTTTTGAATACTGAATCTGTTTCCTGATAAAAATGAAATAAAAGACAGGTGGAAATTTCAACAATGCTATTTATTTAATAATAAAAAATATATGTGTGTGTAGAATATGAACCATGTCTAGTATATAACACTTATTGTATGCAACTTAGCGTCTAAATTAAAATATGATTTTCAAATCATAACTTTAGAAATCACTAATGCGCCGGACAATTCACTCCGCTCATATTATATGACATGGAGTAAATAATAATAATACCTAAACAACATAATCCATTTGTAACTCTCGGCGGGCGCACATATACTTTATATAATGTCACCATATGTAAGTTCAATATCATAATAATAATTGGGATGTGTGTAGGATCCTAATCAACATTATTATTTATTATTACTGATAGTTAAGTGGCTTCTAAGCCTGCAGTCCTCTTTCCTAATACATATATATTTGTTATAATACAGATACTAATAAATTATAGGTAGGTATATTTATATTATGGCCAAAATAAAACATTTTATTGTTTTGTTTGAATCTTGTGACAGATTGTTTTTACTAGTATTTGTGTGAAAATATTCTTATTGAAATTTAATGGAATAATATCCCAAATCTTAAGTTCTATGACCTGCAATGGGTCCTGGGCTTGTAGCCAAGTTGCAAACACTAACTTTTTGCCATGACATGCATAGATATTGAGTATTATGCCCTGGCATAGTTGGTAAACCGTTCGGTTTCTGTGCGGGCGTCCTGGGTTCGATTCCCAACAGAGGAGAAATTTATTTAAATTCATTTCTCACGCAAATATTGCTTCTCTGGGCTGGAAACACTGGTTAGTTGGAAGAAATTGCCATGCGGCAATAAACTCGCCGCTTGCGCAGGGCGGAAGTTTTCGTTATTATTATGGAATCATATACCAATTTTAGTCATTTAAAAAACAAATCTCTTAAAAAATTCAACAACCAAGTGTTTCTTTGACAGAAACATTAGTATTTCCAATTTGGCTGAGGGACCTAGTCTAAGTTGTTTGTAGAGAGATGCAACTCATAAATTTGAATCTTAACAAAATACAATAATGTATTATTTAAGCATCATACATACATGTAGTAGTATGATATATGTATATTTTATGTAGGACATAATTGAATGAAATACATCTTAAATAAGTCCCTTAAATATTTTGCCTTTTTAAGTTACAGTAAAATTACATCTACATACACATATTTTATGTATTTCTGTTATTGCATCATCATAATATTATTATCTAATGACAATAAACAAAAGCAAGGCTAATAAAATATGGTTTGTTAAAAGATAAGATGGTATCCTGAAAATGTTTTTAAATATAAAAATAATTCATACAATTGAGTTTAATTTATGTTATTTCTATATCAAGAATAATAATCGAAAACGGCCAATAATAAATACACTTATGGATAAACATTTAGGCAATAGGTACACAATAATAACTTTACATATAATATAAAACAAATTTAATCTAATTTTTGTTTTTAAAATTGTAGAATATAGTGATGAACCCGTTTGACTGCATTTTTTAAGGGTATAATAAATAGGTATTTATATTTTTATAAACAAGATTGGATTACATGTTTGAAATTGTGTGACGCATCTGGTCCAAGAGAATGATTTAAACCTACGTTAAGTTTTCTTTAAGAAAATATAACTCAAGGAACTAATACAATAAAATTATAACAATAATATTTACACCTAAATATGTTCAGAGTTTACTAAAAATAAAACATTATTTTTTTTTTCGTTTTAATTACTGGCAACTACCGATCAGGTTACACTTTTAATGAGTTATATTTTAATTAAAAATTTGGTGATCAATAAATGCATACAATTAAAACTATAATAATGTTATTGTCCAAATCGAAACTGGTTTGGTAAATATATTAAAATAAATATGAACAATTTTGAAATTGAACAGACTGTCATACAATTGAAACCACTCACACAATATATTATTTGTTAAATGATATTTTGTGTCAAAATGGAATATTTTTTTTTTATTATATTTGGTAGAACAACATTTCTTCTTTGTCTGCCAAAATTAAATTCATTATTGAAATGAAGGTGCAATCTAGAGTTGTCTATTTTCCATCAAACGATATGTTAACAGACATCCTGTCACTTAAAACTACGTATCTTAATTGTTTATTGCTTTTTGCCTTTAATTGCTAAATATATGTATCAAGCAATAAATTACATAAGGTTTATTAATGACTGAACATAACATAACGCAACTTCAAAGATAAATTCGTCAATAAAAATATGAATTTTATCTTAAATTGAAAAAAAAAAACCCCACAGTATCAATCATTATTATATTTCAAAAATAATTAAATTTGTCAATATCAAACCAAACAAATAATTGCACATTACAATTTGATAAGCAAATATAAATATTACTTTTCTTATTTACATACCTACTATTATTATATACATATTTTTTTGTGCACTCTCCGTGCGAGTGCACATTTCATTTTGATCTTTCATTATTATTATATATTACACAAATTATTATAAGTTAAGTTAGTATATCATATGTAAACAGAACACATTCATTCACAGAAATCTTAGGTATCATACGGAGATTATCATTTTATTAAATTCGTATTCTTTTTACATACAAAAACAAACCTCATACTTTTGTTTAAGTTAAACAATTTCATAAAACAAAGTCCTTGATTAAAATACTATTATAATATCACGTTAGGTCAAATTCAAACAATATATAAACAAAAAGGAACTAATTATCTATTATTCTCAAGCAACCAATAGGTACATACTATGTCAAATATTAATTTAACACAACATACCCAATAACAAGTTGCCTCACAAGTCCAGACCTTTTGACTCGGGATTTTTATACCTCATTATCTGAGCCACGAAGGTCGACCAACTATTATTGAAAAAAGGAAGAAATATTAACTAATAAATCTGAATCAATTATCAAGAAAACTTATGACAACAAAATTAACATCCAGTTACATAATATATGTTTAAAAAAAAAATACACATTTTATAACAAAAACTTCATTTATAGCAATCCTTCGTTCCAAAGCATTGTTGTTTGTTACCCTAAATATAGTTAATGAAACGCACAAGCTTAAAGATTACACTGTATTAAATATTTTGTCTTCAGTAATCTTTAGATTAAAAAGGAAAAAAATAATGAACTGGGATTTGAATTGTAAATCCTCTTTAACTAATAAATGAAGTAATTTTGTCTTATAAAAGTATAAAAAATATTATCAAAATGTGTCCAATGATAATTTAAATTTATAAATTGATTTTTTACATAGAAATATAAAAACACAAACACACACATACATACATTCACACAATCTTTAAATTTAAAGCTTTTCCTTGCTACAAACATTACATATAATTGTCATGGTTTTGTTAACTCTCTAATGATAAATATATGTATACAGGGTGTATTGCAAAACAAGTCCATTTTATATCCATATTGTTCCATAGAGAGAGCTGAGCAATTTTCCATAGACAATGGCATATTTTTTCTTTATCTATATTATAAATAATCAACAAAATGAATTAAATCAATTATTGTTTTGAAATGAGTAAAGATTTATTATGACAATGTAATGTATGATGGTGGAATGACTTTTCTGGCAACTAACATTTACTGTACTGTACTCCAAATAACGGATTAACACATTCAGGGCCGTGTTCATATTCAACGCTCGACGTTGGGCGTCGGATGTACCTGAAGTAGCAGACAATGGCGTTTTTCACACCAATCTCACTGAACGCTTTTGAGCGGCGTTTCAATCTGAATGCAGCATCGGGCGTTTTAAATGTCAAATGTCATACATGTCACTTTTTAGGTTATATTTTAGAAAGACAACTATTGGGCAGTGGTGTAAATAATGTTCTCTGACTTTAATTGGAAATTCTTGAAAGATATTTTTTATAAACAAGGGTCAATCCATTTGAAATCACCCAATATTGATAAAATTTGTGCTCATCATTTTTGATTTCTCTGGATTTTTTACCATGTGTTCTCTATAGATAGGCAGTCACAAAACACTATTTGAAAAAAATTAAAAACCCATAGTTTTTTTCTGGCGGCCATATTTATAATGGCGGGTGGGCAAATTTTAATGAAAATAAACCAAAATATCAAAAGTTGATAACCCCTGACTAAAACATAAAGTATAAAAGTTTTGTAGGCCTATAACTGTTTATATGTTCTGAAATTTTGGGGTCTGTAAATTGAGTGGATCAAAAGTTATTATGGGGGGGAATCCAATCCAATCCAAAAATTGTTTTCATTCAGTCCCTTTTTTGTTATTGACTTGAGAAAATTGACATTTTCGGGCTTTCGGCCATTTTTGAAAAGCTCTAGAAAAAAAATGAGTGCATTCTCAGGACTAAAACTTATACTTCAGGTAGTTTTGTAAGTATTCAACACAGAAGCAAAATATTTATTAGTGAGTCTCATTTCCTTCATATAAAAAGATGGTCTTAAAAAGTAACAATTTATAATTTTTTTCCGAGTTTTTACAGAAAAAAATTTGATGTCTCTCTTGCATGATATAATAATTTTAAAAATGTATACATAAAGTGTATTTCCAGCTGAACACAATGGTTTTTGAATTATTCTGATATCTTTTAAAATAGCTTGGCAATTAAACTTTCCGGAAACTACGTTTTTCATTAAAATTTGCCCACCCGCCATTATAAATATGGCCGCTAGAAAAAAACTATGGGTTTTTAATTTTTTTCAAATAGTGTTTTGTGACTGCCTATCTATAGGGAACATATGGTAAAAAATCCAGAGAAATCAAAAATGATGAGCACATGGCTTGGGTGATTTCAAATGGATTGACCCATAAACCTCTTTGTGGATGAATTTTGTCGTCATAAATAATGGCAACTGACATAAAAGATACCACAGAAACAAATAGAAGTCATCATTCCACAGATAAAATAGAAGTAACAGATATCAGAGCGTTTTTCACCTGAAATTTTACCGAGCGTTTGGTGCGTGCACTCGACGTTCAATTTGAACGCCACAGAGTGTTTCTTGAGCTTCTGTTTCCGGTCCTTATGAACGGCTTAGAGTGTCACTAAGTGCACTCGGCATTCATTGTGAACTATTGCTATTAATCGTCTCCGGTGAAAAACTGTTTCTCCACTAAAAACTTTGCCTCAAGTTTCCCAATACAACAAATGAAATGCTATTGTATATAATATGCAACTATATTACAATCAAGCTTCAGCCTCATGGCTAATAAAAAAGAACAAAGAATATATTATGCTTAAAATTTGCCACCTTATTCTTCATTATGAAGGTAGTTGTAACTGAAATTGAGTATCAAGAATAAAGTCGCAGTTAAGTAGATACTTCAAGTCGCAGATTTATTAAGTACACGTGACGTGACGTAGAGCATGTTTAATTTCTTCCTAGTATTGTATTGTTATGTTAGCATCATTATGTTTGTTTGTGTTGTTTTACATTCAAAACAAGATATTCCCTACATTTAGGAAATATCTTGTTTTAAGTTTTTTCTTTTGTAATTTTTGCATAAGTTATTTCTGATGAATCTGCAAAAATCATCAAAAAAACAAACGGGTTTTGTTGAAAATAATTATAGAAGATTTTTTAAAAATGAATATGTCCTTCTAACAAGTACATATACATCCTCATACATTCCCTAAATTAACCATATGCACTATAGGTGAACGAAATCAGTCATGGCAGAATTCAAACACGCAACCACTGGATTTTACTAACCCAGCCCACCAATCACTATGTATGTTTCATTCCATCACCTAAAACTCACAATTGTTTTCCTTTACAATATATTATTATTTGGTTTTGAACAAGAGATTATCTGTATATGAACTTAATTTGTTGTTAATATGGCAACATAACCATGAAGTGCACGAAACATACACCAACTAGTGAACAACACAAAAATAATGAAATGTTTATACTACGACTAAACTAACTGGAATACTTATAAATAAAAAGCCAGTCAATCGCTCAAAAAGATAAAATACAACAAACCAGTTTAGATTACGACAATAATAATATGTGTGTCATTCAAATGATGACATTAAAAAACAAAATGAGGTATTGCATAATTATATCATAAAAATGTTACGTTGTACTAAACCATAAGAATTACAAAAAAGTATCTTAACTAAAATACAAAATTAAGTTAAATTCTCTATTATATTGTTTTTATTAGAAACACAACCTTAATGGCTCATCTCTTCCTCTATCATCTCATCTCCTCTCCTCTCCGTACAACCACATAACTCACTTTTATAGAAATACCTCTCAGACAGACACACATAGGTCGGCTGGTATTAGAATGGTTCAACGTCTTTCCAAACATATTATTGAAGTTGAATCAATCGTTTAATGTGACTTAAAAATTCAAAATGCACGCTGGTCTAAGGTAATATATTACTAAATCAAAAAATACATCCTTAATTGTATAGTTTCTGGGACAATATGTCCCAATGATTTAGAAATAAATAAAACCACTCAACGTGCTTTCAAGTATTATCGATACAAAAATCTATCTAAGTAAGTACCTATGTTTTTTTGTTTTGATATCTGTTTCAGTCACATTTCAAATATGAAATCATAAAATAAACGGTAGGTAATTGAAAACAAATCAATAGAGGTATTCCTATAAAAGTAACAAAACTACAATTTAACATATTGACAATACAAACAAATGTAATTAGATTCCCTTACTAGGTATTATTTACAATATTAATGAGATAATAATTTTATAGCAATTTAAGTCAATGGAAAATGATTTAATACAAAGACAAGTCAGACTACAGCCTCTGTATCCCTCCCCACCTACCCCATCCCCGACTGCTATTCACTTCAGCACCAATATTTGGATTAAACAATGGATATTGTGTGTAATGGTATTTAGTAAAGATTAAAGCACTATTTATATAAGAGATTTCAATATAATTACATATTATAATTTATTAATTAGGATAATAATAATATAATGTCTCATATGTTAAGGATTGATTTATACAAATAATGAATACTGAGGAAGAATAGTATAACAATACAATACTGTATCACACACCAACCAACCAACACACACACACTTTGGTAAACTATCTTTGATAAGTGAGACGATACATCATCTTCCTTCAAATTGAATATAAATAACTTCATTCATATTCTCATTACATACAACAATAATTATCTTCAACCTGTTCTAAAAACATTATTGATTGATGGTTCTCATCAAATTTGGAGATAGTGAAATTAATTTCTCTTTTCCAAAACATTCAGATCGATTATAGTTCCCAATATAAAATGATAATAATATTGCAATTGGGACTCTGATTAAACAATCTAATGTCAAATTTATTAATCATTGAATAAAATGAAATAATTATGACTTTATTGATAAAATATACAAATGCCTTGTAATAATATTTGGATGAGTCTCAATTTTTTATCAAAACTGTAATTGGATACATCTAAAATGTTGTGTGTAACAAGAGTAGAAAAGTTAAGTATAACAGTATATGTCCTATTCTGATTCCTTTCAGAATACGAAAACGTCTGTAACCAACGGGCGATAATGGATAAAAGGATTTTATACGCGCTGTGACGTAATGAGTCCAGTATAAATGCAAGCAACTTTTTTACATTTTTCATGTACTAAAATTCAGACGGATAAATTTAGACGAATCAGAATAGGAAATTATATATATATATATATATATATATATATATATTAACTAAGTTTAGTTTGTCATATATATATATATATATATATATATATATATATATATATATATATATATATATATATATATATATATATATATATATATATATATATATATATATATATATATATATATATATATATTGTACTTTATTAACAAGGGAGTTTCATAAAAATTAAAGGAAACATTGATAGTAATGTGTTTCGTAAAGAAAATTGGTATTTGAACTTGACTTTAACACATTTCCAATCAATATTCTATCCCTAAAATAAACTCATCATAGAAAAATACTTTTCTGTGTAATATCTTCTAAAAACATTTAATTCATTTGTGTTTTTTATTATACTTGATTTTCAACAGTAATCAATAAGATATTTGTATTTTGAAAAAGCAGATCATGTACCTTATTGTTATTGAACTGCATAAACATAAATGAGACTGTAGTTTTCTTGTAATTTTTATGAAGCCATCTGTAATGGTGTACATGTTGTGTTTGTTTTATAAGTAATTAAATATACATACAATACAACATACATACATACACACTAGTGATAGATAGAAATATTCTCCCATATTTTAACAAATTATCATAAGTAAGTTAGACGGAAGAATGGAATATGAGAAAGGTGAATGGTAGTATACTGTGTCATGTAGGTACATAATATTGTTGTATTTTGCTTGTAGGTGATATAAATACATATACTCTTCTGACCACAGACAGACAGACAGACAGACAGACAGACAGACAAGTAAAGGTGATGTTTGGTTAATGTCGTCATCACCACACTAAATCACAGAAACAATTCATACAATGTTTTATTTGAGCTTTTGAAATTCTACTGTTTGGACAATCAAGTATTAAATATTTACAATTTCAATTCTACATTGATATTTCAGATACCTACACAATATTGTAAAATTTAAACAAAATCTATTTTGATATTCTAGCTTATAAAGTTGAACACAGGTATAGTGCATTCACATCAACTAAACATCACCTTAACACAAATATTACATCAATTAGAGGTAGTTAGTAATTTATCATTTCAATTTTTACATTTTAAAAAAATATTTCACGTCGGGTACTAATACATTTCCCTCTAAATACCGATAGTTTTATAAATTTATCGTTCCAAAGCACAACACTAACTCTTCCAAAACTCATAATTTGAAATAAAGTAAGAATAAAACATTGCATTAAAAACAAAATATAATCAGAGGCGATGCGATGCAATGACAAAGATATTTTGCACATCACTTTCATTGCTAGAGCGTATCATCGTGTGTCATTGTTCCCTTCTAACTATCCTCAGCTACATGATAAGCTGCTACAAACTTGGATACTATGGCTCGGTTCAAACTGCAACAGCTTCTTCAACTGGTTCAGAAGATGGGGAGACTCCCGCCCTCATTTGTGGTAGCTGTTGCTGCTCTGCCCGTTGCCCATCATGTGACTCAGCGTCTGAAAAGCCAAACCGGATACTTCATACAACCGCCACGGGCCAAATACAAGAGTAAATTTGTAACTGCGTCTGGCCGCGTGGCTGATTTGTATTATAAGTATTTCGGTCTGGACTCAGCTTCTCTCAAAACGCAACAACATTCACAACCTGTTTAGATATGTCCGTATTATTTTTACTCACCTTTAATTATGTCTCGAGAAAATTTTGTTTGGTTGTTTCGATAAAAGATCATCATTAAAATATATAAAGACTCGTAATTAATTCAATATGCTTTGAAAACAGAGCATAAATCACACTACAATTGCATTTCTTTATTGTTTAACATTTAACTGTAATGATATGATATACTCTGTTTTGGTTGGAGGGAATTATAAAATGAGCCTTGACTTTTGTACAGTTGTACAGAGAGTAAATATAATATGTAATTGAATATTTCTTCAGTAATTGGTATTGGTGGGGATGAATAGGTACGTTGATTCTGCAAATAATTACGGGGATATATATAGATATATATATATATAATAAAAATATGATATATATGTATAAGTATATAAGTTCAGTATGTTGTTTGTTCCCAGAAGCCAATGAGCCGAGACAATTATGAGACAAAAGCGACAGACATCCTTGCGCAGTCACATTACCTCAACACATCTCGTCTTGTAATTCAAATACAACGTTGTTCAAGTTCAAAAATATTTTAAAATAGCAAATAAAAACATTTAAAATGATATTTATAAAGTTTCATATAAGTGACAAACACAAAGCTGCGTCACTCACTCCTGGGTCCACTCCATACTGAATATTAGATATTACTAAAATGTTATTTTGTACCCAAAACCAAAGTGATAGATGACCTTAGGTGGTGATGACGCAATATTTAGCAGAATGTACACTACTGTTGGAAATGGGAAGTCAGGATCGCGCGCGTGTGTGTGTGTGTGTGTGTGTGTGTGTGTGTGTGTGTGTGTGTGTGTGTGTGTTAGTAAACCCCCACACGTATTAATTATGTATTTAACCAGATATACCAACCAAACAAAAATACTTTTGAAATAGGTATTTTCTCGAGACCGACAGATAACATGTTATTGAATATTGTGGTCCACGTCTGTGATATATTGTTGGAAGCAACGACAGACAGACAGACAGACAGACTCGGAGGCACAAGCAGAACAGGTTGTGAAAGTGAAGGTGTGTGGAATCAAAAGAAAAGCACAAGTCTAGACCAGATATACCATGAATATATGAAATAATATATATTTACAAACAAACATGCACTCAAGCACAACAAATTAACAAACACACTCTTTTGATACAAGTTTCCTACTATCAATTAACAGATGTAGGTATCATAATATTCTAACCCATAAAAATGTTAATAACTAAATTGTCAAAATATTCAATACAGAATATTACAATTTATTTTCATTTTCGTAAAAAACGTAGGTTTCAGTTTTAACTTCAAATCGAGCCATTATTAAAACTTTAAATATACAGTAAGCTTGTAACAGTACATACACAACAAAAAATAATAATTGATTATAGTAATTTTTAATGACATTTTTTTCTTTTCAGAATCATTATTAAATATTATGTGCTGAGATAGAAACACATTGGAACACATCACGCTACGCTCATTCTCTCATTACAAATAACAGTTATAACAATAAAATATAGTTGATATTTGGTCAATAAGACAAAAATATCAGAGGTAAAAATATGTACAAAACACCAAACACAGAAAATATTTTATAAAAGCTCATCTGGTGCCATTACAAAACATGAAATATATGTATCGTTACACAAAGTCATTTATTATTTGTTACAATAATTTAATGTAACAAATAAATTGATATGCCCTTATTATTTTATGACACAAATGAAACACATCTGAAATAAAATATACTTTTTACAACAATATCAAATCAAGCAAATGGTTATAAGTACTTAGATTATGTAATTTTATATTATAAAGTCAACATGCATTGCTGTTAATTAGATACCTACTGATAAACCTTTATTAGTTAGTAAATGTTACCATTGTTTACTAATTAATGACGGTATCAACTTAAAAATGGATTTTACCGAGAAACAGAAAGAAAGAGATTAAGCTGGTTTATGACCACACAAGGAAATACCTCAATAGATGATAATAGTATATTATTTATAAAAATTGAAAAGGTATATGAACCTAAATATCATATTTTGAAATCAAGTTTCTCAAATATGTTAAACAGTGAAAATAATACCATAACTATTTACAAAAATTCTCTAGTGAACAAGCAATTACATAAATTTAAAATTTAGCATAAATTTCTCTAAAAAATATACTTTTTTATAGCATTTTAGAAAAATATTACTTCATGTTATAGGAAAAGATCTTTTATGTCCTTTAAGAACAAACCTGACCTGAAATGAAAAAACTTTTTGATTTTATGAACTCTTTAAAATGCAAAAAATTAAAATATTTTGGGTTTCCAATGATTCAAATGCGATATACAACTCTATTTGATAATTATATGGGTAATCATACGGATTTTAATTTCACAGTTTGACCAGACTTACCCGCCAGATGCGTTATTCAATTTTGTCAATATTCACACCAGTGTATGCTAATGTTGGCAATGTTTTTTTTTTGTAAAAATCAACACTGAAATTTGCCTAAAGCAAATTTAACAAATAAAATGAAAATAATATATTTCTTAATCTGTGATAAATTAATTCCAGTATTGACATGATTAATAAAAAGCTGTTGTTTAAACATATTTGAAAAAAAAAATAATAATTTTATATAGAGGAAAAAGTATAATTTATTAAATGAATCGATATGAAGAAACATAAATGTAGACCAAGACCATCACCCATCAGAATACAGAAAAATGTAATTATAGAGTTGAGTCAACGGTAGGAAAATTATTATTCTTAGAGATGCCTACTTGGAAGATGATAATTTAATACACTAAATAAAATAAATATTACTGTAGCATTTAAATATAATCATATAACTAAATATTATAATGTCAGGTCGGGTCAGGATAAAGCCAATGAGTGAATAAGAATATTTTTTAGTCGGTTTGTTTGTACAAGTCATAATGTATATTTGGAATATTTCACAAGTTGTGATATAATTATTAGCATAATGTATCAAAACAATCACAAATTTCACCTTTTTGTGAATCAGTGATTTCCCATATAACAAGGAAACTATCCCTACAATGGAAGGAATCGCCAACTGACAAAAAGGAATTATTCATTTTTTTATTACCAACCAACACGTTATGCTCTAATATATTTTGTAGCTTGAACTGATAGCGGTTAAAAATTATAATATAAATCAAATGGATGAACACAATATTGTGAGTTATATTGCAGACAAGAAACAAGCAAGCTATTGATTAAAAACAAAAAATATATAATTGTCTCTGTTTTCAACTAAAGTCAAGTTTCATTTTATGAATAGGAAACGTCATCCACATTAAAGAGAGATCAACTCTCAAAAAGGGAAAAAATACCATGCTCAGTTTTGTGATAAAAATATAATATATTCACAAACAAAAAAAAAACATAAAATACCTATATATAAATATAAATAAAAAAAAAGTTGGTCTAAAGTATGATAATATATTATTATTGTACTAACAAAAATATAATAGTGGATACATTAAGGTATTTGTTAAACCAGAGTATGTACTTGAGGTGATGTAATTTGTCAAATTATATTAAGGAGGTTATTGGCGATGTGTTTATTTCACGTTATACTTTTCATTAAATAAATAAAACAAAAATTTACCAACGACAATACTACATTGAAATTTCAAACAATGTATGCACAACTATAACAATATGTTTAATCATATTATAAGAGTTGTACTTTAAACATAATTTCATAAATGAAATTGTATGGATTTATAATATCAGAGACTTAATTATCTACAAAGGAGAGACAGAGACAGAGAGACAGATTATAGATAAGAATAATGTATCTTCCTATTCATGGAAAAATAATAATGGGGATGTTTGAGGAGTCGGATCTACTACTAATTTTATTGCCAGAGAAATATAAAAATATAATAAAATGACAATTACAACATGAAATAAACACAGATAACATCATTTTTAAAATTCTAAATATGTGTTTTACTTTGATGAATGTATGTCATACATTATTATGTAGTAAAGATATTTATCTACATATTTATTGGACTGGAATCAGACAACAACATAATTATATAACAACACTGCTCCATTTAAAGAGAATATAAAATGTATGAACAAGTTAAGACACTTGTTATTTCAGTATGGACTGATCAAAAATAATTAAAATAACTTCAAAATACAGCAATATGACTAGAAATATTGGAAATATGTGATTCCAGTCAAACATGAATAATATTATATTCATAAGATTTTCTACTTTTATCTTGAAAATATGTATGAAATATGATAAAAAACCTTAACTATAGTTTAAAATGTACAGTTCAGTTGAATCCAATGTGCAAACTAGATATGAGATGCACTCGCAGCCCACCCACATTTGTTAGCTCAGTCAAGTTCACAGAGTGAAAGCATGCCATCTATAATTGTTTTAAAATGATAATTTTATATCACAAGTGTGATTTAATAAGAGAGTGTTAAATTAAAAAATTCCAATCGTTTATGTCCTCCACTCCTTTACTAAATATTATATTAATATGTTAACAATAATATATTTTTACATTGTCGCCGCTCATATCCAGTGAACACAATAACAAGTGAAAAATAAACCTAGTTTTAAAATGTTCCGAGTCTAATACAAAACTTGAAGCATCACAACATCTAATTTAAACATAAATAAATAATAAACTTAATATAATCAATGATAATATTGTGATAACATAATATATATATATATATATATATATATATATATATATATATATATATATATATATATATATATATATATATATATATATATATATATATATATATATATATATACCTAATAATTAACTAATTAATGTGATGACGGTTACTAAGTGTAAAATTGGTAATACATATGTAGTTATATATTATTCATTTATTCCAAAAAAACTATAATATCAATATTGTTAAAAAAAAAAAGAATTAACTGCCGAATTCACATAAATGAATATATTTTTACAAGAAAGTATCGAAATAATTTAGATAAAATGTTGATATTGTTGTAAAGACATTAATTTATTTTGGAATACATGGGATTGTTATAATCAAATTTATTATTATAGATTCCTCCATAGAAGGAAATGTAGGTACAGTGTGTTGTATTTTGTCTCTAGTGGATTGATTGATTCATTTATATAAAAAAGGAATTAGTTTAAACATAACATGTTAGATTATCTATCTACCTAGGTATATAAAAATATATTTCATGACAAGTAAACATAACAATTTATATGAGAATGGTAATAAACAAGCTAACTATTTATAACTTGAATATAATCAGACTGTGACCACCCATCGTAGGTAGGTGTGTTATGTAAATCTATTTTATTAAAAAATAAAATCTATCATAAGAATGGACAACTTAATTTTATAAAATATCTAACTATGAATAAATATTCCACCTATAATCAGTTGAACAACACCTCTCCAGTATGACTATTTCTTTCAACAGACAAATACTACATATTTTATAACCCAGAACAGTAAATAAGTAGGTATTTAACAGGTAGTATAACGACCACCATCAATAATAATTATCTATTGCGTTGTTCTCTAATTATCTCAAAAGCAGGGGGCAAGTCCGGTCTAACAGTGAAATCAAACCCTAATAAATCAACACGTATCATGGATATAATTATCATATGGAGTTTTTTTATATAACTCCATATGATAATTATATCCATGATATGGTGGGTATAATAACGAGGGTTTTTATTTCACCGTGGGACCGGACTTGCCCCCTCTGGTATACATAGAGGCGTTGTATCAACAGAAAAGGCAAAAAAAAATTGTCTACTTAATATATAAAAATAATTATGTACATGAAAATGGTAAAAGGCAAAAATGTACCAAAACATAAATATATGTATGTACCTATTCCATATCATCCATGAATCAGTTCAATCTTATATTACTAAATAAAATATGTACATTTTACAACTTGAGAAAAATCTACTACACGGATTACATTTACTGCAGGTAATTACCAGAATGACTAACCAACTATTATTCAAATAAAGTTCTTTAATAGGCGTGATGACAGTAAGAAAAAATCATTGAAATTATGATTTTATTAGATAAAATATGTTATAAAGATTTGAAAAAATATATTTATTTTCATTTTAAAAGAGCGAATAATATTAATATTATTAAAATAAAAATACAAAATATGTTTGTCCGCCATTTTATGTGAAACACCAATCAGAGCGCATGACGTCACCATATTGTCACTGTCAATTGTGTTTGTTACTGTCAACTGTTGTGTTGTTCGAAATGGCTATTTTTTTCATAACAAGCTATATGGAATATGCTGCTTATTTTTAACATGCTATTTTTATTTATTGATTTATTTGGTTTATTTGGGACAATAAACCAAATATCCTCGCTATCCGCTCTATTGAATCGTTGACGCATCTGTTATAACACGCACCGAGTATTGTAACGTGGTGGAGAATATTTAACGTTTCAGAAATAAATAACTTGGTGGCTTTCATTGCTTGATTATAAAATAAAATGATGTAATTATATTGTTTGTGGGAGTTGTACAGTGTTACATGAGGTTGAAATGGAAATACACAATGTATTATGATGAATCTAATATACATATGGGATAACTGTTATGATTCATATACATATTATGATTAATATATTAAAATATGTAATAGGTGTGATGACTGTAAGAAAAAAATCATTGAAATTATGATTTTAAAAAAAAAAATAGGTTATAAAGATTTAAAAAATGTTTTTTTTTTAATTTATAGGAGTGAATAATAATAATATTATAAATATAAAAATACAAAATGTGTTAGTCCGCCATTTTATGAGAAAAAACAATCAGAGCGCACGACGTCATAGTATGGTCGCGTCAATTCTTCTGATAGTCTTCAATACAATATACGCATTAATTGTCGGTCTGGACTATGTTTATTTTGGTGTTATCGATATATTAATATTTTAATTAGATACTTAAAACTAAAACAAATTAAATATAAATGGAACAAGTATTCATCAAAGCAAATAGTTTCAATTTACCTAGATACTCGCCTACCTATCGGGGGACACTATGGGCCGGTATTACAGTGTCAGTTTAAGAGCTAAGCTCAAGTTTTACAAAAATATAGCGTATTACAGTGTCCGTTTAGACCTAATCTTCCCTCAAATACGTCACTAAAACGACAAATATTTAACTCAACGTTTCTGGCAGATTAAGTACTTAACTGTGAGTCAACTGTCATTTGCTAGGCAACTCGTGTAGTTTCAGTTTCTATCACTAGAGGCGTTAGGCAACGTGTGTAGTTTCAGTGTTGTATCGAAGGTGGCGCCACACAACAAAACAAACTGACAGCCGTATTGAAACGAACACGGGCATTTAAAAGCATTATTTTGGTGAAAAAAATTAAATTTACCATGTTGGATAATAAAACAATGGTATTTAAAGTCGTAGCGTCCCGTTTTGTATTTCGTATTATTTGAGGTTATTTAAATTTGACAGATAATAACCACAGAAAAAGTGAAATATGTCTATAATTGAAGATTTAGTAACTGACATGTCATATTGCACTGTAATACGGAAATGGATTCAATCTCCCCTTAACATTAATCTTGAGTTTGGCAAACTCAATGAGTTGAGGGCCGACTGTAATATCGGGCCTATGTTAATTGTATTTTGTATGTAACTTAGTTTTTATTGAATAAATAAATAAATAATGAACGCTCGCAACGTATGGTAAACTAATTTAGTTTTAGTATTCTACAATTTTGTCACGCGATGGTGAGCTGACGAACGTTCGACATGTTATGATGCTGGTCACTGCCAAACTAAACTAGCAAGCTATATTTTTTTCATGCAATGAAGCGATTTGCGAAACGACGGCGATTACGCGAAGCATGCGTTTTAAAACATCGTTACAATTTTAGCAGCATACGAATTATTACATAGCGCTCGTTATTTGTATTGTGTTCATAACAAGCTATATTTATCTGCTATCGTTATTTTTAGCAATAGCAGCCATAGTAGTTATTTTTCTGCCTGTCTTAACTACTCTTAACTAGAATGGAACTTTTGATGGTCGGATATTTCTTTGCGTCGAACAAAGACTTTTGTTCATCAGAATTTCGAAACGTAAAAACTTAATAATAAGTACATATAAGTACTTTATTTATCTGTAATTTAAATACAACTTACATCTCGAAAATCGATAAAATATGCTCCTTCTTCTCTCTACATTATGTGTTCATAAGCTAAAAACATACGCGGGAAACTTATGATGGCCTATTTTGACGTTTGGACATTAATGAAGTTCTTTATATGCTTATTGCCTAAATAATGGTAAATATTATATTATTGAGAGCTAAAAGTGGGGGAACAAATACTGTACTTCATTGTAAACGCGTACTTAATAAAATTCACTTGTGTCTCGCCGTGCGAAATTTAATCACTTATTTCTCTTTTTTTTCGCGTGGGACGAAAACAAATACCTCAGTAGGTGTTTTTTTCGTCGTGTTTGTACATTTAGGGACCGCACAACACTTATGCACTTTTGAATTGATTATAAATACACAAATCGTCTTAGAACACATATATTACATATAGTAGTGATATGCAGTTTACGATACCATGACGTCACCGTCAGGGTCGGCAGCCGCCATGATACTACAAGCTTTTTTTGGCGTAAATGTCAAATTTGATTTTAAAATGGCGATTTTTGCTACTAAACCTTTATTTTATGTAGAAATGTATATATATTTGAAAACAGTGAATGCGTAAAAACATCGTGAGATAGTTTTTCAAAATTAGTCATCATGCCTATTATTGAAGAAACACAACATACACCAATGTTTTTAAAAGTAGCAGTAAATTAACAAATTCATTAAAAGGACCAGTCATTTTGATAAACAAATAATAACTGTTCAATTATATTGAAAAAATAAACAACTGACAATGAAGTATTCATAAAGCTGAAATATTCTGAGACGGCTTATAGATGGGAATAAGATAATGAATGTTTGTAATGATATAAAAGTGTGGTACGAAGATCTCTGTTCCAACTCAATAAGGGATGTCATCGTCATTTTGACGGTGATGAAACCAGTAATCAATCATAAATATAGAGATTTTACAACTTCTGTAAGGTATCATATCAGTATGGATAAGACATGCATATCACACAAGTCTAGAGTGGTAATTTTGATTATGTAATGACTGTATACACGGCCGGATAAACATGTTTTTGCGCCCGTAGCAATATATTTGAATCCACCCCCCCCTTCCCCACTCATTTTTTGTAATTTTAAATGTAGAACAATTTAAAATTACATCGGGTCTAAAATGGCGAATCAGTTTGTTAATATTACCTAAACCTACATAATATAATATATAGTTGTTTATTATTATTTATAAAAAATAGCCACAATTGGAGATTCATAATAATATTACATATTTCCAATGTGGTATTAAATTATTTGAGTCAATTTTATTTTGTTTGACAACACCAGATATAATGTCCAAATAACATGTTAAAAGTAGGCGAGCAAGATATTAGCACTAAGCGGGATTTTTTACATACACACCATCATGCCGAGCCTCTATCCAGATAAGCAAAGAGAACCGAGTGCCATACCTGCCGTTTTTTTGATTTACATATATGATTAACTTTTTAAGAATTATAAGCGCCCCTTTTAAGACAACCGCCATGACTTCTTGTTCCTGATTATTCTATGATTAATCCGGCCCTGACTGTATACAATCACCACTATAATTCATCTAATGAAATTATATCCATAGTTGAAGATGGCATGCATGCTTGCAACGTACATTGATATCTCAGCATTTCCAATTTAATGAATTTCCACTCATTCAGCCAGCTATAGGATGCGTGCAGTGACTGTATGATGTATGTTAACAACAAACTATTATTCTGACTGAAGCGGATTGTAATGTAAACAAAAAGGGTAAATTTTGTAAAAAAATTACATGCATAACTTTTAAAAACACTGTGTACCTGTGTACCTACACTCCGTTAATAAACACACATATTATTATGACAAAACATTAGTGCAAAAAGAAACATACATTACAATAATGTAAAAAAACTTATACATTAATCAAATAAACAAAATATATTTCCTAAATTAAGCAAAAATGCTTGTGCCATAGGAGAATGAGATGGCTAGTTCAGCGCACTAATCGATCTGCCAATATTAACTTAAAATAATGGAAATGGTGTTGATATTAATTACTTCATGTAACAAAATCATGATACCATATTCCAAGTGGATACAACTAAATGAATTCAGATATCGGTGTGAGGTCCAACAGACCACTTAGAAGAAAGGAGAAGTTTGAAGAAATAAAAGGTATAATTATCAACAGTTGTGAGTACCTATATTATGGTCGATAGTGTGGTTATAGTGAATTTTCTGTCTATTTCTAATATTGGTATGGTAACTCACTACACAATAAATGTTTGTAATATAAAGGTGCCAAATATTTGATTTTAAGAAATATAAAATAACATGAATGGAGTTTAATAGTTTTTCATTGCTACCTAATCACCTATAAGTAGGTATATAGAATTTCATCTACAGTCCCTGATCTAATTATTAGCCCACCCTGGTATATTTGGTACATTATGACTTTTTCCTCTTGTTATTAATACATATCTTAATTTATGCAAAAACAAAATATTGAATATTGTTTTGGATATATTTTATGGTTCATTTTAATTGTTGGCAACACTAATTTATTATTAGGTTGGCAACATTTACACATGAAATATGACATTAGTGTTTTCTATAGGATTTGTGTTTTGTTGTCTGGGCAGTTCGGTTGTCTTCGTTTAAGTTTAGTGGTTAATTTGGTGTTTTTTTCTACAAAAAACTGTGTTTTCTTTTTTCTACGCATTTTACAATAAGTTTTGGACTATTAATTCATTTATTTTTTATTTTGTTCTATAGAAATTTAGTTTGAATTCCGTCCTAATTATTTACACGTGGTTTTAACCTTAAATTTCATTATGGGCAAGGCCAAAGATATTAGTGTTGAAAAAAAAGCAGTAGTGGAACACCTTTTGACCAAAGAAAATGTTACTATAAGTGAAATAGCAAAAAAATGTAACATATCAAGGCGTACAGTAAGACGAATTAAAGAAAAATTGACAAATGGGCTATCATTGGATGCTCAGAGGCATGGTAAATGTGGATGTAAAAGGATAATGACACCTAGGAATGAAAGGAAATTGGTGAAATTCGTTAAAGAAAACAGATTTGCTACCAATACTACATTGACTGATAAATTAAATGAGGCGGGAGTAAAAGTAGCCACTATTACTGTCCGTCGAAGTCTCCATAGACTAGGAATGAAAAGTCGAAGGCCAGTACGAAAACCCAAATTGACGGATAATATGAAGAAAAAAAGGTTGGAGTGGGCTAAACTGTATTCCGATTTCTCAGTTGAAGATTGGAAAAGAGTAAGATTAAAAAATATATTTGATTATGCTTTATTATTTTTTTTTTTAGAAATATTCATTAAATTCTGTCTAAAATTCTGGTTATTTGTAGGTATGCTTTAGTGACGAGTCAACGATCGAAATACTGACACAAAAGGCACAGTATGTTAAAAGAACTTCATCTGAGAAGTACAACCAGGACTGTGTAATTAAAACTATCAAACATCCTCCAAAATTAATGTTCTGGTCAGTTATTAGTGGTAAAGGTCTTGGCCGGCTGTACATTGTTGAGGGCATAATGAAACAGGACCAGTACCAAAAAGTCATTGAAACTCGACTGATGCCTCAAATAAAGGAATGGTTTCCACATTCGGGCGATAAATTTATATTTATGCAAGATGGAGCTCCATGCCATACAGCGAAATCTGTAAAAAAACTACTTGAAACCAAAAAAATCCCACTTCTAAACTGGCCGGGGAACTCCCCTGACCTCAACCCCATTGAAAATGTGTGGGAACTATTGAAGAGGGAAATATCTAAAGAAAATGTTACGAATAAGACCCAATTAATCGAGAAAGTGATATGGCATTGGAACCATAATGATCATTTGAAAGAAATGGCTCTTAAATGTATCGAAAGCATGCCAAGCCGTTTGCCAACTGTGATAAAAAATAAGGGAGGATCCACAAAATATTAAAATAAAGTACTAAAGAACTATTATTTTTTTTAATTGTTATTGTTTTATGTTTAAAAATATGTATATTCACCCAAAGTTTTAAATACACAAATATATTTTTATAAAAATGTGAGTTTTTAAATCCAAAAGTCATAATTTACCAAATTTCCTAGGGTGGGCTAATAATTAGATCAGGGACTGTATGTACTGAAAATTAATATGGCAAAAGATCCGTAAAAGTAAAGGATACGGTTACAATCTTTAGGAATCTTTCTTTTCCATCGGATATCCACGGATAGGTACTAATATATATCTGGCACATAATACTAATATATATTGTAGGTATTGGAATACTAAATGTCAAATGTTTAAATAATCATCGGATAAATTTTTCATTGTAACTCGGTTTAGAAATGATAACTTCAAGTGTAAAAAATAGATAAGAACAAGCAAGCATGAATCAAGTTAGATTATGGTGGTGGAGGTGGCGGTGGAGGTAAAGGTGGCGGTAGCGGAGGAGGAGCTGGCGGTGGCGGTTGTGTCGTGTAGGGATGGTAGGTGTGGGGAGGGGGAGGGTAGGAGTGTCCAAACATCATGTAGGGGGGGACCGCGTGGTATTGAGGCATGGGGGGCATTGCATACTGCTGCTGCTGCTGGTGGGGGTGTGGGGGAGGGGGGTACCTGGGGGGAGGGGCCTTCTTCATTCGAGGGGGAGGGAATCCAGATGCGTTCTGAAGCGAAAACGAAGAATTTTTAAATGAATTATTCATAGGGTGGTGTTGGGTGCGATATTCTGGTCTAACTAATTTGTTATCGTATGGCGGCCTAGCGGGGGCAGGAACCGTTCGATGGACGCCATTCTTTTCTGAGGAGTGTTCGGTGGGACCTTGGTTGGTTTTGTCTAGGGGAGTGTCACTACTAACCTTGGAGGGCGGTCGCGGCAGCTTATGTGGGGGCAGGTCACCTGGGTGCGCGGGAGCAGAGGGGGCGGGCCGTTTCCTCGTGGTGGCCCCCTCTACTACCTCCTTGGGGATCTTGATCTTGAGGGCGGGCGTCTGCTGGTGGTGGGAGTGGTGAACCGGAGCTGGGGGCTCCGTTCTGAGGCGCTCCTTGGGTATCTTTATCTTAAGGCGGGTGGGTGTGGCGTCTATTGCGGGACCGTCCAGTGGCACTACGCTGGTGATGGCCTCCCGAGGTATGGTTATCTTGATGGGGGTGGTAGTTGTGGAAGATGAAGATGGTGCAGATGTCATATGTCCCATACTAGAACTAGAATGTTCTGATTCTCTTTTCCTATCTTTGTTCTTTTTATGTTTTTTCCTTTCCTCTTTCTTATCTCTATCTTTGTGTTTGTGTTTTTCTTTCTTCTTCTTTTTCTCAGCCCGATGTGGTATCGCTTCCTTCAGTAGACTAGACACCAGGGTGGGATCAGTCTCCAGGGTGCCAGGAAGAGAATGAGGTAGAGGATGAGGGAGGGTGTGAGAAGGGGGAGGTTGTATAGGAACCGAAGGTGGGGGAGCTTCTGGTTCCTCCTTTTTGATGGGAAGTTTTTCGGGTTCAGGTTTTGAATCTGAATCTCCGGGTGAACTGAATGGAGAGAGTGGTGCAGGAAGTGGTGGTTCTCTCTGTATGAGGAGGGCGGGTGGTGGTCTAACAGTTGGTTTCCTCTGAGGTTCTGGCGGTGAGAAGAGTGAGGGAGGTCTATGAGTTGGAGGGGGTTGTCGTTGTGGTACTACACTAGTATTGTGGTTTGTGTTAGCAGTGGAGACTGTGGGACCACCTCCCACAGTTATAGGTGGTATAGATGGCTGTCGTTGTTCCAGTGGTGGTTGTGCTTGTGTGGGCTGCATCTGCGGAGGTTGTGAGGATCTCGGCCGGGGTTCAGAGGGCAAACCTAGAAATATATTAAATAACATAAGAATGCTTCTTGTAAACAATTAATTAATAATAAAATGACTTGAAGAAAGATACAACAATATACCTTGTGATGAAGATAGATGCCTGGAGTCAGGTGGTATAGCATTTTGAGGATTCCTATGATGGGAAGATCTCTGGTGGTGGGAGGAGGGATGTGGTCTGGGGGGTCCCCCTTGTCGAGGGGGATGCGGTGCCACCATGTGTCCCAGAAGGAGGGGGTTACTGGAGTCTCTGGTGGCAGGGGGATATCCGCTACTCTCCCTGGGATGTTCCCTGACAGGAGGAGTGGGATGAATGCCCCCAGAGGGGTCTCTGTATCCCGATGGATCCCTACTGCCGGACTCCCGGGGCGGAGCAGATTCTCTACTGGAATTAGGATCTCTAAATCCTACAGAATCTCTGGATGTTTGTTCTCTGAGAACAGAGGTGGAGGATGTATCTCTGGAGGAAGAAGCGGAAGTAGTTGGATGAGCCCATCGATGGGTGTTGATTCTGGGTCCTCCAGGTTGTGGTGCAGCGGTGCCGCTGCCACCGGGGGCTGAAGTAGCGGGTGGTGGAGGTACCAGGCCTACTGCTCTTCTCCTCTCCATGGCCTGTTGCCTTTCCCTGTATTCCCTATAGTCAACTTTGTTAGGAGCCGATACAGTTGGTACGGGACCAAACAGTCCTTGTTGACGCTTGTCTAATTCTGAAATTCACAATTAAATATAATATAATATATTAATTGTGTTCTCTATACTTTACTCTAAGTTAATCATTTCATAATCAACCAACTAAATGTGGAATTAGTGATTCAATGTAAATACAAGCAACGTAAGTAATAAAAGAAAGAAAATAAAAATGAAACTAACCTCCAACTTTGTCCAACTCCTCTTGAGGTATTTTCCTTGGTTCCTTGTCCTGTAATAAATGTATATTAATATCAAATATCCAATAGTTTGTCTTCTTTTATATTGTAATTCATCATTTATATGTAGACACAAGAGAATATAAATATAGTATGTATGTACTAACAAAAGGTGAACTAGGTATATTGGGTCCAGCCCCGTGTGAAGAGTTGGTCGAATGTTGTGATGGTGATCCTGTACCTGAAATATTAAACATCACCATTACATTACGCCTTTAATAATATTAAATACCTTTCTATCAATTTTATTTTATTTACCCACCAAGAATGTTGTGGTGTACGTACCGTACCTACTACACAATCTCGGTCAGATTTCCCGAAAGACAGCACCTCCTATAGCGGGCCGTTCATGCACAACGTGCATCGTGTACTACCAATTTAGCGGTATATAATATGTTGGGAGGAAGCTTTATTATTTAATTAGAATATTAATATGATATCAGAAAGGTTGCGAGTTTAAGTTATGTGTTCAAATCATCTCCCAAAATACATACAACTATTTTAGATATTGCAACTTGAATAGAAATAATTGAGTGATGACAGGTTTCTTATTAAAAGCAGACTTACGTAATAGCAATATATTCTAAGTTTAAATGGTTAACAAATTTTACACTTTATAAATGGGGTCGATAATTTAATTGATAAATTGGTAGTACACGATGCACGTTGTGCATGAATGGCCCACTGACGAGCGAATGGTTCGCCGGCGTTGGTTGATAATAAAAAGGAGGTGCTGTCTTTCGGGCATCTTCGGAAATCCGAGCGAGATGGTAGATTGTGTAGTACAATGTAAATACATAATGTCAAATAATAATACATACATACATACCATCACGCCATGTCCCTCGCGGGGTAGGCAGAGAGAACAGAACGCCACACTATTCTATCTTGACATACATTCGCCGCCTCGTCAACATTCATGCTACGTCTCATGCATGTTCTTCTATTGTTCAGACTTCTAACATTTCCTTCTTTCAGAATATCGTTCACATGGTCGTGCCATCCTTTTCTTGGGCGCCCCCGACCTCTTTTTCCATTCCTGTCAGCCTTATATATTTTTTTCGTCAAGCGTTCTTCATTCATTCTTTCCACGTGACCAAACCATCTAAGTGTGTTAACTTTCATTCTAGTTACTACATCTTTCTTCATCTTACATTCTTTCCTAGTGACCTCATTTCTAACTCTATCATACATCGTTCTATTACAAATTCTTCTTAACGATCTCATTTCCACTGCATTTATTCTACTTTCATGCGACTTCTGCCATGTCCAGGTTTCACTTGCATACATCAAGGTTGGCACTACAATTGCGTTATGAATGGCAACTTTAGCTTCCTTTGATACGTTACGATCATTCATAACTGGTTTAAGTGCTCCATTCACTCTGTTTCCTGCCATAACTCTTCTTTCAATATCCTCATCAGGCCGTCCATTCCGTTGGAACATGCTTCCCAGATAAACATATTCGTCGACTTGTTCAAGCCATTCATTCTCTACTTTTATTTGACACGATGTTCTGCTTTCACACTTTTCAAAGACCATTACCTTTGATTTGCTAGCATTCATCCTCAGTCCGTACTCTATGCATCCTTCATATACCATGCTTACTAGATACTGTAACTCTTCCACGCTTTCTGCTAACAGGACTTTATCGTCTGCATACATCAAATCTCGCACTGTTACAGTACTCAGTTTCAGACCCTTATTTTCATCCCTAAGGGCTCTTATGCAGAAATCAATGTACAGATTAAAGAGCCATGGTGACAACACGCACCCCTGTCTTACGCCACTATTAATAGAGAACCACGACGTTACTGTGTCGTTGACACGAACACATGCCTCGCTATTCTCATACAATGACGCGATTGCGCGTATCAGCTTGCTCTTCACTCCGTACACTGACAATATATCCCATAGTTTCTCTCTGTTGACTTTATCATAGGCCTTTTCAAGGTCTATAAAAGCACAAAAAAGCTTCTGGTTTTTATCCAGGACCTTTTCTGTAACCATACGCAGAGAAAAAATTTGGTCTATACATCCTCTGCCGCCCACAAACGCTCCTTGGACATCCCATATCTTGCTTTCTGTAACCTTTCGTACTCTTTGATCCAAAATTCTTGCATACATCTTACCAACTGAGCTTAGTATATTTTTATAATATTGTCACACAAAAATCCAGTAAGTGGTTGAAATTTCATTGTGTAAAAGCATAGTAAATAATTTAAAGTTGGTCAACACATTGAAAAAAATATATTTCGTATTGCCATCAAGTGTGCATAAGGAGTATAGAAAATGTTTTTGATTATATTGATCTAGTAAAATGTAGTACCTGAGCTTGGTATTGACATGATCTTCTTCTTCAACCTTGAGGGGCAGCGGTCAAATATATGTAGAAATTCTGATGTCAAATGTTCCAGTAGCTCCGCCGTGACTGACTGATCCACATAGTTGAACCAATGTTTACCTTCATTCGATTGAGGAATCTATAATAACACATTATATACATACATACACTTTATTTTCAATATCTTGCTAAGATAAACTAGTTTGGATTTTATTAAATTTAGCAAAACTCATCTTCATGACAATGTAAATGAAATAAGTGTTTTGTAGAAGATTGTTGGTAACAGTTAGTTTGTATACCTGAATAAAGAGAAATGAAATCTCTTTCAAATGCAAACATTGAAACTGTTGTATGCGAATGTACGTCCTTAGAGATTACAATTGTTTGCACTTGAATTGAGCGTTTAGATTTATGGATAATAAATAGGAGAAAATAGGTATAAAAATGTCTTACACACAAATAATATTAATAACACACACTTAGTTGAGAGTGCAATAGCAATCATAATGTAAAAGGTTCAATTTACCTCCCAATTGCTCCACTTGGACGCTAGGTGTATACAGAAGCATGCCACAACAGTTGGACGATACTGCAGACACATGGTGGTCAGGTGAAGACTATTGGAAGCCATGAAGTATGATGTCTGGGCAAGATCCTTCGAAGCTAAAATATCAATACACACATTATATAACCAAGAGAACAAACCTAATTAAGTACTTCCTAATTTGTCCTCTTCGTATGGAGCATTGTAATTAAAACTATATGTAGTATAAATTGGTATGTTTTGAGAACTAATTTATAAGTTGAACTACTATGAAATGACATTATTACCACGGCTCATGGTAGATGTAAATGAAATATTGGTCAATTAACTGTATAGTATTTAATAATTATTTGTACAAATTATATATGATATTTTCTTTATAAGACTAGTTGCATGTAACACATGAGATCCAACTGTCGATAGCGATAGTATGTATAGTTGAAGAATAAGAATCAAACTATAAACCCATAAATCCAAATTATTGAAAATTTTAACACATGTTGGTATGTTTGTCAAGATAGGACAGTATGGAGGTCAGTCCTGTTTTCCTACCCGGAATATGAAAACAGCATGATGGTTCTGTATGTATGTTTGGAGATTAAGTACCTATCAAACTATTAAGTCTTCTAACATATTGTGTATAGGCGACTGCCCTACAAATTGTATGAAGCAATGTCGTCACTACATTCAATTTTTATAAAAATTGTTAAAAAAAGTTTGAGATGTGCTAATACAATGTTTATATTTTTTATAGAAAATTGAATTATCTAGTTGGGGTGTTTCGGCTTTTTTCGATATTTTTGAAAAATTTAGAAATATATGCAGTTAAACTCATAAATTTATCATAAAAAAAATATTTTTCTTAATAAAAAATGTTTGAGAAACCCTGGAATTTTTTTGAAAAAATAAATTTGAGATCTTATATTTGTCTATATTTGTACCAATTTTCAGCGTTCTAGCTTTTATGGTTTCTGAGATATATGGAAAAATAAAGTAAAAATTCAAAAGTTGATAACCCCTGACTGAAACAAAAATTCAAAATTCTGAGTATAAAAGTTTTGTAGGCCTATAACTGTTTATATATTCTGAAATTTTGGGCTCTGTAAATTGAGCGGATCAAAAGTTATAAGGGGGGGACGGACACACACACAGACACACACACAGACACACGAAATGTTCTACTCCGAATTCTGAGTAAATCCGTGTATGGAACATATATGCTGCGAAGCCTCTAAGTTGGTGTTTTTTGACTTCAAAGTTGGAAAAGCCGTGAAAAAAGTAGACCTCTCCATACAATTCTCGCGTATTCTGGCTTGATACATTGTCGATATGTTAAGAGAACAAAGTTCTCCTGAACAAATCGACAGTTGGATAAACATTTTTACATTACAAGGTTATAAATAATAAATTAAATAAATAAAAATACAAAATGAATATGTATTACATACAAAAGTAAAAGATAAATACAAACTACATAATAATATAATATACGGGGGGGGGTGACCTGGTTGGGTCAGTGCTGATAGTGCGGGAGATATATTTATATATTCAAGTTTATACTTTATGTACAGAAAGTACGCAAAGGAGGGTTTGTTGCCACCACGAGGCAATCGACATAAGCAACTTAAGTCTCAAAAGTTAATAAAACACAGTACAATATAGTCTTAGAAAATAATAATAGTGATGTTAGCATGAGGAGGGAACCGAATATCCACATGAAATGGTCCAAAGATGATTTATCAAAATAATTGACAGGTCTAGAATTTTGAAACAAAAAATACTGAATCATATCATGCAGATGCATGGATATTGAATTATACTATAATATGAACTATGTTCTGGTGTAGAAGAACTTCCTTACAGAGCAACAGTGCACGAAATGCACACTACCCTAAAATGTAAATAAATTCAAGAATGGATTCAATATAAATACCATAGTTTTAGAATACGGTCACAAAGTTTGGAGTCCTTACTTTGAAAGAGTGAACATTTAAACATGCTACAAAATATGCATAGAAGATTTACTAAACTGGAAAATGGCCTCAGATACTTGACATATGAAGAACGTCTGAATGTGTTGGGGTTGATTGACTACTCATTAGGATCAGATAAAAAGAGGGGACCTCATATAAATATTTAAAATACTAAACAAACTGAAGCTGATGTAAAATACCAATTTAAGAGGTCAGAGTTTGAAGCTACAGTTTCAAATGGAATAACAAAGGTTGTGGATGTCTTTTTGCTGCACAATATTAATGTGTTTAAAAATAAACTTGACTACTGGTGTGAGATCAGACATAGGCATCATCATAAAAATAATAAAAAGAGAAAAATAATACTACAACATAAAGCTAGGTATTGACATGACAACATACAATGTTATAT
Source organism: Molanna angustata (assembly GCA_963576475.1). Taxonomy (NCBI): domain Eukaryota; kingdom Metazoa; phylum Arthropoda; class Insecta; order Trichoptera; family Molannidae; genus Molanna; species Molanna angustata. Next base: position 52,270,388 of record OY754965.1, on the reverse strand, counting down.
ATCTTAACTAAATACGTTGATTTGAATTATGATTGTCTGATTATCTAAAGATTTACAACAAGGCATTGGCTTGCATGAGGATGGCATGGCAACACAGAGGGTGAAGTGACAAAGCATTTTAAAAACATTAACACAAAAAAACCAGACTACAAAAATGAAACAAAGGGGGCAGGTTCCCGATATTGTTGTTATGGGGGATCGGGGAGACATGATGGATGATAAGAAGCTGACAGTGAGGTGAGGTGGGGGGACATCACACAGACAATCAATAATAATTGTTGCTTGTTTTGAGAAAATGAGAGAAAACAGTAAAATACGAACCATTGCCTTAAGTTGAAATCCAACCTTACCAGACCCTCACAATTAAGTATTGTTTCAACAGACAGTGTCTTAATATATTTTGTATACAAGAGGACACTCCATGGGCCAGACATGATAACCGTCAAATACAGAGATTACCACACATATACCGAATGATATTACATCTTGTATATATATATATATATATATAATTGTATGGTGTTGTGAAGAGATGCATGGCAGCGAGATAGAAATATATATAGGTATATATATAGATAGTTAGGTAGGTAGGTACATAGTGTGTGTATATAGTGTGGTATAACTCTGTGGTGTAGAGGGTCGTACCGTCCAGCCGGGAGTTATCATGTGATGAGGGAGTAGGGGGCTGACCTCTAATGAGGCTGCATGTCCTGACCACATGCGTGTGAGGATGGTCAATGGCCACGTCAAACCCCAATGTCTGCAGCAGAACATTCTCATTGAACACCAAGTCCTGAGCCTGAAACAAATTATCGGAGACATGCACATCATAATAAACAACTCCAGTTCGAGATAAATACTCCATTTTATTATACTGTCATCTTTGTTACAAAATAATATGTATTGCATCAATTATCATTTCTGCCTAGTCATTTAAAAGAAATAGATGAAATGAAAACTAAATTTAAATTATGTAATAGAAATAAATATAATGCATGTTCATTGTGAAAATTCAAAATCTTATTTAATTTATATTAAACTTTTAAAGATGAGCGTCATGTATAGATGCCCACTGGCCACTTGCCTTAATGTCGAGTGTCATCTATATATGCCCTCGTACCATACACAATTTTGAACCTCAATATCTTAGTAAATTTGTACTTGATTAAAACAAAACTTGTATGGATATTACTCCCATATATTTTACTTCAAGACATCCGTCGGTGTATCAGTAAAACAATTGTTTAATTATTTAAAAAGTTAAGAACTTTAAACAATGTAATTCAATGAAAGTCATCGACCAAATTGAAACTCTCCCACCCTATGTAAGAATCTAATGCCCATGCACGTAGGAAAGAGGAATAATGAGCTGATTCATTTTGTTTTATTAAACCGAACATTCTGCTTTGAATTTGATCCTTACCAATGCACAATGGGCGCATATTCCTTATCTACGTCAAATGCCGGAAGGATCATGTGACATATTGATGCCACCATGTACTTTTTTGTATGGAGATAACCACAATAACATTATTCTTATGTTATGTCTATATTATGAAGTATTCTATTTCTTTGAGTGTTCTATTGTGATCTTTTGTTTATCTCTGATCTTTTTGCGATCATATACATTTATTAACTTAGATTTTATTAAGTAATGCAATTAATTTTTCCAACTCATCTTAATTGGGTTAAACATTGTGTAAATACATTTGTAATTAAATCCTCACCATTATATTTTGGAAAGGTATATGTATATATTTATATAATATATACATATATTTATATGTATGTGGGTATTTCTTTTTAGTGAGCACATCAATAAACAACTAGAAAACTTTAAAGGTTAAATATTCTGCACATCGCTTCCTTTACGACGAGTGATTAACCTAGGCAAATTAAAAATACACTTTTTAATGTTTTATTATATTATTTTTCATTTTCTTGTAAATAATTTGTCACGAATGAAACGCCAAAATATGTACTTTTTCGTAAGCAAATATTTGTATATTTCAATGTCAGAAGTGCTTTTTAACACGAATAACATATATTTGCAAGTATAACTTAGCGTTTGAGTGAAAAACATTGAGATTAATTTATTTCATTTTAATCTTATGTTTTTCATATTTATAATATGTAAAAATTTTATAAGGAAATTTGTCATTTTATATAAGAACAAATAGATTGAACTAGCAGAACAACTAGCAGAATCTACCGGGAACAAAAAGTACTAAAATATTAATTTCACATACCTATTATTAGATTTCGTTTCCATGGTTACACAGAATACAATTTTCAAATAAACCAACCTACTGAAACCAACATACTGGGAATTTATGAATCAAATTTATAGAACTTTGGTATAGGTAGGTACCAACCAAAAATGAATAGTTACAATGAAGTCAAATGTTTTATTAACTGAACTGTATGGTTGGTCGTTAAGTCTATAGATTACCCAGGAAGTCTGCAGATTATTTAATTAATGTGAGAACTGAAACAATGTTTTCTATTCAACCAGATAATCTGCACTCTAACAGTGTTATTTATAAAAATAAATTTGGTTCAATTGAACCCGGTTCAAAGTCTTATTCTCAAATATTCTCATATAAGAATATTTAAATTTAAGAATAAAACTTTGAACCGGGTTCAATTGAACCAAATTTATTTTTATAAATAACACTGTAACTGATTTACTCACATAAACAGTAACATATAAATAAATATATAATATATTAAAAATCACAAGGAATATAAAATGCTTGAAAACTACAAATAAAATCATGGTATTGGAAAATATCTTGACAATTTTTGGTGGAGTGTGGGACAGTCTGTGCATCAACCAACCAACCATCCATCAGATAACTAGTGTAATATGAAATGCACATATATAGATATGTACCTGTTCTTGATAATGATCTGATCTTACATCCAATGTTTGTTGGTTGTCTCCTCTATGTAAGCAGATGTGTGCCACCTTTATAACATGCTCTAACTTGCGGGGCTGCTCTTCCATCTAAAAACAAACAAACAGACACATACATATATTAACAATTAATTATTATTACAATAAATTATTTTAGCGCTTTGCCCCCTTTTTGTCTGGCTTTGCGACAATCCACTGCCTTTGCGCATCAACCCAATTCAACTACAAAAATATGTCATAATACTACAGGTCTCCCGCCCTGTTTGTAGTCGCTACATATGCACCTGGTAACTATGCGACCAATGAGAAAAGTTTGTATCATGGTTTAATTCACATTGTTAAGAGATGAATATTGACAAATGAATTTATGAAAATATTTTGAAGATGCAGAATCCCGTACTAATTATTCCCAAGTCCGCCGTTAAACTTCTGGGAGTACATATTGTCTGAGTCTCAAAAAAACAAATAAACAGCACAACATCCTCTGCTTTCTACCACTTGTGACGAATTAAATCTATCAGACGAAATATACCCACGGAAGCAAAGAAATCTCTAGTAAACGCTTTAATTATTTCCTGCCTGGACTACTGTAATGGTATCTACGCAAACCATCAAAAGAGCTAAATAAACTAATATCTCGAAAGTGAAAAGTAATATGGTTAAAATTATTTCACTGGCAATGGAACGTCCATGGATGGATTGGGTCGAAGGGGCATAAAACATATGGGATTACTCTTAACCTTACCTCTTTATCTGTCAAATGAAACTTTACGACATGTTTATTATGTTACTCTTCTCAAAAAGATAATATCTTCTTCTGCGAGTGGTGTCTTCTCTTCAAGGTTGGCAACCATCAGAGCTATCTCTACCTTGTTATTATTTTAATAAGTACAAATCTAATTTCAAAAAGTATCGAATATTTTTATTATTGCATATGCGCAAACATTGGATTTTTTTTCCCTGTCGGGAGTCAAAGATATTTTTTAACAGATTTTTAATTATCTCAATAGAGACGAAGTTGGAATATTTATTGTAGGAGAACCGGGAAATCAAGGCACCTACAGGGCTTACGACCTGTCATCGGCTGGTTTACGTGATCACTTTATGCGCTTGCGCAACGTTCACCAATTATGCCTTTTCAATGAGATCCCTATCAATTCAATTTTGATCTCATTGAAAAGGCATAATTGGTGAACGTTGCGCAAGCGCATAAAGTGATCACGTAAACCAGCCGATGACAGGTCGTAAGCCCTGTAGGTGCCTTGATTTCCCGGTTCTCCTACAATAAATATTCCAACTTCGTCTCTATTGAGATAATTAAAAATCTGTTTCAAAAAGTATGTTTCTGACTACGTGCACTATAAATAGTTTTATTAATGAAAGTTGAACCCGGGAATTTTAATTATTATAAATAGTAAAATTGTATGTTAATGCATACCTTTGCAGCCAAGAATAATGAAGCTGCTGCCATAGCATTCCTGTGGAACTGTGTGAAGGAATGGAAGGCGTAAAATCGATGCATGTACACTATCGCCGTGTTGATACATAGCTGTGATCTGTTATATATTCATTATAATATATGTTAAGGAAAAAGGTCACTATTATACATACCATCACGCCATATCCCTTACGGGGTAAGCAGAGAGAACCGAGCGCCATACTCCTCTATTTTTGCATACATTCCTAGCTTCCTTTACATCCATGCATCGTCTCATACATGCTCGTCGATTATTCAAGCTTCTAATATTTCCTTCTTTCAAAATATCATTCACATGGTCATGCCATCCCTTTCTGGGGCGGCCCCTACTATTCACTCCATCTCTTACACCCATGTATATTTTTTTGGTCAGTCGTTCATCATTCATTCTTTCTATATGTCCAAACCACCTCAAAGCATTCACTTTCATTTTACATATAATATCCTTCTTTATCTTGCATTCTCTCCTTATGTCCTCATTTTTTATTCTATCATATATCGTTCTATTACATACTCTTCTTAGTGATCCCATTTCCACAGCATTTATTCTACTTTCATGCGACACTATTAAAGGTCACTATTAAATTGTTATTATTTATATCAATACTACAAAACTAAATCAGCAGCTTTACTCTCTACTGTAAATCTGATCCCAATTTGATAACAACATGATTACCTTTGTAAAAGAGAATAATGCAATAGATGGGTATGTTTTGATAGTAATAGTAAATTATTTGAATTGACGCAAACTTTTAAATTTGGGATCAGGTTTGAGTGAACAGAGTAAGGCTACTGCTACTGGTCACATAAACCAAAATAACATCAAAATGACAAAACTACCAGATAATTAACCCTAAATGGGTGTTGAAATTCTCATTCTTGGTAAATGAGACAGAATATTGTCAATAATGAACATATATACATATTCTGTCAAAATGGATCATCCATAGCTTTGATCCAAAAATTAGCACCTGTTAGTACATAATACCATATTCTGTAAACATATTCATATCATCATATATTATTATACTTCCCTACATAACAATATTGTTTACATATATACCTACCTACTTATACCTATGTTAGATATATATCTACAAATCAAAAACAATTCTCTGAATCACTAATTACGCACTTCAACAGTGACATGACCTTACAACTGATAAATACATTTACTACACCTGATGATAACATATCACTTTAACACTAATACATAATGATAATGGCTACATGACTAATACATAATTCTTCATTTTTATATATAAATGGATTGGTCTGTCTGTATATATATATAAATGGATTGTGGCCAATAATTTAATCTCTCAATAGGTGTTTATATAAAAATAATTGTAAATTTCCCATCATTTTTATAAAATATACTAAAAATAATAATCATACACACAGAATTCTTTTAATGGGCTCTCAGGGTTTTGTTTTCAAACAAAAATTGATTGTTAAGTCAAAAATAACCCAAAATTCAAAATTGTAAAAAAATAGGTATTTACAAATAATAACAGAAGGTATTTCAGTTATCAGGTTATAATGATTGCGACTCCCGTGGGCAAGTTGAATTACAAATTGCGATCTTGTATTCTACATTCGCAAATTTACTACGAATTACTTTTTTAAAAAAAAAAAAAATGAATATGTCCTTGTTAAACAAGTACATATACATCTTCCTACGTTCCCTAAAATAAGCATAAATGCTTGTGCTATAGGTGAACGAAATCGGTGGAGGCAGGATTCGAACTCGCGACCACTGGATTACTAGCCCAGTGCGCTAACCGCTCTGCCATCCACCCATCTAAACTGTTACCATTACCTTACATTACTGTTACCAAACAACAAATATATACAGCGATATTGGTATGCCGTTAAACACAATAATATTATTTTATTGCAGAATGATAAGTTCCCATTATAAAGAAATCATAATTATCGAAAAAGACTTGTGAATAAAATTCCAATAGCATAACATGAAATGTCAAATAGATTAATAAACAAACAATGTTTGGCTGTCTGTATATATATTGGAATTAAATGAAAGATATGTCACGGCAGGTGATAGATGTAATGTAGATATAATGGTAATTGTTAACAAGACAAATTTCGCAGAATTAACGGTACTTTGGCGATATACATCCTTTCCATAGGAAAAACCTCCTTGGAATGATTCATGACACAGATACACCCAAATGAGGCCAGACACAAGAAAGTAACGTGAAAATGATCGACCAACTAACTGTAAACATACTTTTACACCATTTTTTAAATATTATATAAACATTTTCGCGAACTGAGGACACGAAATGTGTCATTTTTGGCAATTACATGACCTACTTCTTACTGACCGATCAATTTCGCGAAATCACTATAAAAATAAATCAGAGTTCTGTTATATTATGGTATAATAAATATAGTGTGTAGTGCGTAAAACATGTTTATAATAGTATCACGCATAATGTATATATTCTAACCTAGACGGCGCCGTAAAGACGTACACCCCGGCGCTTGTCAAAAACACACGTTTGTAAGGTCAAGAGACAGTCAATGAAAATCAACACAAAGGTCGAATATTTTTGTTTGAATCTTCGCCAGACGATAGAATGAATGATGAATCACAACATGCAAGGGTATTCAGGGGGCGGATTCCCAGAAAACGACACACAAATAGCACTGAACATAAAAACACATCACGCAGCCAAGTCATGGCATTTTTTTAAATAAACAAAAAGGATACACATGTAGCCGTTGTCCCATGTCCTGTATCAAATTGGCCGCTTGTTGACGATAAGCCAATTCTTTGTCTGCGTCTAAACCACATTTTCTGCTTGGAGAATTTAAAAGTTGTTCTCTCGTGAAATACCATTTTTCCTGCCCAGCCATTGAACTGACACTTCCGACAATAACCGCCAGTGACCGCTAGTGTCAAAAATCTAACGTCTTTTTCTTTTCACAGCGAATGAAAGAGACAACGCTCCAACAGTCGAAAACGGAAGTAAGCGGAGTGTCATTTGAGATATTTATTATAATAAAACAGCAGTTTCTCAGATTTAGTCACTCACATAATACATTAGTTAAAATTATAAAAAATATTTATTATTTTTAACACTCACTATTCAGTCAAATTTCAAAAAATGACTTTGGTCATTTAATTTGCAAACTGGCGATGATTAAGACGCCATTGCGATATTTTTTGTGAAATTGCGGTGAGATCTCCGGATGAAACGCAGCGACCTGCAAAGAATTCAGGTAATAAATCTCGATTAAAATTGTATATTATTGAAGAGAAATATGTGACACATAATTTGTCGATATTTTTTCAACGATTTATTTGCGAATTTAATCATAATTAAAACATTAAAGTAACGTACCACAGGAATGATGTTATTCTTCCGAAAATGGCCGACTCACCACCGTATACAATTTAGTGTCAACAAGTGCCCGTGTTGTTGCGTCAGAATTTATTTCACTGTTTATTATGATTCCAATATATTTCTAAATTATTTATATTTATTTACATTCATCGTGTGATTATTTTAATATCATTTAATAACGTTTATTTATAAAAGTTATTCAAAATAAAATCACCCTTAGCCTTGGCGGGAATATTCAAAATAAGTAATTAATTTGATTTTTCCAGCAATAATAGAGAAACATTTATACATAACCTAATGAAAGATAAATGTGATAAAAAATGAAGCCAATTACGAAAATCCAGCCAAAGGTGATTAGAATAACACCATCAATAGCTCAAGTGAAGCCCAGAGTTGCCCAACGTGTTAATACACAAGCAGAACAGAAAAGTGAAGAGGATGCCCTGCGTGCCCAGGTAGGTTCACAATTAGTAATATGAAATGAAAAGTATAAACTGTTGAGTAACTAAGCACCTACAGATGAAGCAGAACAGCTTTGTCAGGATTATAATTCTGTCCAGACGATGATGTGGTTCTGCTATCAAACTAGTTATAAATGGCCTGTAAAATTTGGCTAGTATTTAAAAACACGCGATTTACTACATGAATTGAGTGGAGTTTGGTTGTTGGGAAAATAGTTTTCAACACCCTTGTCTTTTTTTTATTAGGTTTTTTATTCCTCTATATAAAATTATTAAAGTCCAGATATTCTTATTGTTCATAACGCCTGTAGTATACAGATGGAGATGTCATTGCTAGTGGGGCTTGTCTCTAGTATCATTTTACCATCCATTTTATATTTCGTATTCCTTTTTTCATAATCTTATTTAATTTTTCAAAGCACTTCAACTGCCAAAACATTTTATCTTAAATATTTCAATCGGCAAGGGTCGTGTTTTGTACATAATTACCCGTGTATATATTTACTCCTCACTAACCCAAGGGGATATAGTGGGGAGTTATGATTTCGCAATTTTTAAGGGTATTTTTTTATTGCAGATTATCAACTAGTATCATGCTAAGATTGTATTCTGAAAGTTTAATCAAATGTATCTGTGTGTGCTATGTACTGCGTGTTTAAGTTTACTTTATCCTTGGAGTGATTTTGTATCACTAAACGGCGCTTTATAAATTTGTATTATTATCGACTAAAGTACTCATTCGATTCTTTTCAAATTTTGCATATTTGTATATCTTATACTCACTTAGACCCCATTAGATTTTAATCAATTTTTTTAACTATCAAATATTTCAGTGACCCCAAGCTCAGTAAACTTAAAATTTGATTTTTTTTTCAAATTTGTAAAAAGACATAACTTTTATTAAATGGCTTTGAAGAACTATCAAGTTTTTATAATATAATATTTAAATAAAAAATAATCTCATTTCATAAAAATGCTGAATATTTTCCATACAAAATTTGAATACTTGTTAGTGAGGAGTTGGCCACAACTCACTTTTTAAAATATGATTTTGTTTGATGATGTGCAGTTACACGAGGAGATAGAAGAGAGATCGAAGCTGTGCTCCAACAGCCGCTATGAATGTCATCTCCCCCGACTGGCGGGGCACCAGTACTGCTCCCAGCACATCCTACAGGAGGCGGGGGCACCGTATAGACGATGCAAGTACACACACGCCTCCAGGAGGTGCCACAATCCAGCACCCATCACCAACTATAGGAGGGACACTGGGTCAGTAATGTAGGAAGGAAGTATTGAATCAGTAATGTAGGAAGGAAGTATTGAATCAGTAATGTAGGAAGGAAGTATTGAATCAGTAATGTAGGAAGGAAGTATTGAATCAGTAATGTAGGAAGGAAGTATTGAATCAGTAATGTAGGAAGGAAGTATTGAATCAGTAATGTAGGAAGGAAGTATTGAATCAGTAATGTAGGAAGGAAGTATTGAATCAGTAATGTAGGAAGGAAGTATTGAATTAGTAATGTAGGAAGGAAGTATTGAATCAGTAATGTAGGAAGGAAGTATTGAATCAGTAATGTAGGAAGGAAGTATTGAATCAGTAATGTAGGAAGGAAGTATTGAATCAGTAATGTAGGAAGGAAGTATTGAATCATTCAATTGATAATTGGTAATGTGTGATTGGGAGGATCTTGAGGTAGGGACACACTTGCCAGGATTATGTGTATTATAATAATAATTACTTCCTTGCATCCTTCACAAGTGTCGAGTTTATTGCCATTTGCCAATTTCTTTAACCAACATGAGAAATAAGTTTAAATTTTTTTCCTCTGCTGGGAATTGAACCCAGAACACCCCCCACAGAAGTCAAACTGCGTACCAACTCAGTGGTATTATTGTATTGTATGTTTTGATGTTTCCCTAGTTAAAAAAATTATAAAATAATCATCACCTGGTTTAAATTTTAGTGTTACTAATTTGAAACATTTTCACCTAATTATAATTATTTATGCATAGAGGGGAAGTGGTATATGATGTCAGTTGGTATAATGTATTTTTAAATATGTTTTAGGTTATGTTTTGAGCATGCACGCGCCTCCCTGTTGTCTAGAAGTCGTGCCATGACCCGTCCTGCACCAAAACCATCACCCGAGGCAATGTTATTATCCCTAACACATTATGTCAAGTGAGTACATATTGCATATTCACTTTTGCTTGCTTTTCTGAACGTAGAAAATACCATTAAAGTGTACTTGTATAACAGCACTAGACACCTGGTAATGACATTGGCAAATATCTTATTTAGTGGGGGACGGACATCTACCAACAAAACTAAAACCTCAATTTGTGTAGAGCGCAACCCAAGTGTTTTTTCAAGATGTTTGCTGACAACTCGTAACAATAATTAATAATGTATTTAAAAGTAAAGAAAATAATTTAGGTTTTTCCATGTGACAAAATAGCAAGTTTCTTACCAGTAAATAAAAGTAAATTCACCAAGAAAAATGTTTTTATCCTCCCGTCTATTTAACTTAGTTTAGTTTGTCAATATATAGACATGACAAACTCAAAACATCTTGGTACATACTGCCACCAAAATTTGGTGGCAATTAATATAACATATTTTAATATACTCCCAATGGAATATTTTTTTATTGCATATACGCAAACATTGGAAACATTGTCAGAAGTCAAATGATATTTTTTTTGACAAACTTTTTAAAATCTCGATAGAGACGAAGTTGGAACATTATAGAAGAACCAGGAACTCAAGGCACCTACAGGGCTTATTTCCTGTCATCTGTAAACAGGACATTATTCTGCTACATATCACCTGAAAATAAGACATTATTCTGTTACTCATTATTCAAATATATAGAACTTTCAAAAATTCTATTGATAAGGGAACTTAATAAAAATGCACAATTGGTGAATGTTGCGCAAGCGCATAAAGTGATCACGTAAACCAGCCGATGACAGGTCGTAAGCTCTGTAGGTGCCTTGAGTTCTTCTATAATGTTCCAACTTCGTCTCTATTGAGATGTTACAAAATTTGTCAAAAAAAATATTCCCAATGATTTGAAATGAAAATTAAAACAGTACTCCATACCAATATTAAAAAGTATGTGTTGTTAACAAATGTGTTTATATTTGTTTAAAACTTGATATAAATATTAATGTGTATAAATATTAAATTTCAGTCCCGAGAGAACACGCACCCAGTCTTGTGCTTCACAAATATCTGTTGTCAGTGAAGCTTCTGATAGACCTGATTCACCACAGAACACAGATCCATTTAGTGAGTTCACTATTTATTATTGTAACATTAATTTATAACCTTATTTGTTTTATGTTATAAACCGAAACAAAATTATATGTCATTAACCAGTACGATTAGTACCTACTAAAATACATAAGCATTTAAAATAACAAATTAATACAATGTTTTGTAATACAATATAGATACCTTTTTAATGTAAAAAATGCTATATTTGTAGAAAATATAGATGGAGGGGAAGTAAACTCCCGTATTGGACCACACGTTTTAGACTATTGGAGTTCATCTTCAGACAGTGAACCAACACGAGGAGGTGGAGCTGATGAGGACAGTTCAGGAGCAGAAGACACATATGCAGACACCAACTCACTCAGGTATATATATATACATGTAACAAATACTCATAATCCACAAATACCTGAGTCATTGAAAATACATATCCAACAATGTGTATCATCTCACCTAAAAAGGAACCTATTGCTGAACTTGTGAGATGTTTATTTGGCTGTTGTATTTTCAATTATATGGCTCTTACGGGACACCCTAAACCATTGATGTAGAGAATAGTGGAATCACTATTCTAAGCCGGTGCCTCGACAATGAGATTCACCATCCATACTGAATATTGACGACTGGTGTGTGGGATGTGTCGGGCTTCCTTTTATAAGGTCATGCACACCCATACACCATCGTTGGTTTCCCCACATTATGAGATATGGCTTGATGGTTTGGTATGAAATATTATATAAATTAAACAAACATGCTTGTACTAAAGTGACTATTGATTGACCCAATATATATATTATATTTTGTATTAAATGAAAGCTGTATGTGTATGTAGGTTTGCTGGAATATACACATGTGAGGAGGTTGTTAGTGAAAGTGGAAGCAATCTACGTCGTCTGCAGGCTCTCTATCTTCAACAGCTGCGTGGTCTCGCCAGTAGACTGAGAGAGGGACGACGGAATTACCTACAGAGCCTCAAAGCAGAAAGAGATTCTTACTGTGAGTACATTATTCAAATATTTTCTTTAAAAAAGAAATAGAATATTGTGGTGAGCACATACCATTTGTTATAGTAGTATATTTATTATATCAAGTGTGGTGCCTACGCCGGTCAAAGGTCACCGAAAGAGTGGGAAGGCTGAAGTGGCAATGGGCAGGTCATGTGGCAAGACAGAGAGATGATAGATGGACCCCCAAAATTCTGAATTGGAGACCATACCATAATAGAAGAGGTGTAGGGAGACCACAGAGGAGATGGACTGACGACATTGTCGAACTGGTGGGACATGGGTGGAAGCAGAGCGCCCAGGATAGAGAGAAGTGGAAAACTCAGGAAGAGGCCTTTATCCACCAGTGGAGTGAAAGGGGCTGAAGAAGAGGAAGAGGTGGTAAAAAATCAACAGAGTGGTGTCTCTCACTTTTCAATAAATGTTGGAAAGCTGTGGGTATACTTCGTCGGATTGGAGAAATGCTGTAGTAGTTCCTCTCTTCAAAGGGAAGGGATCGAAACTCAACTGCAAAAATTATAGAGCTATCAGCTTGTTAAGTTTGGTTGGTAAGATGTATGCAAGAATTATTGATATACACAAGATATGGGATGCTCAATGTGCATTTGTAGGTGGCAGAGGATGTATCGATCAAATTTTCTCCTTACGCATAACTACCATAAAGCAATTTAATTTTATTGCTATCTATGGAGCAATTTAAATTTGATGTACCTACAATTTAGTTGAGTGAAATGGTAAACTTTTTAAAAATATTTGTACAATCCCAATGACAACTGTGAAGTGTGAAAATATGTTAAAATTTATCTTGTACATATTAATAATAAAAATATCACACACTGGTGGGCTTATTGCCATTATGCAATTTCTTCCAACTTATTAACACTTGCTTGCACCCTGCGCAAGTGCCAGTTTATTGCCATTTGGCAATTGATTCCAAATTACTAGTATTACCAGCCCATAGAAGTAAGAATTGTGTGAGAAACAGTTTTATATAAATAGATGTAGGTACATATTATGTACAGTAGGTTTTTTTGACCGAAGTCCTTGCTGAATGTTGTGGCGGATATGAGATATAACTTGGATCCCACAAGCCAGCGGGATTAAGGACATCAATTCTGGATTTGTTTATTATAAACTATGTATCACAAATCTAAATTCTGATACAATAAAAAACAAAGTGAATAAAAGTATAATTTCCTTTTAGGTAGTATATCATCACAAGAAGTAAAAACAGCTGAAGAAAGGAGAGATCTGAAGTTACTCAAGGCAATAACATCATACCGCAAGAGACACGGAGTGGACGCTGTATTGTACAAGAAACTGCACGACAAGAGAGCAAAGGTAATAAATACACCATACTAGAGTCTGATAGAAAATTTCCGCATTAAATTTCTTAATATCTGCACATCCTTTGTTTGTGGACTGGTTCTCAAGCTATCTTCGTGATCGAAAACAACATTGTACCCCCCGAACAAATTTCTAAATACATCTATTTGGAAACCGAAAGCCAAATCTCAAAGTTTGGCTTTTCTTACTCTTCTCAATATTCATCAATCTGATTGTGAGAAGTCTTCGGTGCTTCTATCACATCTATGCTGATGATCTTCAACTTTACATAGATTTCTTAGCTAATGACATAAATAATGCCATACAAACTGTGAATTCTGATCTCGACTACATAAGCAAATGGGCCACTGAAAATGGTATTTTTCTTAACCCTATCAAATCTCATACCATTATCTTCAGGAGTACAAAACTTCAGACTAAACTTACTTCAAACACTGTTCCCCTTCCTGTACTCAATGGCACAGTAATGCCTTTAACCAAAACAGTGAAAAATCTAGGAATTCTGTTCAATCAACATCTTTCTTGGATTGAACAAGTCAATGAAGAAAACTTTTCTATAGTATTCACTCATTCATAAAACTTGCAACCAGCAACATAAAGCTAGCACAAACTCTCCTTTTTCTATAGTATTCACTCATTCATAAAACTTGCAACCAACAACATAAAGCTAGCACAAACTCTCCTTTTTCTATAGTATTCACTCATTCATAAAACTTGCAACCAACAACATAAAGCTAGCACAAACTCTCCTTTTTCTATAGTATTCACTCATTCATAAAACTTGCAACCAACAACATAAAGTTAGCACAAACTCTCCTTTTTCTATAGTATTCACTCATTCATAAAACTTGCAACCAACAACATAAAGCTAGCACAAACTCTCCTTTTTCTATAGTATTCACTCATTCATAAAACTTGCAACCAACAACATAAAGCTAGCACAAACTCTCCTTTTTCTATAGTATTCACTCATTCATAAAACTTGCAACCAACAACATAAAGCTAGCATAAACTCTCCTTTTTCTATAGTATTCACTCATTCATAAAACTTGCAACCAACAACATAAAGCTAGCACAAACTCTCCTTTTTCTATAGTATTCACTCATTCATAAAACTTGCAACCAACAACATAAAGCTAGCACAAACTCTCCTTTTTCCCATTCTCGATTTGCTATTTGGATCTTAATCAGGAACTTCTAAACAAATTAGAGTGATTATAAAATATCTGCATACATTTACATTTAACCTTCGCAAATACGATCACATTTCGTCTGCACCGGGATCAACACACCTTTTGTCTTCTGTTTAACATTTTGAACAACCCTTTGCTCCCATCATATCTGATCGATTCTCTTGGACTCCTGCTTCCATCTAGAGAAGAAAGAACCCTCGCCTTCCCATCACATGCTACAGCTTTCTATTCATGGACCAACTTAGCCCTTGACATTAGAACTGCACCAACGTTAGCAACATTCAAAATTAGATTAAGCGCGCACTCCTACTTTCTATTTCCTAATCAACTTCCCATTAGTTTAGTTTACCAATTCCTTTATTTCCTCTCCCTTCCCTCTCATAGTGTTGTTGAGGTTTCATCTAACATTTGTTTAAGCTTCATTATTGTGTATATTGTTAAACTTTTTATTTTTTAGTATATAAATAATGTTTTTGGATTTATAGTTTAATGAAGTATTTTTATATATATTATGTGTACTAAATCACACTCATCCATATATGTAACAGATAGTTGTCTGGAAAAAATTGCCACTAGGCAATAAGTCCACCATTTGTACTGGCAAAAAAGTGTTTAGTAAAAATATATCTACCTACTTGTTTAACAAGGACTTGCGTGATTGAGCATTTTACATAATTCAATTACAAAAAACTTTATTTTATTTTAAAATAAGTACACACAAGGGTTGTTGCATCCGCTGTTGGAATTTGGAAGATGGTCCCAAAGATGGGGTACTGTGTTGACAAAAGAGTTTAAGAAACTACTGGTTTGTGTAATGTTGAAATTTGGAAGATGGTTCCGAAGATGGGGTACTGTGTTGACAAAAGAGTTTAAGAAACTACTAGTTTGTGTAATGTTGAAATTTCACCGTGAACGGGTGTTGAGAATGAATGACTATTGTGAATGGGTGGAAGAGGGACCAGAGATGCAAGTTTATGGATACTCCAAGAAAGTGGATAGGTAGAGTGCAGAAATTAGACAGCCTTGGGTTTTGAGACGGAGAGAGGATGATTGTATGTATAATATATTTCAGATAACCAACGGCAATGCTCGCAGTACAGTCCCCCCCAGCGGACGTTGTGTCTTCACTGAAGGTGGTGTCAAATGTTCCCGACTGTCCATGCCGTCTGCCAGACACTGCCTCAAGCACATACTCACAGACAGACATCAGGTACATATATTATATTATTATAGTCTTGTTACATTTATAAACACTTTTATATATTAATTAAAAACTGGTCATATTGTTTTTGAGGGTATGTCAGATATACATGTATGAAGTAATATTTCTGGCGCAGTTCAGGAGAGACATCTATGCAAAATCATTGTCACCTTATGTATAAGGATTGTAGCTATCATTACTAACAAAATGAATTTCTCAATAGATGATATTACAATTAAGTTTCATTGTCTTGCTTATTTTCAAACAATGCGTTGTCGCCCTGTAACATAATATACAATTTTGATTGATGAGATAAATCAATATAAAAGCATAATTGGTGAATGTTGCGCAAGCATTTAAAGTGATGACAGTTTGTGAGCTCTGTGGGTTTCTGGTTCTCCTATAGGTAGTCATAAAATATTATTCTTACTTTGTTTCATTGCTATACTGAATAATGTTATCATTTTGCTAAATTAAGTTCCTCTAATTTAAAACTTATCAAAAGGAAATTGTAATCTTTTTAAGGATAAAACTTATCTTCTATAATTATTATAATAACACTAATTTTGTCTAACGATTTGTGCATATTTAACTGTATGTGATGTTTCCTGTTTTTAACGTATAACAACACCAAATGTAACTAGGAAGTGCATTTTAAATTAAACCTACTATATTTGTGTGTTAAGTTTCTTCTATAGAGCACTATGTTATTTTACTTGCTGCGGTACCTATACTAACAATGCAGCTGAATTTACGAGCTGAATCTTTCATATCTAATAATATTTTCATCCTGAGATAGGAGCAGTCAAATTGAAACCAGTAAAATATATGAAATCAATTTGTATTTAGTTAAATTATATTGACTGCAATCTGACCACAAATAGTAATTATTTTTAGCTTTCTGTTTATAATGTACCAATTATCTGTTAGGCACTTGATTTGGTAAAATTGTGCAACCCTTTTTGTTATTTCATTGAAATCTATCTCCAATAAACGATACCACTACTGATACATTTGTTGAAAAAAACCAGTCTAACTTAGTTTAACACTTACGCAGTTTTGAAAGTGCCCAAACATGGGATCATTGAGGTAAAGTTGTTAATAATTATTATGGTCAGCTACTATCAGATGGGTCGATGGCAGAGTATTTAGCGCACTGGGTTAATAATTAAGTGGTCGCCAGTTCAAATCCTGCCTCAACCGATTTCGTTCACCTATAGCACAAGCATTTATGCTTAATTTAGGGAATGCAGGAAGATGTATATGTACTTGTTTTACTTAAAAAATGAAGATATAAAAAAAAACTATAGTAATAATATGTCGGTATAACAATATTACACAGGTGTTGTTCAGAGGTTGTGGTGCATCCCGTGCTGGGTTGGTCTGCAGTGAGCCAATTCCTTCATTGAATCCATCTCACACGTGTTATCTGCATCAGGAACTTATGCCTTATCAAATATTCACATTAAAGGTTGGTACACATTACAAATATACATTACATAATAATACCACATTGGCACAGGACATGCGGGTGTCTTGGGTTCAATATCCAGCAGGCGAGAAAGTTTGTCAAAATGAATATTACAATAATACATTGTTGGAAAGGTATATTTGTGTAAAATAAGAGTAACTGTGGCGCTGGTCCCTATTCACTATTCAATAAGAGTTATATCTTATAAAGAGTATATTTCAAAATGGACAACTTATACGGGTTTGTCGTGATTGTATTTTTTTGTTCACCTGAAAAGAGCTTTCCAACAATATACATAAACATGGGTACCAAAACACCCATAATCCTTAATTTAATCTCATTTCTCACACAATTATTTCTTCTCTGGACTGGAACCACTAGTTACTCTAATTCACCACTCGCACAAGGTGCAAGGAAGTGCTAATACTTATGAAAATAATGAATTACTTGTAGAAGTATCAAAAAACTGATAGAGTAGTTGCATCTTTAAATATTATAGGTAGGTAATTGTTATAAATAACAACTCTCATAGGATCATGACATGTATTGTCAAAGATATGATAGAGTAGTTGCATCTTTAAATATTATAGGTAGGTAGGTAATTGTTATAAATAACAACTCTCATAGGATCATGACATGTATTGTCAAAGATATGATAGAGTAGTTGCATCTTTAAATATTATAGGTAGGTAGGTAATTGTTATAAATAACAACTCTCATAGGATCATGACATGTATTGTCAAAGATATGATAGAGTAGTTGCATCTTTAAATATTATAGGTAGGTAGGTAATTGTTATAAATAACAACTCTCATAGGATCATGACATGTATTGTCAAAGATATGATAGAGTAGTTGCATCTTTAAATATTATAGGTAGGTAGGTAATTGTTATAAATAACAACTCTCATAGGATCATGACATGTATTGTCAAAGATATGATAGAGTAGTTGCATCTTTAAATATTATAGGTAGGTAATTGTTATAAATAACAACTCTCATAGGATCATGACATGTATTGTCAAAGATATGATAGAGTAGTTGCATCTTTAAATATTATAGGTAGGTAATTGTTATAAATAACAACTCTCATAGGATCATGACATGTATTGTCAAAGATATGATAGAGTAGTTGCATCTTTAAATATTATAGGTAGGTAATTGTTATAAATAACAACTCTCATAGGATCATGACATGTATTGTCAAAGATATGATAGAGTAGTTGCATCTTTAAATATTATAGGTAGGTAATTGTTATAAATAACAACTCTCATAGGATCATGACATGTATTGTCAAAGATATGATAGAGTAGTTGCATCTTTAAATATTATAGGTAGGTAATTGTTATAAATAACAACTCTCATAGGATCATGACATGTATTGTCAAAGATATGATAGAGTAGTTGCATCTTTAAATATTATAGGTAGGTAATTGTTATAAATAACAACTCTCATAGGATCATGACATGTATTGTCAAAGATATGATAGAGTAGTTGCATCTTTAAATATTATAGGTAGGTAATTGTTATAAATAACAACTCTCATAGGATCATGACATGTATTGTCAAAGATATGATAGAGTAGTTGCATCTTTAAATATTATAGGTAGGTAGGTAATTGTTATAAATAACAACTCTCATAGGATCATGACATGTATTGTCAAAGATATGATAGAGTAGTTGCATCTTTAAATATTATAGGTAGGTAGGTAATTGTTATAAATAACAACTCTCATAGGATCATGACATGTATTGTCAAAGATATGATAGAGTAGTTGCATCTTTAAATATTATAGGTAGGTAATTGTTATAAATAACAACTCTCATAGGATCATGACATGTATTGTCAAAGATATGATAGAGTAGTTGCATCTTTAAATATTATAGGTAGGTAATTGTTATAAATAACAACTCTCATAGGATCATGACATGTATTGTCAAAGATATGATAGAGTAGTTGCATCTTTAAATATTATAGGTAGGTAATTGTTATAAATAACAACTCTCATAGGATCATGACATGTATTGTCAAAGATATGATAGAGTAGTTGCATCTTTAAATATTATAGGTAGGTAATTGTTATAAATAACAACTCTCATAGGATCATGACATGTATTGTCAAAGATATGATAGAGTAGTTGCATCTTTAAATATTATAGGTAGGTAATTGTTATAAATAACAACTCTCATAGGATCATGACATGTATTGTCAAAGATATGATAGAGTAGTTGCATCTTTAAATATTATAGGTAGGTAATTGTTATAAATAACAACTCTCATAGGATCATGACATGTATTGTCAAAGATATGATAGAGTAGTTGCATCTTTAAATATTATAGGTAGGTAATTGTTATAAATAACAACTCTCATAGGATCATGACATGTATTGTCAAAGATATGATAGAGTAGTTGCATCTTTAAATATTATAGGTAGGTAATTGTTATAAATAACAACTCTCATAGGATCATGACATGTATTGTCAAAGATATGATAGAGTAGTTGCATCTTTAAATATTATAGGTAGGTAATTGTTATAAATAACAACTCTCATAGGATCATGACATGTATTGTCAAAGATATGATAGAGTAGTTGCATCTTTAAATATTATAGGTAGGTAATTGTTATAAATAACAACTCTCATAGGATCATGACATGTATTGTCAAAGATATGATAGAGTAGTTGCATCTTTAAATATTATAGGTAGGTAGGTAATTGTTATAAATAACAACTCTCATAGGATCATGACATGTATTGTCAAAGATATGATAGAGTAGTTGCATCTTTAAATATTATAGGTAGGTAATTGTTATAAATAACAACTCTCATAGGATCATGACATGTATTGTCAAAGATATGATAGAGTAGTTGCATCTTTAAATATTATAGGTAGGTAATTGTTATAAATAACAACTCTCATAGGATCATGACATGTATTGTCAAAGATATGATAGAGTAGTTGCATCTTTAAATATTATAGGTAGGTAATTGTTATAAATAACAACTCTCATAGGATCATGACATGTATTGTCAAAGATATGATAGAGTAGTTGCATCTTTAAATATTATAGGTAGGTAATTGTTATAAATAACAACTCTCATAGGATCATGACATGTATTGTCAAAGATATGATAGAGTAGTTGCATCTTTAAATATTATAGGTAGGTAATTGTTATAAATAACAACTCTCATAGGATCATGACATGTATTGTCAAAGATATGATAGAGTAGTTGCATCTTTAAATATTATAGGTAGGTAATTGTTATAAATAACAACTCTCATAGGATCATGACATGTATTGTCAAAGATATGATAGAGTAGTTGCATCTTTAAATATTATAGGTAGGTAGGTAATTGTTATAAATAACAACTCTCATAGGATCATGACATGTATTGTCAAAGATATGATAGAGTAGTTGCATCTTTAAATATTATAGGTAGGTAGGTAATTGTTATAAATAACAACTCTCATAGGATCATGACATGTATTGTCAAAGATATGATAGAGTAGTTGCATCTTTAAATATTATAGGTAGGTAATTGTTATAAATAACAACTCTCATAGGATCATGACATGTATTGTCAAAGATATGATAGAGTAGTTGCATCTTTAAATATTATAGGTAGGTAATTGTTATAAATAACAACTCTCATAGGATCATGACATGTATTGTCAAAGATATGATAGAGTAGTTGCATCTTTAAATATTATAGGTAGGTAATTGTTATAAATAACAACTCTCATAGGATCATGACATGTATTGTCAAAGATATGATAGAGTAGTTGCATCTTTAAATATTATAGGTAGGTAATTGTTATAAATAACAACTCTCATAGGATCATGACATGTATTGTCAAAGATATGATAGAGTAGTTGCATCTTTAAATATTATAGGTAGGTAATTGTTATAAATAACAACTCTCATAGGATCATGACATGTATTGTCAAAGATATGATAGAGTAGTTGCATCTTTAAATATTATAGGTAGGTAATTGTTATAAATAACAACTCTCATAGGATCATGACATGTATTGTCAAAGATATGATAGAGTAGTTGCATCTTTAAATATTATAGGTAGGTAATTGTTATAAATAACAACTCTCATAGGATCATGACATGTATTGTCAAAGATATGATAGAGTAGTTGCATCTTTAAATATTATAGGTAGGTAGGTAATTGTTATAAATAACAACTCTCATAGGATCATGACATGTATTGTCAAAGATATGATAGAGTAGTTGCATCTTTAAATATTATAGGTAGGTAATTGTTATAAATAACAACTCTCATAGGATCATGACATGTATTGTCAAAGATATGATAGAGTAGTTGCATCTTTAAATATTATAGGTAGGTAATTGTTATAAATAACAACTCTCATAGGATCATGACATGTATTGTCAAAGATATGATAGAGTAGTTGCATCTTTAAATATTATAGGTAGGTAATTGTTATAAATAACAACTCTCATAGGATCATGACATGTATTGTCAAAGATATGATAGAGTAGTTGCATCTTTAAATATTATAGGTAGGTAATTGTTATAAATAACAACTCTCATAGGATCATGACATGTATTGTCAAAGATATGATAGAGTAGTTGCATCTTTAAATATTATAGGTAGGTAATTGTTATAAATAACAACTCTCATAGGATCATGACATGTATTGTCAAAGATATGATAGAGTAGTTGCATCTTTAAATATTATAGGTAGGTAGGTAATTGTTATAAATAACAACTCTCATAGGATCATGACATGTATTGTCAAAGATATGATAGAGTAGTTGCATCTTTAAATATTATAGGTAGGTAATTGTTATAAATAACAACTCTCATAGGATCATGACATGTATTGTCAAAGATATGATAGAGTAGTTGCATCTTTAAATATTATAGGTAGGTAATTGTTATAAATAACAACTCTCATAGGATCATGACATGTATTGTCAAAGATATGATAGAGTAGTTGCATCTTTAAATATTATAGGTAGGTAATTGTTATAAATAACAACTCTCATAGGATCATGACATGTATTGTCAAAGATATGATAGAGTAGTTGCATCTTTAAATATTATAGGTAGGTAATTGTTATAAATAACAACTCTCATAGGATCATGACATGTATTGTCAAAGATATGATAGAGTAGTTGCATCTTTAAATATTATAGGTAGGTAGGTAATTGTTATAAATAACAACTCTCATAGGATCATGACATGTATTGTCAAAGATATGATAGAGTAGTTGCATCTTTAAATATTATAGGTAGGTAATTGTTATAAATAACAACTCTCATAGGATCATGACATGTATTGTCAAAGATATGATAGAGTAGTTGCATCTTTAAATATTATAGGTAGGTAGGTAATTGTTATAAATAACAACTCTCATAGGATCATGACATGTATTGTCAAAGATATGATAGAGTAGTTGCATCTTTAAATATTATAGGTAGGTAGGTAATTGTTATAAATAACAACTCTCATAGGATCATGACATGTATTGTCAAAGATATGATAGAGTAGTTGCATCTTTAAATATTATAGGTAGGTAATTGTTATAAATAACAACTCTCATAGGATCATGACATGTATTGTCAAAGATATGATAGAGTAGTTGCATCTTTAAATATTATAGGTAGGTAGGTAATTGTTATAAATAACAACTCTCATAGGATCATGACATGTATTGTCAAAGATATGATAGAGTAGTTGCATCTTTAAATATTATAGGTAGGTAGGTAATTGTTATAAATAACAACTCTCATAGGATCATGACATGTATTGTCAAAGATATGATAGAGTAGTTGCATCTTTAAATATTATAGGTAGGTAGGTAATTGTTATAAATAACAACTCTCATAGGATCATGACATGTATTGTCAAAGATATGATAGAGTAGTTGCATCTTTAAATATTATAGGTAGGTAGGTAATTGTTATAAATAACAACTCTCATAGGATCATGACATGTATTGTCAAAGATATGATAGAGTAGTTGCATCTTTAAATATTATAGGTAGGTAGGTAATTGTTATAAATAACAACTCTCATAGGATCATGACATGTATTGTCAAAGATATGATAGAGTAGTTGCATCTTTAAATATTATAGGTAG
The DNA here is from genome assembly GCA_963576475.1 of Molanna angustata. Lineage (NCBI taxonomy): Eukaryota > Metazoa > Arthropoda > Insecta > Trichoptera > Molannidae > Molanna > Molanna angustata. The sequence continues at coordinate 52,246,521 of OY754965.1, read as the reverse complement.
GTAGGTAATTGTTATAAATAACAACTCTCATAGGATCATGACATGTATTGTCAAAGATATGATAGAGTAGTTGCATCTTTAAATATTATAGGTAGGTAGGTAATTGTTATAAATAACAACTCTCATAGGATCATGACATGTATTGTCAAAGATATGATAGAGTAGTTGCATCTTTAAATATTATAGGTAGGTAGGTAATTGTTATAAATAACAACTCTCATAGGATCATGACATGTATTGTCAAAGATATGATAGAGTAGTTGCATCTTTAAATATTATAGGTAGGTAGGTAATTGTTATAAATAACAACTCTCATAGGATCATGACATGTATTGTCAAAGATATGATAGAGTAGTTGCATCTTTAAATATTATAGGTAGGTAGGTAATTGTTATAAATAACAACTCTCATAGGATCATGACATGTATTGTCAAAGATATGATAGAGTAGTTGCATCTTTAAATATTATAGGTAGGTAATTGTTATAAATAACAACTCTCATAGGATCATGACATGTATTGTCAAAGATATGATAGAGTAGTTGCATCTTTAAATATTATAGGTAGGTAGGTAATTGTTATAAATAACAACTCTCATAGGATCATGACATGTATTGTCAAAGATATGATAGAGTAGTTGCATCTTTAAATATTATAGGTAGGTAGGTAATTGTTATAAATAACAACTCTCATAGGATCATGACATGTATTGTCAAAGATATGATAGAGTAGTTGCATCTTTAAATATTATAGGTAGGTAGGTAATTGTTATAAATAACAACTCTCATAGGATCATGACATGTATTGTCAAAGATATGATAGAGTAGTTGCATCTTTAAATATTATAGGTAGGTAGGTAATTGTTATAAATAACAACTCTCATAGGATCATGACATGTATTGTCAAAGATATGATAGAGTAGTTGCATCTTTAAATATTATAGGTAGGTAGGTAATTGTTATAAATAACAACTCTCATAGGATCATGACATGTATTGTCAAAGATATGATAGAGTAGTTGCATCTTTAAATATTATAGGTAGGTAGGTAATTGTTATAAATAACAACTCTCATAGGATCATGACATGTATTGTCAAAGATATGATAGAGTAGTTGCATCTTTAAATATTATAGGTAGGTAGGTAATTGTTATAAATAACAACTCTCATAGGATCATGACATGTATTGTCAAAGATATGATAGAGTAGTTGCATCTTTAAATATTATAGGTAGGTAGGTAATTGTTATAAATAACAACTCTCATAGGATCATGACATGTATTGTCAAAGATATGATAGAGTAGTTGCATCTTTAAATATTATAGGTAGGTAATTGTTATAAATAACAACTCTCATAGGATCATGACATGTATTGTCAAAGATATGATAGAGTAGTTGCATCTTTAAATATTATAGGTAGGTAATTGTTATAAATAACAACTCTCATAGGATCATGACATGTATTGTCAAAGATATGATAGAGTAGTTGCATCTTTAAATATTATAGGTAGGTAGGTAATTGTTATAAATAACAACTCTCATAGGATCATGACATGTATTGTCAAAGATATGATAGAGTAGTTGCATCTTTAAATATTATAGGTAGGTAGGTAATTGTTATAAATAACAACTCTCATAGGATCATGACATGTATTGTCAAAGATATGATAGAGTAGTTGCATCTTTAAATATTATAGGTAGGTAGGTAATTGTTATAAATAACAACTCTCATAGGATCATGACATGTATTGTCAAAGATATGATAGAGTAGTTGCATCTTTAAATATTATAGGTAGGTAGGTAATTGTTATAAATAACAACTCTCATAGGATCATGACATGTATTGTCAAAGATATGATAGAGTAGTTGCATCTTTAAATATTATAGGTAGGTAATTGTTATAAATAACAACTCTCATAGGATCATGACATGTATTGTCAAAGATATGATAGAGTAGTTGCATCTTTAAATATTATAGGTAGGTAGGTAATTGTTATAAATAACAACTCTCATAGGATCATGACATGTATTGTCAAAGATATGATAGAGTAGTTGCATCTTTAAATATTATAGGTAGGTAATTGTTATAAATAACAACTCTCATAGGATCATGACATGTATTGTCAAAGATATGATAGAGTAGTTGCATCTTTAAATATTATAGGTAGGTAGGTAATTGTTATAAATAACAACTCTCATAGGATCATGACATGTATTGTCAAAGATATGATAGAGTAGTTGCATCTTTAAATATTATAGGTAGGTAATTGTTATAAATAACAACTCTCATAGGATCATGACATGTATTGTCAAAGATATGATAGAGTAGTTGCATCTTTAAATATTATAGGTAGGTAATTGTTATAAATAACAACTCTCATAGGATCGGGTCAACTTATAGGATCATGATAATGTAATGTTCTAATGTTGTCCAGGTAAACCTGTTAGGTGTATACCTACCCATTGTGTGTATGGCCAACATTAGACAGTAATTTCTGTGCTGCATTTCTATTTTTGTTTGGTATGTTGATTTTGCATGGTTCTATCTGTAGCCATATTTGTAGTTTCAATAATTTCCAGCAATTGCAACATGGACTTGATTTTGAGACATAGAAGTTATATAAATAATTGTATTGTTTCCCAGAAAAATGAATCAGACTCTGAGGAGACAAGTGTGGAAGGTGGAGATCATCATCATCATCATCAGCAGCAGCAACAGCAGTACAAGACAGAAGAACAGTCAACGTGATATTGGATGGCCGCAGGGGGCCGGCGTTATCACCTTTAGTCCCTTCACTTGATCAATCAACGGTGCCTTAATACCTACCTATATTTGAGGAATGGAAATTGGAGGTCTTACTACATGTCACTTGTTAGTTGTGTTTGTTTCTTCATATAAGGAATAATACACAATACTTATAATTGAATTGTTCACTTTCATTAGGTACCTGACATACGAGTATAAAAATAAGGAAATATGTTTAATTAATACTTGACATATTCATCAATCTTTGTCTGTCTTCTTTGCTCATTCCCATATTTGTTGGGCTAGGAATAGTTGGTATGTCATCACCACCTACATAACATGGTTTATGTTATTTCTTTTAACAATGTCCACAGTGACTAAAAACACAAGTTAACCTCATGTCACCTCACTTTCAAATCCGTTGTAAAGTCTGATTTTTTTTTAAAGTGCCAAAGCTCATAGGGTGACCATGGTGTAAAAGAAAAAAATATGGGATTTTTTTTATCATTTCATGATATAAAACGGTTGTAACTTGCACATGCATATATCTTCAAAACCTTCAAATCTACTCATACCTATACTTACCCCCGGTACCATGCGGCTTTAATGGGTCTACATTATTAGGTATTTTCTGCAAATGTTAATGGGCATCTCCTGGGAAAGTAATATTTAAACAAAATATTTATTTGATACTTTTTATTAGGAATATAAAAATAATACATTATGAAGTAATTAATCCTTATAATAATAAACAGTTACATATTAAAGATGGGTCGGTGGCAGAGCGGTTAGCGCGCTGGGCTAGTAATCCAGTGGTCGCTAGTTCGAATCCTGCCTCGACCGATTTCGTTCACCTATAGCACAAGCATTTATTTGCTTATTTTAGGGAACGTAGGAAGATGTATATGTACTTTGTTTAACAAGAACATATTCATTTTTTTATATTAAAAAAAAATAAATGTTATTTTACAAAATAATAAATTATATTATACAAAATATTTACATAATAGTTCCTTGAGGCAAACACACATACATAAATAATATAACTATCTAACTAATACAAATAAATAATGGACATTTATTCTATACTAAGACGGTGATAACACATGTTTATAATAATAATTATATATCGATATTAAACTAAAAATAAAATGCATAAGTTAGAAATAAAAAAATCATCAATGAAAACAATTCTAATTTAGAACACATGGTCACCATAAAAAATCAAACGTGCGCACACTTCGAGAGATAGATACGTACTGTCGGGTTTGTTGATGTTTGTTGTTAAGGACACCAAATGGTGTAAACCAATCAGCAACCACGATTCTACTAATACATTTACATGCGTAAATACTATGCATTTTTTTTGTGTATGTATAGAATTGGCACTTTAAAAAAAATCTGACTTTACAATATTGTGGATTGAATCCAATAATTGATTTGGCTACAAGTTATATATCTTTGAAGTTCCAATGTCCAAACCAGCTAAAGGAAGAGTGTCATTAATTATTATAGAGTTTATTGTAAAAGATTCAACTATCAAGTTATGTATGTTAAAAATAAATATACCAATTACTCAAGAGTTGAATTGAAACAAATATCTCTTCCTTTGGGACTTTGTTGAGAAGAACAGAACGGACTCTGCTAATATTACAGATTTCATTAAAAGTTGTCTTTGTGTTGTATGTCTCTCTATACATAATGTTCCATAGTTCTATAATGTAGCATGACAACAATAATAAATGTTTATATTATTAGTGTAGAGTTATATATTTGTGGAAATTGATTCTGTGTGTCATATAAATATACATATGTGTATTGAACTAGCAATACAATTGCAATTTTATTTGGTATGTACGTAGGATTGGAATTAATAAAATAAAGAAACAAAAATATCTTCTCAGCTTCTTTTATTCATATAATCATATTTAATACATTTTCCGGATCTCCATGCAACGCCTCTAGCACTTCCAGATTTCCCACATGTATATATATGGTGTATGTGAACTTAAATGAAGTTTTAATTTTAAAAAATGTATGCTCAGCACCTTCCACCGTCTAGCTTCAGTGGTTAAACTACGAGACTAGTAAGAAAAATAGCAGTTGACAGAATATAAGTGATACCTTAAGGGGGTGTATGTGTAAAATTAATGTAGGCTCAAAAGTCAAAAATAAATACAAAAATAATTTATATGATTGAAGGTATAGTTGAATCCTGTAATGGAGGAGGGACATATGAGTGAAACACTACAACTTTGAACAAGGAATTTAATTACCGTCGTATTTCTTTGGACAAATTACAGATTATGAGATTGTATTCTGAAAGTTTCATCACAATGTATCTGTGCATGTGTTATGTACAGCGTGTTTATTTCACTTTATTGTTTATAGACTAAAGTACTCATTCGATTTATTTCAAATAATATGTATTTCTAATACTCGCTTATACCCCATTAGATTTTGAAGGATATCTGAACAGTGCTTCTCAATTTTTTAAACATCAAATATTTTTAAAGTGACTCCAAGCTCAGGAAACTAAAAATTTGAAATTGGTAAAAAGACACATCACTTTCAAAAAATGACATTGAAGAATTATCATGTCTTCATAGTAAAATACTTAAATAAAAAAATAATTGTACAAACTCATTTCATGAAAATGTGGAAAATTTTCCATAAAATTTTTTAATACATTATGGAGTGACTTGTTAGTGAGAAGTTTAAAGTTGGCCACAACCCACCCGTTTTTTTTATAAAATTAAAGCTATGAATGACTCCTCTACTAACTTTATAAAAAGTCACTTAAAAAAATATCCCTCGATATGTATAATAATGATATGATTGTGTGATAATAAATGAAGCCAGGAAGCACAAGTTTATTTAGTGTACAAATTAGAAGCTATAAGTAATTATTATATAAACATTAATTTGTATTATATAATTATGTACCTACAAGTAAATACATATTATATTCATCTTATTAATGAAGCACTTTGTAATATGTAATACATTCTTCTTGCTTATTTTGTTCTATTAACTAATTTGCCTTAGCTTTTGTATTAATTCAATTATTTTTACAAAACTAAGTGGTTCCATATGAAGCAAACAAATTGATTATTTTATTTTGTGTTTAAAATTGTGAAATGGAGAAGTTGACATATACCTACCTATAAATATACAAATAAATACCAAAAATATTTTTATCTTGTTTTTATTGTCCTTAAATAGATGTAACACATTGAGATGGTTTGGCCACTTGGAAAGAATGAATGAGGATCGCCTGACGAAGAAGATATACAAGGCAGACAGGAATGGAATAAAAGGTCGAGATCGTCCAAGAAAAGTATGGCACGATCATGTAAATGATATTTTGAAAGGTGGATATGTAAGAACAGACGAACATGTATAATATAATAATTTGGATGATTTATATAGTGCCATTTTCGTGAGTATCTCACCTCAAGCACGCTGAAAATAAGACTATACATGAATGTTGACAAGGCAATGAATGTGTGCCAAGATATAAAAAATTGGCTTTCAGTTCTCTCTGCCTACCACACCAATTCCGTTGGTAGAAATAGTGGTATAGTTTGTATGTATTCTTCAACTATACATACTATCACCATCAACAGTTGGATCTCATGTGTTACATTAACCAAGTATACTAAGCTTGAGTGTATGTAAATTATGTAAGTATTAGAAAACCTTTGAATTTTAGGCTCGTAGATATTTATTTATTAAGTTCTACGCTCATGAGAGCATTTATAAAAATTAATTAAACAAAAAAATAAACATGCATTACCATAATCATAAAAAACAATAAAATAATACAATGTAAAAAACAAAGGCAAATTAAAATTAATAATAAAAAAACAATACATGAAAAATTTTTTTTTAATAAAATTCTTAGACAAAAAAGAAAAACATAATAAGTTAAAAATATACTAGTAAAATAAATACACAAATGCAAAAAATAGAAAAAATATGCATAAAAAAGATAATAATGTAATGAAAGCAAAGAATAAGACGATAATTAAAAAAGTTACATGTTATTAAAAAGGGTTCTGTGCATCTCCCTTTTACAAAAGCCAATACCAACATTAAAAAAGTCTATACTTGAGGAATATATCACGGTATGAGCTTTCATATTTTTGGATTTTGTTGTGTTCCACTGCAAAAGTTTTAATAAGAAGGATAATAATGTCACATGGCACTGGATTGGATCAAAACCTGGCTTTGTGCCATATGGCACACAGCCAGGTTTATTTAACCTGCCTGTGAGGAGAAACATATTCATTAAATTTAATGAACAATTATTAGCAAAATAGAAGGTACACTCTTCCAGATATAGTAGGGGCTGATGGTTGCCCATATGTTGTGTTCTGAGGATTTGTATCAAATTGAGAAGCAGTAAATTTATTAAAGAAATTAAAACAATATTTTATTGTACTGTACATTCTATCAATGCCTGATAATTAATTATATTGTTCATTAATACAGCCTGCGGGGCAAGTCTGGTCAACCGGCGGAATCAAAACCATTCATGTTTACCCATATCATGAATCTAATTATCTTCTGTAATATCTTAAGAACTTTATAAGATAATTATATCCACGATGGGTAAACATGGATGGTTTTGATTCCGCCGGTTGACCAGACTTGTCCCCCTGGTTTTGGTTTTGAACATTTTTGCAAAACCTATAAGTACATAGGTATAAATATTCAATTGTTCAATTGTATATTTAATGACATCTATGGATGAGAGTTAATAATTATTTCATTAGTCTGTTGAAGAAATTTTAAAACATTTCAAAAAATACTATCGTTTTCAAGGCATTGCATTTAATTTTTTACGAAATTCAACAGATGTCGTAGCTCGAAGATATACATTTATGATGTTTCTTGAAATATCGCACCTGTCCGATTGAAGACGAGGTGTTTCGTGGCAGATACCGTCGGAGAGGGGGGCGAACCCAGCGATTGAACACAGACAAGACAAGACAATACACAGCCAGAGTATCGGCGGAAAGTTAAATGACGTTTGTTGTAGCGCCTTTTCAATTTCTACCGAGTCAATTCGAAAATTCAAAGTGACCGCGATATTTTATGCGATAGAAAAAAATACTTGAACATAAAACCGATATAAATGTGTTGTACAAACTTAAAAAAAACTGTGTTTTGTTTCGTATGTTTTCCTTTATTAAAAGTGTTATTTTTTTCTTAATTGTGTCATGTTCCCGGATATATTTAAAATATCCAAGTGTTTTATAAAAATACAACCAATATTTTATACATTACCACGCGATTATTTGGTATATTAAAATTCTATGAATTCATCATTTTTAGACCGATCTAGATTAATCTTATTTATTTTTAATTTGAATATACGCGAGTGTTTAAAAGCTGTATAACGGTACATAAAATATGTTTTAAATATGAATAATACATGAGTACCTACACTGACTTAAAATAAATTAATATTTCCTTGTATTGTGTATGTATTTACTTATTGAATGTACAAAATGAAAGGATAATTATTATTTCAGACTTGGATAACTTTCTCCAGACAATTTCTAATGAATTGTTAGTTTGTACCAAGCGACATAGAGTTCGTAATGCGGTGCATCTGACTGTAATCGATTCCAAATCAAATCGGCTTGATAATTATTTTGTAAAACTGATTATGTTTATTCCAACATTTTGTACTGAAAAATATTTCACTTGATTTGTCTCTATCATTCTTTGTATTTTCATTACGTTTGTGCAGAAAGAGACCAAATCGCCTATCCGCATTCTCAAGTCTGTCTTAAACTGGTTTTGTTTCGCATAATTCATTATAATGTAGGTCGTCTTGTTGGAATACACATACATACACACGACTATAGAGGAGTTTATGATTTTCTTATTTAAAAGTATTTTTTTCTCGTTTTAATCAGCGTGCGTCAAGTGAATGTTTCATATTGTGAATTATAATTAATATTTCCCCACCAAAGTGACATTATTAATAATATTCGTGTGTTAACACTGGTGTTGTATTATGAGGACCGGAAGAGACAATTCATCGTCTGACAGTCCAAGTGGAATCTGTTAAGAGGCCAACAGCACACACTTCCAACATTAACTTATTGGTAAGTATCTGTACTTGGAATATCTCATCCAATAGAATTAGGTTCTGTTTCACTAGTATAGGTATATAGGTACTTAGGTATATGTAATTTGTTACTTGATATGACCCAATCTGTAACTTGATCATAATCTGTCCAACTTGCAATATTTATTAAAAATGAATCTATAACCCCCCTACCCCACCCCCACAATTTCTCTTTCCCTCAACAATCAATTACCGACATACTGAAAAATGCATTTAACGAATTAATATCACTCACTTAGAAATATCAATAAACTAGTTGAAAAAAACTAGTTGAGAAGTTTATAAAAAAAATGTTTTTCTTAGTAAACATGTTTGAGAAACTCTGGAAATTTTGAAAAAATGCTTTGAGATTTTATATTTGTCTATATTTATACCAATTTTCAGCGTTCTAGCTTTTATGGTTTTTGAGATATATGGAAAAATAAAGTATAAATTCGAGAGTTGATAACCCCTGACTGAAAGAAAAATTCAAAATTCTGAGTATGAAAGTTTTGTAGGCCTATAACTATCTATGTATGTATTCTGAAATTTTGAACTCTGTAAATTGAGCGGATCAAAAGTTATAAGGGGGGCACGGACACACAGACACACTAAATGTTCTACTCCGAATTCTGAGTAAATTCGTATATAGAACATATATGCTGCGAAGCCTCTAAGTTGGTGTTTTTTTACTTCAAAGTTGGAAAAACCATGAAAAATATAGACCCTACATACAAATCTCGCGTATCTTGGCTTGAAACATTGTCGATATGTTAAGAGAACAAAGTTCTCTTGAACAAATCGACAGTTGGATAATATCATATTTTAATTCCTTACAAATCTAGTATTCAAGTTAACATGTGAGGTACCTACATTGTATTTTGTTGTGAGACACCGCCTTAGAACAGTGCTTCCACTCTTTTTCATTATCATCCAACAGGCGACATAACATCTCACATAGTTCAGTAATGAGGTTCACCACCCATTCTGAATGTTGCTTTTTAGGTGATATGAAACTAGTGTGATAGGTGTGTATACCTACACGCATGTGTCGTTCTTCGATTTATAAGGTAATGCACACTTATCGCCGGATATGCCGTGATGGTATCTATGTGGGTATGTATAAATACTCATGTCAAATTGATCTCCTCCTGTCTGCCACTTGCAGTAGTTGTGACCTCATCATCCTGCTATCGCAGCCTACTTTTCTCCTTCCGCTCGGATGTCCCTCAGTGAACCTCTCGGGTACTCGTGATGTCGGCATTCTCTGTAGGTTCATGTCCAGCCCATCTCAGCCTGCTCGTCCAGTCAGTCTAGCATAATAATATAGAGAAACGGAAAGAATCGGATTTTATAATCACACAAATAACATAAACAAATTATGTTGAAATAATGTTAAAATCTGCAATTTTCACCTATAAAGAGAATGCGCACTGGTAAACGCAACCACTCCCAGGAGCCACGCTTACCTTTTTCATACCTATATTCAATAAAAACAAAAAAAATATCAAAAATCCAGCCAAAGTGATTAATAGAAAACGTTGCTATCTTTCGGACTTAGATACCACGCATAGTTGATCGAGTTTCACTCTTGACCTATCGTTGATATATTTTCTATTTCACTCTCCGCTTCGTCATATTATTTATACTAATGCCAATGTATGTATGTATGTAATAGAAAATAGAGAGTTACATATGTATGATTTAGCTATTTTTAAACCAATTATTTTATTTGCTTCATATTCTAATCGGGTGTCACGTGGAGAGGAGAGTTAGCAATGAATTCCATATTGATATTTTTTAACAGCGATATGTAAAGCTAAGCACTTTCGATCTCTAGTTGGACTAAAAAGTATTTTAAATATCATTCTATAGTTTATAATTTTTATGTTAAGATGTCGCCTTGTGTCGTGAAAATAAATAAATAAATTACATTTTTCTCTTTTTCTTCTTTTGAAAAAAAATATTGAATTTATAATGTAAAAATAATAATTTATATAGCGCCGTTTAGTGATGCAAGATCACTCCAAGGGCGCTATAGCTTATTTGTTGGCTCACTGAAACATACCAATGTTAGTAGTCTACCGAAGGTGTTAATACTCTGAGCTCCACGTATGTCAAGGAGCAACTTATTTCACTTCACACTAAAACCGCGATCATAGTAAGTCGCCTTATTGACTCCTGTCCAATTATTTTAAAGAGTTGGTACTCTATGATCCAGATGATCTCAATGTAAGCTGTCTTTCTGATGGAACATTCTTTTGGCACAGTTCTTGTGGAGCCAAGTCGTTCAGAGCCTTAAACACCATCAGGCATACCTTATAGTCCACTCTTTCTGGACATTTCAACCAGTGTATTTCATTTTGCAAGAGACGTCATGTATGTGACGTAATCTTTTCTTATTGTAAAATATTATTTATTTATCTTTTGTACATAATATAAACAAATATAATGCACACTGGCGGGCTTATTGCCACTAAATAATTTCTTCCAACCAACCAGATAACAAATTATGACAAAATTACATATGCATCAACAAAAATATGTATTACATACATCAGCAACAGAATAAAAGAGAAAAATAAAACAAAGAAAATATACATTTCACTATGGTTAATATTAAAAACAAATAGATAATAAAAATAACGGTTAGCGCGCTGGGCTAGTAATCCAGTGGTCGCGAGTTCGAATCCTGCCTCGACCGATTTCGTTTACCTATAGCACAAGCATTTATGCTTACTTTAGGGAACTTGGAAGATGTATATGTACTTGTTTAGTAAAGACATTCATTAAAAAAAATATATTGATTAAAGTTTTGAGTGTATTTTTTATCCACTTTTTAATTCCGTTTTTTTAGTATTTTTTTTTATATTTTTAGCCTTTTCCAACTCCAATGAAATCATATTGAACGTTTTTGACCAAAAGTTGACTTTATATTAGATATCTGTATATTTCACGTTCCTATATGATTGGTTGAAACAGATTGCCTTGTACACACCTGAATTTGAATAAAATAATATACAAATGAATCAATATCTAAATGAATGATTGATTTAATCAAAATGATTACCAATATAATAAAGGCATGTAATAAAATTTGTTCTGCACCAAATGTTGGTGTCTGAATTATATTGGCGAAATGAAATAGGTAGGTATATCATTTGTGGAGAAAGTGAAGGCGATAGTAGCTACCTGCCTCTATAGGTAGGTATATCTTGGTTCAGTGTCCTCTGTCCTCCTCCCACGTCATATAGCGGCGGGGGTGGGAGGGAGAAGGAGGAGAGAACCATCTGGACCAAGGATATAGGTACTATCTGGAGACACGGATACTTTCACTTGAACGTGAAACTCGCACAACAATATATTATGCATATTACATATTTTGCGTCAGTTTAGCGATGAAATATATAACTCAATGTATGGAAGTTACAGGCGTCGATTAGACACCCAAAGTGGAAAAAATGCTAGCTTAATGATGTTTAAATTTTGTCAGTTGACAAGAACATAATCAGACGAAACGATCGTCCTATGAGAAGAACTGAATCTTAGTGGTACCTGCATAGTAAAAAAAATCCTAACCTGAAAATTAAATATTTAATATTGTTTTGTATACATACCTACATGGGGTAGCCAGCAACAGGTACTAGTTTGGGTAAAGCACGACACGTGCATGTATCTCCACACGCCAGCCTCGTCACACTATTTTTTAATTAAAAAATGAATATGTCCTTGTTAAACAAGTACATATACATCTTCCTACGTTCCCTAAAATAAGCAAATAAATGATTGTGCTTAGGTGAACGAAATAGGTCGAGGCAGGATTCGAACTCGCGACACTAGATTACTAGCCCAGCGCGCTAACCGCTCTGCCACCGAACCATTTTGATGTATTCACAGTGTGTGGTGAACCTTTTTGCCGAACTATGTGACGTTTTATTTGTTGTATTTTCGATTACCAAAACGATACAATAATGCTAATTAAAAAGAGTGGAAGGACTATTCTACGACGGTGTCCCACAACAACAAAATATTAATAAAACATAATAAACCAATTTGGCACAATTAACGGATCGGATAAACGAAATTCATAACAACAAGTAGCAGTCATAGTAGGTATATATAAAAGAGAATCTTCTTGGAAATAATCTCAATTAGACATATCTTATTTTGATCGTATTATTATAAATTTCACTTTAATATAAATCTGGTGTTGCCGGTAGGTACGTGATTGGTCGGTTATAATTTTATTGATCATTCAAATTGATCCATATCAAATGTTATGGCGGCTGTGAGATCGAAGATACCTATACACCGTAGTATCATATTGAGTAAATATTTTATTGAAATGACACGGCGAGTATTTTAAATATTATATCTTTTGCTATTTGCTGTGAGGTACCCGGCTTATTGGTAGAAATTCAACTCTTTCCGATTGTCCTGCGAGAGCTGGGTAATCGAAAATACCTACATCTGACAACAATAACATATCTCACACGGCGGTACTAATAACCAAAAAGTAGCGACTTTAAACCTAGCGGGAAAAAAACTTACTAATATCCAAGTATTAAAGATTATATTTTAGTCCATGGTTTATATCACCATGGTAACATTAAACCACCCGGTCCCCTAGTTTAACGACTGTCGAAACTGTCGAATTTTACAATCTTGATGTATTTTGTGTCGTATTTTCTTACTTTTAATGTAATAATTAAGTAATTATGGATAGAAATATGTTATATTATAGAATGGGAGAGTTTGAAAGAACAGTTTTGGAAAGACGCAAAAATTATAAAGTGCGTTGCAACCCGTTTTAGGAATATAACGGCGTTTATTTTAGAAAAAAATACAGATTTTCGAAGTGGAAGTTTCACGTTTCAATTACTTGAACACTTCAAGAAATATAAAATTCCTCCTTCGTTAAGTCGTTTTTTTAAGGAGTCAATAGTACCATAGTTAAAAAGGTACACTCAAAGGAATCATGTATTTTATCCTTATTATTATCAGAATTTTTTGTAATTTTTGATATTGTTTGAAACACACAAAAAATTAAAACGCGGTTTATGTGTTTCGATGACAGCACCGCTTTATCCTTACAATAAACTATAATCCATTATAAATCTATTGCGATCATTATAAATCCATTGTGATCCATTATAGTCTTGTTAGAAAATATTATCAAAATGTCCTATTGATTAATGTATGGAGTTTTCACTGGTCCACTAACTAAGCAATGCATTGTTGTTTTTTTTATAAATTGTATTGACTGTATAACTCTCTATGAAGAATAAATAAATAAATAAAATATCAACATATTTACGGACAGTTAAAATAGTTAATATTTACAGTAATATTTGATACTTCGGAACATCCATCCGTTAGTAAATCGTAATAAACATATATACGAATATTTGATTAAACGTAAATGGTTGCGGTAATTCAACTTTCATTCCGTATTCCATGGTCTACTTAGTCCTTGTAAATTTTTACATTATTAGTCAGAACCTACTAAACCACGAATTAGTGCCCAATACATGGTTTACTTGGTGTAAGGTTTAGTAAGCTAAAACGATTATTAACGAAAATGTTATTAGTACCGCCGACATAGTTCAGCAATGTGGTTCACGACTCATTTTGAATGTAGTCCTCTTCCAGGTGTATCGGGGGTACAGGAATGTTTCTTCTATAAAGTAATGCACACTATCGCTAGTGGCAAGAGAAAAATATATGTATGTATGTAGGTATATAATGTATGATGTGCGAATTGAGCAATGATTATAATAGTTGTATAATAATACATAATATGAGGGTATTGCACAATGTACCTACATAATAGGTATACAAGTCAGGGTTTACCTTCTCTAAAACAATTGTTATATCTGAAGGATGGTAGTTACCTACATATGTATGTACCTACATTATCTATCTATATATTATTAGTACATATCTGCAGATTGTCACAGAATACCATTTTATCATAAATATCTAATTATCACTTGGACACCATCAGCACGATATCTATAACACTATTACTCTTCACTACCAGGATGTCTATAACACTATTACTCTTCACTACCAGGATGTCTATAACACTATTACTCTTCACTACCAGGATGTCTATAACACTATTACTCTTCACTACCAGGATGTCTATAACACTATTACTCTTCACTACCAGGATGTCTATAACACTATTACTCTTCACTACCAGGATGTCTATCTATAACACTATTACTCTTCACTACCAGGATGTCTATAACACTATTACTCTTCACTACCAGGATGTCTATCTATAACACTATTACTCTTCACTACCAGGATGTCTATAACACTATTACTTTTTACTACCTCGGAGGGATGTATGTTAATTATTAAGAGGAATTTTTATTGCAGATAATAACATGTATCACGGTGTGATTGATTTCTAAATACGTAGGGGACACCAGTTATTAGGATCGATTTGGGTCCATTATACTCTTCTGAAGAAGTACCTACACTACGTAGCGTTGAGTGAGGAGGGTTTGGAATCTACTCAAAATCTGCCCCTGCTATTCACTCCATCTCTCACACCCATATAATATTTTTTTGGTCAGTCGTTCATAATTCATTCTTTCAATATATACAAACCACCTCAAGGCATTCACTTTCATTTTACTTATAATATCTTTAAAATAAATTAAACACTTGTTTTTCTTTCTACATTTATTTTTACTCTCCAGAACGACCGTTTCGCCTGGTGAAGGCCTTTTCAACTGGTGAAGTACATGGTGTGGTTTTTTCTTATATACTATTACATTAGATGGAATTTATACAAAGCAAAAAAGGTGGGTGGTTGTTACAGTTTAAGAATTATATCCATTTCTAATCTCTTATTCTTACCTGAGAATTTTTACCTAATTGCAGCTGTGGGGAATTGTCATCTTTGGGATATACCCACATTTATTGCCTAGGTATCTACTTACTAAATATGAGAAAAAATACACGTTGAAATAATATCTTATATTATGCATTAATTGCTTTGGGGTGGGTGGTTGTTACAGTTAAAATATTATATCTAGTCCTAAACAATTAGGTCGTGTTGCAGCTGTAGGGGATATTCATCTGTGGGATATACCCACTTTTGGCAATCTAGATACCCATTTACTGAACATAAAAAATAATAAAGAAAATGTCTTATAAAAATACAATCGGCTCCATATACCCAATGATTAATGATAAAAAATACATTGCAAACGGTTCTATTCCTTACCTCGGCAAGATATCCGAAAAAATAATAAAAACATTAAAGAATGAGAATTTAAATATCGCTTTTAAAGTTAATAACGCACTGGGAAATAGCATTAAAAATTGCAAAACCAAGATAGACAAACTTCAAAGATCCGGAATATATAAAATTACCTGCGAAGAATGTAATGCTCAATACATAGGCCAAACAGGGAGAGCCTTCAACACACGTTTTGAAGAACATAAAAGAGCGTACAAGTATAAAAAAGAAGAAACATCACAATTTGCCAAACATCTCATCCACAATAACCATCATATTACAGACGACAATAAACCAACCCCGCTACAATTTTGCAACAAAGGACTAAAATTAAACATACTAGAACAATTAGAAATTAACAAGAATCTGAATAATAATATCATCAACGAACAGATTAACACATATAGTTCTCCCTTACTTAATATTTTCAAACATAATAATGTATAATGTATAGTTAGATATAATCTCAGTGTATATTTTATCTTATATGTTTAATCTTATATGTTCAGTAAATGGGTATCTAGATTGCCAAAAGTGGGTATATCCCACAGATGAATATCCCCTACAGCTGCAACACGACCTAATTGTTTAGGACTAGATATAATATTTTAACTGTAACAACCACCCACCCCAAAGCAATTAATGCATAATATAAGATATTATTTCAACGTGTATTTTTTCTCATATTTAGTAAGTAGATACCTAGGCAATAAATGTGGGTATATCCCAAAGATGACAATTCCCCACAGCTGCAATTAGGTAAAAATTCTCAGGTAAGAATAAGAGATTAGAAATGGATATAATTCTTAAACTGTAACAACCACCCACCTTTTTTGCTTTGTATAAATTCCATCTAATGTAATAGTATATAAGAAAAAACCACACCATGTACTTCACCAGTTGAAAAGGCCTTCACCAGGCGAAACGGTCGTTCTGGAGAGTAAAAATAAATGTAGAAAGAAAAACAAGTGTTTAATTTATTTTAAAAATGGAATTCTACATAGTAAACGCTGTCAGTGTAAACAAAATTAAAAGTACTTATAATATCCTTTATCATACATATATTATATTATCTCATGTCTCTCCTCATTTTATATTCTATCATACATCGTTCTATTACATACTCTTCTTAGTGATCTCATTTCTACAACTTTTAAAACAATAAAATAATAAAAAGTTGTTGAAATCAGAAAGTATTACGATAGATTGAAGGCGACCATCTCTCTGCACAACCAACTTCCAACAATGCACTCTTTCTGATGGATATTTAATCGCGTGACATTGAGCCTACCTATCTACATAATATCATATGTGATACTTCCATGTCATTCTTGTTATTTACTTAGTTAGATATTATGTTCGTGAGAAGATGGCTATGTGTCTACCCAATATAATAATCTTGTTATAATTCAGATTTATTAAGTGTTCAATGATGCGACCAGGAGAAAACATCTCACATTCTGTGACCACTTCACTTAGTATCATAGACTTACAGTACTTAGTCAGTAGTTAATGGAGAAATCTTGTATATCGATTATAATATTATGTATCTGCGATATCCCATTGCCTTTCTCAAATTGTGATATGAAAATCTTGTATGTAAATGAGTTCCGCAGAGGAATTGCAATAATTATTGATATTATCGACTACCTATTTCAAATAGCATATTCATCAACAAGAGAAAGGTATCTGCTATTTATGTACCTATCTCTCATTTCTTTATTGAAATGTCATTTATGCAGAAAAGAACTTGAAGTATCTATGTACATAAAGTGAGGGTATTGTTTATTTCCAATATTTCCCTCCAATTCGAATTGTAGAAGGGCATATTTATCATCAAGGAATATGTGGCTAAATTTATGTGGCTTTGTGTTTCTTGACAGAGATGAGCCACTCTCATGCTATCTCCATTATATTTAAAATTATTTCGTTGATGTTTTAGTCTTAATAATGTCCTCATAAGACGAAATATCGACAGTTAAAATGCAGGTTCAAAACAAAGTGTTTTATTTATCTGATTTAAAAATAAAAAAAGACTTGTATCGTGAGTCTGTCACTAAGACATGAAATAGAAATTAAGTTTAGTTTGTCGATCGACAATTCTTGATAGAACTCCATTGTACGTTGATATGTTATAAAAATATAAAAATACTTGGTAATAGTTCTATTGTATTTATTAGATTATTGACGCGTTTCGTGCAAAGCACATCGTCAGAATAAAGATGAATAATTATTCTGACGATGTGCTTTGCACGAAACGCGTCAATAATCTAATAAATACAATAGAACTATTACCAAGTATTTTTATATTTTTATGAAATAGAAATGAAACGGTGTAAGAAAGATCATTCATTCATACCATCACGGCATATCCCATAATTTGGGGTAACCAGCGAAAGGTGTGCGGGTGTGCATTGCCTTATAAAAGGGAGCACAATATATCTGTGTATACCCACACACCAGTCTCGTCTCACCTAAAAAGGCACTATATTCAGAATGGGTGGTGAACCTCATTGCTGAACTATGTGAGATGTTATTGTTGCCTGTTCTATTTTCGATTACCCGGTTCTTACGGGACACTCGAAAACAATAATAGAAAAGAATGGAAGCACTATTCTAAGCCGGTGCCTCACAGCTAGATCAAAAGTAACTGATATTAATCCACCGTGTGGCGATTCTGAAATGGAAATGGACAATAAGTGGACTAAGATTGTGCTGAATTGGAGACCTCGTACGGCAAAGAGAGGTGTTGGGCGACCGCAGCTGATGTAGAAGGATGATATGAAACGATATATGCTGGCACGTCCTGGATACAGACTCCACAGGACAGAAGGACATGGAGACGAATGGTGGAGGCCTTCAGTCAGGAGTGGAGTATCATAATTACAATTGATGAATCCGATTGATTGACTCGATCGTCTGTAGCCATAGAAACAACATATGCACACATAAATATCTTCTTATCATATAAAAATGCAAATGACAATGGCATATACCGTTATATCATTCCTTCACGATCACTTGAACAGTTTGTTTTTGCAGACCAAGACTGTTATGAATATCATTGATGCACTACGCACATTTCTATCAAAGATTAGCTTCGTTTCGATATATTACGTCATGCTCAATAATAATAATTTGACAATTTAAAAAAGCTTTCAATACACCGATTTAGGTAAGATATTTAAATAATATTTCTAATAATTGCATATACGCAATCATTAGATTTTTCCCCTGTCGAAGGTCAAATGATATTTTTTGACAAATTTAGAGACGAAGTTGGAATATCATAGAAAAACCAGGAACTTTTTACAAATAAACCAACTTTTCAATGGATGGCGTTACAAAAAAGGTTTATTCGTTACTTCATAGAAGGCAATAGTAAATATGTCCTATTTTCAAACGATCTGTTAGGTACTCATTATTAAAATATATAGAATTTCAAAATTGCATTGATAAGGGAACTCAATACGAAGGCATAATTGGTGAACATTGCGCAAGCGCATAAAGTGATCTCAGAAACTAGCCGATGACAGGTCGTAAGCCCTGTAGGTGCCTTGAGTTCCTCGTTCTTATATAATATTCCAAATTCGTCTCTAATCCAACTGTCGATTTGTTCAGGAGAACTTTGTTCTCTTAACATATCGACAATGTATCAAGCCAGAATACGCGAGAATTGTATGCAGAGGTCTACTTTTTTCACGGCTTTTCCAACTTTCAAGTCAAAAAACACCAACTTAGAGGCTTCGCAGCATATATGTTCCATACACGGATTTACTCAGAATTCAGAGTAGAACATTTCGTGTGTCTATGTGTGTGTGTGTGTCCGTCCCCCCTTATAACTTTTGATTCGCTCAATTTACAGAGCCCAAAATTTCAGAATATATAAACAATTATAGGCTTACAAAACTTTTATACTCAGTATTGTGAATTTTTGTTTCAGTCAGGGGTTATCAATTTTTGAAATTTTGGTTTATTTTTTCATATATCTCAAAAACCATAAAAGTTAGAACGCTGAAAATTGGTATATACATAGACAAATACAAAATCTCAAATTTACTTTTTCAAAAAAATTCCAGGGTTTCTTAAACATTGTTTATTAAGAAAAATACTTTTTTTATGATAATTTTTTGAGTTTAACTGCCTATATTTCCATTTTTATAAAAAATATCGAAAAAAGCCGAAACACCCCAACTAGATCATTTAATTTTCTATAAAAAATATTTACATTGTATAAGCACATCTTAATTTTTTTTTGACAATTTTTATAAAAATTGAATTTAGTGACGACATTGTTTCATACAATTTGTATGGAAGTAGCCTATTCACAATATCTAAGAAGACTTAATAATTTGATACTAATCTCCAAACATATATACATACCATCATGCTGTTTTCACATTCTGGGTAGGATCAAAGGACTGACCTCCATCCTATCCTATCTTGACATACATACTTTTTTTTTTTATTATTTTTTATTTAGAAAACAAACAGGATACAATGTTATAAGGATAAATACAATATGAAGACTTAACAGTAAGGAAAGTTCATTGTACCCCAATAATGTGTTTTCACATAAGATATAGGGTGAACTTGTTTTTGACTTATTTAGTAAGTTTAAAAGTAATTAATATAATACTTGTATGTAGTGTGTATTAAGTAAGTGGATATGTGTTATATTTGATGTATAGGTATGTGTTATATATTATACCAATATTGTGTATATATTTATGCGAGATAGATTGTGAATGAATGTGACTATTTATCGAATTGTTGTAATATGTATGTTCTGAAATCCGCCTGTGATTTATGTACTATATCGAAATGTTTAAAATATGAATTGTAGTTGGAGCAACTTCGTCTAATGTAATTATTTTGTGAGTAGTTAGTGTTACGTCGGTCGACATAGAACAAAAACTGAGATCTGAAATTGCGTGATGGACAGTAAAAATTTAATTTAGAAAGTAAGTAAGGCGAGTCTACACGGTTATGCATAATTTTGTGAAGGTACATCATGTCTATATGTAGTTGTTCGTCTGTTTTCAAGATTATAAATATTATGGTGTTTTGCAGATTTCCGATAGTTGGAGAAATATAATTTACCACGATAGTCCAAATGTTTCAGGAATTTATTCTGTACTGCTTCTAGTCTATTGATGTATATTGTATGAGAAAAGGATGAAAATACAACTGATGAAAATTCTAGTACACTCCTGACATATGCATAATACAAAGTTATAAGTGTTTTTTCTAATTTAAAGGGTTTTGAGATTCTCAAAATAAACCCCAGCATTTTATATGCTTTCCCTATTGCCTTATCCATATGTGGTGCAAATGACATCTTTTCATCTAAGGTGATACCAAGATCCTTTGTTTCTTTGACTTTTTGTAGGGGATTATTGTCAATTAAATATATGTAGTTGATGGGTGTTTTATTTCTCGTGAAGGTAATTGTTAAGCATTTTGATGAGTTTAGAAGTAATTGATTACTATTACAATAAGAATTTAATCTATCAAGATCAGCTTGAAAATCTGCACAATCTTGAAAGGAATTGATTTTCTTATATATTTTCGTGTCATCAGCGAATATTTTATAATTTGTGTGCTTAAAGCAACTGCCAATATCGTTGATATATAGGATAAAAAGCAAAGGACCGAGATGGGACCCTTGCGGAATACCAGAATGGCAAGTATTAAATTTCGATTTTGAACCCAAGATCGATTTCGAGAAGATCGATTTTGATTTCGATTTCGATTTGGGAGAAGGTGAGTTTGCTCCCCCCCAACCCATCCTCTGGGATTGGAAAGTAAACCCTGCCTTCGACCTGGGGTCAGTATACTATACTGGTTTACCAAGCCACTGCATTTATGGTCCCCTAAAATGGCTCGCCATGTTCGGGGTTCTTTGCTTTGGTGCCCAGGCGGGCACTTGTGTTGGAGTTGATCGGCGACCTATCTTGATGATGTCATCCCGGCCGCTGCGCGGCGGGTCTGGTTGGAGGTGTGAGCCGAGGGAGATCTGTGTGAAACGGTTCGTCGCTGGCCGGCCGCCGAATAGTACAGGGGCCCGACCTAAGCTAACGACTACGGGTTGGCTGCCCTATCAGTCGGCGCATAATCTCGCTGCAATTGTTGTGCCGGATCGTGACCGGACGAGGTCCCAGCAGTTGTATGCGGGGGGCACCAGGCGTCCTCCACGGCCATATCCTCCCTCCTTCAACCTAGCAGCGCAGCTGCCGGAACAAATGTCCTTGAAAAGGGCTTCTGATCTCCTCGTTTCACAATGCCACCCCCCCCCCACAAAACCTTCATGACAGATAAACCCAATAATAATGTTTATACAGCGACAACCAAGACTGCATACCCTCGCACCATTTGTAAACTGTTGGTAGACTTCGCTAACATCAGAGGTATCCACAGTAATTTAAATTCTGTTCACCATCACTTGCAATCTCAAAAACCACACCTGCTCTTTCTCACGGAAACACAAATTCAAGATCCACCCGACACAAGTTACCTCAACTGCCCAGGGTACATACTCGAAAGCATGTTTGTGCCCAAAGGAGGCTTGTGCCTCTACAGCCGCGAAGACATCAACTGTGTCAGATTGAAGGAGTTCGAGAACCCCGCCTTCAATGTTATGTGGGTCCGTTTAAAATCTAACAAATTCATAAAAATTTATGCTTGTATCTACCGATCTCCAAATATGAGTGATTATGATTCTTCCGAGCTTTTCAAATACTTAGGAGAAACCATTGACAGTCTTCTGTCTCGCTACCCGTCGGCAGAATTTGCGGTTCTCGGCGATTTCAATGTCCATCACTCCGATTGGCTGAAATCGGGAACTACCGATTCGGCTGGCCGCATGACGGAATCCTTTGCTTTGTGTCATAACCTGGAGCAACTTGTTCAAGAGCCAACTCGCATCCCTGATGTCTCTGGGCATCGTTCCAATCTGCTTGATCTTTTTATGACTACCTCGCCAACGGGATACACACTGAAAGTCACAGCCCCACTGGGCTCTTCAGACCATTGCCTTGTGCAAACGGCCATCCACTTCATCCCGGACCTTCCACCCGAAAAACCTAAAAGGAAAATTTGGCAATACAAGTCAGCAGATTGGAATGCACTGCGAATACACTTTCGCGACTTTCCTTGGAATGAAGTCTGTTTTAGAACCAATGACCCTTCTATCTGTGCGCGTGAGGTAGGGGATGTCATCACTTCTGCTATGGATGGCTATATTCCCTCCTCCCTCAAAACCTGCGGACCAGGCACAAAACCTTGGTTTGATTCCAAATGCCGAGAAGCAGTCACGCGTAAAAATCTGGCTTTCAAAACATTTCAAAAACTTCAATCCCCGTCAAACAAGAAAGCATACAACAAGATGACAAAGGATTGTAAAAAAACCATTAATCAGGCTAAAAAACTCCATGACCAACATATAAGTCAAAAACTCTCCTCATGCCCTAACGGTAGCCGAAGATTCTGGTCATTGTCAACCTCCATAGGTCAGAACTTTTGCACATCTTCATTTCCACCTTTAACGAACCATGACGGATCCATTGCTAACTCTGCCACCGACAAAGCTAATCTTCTCGGTAAATTATTTGCAGATAACTCAACCCTTGACGACGGAGGAAAAACTCCTCAACCAGTTCCACATTGTGGTTTTAAAATGAACGAAGTAAGGATTAACTTCTCTGAGGTTTTACTCGCCATCCGAGGGTTGGATGTTAACAAAGCTAATGGACCAGATGGAATTCCCGTTCTTGTGTTAAAAAAATGCTCCGCCGAACTAGCCCCAGTTCTCACTAAACTCTTCAAACTCTCGTTTAAAACTGGTATTGTCCCATGTGACTGGAAAAAAGCGGTCATCCACCCAATTCCCAAAAAAGGTGATCGCTCCAACCCATCTAACTACCGACCCATCGCTATTACTTCTGTACTCTCCAAAATAATGGAAAGGGTACTAAACACCAAGTTGATCACATACCTCGAAGCAAACAAAATTTTAAGCGACCGCCAATATGGATTTCGTGGAAATCGATCTTGTGGCGATCTACTCGCGTATGTGACATCCGTTTGGGGTCGAGTTATGGAACGCTTTGGAGAAGCTCAAACTGTCGCCCTTGACATCTCTAAAGCTTTCGACCGGGTTTGGCACCGAGGTCTCTTAATGAAACTCCCTTCTTATGGACTACCCCAGTCTCTGTGTACTTGGATTGCGAATTTTTTAAAAGATCGCGAAGTCATAACTGTAGTGGACGGTTGCTCTTCTTCTCCCCATTCCATTAATGCGGGAGTCCCTCAAGGGTCCATTCTATCTCCAACCCTATTCCTCCTACATATCAATGACTTGCTCTTACGCGCCCCCATCCACTGTTACGCTGAT
Source organism: Molanna angustata (assembly GCA_963576475.1). Classification (NCBI taxonomy): domain Eukaryota; kingdom Metazoa; phylum Arthropoda; class Insecta; order Trichoptera; family Molannidae; genus Molanna; species Molanna angustata. The sequence goes on along the minus strand of OY754965.1, from coordinate 52,221,995 downwards.
GACAGCACAGTCCATGACAATTTCTCTTTTGACAAACCTCCTAAACAGAGTGAAATATCAGAAGCCCGGAAAGACCTTCATCAAAAAATAAATAGCTACCTCCACTCAATCAATACCTGGGGTGAAAGTAATCTTGTTTCATTTAACGTCTCAAAAACCCAAGCCTGTCTAATTTCTGCGAAGAGAAACCCCAATGAATTGCAAGTGTCTTTCAACGGAAGCACTCTACCTAACAGCAGCTCTATCGACCTGCTTGGAGTATCTATAACGAACCAATTACACTACAAGGGCTCCATCGAAGCTAAGGTGAAACTCGCCTCCAAAAAATTGAGCGTACTATATAGAGCGCGCAGATATTTTACTAAGACCCAGATCTGTATACTCTACAAAGCGCAAATACGCCCAATTATTGAATATGGCAGTCACCTCTGGAGTGGCGCCCCCCAATACCTACTGAATACCCTCGACGCTGTCCAAAGGCGTGCTATACGTCTGATTGATGATCCATCACTGACTGATGGATTGCAATCACTAGAACACAGACGCAGAGTCGGTATTTTAAGTTTATTCTATAGATACTACCACGGGAATTGCTCAGAAGAACTTGCATCTTTGGTCCCTCCTCCACCCACTCGCAACAGAGTCACTCGCTTCACTCAATCGCAGCATCCATTCACAGTGGACCTTCAACATATACGAACAAGTCGCTTCTCGAACTCCTTTATTAACTCAGCAGCCCGACTGTGGAACGATCTTCCGAATTCTGTGTTTCCATCTTCGTACAACCCGGGTCTTTTTAAAATCCGAATTAATAAACTCTTTTCTAGATTGCAAACCCCTCCCAACGCTACGTAGTGCGCTTCTTCGGAAGAGTAAAATGGACCCAAATCCTAATAGCTGGCGTCCCCTACGTAGACATGTTAAAAAAAAAAAAAAAAAAAAAAAAAAAAAAAAAAAGATCGCTACTGATTGCAGTCGACCAGTTATATAGGATGAGATCCACCGCAGCAGATCACCATGTACACCGAAGAAGGCAAGTTTGTGAGTTAGAATATTGTGACTGATTTTGTCAAATGCCTTGGAAAAATCGGTGTATATGGCGTCTACCTGTTGTCTCTCATTCATCGTGTCCAAAATGAAATTGGTAAACTCTAATAAGTTTGATTCGACTGTTCTATTTTTAAAAAATCCGTGTTGATTTATATCTATAATGTCTTTGACTATCGGAAACAATTGATCAACGACAATCTTTTCCATCAATTTACTAAATATTGATAATTTTGATATGGGTCGGTAGTTCTCAATATTTCGTTTATCGCCGCTTTTATGTATGGGAGTAACGTATGACATCTTCCAAACTTCGGGGAAAACACCTGAATTCATTGAAAGATCAAAAAGATATCCTAGAGGATAAGCCAGTTGGTCGGCACAGTTTACAATAAAAATGGGAGGTAAGTCGTCTGGACCCGAGCTTTTATTTTTGTCTAATTTTTTTAGATGGTTTAAAATAGTTGTCTTATCAAATTTTATTGAGTTCACATCTACTCTGCTGATACCTAAGTACATGTGTTGTATAGAAAACCAAATATCTTAAAATATTAAATAATTTGTATTTATGGGTTTATAGTTTGGTACTTATTCTTCAACTATACATACTATCGCTATCGACAGTTGGATCTCATGTGTTACATGCAACTAGTATTACCTACCCTTCATTATGTAAGCCACTGGCATTAATCTAAAAACGTTTAACCGTATTTTTATTGACAAACATTTTTTTCCAACATCTCAATAGAGACGAAGTTGGGATATTGTAGAAGAACCAGGAATTCGAGGCACCTACAGGGCTTACGACCTGTCATCGGCTGGTATACGTGACCACTTTATGCGCTTGCGCAACGTTCACCAATTATGCCTTCTTATTGAGTTCCTTTATCAATGTAATTTTTGAAAGTTCGATGACAGGTCGTAAGCCCTGTAGGTGCCTCGAGTTCCTGGTTCTTCTACAATATCCCAACTTTGTCTCTATTGAGATGTTGGAAAAAAATGTTTGTCAATAAAAATAATTTTGTGTGAATGCGGCCTGCCGCAGACCACTGACCACCTATATACGAGATTGCCCTGCCTGCCCTGCTACCTGCTCACTCGAGGACCTAGTGCGCTGTAGTGGCGCAGCATCTGACGTTGCCAACTATTGGTCGAGAACTGTTTGAATGCTGCTGACACGAAGAAGAAAAAGAATAAAAATATCATTTGAATCCCGAAAGGGAAAAAAATCCAATGTTTGCGTATATGAAATTAAAGCAATATTCGATTTACATACACATTGGTACAAGCAGGTACAAGTAGGTAAACAAGCCAAAAATGAAATAATATTTCTGGCGGAGTTCAGGGGTGACATCTGTGCGATACACCGTCATCTCAAGGACTGTTGCTTTCATTGTTTACAAATAAACTAATTTCTCAATAGATGGCGTTACAAAAATTTTAGATTATCAAAATAAATAATAATAAAAATGCAAAAAGCGGTAATAATAAATACCTACATCTACAATCTTTAAAGATATTTAAACGTAAATAATCAGGAATTAGTGGAGTTGATCGGAACAATTAGCAGGAACAGTTTGCGTTGCTAAGCCGCGTGGATTTGGAGGACACGTGCCTTGAATTCAACACGAGTTTTTAAGTGCATTAGCGCAACAAACTAGTGCCCAATTCGAGGCAGTACTTGCCTCCTAATCAACACGGAAAGGTAAATACGCCACCGGCACTCGAACCTAGGATATGTGACTCATGAGACGGATATTGACCGGTTGTGCTATGCATAATTTTAAGATTCATGAAGTAGAATAAACAAAATTGTCAATTAAATATATAATTGTAGTGCCCCAGTTACAGTTAGTTTACCTAGAATTAGTTGATTAACTAAAATTATCAACCGTAGACTGTGTTACAATTTTATATGAAGTAAAGTCATGTCGCGCTTCAGATGATCTTCAGTGAAAGTATAACATACATACATACATATAATGTGTACTAACCTATACAACATGTCCCCTACTTACTATTGACTTGGTTTTGTCATTCATATGTAGTATGTTCATATTGACTACTTTAGTATATAAGGTCTTTGATATTGACTTACTTTAAATTAATCAGTATAAAAATAAATTTCAAAAATAGTGGTGAGCAAATGCAGAATCAAGACTGGGGTGTTCATGGTTTTGCACCCTCGGTCTTTCGGCGTTTACATGTGTGGTCTTGGCCTTGTATACCCGATCAAGTCATGGTTTTGTTCTTGCAAGACTTGCAACTTTTACTAAATAAAATATTTTCCCGTTAAAATTCTTATCTCGATAGTACCTACCTACGTAGTTAATTGCTTGCTTTTAGATTAAAAATAAATACCTATGTTTAATATATTGACAAACATTTTTTCAACATCTCAATAGAGACGAAGTTGGGATATTGTAGAAGAACCAGGAACTCGAGGCACCTACAGGGCTTACGACCTGTCATCGGCTGGTTTACGTGATCACTTTATGCGCTTGCGCAACGTTCACCAATTATGCCTTCTTATTGAGTTCCCTTATCGATGTAATTTTTGAAAGTTCTATATATTTGAATAGTGTGTAATATTTTACCTGACAATAATGCATTATTACCTACTATTGACATCTATGGAGTAACGGAGAAACCTTTTTGTAACGCCATCTATTGAGAAATTAATTTTTATTTGTAAAAAATGAAAGCAACAGTCCTTATAAATGAGATGACGGTGTCACACACAGATGTCACCCCTGAACTGCGCCAGAAATATTTTTTTTCGCTACTCCCACCACCACCCGCTCTGCCTATGGGGACTGTAATCGGCCCCTTCACAGAACGCTAAGTGAACGACCAAAAAAAATGCATAGCACGAAAAGTAGCTCATGGAGCCCTCTAGATTAGCAATCTCGGCACCATAGTGCAAAAAGAAACAATCAACGAGTGCGAACAGAAAATTCACACCCGTGGACTGTCTATGACCTCAGATCCCCCTACATGAAGACCATCAGAGAAGTGACCAAGATCTCTGGAAATAATTAATTTAACGGGAATCTTCTAAAAGTAAGGCACCATATCTATGACAGAAAACCTTAAAAGCTTTATAATTTTTCTTCGAGATCACAAAATCCGCATAACCAATGGGACCTTGAAGAGGCCCACGGACAGCAACGAGGAGCTCCGATCTATATGAGGACACCATTGGGTGGCAACATTCCCAAAGGATATGTTCCGAAGTTTGGTCCGGGTATTGACAGAAATGACATGAGGCAGAGGAGGCAATGTTAAATCGGTGAAGATAACTTTTAAAGTTTCCGTGTCCTGTGAAAAATTGGGAAGTCCAAAAGTCTGGAACAACCCAGGGAGATTTAAGAGGATACCTCACGTCGGGAAAAAATAAGTAGGTAATTCTTCCCACTGAGCAGGCCGTCCAGCGAGTCTGCCAGATGTTCTGCAAATTTTCATTTACAGTCCTTTCAACAAAGCCACGTGACACTCGACCCTCTGGAGGGAAGAGAGGAATATTTCCGATCATAGAAGAACAGCCCCGCGTAAGGTTGAAAACAGCCCCTCTACGCTGAAGTTCCAGATCAAGGGGAGTCATGCCTGTCAAAATTGGCAGTGCTTCAGTGGGACTCGTTCCATATGCTTTGGATAGAGCGATGAGAGCGAATCGTTGGCCTGAGAGCAAAATTCTACGTATATGTTGAAGTTCACAGGCGTGAGACCAACATCCTGCTGCATAGCAAGCAATGCCGAGGTAAACTGCCTTATAGAAAAGACAGGATACTTGAAACTGTAAACCCCAGTGTGCCTTGGCGATGTGTGAGATCTTTAAAAAAGCAGACTTAGCTTTGTCGACACACAATCGAGCATGGTTTTTAAAATTTGGTCCTCTTTCCAGAACAACTCCTAGGCAAGTGATTTGGTCCCGAAAACTCACATTTGTTCCTGAGAACTTAATAGACGGCTGTCTACGTAGTAAGCCTTTGAAAACCAAGCCATATGTCTTATTAGGAGCGAAGCAAAGTTTATTTTTTACACCCCAGTCGGAAACTAAGGAAAGAGCTTGAGTACCTGAGTTCTCAATAAATCTACGGGAATTACCACGGACGAGGATGTATGCATCATCGGCATACGCTTGAATCGTACAATTACTGGAGAGAGGAAGATCCAGCAAGTCATCAAAAAGAATGTTCCAGAGAAGTGGACCGAGAACAGAACCCTGAGGACATCCAATGCTTATTATACGCCAGAAATATTATTTTCTTTTGGCTTATTTACCTACTTGTTCCAATGTGTATGTAAATCGAATATTCTTGTTTGTCAATAAAAATAACATTTGACTGCCAAAAGCGGAAAAAAATCCAATGTTTGCGTATATGCAATTAAAAAAGAATATTCGATGTTTTATATATTTTGCAGGACTTGTAAAGCCTGGTCTTGCAGCGACACATGTGGCATTTAAAAAAATATATAGGTACATATATCCTCACACATTCAATATGGCTTCCGGGAATTTTCGTCGTGGAAGGGGGCGGTTTGCACATAATCAAGCAAAAAATAAACACTAATTTGCGCTCTGCGCACCTCACGTGACTGTATATAGCACTATTCTAAGTCACAAGATCACCCTACAAACGCCCTTTTAAATAGTACGATCTGCGAAACAATTTAAAATAATCCCAAACCTCAATTTGTTTCCAGCCCAGAGAAGCAATATTAGCTCAAGAAATTAATTTAAATAATTTATCCTCTGCTGGGGATCGAACCCAAGGCGCCCGCACAGAAACCAAACATCTTACCGACTGTGCCACAGAACATTGTTAAATTATGTATTAATTTACTTTTTGTACGCACTATTCTAAACATGTGCATAATGAACGTTATACATACATACCATCACGCCATGTCCCTCACGGGGTAGGCAGAGAGAACCGAACACCACATTTTTCTATCTTGACACACATTCATCGCCTCATCAACATTCATACATCGTCTTATACACGTTCGTCTGTTGTTCACGCTTCTTACATTTCCATCTTTCAGAATATCGTTTACATGGTCGTGCCATCCTTTTCTTGGGCGCTCCCGACCTCTTATTCCATTCCTGTCAGAAATGTATATTTTCTTCGTCAGGCGTTCTTCATTCATTCTCTCCAAGTGGCCAAACCATCTCAATGTGTTAACTTTCATTCTGTTAATTACATCTTTCTTCATCTTACATTCTTTCCTTGTATCTTCATTTCGAACTCTGTCATACATCGTTCTGTTACAAATTCTTCTAAGCGATCGAAAGTTACCTTATATTATATTATATTTGTTTCAGGTCGATGGTCGTTTTGGTAGAGGGAGTATCAGAAGGAAGGTAGAGAAGACCTCCATGTGTTGCATGGGAGGGGCGGAGCACCCCAGGACATAGCGCCTACAATGGGGAGGCACTACGGGGCGCTTCTGGCGCTGTTGGGGCTGATCACCACACTACACTCTGGAGCAGGTAAAACAACATTTCATTACTTACTTCATTTATATCCTGGTCCTGGTGTCAGTACAATAAATTATTTACTGTATTTTAACTTACAGTTATATCCAAATTATTATAAACATGGATCAAGTGTTGAACCGTGATTCAATTCAAATGTCAAATTAAACCGGTGACGGGAGTAGTTTAACACTGGTTCAACTTGACATTTCTCATTCCTCATTGCTGAGGGTCATACCCCGAAGACAGATGGCCAAGGATAGTGTTGTATTGGAGACCGAGAATGACAGTCAGAGGTGTTGGAAGACCGCCAAGGAGATGGAGAGATGACATCAGCCGTCATGCTGGTGTCAATTGGTTGCTCAGAGCACAATATAGAGTGGCGTGGAAGGGGATAGAGGACGCCTTCGTCCAGTAGTGGACGGGATTAGGCTGAGAAGAAGAAGAAGATGGGTTTAGATGGGTCGATAGCAGAGCGGTTAGCGCATTGGGTTAGTAATCCAGTGGTCGCGAGTTCGAATCCTGCCTCGACCGATTTCGTTCACCTATATCACAAGCATTTATGCTTATTTTAGGGAACGTAGGAAGATGTATATGTACTTGTTTAACAAGGACATATTCATTAAAAAAAAAGAAGAGGTTTATGATCCATGGAATCTTATCCAGTCATCTCTGCTTTCGTAGGAGATCAGCCTCTATCTCTTTTACCTGGAACACTCACACCCAATCAGAGATGTGCAAAATGGGTACCCAAAACCATTTGAAATGCAAAATGGAAATGGGTTGAAACTTTTCCATTTGAAAATGCAAAATGGTTTTTAAAAAGGCATTTCAAATGCAAAATGCAAAATACCTATTTTCAAAATGCTTTTTAAAATGCTAAATGGTTTCTCAGGTGAAATGAAAAAGTTGAAACAAACAAAGTTCTTTTAAAAAATCGTATAGCGTCGATTAATGAATCAGAAGCACTCCAAGTACTTATGGTAATATTTCAGTGTTATGTTGCTCTATGAAACAATTCTTTTTTAGTCCTTGAGATAAAGTTGCCATGCTTTGACCACTGTGGACATTTGGTGACAATGTGGCAATCCATTCAATTCTGTAGGAACATTTACACTAAAGCATCGAACACAGTAAGCCGCTTTGTTGGCTCTGTTCAGCCACTTAAGGTAGCAAGGTAGAATTTTTGGTATCAGGGTACTTGTTATGTTGTTTAAAGATTAGAAGAAGATATTGTTCTTTAGTGATGATTAACTTATTGTATTCTTCAAATTATGCCACTCCTTGTTCTACAATATCATTCACAGCTCGCAATGTATGTACCTATTTTTACCAGCACTGTAGTCTTCATCTTATTTCAAAAGTCAGATACGATTCCATTTCTGGAAAAATTTCTTCGTCAAAAAATGCAAGTGCGATAAAAGCTCTTTGGATTGAAAGGTACCACAAATGATCAAGGATATTTTTCAATACCTTTGTTTCCATAATTCTTGAGTTTTTTTAAGACCACAAATTGTTTCTTTCTAAAATGGGTAATCGGTACCTACACAGATTCATGTTTTGTGATTTTTTTCTGTTAGATCTCTATATCAATGAACAGTGAGAGGTATATTTTAATAGAATTTGGTTTTTCGAATTAGAATACATTTTTTCTTTGCTTCACGAGTTGACGACGAATGGTTGAAAAATTATTTTAAATTCATAAGGATCACATCCTACACTTTTCAATGCTGACATCAAAACAATAGGTCCTTACAATAATTTAAACACATTTTGGGTTCAACATTAAATATTTTAACTTGTTGCATATACGATAGTTATAGGTACAAAATTTCATATATTTTTCAAAATTTTGAAGCTCGTTTGCAACCCACAAAATTATTTTAAATGATAATAAAAAAATACGGTTATATATTTTTTTGGTAATAGAAGCGAATAGGGGGGAAGCACCCTATTACTGACACTGTAAAAAATCTTGAAATCTCTCTGGCTCATGGAGATTGCAATAAGGAAAAAAAAATAATTAAAAAAGAATTGAGTAATATCGGCAATTATATTGGTAAGAGTGAATAATAAGAATGACCAGTTACTTATTTTACATTTTCCTCCACACCCACGTCATGTATGGGATCAATTTTACAATTTCTTCTTTCACCAGTTAACCATATAAGTAAAATAAAACACGTGAATTTAATTAGTTCAAAAGGAGATCACAAGATTAATGTGGTCCCAAGATAAAATGAATCTATGAAAAAAATAGGTTTGGTAACAAAGAAGAGTAATGTTGCAAAAATGCATTTGAAATGCAAAATGCATTGAGAAAAGCATTTAAAATGGAAATGGAAATGGGTGAAATAAAAAAGCATTTAAAATGCAAAATGGAAAATACCTATTTTGCATTTTGCATTTCCATTTGAAATGGATTTATTTGAAATAAAGCACATCTCTGCACCCAATGTAGCTCAGTACAGAGTCATTCATTCATTTTGCAGTCCTACAGCCCTACACCAAAAATACTTTTACATTTTTATATTTTTGTTTAATATAATATTAGGTATTATGTTCATTTCTTATTAGATACCGTCATAAAATTCAGAAATTCAAAATTCAAATCTACGTTTTGCATCAATTGGAATTCGTATAAATATTTTCAAAGTACCGTAGATATTGCGTCTCACCTTTGAGACGTGCTATAGGCTCTCCATTGATTGATGCTGTCAGTAATTCAAACAGTTATTCACAGATGTCGTGTGGTAATTAATGATGTTGTATAATTTATTTTATTTATTTATTTATTTATTTTTATAAATAGTCAACAGCTGTATAATTTTTTTTATATAAAACAATTACATATAAATTGAGCCAATTACAGACTATTATATATTAGTACTTCACATAGAACACGTACACGCATTCATAGAAAACATGTAAATATGAAAATATAAAGTAACATAAGAGAAAAAAAAAATATATATGTATATATAACTGCATGAATACAAAATAATGAAAATATAGCCACATCGTCACTGAAGGGGTCACATAAAAATCAATGTATTGTAAGTGGGTACCTACAACGGCACTGCATTTACGACCGTGCGATGATTCATTAAATTTCAACATTAATGTGCGGGTGACCTATCTCCAGCAATGGGTAGTTTACAAAATAAAAAATAAAATCCAATATAAATTTAGTAGTATAAAGATATTTATCCAGTATAAAAGATATTTTAAAAATTAGTATAATATGGCGTGTGATTGTGTGTTTGTGTGAGTGAGTGTGTGTGTATGTGAGTGTGAGAGGATTTATGTGTTATAGTAAGTTAGGGAGCCGTTAAGGGGTAATATAATACGGAAAGGATTTGTTTTTTAAAAGTATCAATATTTAAATGAAAAGGGTCAATTGAGTTAAAAAGTTGATTATAAGAATAGCAACTTCGGTTGATAAATGAATTTTTGTAAGAGTTGGTTTTACACGTGGTGATTTTGAAAAGTTCGTTCTGTCTGGTGGGTCTAGTAGGGACTCTATAATTTATTAGGCTTGTAAGTTCGGGGCAATCAATCAAGTTATTAATGATTTTATAAAGGAACAGAGCATCGGTTAGAGTTCTTCTGTTTTCGAGACTCGTTAAATTATAGGTTTGAAGAAGAGTGAGATAATCGTCAACATTTGAGAAACTGAATCTATAGTTTAATTGTCTGATGAATAATTTTTGAATTCTTTCAATTTGGTTTTTATATATTTGGTAAGAAGGGTTCCAGATAATTGACGAGGATTCGAGATGACTCCGAACAAGAGCATAGTATAGTATAATGTACGTTTTATAATCTCGGAATTGTTTGGTATTTCTGAATAGAAAGCCTAGCATACGGTAAGCTTTACCGGTTATATGGTCAAAATGTCTCTCGAAGGAAAGTTTACTGTCAACATAGACCCCCAAGTCTTTTATAACCGTTTTTTTTTCAACGGCTATACTATCTATTGAATATTCGTAATTTAGTTGGGTTTTATTTCTTGAGAAAGTAATGGAGTAACATTTGGAAGCATTAAGGGATAATTTATTGTGTTTGCAATACTCGAATATTGATAAGAGGTCTTTTTGAAGATTATTACAGTCTTCCCAGGATTCTATTGTGCAGAAAAGTTTCATGTCATCGGCGTAAATTATAAATAGAGCAAAATTAATGGAAAATTTGATGTCATTAATAAAAATGTTGAAAAGGAGTGGTCCCAGATGAGAACCTTGAACGACCCCGGAGGAAATATATTTGGTTTTCGATTTGAAACCATTTAGAACGACCGTTTGAGTTCGGAACCGAATATATGATATGATCCATCTCAGTAAACTGCCGTGGATACCAAATTTTTTTATTTTTTTCAGAAGAATATAATGGTTAACACGGTCGAAAGCCTTTGAGAAATCGGTATAAATTGCGTCAACTTGGGTTCTGTTGTCCATTTTCTTGAGAATAAATTCAGTGAACAGTGTGAGATTTGTAGAAACGGATTTATTTGGAAGGAAACCATGTTGCTCAGGGATAATTCTGTTTTTGAAAGATGTTAATAGTTGTTGGTATACAATTTTTTCAAGGATTTTCCCGAATAGAGGTAATTTTGAAATTGGACGATAATTTTCAATGTTATTTTTTGCCCCATTTTTAAAGATTGGTGTTATGTAACTTTGTTTCCATAAGGAAGGAAAGCAACCGTTACATACAGAATTTTGATAGATTATAGTTAGGGGAACAAAAAGATTATCTGCACATTTACTGATGAAAATTCCGGGGATATTGTCACTGCCTGGTCCTTTGTTAATGTCTAGTTTATTCAAGTGAGTTTTTACGATGTTTTCGTTAATGTCTATACTATGTAAGGTATCATGGTCAATGTTTACACCGTTATCGTTGTTTAGTAAAGCGGTTATTTCGTCTATAGATAAATTTTTTAATTCGTCGTCGTCGATAAATGTTGAACTGAAATAAGTCGAGAATAATTCGCAGATTTCGGGAGCTGAGTTGGATGTGGTTTCTTTGAGAGTCATCGTATTTGGTAAATCGGAGGAGTCTTTTTTGGATTTAATGTATGCCCATATTTTTTTAGGGTCATATTTGATCGAGGATTCGACAGATTCTAAATATCTGTTGTAGCATGTTCTTGATAAGTGCTTTTGCCGAGATCTGAGTAAGCTAAAAGAGTGATAATCGGATGGCATTTTAAATTTTTTCCATTTTTTTAGATATTTACTTTTTTCTTTGATTATGTGAATAAGAGCTGGGCTAAACCAAATAGGGTATTTTTTCCGATTAGCAGATGTCTGTGGAACGTTTAAGTTTATAATTTTATTTATTTGATTGTAGAAAGCATCGACAAGTGCATTTGTGTCGGTAGATTGTAGGATAGTTAGCCAGGGGATTTTTATGAGTTGATCATTGATTCTAGAATAATCAGCTCTATGGAATGAAAATTTCCGGTAGTTGGAATAGGCCATTGATTCAATTTTATTAAGGTCGACTGTAATTTCTAACGATGGGTGGTGGATGTCTTCGGGAACTAGTGGGTCATTTGAATTGGAGACGGTTACCACAGTATTAGAAAGAACTAGATCTAAAATTCTGCAGTTAGAATTATATAGGTGGTTGAATTGACGTAAATTACAGAATTCCATATAGTCAATAAATATCTTAGCTACGTTGTCCGTTATATTGCAAGGTTTCATTGTATTGTTATCATCCAACTGAGAACTCCATGTGATATTAGGGAGGTTAAAATCGCCTATTAATAAGAAATTATCTAAGTTATTTGTCGCTGTAATGTTAGATAAACTCTCTAAAAAGTTATTTAAATGTGTGTTATAATTTTGATTTCTAGGGAGATATATGACACAAATGTGTGTACGAGTAAAGGAATTTCTTAATTCAGAGGTTTTTAAGTTAATCCATATATCTTCTGCTTTTGAGGACCATTGTTCGCAAAGTAAGGCATTAAGTGATTTTTTTGCGGCTATGACAACCCCACCACCCAAGGACTGGCCGGTAGACAAATAGTCACGATCTCGACGGAAAATATCATACCGATCGTCAAAAATTTCTGCGTTAAATATTCCATCGATGAGCCATGTTTCAGTTAGGACAATTATATCGTAATTGCTATGTAAAACATTATTGAAGAATAAGTTAGTTTTAGTTCTTAAACCGCGGACATTCTGATAATATATTGTTATTGTCATTGGAGATTTGTTTAAAGCATAATAATTTACCACGAAAAGATGAAGTTTTGTATGTTTTCATGAAAACACTGAGTAGATTAAAACATTTAGAAGAGAAACTATTTATTGGGCTCCGGCTGCTATGTGGATTACGACTGTGGATTGAGTATGTGTTGTGTAAAAGTTGTGTAAAATTGGCATGTAAGAAAAGTGTTATGGATATGAGTGTATGTGAAATGAGCATAATAAATATTACGTAATGACATGTGATGTTAATATAATACAAATTTAACTGTAATAAGTCAATGTGTTTAACAGTTCCTCTTTAAGGTATCTACATAATATTATTGCCAGTTTATGAATGCCAAGTTTAAACCATCGGTAACATTAAGCAATAAGACCAGTCCATTTAGTTCTAGTATGCAAATCGTTCACAGTTTACGCAATTGACCGCTAGATGTTATCTCAGACTCGACTCCAAGCTATAACAGAAGATCGAGATTATGTATGTATATACTAGGTATTATGATGTTTTTTGTTTGTATATTTATTAAACAGGATACAATGATATAAATAAAGAATGCTATACGAGTATGATAAAATAAAAAGTAGATACCTATGATTAGTTCATTGTATCCCAAAATTATGTTTTCAAATAAGAGTAACAAATTTAAATTTCACATAAAAATGACAAATATAATACTGTGTATGTGTATCATATATAATGAAAGTATATTATATGTGTTTTATGATATTATGTTGTATGCGATATAATTACGAATGAATGTATTTTTTAACAGATTTTTGATTATCTCAATAGAGACGAAATTGGAATATTTACTGTAGGAGAATCGGGAAATCAAGGCACCTACAGGGCTTACGAACTGTCATCGGCTGGTTTACGTGATCACTTTATGCGCTTGCGCAACATTCACCAATTATGCCTTTTTAATGAGATCCCTGTCAATTCAATTTTTGAAAGTTCTATATATTGCAATACTGAAATTATTTTCGCTTGAAAATAAGGATTTTTTACTACAGCCATCTATGTGTGAAATTATGAACAACTTTCTTATTATTTTTTATTTATTTTTGTTGTAACGCCATCTATTGAGAGAATTGGTTTTTTGTAAATAATGAGAGCAACAATTCTTATACCTGAGGTGTCAATGCATCTGTTAAAAATCTGTTAAAAAATATCTTTGACTCCCGACAGGGAAAAAAATCCAATGTTTGCGCATATGCAATAGTAAAAATATTCGATTACTTACACATTGGTACACACATATTGCAAAATGTAATTGTTTTAGTATTATTTATACTGATTTCACAGTAGATTATGTATTTTTTCTTGTTCTGTTCATGTTCTTAACATGTTCTGTATTTAAATTTAAAAAAAAACTGTATTTGACATTGGCAGTATGAAAGTAAAAATAATCTATGGTTTGACGTAAATATTTTTTTTATGTATTAAAATGTGCAAATTATTTATAAATTTTAGTTTTTTGCGATCCTTTTCTATATAATATTAACACAGAGTAAATATTAACTTTAACTATGGCAAATCTCACGCTCCTCTGTGCGCGCAGTTTGCTCAATAATGTGTCCTATGTTTTCGCTTGACGTATTAATAGGTAGGTAGAAATATATAGATTGCAATAATATAATTTCTCGATGGTTAAATTTCTTATAAATGAATGTGGAATGTTATTGCAGAAGAGATAGGTTGATATTATAGACAGGTATCATGAACAACGGTAAACCAGGTTGACTTTGCCGTTAATTTCACTTGTCCACCACGTGTTTGGTATATACCACACCGTACCTCTACCTCTACCACACCGTACGGTATCTTCATCGATAATATATCGATATATTATTATGTATAAACATGACATGTCTCATCGGATATTACTTTTAAATTATTTATCATAATTTCTAATTTATAGCCGCACCTTCACTTGGTTGGGATTTTATAGAAATATCTATTTTTTTTGTCATTTCACGAGATATTCAAATGTTGTATGGAAAATTTTCAGCATTTTCATGAAGTGAGTTTTGTTAAATTATTTTTGATTTAAATATTCTTCTTCGCCGTTTTATGAAAGTGATGTGTCTTTTTACCAATTTGAATTAAAATTTTCCTGAGTTTGGGGTCACTTTTAAATATTTGACAATTAAAAAATTGAAAACCACTATTCGGATGTCCTTCAAAATTTAATGGGATCTAAGCGAGTATAACATATACAATTTTTCTAATTTTGAAATGAATCAAATGTGTACTTTACTCTATAATCGATGAAGCGCAGTACATAGCACATACTCACACACCCTCACACACATACACACATACCGGATAACCCGATGAGGAAATGGTCCAGATATAATTTCAATTTGGTCAAGATATGATCATGAGAAATTCATCTAACTCTTCAATGTGCACTTCAGCGATCAGAACTCTTTACAACATTGTCCTATTTGATTTAAAAAGGCAACACTCAGAATGTGTTTCATGAAGTCATACTTATTATTGAACTTATAATAATTTATTTATTTTATTTATTTTATTTTTAATATATTTTATAATACAAATCAATATAAAAAATTCACTAGTAATAATATTCTTACATATTTTTCCCTGCAGTACCTCATCAAAAATATTACAATCTTGTGCTTGATGAGGGAAGCACTTATAACAAACACGACACGACACACACGATACAATAAGACACGACAACATCTGCAAACACATATATTTGGAACTAGCCCACAAACATAAACTTATCGAAACACACCCCAAGTGGTATCAATACACACCCCCAGCTGTAAAAGAAAATGATAACTACAAACTATACTGGAATAGAGACATAATCACAGACAGAACAAACCTACATAACCGACCAGACATTACATTAATCGACAAAATACATAAACACACATATCTAATAGAAATATCGATACCAAATACAGCAAATCTACAAAAGAAACATTTAGAAAAAATAGATAAATACATACCTTTAGCAGAACAGATAAAATCACAGTGGAAACAAGAAAAAGTAACAATAGTCCCAATAATATTATCGTCTACAGGCATCATACTAAAAACTCTCCAAAAAAATATAGACATACTAAAGTTACCCCCATACGTAATCACCAACATACAAAAAACTACAATTATCAACACATGCACAATTGTCAGAAAATTTCTACAGGTACCACTTTAAACAACTACACACAACCACACAGACACACAAACACAGCCCCCACTTTCACCAAGGTTCCTTAGCGCTAAAATCAATTTTTTGATGTACTTAGCGTAAAATTTCGTTTCTCCAAACAAACTTACTACCGTTAAGTGACGCCGGCGACTCAACTCTTAAGTGACGGTCTATTGTGGATCAAGTCATTCATCAACGTATTTTGTAACTAAAATTATTACATTTTAGCACTTGTTATATTTTATATTATATTTCTATATTATCCAGATATATTATTATCACGAAAGACCTGGTTTGAGAAAATAGTTGAATTAGCCGATGAAATAGACAAGAACGCTTACCCAGGTGAAATGAACGAAAGAATTTATTCATGATGTCAAAACATTGCTTTTTGTATTTGTTAAATAAAATTGAATTTCATTTAAAACAGCATAATAGATGTCAACGAAAACAATAATGGCAGTATGCACAATAACACAGGTAGCAGGGGTAGAATATCAGGTACGCGATATGTTTGTAAACATGGTTTCAGGTATACAGCGCCCGCGGCCATTCACGACACTAATGCGAATATACCTACTGATGAGATCAAAGTAATACTTTTTTTCAAACAATTTCAAAACTTGTAAAAATTGTGAACTACACACTGTAATAATATTTGATTGTTATTTTAATAAAGGAAACAAGATAAATAATGTGTTCTTGGTTTTTAAATATTTCTATATAATTAAACTTGAGTTCGTATTCCTTTACACCGGAAATTTAAGGAGAGTTGAGCCTAGGGCTCAATTAAGAATGTTGGTTTTTAGTTGGTGAAATACAAATTCACTGAGCGATGTACTCAAGGATTTGAGCTCCGAGCAGGTAGTTAGTTGATGATCCATTTGATGTTCCTTGGTGAACACGGCCAATAGCCTCACAACTTGAGTACGCTCCGTTGTGAAGGAAACTACCGAACCATAACCGAGATCAATCTCCCATAATAATAATATGTACTTCCTTGCACCCAACGCAATTGGCGAGTTTATTGTCATATGGCAATTTCTTTCAACTAAACAGTAAATAATCAATCTTTTTATAATCACTTTTCAGAATATGAAGTGTGTAAGATGCTTTTTTGATGGCATTTGTTTGATGCTACTTTGCCTGTTGTATTTTCGATTACCCGGTTCTTGTGATGCACCCGAAAACAATCCATTTTTTTTATTCTTGGTGGTTGGTTGGCACAGCTAGGTCTTCAACGACTCTCTTCAACTCTGTATAGTAGGTACACACCTGTTCTCGATGTCCTCCCACACCTGTTCTATATACTCCCAATAATAATATAAAATAATTGGGGAATATAATAGTGGAAGCACTGCTCTTAGCCGGAGCCTCACAGCAATATATAATCAAATTTAAATATGTTATCTGTTTATCTAATATTTTTGTACTTATGTGTTGGTGAAGTGAATGAGTGAATGGACCCGTTATTATAAACTGTTAATAGAATGACCGTCGTATCTCAAGTTGTTGTCGTAACTATGTATGTGGAGTTGCGCCTTTTTATGTACATATAGCCTATCTGTGCCTTCACATTCCAAGCGTTGTATTATTGTACTTTGCGCTACACAGTCGGGGGAAGTCGAGTGTAAACATCAAAAATAATGCAAAACACACCTCCATATCTGTGGAGGAGTCATTGAACCACATTTCATCTCTTATATTCATAATAGGGAATATAACGCTAAATATAAATTAATATATTATGCGACTGAAAATATGATATATTAAGTGTTAGTAAGAGAAACTATCTCGTGCTCTTGAAGAGTTTTCCGATCATTTCAACCTGTTTTAATTTCTTTCCATTGTTTGTCTATACATTGGTCCGATACACTCTTATTTTGTGTTGATACTTTTTTCGTAACATATTCTTACTCTTCACTACCCCAAGGAAGTATATATGGGGAGGTAATGAACTAGTATCATGTTGAGATTGTTTTATGAAAGTTTCATCACAATGTATCTATGTGTGTGGTGTGTGCTTTGTAAGGCATGTTTATTCTACTTTATCGGTTGTAGACTAAAATACTTTTTCGATTCTTTTCAAATTTGACAAATTTGTATTATAGCTTAGACTGCATTAGATTTTGAAGGACATCTGATCAGTGCTTCTCGATTTAACAAAATACAATTTAATTCATGTCTAAATACAATTTTACTATATTTTTTTTCTTCCACACATTTGGAAATTTTACTGCCTTGCTAGACATAGTCTGTAACTATGTTATATACCTACACGTAAAAACTATGAAGTAATTAGTAGTATGAACTATTTAAATAGGCTTAAATTGTGAAATTATGTCTGCATGCTATTCCATTATAGTGGAAGCGTATTTTTTTACATAAATTTCTCAACAGGTATCACGTAGAAAGTGTATACTATGAGTTTCGTGACAATGTTTTTGTGTGTATAGTGTATTGTGAGAACTTTTGTCCTCTGGGAATCTTATATTTGTTTTAGAATGAAATAAAGTGTACTTCATAAAAATGCATTATCAACTTTTCAAGAAGAAAAAATGTACACTTGCTATGTAGTGGAGAGTTTAGTGTTGGCCACAATCCACTCGTTTTAATGATGCTCTACTAAATATTATATACTATTGTCATTTCTTTGGGTCACTTTGAATAATTATTATGTATATTGTCTGAACTTCGAATAATTAAATATTTTTATGACGGGAAGTAGCTATTTTTGACTGGTGATTGTGTAAGAACGAGATAGAAACTATAATGTCATGTCTGAATATTAGTGGGATGATCCCATAACAACTACATATGGAGGTAATAACGTCTGGTCATTTTCTTCTGTTTCATAATACTTCCTGTACATAATTACATACATAATATGTGTATTCCCAAAGTCTATGGTTCTTTGGACTTAATACCTAATGCCATACAAACCTACATCAATAAAGGGCTATGTGACTATAAACTTAGACGTAGCTTTTAATAGCGAAATTATATTTTTTAGTTTATTTTATTCAAAGTTATAAAAACAGTACAGAAAATAATACAGTAATTTACATAATTTCTTTTTTATTTCTTTTTTTTTTATTATCTACCTTCAATTTAATTTCTTAGTGAATAACTTTATTATCTACCTCAAAATTTAATATCTTAACAAATAACTTTATTATCTACGAATATATTTTTACTATTGCATATGCGCAAACATTGGATTTTTTTCCCTGTCGGGAGTCAAAGATATTTTTTAACAGATTTTTTAATTATCTCAATAGAGACGAAGTTGGAATATTTATTGTAGGAGAACCGGGAAATCAAGGCACCTACAGGGCTTACGACCTGTCATCGGCTGGTTTACGTGATCACTTTATGCGCTTGCGCAACGTTCACCAATTATGCCTTTTTAATGAGATCCCTATCAATTCAATTTTTGAAACTTCTATATATTGTAATACTGAAATTCTTTTCGCTTGAAAATAAGGAATTTTTACTACAGCCATCTATGGGTGAAATTATGAACAACAATCTTATTATTTTTTATTTATTTTGTTGTAACGCCATCTAAAACGAGATAATTAAAAAATCTGTTAAAAAATATCTTTGACTCCCGACAGGGAAAAAAAATCCAATGTTTGCGCATATGCAATAATAAAAATATATTCGATTACTTACACATTGGTACAAGTAGGTAAATAAGACAAAAATGACCTTATAAGTCTGGCGCAATTCAGGGGTGACTTCTATGCGAAAAATGCATTGTCACCTCACATATAAGAATTGTAGCTTTCATTATTTACAAAAAAACAATTCTCTCAATAGATAATTAATTCTCTCATAATTTCACCCATAGATGGCTGTAGTAAAAATTCCTTATTTTCAAGCGAAAAGAATTTCAGTATTACAATATATAGAAGTTTCAAAAATTGAATTGATAGGGATCTCATTAAAAAGGCATAATTGATGAACGTTGCGCAAGCGCATAAAGTGATCACGTAAACCAGCCGATGACAGGTCGTAAGCCCTGTAGGTGCCTTGATTTCCCAGTTCTCCTACAATAAATATTCAAACTTCGTCTCTATTGAGATAATTAAAAAATCTGTTTATTATCTACCTTACAATTTAATTTCTTAATAAATAACTTTATTTTCTACTTCACAATTTAGTTTCTTAATAAATAACTTTATTTTCTACATCACAATTTATTTTTTAATGAATAACTTTATTATCTACCTCACAAATATTTTTTTTATTGAATAACTTTATTATCTACCTCACAATTTAATTTCTTAATGGATAACATTGTTATCTACCTAACAATTTAATTATTTTATTTATAAGGTAAACATAAATCAACTGAAAAAATGGTTCATTATAGATATTTTCAGAGTTAAATTTATAGGACTTTGGTTCTCTTCTCTTCTCTTCTTCAGCCAGTTTTCATCCATTCTTGGACATAGACCTCCCCTTTGATCCTCCACAACTCCCTGTCTTGGGCACACTGCATCCATCTCCCTCCGGCACATTTCTTGATGTCATCAGACCACCGGACTTTGGTTGTCTTGTATAAAAGACCATATATACATCCACTTGATAATATAGGAAGTTATGATGGGAGGATACTATGTATGTACATATGTATTAGCAGAAAGAGTTTAGTACAGTAGGTGATGGCCATCCAGATTCCGGTATAAGATTAAAGGTAGGAGATAATAATGTAGTTATGTTGTTGTTAGGTCAAGATGAGGAAGTACGAGATGTATGAAGAGGGACAGTGGAATCCGTTACCTACATAATATTATACATATATATATATATATATATATACAGTACATGTACCTACCACAACCGGCTGAGACACATCGCACCATAACATCACAACCTAAACAAAATACACGAGCAAGGAATGTTTGAATTTTTCTTTTTATAACGAATTGTCACCATTGTTTTGTGCATGCTACGTTTTGTTTCTGGTTTTATTTATATCAGTGTGAATGCTATTGGGATTGTTATTTAATTAAGAATATAATATATCAAAAGGTTGCGATTTTAAGTACGTGTTCAAATTACTTCCCAATAACATACATCACTATATAAGATATTGCAAGGTGATAATCAGTGGTTGAGCAATATATTTATTTGCCAATTAAAGTTATTGTATAATTTATTTTGATTTTATTTATATTTAACAAGTCAACTGTAGGACCAATCTGCCATCTGTGAATTAGATAGTCATTTATTTGTCATGTTTTTTCAACATCTGAGCGACACAGGTAGGCGGATATGGTTTGAGCCATGGATATGGACTAACTCAGGAAGTTGATGGCGTAAGAGTCGCACGTCAGCTGGGGTGTGTATTGACATATTCGCGGGACCAAGTTATGTCTCCACGAGTTAGAAAAATAGCCATAATTTACTTGTGCTATCCTTATTAAATTACGTTGCGCTGATTAAATATATGAATTTGCCGCGTTTTACTTTAAAACTTGCCGGTAATAATCTAATTTACTGCGCACTTTTGAACATTTTATAATATATCGTGATTGTCACAAATTTTCGGTGAGGAATTGTTGTGTTACCACATGGTGAATTGTGTTCAGACTTTCTCAGTGGGCAAACCATTTTTCTCCGCCAGAAAAAGAGACCGGAGATACGAAATTTGTGCCTGCGAAGACCAGGAGAACCGTTACAAGTAAGTGACTGTCTCATATTCCACAGATAGATTTACAGGCTTTCTTTGGTTGACTTGTTCACATCATCATCATCATAATATAATTTAAACCTCCCAGCACCTGAGCGAGAATTTACGCCCCCGCTCATTCAATCAGTCAGAAATAGAAATAGTAATTGAGTGATGAAGGGTTTCATAATAAAAGAAGTTTCATAATACAATATAATACTCGATAAATTTACAGATGTTAGCGATGTTTGGGTCGATATTAATTTTACACTAATTACTAAAACGTTAACACTGTGAACAGGTGAACCGCGCTGCATATTCGGTTCAGGAATTAATGTCCTTCGGCCATCTTCGTTAATACGAATGAGATGCGAAACTCTCCGACGCTCTCCGACGAATGACGTTTTCATTGTGGTGTAGGTAATAGGCACAGCATCGCCACATATTTGTAAAAAGATTAAAAATCCACAATGGAAATACATACAGAAATTAAGTAGGTATGTTTAATTTATCGATCGATAATTCATACATACATACCATCACACAAAAAACTCGCGGGGTTGGCAGAGAGAACCGAACGCCAGATTTTTTCTATCCTGGCACGCATCCCTCGCCTTCTCCACATTCATGCATCTCATACATGTTTGTCTGTTGCTCACACTTCTAACATTTCTGTCTTTCAGAATATCGTTCACATGGTCTTGCCATCCCTTTCTTGGGCGTCCCCGATCTCTCATTCCATTCCTGTCCGCACTGTATATTTTCTTCGTCAGGCGTTCCTCATTCATTCTCCTTAGGTGACCAAACCATATCAATGTGTTTACTTTCATTCTATTAATGACATATTTCTTCATCTTACATTTTTTCCTTATGTCCTCATTTCTTATCATGTCACACATCGTTCTATTACAAATTCTTCTTAACGATCTCATTTCATCGATAATTCTTGATAGAACTTATAGATATTAATTAAAAAATAAATATACTTGATATTAGTTACATTTTGTTTTAATTGATTGTCAACGTGCAAGGCATGTCGTCAGAATAATTCTGACAATGTTTCCAAATGGTTTTTAAATAAGTAAATAAATATTTTTGAAAACTTAAGTAACTCAAAGTGAGGTTTCATTAAGACACCGGCTTCAAATAGTGCTTCCAATCTTCTATTATCTGCGTTCTCGGGTGTCCCCTATGAACCGGATAATCGAAAATAAAAGATGCAAAAAATGAGGTTCAGCAATAAGGTTCACCACCCATTATTAATGTAGTGCCTTTTTAGGTGAGACGAGACTGGTGTGTGGGGGATGAATACACGCATATGTCGTGCTTATATGGTAATGCACACCTGTCGCTGGTTACCCAACATTTATTATTTTTTTTATAAGTAACTTTCTATACATATCATTTGTACACTGGCGGGCTAGAACAGACAGAAATTTCTTCCAATAACATAGTGACATAACAAAAATCATTCTTCTGTGAAATATTATAATATATACCACTGCTAGCCATAGAACTGGTATGCCTAGATGGGCAGCAGTTATCTATTTTTAATTACGCATTTATAAATGGCGTTAATTACGCATATATATAAATGGAAATGTTAGGAGTGAGCCTCCGGGATAAAATAAGAAATGAAGAATCAGACGCCAAACAAAAGTCGTTGACAGCAGACCGTGTTGCAAAGTTGAAATGTCAGTGGGCAGGGCATGTTGCAAGACAGGGTACCGAGAGGTGGACACCCAAAATACTAAAATGGAGACCGTGGGAAAATAAAAGACCGGTAGGGTTGACGATATTATTCCGGTTGCGGGAAGGGGTTGGCTGGGAGAAGCACATGACAGAGAGATGGGGAGTTCATTGGAGCAGGCCTACATCCAGCAGTGCTGACAAAGAAGAAGAAGAAGAAATGGTATCATAAACCATTTTTGATACCTCGTTTTCAATCATAATTAGGTACAACTTTCTGAATGGCTAGGATCACTCGTAGACGAGTGGATAGCTGTAAAGCACTATAGAATACAATAGATTGTAGTATGAAGGTTGATATTGGTTGCTTTATCTTGGTTTAGTCATTATTTGATAGGAAGATATAGGTACTTACATGGTCTACAGGTTTGTTGGTCACTGGCATTTTAAGCTATGTATGTATGTATATGTGAACGTATTATATCAACATATACACACACATACATGCATCTTGTAAAATGTTGTAAAAGTATTGGGTATATAATAATATCTTCTTGCAATTTTCACCACGTGGTTCAATAATTTTTTTTTTCTTATTTAATTTGTAATTTCTTACATATAATTTGGACGTCCCACAATGTGGGGTAACCATTGGCAGGTGTGCGGGTGTCTATTACCTTATAAACGAAAGAACTACGCGTGTATGTTTCCCCACACACCAGTCTCGTCACACCTAAAAAGGCACCACATTCAGAATGGGTATAGTGAACCTCATTGCTATATTATGTGAGATATTATTGTTGCCTGTTGTATTTTCAATTACCCGGCACTTACGGTACACACTAAAAAGATAATATTAGAAAAGAGTGGAAATACTATTCTAAGTCGGTGCCCCAAAGCATATATAAAGTCTTCAGAATGTAACAATTTGTTGGCATAGTACCTGTTAGTTATTCTATAAGTAATATAAAAATATACTCCGGCCATTTTTTTTTTACGATAAGGAATAACCTCATCTTCATCTTTTTCTTCTCATGTCGCATCTGGTCCCCCCCTCCCCAACATTGACTATCATCTCCCGTTCTACAGCGGTTCGGAACAGTTCCTCTGCGGTCCTTATCCCCATCCTTTATTTAATTTTTTTATTGAAAACTAATAATATATTACAAAAAAAAACGGTGTTTATGAGTCGGCCATGTCTGATTTCAAGACTTGTCGGCATGTTCTCAAGACAATATCTATACTTTAATAACAAAAAACAACATTACTGCAGTAAAAAAAAACATAGATGGTTGCCCAAAACATATACACCTTCCTATGCTTCTAAAACTTTTCAATTCATTATTCTATATATATGTATTTCATATGGTATTTCATATGGTCATAAAAGCATGTTTTATGACAAAAAATACCATATGAAAGTATTCTATTCTATTCTATTCTATTCTATTCTATTCTATTCTATTCTATTCTATTCTATTCTATTCTATTCTATTCTATTCTATTCTATTCTATTCTATTCTATTCTATTCTATTCTATTCTATTCTATTCTATTCTATTCTATTCTATTCTATTCTATTCTATTCTATTCTATTCTATTCTATTCTATTCTATTCTATTCTATTCTATTCTATTCTATTCTATTCTATTCTATTCTATTCTATTCTATTCTATTCTATTCTATTCTATTCTATTCTATTCTATTCTATTCTATTCTATTCTATTCTATTCTATTCTATTCTATTCTATTCTATTCTATTCTATTCTATTCTATTCTATTCTATTCTATTCTATTCTATTTTATTCTATTCTATTCTATTCTATTCTATTCTATTTTTTTTTTTTTCATTTTATTATATTTTATTTTTATATTGCTTCTCGGGCAACTAACAGGTACTACATCAAATATTAATGCACCCAATAACAAGTTGCCACATCCTGGACACTAACGATATTAATCGTCTCACAGATCCATACTGAAAACGCAATTAAAAACTGTGTCTCCACCGGGAATCGAACCCGGGACTCTTGGATCAGCAGTCTGATGCCTAACCAACTGAACCCCGAAGGCCGACAATATAAATCCATTCTGAGATATTACGGAGTCATGAGATTTCTCTCGATTTTTTTTCACCAATTCACACTGAACTTTTGTTAAAGTTCAGTTGGTACTGTTTGGTGTTTAGAAATACACCAAACATTATCAACTGAATTGTCACTTGTGTTAGTTGAAAGGGATTGCTTTTTGACAATAAAACCAATTTTTTATAATTTGTTCCTACGAGCCAAAATAAATTTCTTAAATATTTTTCTCGTGTCCAATATCGGCCACGTTGTAAGATATGTTAAGTTTGGCAAGTTTAGTATTGAACCTACTTACATATTACGCCTTTAGAGGTCATTGTCCTGTGTAGTATTTGGCCACTGTTCACTATATATAATGTATTGCATATTATAGTGTGTGGCATGCGAATATCTCCTTAAGACAGGTGACAGGGGAAAGGTAGATAGTAAGGGAGGTGAGGGGACACTTATTTAAAGGAGGTGACGAGGTCAGCCATGATGCTTTTACATAAATATTTTTGTTTACGTTCATAATACAAATTATATACCTACATTAAAACAACACCATAACATGGTCCTTAACAAAACGAATTCATATCATATTTTCGTTACAACACCACCATCCGCTGCACTTGTGGAGGTTGCAATTCTCTGCACAGTAGTGTTACTCACGGCACGCTTTATTTTGTCTTTTTGAGTACCAATTTATACTTAATCTTATATACTTACCATTCATCGGCCTTCGTGGCTCAGTTGGTCAGGTATCTGACTGCTGATCCAAAGGTCCCGGGTTCGATTGAAGACTCAGTTTTTAATTGTGTTTTCAGTCTGGATCTGTCAGACGATTAATATCGTAAGTCTCCAGAATGTGGCAACGTGTTATTGGGTGCGTGTTAAATAATTATTTGACATAGTACCTGTTAGTTGCCCGAGAAGTAATATTAAATAAATAAATAAATAAAATAAATACTTTTCCTAAATCGAGCTTAAATCGAATATTTTTTTATTAAAGGTTACATAATATACGCAAACATATGGGCTCACACAAAAAATCCAATCTGTCGGAAAAAAATCCAATGTTTGCGAAGATATGTTTGACATTTTTTTTAAATCTCAATAGAGACGAAGTTGGAACACTATAGGAGAACCAGAAACTCAAGTTTCATTGTTTACAAAAAAAAAAATAATAGATGGCGTTACAAAAAGGTGTTTCAGCTTATTTTCAAACAATCAGTTTCTCATAAAATATATCAAGCTTTCGACATTGCATTGATTCGAGAACTCAATAAGAAGGCATAATCGGTGAACGTTGCGCAAGCGCAAGTGATCACGTAAACCAGTCGATGACAGGTAGTAAGCCCTATAGGTGCCTTGAGTTCCTGGTTATCCTATAATGTTCCAATTCGTCTCTATTGAGATGTTAAGAATTTTTCAAAAAATATCAATGAGCGCGCGAGCGTAAGAAAGACAGGATAATCTATAAAACGAGTCATTCTATAAAGTAATCAAATTTTGTATGGAAAATATTCAGCATTTTCATGAAATGAGTTTGTTAATTATTTTTTTTATTAAACATTTTATTATGAAAACCTGATAACTCTTCAATGCCATTTTATGTAAGTGGTGTGCCTTTTTATCAATTTGAAAATAAAAATTTCAAATTTTGGGTCTTGAGCTTGGGGTCACTTTCAAATATTTGACAATTAAAAAAATTGAGAAGCACTATTCAGATATCCTTCAAAATCTAATGGGGTCTAAGCGAGTATTTGATATACATATTTACAAAATTTGAAAAGAATCCAATGAGTATACTTTAGTCTATAATTGATAAAGTAAAATAAACACGCCGTACATAGTACACAGCACACACACATAGATACATTGTGATGAAACTTTCAGAATACAATCTTAGCACGATTTTAGTTGATAATCTCCAATTAAAAATAAATCATAACTCCCCACTATATCCCCATGGGTTAGTGAGGAGTAAAAATTATAGTGTTTCAAAAGTATACACAAATAAAGCTTCACTGAGCATTCTACCAATTTGCAATGATCCAATTTCACGATAATATAAAAAGGAAATATTCGTAATGACTTTAAACTTTCATACATAATATATTATACAATATACATATGTACGTACATATGTAGCATCTCACATCTGGCTTACTCGGTGTAGCATAACAAATGTACAAAACATACTTATTACATGATAAGTTGATATTGAAGTGTATGCAGATATTATGAATATACATACAAGGTCTAATAGATCATTGATCTCTGATTCTTCATACAATTTTTACCTCCAGCAGGAGAAACAAACATTTATATTGTTGAGATATAAATCTTTTGCATTACGTAAAGAGTTCAAGGAAGGAATAAAAGGCACGACCTTCGATTGGTGAGAAGCAAAGTCATCTTTGATTTACTCAAAAAAAAAATATTTTGTAACTTTTTTCCATTGATTCAAATACAAAAAGTAGGTATCCAACAAGGAACATTCACTAAAAAAATGGTACAAATTAACAATAGAAAATATGGTATTTTTTTTATTTTTTTATCTGCTCTTTAAAGATTTTTATAGCGATTTGAAAAACGTATTTTGAATAACTCGCTTAAATGGTTCATTTGGGTCGTGAAATAAGTGACGTCACACATCACAGTGGATGTATTTTTTCTAATGCATGTCATACATTTTACTCACGACTTGTTGATTATTGCGTTCAATGAAATCGTATTTAGGATGCTAAAAATGTATAAGTATTGTAAATATTATTCGGATTCGAGGTGTATTAATACGACTTTAATATTCCCAAAGTCATAAAATTCCCAAGTTTTTAATCTTAGATTATAAATTATAATGTTTTTACCAAATAAAAACACGTCGAAAATGTTTATTGAGAAAAGTAATATGTACAATTCAACTCTTTAATATGATTTTTAGATGTTCGCGATGTTAAGGGTGGTGTAGCATACGATTATCGTGACGTTGTCTTCGAATAGGCGGTTGACGCGTGAATGCGTGAATCAAGTACTTGCTTCGTTTTTCCGAACGACTGCTGGATGACGTTCGTTAATCTTCGGAAATTGTCGAATTCGGAATTGCACATTGCAATTATTCAAAAGCGCAGCTACACCTCTAATTTAAATAGTGCCTAAGAAGTAAAACTGCAAAAAAATGTGTTTGATGGTATTCATGGTTAAGTTGCTTAAATATCTGTTCCTGGGTTCGATATCGGGCGATTTGTAGTCTGAATCTGTGAGACAATAAATTTCACAAGTATCCACAATGTGGCATCTTGTTATTGGGTACTTGTTAAATGGATACTTCATACTTGACAGTTAAATGGTAAATGTTAGCTCTCCAAAAAACAATACAAAATTATAAAATACAAAATACCTATACTTATAGATTCTGTTTATATATCTTATTTTTTCTTAGAATCTAAAGAGTCTAGAATTTTTATCTTGTAAAGCTGAACTCCATATTTCCATCATACTTTGTCTATTTAGTATCCGATTTATGGAATCCTCGAGGAATTTATTCTCTGTACATGTTACCAATTCCATCGGCCCCACCTGATCATACATATTTTTTACAAGATAATTATAATTTTCATTCCCCTTTTCTTTTTCTGGTTGTAATTCAACAATTATAGTCTCATCATCTACCTTTATTATGTACATTGTATTGTATTACTTTGTATATTTTCCCCATATTGATAAATCCCCTGACGTATAAATCATTATTTGCCTGGTATAGCTCGTAGGTAATTGTATTTGATTCTCCACACATCACCACAACAACTCCGTAGATTCGCCGCAGGAGCTTTCTTTCAAAAGTGCAAAGTTGGTCATCATCTAATTTAGTTAAGAGTCCAGGTCTCGGAGGCATATGTCAACACTTTTCTGACAATAGTGTAAAAAATCACATAGGTATATGTATTTATCAATTTTTGTACAATATATGAATTCCGAATGTCAAGTGTAATAGAAAGTAGACACGTGTTGCTGAACTATTATGCATTTATATTTATGAGGAAAGTACATGAATTAAACCAGTTATTATCCATATTGATATTACCTATACGAATTATAATTGTATAAACCTGTAACGCGTTCTGTAATAACTGTTAAAGTAAGTATGCACAGTTATTCTAAGGTTTTGAACTTCATATAGTAACTAATGCTAATTGCTAAAATTCAAATTTTAATATCAAAACAAAAGATGTTCACGGCATATTGTTTCTGATATTCTGCCATTAATATGTATGTAACGGTTCGTGTTTTTGTAATTTCATTAATCTAAAATTCATTATTTTTTAATTGTATTGTTAATGTTTATTGATACTTTAACTAACAATATTGTCTAGTTACATATACACTCTTATTTATGCGGCAGTCAAGGTAGGTACATGGCGTGAGAGTACTGCTGTTAGTAGAGTGCAATCATTTATACATTTTATTTGTTGTGAAGTTTAAAATATTTATAGTTTTGAACCTACCTTTTACTGTTGTGTTTTTAAAACATAGACGAAAGAATGGTTTCTATATGTCATGTCATTTTGAAATTGATTTGAAGAGCGCCATTTAATGATTCAGAATCATTCTCTGGACGCTGATGATTTTGTTTTCTGTTGTTCTCCGAAACAACTTTGTTTCAAAATTTTCAAAAAGGTCGTTCTTTTTTAACATCGCAAACTATGGAGGTGAATTGATTCAATTTTATAAAACTTCACCCTAAAACGTCGATTTTTATTTCGTGTACCTTCTTTGATACGCAGATTTGGTACTCGGGGATTCAGAAAACCTGATTGTGAGATGTCTCCAAGAATGAAATACTAATTCCATTTTAAGTATGTACTATATATTAAAAAAAAATCCAGAGTTTTTCCATGAGCCATTTGGGCAGTTATATCAACATTATTTTTTTTTCGTAGACCTACATTCGAGTGTTAATAGTATGTCCAATTTGTATAAAGAGTGATAAATATTTATTTATCTTGTGACACGTAATGACCCGTAAATATATTGTTTATAAATGTTTCTATTATACAAACATTAGAGAGAAGTGGACTTGTTTGTGAGCCCTGGGGCACTCCCTCTGTGACCACGCGGCGGGCGCGTTGGTCGCTAATAATTTGGGCCAATAGTAAATGTCTTGAGGCGGTCGTACCTACCTACTGATGGTAACTGGATGAGTTCAAACGTTGAATAACTAATGTTGGTATAATAATATTCTGAGGATCCGTTACGTCTTCTTATGTTTAGTTATTACCTCTGTCTTGCCATGCCTCGCCTCGCCTCGAAGCCAGCGGCGCGGCGTCCACATTCTTGGCGCGTGGTTTTGGGTTAGTTGTTTTGGTATTCAAGTTGTTAATAATATTAGTTACAAGTACTGTTAGATCATCCATTGCCCGGACCCGGGGCCTTCACATCATCGTGCGTGAATGTTGTGTCACTCTTTGCAACGCTCATCTGGCTATGTCCAAAATATTATGTTAACTCTTCGACAATCACTTTTGAGCCAGAGGTGCAATAAAACTTATTGTTTTGTTCGTTTGTGTCATTGTTTACAGTGACAATTGGACTCGCACCATACGAAGCTTCATAATATTATGTTGTCTTCACATGTTCCCTTTTGTTCATAATATATATTATTTGAAGGTCTTTTTAAAAGAAAATATAACACAATTATAAAAAAACTGAATAATTTAATATGTAGATATACAGACTACAGGTACATGGTGATAGCAACAAAACACAATATCTCCTACCCCACTCCATCGAGAACGTTAAGTCCTGTGCAGCTATAATTGAACAAGTTCAAATTTACAAAGTATGAATATAAGAAATACCTAAAAATTCCATTATGTAATATACGTTCGTTATTTATTACTTTTCGGACAACTAACAGGTACTCTATTTATTTATTTATTTTATTTATTTATTTATATAAGCATGAAAAACAGGCTAGAAGCCCACTGGTTTCATACATTTATGAACATATATATAATGTATGGAATGATTGGACGATTGAATTATCATCCATACCCCACACATGAACGCACGTACATAATTTTTATTAAGTCATACATTCACCATTCTTACACAAAGAATACATATTTAAGAAATGATTTTCTGCAGGAAAAACAACAAAAAAAAATAAAAAAACAAACAAACATTAATATAACAAGAAACATTCAAAGCTTTTATCAAAATTGGCACGTTCTTAAAGCACTCTTGAACAATGCCCGTGATTGTGAAAATATATCGACATTTTCATATTGATAATGCAGTTTGTTGTATTGTCTGAGTGACCGTGGTAGAGGAGCATGGAAGCCCAGGTTTGTATTGTAATGTGAGATGTTAAAAATGTTTCGTAATCTGGAGCATGTTCTTATGGGTATATTTATCTTAACAAGTTCGAGCAAATTGGGGGCACTTAAGTCACAGTGAATAATTTTGTGAATTGTGATTAAATCTGTCATGTTCCTCCTATATGACAGTGATTGCATTTCGAAATAATTTAATCTATCATTGTACGTTTCGAGTTGATCTGAGACTCCAGTACGATAGGCAAGGATTCGTGTAAATCTTCTCTGTATGCTTTCAACTCTTCCTGAGTGTATCTGATAGTTAGGGCACCAAACCACTGAGCAGTATTCGAGATTACTTCTGACAAACGTTTTGTACAAAGATATCGATAGGATAGGGGACTGAAATTCTTTCGATGACCTCAATATAAATCCTAGAACCTTTGAAGGCTTTTTAGATATATTATCTATATGAATGTCAAATATTAATTTAACACGCAACCAATAACTAGTTGTCTCATTCTGCAGACTTACGATATTAATCGTCTCACAGATCCAGACTGAAATGACAATTAAAAACTGTGTCTCCACCGGGAATCGAACCCGGGATTTATTTTTTAATCCAATGAATTCTTTTGTGAAATTACCATATTTCTTATTTTGAAATTAGGTTTGCCACAACTATAAATCAGTATCTTTGTTATGAGTTATAGTGATATTATAAATATTACAATATAACGCATAACAACTTTCTATGCAATAATATGACAGAAATTGTTTTATTTTTGTCTGAAGTCTGTGTTGACTTTCCCCGTTCACCATAATACTGTCCATCTGTCACTTCCAACATTGTTAAGGTGTGTATTGTTTATGATCATCCACTGTGACTTTATTGCCTAAGTCTGTCTCTTTCTTAAGATAATCGTAGAATGGACTCTTTCTATATATATATATAAAATTATATCGTGGCTTTAATTCTATAAAACTCTGATAAAGCGTGTCCATACATAATGCTTCTGAATCCTGTGTATTTACGAAGGTTTTAGAGGGACCATTACAGTATGGCATTTCATCCGCTCTACATGTGGAAACTGCAATAGCACGAAGAGTAACACATGGAGTCCTCTAGACCGGCAATATCGGAACAATATACGAATGTGAATACAAAATTAAACGATTGATTGAGTGAATTGTAATTGACTTCAGTTCAAACGGTGCTATCAAAACCTTCATGATAACCCATATCGTGGATATAATTATCTTATGGAGTTCTATATTATCTCAAGATATAATAGGGCTCCACCCACGAGATAATTATTTATTTTTATTATTATTATTATTTATTTATAGGCAGGCAGCCAAGGCTGATGTGCCTATATCCACTGTCGAAACTATTGGTTGTAACTATTTTGCTGTGTTCAAAAAAAAAAGTCCAGTCTATTCTTGAAAATATTAACATTTTCAGGATCCAAAACATGTTGGGGCAGTTTATTCCAAGTATTCACTACTCTATTTGAAAGAAAATGCTTTCGAGGATTTGTCGAGAACCTACTTTTCACAAGTTTTAAGCTATGACCACGCAAATTACTTTTATGACTATATTGAAAGAGATTGTTCGTGTTTACACAGTCATAATGGCCTGATAATATTATGTCCATGATATGGGTTATCATGAGGGTTTTGATTCCATCGTTTGATCGACTTGCCCTCCAGATCTTTTTAAGCGTAAAGCATCAGAGGTGTGACTAAGATCTTTTTGGGAATCTACCAATCGTAGGCAACGTTATTAAGACAGAAGTTCTTAAAGGGTTTAAAATTGTTCTTCGAGATAGGAGGAGCTAGGAGGAGCTCAACAATCCCAATATTATATCCTATGGGAGTTGCAACAATCCCATAGGATATAATATTGTTCTGAAGTTTGGTCCGGGTATTGACAGAACGGACATGAGGCATAGTCGGAAATTTATTTCCTAATTATTGGCCGATTTGAAGGGAGCTATGGGCGCTATTCGTTTGGCTGATTCAAAGTCTCAATTCGGTCGAGGTCTTGTCCGTTATGAGTATTGCAATATGATATCTTCTGGTGTTTCCTCTTCTTTTGATTCTATTCCACATCCGTGTCAATATACTTCATGACTCACCGTATTTTCCATCGTCCGTACGACATTGTACAACACTTTCACTCCAACATACATATTGGAATATTTTACTTACTCATAACTTTTATAGTCAGACAGACAATTTCATAACAAGGACTTCACAACTTTATTATGCAATTCGAAATAACTTAATGTGACTCGTAATTACTAAACCATTTGTAGTTTGTATAAATTGATAGATGTGACCAACGCTAAATTTTAAACTACATGCTGTTATTTTATTAAAATTTACTAAACTTTTATATAATTTTGTTTGTTACCATAGTGATTAGTGTGGTGAATGCAAAGCTATAAAGAGTTTGGTAAGTTTTCTTTATATTGTATTGTAATATCGATAGTATTTTACTTGAATCTAACTTTATTAATTCAATAAAAATTCATCCCAAATTCAGAGCTTCGTGTATGATAAGTTTTTTGATTGTATTGTAAAATTTAAGAGTTTTATGAAGTTACGTGTAAAAAAATACTAAAATGTGCGTTAAAAAGGGTTAAATATCGGAAACCTTTTTTTTTTTTTTTAATTTTTTCCATTTTAAACAAACCTGGGGGGGAAGTCTGGTCAACTGGCGGAATCAAAATCATCCATGTTTACCCATATTCAATAATTTGTATGTAAGGGTTTATAGTTTGTTACGTATTATTCAACTATACTTACATACTATCGCCATCGACAGTTGGATCTCATGAGTTACATGCAACTAGTTGGATCTCATGTGTTACATGCAACTAGTAATATAAAAATACTCCATTCGATTGTAAAGATGCGGAAAGAAAATTGTGTAAAACAATGCGGGCTATCGTGTGTAATATGTATATTTAGTTATTATTAGAAATTCATATCGTAGCTACTATTTCAATAGTATTTAACGCAGATAAACTTATCAGATAAATTGAATTTTTACTATTGTAATATACATTACAAATTGAACATTGAACATTACAACATATAGATCTTTACTAGAGTGCTAACATTCGTGTGTATTTATTAAGTTTGTCAAACTCCATCATTTCTTATTAAAACTCCGGTATAAAATGTAAATTAAAACACACAACTATTGTTTTAGTTTCACTTATGTTGTGTATGTTATGTTTTTGTCTTGTCTAGAATAATTCTTAATTTCATATAATATTTTTGTTTCAGGTTTCGATCCTCACGTCTCCCAGATATCTCCGAATTCTGTTTACGATCCACAACATGATATTGGATCTAGTCCTTTGGAGACAAGTGACGTCATCGACTTGGAACCTTCCATTCAATTATCGAACAGCGCACTCAGTGAAGCAGATGAGAGTCTACTCAAGCATTTAGAAGATGAAGTTGCCGATACAGATCATCCTCACGTTATTGTCGTGAGATCGGCTGCTCCAATATTACAAGAATTTGGCAGAAGATCGAGACCGTATGATTCCCTACATCATTCTAAGAACATCGAGGAAACTTTGGAAACCAACGACGTGGAAGTACATCACAAGCCACAATATTATAACCAAATACATCCCACTAGAACCATGCACGAGTCTATATCGGGAGGGAAGATGGTGTCTTCCATATTGGGAACAGGGGGAGAAGTTCGATTGAACCAGGGGGAAGCCAAAGGGGTCCCCAGGAGCAGAGCACTGACTCCCGAGGGGCCCCAAAACCATCAGAGTGCGACACCGAAGGATTCTGCTACCTCACCTAGGTCCGCCTCCAGACAAGCCAACCCGGACATTCAAGACATCATCACGGGAATCGTTAAATTATTGAATGGAAATGTCAACGTGCAAGCCAACACACAGCCAGCCAACGGTAGACCGGGAAGACCGCCAAACACCAGAATCAACAATCGAGGTCCACCCAGAATATCAGATGTGCCACCCTTGCCACCAGACTTCGACACTCCAGGTCCCGCGGGTCCGGGCCAACTTGTACCTCCGATGCCTCCGCAAACCTCGACTAAGATCCCACCACCATATCCTTTCGACCGCCCGCCCAACATAGATAAACCTCCGCATCGTCCTTTCCTCAATGGAGTTCCTCTGCCCGAACAGATTGTCCCGATTCTGAACAATCAGAACTATCGGCCGAGCGGATTCGTCGGAGGAAGACCTCAAAATATTCCTCCGTGGCAGAGACCTAGACCCAGACCGCAAAATCCCAACAGAAGACCAAATCCCAACTTGCCTATGTACAAACCTCTACCCTCATCCCCTCCCGAACCTCCACCGCAATACACTGAACTCGAAGAGAACTTTACTTCTGAGACTCCGATTGACGAACCAATCCTTAAACCTAAACCACACGATGTATACACGAACTACGAAAACAAACCAGACAACGAGTCTAACGCACAAGAAAACGAAACTATTCAAGGAGAAAAGACTCATGACAATAATGAAAATAGTAATCACGGAGAAGATAATATAAACAACATAACTCAAAAAGTTCCCGAAATGGCAATTTCTGATGAAGAAACCATCAGTTTTGTCAAAGATCGAGATCCACCCACCACTTCCACTGAATCGCCCGACACTACAATAGATGAAGCAAAGGAAGAGTTTGAAATTAAAATAACAACAACAGAAGAACCCAAGAAAAACGAAGAGGAACCGTCGAAACAGGAGATTTTGAAAGATGGTGACATATCGGACAAGAAAAAGCAATCAATAGCCAAAGTTGAAAAGGAAAAACCCAACAACAATAAAAAGCAAGAAGACAAAAACAAAGACAGTGAACAAAGTTTAAAGAATCCAATAAAATTAGGTGAGGAGGACGCCATCAAAGATTTTAATAACAGTATCATCTTTCAATCAACACCCGTACTAGAGTCATCCCAAATGGAATCTTCGAGTAGTTCGAGTGTTGGTGGACTTAACGATACCAAGATAGTCCTCAGTACTTCGTCGACACCAACGGAAGGATTACCAAGTATAGCGGCAACTATTGACTCTTCCATAAACAGTGGATCCATATCTTCCATTTCACCAACGGCCATAAATTCTTTGGCGACTTCCAGTAAGTATTGATCATATACTATTTTATTTGTTTCAATTTTGAAATGGCTCAAAGCCAAATTACTCACTATATAATTTTCAAAAACGAAACATAAAATCATTGAAGTCGAATATTTTTATGATAATTGGATTTTTTCCCTGCCGGGATTCAGTGAGATTTTTTTTGACACATTAACAGGTCGTGAGCTCTGTTGCTTCCTGATTTCCTGATTCTTCTCCTACAGTCTCGGTTCGTCTCTATTGAGATATTAAATTTATCAAAAAATATATATCATTGATATTTAGAATTTTGAAACGAAGTTACCTACTTTTTCAACTATTAATCAGTTTTTCTATTTTATTCTTCTTTTTCCTTCAGCAATCTCTCATCTTTTAGATATTTCCACTCGTCTCTTCTTTTGGTTTGAGCAACGGGTTATCACCGGCCCACGTACCTGAAAAAGTTACCTTTTTTCAGGTCAGCCTATTTTCCTTTTCATATCCCCTGGGGGGCAAGTCTGGTCCATCCGGCGAAATCAAAACCCCCACGATTACCCATATCATGGATATAATTATTATATGGAGTTCTATAATATCTTTAGATGTCATAGAACTTCATATGATAATTATATCCATGATATGGGTAATCACGAGGGTTTTGATTTCGCCGGATGGACCAGACTTGTCTCAATTTCAGAACTCTGGGTGCCCATCTGTCTATTCCCTGTCTGACAACATGACCTGCCCATTGCCATTTAAGTTTTGCAACTCGATCTATGATACCCACAAATTTTGTCTGATTTCCTCATTTCTTATTATTGAAATTCTATTTAATTACTTTGATTCGATAGACTTTTTGTGAAATTTCGTGAAGTATTTGGAAAATATGTGTTCATAGAAAACCCATGTTTGTTCACATTCTTAAACACATTTTTTCCATTGATATATCAGTTGTTTCATAGTAAATTTTACGCTGTGAGGCGTCGGCTAAGAATAGTGCTTCCACTTATTGCTATTATCATCGTTTTCGGATGTTCCGTAAGTGCCGGGTAATCGAAAACACAACAGGCAACAAAAATGTCAATGTCATTGTCGTTAGACCGCTGATTCAAAGGTCCCGGGTTCGATTCCCGAGGGAGACAGTTTTTAATTGTGTTTTTAGTCTGGATCTGTGAGACGATTCGTTAGTCTCCATAATATGACAACTTATTATTGGGTGCGTGTTAAATTTATTATTAGAAAAGTAATGTAAAAATACATTGAGAGAGAGAGAGAGAGAGACTGAGTTCATAAACAATTATTCATAGACAATTAATGAGTATAAACATGCAATTAATGTCATTGTTCATGTTGTTTTTGCACCAAATTATCAACAATGACCCAAAAATCCAGTATCTGTAAAAATCTGTTGAAAAAAATTTCAATACATCTCTCATATGTTTTCTATTCGTTGTATCTGAAATCGAATACAACTTTTTACTTGAGCATATTATTTTGCCCAAAATTAATTTCTTAAAAAAGAGGTTTTCACGATACTAAAACCGTGCGTTGATGTTTTTTGTATCGAGTCATAAAATAATTTATCAATATTTCGGAAATGTACAATGAAATGGGATTATGTTCAATTACCGTTTAAAATATTTGTGATGAAAATAATTTTTCGTCAATATTTCAAATAAATGCTTAATTTTTCAATTAAATAGGCATCATTTTAATCTAATTTTATCTGAGGTAAAATGTAGAATAAAATTAGCCGATAAAATGTTTTATCAACTGTATTTATCAGCTACACATTTTGTGGTTTGAGTCTTGGCTATTTTTGTAATTTTAATGTTAGATGGCGTACTATATATTGATATCTAAAAATAAATTGTGTAGCTTAAAGAAAGTACATTAAAATTAATTGTATATATTTTTTTGTTTCAGGCAATCACCCCAGTTTCCCTTACAAGCCATACCGCCCTAGACCAGGCATTGTATTGGACGATCCAGAGTACAGACCAGGAGGTGGAAGACCACACGGCAATGGTAGCGTTGTCGGCGTACCTTCTGGCGGCCACAGGTACAGACCACCGCCAGGAAACAAAGGGGAAATATTTGACGTGACTGTGTCTGCCATTCAGGGGCCTGGGGGTGGAAAAGGATCAGCTACAGGTTAATTTTATAAAACATTCCTTATTTTCTGCATTATTTATCCCTTATTTACTGCATCATTTATCCCTTATTTTCAGCACAAGAATAGCTTTACAGAACATCACAGCTGACTTAATGTTACAATATACAAAGTATTTGTTAGACCATATATTATATGGTTTCCAGATATAAAGTTCATATTGTCCAAAGACGTTTTACAAAAATTCCCAGGACACTTCGCAACTTAACATACGAGGAAAGACTTGACTTCTTATAACTGGAAAACCGAAGAGAACCTGGAGATCTTATTGAAACATTTAAAATATTATCAGGCCATTATGACTGTATAAACATGATAAATCTCTTTCAATATATTCATAACACTAATTTGCGTGGCCATAGCTTAAAACTTGTGAAAAGTAGGTTCTCGACAAATCCTCGAAAGCATTTTCTTTCAAATAGAGTGGTGAACACTTGGAATAAACTGCCCCAACATGTTTTGGATGCTGAAAATGTTAATATTTTCAAGAATAGACTGAATTTTTTTTTTGGACACAGCAAAATAGTTACAACCAACTAATAAAATTCGACAGTGAATATAGGCACATCAGCCTTGGCTGCCTGCCTATAGATAAATAATAATAAATAATTGTAAAAATACATATACGTACACAATTATCAATTATCACTAAATAGAAATGACGATGCAGTACGGAATGAAAATTCCCATATGATTGCTTGTGTTGAATCTTTGCTCGGTGATTATTTGTGTGACAACCATTGCCATGATTGTCACCCAATGTCGGGTAGATTGTATGAAAGATATTATTACTACATACATACGAATCATCACGCCATGTCCCTCATGGGGTAGGCAGAGAGAACCAAATGCCACAGTTTTTCTATCTTGACACGCATTTATTTTGAAGTCGTATTTTTTTGCGAAATTAAACTAAGTTGATGTAAATTTAATAAATTAAATTAAAAATGTGTTTCAGTGCACATAGAGAATGTGAACCCCCTGACAGGACAACCAGGCGACATAATAGTGTCTGCCTCAGGAGACCAAGGGTTTGTGTCGATCGACGGCAAGAGGACATATCTAAACTTGATGGGAGGACAGGCCACACCATCTCATCAATATAGACCAACAGCTGTTGTCAAACCAACTGCAGGTACATTTTGAAACAATAATATTTATTTATAAAACTACATAATTGCCTACCAACCTCACTAAAACTGCTACCACAAATCACATCGTCACAATAATACAAAAAACACAAACAGAATGGATATATAACACCGGTTCAGATCAAATCAATAACATAATTACACCCAATCAAATATAATTAAACTTCACATTTTTTTCTCAATGATTATTTAATGTATAATTTAACTCAAGAACTATATACATAATGTACTATCTATGTCACACAACTGTTCAAATGAACACCTCGGCACAGGACTTCCTAGTGTGGTGTTCATCCAGGGCCGGATAAACGTGTTTTTGCAATATATTTGAATCCGCCCCCTCCAATTTTTTTTGGAATTTCAAATATAGAACAATTTAAAATTATGTCAAATTACATATAGTGTCTAAAATGACTAAGTGTAACGTTCCCACCCACTCCGTTATATCTAAGACTGTGGTGCTCTTTAGTAAGATACGCCA
The DNA here is from genome assembly GCA_963576475.1 of Molanna angustata. Taxonomy (NCBI): domain Eukaryota; kingdom Metazoa; phylum Arthropoda; class Insecta; order Trichoptera; family Molannidae; genus Molanna; species Molanna angustata. The sequence continues at coordinate 52,181,351 of OY754965.1, read as the reverse complement.
CAATCACAGGCCCGGTATGGATAACGTCGTGAACAGGACATTACAAAAAATTACATATAAACAAAAATTAATAAAAGGAAGAATTTAGATGGAATTATCGAAGCCAAGAATAATGAAGTTATGACCCTATAGGCTTCCTTACCATATGTTTTTCTGGATGTCTTCCGTGGGCTTTTGAGTGTCTACATACGTAGAATATGACAGTTAAAATAAAACATAGAGGTTCCACAGGAACTCCGGCTGTTTAAAAGACTCCTTTTCTTTTATTATCTTTTTGGTTATTTTAATTTTAACCCTTCTAACAGATTTTAATTAATTAAAAAGAGATCCTGTGAGGCAGGATTCAGAAAGGAACATAAAAATAAAATAACTAGGGGAAGGATTTTCTCCTGCTTAAAACGTCAAAGAAAAGAGCTCTTAGACACGTATAATTCTCTGTATTTTCTATGAATATATAACATGGAAATCAATGAGCGTGGAAATATAAAACAATAAATAACACAAACAGACCAACAATAAGGTACTTATCAAAACCAAAATAAAATATTAATTATTTGGGTCAACCCTGAACACATACAAATTAACTTCCAATTGAAAAGAGTAATCAATAGAATAACTTCAGAATCTAAAATAAGTCAAAATTAATCTGTGTTAGGATAACTCTGTTTATATAAAATTCAATTTCTTCTTGAAACGAGTAATCCATAATACTTTCAGAATTTAAAATAAACAAAGTTAAAATTTGTGTTAGGATAACTCTGAATATATAAAATTTAACTTCCAAATGAAGTGAGTAATCCAAAATAATTTCAGAATTTAGAAATAATCAAAGTTAAATCGGAGTTAGGATAACTCCGAATATATAAAAATTAACTTCCATTGAAATGAGTAATTAAAAATAATTACAGAATTTAGAAATAAACAAAGTTAAATCTGAGTTAGGATAACTCCGAATATATAAAAATTAACTTCCATTGGAATGAGTAATTAAAAATAATTACAGAATTTAGAAATAAACAAAGTTAAATCTGAGTTAGGATAACTCCGAATATATAAAATTTAACTTTAATTGAAAAGAGTAATTAAAAATAGATACAGAATTTATAAATAAACAAAGTTAAGTCTGAGTTAGGATAACTCCGAATATATAGAAATTAACTTTAATTGAAAGGGGTGATTAAAAATAATTACAGATTTTAGAAATAAACAAAGTTAAATATGTGTTAGGATAACTATGACTACATAAAATCGACCTCCAATCGAAATGAGTAATCAAAATAATTTCAGACTTAGAAATAAACAAGTTAAATATGAGTTAGGATAACTCCAATATATAGAAATTAACTTTAATTGAAATGAGTGATTAAAAATAATTACAGAATTTAGAAATAAAAAAAGTTAAATCTGAGTTAGGATAACTCCGAATATATAGAAATTTACTTTAATTGAAATGGGTGATTAAAAATGATTACAGAATTTAGAAATAAACATTATTAAATCCGAGTTAGGATAACTCCGAATATATAAAATTTAACTTTAATTGAAATGAGTAATTAAAAATAATTACGGAATTTAGAAATAATCAAAGTTAAATCTGGGTTAGGATAACTCCGGATACATATAAAATTTAATATATATATGCAATAACCACTTATGTATGAAAGTACTCGTAAAAAAATAACAATAACGGGACAGACAATTGATCTGTCGTTTAAAAGGAAAAGATAAATTTAGAAACCACTTCAATTAAGATCATCACATAAAAGGAATAAATAGGAAATAGAAATCTTTCGAATAAAAATTCATCACATAAAACAAATTTTAAAAAAAATATATATGTTTATCTTTCACTCAATGTCATCGAATAAAAATAATATTTATAAAAATATCCTTCAATTAAGAACATCGCCTAAAGATGATCTTCAAGAGATAAGGACAACAACTTTTAGGTATCTTTGGCTTCAGACTGACAAGAAAAATGCACTAAATATATGAGGCGTATTGGATTTAAATAGATATTCACACTAAAACAAAATAACATCAGAATGTAACTTTTCTACTTAGTAAACATTCAATTTCATAGGTAAGGTTCCCAATTAAAATTCACAGTTTCCTTGCGTAGAACAATCCAGGATAGAAAGAAGAAATATCAACTCAAGGTTCGGTTGAACATTGGCTTAGCAACACTGCATCCCCTTCTAGAGCATTACACTCTCAAGCAAGAAATACGGTGGAATTGTTTGGACCTCTAAGATGGTTGCTTTAATTTGTAATCAACTCCTACCTGGTTATGATAGTCAGTCAGATGGTTCTTCCTTCAATACAAATTCACGCTCGGAAACTTGTGTCACAAATCAGACAAGGAGAAAAGGTTGTAGTAATTTCCCACAGTGTATTAACTACGAGATAGATTCCATAATAGACACATGCCACTAATAACAAATTTTCACTTTAATGTTAAATAATTCAAATATCACTCTTTATTGTTGTTTAGAGAAAAAAAATGTAGAAAACAATGATTTTTATTTTTATATTGTCTCTTCCCGTTAAGACTTCTCTCAATTAAAAAGACCGGCGGCAAACAAAAATATATATATATATTTTATTATTTTATTTTTTCCTTTACTCAAGCGAAAATATTATATTATTTCCTTCTTTGTATTAACTGTTTATAGAGTTCGGATGACAGAAAAATCACTTGTTCAACAAAATACCTAAGCATCATAATATAGTCCTTATAGAAAAATCACTTGGTGTACACGCTTAGTAGACAATTATTTTTAAATATTATTATCGCGTTTTCTTTCTTTTATTTTTCTTTTAGAGCAAGTAGAAAATGTCTCAATCACAAAAATTCAACAACTTAGTTATAGCTATCCGCTTTAGAGTTCTTTGGAAAGTATAAGGTAAGTTAATTTAACTTCTATTCTCTTCCACACGCAGCCGTTGGACAGAAAACAAACTCTAAACCCAACGCGATAATTACAAATCCCTTTTCAATTTTAATCGTTCCTTTTTTCTAATGAATAGTCTAAACACAAGATTTCTAAAATTCACCGATGTTCAACTTTATATTTGCTTTCCTTAAAAAGAGTCTTTGCACAAAACATTTAAAATTCACCAATGTTCAATTTATAAGTTCCTCTCTTTTTCGTCGGCAAGGTAAATTAATGTTTTTAAATTACAAATTTTTCTTCTTTAACGAATTAATAAAACAAGAATAAAAATAACACATTAACAAAAATATTTTTAAAAAAAACAAGGAATTATACGCGTCGCTTTTATTTTATTTTATTTAATTTTTTCTTTTAAATTTTTCATTCTAATTAAAATAAGCTTCGTAGTAATACCATCCTCCAACGGTTTGAAGACAACCGCTGGAGGTGGCCGCAAATATATTCCAAGAGACTAAAATTTATTACATTGAAACCACGGAACGTTTTCTTAAAATAGGATAACTTCCTTTGACCGATAAACTATCACTGAACTGAAATCACCTCTCCGGAAATCAAAGTCGATAATTTGGACGCGTCTCCTGTGACATCATTGGTTCAAAAAATAGCCAATTAAAATCAATTAAGGCATGTCCGAAATCCAGGACATAACCTACCTCAAGGAAAGCCATCTTTGTGAAATGCAGTGACCATTAGATCAATATTACGAGAAAAATACAAAACAATTTCTTAATTAAAACTTGAACAAACACGACTAGATGACACCAATCTTTCATAAATCACAATGGTATACTAATCTTTTATCATTGTTAAACTTTTTCATAACTATGTTGTGCCAAAATTCCTACATTAAATGTGTCCCTATCAAGTATTTTTGCCATTTTTTCAATAATGTTATTAACGGTAATGGGATAGTTATAAACAATGATTTGAATGACATTCATAAACAGTCATAATCCGCAAATCCATGCTTCAATTTTCTTTACAATAGAATGTACCAACAGAATCCGAGCAATGTATTTAATATGGTCACCCACACTAGTGTGCGGGCGACTAAATCTATTGCCGCTTTACGCTGACGAAAACGGCCGAAGACTGTCGAAGATTACCGAATTGGGGACGTCAGATCGAGGGCCTCTTTTACACGAGTCGATCGGATTAACCTTGGACGACAAAGGGGGATTTATAGAGAAGCATGCATCAGACAAGGATAGCGATAACATGTGTCATTTTTAATTACTAACTGCGTAATAAACGAGCTGTCAATCAAACTTGTGCTAAAAATAGATTCACCGTTTCGGGCGGAACAGTCATATTGGTTAACACCCACAAATTCGTATACGAATGTATACTGGTTCCGTCGGCAATTATACAAATATGAAATCAAATATTAGGTATTAAATAACTCTTACTCTGGAATTTTGTTCGGTGACTTAATAGGTTGGATCAAAAGAGGATTTATTCTAGGTCAATAATAAATCAACAGATAGAATTAAAAATTATTTTTAACAAGTATTAATTATGCTACTAAACTTTATGTCGCAATCTGTCATGCGACATAAGCGGGATTTTTTTACATACACACCATCATGCCGAGCCTCTATCCGGGTACGCAAAGAGAACCGAGCGCCATACCTGCGAATTTTTGATTTATATGATTAACATTTTAGAATTTTAAGTGCCCTTTTTAAGACAACCGCCCTGACTTCTTGTTCCCGATTGTTCTATAGTTTATCCAGCCCTGTGTTCATCGTACCCTAACAATTACAATACTTATCAATAGATAACACTCATACACGCACTTTACTTATAGTTCTAGTATGTTATTGTATTTGTAACTTCCTCATTGCATTTAAGAATAAATAAATAAATAAATATTTATAATTTATTTTAATGATTAAGTTTTTTTTTATTTGTGTGTGCAGAAGAGTATAAACAGTGTGTTCAGTCAATACGTATTAAATTAATTTTTGATGTATTTCAGCAATATCAGGAACTGGTTATGCTGTACCAGAAGTGGAATCTGGAAATGGCGCCCAATCTGTTGGTGGTGGGGCTAGTATACCACATCGTGGTGCACCACATCCTCCTAGAAGACCACAAAATCAACCACCTGTCAGGTACAACTATCTCTATTCCTTCTCATACAAAAATTATAACTTTTTTTTAAGTATTATAAATATATATATTTTTTGTGATATTTTATGTTTATCATAAAAAAAACCTTTTATTTAAGTGATCACATAAACCAGCCGATAACATGTCGTTAGCCTTGTAGGTGCCTGAGTTCCTGGTTCTTCTATAATATCCCAACTTCGTCTCTATTGAGATGTTATTGTCAATAAAAATATCATTTGACTCCCGACAGGGAAAAAATTCCCATGTTTGCGTATATGCAAAATATTCGACCTTTTAATTATTTTCGATTTTTTAAAATGTTATTTTAATAAAACGAGTGGGTTGTGGTCAAGACTACACTCCTCATTACCAAATCACTCTACAAAGTATTCAAATTTTCTATGAAAAATTATCAACATTTTCGTTAAATGAGAGATTTAAATATTGCTTCTCTGGGCTGAAAACACTGATTAGTTGGAAGAGATTGCCACATAGTAATAAACTCGCCACTTGCGCAAGGAAGTGTTATTATTAAATATTTTATTATGAAAATTTGATAATCCTTCAATGTTATTTTATGAAAGTGATTTGAAAATTAAAAATATCAAATTATTAGTTTTCTGAGCTTGGGGTCACTTTGAAATATTGAGAAGCACTGATCGGATATCGGATATCCCTCCTAATGGGGTCTGAGCGAGTATGATATCTCGCTCGCTCTCAAACGCTACTTTTGAGATAATATTCCACATGAGTCTGGAGATTGATTGAGATTGGAGATTGAAGATTAACTTCTTCTTCTTCTTCTCTGCGTGCCGTATCAGGTCCACCCGACGTTGGCGATCACTCTGGAGAATGTCTCTCTGTCCCGCGCCGTTCAGAACATCTCTCCCACCTGTGTAATTCAAGTCCACTGTCGGATATTGCGCAGCCAAGACATTAGTCTAAGAATAACTAACAATATTATTTTGTTACAGAATTGACACCTGCATTGTAGGGGATGACTCAACATGTGATCAAACGCAAAATGAAAAGTGCAAAACGGAAGCAGGTAAATTTCGTATCATTTTAAATTGAGAAATAAGATTTAGATCGATTTTTACGACTGAAAGTTTTCGCCGAGGGGTCTCGGCATTATCGAGGTTTTCAAGAAATTTGATTTCGTCTTAGTTTTTTACTTTCAGCGAAAAAGTTCGGTCATGAATGATCAAATCTGTAGAAAAATATCATTTTCTATTTTATTTTAAAATGATTGTATTGAAAATGTAGGTAGCAGTATCAAAAAACATTATTTTGTTAACTGCATTGGGACATTGAGAGGATTTTTCACTGTTTATACACAAAATAGTGAATTTGTACCTATCTGCCATCTATGAATAGTGAATTTGTACCTATCTGCCATCTATGAATAGTGAATTTGTACCTATCTGCCATCTATGAATAGTAAATTTGTATCTATCTGCCATCTATGAATAGTGAATTTGTACCTATCTGCCATCTATGAATAGTGAATTTGTACCTATCTGCCATCTATGAATAGTGAATTTGTACCTATCTGCCATCTATGAATAGTGAATTTGTACCTATCTGCCATCTATGAATAATGAATTTGTACCTATCTGCCATCTATGAATAGTGAATTTGTACCTATCTGCCATCTATGAATAGTGAATTTGTACCTATCTGCCATCTTTGAATAGTGAAATCATTTATTTGTATAATATCATTTGTTGTTTTACAATCATGCACTATGTATGCCAAGAGGCTGGACAATGACAACAAAATGAAATAAAAAAGGTATTATTTAGTATTAAAAATATTAATGTATTGTAAGTTATAGTAAGTGTATTGTTTTCTGTTTGAATATAGGTATATCAAGCTGTCAGTGTAGACCAGGCTACGCCAGAAGAAACCATCGAGATCCTTGCAGAAAGGTAGTGGCCATGGTCTTCAGTTTGAGGGTCGATCGAATGTATGACAGGAAGGTATGTAACACATTGATCCATTATTATACATAATCAACTATATCTCGATAGAGATGAAGTAGCAAATGAAGAATTACAAAACTTTTGAACTTGCATCATCGTTTTTTTTCTAATTACCGACTTAAAATATGCTTCTTTGAGTTCTCATATCAAACTTTTTTCTTGGAAATATCCGAAGAGATATTTTCTTTTTCCATAAAAGGAGGCAAAATTGAATTATATTGAATATGTTATGTGATGTAAATCCTCTTTAAATTTAAACGATCTATTAAATGTATGAAAATAAATACCCCCTACTTCCTAGATGAAAATTCTATGGATGATAGCAGACAAAACTTTAAGACATCTCGTGAGCAAGAGCACAATATTATATTTGAGGCTAATGACGACATTGTTTGATTAAGTAGACAGTGTAGCTGCGCCTTGTCAGCTGCAATATGTATAGCCTCGTGATTCTCGAATAGATTAACGAAGATCAACGAACCACAGTCCGTTGCATGTTGATACGATCCAATTTACCTACAGATATTAATTTATCCTGGTCCTGGTGCCGTCCCTTCCAAAGAACAGAGACCATCAGGAGGGGAAAAACAAGTACCTACATAATAATTTCCTTTATGAATTATGTATTGATAATTGATTATGTATTGTTTCAGGTATCGTGGGATGAGAAGTTGAATGACAAGGAATCTGAAGCTTACCGTCAACTGAGTTATGAGGCAGTCAGAGCTGTTAGTATAATATTTATATACTATGTAGGTAACTAATTATTAGTACATTTGTTTGTTTGGTAATTATAAATGATAAAATATTTTATTATTTTTAGGTTGATTCAGCTTTCTCTATGACTCCATATTCTGATGAGTTTGTGAGTGGCTCAGTGAATACCATCTACAAGGGAAGTAAGACAGAACAAGGAGTGTTTGTCAATGTCACAGTTCTTGTAAGTTCAATATTATATACATAGTTATACCCGTATTCAGAGTCAAATATGAATATTGAGGAGCCCTTTGGCCTTTGAGGTTCCTTTAAGGTATGGGTCACCCTTACGGATCCCTCAAGTAAAGTTACACACCTCGAGGAAACCTGATGACATTTTTCGTCATTCGAAGATAATCCGTTTACCCATTACTTTTGACAACTGATCCAAAGATTCTGTAAGGGAAAAATATTCTGTTAGTTTAGTAGGTACACAAGTATTTAATTTTTGATTTTTTTTAATATTTTATTGGTTAAGAACCCACTCAGAAATATTTTTTATATAATATTCTACAGAACTGTATTGCTCATTTGTTCTATGGATGGTTTTTTTCCGCTCTCCGTTTGTTTTATTATTTAACACTTGATGATATGTAAGCTTTAAAGTAGCAGAATGCACATACCCAGAATAGCCATATTTATCTCTGCATAAAATTTTTGTTGAAATTCTTGAGGGATCTTCAAAGCATTGTGACGTTACATTCACTCTAGAGAACAAAATCGCCTTCAAGGTATTTAAGGTCTATGGCATCATTAAAATACGGTTATAAGAATTTGAATTATTTTTTTACTACAATGCCAACAATATGATGAGTATATGTGTTTCTTTTATCGTAAGAAAGCAATGAAAGCAATGATTTAATGTTTATAGTTGGAAGAGAGTTCAGAGACAGTCGGTGGTCAGGACATAACTCGTCATCTTCTTGGAGTGATACAAAGAAGAAGTAATAATGTTGGACAGTCGGCACTTTGGGTTGATCATACCAGAGGATCTATATCACCTATACAAGGTATCTACAAAGAAATATAATTAATTATCACTTTTATTACGGGGCATATACAACAACTAATGATCACTCAGAGGCTGAAATTCATTAAATTTTTAAGTTTGAAGTCATTGTATTCATCAAGGAGTTCAAAGTTTTCTTTTCACATATTGCAAAGTATATTTTTTTAAGTATTTATATTGTTTCACAGTAGATTATGTATTTTTAAGTCGAATATATTTAAAATTGCATATACGCAAACATTGGATTTTCTCCCTGTTGGGAGTCAATGATATTTTTTGGCAAATATTTAACATCTCAATATAGAGACATAGTTGGAATATTATAGGAGAACCAGGAACTCAAGGCACCTACAGGGCTTACGACCTGTCATCGGCTGGTTTACGTGATCACTTTATGCGCTTGCGCAACGTTCACCATTTATGCCTTCTTATTGAGTTCCCTTCTTCTTCTTTTTCAGCCCTCTGTCTTCCACTGCTGGATATAGGCCTCTTCCATATTCTTCCACTTCCTTCTATCGGTTGCTGCTTGCAGCCAATTTCTACCCCCCACAGTGGCTATGTCGTCAGACCATCTTTTTTGAGGTCTTCCGTCTTGAGTTCCCTTATAAATGCAATTTCGATTTTTCTATTTATTTTAATAATGATACTGTTCGCTAGAAAATAAGCTGAAACACATTTACCGTGTTTTGTATTTGAATTTAAAACAACCACGTTTGATATTACGAGTTTGTTATTGGCAGAAAAGAGTATATACCCACTACTTACGGACAATTAGCAGTATGAAATTAAACAATCATTGGTTTGATGTAAATTTTTATTTTATTTTATTTAATGTATTTGTAGCACATATTATGATGTATAAATTTTAGCTTTCTGAAATCCTTTTCTGTATAAACTTTAATTATGCCAAATCTCAAAATAAATTTAAGCTTCACATTTTAATATTTAGATAAGTACATATAAAATTATACTATAGGTAAGTGATCTAGTTAAGTTGATATTTCATAATGTCAAATCAAAATGCGTCATTTAGCTCAAGAAAAGAAACATGAAAAGATAACTCAATGTATGAAAGTGACAGTTGTCACATGATTGGCAACTGTCACTTCCATACATTGAGTTATCTTTTCTTGAGCTAAATGACACGTTGTCTAGGGGGGCTGACTCACTGAATCCATCATTTTATTAAATAGGTATCTTCCTCGGCCTTTTGTTTTTAGTTTCTTGCAGTTGAATATACAATATATATTTTTACTTACCTATTTCAGATTTGGATGAATGTTCATCTCCAGAGTTGAATGACTGTCACGATATTGCGACATGCACCAATGTTTGGGGATCGTTTAAGTAAATATATTTATTTTATTATAATATTAATTGTGTTGTGTGAGAAAAAAAAAGAATAATGCATAATTGAGTTAAAACTAGATACTATTTGCAATCATGTGTGTGTCTGTATGTGTAGAGGGTGTGTGTTTATTTATACATTTTTTTTAACAATTAAAAAAATACTTTAGTAAACCATACATAACAATAATAACGAAAAATAAATAGATGCATATAATCATTCCCTAATATCTAAGGCAAAAAAAAGAAAAAAACTCAGTCTCAAAAAACAAGTTAAATATCTAATTAAGCCACATAAGTCGACAAGAACTACAGGGAGGTTACTCATGACACGTTCTTAATGCGTTATTATCTTGCCTTAATCTTAAAAATGTATAAATCAGTACTCGATTATAATCCAATCTTACTCTACATTTTATCATGAAAATTGTTAATATCAACGTATGAAATAGACATCAGTTGTTGTATAAATTAATATAACTTTTCATTTAATTTAACCTCAAAGATTGCTAAAGTCTGAAGTTAATCTTTATTTTATTTCATTCAACTTTATGAGAAGCCCTGCTGGTTTTTTTAGAGAGATACATTTATAAAATAACCATATATCCATCTGATGCTTTTAAGTAATAATTTACTACTTTGCAGATGCGAATGTCCGGAGGAATCACGCGATGCTTGGTCTGATCAGCCACTCAGGGCTGGAAGAAATTGCCATACGTGTCAAGCAACACACTGTAGTAACCGAGGAACTTGTTCATACAGAGGTGGTCAACCAGTCTGCGCGTGAGTATCATAATATACTATACTCTTTTGTAATATCTACTGACGACCGCCGTGGCACAGTTGGTTAGCCGTTTGGTTTCTGTGCGGGCGTCCTTGGTTCGATTGCCAGCAGAGGAGAAATTTATTTAAAATTTATTTCTCATGCAAATATTGCTTTTCTGGGCTGGAAACACTGGCTAGTTGGAAGAAATTACCATACGGCAATAAACTCGGCACTTGCACAGGGTGCACGGAAGTGTTCATTATTATTTATTATTATTATTTAATATCTACTAATTATAACGCTAGGGACTGGATGTGTTGTTCAAAATATCCGGTGTGGACAGTGAGGTAAAATAGTGGATTGTGGTCAACACTAAACTCTCCCCCGCATACATTAGGTTCCTATATCAATGATACCATTTTGTAAGTTTTGTCTTATCAAGTTTACAAATATGATGTATTATGTGTATGTAGAGGAAACAATATTTAATAGTATGTCATCCGCCATCCGCCATCCGACAGTGTCCGAACTCAGAAATTTAAATGTTATGATAGTGTATAAAAATTATAAAAAATATAAATGCAAGGTGTGGAGAAACTATCTATATTTATGCAGTGGTGGTCATCAAATAGGTACCTTGAAAGAGTTATCAATATTTGTTTCTTATTGGAATAAAAAAATATAGACACATAACAAAGCGATTAGGAAAAAGTGTTTAAATAATGAAATTTATCCAGTTTTAACTGTTTTTAGTGGCTAATATAATACTTAAGCTGGCTGAAGGTTTCCGAAGCCGGTTATGAAAATAATAAAAGGATAATTTATAAAGCGCCATTTTTGTGTATTTACCTCAAAGGCACTTAACAATAGTACCTGGAAAAAAATAAAAACTTGGCAATAATCCCTTAATAGGAATTTTTTAAAAATGTTTTTAACTATTTCTTAAATATACTTTCACTGTCTATTGATCTTCAAATATATGAAAACTTATTCCACTGAATCGGACCCACTACAGTAATTCAATACTCTCTCACCAAAGTTCGTTTTCGACACCTTTCTTTTAGACGATGCATGATCGTATTACTCACAAATCAAAACGTAGATATTTTTTTGGTTCAGATCATCTGGTACACAAAGATCCATAAACTATTTTGAAACGGTTGAGTCGGTTACTAATCAGCCATATACATTAAACCATCACTACTAAACTCAAAGTATGATATAATATAACCCGTTCAAATATTGATTTGTATTATTTTTGTGATCAAGCATTTATTTTAGTTTAATATTTTAGCATACCAACTACCTAGGGAGGAATTGTGAAAATATCAACATTTAATAATGATCAATGTTATGACATATTGCAACTAAAACTTGCGAGATTAAATTTTCAACGGTCGTATCGTAGTGATAGGCCATTTATTTGGCTTCTGGGTTTGATTCCCGGCAGAGGAGAAGATGATTTAAATCAATTTCTCACGCAAATCTTGCTTCATTGTGCTGTAAACAGTGGGCAGTTGAAAGATTTATAACTTTTCACCAAAGGAAGTATTTATAACTTTTGTGTCATATTTTTATATCCACAAAAACTGATATGTTAATGACTGTTACAGATGTACTGGAGCATATTATGGATCACAGTGTGAGGTTGACGGTGAAGTGGTTGGTGTGGCTGTTGGAGCAAGTCTTGCAGCTCTTCTTGTTATACTCATCACACTTGCTTGTCTCATCATGTGGAGGTAACTATCTTATCCAATACCTACATACCTTGTCATCATTAGTTATGTGACAATGCAAGACCAAGTCTATATTATAAATGTTTATTATCTAGTTTTTATACCTTATATTATAAATTTTTATTATCTAGTTTATATACCTTATATTATAAATGTTTATAATCTAGTTTATATACCATATATTAATGTTTATAATCTAGTTTATAAACCTTATATATTAAATGTTTATAATCCAGTTTATATACCTTTTATTATAAATGTTTATAATCTAGTTAATATGTACATAAATGTTTTTCAGCCGACGTTGGTCGAGGGAGCAGAAGAGTGCTGGTGGTCTTGGATCCCCTGTGTTTGGTTATATGGCTGGAGGAGTCAAAGTACCTAACATTGGACATCCGCCATATCAGGTAATCACCATTACATCTTCTAAATATAATTATTGTCATATTTTGACAGTCATACTTTATTTTAGATTCACTTTAACAACATTTGTTAAAAGAACTTTAATTAAACTTCATCTGACTCTCCGTACTGGAATTTTTCAATAAATTTCAACTAACTTCTCGACCAGTTGGAGCTCTAAAACTTTCACAACTTGTGTATTCCCGATGACAGTCCATGTAAAAACTGTTTCCAGCTTGATTTGTTGTGATTAAATTGAACAATTTTGTATTTCATGCAAAGTTAGTGTACGTACCATTTATACCTATTGTTTCACAATAGATTATGTAAGTTGTGTATTTGAATTTGTTTGCTGTTTGACATTATGTGTTTGACAATGGCAGTATGAATGTAAACAATCTACGGACTGACGTGAAATATTTTAATAACTTTTCATTTCAACGCGAAGAAAACATTGAATAGTGGTTCTCAATATTTCTTTATGATTTACTTGTCTTTCCTTTCATCTTTTTTGTTATGATTAGTTCTGCACTATCTATGAGTTTGATGTATCTTACTATTTTTAGCATATACATACACAGTGCATTTGAATAAACAGAAACAAAGTTAAAATCATTTTTTCTGATTGCTCTGCCTTAGAAGAGTGCTTCCACTATTTAGTATTATCATCGTTTTCTGATGTTCAGCAATGAAGTTCTCTACCCATTATGAATGTTGCCTTATTAGGTTACGTTGATACAAGACTATTGTGCGAGGATACACGCATGTGCTGTGTTTATAAGATAAACCCTGTTGTTGATTGCCCCAGATTGTGTGATATGTATGAAATCTTATGTACATAGGTATATAAATAATGAACAGTTGTTATTGAAAACTAATCAACCCTTAGTTTATGTAGTTTACAAAATAAATTTAGTCATTAATAGAATGACAATTCATTCATAACGTTACGGCATATCCCACAATGTGGGGTAACCAGCGGCAGGTGTTTGGGTATGTATTGTCCTACAAACACAGCACATGAGTGTACATAATATCTTCACACACTTGAAAACGATGATAGTAGAAAGCATTTTCACAGCAATTGGATGAGAATGAAAATTGAAAAAAATATAAAACTACCGAAATTGCAGAGGTTGATAAAGAAAATAGAGCATTATTAAAAAGATAAGTAATAATAACAACATTAAATTGAATAACTGATGGTCTATGAATGTAAATGAGGCGATGGATGTATTGTTAGCTGATGACCAATGACCATATATGGTTAGGGTTCATTTTATATCTTTCTGATATATGAAAAATAATGTTTGTATAAATAACAATATAAAAATATAGTGTGGAGTTATTTAGGTTCTGTAGTCTGTCTGTCTGTCTCATAATATATTTTCCATATTACCAAATAATATGTAGGTATTGTATAATAATTTCAGGTATCTCTAGAAGAGAGAATGCGTTGGGCACAACTTGCTGATGTAATGGCTCAAGCAAATCACTATGCGGTGAGTATCTATACAATACAATACATTACAATACATAGATTATGTGGGAGGATGGAAATAAATCACTAGTTTTGAAATAAACCCCATATTCAGGAACAAATATGAGGATTGACAATTGAAGAGCTGATATCAAAAACGACACATGTCAGTCTTTTTTCAAATTTGACTTATTAATTCGTTCACTTATGACATTAGTGAACGAATGACATTAAAAAGTCAAATTTGAGAAAAGACTGACATGTGTCGTTTTTGATATCAGCTCTTCAATTTTGCTCTTTATTAGAAATATATCACTAAACAACAATTATGTATTGTTTCAAATAAAGATAAAAATTGAGGTTTGAGGCCTCTTCAGACTTCAATATGAGTGTGACACATTCAAGGTCCTTTGTGTTTTGTGGTACCTACCCACTTTGAACATTGCAGTTGTATTGTCTATTTATTCACTGATACCTAAAAATGTACTTCAGTGCCTCATACCTCCCTTCTCTTCCATTTCCTTCAGACAGACCCTTTCGATCCACCACTCCCTTTTATCTGATTTTTTTTCTTGTGAACATGTCACCGGATCCTTAAATGAATTCCTAATATATTGAATATATAAAAAGATATTAAATATATAAAAAGGTTTAAAACCAGAAACTTTCCCTTATACCCGTAGCTAAACAACTTACCAAAGTTTAATGGCGTTTGGATGAACAGTTTAGGAGTGCATACGATACTACTTATCTACAACCACATTCATTATCTACATTCATTTTTACAAATCTACTGTCTGTAAATAATGATTGATATTAAAGTTAAATATGTGTATTGTGTGATAGCAGCCAGAGCCTGGTCAAGGACACCCAGGAGCGAGACCTTCATCTGCAATGTATGGAGCATATCCAACACTTCCCAATGGGACATTACCTCCTGTTCCCAGACCAAGGTATGTATTTATCAGTTTATTTATATTACAATTTACTTAATACAAGAAGAAGGAATTCTTCATAGTTTTTCAATTCCAAATGATTGGTTATTTTAACTCCTCATTGAAATCAACAAATCTCAAAACTTTTATTTAATTTTCTATTTGTATTCTCTTGTTACTTAATTATTATTACTGTAACTGATTGAATTTACTATGGTGGTTGACAGGTAGAAATTGCCTGTGGGAAATAAGTTCGCCACATTGTTCATTATAAAAGTTTTAATTATTATTATTAACTGGATTTTTTTAAATCAAGGTTCAAGACCAAACCCAATAGCCCCGCAAAGATAAAATGCAAACTTTCTGTAACCTTTTTAATGATAAAGTAAGAATTTACTTATTTGGTTACATGACAGAATTACACAGGAGAAAATTATACATTGATGGAAAGACACATAGAAAGAATTTATTCTAATTTTGTTTGATAGTCAAATACATCACCAGTATTCAGAGACAAGTGTGAGGGTTGAGGATGCCTCAATATTTCAATAAAGAGAAAAATTGAGGCCTCCTGAACCCTCATATTTTTCTCTGAATGTACAATTGTTATACACAAAAAAATTGTCTTAACACTAAAGAAGGTACACATACTTTGTAATCATAATTTATATCTGTTTGATTGAAAGAAATTTCTAATAAGCTCGCCAGTGTACAATATGTACAAAAAGATTACGAATGAAAGAAATATTTATACAAACCTGAAATTACTTAGAAGAATATGCAAAAAACAATGTATGACAGAATAAGAAATGAGGATATAAGAGCCGAGTGTAACTTGTAGAAAGATATTGTCAACAGAATGAAGGTAAACACACTGAGGAGGTTTGGTCACATAGAAAGAATCAATGAAGAACGACTGGCAAAGACAATTTAAAAACCTGAAAGAAATATTTTGAAAGAAGGAAACTTTAGAAGTGTAAATAACAGCACAATTATGACATGTAAGCAAAGATGTATGAATATGGGTGTTCTCTCTTTCTATCCCAGTAACAGGGACAATGCGTAATAATATGTAGGTATGTACATATATGTCATAACAATATCTGCCTGCAAACCAAAATGAAATATACTTTTCAAAATATTCTTAAAACCACAGACAATTATCTATAGATAGGTATGACATAAGGATAATTTCTTGGTACACATCGTCACCAACATTTGGTGGCAATCAATGTATCGTATATGAATATTTTCTGAATGATTCGGAATGTAAATTGAAACAGTACTCAACATTAATATCAAAAGGTACATATTTTTAACAAAGGGATATACTTTTACTGTTACATAAATGTGTCATTAATATCCAATTTATGTTTAAACTCTGTGTTTACTCTGTGCTCAAAACATATAAAGTAATATGTCCTTTATGGTTGATCCAGACTCGGCCTCCACATGGGAGGGTCGACCCTCCAACTGAACAGTCAGGGTGTCAGTGGCACAAGTGTGACGTCACGTGCCAACACACTCTCTGGAATGGGACTTCATGGTATGGGCATGGGAATGGGAAACACATTCTCAGCACTATCAGGTACATGTATGTGTTATCCAACATCACTCATTTTGTTATTACACATATTTATCATAGCGCAGAGATCAAAATTTGACCGTAGTTTATTGAATTTTTAAGTTTTATAATTGCATCAAGGGGTACTTAAGTTATTTTTCCACATATTATGGCAAAGTATAATTGTTTAAGAATCATTTATATTGTTTCACGGTAGATTATGTATTTTCTTTAACATGTTCTGTATTTGAATTTAACAAATGCATTTGACATTGGCAGTATGAAAGTAAACAATCTGTGGTTTGACTGAAAATATTTTTTTATTAATCAATATGTGCATATTGTAACACATTTTATTTTTTATTTTGGATATCCAACAGTACAGTAGACTGCTTCTTAACCTCATACTATGTACTACTGTACATAGAATAAGAACAATGGAAAAAACAGTAAATGATAGATTATGGTACTTGATAACATGACATCATATCAAGTGATTGTTAAAGTTTTACATACAATTTTTTAACAAATAAGAATCATACCTGAAACATACAAGGAACAGTACAAAGAAGATTATATTCTAGAATCATAACATGGGATTCTAACGAAAAAGGTGTATTAGCAACCTTTAGGGTGATACATAATATATATGTATATGCTAGAGAGTGGAATTGTGAGTTGTGTTATCAGTGCAAAGTTGGCGCTTTATCGCAATTTTTAACGAGATCTCCGTCCTTCCACGCTGCCCATCACAAGCTTCTCGAGGCAGTCTGGTTCCCTTCTGGCAATGTGTCCAAAGAATTAAAGGATACGTCTGTAACATCTCGTCGACACACAATCCTCGATCTTTAGTTCGTCTAGAATTGACACATTCGTTCTTCTGGCTGTCCATTGTCCAAAAGATGCGCAACATACGCCTCCAGTACCACATTTCGAAAGCATCGATCCTCTTTCGCTCTGACTCCCTAAGTGTTCATGTTTCCACACCATACAGGAACATCGAGAATATCAGAGCCCTGAAAAGTCTAGCCTTCATCTTATAGTTATGTATAAGTATAGTTAATTTCATATATTTGTTTGTCCATGTTTGATAAAAATCAACTATCAACGTGTCTGTTTTTTGTGCACACATGGAGATCAAAGAGGTAGAATATTTTTATTTATTTACACACATGGAGGTCCATGATAGGGAATTTATATTAAAGTTATAATCGGTTGTTACCTCAACAACAACAAGTGGAGTGTGAAGTCTGCGAAATCCTCTTAAATCGATTTGAATTGATAAAAATAAATGTGGACGTTTGTTGTTTTTTAGGGTTGAGCAGTCAGCAACAGTTACAGCAGGCTGAGTCCAGCAGTTCCTCAGAGTCTGACAGTCGAGCCCCAGACAGAGCTGACCTCTTGGGAGCCAGGG
The DNA here is from genome assembly GCA_963576475.1 of Molanna angustata. NCBI lineage: Eukaryota > Metazoa > Arthropoda > Insecta > Trichoptera > Molannidae > Molanna > Molanna angustata. Next base: position 52,162,885 of record OY754965.1, on the reverse strand, counting down.
GATTCCATGTGCCGAGACCAAAGTCAAGGTCCAACACAACCAACAGTATTGCGGTAACTTTTATTATATTCAATATGTTTTATATGTATTTTTTTGTAAAATAATTTTTATATCCAGATAAAATGCAATTCAAATAATGATACAGAGAAATGTCTTAAATCTAGATGTAAACGTAAGCTACTTCACTAAGTTAAGAACCAGCTGCAGGGTTACTCATTAAAATCTTATTAAAATAATATTAAGATCAGCTTCAGACTTTAGCAATCTTTGCGGTTAAATTAATTGAATAATAATATTAATTTACACAAACATTAATCACAATTTTAAACTAAACGTTTATACTAACAAGTTTTAAAATTAAATGTAAAGAAAGATTTAGATTAAATTATGATCGAGTACTGATTAATACATTTTTAAGATTAAGGAAGTATTAAAAATGTTTCATGAGTAGCCCCCGTTCTGAAGCAGTTTATGATTTTATACAATATGATGTGTTTGATTTTAGTGTAAGTGTGTGTCTGTTATTTTAAAGTAATTTGTTTGTATTGTTAACTCCGTTTATAATGTTATTGTGTTTTAGCCTATTTCAAATCCAATGGAATCAAAATGAATGCTTTGACTCCAAGGAATGTCTTTGACCAAAATTTGACTCTGTCTTAGGTATCTGTATATTGACTTGTCTAGTCTGTCATGTAATTTGGGTATATACGTAAACATTGGATTTTTTCCTTCTCCTTTTTGTGCCATGTCAGGTTCCTACACTCTGTGGATCCGATTCATTCCCTGATGTTTCTCAGCCAAGACATCTGCCTCCTACCGACACAGCGACTACCCCTATTTTCCTTTTATGATGAGATGCAGTAGACCATATTTATTGTTACTGAGAATGTGTCCGAAGTATTTTTTTCCTTTTGGGTGTCAATAATATTTCTAACAAATTTTAATATCTCAATAGAGACAAAACAGGAAATATATTTATAGGGGAACCGAGAAATCAGGCACCTACGGGGCGGGGCGTACGACCTGTCATCGGCTGGTTTACGTGATAACCTTAAGCGCTTGTGCAACATTCACCATTATTATTGAATAACTTTGTGACATGTTATGTTGGTAAAATGAAAGTGAATGCTCTAATTTTGTTTGGACATATTGAATGGCTGTTTATGTATAAAAAGATTTATTATAAACGTAAGTGAGCCAATGACTTTATGGGAAGGTAAAAGTGTATGGATCTCGGTTTTCTCTACCTACCACAATAACAGGGATATGTATATACAAAATAAATAGAAACATATTTTTATCTTTTCAGAACCAATCGGGAATATACTATGACGTTGATTATGAGAACGCTCCAGACCCCATCTATGGAACTAAAGGAATACCTCTATCAACTTACACAGTCAACAGAAATATGCCCTATTACGGACAATAGTTCATATTTACTGACTTATTAGAACAATCATCATCATATCAAATAATGTGAAAACAATAGTGAAGTGTTGTCAGACTGAAAATAATATTGTGACAAATAAAACATGACTGTTATTTGAATATAATAATTATTAATTAATATGTTGTAGCTTCAAAGTGTAGGTAGATGATATTAAAAATAATGAAAAGACTTTTAATAATAAATTTTAATATTTTTGTACCATATTCGTATTTAGTTATAAATACTTAATTGTTTTTTTACAGACTGTTATATTATATTTATTTGTTTAGATTTATTCTTATGTTTAAAATTTATAAATTAGGTGTAATCTGTAATATATTAATTTATATAAACATATATGAATTATAAAATACCATTTTTCTGTCTCAATAATTAAACGAGAAATACAAAGATATATATTTTACATCTGGTATTAGATGAATCTGACCACCTAGCGAATGAATTTTTTTGGTTGTTCATTTTTTCCTGTTTACCATCACACCATGTCGCTTTTGGATAAACAGACAATCCTTTGACAATCTCAATAGAGACCTAGTTGGAATATTATATTTATAGGTGAACAGATCTGCCATCGGATGATATTATGTGATCATTTTAAGCGTTTGCGCAACGTACACCACTTAATCCTTTTTATTGAGTTCTCTTATCGATAAAAAATTCGAAACCTCTATTATATGTTGACTGGCAATTTTACATCACTCTAAAATACGGTAAAAACATCATCGCCATCTGTAGAATGACGCCGAAACTTTTACTAACCTCATCTATTGAAAAAATATATGAGGTTAGAAAAAGTTCGCAATCAATAACAATGAAGCCACGATCCTTATATGAGGTGATTATGCTGTCGCATAGTGGTCTCCACTGAAACGCGCTAGAATTATTAGTTAATTTTTAGTGTATTTACAAACTTGTAGGTACTAATGTGTACCTATATACATAAATCAAATATTTCAAATCGAATATTATGTAAAGATTGGATATTTTCCCTGGTATTTTTTGACAAACTTTCTAGGAATATGTTTGCATCTTGATAAACATCCATTGTCTCATTTATATTCATGCATCGTCTAATCGTCTGCTTCCTCTCAAATTACTTCACTTAATCCACACGACGGTTACTAATAAATAAAATAAAATAAAATAAAAAATAATAAGTTGAAAAATCAAATAATTTTATAATGAAGAAAAAAAGGCATATAAATATTTATTATTTCGTTTTTGTGATAAATAACTAAATTTTTTTATAAGTATATTTAATAATATTACTGTGTAAGTCAGTCAAGGTTTATAAATAATAATACGTGGATTGTTATTTTTTACGATGAAATTTAATATGAATTTTTCTTGTATATATAATTGATGTTTTAAGAGATTATGTCTGCAATAAATGTTGCAACAATAAAATTTATTTATATAAATAATCATTTGTTTTATTTTTATTAATAGCCACGATGAAAAACAATTTTAAAAATTTTTGTGTTTGTTTGTTTTGTTTTGTTCATTTTAGAATGCGAGAATTTTAATTTACTGAATACAGAAAAATAAATAACCTAAATGATACTGATACCCTCCTCCCAGGCTTGGAGGTAGAGCTCACCTTTTTTTGTATGCCAATAATGTTTGAATGGAACTTGAGTGTCCACACACAATCGCTGAACGAGATGAATTAAAGGATAATAGGCATGATGACTAATTTTGAGAAACTATCTGACGATGTTTTTACGCATCCACTGTTTTCAAATATATATACATTTCTACATAAAATAAAGGTTTAGTAGCAAAAATTGCCATTTCAAAATCCAATTTGACATTTACGTCAAAAAACGCTTGCAGTGTAATGGCGTCCGTCGGAGCTGACGGTGACGTCACGGTTTCGTAAACCGCATATCACTACTATATGTACTATATGTATTCTAAGACGATTTGTGTATTTAAAATAAATTCAAAGGTGCATAAGTGTTGTGCGGTCCCAAAATGTACAAACACGTCGAAAAAAACACTTACTGAGGTAGTTGTTTTCGTCCCACGCGAATATAAACGAGAAATAAGTGGTTAAATTTGGCACGGTGAGACCCAGAAAGTGTATTTTATTAAGTATGCGTTTACAATGAAATACAGTATTTGTTCCCTCACGTTTAGCTCTCAATACTATAATTCATTTACAAAATATTTACCATTAATAAGGCAATAAGCATAAAAAGAACTTCATGAATGTCCAAACGTCAAAATACGCCATCTTAAGTTTCCCGCGTATTAGGCATTAGGCCTGTGTAACACCACTGCGTTACGCCGCTCAATTGCATCGACCCAGTTCACTGCGCCGGATGTGTTAAGTCACTCCTTCGAAATGTATTGACTCACAGCGCAGTGAGTCGTGAGTGCTAGACCGGGAGAATGCGAACAGTGTTAGAGTATTGAGTTATTGAGTTGCTTGCTTTTTAACCGACATACCTACATACTTACTAAATAAACAACGTAATAGACAATAACATAAAACTAGCTTACCTTAGCACAGGCCATGCCTAGTGAAGGGGCTAGTAACAAAGATACAAACAAAAAGAAATTGCTTAAACTATGTAAGCACCAGTGAAATGAAATAACTTATATTTACTTTGTATGTTTACTACTAATAATAATAATAGTTACTTTTATTTAGACGTAAAAAATACAAAATTAATACATCTAGTATAAACAAAAATATATAATTTTTTAACAGATTTTTAATTATCTCAATAGAGACGAAGTTGGAATATTTATTGTAGGAGAACCGGGAAATCAAGGCACCTACAGGGCTTACGACCTGTCATCGGCTGGTTTACGTGATCACTTTATGCGCTTGCGCAACGTTCACCAATTATGCCTTTTAATGAGATCCCTATCAATTCAATTTTGAAAGTTCTATATATTGTATTACTGAAATTCTTTTCGCTTGAAAATAAGGAATTTTTACTACAGCCATCTATGGGTGAAATTATGAACAACAATCTTATTATTTTTTTTTATTTTTTTTATTTATTTTGTTGGAACGCCATCTATTGAGAGAATTGGTTTTTTGTAAATAATGAAAGCTACAATTCTTATATCTGAGGTGACAATGCATTTTTCGCATAGAAGTCACCCCTGAATTGCGCCAGACTTATAAGGTCATTTTTGTCTTATTTACCTACTTGTACCAATGTGTAAGTAATCGAATATTTTTATTATTGCATATGCGCAAACATTGGATTTTTTTCCCTGTCGGGAGTCAAAGATATTTTTTAACAGATTTTTAATTATCTCAATAGAGACGAAGTTGGAATATTTATTGTAGGAGAACCGGGAAATCTATAATTTTTAAAAAATATATAATTTTTTTGATACATTCTAATCCCGAAAAGTGCCGAATTAAAGCGTTTCCCGATTAAGTGCCGACGCAAGTCTGAATTTCCCGAAATCGGCAACACTGGACGTGGACCTAGAATATCGTGACGTCATGCGCTCTGATTCGTTCTGATTGGCGTTTCTCATAAAATGGCGGTCTATAATATTTTGTATTTTTATTTTAATAATATTAATATTATTCACTCTTTTAAAATGAAAATAAATAAATTTTTTTAAATCTTTATAACCTATTTTATTTTTTAAAATCATAATGTCAATGATTTTTTCTTACTCTCATCACGCCTATTCACTGCGCCGGGTCATTAAGCTAGTTAAAAAATAATAATAAAAGTATAATATGCAGGTATTGTATTTTATATAAGCAAAGATTATTATTGTATTCATTATATTTCATGTACCTACATGTTTAAAAATATCACAACCTTCCCGATTCTACTTTTAGAAGTAGAATCGGGAAAGTAATAGTATGTCGGTTAAAAAGCAGGCAACTCAATAACTCAACACCCTAACACTGTTCGCATCAAGGTTCGCATTCTCCCTGTCTAGCACTCACGACTCACTGCGCCGTGAGCCAATACTTTTCGAAGGAGTGAGTTAACACACCCGTCGCAGTGAACAGAATCGACGCAATTGAGCGGTGCAACGCAGCTTTACACATGTCATGTCTACCGCAGTACCGCGTAGGTATGCTTTTAGTTTATGAACACATAATGTAGAGAGAAGAAGGAACATATTTTATCGATTTTCGAGATGTAAGTTGTATTTAAATTATAGATAAATGAAGTACTTATATGCATAGAATAATAAAAATACGCTTATATGTAAGTTTTTACCTTTCTAAATTCTGATGAGCAAAAGTCTTTTTTCGATGCAAAGTAATTTCATATATATTGTATTGAAACTGTGACGTCATAATATTTTGATTCACTCTGATTGGTGTTTCTCATAAAATGGCGGACTTACATATTTTGTATTTTTATTTTAATAATATTAATATTATTCGCTCTTTTAAAATGAAAAGAATTGTATTTTTTCAAATCTTTATAACCTATTTTATTTTATAAAATTAAAATTTTAATGATTTTTTCATACTGTCATCACGCCCATTGAAGCCGTGGTCTTACGATATACAAATGTCAAGTGTCAGCGCACAAACGTCAGACGGCACGGTCATGTCACATGATAAAACGATAAAAATTTCTAATAAAATAAATAGTTAAAATTGGTATTAGGACGTCACAAATTAAAATAAACAGAGTCAATATTGGACGTCACACGTTAAAATAAATTCAATAAAATAATGAAATAAAAATCACACAGCCGAAATATTGTCACACGGAAATAAAAGAATGTAACAAGTATTGTTTTGGGGCACACATAATTTTCTCTTCTCGGCCATGGGCGTGCTGATGCACCGCCAATGCTGGAATGGACCGTCGTCGATGGGCGAAGGGGCAAGGCTATCGGCGAAAGCAACCTCGGGTCCCAGACACCGGCAGATGCCGGTCGGGCGACTGGCGGGAGCGAACGGCGGCGGCGCGAGTCTCAAGGAGATGCAGGCCGTTGCTCCAGGGTCCAGCGCGACCCGTCAGCGTTTGGAATACTTTCCAAACTCAGCACCCGCTTCGGTCCAGGAAAGCGGCTCTCTCGCCGAATGGTGGTGCGCCGATCCATTTCGGCACTCCAGGTGTCACGTCCATGGCTGCTGATCATAACCGACACCCTTTGGTGCGGTTTGCAGCTGCTCTCGCCACGAGGGATGCAGACGTTCATCCCTCGGCCGCGGTGAACACGGTCCGTGCTTATACGACGCGTGTATATCTTCGACTGTCACTGTCACTTCTAATGTCACATTTTGGAGGTTATGTTATTGTCAAAATATATTTTTTTTATTCACACACTATTTTATCATAAATATTTGTTTGTGGTCAGCTGATTTGGTGCCGAATTAAAACAAAATATAACGCGAACAGGAGAGGTCGTGTCAATACCATTGCGGTGAATAAGTACATTCGTCGCTAGTACATCTTGTCGTGAAATTTACAACACATTTACAATAGGATGAGGTCAGTGACCTACCAGAATATAGACAGCTATAGACAGCAGTACAATTTCAAGAGGTAGGTACTTTATTAGGGAGGAATATTCGAGAACCACCATGGACATTGACCCGACATGTCAGACAGCGCATCATCGTAGTTACCAATATCTACCGTGAAAGCTTACATTTCGAAATTGTTCAAGTTATTGTGAAAGTTGATATTGTGGTATACATATTTATTTAATTGTGAATTGTATATATATATATACATATATGTAAGTATACCGAGCCTTTCCATTTCTTTCTCTTACTGTGAGATCCTTCACTGCTTATAATTTGACTACCTATTTCAAATGGTTTTTAATTAATATATATCTTCAATATATAGCGACAGGCTACATTAATGCCCCTATAGGCTAAACCACGTTGTCAAATCAAAAGACAAATATTAGTAGGTATAAATGTCACCAAATATCTTGAACCAGGCTTCCGGGTGCGCAGAGCGGAAATTTGAGTCTTTTTGCTTCGTTGGTAGGTACCTATACATGCAAATCGCCCCCCTTCTCGGCGAAATGGCTCAAGATATTTGGCGACAACTATAGCTACTCTGAAATTCGATTTGTCCAAATTCATAATTATGAAACATTTCTAAAAATACGAATTCCTGGTTACCACCAGCAAATTCAGATACATGGCGTGAGTCTGCCCCATTCCGAGAGCAGACTCCAACACAACAAAAAGCTGCTATCTTAGAGTGACTGAAATGAAGATCCTGCGCTCCATTGCTGGAAGACCCTCAGGGACCGCATCAGAAATGAGATGATCAGGTCTATCTGCGGTATCAAAGACATAACATGATGGGGATGTAGTAGATGACCCTTCTGGAGAGACCTCGACGAAAGCATGGATAATAACGATATTATTGTTAAGACAGAAATATCCAACAACGGAAGACTACCCGGAAGACCTGTCAAGAGATGGAAGGACAGTTGAACCTCCTCCTCCTAGGTCAAATGACCTAAAGAAGAAGAAGCAGAAGACAATAATTTACTGAAAAAAGCGATATCACAAAATAAATATTAAAATTTTTTTAATGTCTCATTTTCAATTCTCAAAAAGATTAATAACGTCATAAAAATAAGATGTGTGAACGTTATTTTAATTAATGGTTTGTTGGTGCATATTTTAATTGCTCGTTAGTTACACAACATATACCAACCATTAGTTAGTTAGTTAGTTAGTTACATATATACCAATCATAGAAATATAAACTAATCATTCATTAAAAAAAAACTCACCAAGTAGATACCAATTTTGTTTTTATTAATCGGCAACATTCATTTCGAGTTCACAAACCTTGTAAAAATGCGTTTGAACCCGCGTTTGGATAATATTAAGTTGTATAATTATATGGTTGGTATCATAATATGTAGCTTCTAAATAAAATTAATTAATATGTTCATGTTGGTACCTACATATTATGTAATATAATAATGTACCTTCTGTTGCAAATTAGCCGACATTACCAGAGACAGATCTAGGATATGCCAAATACGATGTACCTATAACAGAATAAAAAACGAGGATAACTTGTAGAAGTAGGTACCTATATTGTTAACAGAATGAAAGTAAACACAACTGATGAGGTGGTTTGGTCACATGTAAAGAATGAATGAAGAACGACTGACAAAGATAAATTATAGATTAAATTTAAAGATATAACTTTGTATTAACCACGTTTTTTGGTTGAAACGATGCGACCGGTTTCGGAACTAACCGTTCCCTCATCAGGCTAACTTTCAACTGAAACAGAATGTGACGACGTGCTTACAAGAAATCTATGGGGGCGGAGGTAGAGGTAGGGTGGGGGTACTTAGGGTTGGGTCTTGTGCAGGGTGGGTCCGATTGGCTGAAGGATTAGAAGTAAAAGGAAACATATTTAATAATGGACTGAAAGATAAATTTAACTGATTGTTTATTATGTTCTGTTTTGAATTAATACACTTTTTAATTTCTAGCGACTCAAAATTATCAAGACGGAGACCTACTTTGTTGACGTGTAAAATTTTTGTTCCCGATTGCATATTAAATTGATGATCATTAAGTACTAAGTGTTCTGCGAATTTCGAAAAATTATCATTTTTTATACATCTAATATGTACTTTTACTCTAGTCTCAAATATCCGTCCTGTTTTTCCTATGTAGACTGCAGAGCAGTCTCCACATGTCAGTTGGTATACGCCGGACTTATAGCCGATATTTTTGTAGATTTCTTAGAAAATAAAATATTTGGATCAAATTCGGTTTTATTGAAATATATATTTTTATGGAAGAGATACGTGGACGATATATTTTGCATTTTTACCGGTACTGATCGACAATTAAAGTTGCTCTTAAATTTTATAAACTCGTTTCACCCTAAGATTCAGTTCACATGGGAAATAGAAAAGGAAAAAACACTTGATTTTTTAGATTTAAAATTGACAATAGTAAATAATAAAATTGAATTTGATATATATCGTAAACCGACCTATACAGATACAACTATCCACAATACATCCAACCATCCAGCATCCCATAAACATTCCGCTTATCATTCCATGGTCCATAGATTACTAAATATACCACTATCATCAAATAATTTTAATAAAGAACTAAATACAATAAAACAGATTGCATACAATAATGGTTATAACAGTAAATTGATAGACTCTATTTTAAATAAAAAAATAAAAAATATTAACGTCAATAGATACCTACATAGTTATAATACAAATATCAAAAAAGATGAATATAGATGGAGACGCATATTGTTTGTTAATAATTTATCCCAATTAGTCTCAAATTTCTTACCAAAAGACATAAGACCGGCATTTTACACTGACAATAATATTGGAAAAAGTTAAATGAATTCCAAAGATAAAGATAATAAAATGGAAAACTCCGGCGTATACCAACTGACATGTGGAGACTGCTCTGCAGTCTACATAGGAAAAACAGGACGGAAATTTGAGACTAGAGTAAAAGAACATATTAGATGTATAAACAATGATAATTTTTCGAAATTCGCAGAACACTTAGTACTTAATGATCATCAATTTAATATGCAATCGGGAACAAAAATTTTACACGTCAACAAAGTAGGTCTCCGTCTTGATAATTTAGAGTCGCTAGAAATTAAAAAGTGTATTAATTCAAAACAGAACATAATAAACAATCAGTTAAATTTATCTTTCAGTCCATTATTAAATATGTTTCCTTTTACTTCTAATCCTTCAGCCAATCGGACCCACCCTGCACAAGACCCAACCCTATGTACCCCCACCCTACCTCTACCTCCGCCCCCATAGATTTCTTGTAAGCACGTCGTCACATTCTGTTTCAGTTGAAAGTTAGCCTGATGAGGTAACGGTTAGTTCCGAAACCGGTCGCATCGTTTCAACCAAAAAACGTGGTTAATACAAAGTTATATCTTTAAATTTAATTTGTTAAATATGAACCACAAAGTTAACATTCAAACATTTGAAAATATAAATTATAGAGCCGAAAGAGGAGGAACGAGAGTTAAGGGCCACCAAGAAAACATTGGCACAATCCTATGACAAATATTTTGAAAGAAGGAACGTTAGAAGTTTGAAGTGTGTATACCTAAAAGAAGAGCAAGTATGCAAAGATGCATTCATGTGAACGAAGCGATAAAATTGTGCAAATACAGAAGTGTTTGGCGCTCTGTTTTCTCTGCCTACCTCAATAACAGGAACATGGTGTGGTGGTATCTAGGATTTCAAATGTTTGATGAAATGGCATCCTTTCCAGCCTAATCCGAAAATTTTTCGGAATTTTTAATCCAACTGTCGATTTGTTCAGGAGAACTTTGTTCTCTTAACATATCGACAATGTATCAAGCCAGAATACGCGAGAATTGTATGGAGAGGTCTACTTTTTTCACGGCTTTTCCAACTTTGAAGTCAAAAAACACCAACTTAGAGGCTTCGCAGCATATATGTTCCATACACGGATTTACTCAGAATTCGGAGTAGAACATTTCGTGTGTCTGTGTGTGGGTGTGTGTCTGTGTGTGTGTGTGTGTGTCTGTGTGTGTGTGTGTGTGTGTCCCTTATAACTTTTGATCCACTCAATTTACAGAGCCCAAAATTTCACAATATATAAAAAGTTATAGGCTTAAAAAACTTTTATACTCAGAATTTCGAATTTTTGTTTGAGTCAGGGGTTATCAACTTTTGAATTTTTACTTTATTTTTCCATATATCTCAAAAACCATAAAAGCTAGAACGCTGAAAATTGGTACAAATATAGACAAATACAAAATCTCAAATTAATTTATTCAAAAAAATTTCAGGGTTTCTCAAACATTTTTTATTTAGAAAAATATTTGTTTTATGATAAATTTATGAGTTTAACTTCCTATATTTCCAAAACTTATACACTTATCGAAAAAAGCCGAAACACCCCAACTAGACAATTTAATTTTCTATAAAAAATATAAACATTGTAATAGAAGATCTCAATTTTTTTTTAACAATTTTTTTAAAAATTGAATTTAGTGACGACATCGCTTCATACATTTTGTATGGCAGTCGCCTATACACAATACATATGTAAGAAGACTTAATAGTTTGATACTTCATCTCCAAACATACATACCATCATGCTATTTTCATATTCTGGGTAGGAAAAAAGGAACTTCCTCCATACTATCCTATCTTGACATACATACCTTCATATGTTGTATAGAAAACAAAATATCTGAAAATATTCAATAATTTGTATTTATGGGTTTATAGTTTGGTACATATTCTTCAACTATACATACTATCGCTATCGACAGTTGGATCTCATGTGTTACATGCAACTAGTTTATGCAAAATGACTAACAATTTCATACCAAACACTGACTAATTTTGTTATGATTCAATGTAGATCAAAATATGATTATTATCTATTACTGATTTAAACATTAAGATTAAAGATAAGAACGCATTAAGAGCGTGTTATGAGTATTGAACATATTTTTGGGCTTAAAAATTGAAGAGTTGATTGATGATTTTTTTCTCACGAGTGCAATCATCAGAACTCGATGAAACTTACATTGTGTGATCATCTGAAGCAATCCCTTCATTCCCTTCATAAAGAAATCATTAAAATTGAATAATGTGTATTACTATCGCTTAAGTGAAAATTGAAGACTTTGATGATTTTATCATGGATCCCATTATCAGATCTTGACCGCATTGAAATGTAACCAATCGGAAGATACCTCCTTTCTAATGAAAACAGAATTCGGACAAAGCAGTAAAAAAAAAAACCGCTGAACATACATAAAAATACTTCAAGTCGAATTTATTTTTTATTTATTTATTTATTTGAACATAACAGAAAGAAAGCAATAATAACATCATTATAAAAAAAAAACAAAAAACATTTCATATTAACGTTGGCCTCTCCCACTAGGAATGTCCTGTGTCGGGAGAAGCAAACTTACAAACTATATTAGTAACAATCTTTATTTTTGGAAGTCAATTAATAAAATAAGATAATCTTGTATTGTGACTTAACAATTCCATTAAGATATTGTTAATTTAGTTATTATTATATTTTCAAGAATAATAATAACTAAATTAACAATAGGTATATTTTTCGTCAAAAATCTTGAACGAGCTTCCGGTTGCATAGAGCGCAAATTTGCGTATTTTTGCTTCGTTGGTTTACGTGCAAATCGCCCCCCTTCTCGGATAAAAATTTAAGATATTTGAAAAAAAATACCTAATATACAGTGAGTGTTAGACCGCTCAATCGTTCCGCTGATTTACGAAGAGATGGAGCGGTTCACCCCCTGAAGCGTGGAACTTCAGTTTACATCCCGCGGTAACAACTACTATTGCATTTGAAAACCTCATACGGTATCAATTATTTTTTTTTAATTATTTATTAATTTAGATAATTTACATTAGGATATATTAATTTTGCACTGACAACTGTGTAAACAGTTGTCAGTGCAAGCTCCTCTCGTACAATGAAATTACTAACACAATTATTCAACCATCAATATATACATTTTATACAAAACAATAATATTATAGAGGAGCAATATTAGAGTGAGAAATTAATTTAAACCATTTCTCCTGTGCTGGGGGTCGAACCCAGGATGACCGCACAGAATTCAAGCGGCTTACCAACTGTGCCACGGCGGTCGTCAGTATAATGTTTTATACATGTTTTCATAATTAGTTAATTGTCTGTAAATCCCACCCTGTAGGTACAATTAGTTAATTGTCTGTAAATCCCACCCTGTAGGTACAATTAGTTAATTGTCTGTAAATCCCACCCTGTAGGTACAATTATTTATTTTTTTATACATTGTTGTTGAACTGAGCAATTAAAACTGGAAGATTGAAAACATGTTGTTCATTATTTTGATGTAACAAATTGACTTTACAACAGAATGTACCTGCCTACATATGTACCTACATACTTTGTTTGTGAACTAGGCTCAGATTTACAGCGCTTGATAAATTAAAAACATTCATTTATTAAATATCAAAACGCGTTCCCAAATAAATTAAAAAAAAAATAATATGCCTCTCATGAGTTACATCCATTCTGTACATCCATTATGTACATCCATTCTGTACATCCATTCTGTACATCCATTCTGTACATCCATTCTGTACATCCATTCTGTACATCCATTCTGTACATCCATTCTGTACATCCATTCTGTACATCCATTCTGTACATCCATTCTGTACATCCATTCTGTACATCCATTCTGTACATCCATTCTCCGAAAACCACACGGAATATAAAAAAAATAAAAACCAGGGAGGCAAGTCTGGTCAATCGGCGGAATCAAAATAATCCATGTTTACCCATATCATGGATATGGGTAAGAAATGTTTTAGATAAATAATTAACAAATTAATTGTGTCACATATACCTACATAAATATACCATCACGACATAATCCCATTATGTGGGGTTAACAGTGACAGGTGTGCATTACCGTATAAAAGGAAGTTCGACACATGCGTTTATGCCCACACACTAGTCTCGTCTAACCGTAAAAGGCACTACATTCAGAATGGGTGGTGAACCTCATTGATGATGAACTATGTATGATGTTATTGTTGCCTGTTGTATTTTCGATTACCCGGCTCTTACGGGACCCTCAAAAACGATGATAATTATTGCAAAGATTAAAGACTATTCAAAGGTGGTGCCTCACAACAAAAAATATTATGACAATTATTTTTGACAATTTCATAGTAGGTAAACTTTGATATTAACGATATTTTTATGATTGAATGTAAATTATATTAGATTATGATCAAGAAGGTACTGATTTTTAAGATTAAGACAAAATACGAACGCATTAAGATCGTGTGATGAGTAATTAATTTTAATAATGAATCGAATATATCAAGGGTTCCAGGTTTGATTCCCGGTGGAGGCACAGTAGGTACCTATTTAATTGTGTTTTCAGTCTGGATCTGTGAGACGAGAAATATCGTTAGTCTCCGGAATGTAACAACTTGTTAAGGCCCGTTCTCACTTGTCGTGTGTTAGGCACGACAAAATGTCGTGTGTTCTAGTGGCAATACATTTTAAATGGAGCTGTTCACACTTACACGATAGCGACGAGTGTGAAAGGGGTCTTATTTATTTATTTATTTATTTATTTATTTATTTATTTATTTATTTATTTATTTATTTATTTATTTATTTGTTTATTTATTTATTTATTTATTTATTTATTTATGTATTTATTTATTTATTTATTTATTTATTTATTTATTTATTTATTTATTTATTTAATATATGATAACAATGTAATGTGGATGGGTGGATGGCAGAGCGGTTAGCGCGCTGGGTTAGTAATCCAGTGGTCGCGAGTTCGAATCCTGCCTCGACCGATCTCGTTCACCTATAGGACAAGCATTTATGCTTAGTTTAGGGAACGTAGGAAGATGTATATGTACTTGTTTAACAAGGACATATTCATTTTTTTTAAAAAAAAAAAAAAATGTGAGAGAAGCCTATAAGGCAGTCGACATATTCAAGAAAGGCTTTAAACCAAACACCAACCTATGTAGAGAGTCTCTACATAGGTTGGTGTGTAGAGACACCAACCTATGTAGAGAGTCTCTACATAGGTTGGTGTGTAGAGACACCAACCTATGTAGAGAGTCTCTACATAGGTTGGTGTGTAGAGACACCAACCTATGTAGAGAGTCTCTACATAGGTTGGTGTGTAGAGACACCAACGGAAACATCATTGCGGACACAGAAAAGGTTAAAAACATACGGAAAGAATACTTTCAACAACTGCTCAATCAGAACACACAACTGGGAACCGAGACAACTGAAGCACCCAGCATGGAGAATGATCAGGAAGTCAACACCCCTACTACACTCACGGAAGTAAGACTGGCAATTAAGAAATTAAAAAACAATGAGGCCCCAGGAGCGGATAACATACCATCCGAACTACTGAAATATGGAAATGAACACCTAAATTAATCAACAAGATATGGGAGTTAGAAGAAATTCCTGAGGATTGGCAGTTGAGCATAATGTGTCCGATACATAAAAAGGGGGATAAACTCAAACGTGAAAACCACAGAGGTATATCATTGTTGAGCACAACATACAAGATACTAACTACCATCCTAAAAGAAAGGATCGAACCTCTAGCAGAGGAGATTATAGGAGAATATCAGGCCGGGTTCAGAAGAAGTAGATCAACAAGTGATCAACTATTTACAGTAAGACAGATTCTGAACAAATGCTGGGAATTCGATGTTGACATATATCAATTATTCATTGACTTCAATCAGGCCTAATGCATTTAACATACCCACACAGTTAGTAAGACTCATAAAGGCTACAATGAGTAACACAAAATGCAGAGTTAAGATAGGAGGAGAACTCACAGATGAGTTTATTATATATCAAGGTCTCAAACAAGGCGATGGCCTGGCCCCCACACTTTTCAACCTGAGTCTAGAATATGCCATTAGAAAGACATACCACAGCAATACAAACCCCATCACATATTTCCAAAGCATCAGCCAGATTGTCGGGTATGCAGACGATCTCAACATAATGGGGAGATCCCTACCCTAGTAGCCGTACAAGAAGTATTTGAACCCTTGTAGATAGCCGCCAAGGAAGTTGGACTCGAAATTAATGAAAATAAAACTAAAATCATGAAACAATGTAGAAGAGCCAACTAACCACTACCCACAAGGCACTGGACAAATATGATTTTGAGGCAGTAGATGAATTCACCTACTTGGGTTCGGCCATAACAAAAGAAAACGAGGACCACGTAGAAATTAGTAGAAATTAAGACATATGTATAACAACAGGGAACAAAACATTATTCTCGTTACTCTCGGTGCTTAAGTCAAGAAACGTCCACAGAAAAACAAAAATTACCCTGTACAAAACAATAATTAGAACAGTGGTAGTATATGGATGCGAAGCATGGACACTGACTGCCAAATCTGCAGAAATGCTAGATGCCTTCGAGAGAAGGGTCCTACGTAGGATCTTGGGCCCCGTGAATGCAACGAAGCCTGGAGAATCCGATACAACGACGAGCTGTATAATATCTACAAAGCACCCAGGCTATCTGTTCATGTCAGGCTGAGCAGACTGAGGTGGGTTGGACATGTACAGAGAATGCCGTCCTCCGGGTACCTAAAAGGATTTTGGAAGGACACCCAGGAGGAAGAAGAAAGGTGGGCAGGCCAAGGCTACGATGGGAGGATGAAGTTGGGAAGGACGTATTACAGTTGCTGCAAATACAAAATTGGAGGACCGCGGCGGATGATAGGAGGAGTTGGAGGCGAGGATTGATGGAGGCCAAAGCTCGATATGGGCTGTAGAGCCATCGAAGAAGAAGAAGATTTATTTATTTATATTTTCATTTATTTATTTATTTATCTATTTTTTTTTATTATTTTTATTTATTTGTTTTTTTTATTTATTTATGTTTATGTGCATAATATAAACAAATATACTGTACACTGTAATATTGCCAACCAATATTATTTCTTATTGGGTGCGTGTTAAATTAATATTTGACATACCTAGTACCTGTTAGTTGCCCGAAAAATAATACAACATACATATATACATACATAAATTTTATAGTAATACATAATACATAAATTTTACAGAAACGCACTTTGGAAATAGGTATTGATGGTGAGTTTAATTTTCGATTGCTAGTATTAAATATTGATGGTCGAATACTAAATTGAGAAGTACTATGTACCTATAGATAAATTTTACAGAAACGCACTTTGGAAATAGGTATTGATGGTGAGTTTAATTTTCCATTGCTAGTATTAAATATTGATGGTCGAATACTAAATTGAGAAGTACTATGTACCTATAGATAAATTTTACAGAAACGCACTTTGGAAATAGGTATTGATGGTGAGTTTAATTTTCCATTGCTAGTATTAAATATTGATGGTCGAATACTAAATTGAGAAGTACTATGTACCTATAGATAAATTTTACAGAAACGCACTTTGGAAATAGGTATTGATGGTGAGTTTAATTTTCGATTGCTAGTATTAAATATTGATGGTCGAATACTAAATTGAGAAGTACTATGTACCTATAGATAAATTTTACAGAAACGCACTTTGGAAATAGGTATTGATGGTGAGTTTAATTTTCCATTGCTAGTATTAAATATTGATGGTCGAATACTAAATTGAGAAGTACTATGTACCTATAGATAAATTTTACAGAAACGCACTTTGGAAATAGGTATTGATGGTGAGTTTAATTTTCCATTGCTAGTATTAAATATTGATGGTCGAATACTAAATTGAGAAGTACTATGTACCTATAGATAAATTTTACAGAAACGCACTTTGGAAATAGGTATTGATGGTGAGTTTAATTTTCCATTGCTAGTATTAAATATTGATGGTCGAATACTAAATTGAGAAGTACTATGTACCTATAGATAAATTTTAAAGTTTGTGTGTTGATCTGGCTCTGCATGGATATTATAAGATATAATTACCTAAATAACAATTTTAACTTAGTACCAACTTTACATAAATTAAATCAACAGGTAGATAATCATATGTAATTTATTTTCAAAAAAATATTTACTTGTGTATTTTATAATAATAACTGACATCTGACATCCTTATCGAACTAGTTCAGCTCAATGCTGAGAATAATGTTATTATTAGACCCATGCTATGAATATTTTTTATTGTACGAAAATACAAATATTATCATATCAAAAATACTTTCGCATCTATACTATGATATCATTTTCATTTATAAATGAAATATTACGTTGATCACAATATATTAAAGATGGTCGCAGTGCAAGGACATAACTATTCCTCCTCATATCAAATAAATTGCTTGCGCTTTTTAGACTACATTAGTATTTTCGTAGGTATGTGTGTAGTAACCAATTTTTCCAATCCATAAACGAGTATTATACGAGACATATGCCAGAGGTTTGACCTGAACGAACTTAACAATCACTTTGCCAAACCTCCCGCCAAATTAAATAGTTGGACTAAAGAAAACACCATCAAAGACATTCACAACACGCCTCTGATGAACCATCCCGAGTTCGCATTTTCGACAGTAACAGATATTGAAGTTCAAAATTCAATGAAATCCATTGATTGCAAATCTTGTGGTTATGACAATATAAGCATTGATATGATAAAATTGGTCCTTGCATCCACTCTCTCCCCAATAACTCATATAATAAATTTTTCTCTCACATCCGGTAATTTTCCCTCAACATGGAAAAAGGCATTTGTTACTCCTCTTCCAAAGATAGCTAATCCAACAACTGCAAAAGACTTTCGACCAATTTCAATCCTCCCTATTCTTTCAAAGGTAATTGAAAAAATTGTTCATAACCAACTCAACTCTTTTGTACTTTCAAATTCACTGCAACATCCGAAACAGTCTGGTTTTCGTGCCGGCCATAGTACAACCACTGTCTTAGTCAAAGTCACAGATGACATAAGGAAGGCAATGGATGAGTCCAAACTAACTTTACTTTCACTTCTGGACTTTAGCAGCGCCTTTAACTCTGTCGACTTTGACATACTACTAGCCCGCATGAAATTTCTTAATATCTCCTCATCCGTTGTCGACTGGTTCTCGAGCTATCTTCGTGGTCGTAAACAACGTTGCAGAATATCTTCCGAACAAATGTCCGACTGGATTAGTTTGGAAACCGGAGTTCCTCAAGGCGGAATTCTCTCTCCTCTACTCTTCTCAATATTCATCAATCCAATTGTGAGAGGCCTTCGGTGCTCCTATCATATCTATGCTGATGATCTTCAACTTTACACAGATTTTTTAGCTAATGACATAAATAATGCCATACAAACTGTGAATTCTGATCTCGACTACATAAGCAAATGGGCCACTGAAAATGGTATTCTTCTTAACCCTATCAAATCTCACGCCATTATCATAGGGAGTACAAAACTTCTGGCTAAACTTACTTCAAACACTATTCCCCTTCCTGTACTCAATGGCACAGCAATACCCATATCCAAAACAGTGAAAAATCTAGGAGTTCTCTTCAATCAACATCTTTCCTGGACTGAACAAATCAGTGAAGTCAACAGAAAACTTTTCTATAGTATTCACTCTATCAAAAAACTTCAAAAATTTCTTCCAACCAACATCAAAATAAAGCTCGCACAAACTCTCCTTCTCCCCATTCTCGATTATGCAGATATTTGCTATTTGGATCTTACTCAGGAACTTCTAAACAAATTAGATCGATTACAAAACGTCTGCATACGTTTCATATATAATCTTCGCAAATACGATCACATATCATTTTTTCGCAAGGAACTCAAATGGCTTCCTATCCGTCTGCGCCGTGATCAACACACTCTTTGTCTTCTGTTTAACATTTTGAACAACCCTAATGCTCCATCATATCTGACCGAAAGATTTCAACCTCTGGCCTCTCATGGACTCCCGCTTCGATCTAGAGAAGAGAGAACCCTCGCCATCCCATCACATGCCACGGCTTTCTATTCATCATCATTTACTGTCCATGCTGCCCGGTTATGGAACAACTTGGCCCTTGACATTAGAACTGCACCAACGTTAGGAACCTTCAAAACTAGATTAAAACGCGCGCTCATACTTTCCATTTCTTAACCTACATACTTCCCATTTATTTCCCTATTCTTGTAGTTAGTCATATCTCCTCTCCTTTTTTTCCCTTCCCTCCCATAGTGTTGTAACAGGTCTTATCTATGATTTGTTTAATTTTCATTGATCTACATATTTATATTCTTCTTACTTTATTGTGTTTAAATATAATATGTTTATGGTTTTATATACATTTTCTTTTTTGTACATGTACCATTTTGTCTCATAACTGTCACAGATGGTTGTCTGGAAGAAATTGCCATTAGGCAATAAGTCCGCCATTTGTACTAGCTATTAAGTAATGTACAATAAAGTGTTTAAATAAGAAAAATAAGAAATAAGTATTTTGAGCTCGAATAATATTATATTTTAAATAATTTCTTCTCGTCCTAGAATTGAACCCAGGACACAGAGTAAGTATAAATTTTAATAGCAAGAATAGTAAATAAACGAGTGGGTTGTGGCCAATTCTGAACTCCTCACTATCAAGTCATTCTATAAAGAATTCAAATTTTGTATGTAAAATTTTCAGGATTTTCATGAAATAAGTTTGTTGAATTTATTTATTTAAATATTTTATTATGAAAACTTGATAATTCTTCGATGCCATTTTATGAAAATGATGTGCCTTTTTACCAATTTGAAAATAAGAATTTCAAATTTTAATTTTCCTGAGCTAGGGGTCACTTTGAAATATTTAAAAAAATAAGAAGCACTATTCAGATATCCTTCAAAATCTATTGGGGTCTTAGTGAGTACCAGATATACAAATTTGCAAAATTTGAAAAGAATCGATTGAGTCCATACTTTAGCCTATAATCAATATAGTAAAATAAACACGCCGTACATAGCACACAGCACGCAGCACACACACACACACACACACACACACATACACACACACACACACACACAAACACACCCTCACACACACACCCTCACACACACACACACACACACACACACACACACACACACACACACACACACACACTGATACATCGTGATGAAACTTTCAGAATATAATCTCAGCACGATACTAGTTGATAATCTGCAATATAAAAAATAGGCTTAAAAATTGCGAAATCATAACTCTCCACTTTATCCCACTGGGTTAGTGAGGAGTAAAAAGAAGAAATCTCAGTAGGTAGATTTATTAATACTAATTTACTAAGAAAAGTAATTCTTCTTCTTCTTCTTCAATGGCTCTACAGCCCATATCGAGCCTTGGCCTCCAGCAACTTCCTCCTCCAACCTCTCCTGTCACCTGCTGCGACCCTCCAGTTTGGCACATTCAGAAGCTGGGATGCGTCCCTCCCAATATCATCTTCCCATCGCAGCCTCGGTCTCCCGACCTTTCTTTTGCCACCTGGGTGCCCCTCTAAGACTCTTTTTGGTACCCGTGATGATGGCATTCTCTGAACATGCCTGGCCCATCTTAGCCTGCTTAGTCTTATATGTTCAGACAGTTTGGGTGCTTTGCAAATGCTGTACAACTCATCGTTGTATCTAATTCTCCATGTTTGTCCATCATTCACGGGTCCCAGGATTTTACGCAGCACTCTTCTCTCATAGATCTCCGACAGCATCTCCGCAGACCTTATTGTCAGTGTCCAAGCCTCACACCCATATGACACAACAGTCCTGATGATTGTTTTATATAGGGTTACTTTTGTCTTTCTATGGACACTTCTAGACCTGAACACCGGTAACAGAGAGAAGAATGCTTTGTTACCTGTCAATATTCGTCTTTCGAAAAGTAATTAACAAGTTAAAATTTCAATAAACTCACGCAGATGTAAATACATACCTACCTACTGCATGACTACTCATCAAGTTGATTAAAAAAGATTAAGATTTGCTTCAGACTTAAGTAATCTTTGAGTTGAAACTAATTATATATAGGTAGTATATTAATTTATACTTCCTATATATAATATATTTATACTATAATTTATAATTTTTAATTATTTATAAATATCTCGGGCAATTAACAGATTTTATGTCAAATATTAATTTAACCCGCACCCAATAACAAGTTGCCACATTCTGGAGACTTAATATTATATTTATAGTCTCACAGATCGAGATCACAATTAAAAACTGTGTCGAACCCAGGACCTTTGGATCAGCAGGCAGATACCCAACCAACTGAGCCACGAAGGCCGACAAATGAATCAATTTAGAGAAAGATTAAAATTAGACTAGGGGCTCCGCCCCTGGCCGCTTCGCGGCCCAACCCCGGTTTGGCGCTACGCGCCATTTTTTTTGGCGCTACGCGCCTTTATTTGTGAGCTGCGCACATTTCTTTAGGCGCTACGCGCCATTTGTTTTACGCCACGCAAACCGAGGACGGGCCGCGAAGCGGCCAGGGGCGGAGCCCCTAGTTTTATATTACAATGAGTAGAAATTATACGCAAAAAAAGGGAAAACGTAAAATGAGGGTATGTTAAAACCGGGGTTGGAGTTGAATAATGAAACTTGTGAACTCAAATTGTAGGATACTTGTATTACATATACATACCATGTCTCTAACAAAGAGAACATAACGCCACAAATATGTTCACCTTATATCTCTTTCAAAAAATTAGGTTGATAAATGAAATATAGAAATTTTATCAAATATTTTCTATTTTTAAACAACTTTACTGTATTCCATATTGGTATGTTTTTGAGTATAATATGGTATATTTTTTCTAGCAATTGTTGAACACATTACCTACTTATTTAGTTTTACCTAGTTAAAAGAACTCTTATTTTATTTTATTTATTTTATTTTATTGATTTTATAGAACCAACAGTTAAAAGACTAAAAAGATATTTTTACAACTCTTAAAAGATATTTTTATATCTGAATACATTTTTAATGTATGTACCTATGTAAATATATTATGTACTGATGGTTCTGTACACCAATAAAATAAAACAATGTTTATTAGGTGATATTTCAAAAATCCGTCTGTTCTATTAGTATTATCAGAAAGAACAGACAAAGAAAACTGATAAACTTCAAAAATATAATTTTAGTGAGAAAAAAACATATCATAATATTTCCTTGTAAACAATGCTTCTTGTGTAAATATCATTCGATTCATTAATTTTCTTCTGTTCTGCACTTTCAAAAATCTGAACATGTAATGCACTCTGAGAAGAAACTCTAGAACAACCTACATATAATTGACCATGTGTGATGACAGGTTCGGGAAGGAAAAAACCAACGCGTTGAAATGTCTGTCCCTGTGATTTATTTATTGTAATAGCAAAAGCTAATTTAACTGTAAACTGTTTACGACACATATTAAATGGAATTGACACATCAGAAGAGGTATTTAGACAAATTCTAGGAATAAAGTGTGGAGTCCCTTGCTTTTCTCCAGTTATGACTTCTATATGAATATTATTTTATTTCAAAAATCCGTCTGTTCTATTAGTATTATCAGAAAGAACAGACAAAGAAAACTGATAAACTTCAAAAATATAATTTTAGTAAGAAAAAAACAGATCATAATATTTCCTTGTAAACAATGTTTCCTGTCCATGCAACAGTTAATTTTTTTTCCTATTCCTCGCAGATAATGAAAAAGTGTTTTATACAAAAAAGTTTTTCTAAATAAATAAATTTGAATATGGCATCAGTAAAAATGTACATACTTATTTGTCAAAATGTTGTTCAAAGCATACATATGAGAGTACAAAATGTGTATAAATCAATTTAAAATCTCTTTAAATACAATATTTTCTGTATAACATCCATTTGAAATAATTCCTTGTTTTGAACCTTCTATAATTTGTACTTTTAATGCAGATTGTGAGCGTACCCTGGAACACCCGACATATAATTGTCCATGAGTAAATACTGGTTCTGGCAGTAGAAGTCCAACGCGATCAAAAGTTTGTCCTTGTGACTTATTCAAGGTCATACAATATGCTAATTTAATAGGAAACTGTTTTCTACACATATTAAAAGGTATTGTTTTATCAGATGTTGTATTTAAACAAATGCGAGGAATGAAATGTATCGTTCCCTGTTTTTCACCTGTTACAATTTCTGCTTGTATAATATTAGTACTCATATGTTTTACAACCATTCTTGTTCCATTACAAAGGCCATCTCCGATAGATAAATTTCTGAGAAGGATTATGATTGCTCCAATTTTAAGATTTAAAGAGTGTAACGGAAAACCATTTGGATTTATACTGTTTAAAAATTCTACTGGATAATTAACTTGCTCATTTACATCTAATTGACCATTGTCATTAATAATATAGTCTAAAGAATGGTATGTATGCATTGTACCTTGTAGCCTTCCCAGTACATCTTCATTAACCATTCGAGCATGATCATTTTTAGGGCATAATATTGCTCGTTTACACATTATTGGTACATCTGAAACTGAATGACTTTCATTGTATATGCTTTGAATAACATTTTGACAAACACTATCATTTGGGATAAGCACCGATGACTCTTGCTTTCCTGCAACAGAAGGAAGCTGTCCATTACCTAAATCTAAAAGCCACTGTGAAAATATGCTTTCCCCTTCTAAAGCTCTTATATTGGTTTTTAAATGGAAGGTAATAAATTTTCTCCAATGTTTACTATTTTTAATGGACATTGCAACTAATTGACCTCGAGAGGCTCTACGACAAACTGGAAGAATCTGTCTAAAATCTCCACCTAAAACAATAACTTTATTACCAAAAATATAATCATTACCCATTATATCGCGAATAGTACGTTCAATAATATCTAAGGCTACTACGGGAGCCATCGGTGCTTCATCCCAAATGATAACGTCAGCATCTTTTATAATTTTACGGTTCTTTGAGGTAATTCTGCAAGTAGTATTATCCTGTAAATCAAGAGGTAAATTAAAAGCTGTGTGACACGTCACTCCACCTGGAAGTAAAATAGCTGCAATTCCTGTCCAAGCAACGGATAAAACTTTCTTTCCTCTTCCTCTTAAAGTATGTATAAGAGTCTTGTATAGGAAAGTTTTACCTGTTCCACCAGGACCATCGATGAAAAAACATCTATTTCCATCACGTTCATCTGAAAATACTTTGGAAGAAATAACTTCGAATGCATTGCGTTGTTCATCATTAAGCTTATTCGCCATTTCAGCACCTAAAGAAAACTCTAACATAAAATTTAAATCTTCAATTTCATGAAAATCACTGCTGCTATCTGGTTCCGGCAACCCTTGTAAACTGCAAGAAGAATTTTCTTTCATTAGTGCGTTTTGTATGTACAGAAGTGAACAATTAACAGCAACTTCTTCTATAGCTCCTCGCTGGACAAAATCTTCAGACATTAAACTCTTGAAATCATTCCACAGCTCCAATGGATCTGTTGGGAGACAATGAATCATTAATAATACAAATAAATCTCGAAGAGCTCTAGGCATCATATATGATGACGCTTCTGCCATGCAATTATGCCATTCCCTGTTGTCGTGGATTAGTCCTAGTTCTCGAGCTGCATCACGAAATGTGGGCAGTAAATTACCACCTACAGTCCGCAATGATTCATATGATGTAGCGCCAGTCACCTGTAAAAGAATAAGCCTTAGATGATATAATTCTACGTTTCTGGGAGAAACTGATGCAAGGCGCCCAATAATCTTATCGCCACCACGTTGTCTCTTAGTCCATTTCTTATTAACTGAAAACACATAAAAATTTGGTATATCTTGATACTTGATTGTGCGTGCATCGGTGTCTTCTAGGTTAAGTTGGAACCACGCAGTTAAAGTTGTGTTTCTTGAGGTTGCTGCTATAAGAGCTTCTTCTTCTCGTCCTTCTGAAAAATATATAGGCTGACCATTAGGCAAATGTACTGACAAAAGCAAAATAGCATGAGAATGACCATATATTGGATTTTCCATGATTCTCCATGCAGCTTCTGGTGCGCTTACATATCGACAGTTAATATACTCACATATTTCATCATATACCAGAGTCTCATTGCGTTCAACATTTTGATGTATTTGTATCCGGGCACAATCAAACCCTTTTGATATATATTTATGAATATACTTAATACTAAGAACCGAAGAACAAATTTCTACATTAATGTGAGCATTATATTTTTGACTAAGATAAGGATTATATGGAACGACAAAACGATTATCAATACGTATTCCTCGAACAATATGATTACCAGAAAAATTATCGCGTCTCCGATATTCTGGATACCCTCCTACATTATTATTGGTGTCATCTCTGAAATTCTTTGGAAATTTTTTAGAACACTTACCATCAACCATACACACTGAATTTGGATTTAGTATACCGCAAGGTCCATGAATATTATGTTTCAAAATTATGTCATACAAACCATGAAAACTTCGATCGGGTAATTCAGCACTCACAACTGTGTCAATATCTGAAGTTGTGCGAAATTTGTCCTGCTCACACAACGTAAATACTCCATGAAGATGGGGAAGACCTCGTTTCTGCTCTTCTATAACATAAACCCAACACAACACTTTACCAAATATATGTTTTTCAGTCATATCTCTTATAAACTCTTCCACTTTTAACTGAAAAACCCGGGCCACTAAATCAGGCCTATCCGATGTAGTTTGATTTGGTAATAATTCATTCTGGATTTCTGGCCACTTTGGGTTACAGGTAAAAGTGATGAACAAATCTGGACGACCAAATTTTCTAACCATAGCCATAGAGTCTTGGTAAAGTTTATTCATATGACGTGGCCCACCAATAAATGTAGAAGGAAGAATTATTATATTACCTGCTCGTCCACTTTCAATAGCCAAATTCTGTACATAATCCTGTAGACCCTGGTAGCATTCAACTCTCAAATGTTGTTGATTTTCTCTTATGTACTTTAAACGAAGTGATTCACAAACTATGTATGCATGAATTATATATTGTTGGAAAAGCTTGCCAGCAAAATGTATTGGATTGAAGACCTCCCTACGTACTGCTATTTTACTCGAATAAAATTGCATAGTTGTTACAGATTGACGACGATTTGTTTGAAAATTTGGATGATGCTGAATACCAGTCGTCCATCCATACTCGCCTGAGGGAAATAACAATGGAAAAACCATGGGGTCCAGATGTTTTGATAACATATTTATACGCTGGAGGCCTTCAATATTTCTTGGGTGAACAGCTACATCTACATCAAATGGTATCTGACCTTCATGATCTGCGACATATACAATGGCAACGTCACTATTGTGAGATGGAGCATTATACCTTCTTTGATCATCTGCTTCTGACCGTGTGAATAGGAGTCTAACATCTCTCATTGGGCCGCCATTAATTGCAACTCGAGCTTCTTCTTCTTCTACAGCTTCTTTTAACCTTTTATACTGGAGAGCATACGGACTTACACGACGAATGACATTATCAATCGTAAACATAATATTTTGTTGACACCTTGCATTTGATGGGTGTCTCATACGTACCCTTACAGCTTCATCGGCATCATAAACATACAGCTGTGCATAAGATGGAGTTTCTCCGTCAATCTGCATACTTCTTGAAGTTCTATGATATACTTCACCTGAAATTTTCAAACAGTATGGTCCGGTACCAGGTACGTCTGCAATCTGAGCGCCAAAGGATGCAAAAGCATTAGCACTATTGTATTGACGAATAAATTCTCTAAAATTTTTGGATTCATTGCAGCTTCCTAACAATAATGCTTTCAATTCTTCCGGATATGTTGACAGTACTTGAGGTGACACTTTGCCACTGTGGCAACAACTATGTAATAGTTTGCCCTTTTCAGCATTAAAATGAACCGCTCTGCAATTCTCCACTGTACACAGCTTGTCCATGCGACCCATATCATGCTGATCTGGAAGAAAATTATGAGGTGTATTAATAATTGCACACTTAAAATAAGTGACAGAATTTCTTCTGCCTGCATTCATACTTCTATCTCGCTGCTCTTGCATAACATTTTCCACTCTTCGCCTAGAATTCCTACGATCTCGCTGTTCTTGTGTTATATTTTCCACACGCTCCCTCGTATTCCTACGTTCTCGTTGTTCTTGCGTCATATTTTCCACTCTTCGTCTAGCATTCCTACGATTTCGCTGTTCTTGTGTCATATTTTCCACACGTTCTCTTGCATTCCTACGATCTCGTTGTTCTTGCGTTATATTTTCCACTCTTCGTCTAGCATTTCGACGATCTCGTAGTTCTTGTGTCACTCTTCGCCTAGCTGTTCGCTGTTCTGTCATATCTCGCTCATCCAGATCTAGCTGTTCCGTCATATCTCGCTCATCCATCTCTTGATTGTTTTGATTGTAAGTATCCATGGAGTTTCGGTAAAAACCTGCAACAAACAAAATAACACCAAATAATTAGATAATGATGTTAAAAATAAATATTTTGAACGATCAAAGTTAAAATATGACTTTTAAACTCACGTCAAAGCCATAGATTAGATTGTTTTAACGCGTTCCATAGAGAGTTCGTACAGAATGGTGCCATAATTTAAATACGTATTCCGCAGATTTATTAATAACGTTTGATAAAATTGATGTTTAAAATTCCTTTTTGAACAATAATATTGTCAATTGATATTTAAAATACATTTTAAACGATAATTTTGTACTTTTTCGATTCAATTTATTTTTTATATTGGAGAAATATTTAGAATGCGTAAAATAAAATTGGGTAAAATTATTTTACTGGCAATACGCGCACATGCTAAGCGGCCACGACCACGTACAGATTGTGGAGGGAGACGTATTCAATATAATAGATTATAATCGAGTACTGATTTATATATTTTTAAGATTAAGGCAAGATAATTACGTATTAAGAACGTGTCATGAGTAGACCCGTTCATTATTTCAAAGGCATACCTTTAGAGGGTACAGAGGAAAAAAAATGAAAATTTACTATTTAGCTCTAAAACTGTTAAGATATAATAATAAATCTTAACAGAATTAATTGTTTGAAACATAAAAAAACCGACAATTGAGTCTAGATAATTGTACCTACTATTAACGAGTAGGTACCTTCACAAGTTAATGAAGATAAAACTTTTGTAAATATAAAATGATAAATTGTTATTTTAGCAAAAAAATGCAAACAAGTCGTTATATTGACAAAATATTCACAGAACCGTGTCTAATAGTACGAAACTAAATGTTTTTGTTCCGAGCTACTGTTTTACACGAGCACATGAAATACCTACAGTAAACATTAATTTCATAACATTTTACGTTATTTTTATATTTAATTTTTTTTATTTTATTTAATGAAGACAAACATACAGCCAATTTAGTACATAAGACAAGCAGACATTAATACAACAAATAAGCCAAAAATGTTTGATGAGTATTACTGGTTAACAAAACATGAATTGAGAAAAAAAAACAATCAGTAACATAATATTATTTGCTGTAGGAAAAGGAAATTGAAAGGAAATGGGACGATATGGGAAGCGTGCGTAAGATCACTCAGAGCGATGAGGTAACGTGGCCAAAATGGATAATTTAAATCTTCTATGTGATGAGTTGAAGAGATCAATGTCATGGAAGAAAGAATCATAATTTCTGCATGCTCTGTATATAAAAGAGTGCTGTGCATAATTTGTGCCACAGATGGGAATATCTTTTATTTATTCCATCAATACACTTTCTATGTCGGTATGTATTTGAAAACATAATAATATTATGATCCCCAATATCACTAGGACTGTGCCTCTTTGCCTGTATTATGATCCCCAATATCACTAGGACTGTGCCTCTTTGTCTGTATTATGATCCCCAATATCACTAGGACTGTGCCTCTTTGTCTGTATTATGATCCCCAATATCACTAGGACTGTGCCTCTTTGTCTGTATTATGATCCCCAATATCACTAGGACTGTGCCTCTTTGTCTGTATTATGATCCCCAATATCACTAGGACTGTGCCTCTTTGTCTGTATTATGATCCCCAATTTCACTAGGACTGTACCTCTTTGCCTGCATTATGATCCCCAATATCACTAAGACTGTGCCATGGTTAGTGATCTTACAGAATAATTAAATAATTTAATATTTAAAAATTTGATAATTTGCCGACCGCCGTGGCACAGTTGGTATGCTGTTTGGTTTCTGTGCGGACTTCCTGGGTTCGATCCCCAGCAGAGAAGAAATTTATTTAAATTAATTTCTCACACTACTATTACTTATCTGGGCTCGAAACACTGGTTAGTTGGAAGAAATTGCCATACGGCAATTAACTCGCCATTTTCGCTGGGTGCAAGGATGTTTATTATTACTATTTTTTTTATAATTTCACTTTCATAATTAATGCTTACATGAATATTGTAATTATATTTATATCAATAAAATAAAAAAAAAACATAGGTACATTTTTAAGTTGAACTTAAAAAATACACATTTTAGGCAGTATTTTTACATAGGTAGTACCTAAATATTTGTCCATACGTTCTCCATAGACCGAAAATCACACGATATATAAAAATAAAAATCAGGTGGGAAAGTCTGGTCAATCGGCGGAATCAAAACCATCTATGTTTACCCATACCATGGATATAATTATCAGATGAAGTTCTATAATATCTTAAGATGTTATACAACTATGTAAGATTATATTTTGTCCGTTGTATTTTCGATTATCCAGCTCCGACACTCGAAAACGAAAGTTAATAGAAAAAAGTGGAAGTACTATTCTAAGCTGGTGCTCCACAACATGTTGAGAATTTCATGCGATTAATGCTCAAAACTTGTGAAATTAACACCTTACTGTAACTATAGGAGACAAATATATCAATAATAGCAGAGAAGTATTTTACATAATTCATTTATCATGCTAATATTGCTTTTATGGGCTGGAACTGGAAACACTGTTTTTATGAAGAAATTGCCATATGGCAATGTACGTGCCTCTTGCGCAGGATACAAGGAAATGTTTATTATTAATTATAATATATAAGTAAAATATCATCTGAAAAAAAAATTCAATACGCATAAAATTTCACGGCTGAATGTATTAAACATCTTAAATTCATGTTACGAAAGAATACAAACTGTTGCAGATGATGAGGTAATTCACTGCAACGGTCCTTCGATCCATCAAATGTCTCTTTTCCCATCTTCCTTCCACGTGCACGGTCAGATGGTGTCACGTTCCTCCACGCTTGTACGGCTCCCGAAGGTCTGGCGCAATGTAAACAACATGCCTGCATTGTGAGCTGATGATGATGATCATACCACAAGTGGTCTTTGACCTTGGATTATATATGTGGTAGGTACAACACCGGTGTCAGACTGGACCACAGTCAGGTGAGTTCTTCATTGTGCACCAATTTCAGAGCACACTTATTTGAAACACATTATTTGTTAAAATATAAATCAAATCCATAAATAGGTCTTTGTGGATCAGTATGTATCTACTGAGCGAAAGGTCCCGGGTTTACACATATTTTTAAATTGTGTTTTTTATTCTGGATCTGTGAATGAGACAACTTGTTATTGGGTGCGTGTTAAATTAATATTTGACATAGTACCTGTTAGTTGCCCCAGAAGCAATATCCTCACCATTATATTTTAGAATGTTATATGTATGTATATTTATGTATATGTTTGTATGTGGGTATTTTTTTTAGTGTTATTTTCAATCAACAACTAGGAAACTTTAAATGTTAAATATTCTGCATATCGCTTCATTTGCGACCAGTGAGTAACTTAGGCAAACAAAAAATAGACTTTTAAATTTTTTTTTCATCTATTCGTAAAATTTCCTACAAATTCTGTCAAGAATGAAACTTATAAACATAATACTTTTTCGTAAGCAATATTTTTTTTATTTCAATTACAGAAATGCGTTTTTACACGAATAACATATATTTGCAAGTATAACTTAGCGTTGCACATCCGAGACTGGACGCTCATTTGCTTTTGATCACGGATGTTTCTGATAATCCAGTGGAAGCAGCTCTTCAACAACGAGTTGAAGATGGGTGGGAACCCTTAGCATTCTTCTTGAGGAAACTAATCCCAGCAGAAAGTAACTGTGGGAAATAAAATTTTCTAGTTGGGGTGATTCGGCGTTTTCGATATTTTTAACTCGACTACAGAAATGGAAATTATGAAGCGATCAATGAACACATACTTAATATAAACTGGGAAGACACTTTTAGAGACATAAATGCCTCTACTGTCGTTGATAACTTCTACAATATTATTTACACAATCATCAACGAATATGTACCCCTCAAGAAAACACGTAGCTCTAAATATCCCATTTGGTTCTCTCCCGCCCTAATCCACATGTCAAAAGAAAAATCTAAGTACTGGAAGAAATGGAAAATTTACGGCAACGAAACAGACTTAAACTCCGACTTTACTTCGAAAACGCTTCACAAATTACTAAAAGATCATCACCGAACATACATAGCTAACATTGATGGTAACTTAACTAATGATCTTAAATGTTTCTGGACGTATACCAAATCCCTAAAAACCACATAAGCCTTCTACGATGAAATACAAAGATAAAACCTCCAGTCAGCCACATTTACAAAAAAAAAACCATTATCGAACATAATTACTACATCGACACTCATCCACTTGACAAAGTCAACAATATTCAGGATCTAGGAATTGTATTTGATAGCAAACTGCATTTTGACATCCATGTTGAAAACATAATCAACAAAGCATACAAAATGATGGGATTTATGCTTAGATTAACTAACATATTTAATGTTATATAATACGTTAGTCCGCTCACAACTCGAATATTGCTCTCAAGTATGGAATCCACATCACAACATATACGCAGACAAAAATTGATCATTCCAGAAAAAACACATCAAGATTATGCAATACAGAACACAGAATCCCCGACTACCATACACTGACCTACTTAATAATTACAATCTATGCACACTAAAAGAGAGACGTACCCTAAGTGACATGACAACACTACACAAAATAATCAATAGCACTTTTGACTGTCCAGCAATCGTTAGCGCTAGTGGTGCAAAGTTCGATATTATTTTAAGATCCTGTCTTTTCAAATCGATTCATGAAATTTATGCGGATCATCAATTCGCTCTTCGATTCAATATGATTCAAATATGGCTATCCTTATCTATCGTACAAAACATGTACGTAATATGACAGAGAAAACAAAACCGATTCAAAATATGATATGCAAATGTAGGCGTTAAAATGTTTGCATTTCAATGTACTTAATGGTCAATATTGCTTCAATATTTTATGAACCATAATGAATTAGTCGTGAATCGAAGATTGCCATCAGTCTTTATCTTAAAAGAATTATAACAGATCGCCTTCAAAATAGTATATACAATTATAGACGTTACGTATTTGTTTTTCAAAGTGTGTTGCGGTCAAAATTGCTTAACATATTCAAGAACCACAATGAATTAGATTTCATGAACCATAATGAATTAGTTGTGAATCGAAGATTGCCATGAGTCGGTCTGTGTATCGCATTCTAACTATATACTTTACGTGGATTAGAGCAAGAGAACACATGATCCGGAATCGATGAGTCGGTCTGTGTATCGCATTCTAACGATATATTTTATATGAGATAGAAAGTGTGAGAGTGATGTCTGGTTCATGAGCGGATCGTTGTGGCAACGTGAACCGTGAGTCACCGATTCAATTTAATGATCCGGTCAAATAATACGGATCACTCATTTTTCCCCGTCGCTAGTTAGCGCAATTACCATACATGCATCACTCAGATGCCTACGAAATAATTTGCTCTTCCTCCCCTCAACTTCAAACACAAATTCAGGATTTAGGAAACCAACAAACAGAATGTACAATGAATACAACAAAACCTTCCCAGACACACACATCTTCTCGATACGACACATTCAAAAATCATCACCACAACACGCGATGACATAATACACATACTCATACACCAATTGTACTTTTGAATTACATATGGCTTCTTAATTTTTTATTTCAATTTTTAACTATTATGTTTTTATACAATTATTGTATTTTTTTTGCCCCCTAATGTTTTTGTATATTCAATTACTTAACCATTTCATTTCCTTAATGTTGTTATTCTCCACAATAGTGGAGAGTCATGATTTCACAATTTTTTTTATTACTTCTTTAGTTGTTTTTATCATTTATGGCCTTTTATTTGTTATTGTGTTACTCTGCAAACAACCTATATTGTGAATACTGTAAAGTTGCAAATAAACGTCGACTTAACATATTGTTATTAGTTATACACATTTATATTCTGTAAATGTTTGTATTCTTTAATGAATAAAATAAAATAAAAAAATAAATAAACAAATCTTTTATAAACAATACCAAGTGATAGCGGGTCAGGTCCGGACTTATTAAATCATTATGTTATGAAAGCAAATATATTATCATATACACATTAGCGCCGCACTCGAGGAATTGCAAATGAACATATTTATCGTTCTGCGTTTGGCTTTCCTCAAACCAAAAGTAGTGATGTGATTTGAATAAGTGCAGTCCACAGGTAATATACATGCGTTAGGTTTCTTATATTCTAGCTTCTCTGGGATTTAAAACACTGGTTCCATGGTCGAAATTGCCAATTGGCAATAATCTCGCCGCTTGAAAGGTATTGTCAATATTATTATTAACCTCATCATTCGTAATATGTAATACTTACATACCCGTAGATACAAAGATACAAGAAAATGGCATGCAAATACTTGTAGTTTTTCAAGTAACTGAAATTATACTATATTAACTAACATTCTCTGAGATAATTAAATTATGTAATTTCCAGTTAACACTAAATTCCTCTTGTCTTTGAATGATATAAATATTAATACAAGTTTAACTAAATTTTTAAAAATTAACAAAAAACTCATTTCAAAAAACTGTCCCAAGTCTTGGAAATTTGTATACATATAAAAGTAACAAATGTGGGTATACTGTATTTTTCCGAATTGTGTCGACCTGATTGTTTACCTGTTTTATTATTTCACCTTTTTTTGACTAAGAAATTATTATTTGCACATTTTTACGTCCTTTTTTGTTTAATTTTATAGATATATATTATTCCCAATAGTGGGACAAACATTGCGGTGGGTGTGTTTTCATAGTTTGTCACCTACTACAATGTTTGTCTTACTAGGGATTAGTGGCTATATCACTCGATATCAGGTGGAACGACAAAATTAATTAAAAAAAAATAACATCCTATTGACAAATGAACTTCGCCCAAAATTCTAAAGAAAGCCCCGCCCACCTGTTGATCTCTTCCTGAGACCAGCCCTGCCTGTCAATATAAGAGCGGTCTTCTTATTTTTCTCTACATTTAAACTGTTTCTCATCCACAAGTCAATTGCTCTTTATCTAGTATTTAGTTATTGAGGAGATTTGTTATAGTAGAACCTGTGTATAGTTGATTTGAAATGAAGGATCTTTTAAGTTCTGTGTTTGTGTATCTTGGTGTCCTGACTTCCTTTCGTTCAGCCGCAGAACGAGAGGCAAAAGGCAAGTTTATTTTGTTATTAATTTAGTTGGAAGACTTCTGATATCGTTGGCTATATTTTCTAAAGAGTAGGTAGGCAAAAAATTCCATTGTACATAATATGTTTGATTTATTATAATCCTTCATTTATCAGCCTGTCTGTACTGAAATTTTGCAATAACTTTCATTCTTGTGTATTCCCGATGCCAATGCATGTTAAAATGTCCAGCTTAATTCATTAGATATTTTAATAAAAATTAAATAATTTTGTCTTTCATACAAAGTAAACGAATATATGCGTTTCCGGCAGCGCATTAATAAAATTTGAATTTTATATTTGGTTAGATGCAACAATAGTAGTACCGTGTTTTCAAAACAGTTAAAATCGTAATAATCCACATTGCTAAACATAAACTGCGAACTAAATTATAATTCAGGAAAATTTATTAATTGGCTTATTAATAAATTTAATAAGTATATAAAAAAAACTCAAGTAAAGAGTACAACTCAAGGATATTATTAATATGTTGGTGGCTAAGGATGTACCTCCAGAATTAATAAACATCATAAGAGATATAAATTTGGGAAACAGTACAAGGATAAGAAACGACAACGAATTAAGCAATTCAATCCCTATAATGACAGGTGTCCGACAAG
Source organism: Molanna angustata (assembly GCA_963576475.1). Classification (NCBI taxonomy): domain Eukaryota; kingdom Metazoa; phylum Arthropoda; class Insecta; order Trichoptera; family Molannidae; genus Molanna; species Molanna angustata. The sequence goes on along the minus strand of OY754965.1, from coordinate 52,126,676 downwards.
GAGTTAGTCTAAGCCCATTCCTGTTTAATCTAATAATGGATGAACTAATCAAGAAAATTAAATCGCCCCAGCTTGGGTACAGAATGGGGAAGGAAATTGTTAATGTAATTTGCTATGCCGACGACGCTATTATAGTAGCCGAAACTAACAATGACCTACAGACAATGCTGAACAGGTTACATAGCGCCTGTAAACAATACAACATGGCAATTTCAATTGATAAGACTAAATGTATGACATTCTCAAAAACACACATAGCATGCAATCTGACTATAGACAACAACCCAATTGAACAGGTTAATACCTTTAGATACCTAGGAATTGACATAACAGAAGATGCTGACCTCTGCGAAGAAATTCAGAGCCAAGTCAATAAGGCAGCTGCAGTCTCGGGCGCCTTAAAATCCATTATTTGGAAAAATGAGGATATGGCCATTAAAAGCAAAGTGAGAATCTACAAAGCATGCGTAAGACCAGTGATGACATATGGTATAGAGGCACGAGCAGACACAGTCAGAAGCAAACAAATGTTGAGGACTTCAGAAATGAGGACATTGAGAACTATTGCAGGCAAAACCCTGAGAGACCGAGTGAGGAACTCCAGAATAAGGGAACTATGTGAGGTTGACGATATCATCAGATGGAGCAGGCAGCGGAGGAGGGACTGGTATGGTCATGTCCAAAGGATGGACAGCACCAGACTTCCTCATATCGTGCTTCACAATCAGCCTCACGGAACCCGCCCTCGCGGTAGACCGCCAAAAAGATGGAGGGATAGCTGGGGGTCCACTTCGCAGGAAGAGCAGGCCTCTTAAAAAACAGACCTGAAGGTCTATTCAAAAGAAGAAGAAGAAGATAAAAAAAAAACAATTAAAAGGTGTCCTCTGTTTTTTTATTTATTCGTTTTAAAAGTATTGAATAGGTCCATTGTAATATGCATGTATCTCTCTGAAGTAACCATAAACTGGTGCAGATTATTACTTTTATCGTCATCTTTATCAGTGACTCCACAATCCAGGATGGGCCTTGGTCTTTATCCATCGTATTCTAGAACTTCCCACACTTCTTTCCCCTGGACGCGTTGACAGGATTCTTTACAACGTCTTGTCATCGTTCATACGATGCACGCATATATAGGTATTTTTAATTCTTGGTTCTTGGATTTTCCAGGTCTTTTTAGCCTCGACCCTGGAACAGCGTGCTTGGGAAGTGATCAGAAAACGACGGGCACCTGCTTATCTCGACCAGAATGCAATCGCCAGGGCGGCAAAGTGATAGGATATTGCGGAGTATTCAGCACCTGTTGTTCTTGTGAGCTGTATTTAAATTAATTTATGTAATATAGAAATAAAGAAGACATGTGATGTTAAGGACACTGTCAAATGGTGTAGGAGCCATTCTAGCAGAATCAAGCTGCAAGTTGTCTCCCAACATTAACAATTTGGCAAACGAACATGCAATTCTTGGTTACACATAAAGCATTACGTTATATCAGCTTGTAATGATTTTTTGGTTTCTTTTCTTCCAGTGCACACTTGTGATATAATCACCAAAACAAAGGATGGCACATTCTCCAACCCTCCAAGCTCTGGTGAAACTGGTATGGAATGTGCCTATACTGTAGAAATAAACAACCCCAGAGTCTGTCAGATACGATTGGACTTGGAAATATTCTCTCTCTCACAACCAACTATGGTGAGCGGTTTTGGTATTCTGATACTCTTATATTTTTTTTTCAACTGAAAAGGCCTTCACCAGGCGAAACGGTCGTCCTGGAGAGGAATACAATAAATGTATAAAGAAAAAACAAGTGTGTGTATTTTTTTTTAAAAATGGAATTCTACATAGTCAACGCTGTCAGTGTAAATAAAATTAAAAGTGCAAATTACGTACATACTTTTTTTCTTTGGAGCTCCCCAAGGTTCGCATTTAGGTCCTATTTTTTTTGTCACATAAATAACACACAATTTAATTCCAGATTAGTGTAGTATTTTGTTACTAGAAATTTCTTCGTATATCACAGATTCACCATCACTATATTACTCATTGGCTACAATGGATGTATGAATCAATTGACAATTTGAATCATTTTAAGAGGATACCAAATGTATTAAATTACATAATAGGTATATACCTACTTATTATTTATTTATTTTTCAACAAACAAATTATTGAATCAGTATCTTATTGTTTTAAAACATATTGTACTAACAGAGCAAGAGGTAGCGATTGACAGACTCACGTCATAGTATGAAGTCTTTTTTTTCTGTACAAGGATACCACATCAGATAACGACGATTTGATACTATGAACTCAGTGTACTGTGGTGGTTTTGCAGTAACGGTCTTCAAAATGTTAAAATTTACTTCATAAAAAAAATATAAATATAAAAAAAATCGAGCTTTATAATATAACGTTTTCTACAATGACGTGTTAAAATAGCAACGTACCACACTTTTCCACAAGGCTCTTATCTGCGATAGACACCTAGCGGTGGCTTCATTCAGGTGGAGTCATGGTTTACATTACTTCTCGGGCAACTAACAGGTACTATGTCAAATATTAATTTAACACGCACCCAATAACACGTTGCCACATTCTGGAGACTTACTATATCAATTGTCTCACAGATCCAGACTGAAAACACAATTAAAAACTGTGTCTCCACCGGGAATCGAGCCCGGACCTTTGCATCAGTAGTCAGATACCCAACCATTTAAGTCACGAAGACCGACAATGGTTCATTGTTTCCAATCGTTGTTACCTGCTGTAGATAGTAGAATAAAACAATATTTATGAAGTAAGTCTGTCAGTTCTGTTACTAGCTAGCTCTTGGTCTATAAGATAATATTAGATATATGTATTTTAATAAATAATTTAGATTGACTAATTTAAATGGATTTTTACGAATTAAACTTCAGTGATCGTTTGGATTTGGTGCCGGCGTCTTGGGTTCGATTCCCAACAGAGGAAGAATTTATTTTAATTAACTCATGCATATGCATATGGACTTTGCGTCTCTGAACTGGAAATACTGGGTACTTGGAAGAAATTTCCATTTGACAATATACTTGCCACTTGCACACGGAGTAAGGAAGTCTTAGATAAGTTAGAAATAAATATGAAATCAATTATTATATATTTTAAAAATTGTAATTTCGTAAAATATTTTTTTTATAATCGTAATAATTTCAATTATTATACTTGAAACAATTGTATTTTAACGTATTATCAGGATAAGGGGGCAACGAAACGTCCAACAATACTTCCAGTAACTGCTTCACCTCAGAGTGCACCTCAATCACAATCAACAGCGTCATCTCATCAGCAGACACATGACACAGCTGGAGTCAGTTCAACTCACTCATCCTCGGGGCATCATTTTGAAGAACAAGATGATGATGATGTTGATTTTACTCAAGAATATGACGAGGTTAATGTGGTTTAATTTTGTTCAATGAAAACTTAAAAAATGGAGAAAAATGACTGAATATAAATTTATCATTTTTGAAAATATTCATTTTATTATGCATATCTTCTCGATCAACAGGTACTATGTCAAATATTAATTTAAAACGCACCCAAAAACAAGTGCATTTATTTATTTCTTAAGAAAAAAAAAACAATTACACATCACACATACATATTTTTGTTTTATAAATAATAAATTTGATTTATATGTGCAATCACAATATTTCCCATAGAGGACTTACATTCAATGTAAACATAGACGTGCTTAGAGATTAAGATAGAGATAAAAGTAATAAAATATAAAAATATGTGCAATCACAATATTTCCCATAGAGAAGTTACATACAATGTAAACATAGACGTGCTTAGAGATTAAGATAGAGATAAAAGTAATAAAATATAAAAATATGTGCAATCACAATATTTCCCATAGAGAAGTTACATACAATGTAAACATAGACGTGCTTAGAGATTAAGATAGAGATAAAAGTAATAAAATATAAAAATATGTGCAATCACAATATTTCCCATAGAGAAGTTACATACAATGTAAACATAGACGTGCTTAGAGATTAAGATAGAGATAAAAGTAATAAAATATAAAAAATCAATACTTATAAAAAAAACATATTATGAAGTATAGTTTGGAATACACAAGAATGACATCACTCATATAACATTACTTCCCCAACAGTGCATTCCAGCCACACCCAGGTCCTAAGAGGTTGTATCAGTGATCTTTTTTAAAATTTTCCTTTTGAATATAGATTCAGATGCAACAAAAATGTCAGTATGGTAATTGAATTGGTCATTAAAGTTTTTACATATTCTATAAAGCGGTATCTTGAATACTGCATTAGTTCCGATGCAGGGATATGTAGGAATAAGGGGGAGTGGGGGTGAATAAAGGAGTATCATTGCTTCATTGTTGATATACTCCTGCGATATTGCGGATATGTGCTGTTGAGTACATCAATGTCATAAAACCTTGTGGTATAATGCTTACAAATGTGTGGAAAGCATAAATTAGTTAATTAATGAATATTAGACATTATCAAAAAAAAATATTCTTAGTGTAATTTAGAACCATGTATAATTACTACAATAATTACTTTATGATTAAAAGTTCAGTATTTTCAGGAATTTCAGAGGAAAAAAAGGGAAGTGTATGCAGCTGACGGACTTATACCACGAGTAAGTTCATTAAATCCCCATCATAATATTTTAGAGTGTAAAATATTTTATGTATGTATATTTTATCCAACTGTCGATTTGTTCAGGAGAACTTTGTTAAAAAAAAAACTTTCATACTCAGAATTTTGAATTTTTGTTTCAGTCAGGGGTTATCAACTTTTGAATTTTTACTTTATTTCTCCATAAATCTCAAAAACCATAAAAGCTAGAACGCTGAAAATTGGTATAAATGTAGACAAATAAAAAAATCTCAAATTGATTTTTTCAAAAATTTTTATTAAGAAATTTTTTTTATTATAAATTTATCTGTCTATATTTCCAAAGTTTTAGAAAATATCGAAAAAAGCCGAAACTAGATCATTTAATTTGCTATAAAAATATCATTGTAGTATAACATCTCAATTTTTTTATACATTATATCTAAGAAGACTTAATACTTTCATACTTAATCTACAAACATACATCATGATGTTTTCATATTCTGGGTACGAAAAACAGACTGACCTCCATACTATCCTATCCTGACATACATACCTACATGTTTTATATAGAAAACAAAATATCTTAAAATATTTTTTAATTTGTGTTTATGTGTTAATAGTTGGGTACGTATTCTTCAACTATATATACTATCGACATCGACAGTTGAATCTCATATGTTACATGCAACTAGTTATATTTATCTTCTAGACATAAAAGGAATTTTTTTGCACATTTTTTTATGAGAGAAACAACCTGTGATATTTTCAGTACGGATTTGTATATTTTCGATTGTTAAATGTTTGTTTTTTTGTATATCTTTTTTGTTTATTTATAGTTTACATGACACTGCTATTTTTTTTTCTATTACTTACTTACTTATCGAGTCCGGAACTCAGATTTTCCCACTCCAATGTATGGCGGCGGAAATCGCCTTGTCGGTTAGTTTAATCAGGTCGTCCGTGTGGCAACCCTCGTCCAATTCTGGGCAGGACACCAGATGGTCGTCATCCTGCACTGCCCCACAATCACAGAAGGTATCATCCTCCGTCGAGAAGCCCCACCTGTGCAGGTTGCTCTTGCAGCCACTCACACCCACCCTCAGCCTGTTCAGTGTCCTCCATATTGGGAATGGCAGGCAGTGCGCTCTATTCGCCTTCTCGCTTGTGTCCATTCATGCAGAGATTGGGTCGTCCATCCACAACTCCTCTCGGCGTTGCTTCTGGGAGGTCTGCAGATCGGCTGTGGACTTTAGGAAGCTATTCCTTGACTTGAGGCGAGGGTTTGGTGTTTTGTGTTCATAGAGTGGGTGTCTTTTTCTATTAATAATACTTTTTTTATTTAATGTTTTGGTTGAGTCGAGTTTTTTTTTTTGGATACTTATGTACCTTTATCTTTTTTTATGTTTGCTTACATCTATTTTTTTATTTTATTTTTTGTCTTACTGTTTAGGTTTAAGTTTTTATTTGCCAAGTGTATACCTAATTGCTTTTTTTATTCTATCTAATATTATCATCAATATGTGTTTTTATCTATGTATGTAAAAGGCATTTTATGCCGTTTATAAATAAATAAATATTTAGATGAAATAGTAACCATTTCGCATATAGCTTTTTTATTTTTATTTATTTTATTTTTATTTGGGAAATCCAACGGCTTCGTAATATTGCAATAAAATATACATTTACATAGAGCAAGAACATTAAAAAAAACAGATTTACGATCTTAAATAGGAAGAAGAAGGACATTATAGAGATGCCACTAAGTGGGTTCCACGATATTTAATATATGTAGTGTCATAGAAAAATAAATAAAAACAAGTAAATAAATGTTAAAACAGTAGCATGTAAAATAAAAGGAAATAAAAAATTTAAAAAAAATTAGAATGCAAATAAAATGTTTAGAACTTATTTTTTTTATATTTATTCATTTATCAATATAACAATTATTTGAATTTGTACACTGTTTTTTTTTCTCTTTTCCAAAAAGCATAAAATGTTTGTGCTGAGAAAGTGAGTACCTACATATAGAACGATTCAATTACATAAATACAGAAAGACATACAAAATATATAAAATCAACCATATTATAACTTTAGGTACACAAAAAAACACATCAAAACGATAAATTAATATTTACCCATAGAATAATAATAAAACTATAGAATACTCATTCCCATACAATACCTCGATGAAAAAGTGAAGCCGTTTTATTGGCCGGCTCGTGTCAATATATGTATGACTCTGCTATAATTTAGCAAGTAATTTTGCGATTTTGCTAACTATTCCGTACATAATTTTGCAAGCCGTTAAAAAATTACTGCAGACGGCCAAATGATTACTGAATGCTCGTAGCAAAATGTTGACCAAATTAGTCAACATAAAGCAGTCGCGTTTACTGCAGGCTAAAGAGTATTCTATACCGTTTTGGCAAGTGAATTTTGCCCTAAACCACTATATTTTTACTCACTATGCGACATGTTTCGGCAGTGCTGTCCTGCCGAAACATGTCGCATAGTGACTCAAAATATAGTGGTTTAGGGCAAAATTCACATGCCAAAACGGTTAATATGAACAACTACAAAATATCCGCCGAGTATTTATACTATAGTATTCTATACTATTATGTTTATATCCCATGATTCTATTAACTTTTTTCCTATTGTTTTACTTCAAAGTGTTCTTATTATTTTGCTGTTGTTTTATAAATTTAATGTTATTTTGTTGTTTAATAAAGTATGTTGTATATTTTCAGGCACCTTCCTGCAAAGATGATGTATTTGTGGTAACCAGCCTTCAAGCATACAGTGAAATTATTCCTCCACTATGTGGAGAAAACAGCGGACAACATTGTAAGTTGTTCTTTTCCACATTTACAAATAAATGGTATCTCTTTAAGTTTTCAGAAATAACAGGAAGAAAGAATATAAAGCGGTTGGGTTGTGGTCAACGCTAAACTCTCATTAACAAGTCACTCAACAAAGTATTCAAATTTAGTGTGGAAAATATTCAGCATTTTCATGAAATGAGTGCGTTAAATCATATTTTCTTTTTTTTATGAAAACTTGATAATACGTCAATGCCATTTTATGACAGTGATGTGCCTTTTTACCAATTTGATTATGAAAATAACAAATATCGATTTTCCTAAGCGCCGCTTTGAAATATTTGACAGTTAAAAAAAATGAGAAGCATTGATCTGATATCCATCAAAATATAGTATTAGATACCTACACAAATTTGCAAAATTTGAAAAGAATCGAATAAGCAGGTACTATTTATCGATTAATTCAAATAAACGCGCAGTACATAGCACACACAGATACATTGTGATGAAACTTTCAGAATACAATCTCAGCATGATACTAGTTGATAATCTGCAATAAAGAAATAACCTTAAAAATTGCTAATTCATAACTCCCCACTATATCCCCTTGGGGTAGTAAGGAGTAAAAAAATACGTGTTATAGAATTGTGTGTGTGTCTTCAACTTAATAGATTTGTGAAGAAGGGACATGTATAATATTAGAGCTCGCCAACCGAAAGAATGCGGCTGACATTGCACAAACAAATTTTATTAGAGAAAAATATTATAATTTGTATGAACTATAAAAATCAGTTGACGTTCGATGCTGTGCAGCACTTTGTCACTTTTTCCCTGATCATTGCAACCACACATTTGCAACAATGCTTTATAAAAATGTCACCCGCATTCTCTTATTTGTTTAGCCCTACATGTATATATCTAAAGGGGGAGATCGCTAAGAAGAATCTGCAATAGAACGATGTATGACAGGGTAAGAAATGAGAACATAAGGAAAGAATGTAAGATGAAGAAAGATATCATTAATAGAATGAAAGTGAACACACTGAGATGGTTTGGCCACATGGGTAGAATGAATGAGGAACGCCTGACGAAGAAAATATACAATGCGGATAGGATTGGATTGAGAGGCCGGGGCCGCCCAAGAAAGGGATGGCACGACCATGTGAATGATATTCTGAAAGACGGAAATGTTAGAAGCGTGTACAATAGACGAACATGTATGAGACGATGCATGAATGTTGACGAGGCGATGAATGTGTGCCAGGATTGAAAGATATGGCGTTCGGTTCTCTCTGCCTACCCCGTAAGGGACTTGGCGTGATGGTATGTATGTATGTATGTCATATAAACCTAAACACCACAATTACAAATCAAATCATTCAAATATGTTACAGTGTGTTTCTAGACAAAATAATATAAGTCTTTTCAACATTTCTCTAGTGAATGTTCGTCATACAATTTAGATGGACACTCAGCTATTATATAAATATACAATTATGTGTAATCATTGTACGTTTTACTTAACATCAACACCCACGTATATAGAAAGTTTTCATGTTTAGAAATATTATACCAGTGAATCTTATTATCAGCTACTTGAACATAAAGAACAACCTGTTATAGTCATTCAGTTTTATGTTAATGTCCTTTTTTGATACATAATCAAAGCTTTTTGGTAATAAACATATTGAATAAAATACAATGAAAAGTTATTAGCTCGCACGGAATGCGGACTTTACCCAAGGGATATAGTGGGGAGTTATGATTTAATATTAATAATAAACACTTCCTTGCGCGCTGCGCAAGTGGCGAATTTATTGCCAAATGGCAATTTCTTCCAACTAACTAGTGCTTCCAGCCCAGAGAAGCAATATTTGCGGAAGAAATGAATTTACATAAATTTCTCCTCTGCTGGGAATCGAACCCAGGACGCTCGCAAAGAAGCCAAACGGATTACCAACTGTGCCACGGCGATCGGCATTTTTTTTTATATCAGTTTAACAACTAGTGTTTATTTTATTTTATCGATTATAGACTAAAGTAGGTACTCATTCGATTTTTTTCAAATTTTGTAAATTTGTATATCTAATACTCGTTTAGACCCAATAAGATATCTGAATAGTGCTTCTCAATATTTTTAACTGTCAAATATTTCAATGTGACCCCAAGATTAGGAAACTTTAACGGTCGTCCTATTATAAGGAGATTATACATGTAGAACCATAATCATTTTTGTTTAATTAAAAAATACCTATAGTATAATGGAGTTCTACACATTAAACACCGTCAGTATTGACAGTTAAAAAAATATTATATTTTTATTTACAAATTGCTAAAAAGGCACATCACTTTCATAAAATGGCAATGAAAAAATATCATGTTTTCATAATAAAATAAAAAAATATTGAATAAAATCATTTCAAAAAAATGTTGTAAATTTTCCATACAAAGTTTGAATACTTTGTGAAGTGTCTTGGTAGTGAGGAGTATAGCGTTGGCCACAACCCGCTCGTCTTTATATAGCAACACGATTAATTTTAAAATATTTACCATATCCTACAAAATATTGCTATGGGTGGGTACTCACCTAAACCTCTTCTTTGTTATCTAACGGTTTATATCGTTTTTGTGATGTAATATTATGACAGAATTCGCATTAAAATGATTCAAGATGTAAAACCAATTAGAATACATTCAATGTCTTCAAATACCTAATATTTATTTAAAATAAATCCTTTATCACATGTCATGCATTTACTGGCAAAAATATGGATACTGTCCATAGAATCCTTACATCATTCTGTATGGACACCTATCACTCACGCGAGAACAAAAATCGCATTTATTGACATAGCTAGTAGCCATAATTTCCTATCTATAACAACAGTTAAGGATTTAAACCAGAATCCCGCCTCAGGGTACCTATACAAGGGCCTTAAGTTGAAAATGTGCTTAGCATGAAACGGGTTATAGTCTTAAATAAACAATTAAAATGTTTTAAATTATAATATTTTTTTTCAAGGCTTTATAATGGAATCCATCAAGAATCAGTCGAAAAATTTAATTAAATGCCTATTAAATTTAATTTTTTTAGCCATTTTCCAAAAAAAAAAACACACGTTTGCTGTGGAGGGGAGTATATCGTGTGATATATGTATATATATTTTTTTTTAAAATACATTCACTTGAACTAATTATTAAAAAAATTGTTCTCGGATAATCATAATCTTCTCTCATAAAAAATCATTAATTTAGAAATTAATGATTTTTATGAAATTGTTGATAATTTTTTTATTAGTGAATCAATTAATTTTAACCTAAAATATTTCTACAGTCGGTTTGTTCTAATTCTAATGAGTAGTCCTGATGACTTTAATGATGACTTTAGATTATCAGGAATTAAATAAGTATGTTCAAAAATTTTATTTTTCAACAATATACTTGATCGAAAATGTAATTCAGGTATAGCTGATTATTTTAACTAGATAAATCATATTTACATCTTCATTCACTCTATAAATTATATAAAATTACTCACTTTAGATAAATTGGGTAGATGTAGACTAGGAAGTTGGGACCATCAGATTGGCCCATCATTCTAACCTCTTAGCTGATATCTGATGGATTATAATGGTTCAATTAAATTTATAACGTGCCTTTGATATTGATCTATTATCTGTGTATTTATTATTATTTTTAGTGTACATCAGAGTAAACTCTTCTATCAACACTCGAGCTGTTCGCATGGTGTTCAAGACTGTGGCACGTGGAGACCGTCAGGATCTGGGACGTGCCACCTGGAGGATAAGGGTCAGACAGTTGGAGTGCTACAATACAAGAGGGTAACTATACGTACACCAACGTCTTTTGTGAATTATTTTATTTAAAAAGTTTAGTTCCTGTTTAAGATCTAGTTCTACTTACTGTTGCAGTTCTAGTGTCGATTCTAGCTACTGCTGTATGTATATTTAGTTCTTGTTCGTGTTGCAGTTCTAGTTTCGATTTTAGCTACTGCTGTATTATATTTAGTTCTTGTTTGTGTTGCAGTTCTAGTTTCAATTCTATCTACTGCTGTATGTATATTTAGTTCTTGTTCATGTTGCAGTTCTCGTTTCGATCCTAGTTACTGTTGTATATCTAGTTATTCTTCCTACTGCAGTTCTAGTTTTGATTCTAGTTACTGTTGTATATCTAATTCTAGTTCATATGTTGCAGTTCTAGTTTCGATTCTAGCTACTGCTGTATGTATGTCTAATTCATGTTGCAGTTCTAGTTTCAATTCTAGTTACTGTTAGGTTAGGTTTTTTTTTTCTCAGCCATATCTCCACTGCTGGATGTAGGCCTCTTCTAAAAGCTTCCACTCGTCTTTTTTCTGGGCTTTTCGAACCCATCCGCTTCCAGCGACAGGGACAATATCATCGACTCACCTTTTCTGGGGCTGGTCTATTCCCCTTTTCATATCCCATGGTCTCCAATTTAGAATTCTGGGTGCCCATCTGTCCGTACCCTGTCTGGCAACATGACCTGTCCATTGCCATTTAAGTTTTGCAACTCGATCCATGACATCAACAACTTTTGTCTGGCGTCTGATTTCTTCGTTTCTAATTTTGTCTCTTAGACTTACGCCTATCATTTGTCTTTCCATGGATCTCTGAGTGCATTTTAGCTATGGTCCTCGCAGTTAGCGTTATAGTTTCCAGACCATACGTAAGCACAGGCAGGATACATGTTTCAAACACTTTTCTTTTCAGACATGTGGGAATATCTCTGTTTTTTAGGACATGTTTAAATTTCCCAAAGGCTGCCCAACCTAGTCCGATCCTTCTGGGTTTTTCTGCTGTCTGGTTATCCTTTCCTAATTTTATCTTATGTCCAAGGTATACGTATTCTACAACAGCCTCAATTATTTTATTATCAATTGTGATAGTGCTGTTAGATGGACTCGTGATTTTCGTTTTGTTTATATTGATTTCCAGGCCGACCATTAGGGAAGCATCGTGGAGTTCTTTTATCGTAATATGAAGTTCTTCCAGATCGTCATTTATAAGCACTATGTCATCTGCAAAGCGGAGGTGGTTTAAGTTTATTCCATTTATTTTTATTCCCTTGTCTTCCCAGTTCAAAGTTTTAAATATGCCCTCCAAAACCAATGTAAACAGTTTAGGTGATATGGTATCTCCTTGTCTGACACCTCTTTTTATAGGTTAGGTTAGTTACTATTATCTAATTCTAGTTCGTGTTGCATATATCTAGTTCTTGTTCTCGTTACAGTTCCAGGTTCAGAGTTCCTGTTCTAGTTCGTGTAGCAGTTTTAGTTTTCGTTCCTATGTTAAAAAAAATATATTATGTTATTCTAATTATTCCTGATAAATGTTACGTTCTAGTTCCAGTGCTAAAATTTTATTATTTTGATTTTGTTATAGTGCTCACAAAAGGCCATCTTTTCTATCAGTATTGGCAAACAATTATCCCGTGAAGCCATTCTTGGGAAGGCCATCATCTATCCAGAGTAAGGTTGGTACTGGAAACAGTAGGGAAGGAAAGGACGAGAGAGGTGAAAGAGAGATATCGACGGCCTCACAGGATGCCTACCTTATTGGTTTGTATGAATTGTAATAAAGGTGCTCATTCGAGAACAAATATAAAACATTGCTTAGTCAAAGCATTGTCTGTCCAAATTATTGAAGGTTTTCTTTCTTTATTTCTTTGTACATCTCTAATTATATTTGATTCCAGCTCCACCGGGCTGCCTCCAGTACTATCCTGATAGGGCGGGGACATTCGAGTCCTTCAATTACTACCGAGGACTTGGGCCATATGTTGGTAATATGAAATACGCCATCTGCTTCAGAAGATCTGTGGACGTTTGCGGTATAAAGTAAGCCAATGCAGTATTAAAATATATGTTTTACCTATTCTTTTCTTGACAATTCGACTCTTCCTTCACTTCAAAGTATTTTAATACCTGTCACAGCATACACTTCAAAGTCTACGCAGTCAAAAAAGTTGAAAAATGAAACTGTGTTATTTGCATTTTAGGTTTTCACCATCGCTGTTCCAATTATCTTCTGTGACAGACCACAGACAGTACAGCCAAGCGAATGGAAACAGTATAGACAGCGAATGTGACTGCATCACCCCGTGGTCTACAACAATCAGCAGTCGGGACTTTCTTTTTATCCCAGACGGAGAGACAGCCGATGGACTGAGGGGCTCCAAGTGGTGCGGTACCAGCGCACAAGGACTCATTGTTGCTTGTTAGTATCCACATATTATAAAAACTAAAATATTACATTGTTTATAAATATTCAATGATTATTCACATGAATCTATTAAAGTAAAGTAAGTGAAATTTAAAGTAATTAAAAAAATACTTTTTGTTACATAAATATTTTATGTTTTCATGTTGCAAAAATCAACAAATTTTGGGTTTTCTATAATTTAAATCTTGTATAAACCCTTTCGAACGAACGCGATAGTTACCCTTACTAACATGTAATTTCATAGTGATAAATTGCTTATTTACATAGTGCCATTTTTGTGTTTTCGCCTCAAGGGTGCTTTACAATAATACCTGGAAAAAAATATAATACTAGGTAATAACCAGTAATCACTATATGAGTTTTTAAAAAAATAACTAGGTTTAAATATAATATTATTTAAATATCATAAATGCACCTTAAAGATACATAAGATAAATTAATATTAATTATAATGGTTTATACCAAAAATATTACTAAACATTGATCTGAACGAATTTTCATGAAACTGCTATTTTAATATAATAACGATTGTGTTGTTATTACAGATTCACCTCCTGGTCCATTAAAGGTGTTTTTCAACTCTGACAATCAAGCTTTATATCCAGAAAAGAAAGTTGGATTCCGCATCAACTATAACGTTCTTAACAACTGCTGATAACTTTTCAACTCTGACAATCAAGCTTTATATCCAGAAAAGGAAGATGGATTCCGCATCAACTATAACGTTATTAACAACTGCTGATAACTTTTCAACTCTGACAATCAAGCTTTATATCCAGAAAAGGAAGATGGATTCCGCATCAACTATAACGTTATTAACAACTGCTGATAACTTTTCAACTCTGACAATCAAGCTTTATATCCAGAAAAGGAAGATGGATTCCGCATCAACTATAACGTTATTAACAACTGCTGATAACTTTTCAACTCTGACAATCAAGCTTTATATCCAGAAAAGGAAGATGGATTCCGCATCAACTATAACATTATTAACAACTGCTGATAACTTTTCAACTCTGACAATCAAGCTTTATATCCAGAAAAGGAAGTTGGATTCCGCATCAACTATAACGTTCTTAACAACTGCTGATAACTTTTCAACTCTGACAATCAAGCTTTATATCCAGAAAAGGAAGATGGATTCCGCATCAACTATAACGTTATTAACAACTGCTGATAACTTTTCAACTCTGACAATCAAGCTTTATATCCAGAAAAGGAAGATGGATTCCGCATCAACTATAACGTTATTAACAACTGCTGATAACTTTTCAACTCTGACAATCAAGCTTTATATCCAGAAAAGGAAGATGGATTCCGCATCAACTATAACGTTATTAACAACTGCTGATAACTTTTCAACTCTGACAATCAAGCTTTATATCCAGAAAAGGAAGATGGATTCCGCATCAACTATAACGTTATTAACAACTGCTGATAACTTTTCAACTCTTACAATCAGGCTTTATATCCAGAAATGGAAGATGGATTCCGCATCAACTATAACGTTATTAACAACTGCTGATAACTTTTCAACTCTGACAATCAAGCTTTATATCCAGAAAAGGAAGATGGATTCCGCATCAACTATAACGTTATTAACAACTGCTGATAACTTTTCAACTCTGACAATCAAGCTTTATATCCAGAAAAGGAAGATGGATTCCGCATCAACTATAACGTTATTAACAACTGCTGATAACTTTTCAACTCTGACAATCAAGCTTTATATCCAGAAAAGGAAGATGGATTCCGCATCAACTATAACGTTATTAACAACTGCTGATAACTTTTCAACTCTGACAATCAAGCTTTATATCCAGAAAAGGAAGATGGATTCCGCATCAACTATAACATTATTAACAACTGCTGATAACTTTTCAACTCTGACAATCAAGCTTTATATCCAGAAAAGGAAGTTGGATTCCGCATCAACTATAACGTTCTTAACAACTGCTGATAACTTTTCAACTCTGACAATCAAGATTTATATCCAGAAAAGGAAGTTGGATTCCGCATCAACTATAACGTTATTAACAACTGCTGATAACTTTTCAACTCTGACAATCAAGCTTTATATCCAGAAAAGGAAGATGGATTCCGCATCAACTATAACGTTATTAACAACTGCTGATAACTTTTCAACTCTGACAATCAAGCTTTATATCCAGAAAAGGAAGATGGATTCCGCATCAACTATAACGTTCTTAACAACTGCTAATAACATTTAAAATAAATGGACGAATGAATGTCTAATGAATTGATGAATGAATATAACATATTATAATATTTTATTTATTTATTTCAATTCATCTAAACAAATGTGTACAATGGCGGGTGTACAATTAAATTTATAACAATAAACATACAGAAAGACAAACACGTAACATTATTAAATTGTGGGATGTGAGAGAGGATGGGGAAAAATAGTTTTAGTCCTTTCTTATAAAGTTGAATTGATTGAGACGTCGTAATATCATAACTTTAGGTGTTCCATAGTCTTGCTGAGAAATTCAGTAGAATTAATGGGAGAAGCTAGTGTGGTACGATCAGTGGATGTTAGAGACAGAACGTGATGTACCAAAAAATAACATATTTCTTAAGATATTGTAGTGAATTAGTGTTGTTAAGTATATAATAGAACGTGCAGAATAAATTTGAGATTTTTTTGTTTCTATATTTATACCAATTTTCAACGTCTAGCTTTTATGGTTTTTGATATATATGTACATATGGAAAAATAAATTAAAAATTCAAAAGCTGATAACCCCTGACTGAAACGAAAATTCAAAATTCTGAATATAAAAGTTTTGTAGGCCTATAACTATCTATATATTCTGAAATTTTGTGCTCTGTAAATTGAGAGGATCAAAAGTTATAAGAGGGGGGACACACAGACACACGAACACACAGACACTAAATGTTCTACTCCGAATTCTGAGTAAATCCATATAAATATAAAACATATATGCTGCGAAGCCTCTAAGTTGGTGTTTTTTGACTTCAAAGTTGGAAAAACCGTGAAAAATACAGACCCTGCATACAAATCTCGCGTATCTGGCTTGATAATACTTTGTCGATATGTTGAAAGAATAAAACTCTCTTGAACAAATTGACAGTTGGATAAATTACTTTTGTACCATCCCACAACGCTATATAGTAGGTACTTATACAATTCCTTTTAATTTCTCAATTCACTATTTTTTTATTTATTCTTTTCAAAATTTATGACCTAAAACATTCACTGCACGGTATAAACTCCGAGTGTTTTATTCTGACTGTGAGGTCAACAGTGACCATCCGTGATTTATAACCGATATATTAATATATATGGCTTAATGCCATATTATTTTATACTAATAAATAAATCACGTGACTTTGGCATATCCATGTAATATAACAACACACACCTTCTTCAAAATATGATATATAGGTACAGTTATCTTTGACGATTTTGTACCAAAAAGTCGTGCCATTGAAATAAATTTACTTAGGCATGTTATCCATAACGAAATATAATATTATTTTTTATTTTTATTTTTTTTATTTTTATTTACACATTTTACATTTACTTATTTTACTTTTTATTTACACATTTTACGTTACATTTACTTATTTTACTAAAATACATAATATGACATGTGAACCAATTAAGTTTACAAGTATTATCGTTATTATATTTACAAAAAGAAGTAGTTTTGAGGAAGGGAGTAGGAAAGTAGGAAAAGGGGAACACACGTACACCACCTAACCACGAAGCAGTAATCTAGAAATTGAACATTTAAATACGTTTAAGGAGTTATTGAAAAGGTCTATTTCATTAAAGAAAGCGTTATAGTTACAACACGTTCTATATACATATGTAGGAGTTCTGAGCATAATTAGTACTACAATCAGGTGGCCTAAATGTATGAGTCTTTCTAGTAAGCCTATTTGGTGCATGAAAGTTTAATTTAGATAATAACTCACTAGAATCCGTTATACAGTTCACCAACTTGTATAAGTAAGACATGTCAGCTACAGTTCGCCGGGTTTCTAAGGTAGTTAATTTGTGATATTGGGCTGATTGTGCGGGATCACCAAAAGAACGTCTGCTTCTATAATCTAATTTTTTTAAGAATTTATTTTGTATATTTTCCAATCTGTTTATATGCGTGACGTAATGTGGGTTCCATACAATAGACACATATTCACAGCTACGGACATAGCAACAGTAGAGTGATTTTAGAGTACCCATGGACTTGAACGGCCTTGATACCCTAATTATGAAATTTAATTTTTTAAAAGCCTTGTCTATAATATAATCAATATGGCTTTTAAATGTCATCTTCGTATCCACAATAACTCCAAGGTCCCTAATTTCATGCTTTCTAATAAGAATCTTTCCGTTAATTGTATACTCATGAGAAATTGGGGTTTTGGAGTGCGTAAAGGTGATATTATTACATTTTTCAATATTAATAATTGGTTATTTGAGCAATATACAGAAAGGCGATTTAAATCTGTTTGTAATGCGATTATGTCATTCCGGTTGCATATTTTCTTGAAAATATTCATGTCGTCCGCATAAACGAGGAAGTTAGACGAGCGGAAACAGCTAGATACATCATTTATATACAAACTAAATAGAATTGGTCCCAAGTGAGATCCGACCTGCAATTATTAATTGCAACGGCTTGTAGTCGATTTCTCACATATGACGACAACCATCTCAATAGGTCCCCGTGCACACCATAACACTGCAATTTATGTATTAATATGTTATGATTGATCTTGTCAAAAGCCTTCGAGAAGTCCGTATAAATGGAATCAATTTGTCCCCCCCCCCCCCCCCTCCAATTGACGTTAAAATATATTCCGTATACTCTAGCAAGTTTGATTCGACTGATCTACCCGGAAAGAATCCATGTTGATTAGGTATAAGAAATGGCCTTATCGAAGGCATCAACTGTTCGACCATCTGTTCCATCGCCTTACTGAACACACATAGCTTAGAGATCGGTCGATAGTTTTTTTATGTTACGTTTATCACCAGCCTTATAAATAGGTGTGACAAATGACATTTTCCAAATTGAGGGAAAAACACCCGAACTTAATGACAATTTAAAAAGTCTACACAATGGGTCTGCCAGCTCATCAGCACAGTTTCTAAAGAAAAGTGAAGGAATACCATCCGCGCCTGGCCCTTTATTTAAGTCTAGACTTTTAAGTTTCTTATGCACATTCGATAATTCGAAATGTATACTATAAATATCTAATTCACTCTTACATAGAACATCAGGCAATTCGGCTGCGCCCTGTACAAATGTGGAATGAAAAAAGTCACTAAAGAGTCCAGAAATAATTCTTGTGTCACTTGAAGTTACTTTATCGTAAAACATATTCAGTGGATACGAAGATTGGGGTTTTTTACATTTAATGTAACTATGCAGGAACTTTGAGTCACTTGAGATAGACCTTTCAGTTTGTTGGATATAATTATTATAGCATTCTGTCTGCAAGCTTAGCATTTTCATGAAATGAGTTTGTTAAATTATTTTTTTATTTAAATATTTTATTATTAAAAATTGATAACACTTCAATGTCATTTTATGTAAGTGGTGTGCCTTCTTAGCAATTTGAAAATGAAAATGAAAATTTTAAGTTTCTAGAGCTTGGAGTCACTTTGTGGACACCCGATGCTAATAGATCGCCATCGATAAGAACTAAAATAATACCAAGTTGATTAATCTCACTTACAAAAATGAACAATGCAACATCGGTAGGTACTTGAACAACATTGTTAACAAAAACGTATAATAATCGGATAACAATTTACAGGTAGGTGATCCTCTTTGTATATTTCAATGAGGCCGGGGGAAAATGGTGGAAAATGCCGGGAAACGGAAAATTATTAAAACCGCTTTGTAACCACAGCTTAAAATCAATTTTACTTTAAATAATTATGAATAATGATACTGATCCAAGTATGTTATTTTATTTATTACTGGTTAAAAGCACAACACCCTGTGCACTGTTTTAGAGGTTATATTCCCTATCTTTATATATTATGTACTTATATGGTTGTTTTCTCGCTGTGTTGCCAGTAACAGACATTGAATTATTTATTACTAGTTATTTGGAAGGAATAATATGTTCTCTTATTTTGATTGCTAGAAAAAAATACATTATTGCTTTTTCCGTTTACAAATTAAAACCCAAAGTTTATTCTCTGGCCTATTCTTATTGACCAGGGCCGAATTCACTGTGGGGCTGATACATAAATAGAGAGCGCAATAAAAAAACTAAATATTAAAAGGAAATCAACCTCAAAATAAAGAAAACAATTTTGCCGACCGTTGGATTTACGTCGAGATGTGGCTATGCAAGTGGATACACATCTCGTGGGACAATAGAGTCTCCAATGAAAGAATTTTAAATATGATGGAGAGTGGGAGAGAGAGAGAGAGTTGCTGACCACTGTAAAGAGACGCAAAGTCGCATACTTTGGCGACATGATTCGTGATTCCGGATACGGCGTCACTATTTAGGTTAGCGCAAATCTCAAACAGTTATTCGTGATTCCGGATACGGCGTCACTATTTAGGATAGCGCAAATCTCAAACAGTTATTCGTGATTCCGGATACGGCGTCACTATTTAGGTTAGCGCAAATCTCAAACAGTTATTCGTGATTCCGGATACGGCGTCACTATTTAGGTTAGCGCAAGAAAAATTCGGTAAGGGATGGACTGCTGCCGACGTACCTATTTTTTAATTTGATATACCATCATTATTTAATTTAAGAAAAAAATAATTTATATAGTTTGGATATTAATAAAGAAAAATATATCTTTACTTTTTGATAATGTTCTGTATAAATTCTTGTAGAAAAATAATGGCATACCCCGATTTTCAACGTTTATCTTATATTTTTAATAAAATATAAGGCGTAGTTCAACATATTTTTTTTTTTTTTTTTATTAAAGAAGACAAAAATATCCAGAAAAATATGATGTATTGTGACGTTGCATTAATGCTTCAGGTTTAGTAAATAAACCTAAGAACATTTATTTTCCATTCAGCGCCATTGCGAAAATAATTTTTCACAGTTCGGTTGTGTCATTCGAAGTGTTAAGACGTCGCGTCACCTCGCATTGTATTCGGAGCTAAGTGAGCAGTGAGAAGTATTGTCATCCGCGTCGGGTATTTGTGTTGTGAGGAGACCGCACTTCTAGGCGATCACAGAAACAGATATTTATATCCTTATATTACTTTTTTGTTATTACCTACTTTTATTTTCGTAACATTTTCGTTTTAAATATTTTGTTATGTCATGTTTATACCTACTTGCTGGTTTTTTGTTACATTTCTAGTGTTAACCCTTTAGGGGCGAAAATTTTTATTTATTTGGTTGGTTTTTTTCGTTGTATTTTTTGTTATTATTGTTATTATTCCGTTGTAAATTCATGCTCTAACTGTAATCATGGATGAAAATGAACCTCCCGATAAACAGGGGGGAAATAAACAGAGGCAACATGCGTCGGATTCTGATTCATCCGATTCTCTAATAATTCAAACAAAAAAACCAAAACTAACTTCAAACGCATCGTTCACTTCAACCGTTACAATAGATACAGATCAAAATATATCAAAATATGGAGATAATACTATTATATCTAACCAGTTACTCCAGGAAAAAAAATATTACGACCAAGATGCTCGCGCTCCTTTTGCAGTTCACGTGCAAAGAGTGGATAAAAAAACTATTAATTCACTAGAACTCGGAAAGATTCTTTACGATAGGAAAGTTTCTAAAATCGTCAATGGATCTCTTAAAAGGGAGGGAAAGTACAGGGCAGCCCTCGAGTTCCAAACTCCCAAAGACGCGAATCAATTTATTAAAAATATTTCTATTTTGTCTAATGATAATTATACAGCTTTCATACCTACATATAATTTGACGAGAATGGGCCTTGTCAGAGGCGTTCCCACAGAGCTTACTGAACAAGAAATTTTGGATCTAATGTCAGTCTCGGGTCAGTCAATCAAGGCTATAAAGGCTCGAAGGCTCAACTATAAGGATAAATCAGGTGAAAAACCAGAATGGCGTCCGTCTCGAACCGTTGTGCTTACTTTTGCAGGTCAAATTTTACCCAAATATGTTTATATTTTTTACAATGCCCTCGAGGTTGAGCTCTACACTTATCCTACAACGCTCTGCTTTAACTGTTTTCGTTATGGACACCGTAAGGCAGCTTGCAGGTCCTCACCACGTTGTAATGTATGTGGTGATCATCACTCAACAGAGGAATGCAAGAAAGACCCGGAACTTCCTACCTGTATAAATTGCAAGGGTGATCATAAAGCATCGAGCAATACTTGTCCCGAATTTTTGCGCCAAAAAAATATCAAATTTTCTATGGCTAATGAGAGCCTTTCATACTTCCAAGCCTCCAAACTTTATGCACCAGCAAAAAAGTCATATGCTGAAACAGCGGGTCAGCACTCAATACCCAATCCAATTATAAATCCACCACAAACATTCACCAAAACGGTGTATAAATATAACAAGTCTAGACCAATTCAAAAACCAGGATATGATAAAAACTCTCATAACTCTTTACTACTCTTTCCGAATGGTAATTCTCGAACAACTTCTAATAAATGTGGAATCATTCTTGATTCGAATCTTGTAGATCGCAATGATACCTTAATTGATCTGTCTCGTGAAATGCAAAGTGATAACACTTCATTTGTACAAACTTTAGTCAGTCTTCTAGTTGAAACGATATCCAGAACTTCTATACTACCGCAAAACGCTGCTAATTTACTTGAACCCCTAAAAAATTTCCTTTCTTACGACTTTGACCATCCAATTTCTAAATCATAACTATATTTGAAGATTAAGAACGTCAACCTATTTATAAATACATAGTTAACCAATTTTTACATCAAAAATGGATAATAATAAATTAGTATTTCTTCAGTGGAACGTTCGAAGCATACAAGCGAATAAATCTGAATTAGTTAACCTGTTAAACAAAGAGTCAATATCAGTGGGCGCTATTTCAGAAACTTGGTTGAAAAATAATTTTCCTTTTCACATACCAGGTTTCCAAATTATACGGGATGATAGGGCCGATGGAAGAGGTGGATCAGCTTTACTTATAAAAAATAATATTAAATTTGATCCTCTCCATTTATCTAATGTACCTGAATCAATTCAAATAATAGCAGCGTCTATAGTTAATATTTCAGTGTTGTCAATATATGTTCCGCCAAATATTATTTTTTGTGAAGACATTTGGTCAGATATAGTCAAACAAGTTCCACCGCCAATACTTTTATTGGGTGATTTTAATGGGCACTCTCCAAGCTGGGGTAGTGATATTACTGATCGATCTGGCTCAAATATATTAGAATTCTTAGACTTTAACAACTTATGTTTCTTAAACGACGGTTCGCCTACTCGTATCACCCCTCCCAATCAAAACAGGAGTGCGGTAGACCTAAGTATATGTTCCCCATCACTTACCTCATCTCTAACTTGGTCAGTTCTTTACGACCCATGCTCCAGTGATCACCTACCCATTGTTATTAGATTGAACGATTTTTCATGTCCCACGAATCGAAAGAATACAATCCGCAAAATCCGATATATAACAGAAAAGGCTAACTGGGAAAAATATTCACTAAATAACGAAGGAAAAATTAATTTGCTTTCTTCGCCTTCTATTGATAACGCCTTAGATTGTTACAGTCAGTTTATATCCAAAATAATTGAAACTGCGGAGGAAACGGTTCCAATTAGTAAAAAATTGAATAAAAATAAATCACCCCCAGCTCCATGGTGGGACGAAGAGTGCAATCGAATGGCACGATTAAGAAAAGCAGCTCTAAAAAAATATCGGATAAATATGACCTTAGAAAACTTTTTATGCTTCAAAAAAACCCAAGCACTTACCAAAAAAATTCTTAAAAATAAAAAGAGAGAAGGCTGGAAAAACTTCTGCGATTCTTTATCACCGGAAACACCTGCAACGCATATCTGGAAAACAATAAAAAGCTTCCGAAGCAATATCAAACAAACATATGCCTTTCCAAATTCTCATGATTGTATTTCTGAATTTGTTCACAAAATATCTCCTCCTTATGTTCAAACATTTGAAGAACTCAGTCCAAGTTTTAATCTAAAAGAGGACAATTGGCTAGACGGCCCATTTACAATGGACGAATTAAATGAATCTCTGGATTCGGTGTCAGATACTGCTCCAGGATTAGATAACTTGCCTTATAGCTTCTTAAAGAAACTGAGCGAATCCTCGAAAAAATACTTTCTTGAATTGACTAATATTTTTTTCAGCACAGGCTTAGTACCAAAAGAATGGAAGCAACAAAGAATCATTCCTATTTTAAAGCCAAAATGTAACCCAAATTCTGGTTCTTCTTATCGCCCTATAGCATTGTCGTCTACCCCCCTTAAAACTGTGGAGCGGATGATAAAAAATAGACTCGATTGGTTTACGGAAAACGCGCAAGTCCTATCGAAATTCCAATTCGGTTTTAGAAAGAAACACTCAACTTTGGAAAGCATTTCTATTTTAGCAACAGATATACACATAGCCAATGTAAAAAAAGAGTTTTTGGTCGGAGTTAGTCTAGACGTAGAAAGTGCATATGACCATGTTTTTCTTCCGCTTTTGAAACAAAAACTTTTAAAAGCTGGGGTGTCCTTTAAACTTTCAGCATTTATAATAAATCTACTGATCGATAGGGAAATAGTTATTGAATCATATGATACTACACCTATAGTCAGAAAAGTTTGTAAAGGATTACCGCAAGGATCATCCCTTAGTCCTCTTCTATTTAATATATTTATAAGTGATATTTTCCAACAATTACCCCCCGGTGTTAAAATTCTCTGTTATGCCGATGATATATTCTTATACATATCTAGCCAAGACTTAAGTAACGCAGTGAAAATAATAACAGAAGCCTTAGACCATGTATCTTCGTGGTTGTTTTCACAGGGGTTAGAACTATCAGCAACTAAAAGTAAAGCCATTTTATTCACAAAAAAACGCTCCATCCCACACATTCAAATTCTGATAAAAAACCAGCCTATACATTTTTACAACTCAATCAAATTTCTTGGTGTAGTATTCGATACAAAAATGTCATGGAATGATTATGTTGAGATACTAATTTCAAAAGCCCAGGGGGGGCTCAACATGATGAGGGCAGTTTCTCGGGTATGGTGGGGGTGCCATCCCAGTACACAGAAACTATTTTATAATGCATACATTAGAAGTCTTTTTGATTATGCTTCATTTATAATAGAACCAACGTCAAAAAAAAATACTGCCCGAATAGATCGTATTCAAGCCCAAGCTCTTAGGTTGATAGTGGGAGCTATGAAATCTTCCCCAATAGTTGCACTACAGATAGAAGTAGTCGATCCTCCCCCACATTTAAGAAGACAGCTTTGTGCTGACAATTTCTTTTTTAAATGTTTTTCGCTTAAAGATCACCCTCTTACAAATCTATTAGAACAATTATTGAAAGAATTAACTATTAGAAATAGATTGGGGGACAAATATAGACCTTTTTTAATAAATAGTTTACAAAAGTACAAAACAATATTACCATACTGTCATCAATATAAAATATTACCGTTATATAATACACAATTTAAATTTTTGACATATAGCCCGAATATCTTATTTTCTTTTGGAATTGAAAAGAATCCTAACGCAAACAAATATTTTCAAAATTTGATTGATTCTGACTGGAAAGATTGGGACCTCTTCTTCACAGATGGCTCAAAGTCGCCTTCCTCTCCATTCACAGGTGCGGCGGTATATAGCTCAAAATATTCAATCGAACTTTGTCTTTCCTTGCATAACAAATGTTCTGTGTTTACAGCGGAGTCCATCGCAATACTAGAAGCATTGACACTAGCACAATCTAAAAAGTCAAAAAAAGCAATAATTTTTTCTGATTGCCTAAGCATACTACAAAAAACTTATTCATCACCTTTTTCGTCACCAGAAAATGAAATATCCTTAAATATTCGAAAATTTCTCTATCAATTAAACTCCAATAACCAACAAATTATTTTAGCTTGGATTCCAAGCCATTGTGGAATAACGGGCAACGAAAAAGTCGACTCGTTAGCAAAGACAGCTTCTGAATTCAAAAGTAATAATAATAATACGTATCCCATTCCGATCTCTGACATCTTGTCAGAACCAAAACAAAACTTGTATAATAATTGGCAAAAATATTGGAATATCTCTTCCAAATTCAAGGGAAAATATTATGCTTCCATTCAAAACACAATCCCAAAGGTTCCGTGGTTCAAAGAAACCAAATCTAGCAAGTTTGTTATATCATCAATCTCTCGTATGCGCATCGGACACTGCTGTATCAAAACACATCTACTGAAATTAAATATAGTAGAGGAAGCTTCTTGTGACTGTGGATTGGAGGAGGAAACTTTGAACCACGTTTTCTTCAATTGTGAAAAATACCCCACAAAGGAATTCTACTTTAAAATAGCATCGATTAATCCCCTTCCAACAAGAATAGAAACGTTACTTACTAACATAAATCAAAACACTTTAAACTTATTTTGCAATTTTTTAAACGAACATAAAATATACGTGTGACTGTAAAGGGTTAGTTCATTGACCC
Organism: Molanna angustata; assembly: GCA_963576475.1. Lineage (NCBI taxonomy): Eukaryota > Metazoa > Arthropoda > Insecta > Trichoptera > Molannidae > Molanna > Molanna angustata. The sequence continues at coordinate 52,100,266 of OY754965.1, read as the reverse complement.
ATCGGCTGTAAACAACAATAGATTATGAGCGGTAGTTCACAATAATTTAAAGTATCGATGCGTACATGAAATGTTCACCTGCCTGAGAACACCACAAAGAGGTGAAATGGCAAAAAAAAAAAAAAAAAAAAAAAAAAAAAAAAAAAAAAAAAAAAAAAAAAAAAAAAAAAAAAAAAAAAAAAAAAAAATTTTTTTTGTTTATTAATTTAACCTGATGCATTAATGCAACGTTACATCGTATTTTCCCAGATACTTTGATCTTCTTTAATTTATAAAAAAATATAATGCTCTATACCTTGTAGTATTTTCCTACAAGAATATATACAGAACATAATCAGAATGTTAAGGAATGTTTTTCTTTATTAATATTCAAACTAACTAGGTTATTTTTTTCAAAATGTTTCTTTTTGTAGAAATGATGCAAATTCAAATTGAAAAAATAGGTATGTTGGTACCAGTCACCCTCTTAATATCAAAGTTTATATGAAATTGTCAATAATTTTGGTATAAATTAGTCGGAATCATTCTAAATAAAGTCTAAACAAAGTCAAAATTAGTCTTACTAAATTCTGAATCGAATTTCACGAGTAGCCCTACTATTAGTTGACTTTGAAGTGATTCAAAATAAAATATTGGGAGCAGAGATTCAGTCAATTTGTGGTGAAAAAAAGTTCGCAATTTAATTTTATTAAATTCGGCCCTGACTTGGAATGTCAGAGATCAAACGAGTATATTACTCCATGGAAATATTCTGCTGATCGATGAAAAATAAAAAATAAGCAATTTTATTAGCATAATTAAACTATTCCCACAGATACATAAAATGAGCAAATATCCAAAGCACGTGGTTATCCAAATGGGGCACGTATCTTTAGGCCTATCTCTATTGAAAAATATTATTATAGCCTTTGATACAGAAATGCGTATTTAAAGAAATATAAAAAACTTCAAAGATAGCATATTATGTATGTATAAAATGAAACACGCATCACGATTGACGAAAGATTATAAAAAATAGATAATTTTCCAGCCGACACGAATTATATTGCATGGACTTCAATGGGTTATGTAAGATGGCAATTGGTGGAAAGTTTGTGGGAATATAAATTACCTTGCCTTACAGTTTACTGAAGTTAAATTAAGCGGGTTTAATATGAAAACGAGTTGGTTTTTGGGTAACATTAAACTCTCCACTAAATAGTAAGTGTACATTCTTTCTTCTTGAAAGGTTGACAATCCCTAAATGCATTTTTATGAAGTACATTTCTATTAGATTCCCAAACAAATATTAGTTTCTCAGAGGACACAAGTTTTCATAATACACCATACAAACAAAACTCATAGTTTGCACTCTGTACATGTTACCTGTTGAGAAATTGATGTAAAAATGCTGTAAAAAATTTACTGTCATTATTAAGTCGAGAATGTCAATACAGGAAATTGTGGCATTCAGTACTCTCTACCTAATTCTAATGGGGATACCTATGTGTTGCGTGAAAATGCATATTAGGTATAGTATATGGAAAAAATCTATTAATTTAAAATTAGATAAACTTCTTTTTTATATATTGTCGGAAATTGTTCAAAGGCTGAAGTTATCAGTATACGTATGTATATAATTATTAGTGTTGTGTGTCTGTATTGTATAGTAGGTATGTATATGTATGAATGATGTCAGGATTATGCGGTATGTTTAAAATTTCAATGAATTTACAATAATAATGATGATCTTGTTTGTCAAGTTACGCCCACATTGGATTGATTGCAAGTAAATTGTAGAGTTCATTGTCCTGAAGATTTTCGACCGCTAATAATAGTAGTCGCCAACTATTGACGTCTCGTTGATTGATTGATCAATGAAATGGAATGCATTACTTTTTTTCATTTCTTATGACTTGCTGTTTGTATACTGTATGTGTGTGTGCTGTGTGTCAATAATTGTGCTGTATTCACTTTAAAATAATGTTGTTTAACTTACAAAACCAAAGACTGCACGCAATATAACACAGGGATTATCCCTAGCATATTGAAGAGCAAAATCTCTAATTGACAGCATAGCGCAAGAGTGTCAATGGTCTGGATGTGTATGTATGTGTACCCTTCCATTGTCTCTGTCTTTATATTTTTTACATAGGTACCAATGAATCTAACCAATATCGAACTCAGAATATATTTTCTTGTCTTTTTAAGTAAATTATTTTTTCATACACCTTAGCCAATTCTTCAAAAGATCAACCCAGACAATATTGGTACAATATAAACAAATATAAAAGTATTTCCTAAGTGAAAATAAGAGTACAGTAGAACTACAACTATCCATACTTACTTTGAGTAGGTATGTCTAAACAGTTGACTTTTATTGAATATTTATGGAATCACAATAGTTACTACTGATTATGTTTATTTAAGTACTGTACTGAAAATGTAAACACCATTATTATTGTTTTTTTTTTCATAAATACAGTACCTACATTTTATCTACATATTCTGTACAATTATTCTGTGGTTTTTTTTTAAAGAAATTACTATATAGGTAAAGTCTGATTTTTTTTAAAGTGCCAATTCTATACATAAACAAAAAAAATGCATAGTATTTACGCATGTAAATGTATTAGTAGACTCGTGGTTGCTGATTGGTTTACACCATTTGGTGTCCTTAACAACAAACATCAACAAACCCGACAGTATGTATCTATCTCTCGAAGTGAGCGCACGTTTGATTTTTTATGGTGACCACGTGTTCTAAATTAAGAATTTCATTTTTTATTTCTAACTTATGTATTTTATTTTTTGTTTAATATCGATATATAATTATTATTATTATAAACATGTGTTATCACCGTCTTAGTATAGAATAAGTGTCCATTATTTATTTGCATTAGTTTTATAGATATATTATTTATGTATGTGTGTTTGCCTCAATGAACTATTATGTTAAAATTTTGTATAATATAATTTATTATTTTGTAAAATAATATGTAACTGTTTATTATTATAAGGATTAATTACTTCATAATGTATTCTTTTATTTTCCTAATAAAAAGTATCAAATAAATATTTTGTTTAAATATTACTTTCCCAGGAGATGCCCATTAACATTTGCAGAAAATACCTAATAATATAGACCCATTAAAGCCGCATGGTACCGGGAGTAAGAATAGGTATGAAAAGATTTGAAGGTTTTGAAGATATATGCATGTGAAAGTTACAACCGTTTTATATCATGAAATGATAAAAAAAATCCCATTATATTTTTTTCTTTTACACCATGGTCACCCTATGAGCTTTGGCACTCTTAAAAAAATCAGACTTTACCTACATTTTAACTACATATTCTGTACAATTATTCTGTGGTTTTTTTTAAAGAAATTACTATATAGGTACATACCAATTTTCCATTATTATCAAATTACGTATTTGGATATTTTTATTTTTTGTGGATTATGTACAATATGTATTTACATATGTACGTGCAGATACAATTTATCTTCTCTTCTGTCCTTGGTTGTATTCTATTGGTTCCAAATAGAACTAAACCAAATACTTACTTTTATTTTTATTCATAAAATAACATACATTATTAACTAAATTGAGATAAATGTAAGCCAAATAATATATTTTTAACAATAATAGAGGTATATATAAAAAAATATATTTTTTTTTTATACATACCTCTATTATTGTTGTCAAACCTCTTTAAGTAAAATGTCATCTTTACTATAAATAAAACAGAACCAGAAAATTATAATTATTTACTCATTTTCTAGCAACTATTGAAAACGAGTGGGTTGTGGCCAACGCTAAACTCCTCACTAACAAGTCATTCTATAAAGTATTCAAATATTGTATGGAAAATTTTCAGCATTTTCATGAAATTAGTTAGTTAAATTATTATTTATTCAAATATTTTATTATGAAAACTTGATAAATCTTCAATGCCATTTTATGAAAGTGATGTGCTTTTTTACCAATTAGAAAATAAAAATTTCAAATTTTAAGTTTCCTGAACTTGGGTCACTTTGAAATATTTGACAGTTAAAAAAATTGAGAAGCACTATTCATATATCGTTCAAAATCTAATGGGGTCTAAGCGAGTATTAAATATATATATTTTCAAAATTTGAAAAGAATCGAATAAGTACTTTAGTCTATAATCGATAAAGTAAAATGAACACGCCGCCGTACATAACACACTGCACATAGCACATAGCTCACAGCACATAGCACGCACACACACACACACACACACACAGATACATTGTGATTAAACTTTCAGATTACACTCTCAGCATGATACTAGTTGATAATCTGCAATAAAAAAAATACCCTTAAAAATTGCGAAATCATAACTCCCCACCATATCCCCTTGGGTTAGTGAGGAGTAAAAAGAACTACCAGTGTTATTTATAAACATGGATCAAGTTTTGAACAGTGGTTCAACTCAAATGTCAAATTGAACCGGCGACGGGAGTAGTTTAACATTGGTTCAACTTGAAATTTCACCATTTTGAAGTACCTATGACCATAAGATACGAGAAAAACATAAGAAGCGATTTAATCCATAAGAATTTTCGATTGACCTTGATTTTATACAAAAATATCGAATTTCAAAAAGTGCAATAGCTAGAATTTGACAGAAGTATCGTGTGGCGCGCACGTGTTCCATGCCACGCAAACTGTTACATATGTGGTCATGACAACCAACTTAACAAAACTAAATGCGATGCTGTCGTATGAAATAGAGCTCAACATCGAGATCAATTGAACAAGGGTTTAAATATTTTTTTGTAAATAAGATTTCAATTGAACGTGGTATAAGACTTTGAACCGGGTTCAATTGAATCGTGATTCACCCACGATTCATGAAATTTTTATAAATAGCACTGTACGTGCACGTATAGGCAAATTCAATAGAATCGTGTTAAAATTTGTAGAAATATTTTCATTCGATATAAGAAGTATTATGGAGCAGGTAGCGAATAATAAATGGATAATATTTATCTAGCGCCATTTTTGTGTATTCACCTTAAGGGCAGATAGGATATTTAATATATTAAAAATTGAAAGTATTATTTTGTAGTAGGTATGTCATAAGTTCATGGATATTAGAAACAGGGTTTCTTAATCACCATCAAAAGTCTCAATCCTGCTGATTGGTTTGGAGAAGAAGTCTACATCTCGCTTTCCACTTCTCTCTATCCTCTGCAGCCCTCTTCAGCTCAACATATGTGTCGCAGTTCATGTCCTCGCACACCTGGGCCAAATACCTACTCGCGTCGGGGAGTATTAATATTTCTTAATATTTTAAGAAATATTTTTTTTTTCGTTTCTTAATATTTCCAGCGGAATCAGAGTACGTTTGGTCCATCGATCATGATGTGCTGTTCTCGCTGCATGGTCAGCCCAATTCCACTTTTGTATTTTGTATATAGAGAGAAGGGAATATTTCACCTATACCTGGTGGCGAACTTTTTGCTTCGTATCGGTAGATCTTCAAGGAAGGCACCTACTCTAACCTCTATATCACACTATAATGTTGATATAAAACACCACTTCTAAAAACGGTTTGGGTATTATATGCGCACGGCGCGTTGTTTTAGGTGATCGATATAATAGCGTGAAATATGTATATTTCGTCTTGTCCAACTGTCGATTTGTTCAGGAGAACTTTGTTCTCTTAACATATCGACAATGTTTCAAGCCAGGATACGCGAGAATTGTATGCAGAGGTCTACTTTTTTCACGGCTTTTCCAACTTTGAAGTAAAAAAACACCAACTTAGAGGCTTCGCAGCATATATGTTCCATACACGGATTTACTCAGAATTCGGAGTAGAACATTTCGTGTGTCTGTGTCTGTGTGTGTGTGTCTGTGTGTGTGTGTGTGTGTGTGTGTGTGTGTGTGTGTGTGTGTGTGTGTGTGTGTGTGTCTGTGTGTCTGTGTGTGTGTGTGTGTGTGTGTGTGTGTGTGTGTGTGTGTGTGTGTCCCCCTTATAACTTTTGATCCGCTCAATTTACAGAGCCCAAAATTTAAGAATATATAGACAGTTATAGGCCTACAAAACTTTTATACTCAGAATTTTGAATTTTTGTTTCAGTCAGGGGTTATCAACTTTTGAATTTTTAATTTATTTTTCCATATATCTCAGAAACCATAAAAGCTAAAACGCTGAAAATTGGTATAAGCATAGAAAAATACAAAATCTCAAATAAATTTATTCAAAAAAATTCCAGGGTTTCTCAAACATTTTTCATTAAGAAAAATATTTTTTTTATGATAAATTTATGAGTTAAACTGCCTATATTTTCATTTTTTTTTAAAATATCGAAAAAAGCCGAAACACCCCAACTAGATAATTTAATTTTCTATAAAAAATATTATCATAGTATTAGCACATCACAAACTTTTTTTAACAATTTTTATAAAAATTGAATGTAGTGACGACATTGCTTCATACAATTTGTAGGGCAGTCGCCTATACACAATATGTAAGAAGACTTAATAGTTTGATAGGTACTTAATCTCCAAACATACATACAGAACCATCATGCTGTTTTCATATTCCGGGTAGGAAAACAGGACTGACCTCCATACTGTCCTATCTTGACATACATACCAACATGTGTTAAAATTTTCAATAATTTGTATTTATGGGTTTATAGTTTGATTCTTATTTTTCAACTATACATACTATCGCTATCGACAGTTGGATCTCATGTGTTACATGCAACTAGTATCGAAACTATTGAACTTTTTCAACTGTCAGTAAGACGTACACGGCGGTGAGTTTTAGATATTTACGGTGACTACTGACTACTGCTGTAGTTTGGAAGTGCTGCCACATTAACCAAACAGTATATAATAAGATAAGAGAAATTAATGGAACATTTTATTTAATAATTTTGTTTCTTTACCTCAAATTTAATTTAACAGGTTAGCCACGACTGGCCTATGGTCGATGTAGTAATACTTAATGTGAGGTTAACTTTAGATAATAAAACTTGGTATGATGTAACATGTGCAAAAATTTTGTTGTGTAAAAGAAGAAATGTACCTATCCATCAATTTGATGGGTCAACTAAATATGTGTTTACCTTTAAAGGAACTTCGTCTCATTATCATATAGATCACCTAGGATAAGATATAATATTATGGTTAGGTCAAGATATAACTGTAAACTACGAGTATCGTTAATTATTTAGGTTCGCATTAAAAAATACTGTTTCTCTCTCGTCCTTTTCCATAACTGAGGATGGTGATTGCATTCAGTCGTTCTTTATATATTATGGTCCGCCTTCATGCTTATTTTTTCTGAGCAGTTACCACACTCTCGAAACTTCAATCCAATTGAATCCTCTTCTTCGACGTGTATTTGATCTGTTTGTGGAGGACTATCTACCACCTGATTCTCCATTATTATGGTAGAAGCTCTTTGTGAATATTCTAACATATGATTGGATTTGAATATCAAGAGTTAGGCCGCTGAATGTAGAGCAACAGACTATTTCCATCTGGTTGGCTGCGATCGCAATATCTTCGTGTTTTAACGCTGCCCACAGCTCAATGAGCTTATCAAAGCAGTTTGGTTCCCTCTAGACTATTAAATTCCGGTAAATTTTGACTCCAAAGTCAGAAAAACCATACAAAAAGTCCACAACTCCATACATTTCTCTCACACGGGACTAAGGTCTAATGCCAGACAATACAATATGGACAACTAAGGAGGGATTAAAAACAAATAGGCAACATAAATTATTTAATTCACCACAATTAGGTAACTTTATTGAAACCACGAGTTGTTTTACTCACCACAATTAGGTAACTTTATTGAAACCACGAGTTGTTTTACTCACCACAATTAGGTAAATTTGTTAAAACCACGAGTTGTTTTACTCACCACAATTAGGTAACTTTATTGAAACCACGAGTTATTCTACTCGCCACAATTAAATTACATTGTTGAAACCATGAGTTATTTTACTCAACACAATTAGGTAACTTTGTTGAAACCACGAGTTGTTTTACTCACCACAATTAGGTAACTTTATTGAAACCACGAGTTATTCTACTCGCCACAATTAAATAACATTGTTGAAACCACGAGTTATTTTACTCACCACAATTAGGTAACTTTGTTGAAACCACGAGTTGTTTTACTCACCACAATTAGGTAACTTTATTGAAACCACAAGTTATTCTACTCGCCACAATTAAGTAACATTGTTGAAACCTATAGTTGTTTTACTCGCCACAATTAGGTGACTTTGTTAAAACCACGAGTTATTTATTTCATTCAACCAGCAGTCTCAAAACCTTGATAATTCAGTGATTCATCTCCATTATTTGAAATGTGTTTCCTACGCCAATATTTAACCTGACACTCAATAACATTCGATATTGCCGTTATGTATATCTATTTAAAGACACGAAATCAATTAAATTATACGAACAGAGTCAATTAAAATTTCCATAAAACATCGAGATTAATAAACATACGAAAGTTGTTCCTAAATAAAACACCACTTTAAAGACATCGTAAATTTGATACTTTGAAACTTTTTCATTTTTTGGGGACATTTCTCAAAGCGGAAAGAGTTTTAGCCAATTAGAATTTTTACTGTCATCATAAAACGACTTTTTTATATAAAATCTAATGCAGACTTTACTGTATGCCATTAAATATTAATTTGAGGTGAGGAGTCCTAAAGCAACTTAGGATATTAAAAGTTAAGGATCTTAATTGTGACGATCAAAGAATATTGAATTTATCTGATTTAAAGATATGTTTCATTAAGATGAGAAAACTATATTTTTGTATCCAAGTACGATTTACCTAATTATATTGATTTATCTGAAGATAGATACTTACCACTCATTCTGAATATTGCCATTTTAGGTGTGACGAAACTGGTGTGTGGGGATTCATGGTTGTATTGTGCTACCTTTTATAAGGTTATACACATTAACACATTGTGGGATATGCCGTGATTGTGTGTTCGTTTGAATCATCCAATTATTATTTTACTTAATAAATTGGTAGTAGGTATGTTATTTCTGATTCATTACTAAAATTGGTCGTAGGTATGTTATTTCTGATTCATTACTAAAATTGGTCGTAGGTATGTTATTTCTGATTCATTACTAAAATTGGTCGTAGGTATGTTATTTCTGATTCATTACTAAAATTGGTAGTAGGTATGTTATTTCTGATTCATTACTAAAATTGGTAGTAGGTGTGTTATTTCTGATTCATTACTAAAATTGGTAGTAGGTATGTTATTTCTGATTCATTACTAAAATTGGTAGTAGGTGTGTTATTTCTGATTCATTACTGAAATTGGTCGTAGGTATGTTATTTCTGATTAATTACTAAAATTCGGTGCCGTAACGTCAAATAAAATTTAGTTATTATTTTTATGAATAAATTATTGGGTACATTGCACTAGATATTATTTTAATAATAATTTATAGCCGTTTAGTGATACAAGATCAAATGACACTGAAGCTTTTTACGTAGTCTACAGAAGGTTTCAATACTCTGAGCTCCATGTCTGCCAAGGGGCGATTCATTCACTGAAGGGACGAAAGGTACTGAAGGGGGCATTTTTATTATACAGGCAATACGTAGATTGCCGGGTTTTACTAGTTCAGAAAAAAAATTGTTTGGTGGTTAATTTTTTTTTATCGAACGACAAAATTATGATCAATTTATCTTTGCTTAACTTGATAATAAACATATGAACGTTCGTTTTGATGATTAAACAGCTCATCAATTAATTAATAGCTAATAATAGATGTTTTATTTTGACTTAAATTATCATTTAATATTGGTGTTTTTGATTATTTTCTGTACCTAAATATTAAAGGTACCTATCTATAACTTTCGCAATTAAATATCCATTGCCTACAGATATTTCATTAAAATCTTGACAAATATAATAATATGGTGTTTTAATGAGTAATAATTATGTTTATTAATGATTTTATCTAATATTATTTTTTAATTAAAGTAATTTATATTTCCGTCATTTGATCCGATCACAATTATGAAATATTCCAAAGATTTACCATAATTAATTCTTATTGATTTAATACTTTTTTTGTACAAACATAATATAATAATGTATTGGATAACTGGCGGACTATTGCTTGGAGGTAATTTTCCAGTGATACATCGGAGAAAAAAAGTTATATGAACAAATTAAGTTTCGACATAATATTATACGACATAACAGTATGAAAACACTAAAAATAACATAAAAAAAATAAAAGGAAAGTATGATACTTAGTGGTGAAAGTGGGATACTTATGTAGTGTATACGTTGGTCAGGGAATAGAGAGGAGTGAGCGTTTGGCGAGATTTGAAGGTTGTGTAGCTGCACCTTGTCAGCTGCAATATGTAGGTATAGCCTCACGATTCTCGAATACTCCCGACAATTAACGAAGATCAACGAACCACAGCCTACTGCTGCATATTGATACGAGCCAATGTACCTACAGAAATTTTATTCATGCGTTGATCGTTCAATAGAGTAGAGTGGCGTTAAATCTTTATCTATTAGTTCCGACCCACGACATCATAAATTAATTAAGTTCTAATTTTATGTACTTCACACATATGGTATCAATATTAAGTTCATCGGCCTTTTAGTTTAATTTGTACAGAGGACATGAATTTTCATATTTGTGTACGGCATACAGGATACGGCATACACACAAAAACATCACAACGTAACTCAAAGTATGCACTCTCTATATTATGATACCCACTGAGAAATTGATGTAAAAAAATACTCTTAAATTGTGACTATCCACTATTTCATTGTAGTGGAAAGTGAGTGTCCAAAATAAATCAAATCGTGTCCAATTGAAGTCAAATTTCGAATAGTTTAAATACAAAGTCAAACGAAGAAAACGATAGATAGATAAAGAAAACGATAGATTGATAAAGAAAACGATAGATTGATAAAGACTGTTGAACGAAACGCGGAACAAGTGAAAAATAAAATATTGCTAATATTTTTCACATAATTTTTTTCGTAGTTGCAATAATATGGGTCGCAAATAAAGGAGAAAATAATAGTCGTGTAAAGCGATGTTTTGAGTAACCTGTATTATGGATGTTGTTTTAAGCGTTGAAAATAGGACCGCGTTGAAAACCTTGTACTTGTAAAGTGCGCTTGAAGCCGGCCTGACACCAGATAATATTACAACTCATTGGAATATGAACTGAAAAAATGACATTGTGCCTGACACGATATTATTTAAATTTAAATGACTTAAAAATGTTATCACTCTAAAAACATTATATTGAAATTACATATCGACATTATAGCAATTATCTCTCTTGACTGTCAAATAACTTGGGTGTAATAATGATTCTCGCTTGTTTTTTTTATTACATTTTGAGTTTGATTACCTGTTTTGAAATACTATGAAAATCAAATGAGATGCTCTAGCAAAAAATGTAATGAAATCAAGGAGTTTTTTTGGCATATTAAACGAACAACTTTCATTAGAAGATCCATTTTCATAGAAAAATGAGATTTTTTGAAAATAAATTACGTATTTCTAATACTTAAAACCATACATTCAAAGGCCAAATATATAGTGATAAGAGAAGCAATATCCTAAAAAAACAGTAGTGAGAACATTCCAAATCATAGCAATTATATCGAAGAACTCCGATGAACCGATATTAATTTTTTATAGCTAGGAATGTACGTCTGGATCCTACGTGCGTGTGTGTGCGTCTATATAGTGTAAATTTTCTATATAACTGTATAAAATTGTATAATAAAACAAATTTAATGCCCTTTTATTAGAAATAGTTTAGAAATAAGTTAATTTTTTCTTATTGCATATTTGCTACAATTCTTAAATGTTATTCTTGGCTCACACACAAATGTCTAGTTACACTTTCTTCAATGGGGAAAGTTATATTTTTCCTGTAAAAAAAAATAAAATCTCCCATTACGGTTCTGTCCCTAACAATTCACTGAACAAGATGCAGTCTGATATAATATGTAGGTACCTACCTACATATTACACTGTTGCATCATATCATTATATCGTTGTTAAATCTTTTCAGTCATAAAATTGATTTCGGATAGAAGACAACTAGAGTTGTCATATATATATTTTTTTTTATTTAAAATCGGATCGGATAAATGTGAAAAAAATCTAGTGATTGAAAACATGATATTATATTAAAAATCGCTTTACAATATTATGAAGTGACGTGTTTGTAAGAGTAACAATCGCGTGCGTTAAAAATGGCTTATACGTGATTTAAAATCATCGAAAACCAAATATTTGACGTTTTCTTACATTTTAAGAACAATCTTTACTTGGAATGAATAAACGTTATCAGTTATTCATTCCCTTTGATTTTAAGCACTTTTTAAGCACATAAAATATTTATTTCTCTACGACACACAGTTATGGAGTCATTTAAAGAAAAAACTGCAAAAAAGATATTTTTAATATAAGCGAAATTTATACTGAATTTCAACATTGTGTAACAAACATTCACTAGAGAATTGTTGAGAATAATTATGTTATTTTTTTATAAATATTGTGTTTAGCAAATTTTATAAATAATTTCAAATTGGGGTGTTTAAGTTTATGTGTCCTTTTAAAGTGTTTAATCGTGATTGGTGATTTTTTATGGAATATAGCACAAGGTAAGGAGCAAAAACAAAAATACCAAACAGACTTTATAGTAAGTAAAAATACCAAACAGACTTTATAGTAAGTAAAAATACCAAACAGACTTTATAGTAAGTAAAAATACCAAACAGACTTTATAATAAGTAAAAATACCAAACAGACTTTATAGTAAGTAAAAATACCAAACAGACTTTATAGTAAGTAAAAAATCTTTAAAACCTTAGATTATATAATATGATACACATACCTAGTCAGCGCAATGAAGTATGACAACAAAAACTACAGTGAAACACCGGAGTTTCACTCGCCCGGCCGTCAATACAGTCATAGAACACATTGTAGTCCAACTGTCGATTCGTTCAAGAGAATGAAATCTATTGAAGGAAGATGCAGTTTAAATCCATGACGCGTGTATGAAGGAACATTTTGTATGGCGTAGTGTATATCACATGCATCAACGATACTTACGAACATTATCATGAAAAGAGCAGAAAGGAAAATCGAAAGTGTTTTTTCAGAAGACCAATTTGGCTTTAGAAGGGGAACAGGTACGAGAGACGCAATTTTAAGTTTGAGACTTATAATAGAGAAGAGAATTAGGAAAACAGACCACGTACATAGCTTTTATAGATTTAGAAAAAGCTTTTGATAAGGTAGACTGGAAGCAACTGTTTAAAATATTAAACAGGATAGGGCTAAGTTTTAAGGATAGAAGGGCAATATGGAATATATATATATAAAAATGAGACAGTATTTGTGTCAGAAGGATAAAGCAGAGCCGAGGCAAGTGTTGGCCAGGAAGTGAGACAGGGATGCTCTATGTCTCCAGCTTTATTTAATTGCTACATTCAACAGGCTATCGATGAGCTGAGAGAAGAAATGAGAGATTGGCATGGTGTTAAAATTCAGGGACACAAAATAGACATGATAAGGTATGCAGACGATATTGCAATGCTAGGAAAAACAGAGGAAGAATTAAATGAGGCTCTCAGGAAGATGGAAAGCATCCTAACAAGCGATTATAACATGAGGATAAATAAGGACAAAACAAAATGCATGGTTGCTGGAAGGGAGGAATGCACTGCAAATATTGTTCTGGGAGGCATCGAAATTAAGCAGGTGAAAGAGTTTATATATCTGGGAAGCAGAATATCTCAAGACGGACGTTCAACAGCAGACATCAAAAGCAGAATCCACCAAGCAAGAGTCGCCTTCAACAAAAGATCAACAATCAATTTTATACTCAGAATTGTGAATTTTTGTTTCAGTGAGGGGTTATCGACTTTTGAATTTTTGGTTTATTTTTCCATATATCTCAGAAACCATAAAAGCTAGAACGCTGAAAATTTGTGTAAACATAAACATAAGGTCAGTCCTTTTTTCCTACCCGGAATATGAAAACAGCATGATGGTATGAATGTATGCATAGATATTAAGTATCGAACTATTAAGTCTTCTTAGATATTGTGTATAGGCGACGATATAGTTTATATCGAGAAAGCTAAAATTTTAATCACAATAAGCGAATAAAATTTTAGTATATTTTTAAAAATAATTTTTTTTACAAATCGTTAATTTTTTCGATAAATATAAAATCTCTAAAATTACGGCTAAACGATTTTAGAATAATGCCAGTCGCTGAAACAATGAAGTGTTATACCTATTACTATTTTACGAGAATGCCAAAGTTTTTTAATATCATTACCTAAATCATTGTCTTTTTATTTTTTTCATCAAACGATTCATATTCCAACTGTCGATTCGTTCAAGAGAATGAAATTCTATTGAATGAAGAGGCAGTTTAAATCCAAGATGCGTGTACGAAGGAACATTTTGTATGGCGTAGTGGACTTTTTGCATGCTAAAAACACCAACTTAGAGGCTTCGCAGCATATATCTTCCTATACATGGATTTACTCAGAATTCGAAGTAGAACATTTTGTGTGAGTTTTGTGTGTGTGTGTCTGTGTCCCCCCCCCCCTTATAACTTTTGATCCGCTCAATTTACAGAGCCCAAAATTTCAGAATATATAAACAGTTATAGGCCTACAAAACTTTTATACTCAGAATTGTGAATTTTTGTTTCAGTCTGGGGTTATCAACTATTGAAATTTTGGTTTATTTTTCTATATATCTCAGAAACCATAAAAGCTAGAACACTGAAAATTGGTATAAACATAGACAAATATAAAATCTCAAATTTGTTTTTTCAAAATAATCCAGGGTTTCTCAAACATTATTTATTAAGAAAAATATTTTTTTTATGATAAATTTATGAGTGTAACTGCCTATATTTCATAGCCTATATTTCATCTATTATTTATTATATATTATATATGAAAAAAAGCCGAAACACCCCAACTAGATAATTTAATTTTCTATAAAAAATATTAACATTGTAGTAGTACATCGCGGGGTCTAATGGGTGGTAGGGCCCCGGTGGTGCCATTTCGTGCTGTAAGAACAGGTATCAATAAATGCCGAGAAACGCCAAGTTGCCAAGCAACACTATCATCAAGTACTACTCTCTAGCGTCCCCGTCGCAAACCCTGGAAATGTGATCTGGAAGGACCACAGCCAATAGTGAGAGGGCGATGGCGAGCTTTCGGCGCCATGAAACAAATCAGCTAAGGGAAGGAAAACCCCGACAGAAAAACCCTTGACCTCCAGTAGGGGGTTGGGTGAGAGGCTAATAACCTTTCCCCGTAAAATAAGCAATATTACAAAACCGAACACAGAGCCTCGGACCACGACTAAGCTTCGGAAAGGACCCGGCAAACGAAATAATGGTAACGATTTTAAACTTGCAACTTGGAACGTGCTGTCTCTGTATCGTGCTGGAACGCTGAGAATTCTTCTAGATGAGCTTGCCAAATATAAAACTGATCTGGTAGTAATTCAAGAGATTAGATGGATAGGAGAAGGAATAATTGAAAAGCGTGACTGTACCATCTTTTACAGCTGTCACGAGAATGATCATCCATTCGGAACAGGATTTACAATGGAGAATGGCGTATCAGGCACAACTACGAATTGTATGATCTGTACAAAGAGCCTACCATACTGACAGAAATAAAAATAGGAAGACTCAGATGGGCTGGACACGTCCAAAGAATGAGCGAGGAGGACGTCCCAACACGAATCATGAATGGTGCACCGGGGGGACGAAGAAAAGTTGGAAGGCCGAAGCTTCGATGGCTGGACGGAGTGGTGAAGGATGCAAACAGCATCGGCGTCCATAACTGGCGCAGTGAGTCGCAGGATCGATAGTCATGGAGGCGGGCTCTGCAGGAGGCTGAGACCCGACCTGGGATGTGGAGCCACAGATGACATCTCCATTTTTTTTTACAATTTTTATAAAAATTGAACTTAGTGACGACATCGCTTCATACAATTTGTATGGCAGTCGCCTATACACAATATCTAAGAAGACTTAATAGTTCGATACTTAATATCTAAACATACCATCATGCTGTTTTCATTTTCTGGGTAGGATCAAAGGACTGACTTCCATACTATCCTATCTTGACATACATACCTAGGTACATGTTTTGTATAGAAAACCAAATATCTTAAAACAATAAATACTTTGTATTTATGGGTTTATAGTTTGATACTTATTCTTCAACTATACATACTATCTCTATCGACATTTGGATCTCATGTGTTACATGCAACTATTACTAGTAATTGGATTAACCACATCGCATCAATTTGTATTTTTTTAAAATAATCGGTTCCGTTATATTGAATTGACCGGTCAGTTGATATTGTTTTATCGCAATAAATAAATGAAATAGGTATATATTATTTTCTATAAATGAAATCGGTTCATATTCTTAATATGGTTTAATGTTTATCGCGTCAGTTCATTCCTATATAAGACGTAAAATTTAATGTATTATTTTTTCTTATTCGTTATCTCTAAATGTACATTCGGATTGGATTCGGATTCGGATCATCGTCATAGACATCAAGCTGTAAACAGTGTTTCGTTGTGCTCTTAAGTATTTTCTAAAACTTATGTAGTAATCTAAAGTAATAAAGCAATCAAAATGTTAGTGTTTGTGTGTGTGTATGTGTGTGTGTGTGTGTGTGTTTGTCTCACGCCTTCTGAAAAACCAAGAGCATCTAAAAATCTAATTTATGTGCGAACGTGTACCTGTATACCTGATGCAGTGTCACGCTAAAAATAATGCGATAAAAATGCTGAATTTTAAAAATATTTCAATAATTATTTTTTTCATACAAAATTTTCCAAGTCGTATCTGTCAAAAAAGTGTACATTTTGCACGCAAATATCTGTTAGTTTAAAAGTTAGAAGTACGTATTTACACGAAGAAAATATATTTTCAAGTATAACTTAGCGTTTAAGTGAAAAACATGGTGAATATTTTGTATAATTATAATGTTTAACTTATTTTTAAAGTAAGCGTTTTGTACATAAACGCCGCCATTTTAATATCTTTTCATACAATATTTCATTTTCCTACCGAATGAATATGTTATTGAAAATAATAAACCTTTGAAATAAATGTAATTATGAAATAATAAAATGAAACACAAGACATTACAGCAAGTTTTAAGACATATATTGTAAAAGTCTGTTAATTATTAGTAAAGATATAGGCATAATAAAATTGCATAATTTGTATGTAATATTTGATATTTTGGACAATTTTCGTTTTTGTGGCTTCGAACAAACCAATGTAGGTACCTACCTACATATCCAAAAAAATGTATCGAGCCCATTTGATAGTAATATTTTATATGTTCGATGGTTACTATGGTTACGGAAAGATTCTGATATTCAAATAAAATTTGTTATGAATCGAATTTATTTAGAACATTGTTGTAGGTAGGTACCTACCTAATACTATTTACTTACAAATCAACAATATACTGATTTCCTATAGGAAAATTATTTTATTTATGTATGCTATGTGCTCCTAAACGGTTTGTCCGATTACAATGAAACTTTGGTGAATTGTCGAGCGTATGCCCGGGATGGTTTCTGGATTTAAACTTTTTTCTTATTCTTCTTCTTCTTCGTGTATTTGGTCATTTTACCTATGAAAGGGGAATATTCTGGGAAAAGAAGGTCCGACTGTCCCTCCATCTCTTCGCAGGTCTTCCAGGACGGTTTCTGGATTTAAACTTTTTTCTTCTTCTTCTTCATCGTGTATTTGGTCATTTTACATATGAAGTTGGAGTATTCTGGGAGAAGAAGATCCAACTGGCCTTCCATCTCTTCACAGGTCTTCCAGACGGGTTCTGCATATAAACTTTTTTCTTCTTTTTCTTCGTGGTGTATTTGGTCATCTTACCTATGAAGATGAACTATCCTGGGAGAAGAAGGTCCAATTTTCCTTCCATCTCTTCGCAGGTTTCTGGATTTTAACTTTCTTCTTCTTTTCTTCTTCTTCTTCGTCGTGTATTTGGTCATTTTACCTATGAAGTTGGTGTATCCTGGGAGAAGAAGGTCCAACTGTCCTTCCATCTCTTCGCAGGTTTCTGGATTTAAACTTTTTTCTTCTTCTTCTTCATCGTGTATTTGGTCATTTTACCTTTGAAGGTGGACTAACCTGGGAGAAGAAGGTCCAATTGTCCTTCCATCTCTTCGCAGGTTTCTGGATTTAAACTTTTTTCTTCTTCTTCTTCGTGTATTTTTGGTCATTTTACCTATGAAGTTGGAGAATCCTGGGAGAAGAAGGTCCAACTGTCCTTCCAACTCTTCGTAAGTCTTCCAAGACGATAAACTTTTTTCTTCTTCTACTTTTTCTTCTTCATCGTTCATTCGGTCATTTTACCTATGAAGGTGGACTATCCTGGGAGAAGAAGGTCCAATTTTCTAGCCATATCTTCGCAGGTATCTGGATTTAAACTTTTTTCTTCTTCTTCTCCGTGTATTTAGTCATTTTACCTTTGAAGGTGGAGTATCCTGGGGAAAGAAGGTCCTTTCATCTCTTCGCGGTTCTTCCAGGATGGTTTCTGGATTTAAACTTTTCTTAACCGACTGAAGGGACGGGATGTAATGAAGGGAAGGGATGCACTAAAGGGCCTGAAGGGACGGGAGGTATAAAAGGGCCTGAAGGGACGGGAGGTACTGCAGGGCCTGATTGGAAGGGACGTAATGATGGATTGAAGGGACGGGAGGTACTGAAGGGCCTGAAGGGACGGGAGGTACTGATGGGCCTGAAGGGACGGGAGGTTCTGAAGGACCTGAAGGGACGGGAGGTTCTGAAGGGTCTGAAACGACGTTTCATGGAGTCTAATTCTTTTTCTTCTTAATTTTATGTAGACCTTACAGTTTTTACACAAACTATTTCCTTTAGTTTTTTTCTTCGTTTTCTTATTTTATGTAGAACTTTGGTGAATTTTATACAAACTATTTCCTATAGATTAATCTTCTTCTTCTTTTCTTCTTTTATGAAGACCTTTTGGTCAGTTTTTATACAATCTATTTCCAATAGTCTAATTCTTCTATTTTATGGATTTTTACTTATTTTATGTAGACCATTGGGATAGTTTTTTATACAAACTATTTCTTATACTTATTTTTCTCTTTTTTATTTAGACTTTTGGGTTAGTTTTAAGTCTAATAGTCTATTGTGCAGAAATATTATTAACGATATGCACACTTCATGAAAATACATATGTAAAAATTAATGGGATGTGGGATGTCTTTTCAATACTTTTGTTTAATCAAATTTAAACCATTTATATCATCCTATTTTGAATAATTTTCAACACCTAATATTTAAAGAATGGGGGTTGTGGCCATTACTGAACTCTTCACAACGTTTATATTCTAATTAAAAACTATTTACCATAGTTTAAGTCTTCTTCTTCTTCGTCAATGTAGACTTTTGTGTCAATTTAAAGTCTATCAGTCTAATTGTGCAAAAATATAATGCACACTTGATGAAAAAATATAAAAACGAATGGGATGTGACCAACACTAGATCTTTTCAGTACATTATTTAATCAAATTTTAACCACATTCCAACATCCAAAAATACTAAATTTTCAATAGGTACATATTGCAGTTTGTTTTCGATGATAATATATAAAAATGGGGGTTGTGGCCAAACCAATCTCTTTACAACGTTGATAAACAGTCATATTTAAAACCATTTCGCATAGTCCATGCGTGCAGAAATTGTAGGTATATTACTTATACTTCATTCACACTTTATAGCAATATATAAAAAAGAATGGGTTGTGGCCATCACTTGAACATTTTACAATGCTTAAACTCAATCAAATTTCAAACCACTTTTCATAGTCCGATATTGCAAAATAATTGGGTGACAATATTATAAAAACGATTGCTTTTTCTTTCACAATTTTACATTCTTGGCCAACGGCGGGACATAAAAGCTAGTCTAAAGTAATAAAGCAATCAAAATGTTAGTGTTTGTGTGTGTGTATGTGTGTGTGTTTGTCTCACGCCTTCTGAAAAACCAAGAGCATCTAAAAATCTAATTTATGTGCGAACGTGTACCTGTATACCTGATGCAGTGTCACGCTAAAAATAATGCGATAAAAATGCTGAATTTTAAAAATATTTCAATAATTATTTTTTTCATACAAAATTTTCCAAGTCGTATCTGTCAAAAAAGTGTACATTTTGCACGCAAATATCTGTTAGTTTAAAAGTTAGAAGTAGGTATTTACACAAAAAAAATATATTTTGAAGTATAACTTAGCGTTTAAGTGAAAAACATGGTGAATATTTGGTATAATTATAATGTTTAACTTATTTTTAAAGTAAGCCTTTTGTACATAAACGCCGCCATTTTAATATCTTTTCATACAATATTTCATTTTCCCACCGAATGAATATGTTCTTGAAAATAATAAACCTTTGAAATAAATGTAATTATGAAATAATAAAATGAAACACAAGACATTACGGCAAGTTTTAAGACATATATTGTAAAAATGTGTTATTTATTAGTAAAGATATAGGCATAATAAAATTGCATAATTTGTAAATAATATTTGATTTTTCTGACAATTTTCATTTTTATGGCATCGAACAAACCAATGTAGGTACCTACATATTCAAAAAATGTATCCGAACCATTCGATATTACTTACGTGTTCGAATCGTTTCCATGGCTACAGAAAGAATGTGATATTCAAATAAAATTTGTTAGGAATCGAATTTATTTAGAAGGTTGTTGTAGGTAGGTACCTACCTAATACTATTTACTTACAAATCAACAATAATATACCTATACTGATTTCCTATAGGAAAATTATTTTATTTATTTATTTATCAACCGTTTGTCCGATTATAATGAAACTTTGGTGAATTGTCGAGCGTATGCCCAGGATGGTTTTTGGATTTAAACTTTTTTCTTATTCTTCTTCTTCTTCGTGTATTTGGTCGTTTTACCTATGAAGGGGGAGTATCCTGGGAAAAGAAGGTCCGACTGTCCCTCCATCTCTTCACAGGTCTTCCAGGACGGGTTATGCATATAAACTTTTTTCTTCTTTTTCTTCAACGTGTACTTGGTCATCTTACCTATGAAGATGAACTATCCTGGGAGATGAAGGTCCAATTTTCCTTCCATCTCTTCGCAGGTTTCTGGATTTAAACTTTTTTCTTCTTCTTCTTCATCGTCTATTTGGTCATTTTACCTTTGAAGGTGGACTAACCTGGGAGAAGAATGTCCAATTTTCCTTCCATCTCTTCGCAGGTATCTGGATTTAAACTTATTTCTTCTTCTTCTTCTTCATCGTGTATTTTTGGTCATTTTACCTATGAAGTTGGAGAATCCTGGGAGAAGAAGGTCCAACTGTCCTTCCATCTCTTCGCAGGTATCTGGGTTTAAACTTTTTTCTTCTTCTTCGTGTATTTAGTCATTTTACCTATTAAGTAGAGCATCCTGGGAAAAGAAGGTTCTTTCATCTCTTCGCGGTTCTTCCAGGATGGTTTCTGGATTTAAACTTTTCTTAACCGACTGATGGGACGGGATGTAATGAAGGGAAGGGAGGCACTAAAGGGCCTGAAGGGACGGGAGGTATAAAACTGCCTGAAGGGACGGAAGGTAGGTACTGAAGGGCCTGATGGGAAGGGACGTAATGAGGGATTAAAGGGACGGGAGGTACTGAAGGGCCTGAAGCGGCGGGTCCTGGAGTCTAATTCTTTTTCTTCTTAATTTTATGTAGACCTTTAGGGCAGTTTTTATACAAACTATTTCCAATAGTCTTATTCATTTTCTTTTATGTAGACCTTTTGGTCAGTATTTATACAAACTATTTCCAATAGTCTAAATATTCTTCTTCTTCTTTTTTGTAGACCTTTGGGTGAGCTTTTATACAATCTATTTCCAATAGTCTAATTCTTCTGTTAGGTATATGTATTTTTACTTATTTTATGTAGACCATTGGAATAGTTTTTTATACAAACTATTTCTTATAGTCTTATACTTATTTTTCTCTTTTTTATTTAGTCTTTTGGGTTAGTTTTAAGTCTAATAGTCTATTGTGCAGAAATATTATTAACGATATGCACACTTGGTGAAAATACATATGAAATGAATGGGATATGGGATGTGACGATATAACCTGCACTAGAATCTTTTCAATACTTTTGTTTAATTAAATTTAAACCATTTATATCATCCTATTTTGAATAATTTTCAACAACTAATATTTAAAGAATGGGGGTTGTGGCCATTACTGAACTCTTCACAACATTTATATTCAAATTAAAAACTATTTACTATAGTTCAAGTCTTCTTCTTCTTCGTTAATGAAGACTTTCAGTCAAATTGAGCAAAAATATAATGCACACTTGATGAAAAAATATAAAAACGAATGGGATGTGACCAATACTAGATCTTTTCAGTACCTACGTTTGTTTAATCAAATTTTAACCACATCCCAACATCCAAAATTACTAAATTTTCAATAGGTACACATTACAATTTGTTTTCGATGATAATATTTAAAAATGAGGGTTGTGGCCAAACCAATCTCTTTACAACGTTGATAAACAGTCATATTTAAAACCATTACGCATAGTCCATGCGAGCAGAAATTGTATAAATATTATACTTCATTCACACTTTATAGCAATATATAAAAAAGAATGGGTTGTGGCCATCACTTGAACATTTTACAATACTTAAACTCAATCAAATTTCAAACCACTTTTCATAGTCTGATATTGCAAAATAATTGGGTGACAATATTATAAAAACGATTGCTTTTTCTTTCACAATTTTACATTCTTGGCCAACGGCGGGACATAAAAGCTAGTCTTTAATATAACTGTATTGAGTATGTGTGAATGTGTATAAGTGCAAAATTGTCATTGGATACATGTGTCGTTTTTGTGAAGTGCTTATTGCTTTTCCAATTAATCACATTTTAAAAAATATTTAACAAACATTAATCGACAAAGTGTATTATTGTTACAAGTCCACATCAATGAACATAGTATTGCTTCCTGTGATCGTTCGATCAGTGCAAATCTGTGATAAAGTTTTGTCTTGGAATTGATTATTATTTTTTTTCTTTTAAAATCAAATTTTCGAGACGTACACAATAAAGCGATGGAATGCAATCACTGCAAAGCAACCCTAAGTCCAAAAAAAACAAGTCTAAAATGTAGCAGATGTTATTGTTCTTATCACTATGGATGTGTCGGAACAACTTTGGAAAACTTTAAAAAGATGTCGAAAATGTACAGAGATCAATGGAAGTGCAAAAGTTGTTTAAAAAAGGATCCAAGCCTGACACCTGTAATTCATCAGCCTCCATCGTCGGATACCCCACCACGTCAAGTTTCGCCAAATAGTGAGCTATGCCCACTTGAAGACACCCAAACTCCATCCCATTCCATTCTACCCCATGACACTACACCAAAACATACAAATTCAATGGAAGACAATATTGCTACTATACTTGTGGAAATCTCTAAAATAAGAAAGGAATTTAAATCAGAATTGTCTTCCCTGAAAAGTGAAATATGTAAATCAATAGAATTCTGTTCAAACCGAATTGATGACGTGGACAAACGAGTTACAGAAATGGATAAAAAAATTAAAAAATTTGAAAATCTTGAAGAGGAATTAAACACCATAAAAAATGAACTAAACCAACAAAAAGACTCATTGAACCAACAAGAACAGTGGCAACGCTCAAAAAATATAGAAATTCACGGACTTCCAAATACAAATGAAACCAATATGAACGACGTAATCAAAAATTTAGGCAGAATTTACAATATTGAACTGAACGAGGGTGAACTCGAAGATTTATACACTATAACGCTACCGACCAATACCAGTACCAATCTCACAGCCAGTCACCATAGTGTTGACCAATCCCGACCGTCGCAGTTATCAGTTGCCGGACACACACACACTGAAGACAATACAAAACGAACAATCCATGTACTTCGCTTACGGAGCAAACAGAAGAGAGACCTACTAATAAAGGAGGCACGGCGCTATAAGGGTCTCACTGCTGCCAACTTAGGTTTTACTAACTCCGTCGGCCCAATCTATGTCAACGTTAATCCAACTGTCGATTTGTTCAGGAGAACTTTGTTCTCTTAACATATCGACAATGTATCAAGCCAGAATACGCGAGAATTGTATGGAGAGGTCTACTTTTTTCACGGCTTTTCCATCTTTGAAGTCAAAAAACACCAACTTAGAGGCTTCGCAGCATATAAGTTCCATACACGGATTTACTCAGAATTCGGAGTAGAACATTTCGTGTGTCTGTGTGTGTGTGTGTGTCTGTGTGTGTGTCTGTGTGTGTGTGTGTCTGTGTGTGTGTCTGTGTGTCCGTCCCCCCCTTATAACTTTTGATCCGCTCAATTTACAGAGCCTAAAATTTCAGAATATATAAACAGTTACAGGCCTACAAAACTTTTATACTCGGAATTTTGAATTTTTGTTTCAGTCAGGGGTTATCAACTTTTGAATTTTTATTTTATTTTTCCATATATCTCAGAAACCATAAACGCTAGAACGCTGAAAATTGGTAAAAACATAGACAAATACAAAATCTCAAATAAGTTTTTTCAAAAAAATTCCAGGGTTTCTCAAACATTTTTTATTAAGAAAAATATTTTTTTTATGATAAATTTATGAGTTTAACTGCCTATATTTCCAAAACTTTTACAATTATCGAAAAAAGCCGAAACACCCCAACTAGATAATTTAATTTTCTATAAAAAATATTAACATTGTAGTAGAAGATCTCAATTTTTTTTTAACAATTTTTTTAAAAATTGAATTTAGTGACGACATCGCTTCATACATTTTGTATGGCAGTCGCCTATACACAATATGTAAGAAGACTTAATAGTTTGATACTTCATCTCCAAACATACATACATACCATCATGCTATTTGCATATTCTGGGTAGGAAAAAGGATCTTCCTCCATACTATCCTATCTTGACATACATACCTACATATGTTGTATAGAAAACTAAATATCTGAAAATATTCAATAATTTGTATCTATGGGTTTATAGTTTGGTACATATTCTTCAACTATACATACTATCGCTATCGACAGTTGGATCTCATGTGTTACATGCAACTAGTTTAACCAAATACAACAGAAATTTATACAAAAAAGCTCGTGATATAGCTAAAAAAACACAATACAAATACTCGTGGGTCAATTCTAATGGTATTATACACGTGCGCGCAACAGATAATTCTAAAATTATAAAAATATTAAATGACAATGATTTGAACAGAATTATTTGACTGCTCTGCACCATTTTTAAAACTCGAGACTTTTCAATTTTCTTTTTGCGGGTTATACAATATACAATATTCCGGGTAGTAATTTTAACATTTCTTCAATATAAAAATATAATTATTATGTGTGTTATGTGTGGTAACTGGTTACAATTTAAATACAATGATTTTAAACGTATTAAGTGCTTGCAGTACAAAAAAAATGTGATTATACCAATCATACTAAATGGCTTTCTCGTATTTGGATAATATAGATTCAATAAAACAAATAAAAACCGAAACGCTTGACTGTGCCTCTAAATGCTCACTCTTGTTTAACAGGCAATACAACATTAAAATACTCAGCTTGAACATTAGGTCGCTAGAAAAAAACTTTGACAATTTACTGATCTTCTTAACTGACGTTAATACAGAATTTGACGTAATAATCCTGACAGAATGTTGGACGACAGACAACACTTTACTCAGAAACATCAATAATTATGAAGCATTCAGGACAGAAATTTCACAAAACAGGTCGGACGGTGTTGTTGTATATATTAATAGACAAATAAAAAATTTCACTGTTATTGAATCAAACTTATTACAAGCAAATTGTTTAAAAATAGTTTTAAATAATACACTTGCAATACTAGCTATCTACAGATCACCTAGCAACCCATGCATTACAGAATTCTTAAACTCCTTAGAAGAAAACATTCTCAACATCAATATATATCAAACTAGCATCATAGCGGGTGACATCAATATCAACACTATTGGTCTCAAACACAAACAATCGCATGAATACGAGTGTCTTATGTCAGCACACGGGTATCTTAAAACAATAAACGTAACGACACGGGAATGTAGAGATTCTGATTCATGTTTAGACCACATATTTGTCAAATCAAAACTGAGCATACAGTCTGCCGTTATTAAATCAACAATCACTGACCATTACAGTACTGTACTAGGACTATACGACAGCACAACAAAACAACAGTCTAAACAACATATCAAAAACATTCAACAAACTAACTTTGAATTACTAAAAACTGATCTAATCACAGAAAGCTGGATAGACGTAATAAAGGAAAAGCAAACGGATGTAGCTTTATCAAAATTTTTAGACATTCTTAACAAACATATTGAAAAAAATACTACCACTCATGTTAAAAAAAGAAACAAATGCATAAAACCTTGGATAACAACGAATATAATAAAGTGCACACACAAACGTGACCAACTGCATCAACAAGTAAAAAAACATCCATTTAACCAATCACTATATCAGTATTACAAAAGATACCGTAATATATGCAACAACATAATAAAAAAGAGAAAGGAAAGATACTACAAACAAAAAATTGATCAAAATAATAACACTAAAACCATATGGAACGTCGTAAAAGAGTTGAATGGTATTGAAAAACATAAAAAGACAAGCATTAACTCATTAACTCATAACAACACTACCATAACCGACACCAAAGAAATAGCAGACAAACTAAACCTACATTTCTCCACAATTGGTGAAACATTAGCCCGAAAATTAATAAACAACTCACAACAGCAACCACACCAAGACAACATAATAACAAACGGATCCCACCTTCCCAAATTTGAAATCACAACCATCTGTTACAAAGATGTAGAAAAAATCATAGACGACCTGAACATTGACTGCTCTCCAGGCCCGGACGGTATTTCCGCTAGAGTAATTAAATCATTCAAAGAGAGATTATTAAAACCTATAGTTCATATTTTTAACTTAAGCATCACCAACGGTATTTTCCCTTCCCAATTAAAAACTGCTAAAATTACACCCATACACAAAGCAGGCAAAAAAGACGATCCAAACAACTACCGACCTATATCCATTTTAAATTTATTATCAAAGCTTCTTGAAAAATGTGTATGCAATCAACTCACCAATTTCTTAGAAAAACATCAAATATTAGCCAATAACCAGTTTGGATTCAGGAAAAATCGGGGTACGCAAGAAGCAATTCAGGAAGTTGTTGGTTATATTTCTGATAAACTTGACAATAAGAAAAAATGTTTAGCAATAGTACTAGATTTAACGAAAGCTTTTGACACGGTATCACATGAAAAAATGCTACACAAACTAAAACAGACTGGATTATCGGAAACAAGCTACAACTGGTTCAAAACATACCTTACAGACAGAACACAATTTATACAACTTGACAAGACTAAAAGTGACGATCAATACATCAAATACGGAGTGCCTCAAGGCAGTACACTAGGACCGGTCTTATTTCTTTTATACATTAACGATTTATGTAAGCTAAAAACGGGGGGAAAAATAATTACCTTTGCGGACGATACAATACTACTGTTTCACGCTTCAACATGGGATCTTGTTTTCAAAGGGGCAGATCTGGGTTGCAACATAGTAAAAAGCTGGCTGGACAACAACTTGCTAACAGTAAATCTTAAAAAAACTAAATATTTGACATTCAGTATCGATAAAAGAGGGCAACCGTCTAGCGATTTAAAACTGATTATGCATGACTGCCAACACCAAAATTGCAATTGTAACCCCCTCGAAAATACAGATAATGTGAAATACTTAGGAATAATAATAGATAGACACTTAAACTGGAAACCACACATTGAATTAATTTCGGGAAAACTTCTAAAACTCATTTATCTATTTAAATCCATTCGCAATATTTTTAAGAAACACCAACTCAAAACTATCTACTATGCCCTTGCCCAGTCATTCTTAAGCTATGCGATTCCCAGTTGGGGAGGTACTTACAAAACCACATTAAAAACGGTTATAACGGCGCAAAAAACTTTACTTCGTGTCATTAATAAAAAACCACTTAGATACTCTTCAGACAGACTATTCAGTGAATTTAATGTACTAGACGTAAGACAGCTTTTTGTTAAGTCAACTCTCACTTTCTATATCAAAACTTCAAACCACCAAATGACAACCAGCAACTCACATTCACACAATACTAGGCAAGCACTACTAAACCTTGACGAAATTCCAAAAACTAAGACAACACATGGCCAGAAAAATTACGCGTACATAGGTCCAAAAATATTTAACCTCTTCAAAACTGACTTTCCACTATTAAGAACCTACTCACGTATCAAATTGAAAGCCATAGCAAACAACTGGTTAATTACCAAAGGACGAAAAGAAACAAAAGAATTATTTAATATTACTGCTTAGACGACTTATAAAAAAAATCAAAATTATATTATCATTAGCCCTTTCTACATCAAGCATTTTTTTTTCTCATACAACACTAAAATATATACATACATACTTGCACATCATTACTTTAACCTACCACAAAACCTTACAAAAATAACTAACACTATGACGAATTAAAATAATAGAACTGATTTATATAACGCTACTCTGGTACATGCATAGCCTAGTGGAGTAGCCTAATCCACAAATTAAAATATATAAACGTATACACTAATGACAAACTTAACTTTTTCTTACTTATAGTATAACTTATAATTTTTATTAACTACTGTATAAAGTTATATTGTACTTATTGTTATTATTATACTTGTAAAAAGGATTTTAATAAATAAATAAATAAATAAATTGATGCATAAATGTAATGAAATTATATTCTTAATATTTTTTTAATTTTATATATTTATATAAAATATTTTTGACATAATATGTCAAAATAATCGCACGCCTGTCGCTGGTTACGCCATATTGTATGAATGGTATGAAAAAATAACAAAAAGCAGGCATCCGCGAGTGCGCGGCGCCCATAGTTGGAAGTGTTCTGAACGTGAAAGATTACATCCGGAGCTAAGCTAACTATAATTCCCAATGGATACGGAATATCTCGAGAGAAGGCTGGTCACGGGGAGCGGGGGTGGCCTCGGACCGCGGGCCTAGAGGGCCCGTCGCCCTCAAAGCCTCCGCGGGAGTCCGACCCCCGATACCCGGTATATTATATGTATATTATACAAAAAATAACCAAGGAAGGGACGATGACCTTCAAACAAAAACATGTTATGCCGTGGATATTTGTTAAAATCGTAAATCTCAACTTGACATGAATCTTATTCATACAGCATCCATCCATATGCACAAAAAATATATACTTTTGGTTTGCTAACTTAAGAGGATGACAGCTGCCAACGTACCTATTTTTCTATTTGAATTGGCATCATTACTACAAAACGAATCATTTTGAAAAAAAAATAACCTAGTTAGTTTAGATATTAATAAGGAAAAATATAGGTACGTAAACTTTTTAATTATGTTCTGTATATATTCTTGTAGGAAAATAATAAACATACCTCGATTTTTGAAAACAATAATGTATAGAGCATTATATTTTTTTTATAAATTGAAGAAGATCAAAATATCTGGAAAAATACGATGTAACGTTGCATTAATGCATCAGGGGGGCAAGTCTGGTTCAATCGACGAAATAAAAACCCTCGTGATTACCCATATCATGGATATAATTATTAAATGGAGTTCTACAATATCTTTAGATGTCATAGAACTACATACGATAATTATATCCATGATATGGGTAATCACTAGGGTTTTGATTTCGCCGGTCGAACCAAACTTGCCCCCCAGGTTTAGTTAATAAACCAAAAAACTTTTTATTTCGCAATGGCGCTGAATGGAAAAT
Source organism: Molanna angustata (assembly GCA_963576475.1). Taxonomy (NCBI): domain Eukaryota; kingdom Metazoa; phylum Arthropoda; class Insecta; order Trichoptera; family Molannidae; genus Molanna; species Molanna angustata. The sequence goes on along the minus strand of OY754965.1, from coordinate 52,070,196 downwards.
TAATGTTTTTTAGGGTTATTTACTAAACCTGAAGCATTAATGCAACGTCACATCATATTTTTCTAGATATTTTTGTCTTCTATAATTTAAAAAAAAATATGTTGAATTACGCCTAATATTTTATTAAAAATATAAGATAAACGTTGAAAATCGGGGTATGCCATTATTTTTCTACAAGAATTTATACAGAACATTATCAAAAAGTAAAGATATATTTTTCTTTATTCCAACTGTCGATTCGTTCATAAGAATTCAATTCTCTGAATGAATCGACATTATTAAACCAAGATGCGTGTACGAAGGAACATTTTGTATGGCGAAGTGGACTTTTTGCATGCAAAAAACACCAGCTTAGAGGCTTCGCAGCATATATGTTCCAGTACATGGATTTACTCAGAATTCGAAGTAGAACATAACTTTTGATTCGCTCAATTTACAGAGCCCAAAATTTCATAATATATAAACAGTTATAGGCCTACAAAACTTTTATACTCAGAATTGTAAATTTTTGTTTAAGTCAGGGGTTATCAACTTTTGAAATTTCGGTTTATTTTTCCATGTATCTCAGAAATCATACAAGCTAGAATGCTGAAATTTGGTATAAACATAGAAAAATACAAAATCTCAAATTACTTTTTTCAAAAAATTTCCAGGATTTCTCAAACATTTTTTATTTAGAATAATATTTTTTTATGATAAATTTATGAGTTTAACTGCCTATATTTCCAAATATTTCAAAAATATCGAAAAAAGCCGAAACTCCCCAACTAGATAATTTAATTTTCTATAAAAAATATTAATATTGTAGAAGTAAATCCCCAATTTTTTTAACAATTTTTATAAAAATTGAATTTAGTGACCACATCACTTCATACAATTTGTATGGGTAGTCGCCTATACACAATATTATGTAAGAAGACTTAATAGTTTGATACTTAAATCTCCAAACATATATACATATGTACCATCATGCTGTTTTCATATTCTGTGTAGGAAAAACAGACTGACCTCCATACTATCCTATCCTGTCAAACATACCTACACGTTTTATATAGAAAATAAAATATCTTCAAATATTTATTAATTTGTGTTGTTTATAGTTTGGTATGTATTCTTTGATTATGCATACTATCGCCATCGACAGTTGGATCTCATGTGTTACATGCAACTAGTCTAACTAGTTCTTCTTCTCCTTCTTCTTCTGTATAAGTACTTCCATTTAGACTCTCTTCGGGTCTTTTGAACCCATCTCCTTCCAGCGAAGGGGACAATATCCTCGGCTCCCTCTAAAGAATTCGTTATACTTCAGATATGTTAAAATACCGAATGTTATTAAATTTTAATAATCTGCTATTTCATAAGTTTCAGAATCTATATTTTAATATGTGAAGCGAAAACTTCGAATAGCTTTTTTAAGTAATCTGCTATTTCATAAGTTTCAGAATCTATATTTTAATATGTGAAGCGAATACTTCGAATCACTTTTTTAAGTAATCTGCTATTTCATAAGTTTCAGAATCTATATTTTAATATGTGAAGCGAAAACTTCGAATCACTTTTTTAAGTAAAATGCGCGCACGGAGGAGTTGATTTGGCATAGGTACCTACATAACGTTTATATGGAAGAGGAGTGCAGAAAGCTATAATCTATACATAATATTATGCGTAACCAAAAAATTAAATATAAAAAATGCGTCAATTGTTTGTTTTCTTACTGCTAATGTCAAACGCGTAATGACAAACGCAGTTGTTTTTAATTCATATACAGAACATGTTTAACAAAAATACATAATCTAATGAAACAATATACATAAATGTTACTTAAAACAAACAAACACTTTGCAATACGAGAAAATAAAACTTTGCACCCCCTGATGAATACCTTCATGATGTTTTTTACTCTTCACTAGAGGGAGTTAAAAATTCGCGTTGTTTAAGGCTATTTTATTGATTCAGATAATCAAGGAGTGTCGTCCTGAGATTGTATTCTGAAAGTTTAATCACAATGTGTGTGTGTGTGTGCTATGTACGGTGTGTTAATTCTACTTAATCGATTATAGTCCAAAGTACTCATTCGATTTTTTTCAAATTTTCCAGATTTGTATATCTAATACTCCCTTAGACCTCATTAGATTTTGAAGGATATCTGAATAGTGCTTCTAATTTTTTTTAAGTGTCAAATATTTCAAAGTGACCCCAGCTCAGGAAAATCTATATATTTGTTTTTTTTTTATTTTCAAATTGGTAAAAGGGCACATCACTTTTATAAAATGGCATAGAAGAATTATCAAGTTTTCAAAATAAAATATATTATAACAATTACATTTCAAAAGTGCTGTAAATTTTCTATACAAAATTTGAATACCTTGTGGACTGACTTGGTAGTGAGAAGACAGCGTTGGCCACAACCCTATTATTATTATTATTGTCTATTCTATATAACCGTTTAATGATTCAATATCACTTAAATAATAAGCCAAAGTACTTAACTCTGATTGACAATCAAAGTAAATCTGATTGACGCTATCTAGGTATTAGATATTTTTGACGGAATTTATTTGAAACTCACGACACATATGATCAAGTAAACTGGTTACAGACAGACTATTAATTTGTAACAACGAAAAAACTGGTCAGATCTACAGACGTACATATTGGATTATAACGGCTTTGGGAACATTTTTGAAATAAATTGGCATTCATTGTATACTAGCGGACCCGACAGACGTTGTCCTGCACGAAAGTTGGCTTGCCTGTTATTAGCTGGTTTAACAAACATAAAAATACCACACGCTATCACGGCATATCTCACAGCGACAGGTGTGCTGGTGTGGACACCAGAAAATGAGAAAATCTTTCTCTCTCTCTGTCTCTCTTTCTCTGTCCCCCCCCCCCCCCCCACATCTCCCCCTCCCTCTCTCCCTTCTCTCTCTCTTCCCCCTCTCTCTCTCCCCGCTCTTTTCTCCACCCCCCCCCACTCCTTATTTGTATCAAACATGGTGGCGGTGTCTGCTCTCCTTACTGCACTCCTCCACTTTGTTCTACCCTGAGCATCATTCATAAAGACATTACATGCCCGCATATCCTCCGCCATTAAAATTTTCCGTCGTGTTGTGGGACCCCTTTTTGGTCTTTTGCCGGCAATGCGAAACTCGATAGTCCAGTGCAGTGTTACATACGTTTTCTGGAGGTTGTCTTCGAATATATCCGAACCTACACCTCAGCCTACTTTCCATCAGCTTATCGATGGAATTGTCATATAACTCCACTACTAAACGAACTAAATCATTCTCGACACTGGTTGAAGTGTCCAGAACGATTTAACTACAACATTTGTTTGACGGTGCTTAATGCTTTGAATAACTTGGCACCACAATACATACAAGAGCTGTGTCAGAGAAAAGAGCTATCTGGGAGGCATCTCACACTCAGGGAACTTCAAAAACTCATCGCCAGATACTTTTAAACATATTGTCCTTTACCGGGTATATTAACTTTGCACCAAAACAAATTCATCAGCATATTAACGAATACATTCACAAAAAAAAATTGGAGATACAGAATCCCCTACTAATAATTTATTATTATATTTGAGTTGGATATTGTGAAGTTTGTAGAAAGACTTTTCAAAGAATAATCTTAGTCCATTTTGAATTTTGACAAATAAATTAGTTATTATTTAAAAAAATGCCAAAATGCCATTATAGTACATATTTATATCTTTCAAACACAAAATATATATTTATAACCTCATTTTATAGTACGGAGTTGGTCTACATATATTTACTAGTTGCATGTTACACGTGAGATCCAACTGTCGATAGCGATAGTATGTATAGTTGAAGAATAAGAATCAAACTATAAATAACCCATAAATCCAAAATATTGAAAATTTTAACACATGTTGGTAGGTATGTCAAGTTAGGACAGTATGGAGGTCAGCCCTCTTTTCCTACCCGGAATATGAAAACAGCATGATGGTTCTGTATGTATGTTTGGAGATTAAGTACCTATCAAACTATTAAGTCTTCTTACATATTGTGTATAGCTAAGGTGAATCTCGCCTCCAAAAAATTGAGCGTACTATATAGAGCGCGTAGATATTTTACTAAGACCCAGATCTGTATACTCTACAAAACGCAAATACGTCCAATTATTGAATATGGCAGTCACCTCTGGAGTGGCGCCCACCAATACCTACTGAATACCCTCGACGCTGTCCAAAGGCGTGCTATACGTCTGATTGATGATCCATCACTGACTGATGGATTGCAATCACTAGAACACAGACGCAGAGTCGGTATTTTTAGTTTATTCCATAATAAGTATAGATACTACCACGGGGATGGCTCAGAAGAACTTGCATCTTTGATCTCTCTTCCACCCACTCGCAACGTCACTCGCTTTACTCAATCGTAGCCGCCATTCACAGTAAACCTTCAACATATACGAACAAGTCGCTTCTCGAACTCCTTTATTAATACAGCAGCCCGACTGTGGAACGATCTTCCGAATTCTGTGTTTCCACCTTCGTACAACCCGGGTCTTTTTAAAATCCGAATTAATAAACTCTTTTCTAGATTGCAAACCCCTCCCAACGCTACGTAGTGCGCTTCTTCGGAAGAGTGAAATGGACCCAATTCCTAATAGCTGTGGTGTCCCCTACGTAGACATGTTAAAAAAAATAGGCGACTGCCATACAAATTGTATGAAGCAATGTCGTCACTAAATACAATTTTTATAAAAATTGTTAAGAAAAATTTGAGATGTACTTCTACAATATTTATATTTTTATAGAAAATTATATTATCTAGTTGGGGCGTTTCGGCTTTTTTCGACATTTTCAAAAAAAATGGAAATATAGGCAGTTAAACTCATAAATTTCCCAGAAGAATGGCAAAAGATCCCAGAAGAATGGCAAACAAGCATTATATGCCCTATTTACAAGAAAGGTGACAGGTTAAAGTGCGAAAACTTTAGGGGGATATCACTATTATGTACTGCCTACAAACTACTCACCATAATATTAAAAAGAAGAATTGAGCCATATGCTGAGAACATTCTGGGGGAATACCAGGCAGGCTTTAGAGCGGGTAGATCCACAACGGACCAACTATTCACTGACCAGTTGTTTATTGACTTCAAGCAAGCATACGACTCAATAGATAGAGAAAAATTGTATGATATCCTCTTACAATTTCAAATTCCACCTAAATTAGTAAGACTCGTGAAAATGACAATGACCAACTCCCAATGTAGAGTTAAGGTGCAGGGTGATTTAACAGAGACTTTTGCAATCACACAGGGATTGAAACAAGGAGATAGTCTGGCTCCTACTCTTTTCAACCTCGCCCTGGAATACGTTATCCGCAGAACACCAGTTGACAATGGCTCTAATATATGTTTCAAAAGCAGTCAGATAGTGGGATATGCGGATGACCTAAGTATACTTGGAAGAACCCAAACAGCCATTAAGGAAATTCTCGACCCCCTGGTATCTGCAGCACATGAGGTGGGCTTAAAGATTAATAACGAAAAGACAAATTTTATGATACAAAGCCGAAACGCACCTAATAGAACAAGAGGATGACCTGCTGAGAGAGAATCTCAGCAGGTAACAGGACATACTTCTCCTTGGTACCAGTGTTTAAATCTCGAAACGTCCATAGAAAAACCAAAATTATTCTATACAAGACAATTATAAGGACTGTGGTTACATATGGGTGCGAGGCGTTGACACTCACAATAAAATCTGCTGAAGCTTTGGATATATTTGAGAGGAAAGTTCTCCGCCGCATATGTGGACCAGTGAAGGATGGGGAAGAGTGGCGTATAAGGCAAAACGATGAACTGTCCAGAATATATGAAACACCCAGTATCTCAACATATATAAGACTATCGAGATTGAGATGGGCTGGACATGTTCAGAGAATGCCAAATATGCGAATTCCCAAGAGAATTATGACTGATCATCCAGGAGGAAAAAGGAAGATAGGAAGACCCAGGTTGCGATGGCAGGACGAGGTGAGGAGGGATGCGGTACAGCTCCTAAGCATTACAAACTGGAGGACGGCAGCTGAGGACAGACGGGGTTGGAGGCAGAAGTTGAAGGAGGCCAAGGCTCGACTTGGGCTGTAGCGCCATCGAAGAAGAAGAAGAAGAAGAAACTCATAAATTTATCATTAATAATATTTTTCTTAGTAAAAAATGTTTGAGAAACCCTGGAATTTTTTTGAAAAAACCAATTTGAGATTTTTTATTTGTCTATGTTTATACCAATTTTCAGCGTTCTAGCTTTTATGGTTTCTGAGATATATGGAATAATAAACCGAAAATTCAAAAATTGATAACCCTTGACTGAAACAAAAATTTACAATCCTGAGTATAAAAGTTTTGTAGGCCTATAACTATTTATATATTCTGAAATTTTAGGCTTTGTGAATCCAGCGGATCAAAGGTTATAAGGGGGGGGGGGGACAGACACAAAAAACTCACATAAAATGTTCTACTCTGAATTCTGAGTAAATCCATGTATGGGAACATATATGCTGCGAAGCCTCTAAGTTGGTGTTTTTAGCTAGCATGCAAAAAGTCCACTACGCGATACAAAATGTTCCTAGTATTCCGTATACGCGGGTCTTGGCTTAATACTTTGTCGATATGTTAAGAGAAAAAATTCTCCTGAACAAATCGACAGTTGGATAACCTCACTTTGCATTACTGAGGTTTACACATTTTGATTCTCAAGAACAGAATATATCACAAAATAATAATGTCACACGATAACACAATAATAAAACTCGATTATATAATGTAATATTCATAAACTAGTTGCATGTAACACATGAGATCCAACTGTCGATAGCGATAGTATGTAGGTATCATGGGGGTATAATAGGGGTATAATGGTAGGTATAGTTGAAGAATAAGAACCAAACTATAAACCCATAAATACAAATTATTGAATATTTAAGATATTTTTTTTCTACCCAGAATATGAAAACAACATGATGGTATGTATGTATGTTTGGAGATTTAAGTATCAAACTATTAAGTCTTCTTACATAAATATTATGTATAGGCGACTGCCATACAAATTGTATGAAGCAATGTCGTCACTAAATTCAATTTTTATAAAAATTGTTAAACAAAATTTGAGATATATTACTATAATGTATCCTTTTTTTATATGAAATTAAATTTTCTAGTTAACGTGTTTCGGCATTTTTCGATATTTTTAATAAAAATGGAAATAAAGGCAGTTAAAGACAAAAATTTGTCATACCAAAGAAACCCTGGAACTGTTTTTCAAAATCCATATTTGTACAAAATTTCAGCGTTCTGGCTTTTATAGTATTTGAGATATGTGGACAAATGCTATAAAAATTAAAATGTTGATAACCCCTGACTGAAACAAAATTCTAAATACTGAGTATAAAAGTTTTGTGTACCTAAAATTGTCTATATATTCTGAAATTTTAGGCTTTGTGAATCCAGCGGATCAAAAGTTATAAGGGGGGGGGACAGACACACAGACCGACACACACACAGACACACAAAACTCACATAAAATGTTCTACTCCGAATTCTGAGTAAATACATGTATGGGAACATAATATATGCTGCGAAGCCTCTAAGTTGGTGTTTTTAGCTTGCAAAAAGCCCACTACACCATACAAAATGTTCCTTCGTACACGCATCTTGGCTTAATACTGTCGATCCATTCAGAGAATTGAATTCTCGTGAACGAATCGACAGTTGGATTATTTTTATTTATTTATTTTCTCTTAGAAAGCTACAGATATAATTTATTTATTTTACATTACATTGGTTATATAGAAGTTGAGCCAAAAGTGCTTTCTTCAATTTAAATTATTGATTATACAGTATTTTATTACACAGTTGAAAATTCATAAGAAAATACAAAATAAAATAAAATTAAAAAGATAGATAAAAAAATAACAAAATAACAAAGATATGCACAAACACAGTAAAGGAGTATGTTTCAGGATGAGTATGAGGGATCTTTAGTGAATGAGGAAGGGGGATCTTTAGTGAATGAGGAAGGGGGATCTTTAGTGAATGAGGAAGGGGGATCTTTAGTGAATGAGGAAGGGGGATCTTTAGTGAATGAGGAAGGGGGATCTTTAGTGAATGAGGAGGGGATCGTTGGATTGTGTATTAGAGTTTAAGAACATCTTTATCTGTTTTTGGTAATGTTGTAAAGTGTTATGAAAAATATCTGTTTGTTTGAAATGTGTATTATATTCTCGCTGAATTCTAAACATGGGTGAAAAGTATCTGTAATTAGTGTGGCATACTGGTATGTGGAATAAATTTTGTGAGCGGGTATGTCTATTTGGTACATGGAGTGATACAGTTTTGAGTATATCAGGGGAATCGATCAAGTTATTGCAAATTTTGTATAGTAATATTTGGTCAAAGTAAAGTCTCCTGTCCTGCAATCTATTCATGTTGAAAATTTGGGTTGAACTATTATAATTACTGTGTTCAATATAAAGACGTTTTTTGAATGTTCTCTATTTGGTTAATGTATATTTTGTAGTAGGTATGGGTTCCATATCGGTGTACAGAATTCCAGGTGAGGACGAATGTATGAAACGTATAATATTTTTAATGTGTTAATGTTTTTAAATTGTTTACAGCTGCGAATAACGAAGAATAACCGAGCATTTGATATGCTTTATTTGTAATAGTTTGTATGTGTTGGTCGTAGGTCAATTAAGCATCTATTGTGATTCCCAAATCTCTTATGTGTTCGACTTTCTTCAGCATGGAGTTATTTATAGAGTATGGATAGGTTAAAGAATTTCTTTTGCGCGTTATACATAGTAAATCACATTTAGATACGTTGATATCCAATTTGTTTGTGTTACAATGTTAGATTATTTAGATCATTTTGTAATTTATAACAGTCGTTTTCATTTTTGATTGCTAAGTAAATTTTCATGTCATCTGCGAAACCTGAATAGGATGCAAACTGGAAGCAGTTTTGGATATCGTGTATATATATATATATATATTAAAAAGGATTGGTCCCAGGTGTGAACCTTGCGGCACACCCGACGGAGCGCAAATGAAATTGGATCTGTGATTTCCTACGACTACAGCTTGTTGCCTATATGAGTCGAACCAACGAAGGAGATCACCATGAATTCCCATATTGTATAATTTTTTAATAAGTATATCGTGATCAACTCGGTCGAACGCTTTTGAGAAGTCCGTGTATATGGTATCAACTTGCAAATGCTTATTCATTTTATCTGTGAGATATTCAGTGAAAATTAATAAATTAGTAAGAACGGATCTCTTTTTTAAAAATCCATGCTGGTGATTGCTTATTTGGGGAGTTATTACAGAATAGGTGAGATCCAATACAATTGTTTCAAATGTTTTGCTAAACACAGATAGAATTGATATTGGTCGATTGTTCTCGATGTCATTTTTTGTTTTAGATTTGTGAATAGGTTTTATTAACGCTTCCTTAAATTTCGATGGGAATTTCCCTTCTTTGATCGACTTATTAAAAATAATTGAGATGGGTACACTTAATTGGTCAGTGCATTGAACAACGAAATAAGGACTAATACTATCGCTGCCAGATCCTTTGTTTTTATCGATTTGTTTTAGATATTCACAAGCTTCAGATCGAGTAATTCGAATTCCTCCAATAGCATTGACAGATGAATGAGAAGAAAGATTATTAAATGTCTGATTGTTGGTGTGGGTTCGTGATGAAACATTGAAAACAGATTTGAAGTAGTCGGAGAAAAGAGCACAGATTTCTTTTTCTCCGTGACACGTTTTATCGCGATAAAACATGGTTTGTGGAATGTTTTGTTTTTAATAATTATTTCAAACACACATAAAAATTTTCATCAAAATCGGTTCAGCCGTTTAGGAGGAGTTCAGTGACATACACACGTACAGAAGAATTATATATAATATAAAGATTATAATCTTCTATAATAATCATACAACATTCAGTGTTGTGAAACCAAATCAAAAAATTAAATTAGTTTTTTTTTGCAACATGATAAATAATGTCGAACTTCATTTACATCTTCCATTGGTACAGTAGGTACACACCATGTTTGCTGCAAGCTATAAAGATAATAATACCATGAATATATTTGCTAATACATAAAAAACATGTTCTAGTAAATTAAGGATGCTCTTTTTAGTTTTTAGTTTCAGTGTCGATTATTATTCAAAAACACATAAATGACAACCAAATGTTTCGTTCCCCGTCTCACTAGGAAAACCTGTTCTGAGACAGGTCACATTCATGTTTAAATATATTATACAGTACTAGCCAAAACAATTACTTCTTGAAAATTATTTAATAACACATACAAACCAATAACAACAAAAATAATAGATTAAAAACAAAGTTCATAAAAACTATAAGTAATAAAAATTTATGAATATTATGGAAAATAAAAATAATTAAAATACAAAACAATAACAAGAAAAAATTAGAAAAAACAATTAAAAATAATTAACAGAAAAAATATATAGGTAGGTACTGATATAACATTTTTTTAACTTATTATAAAAACTACGAAAAATTAAGGAAAAAATTAGATAAACAATTTTTTAACATAACATATTTTATGAATTTTCTTTCAACATAACATTTTTTATGAATTTTCTTTCAACATAAAATTTTTTTAACATAAAATTTTTTATGAATCTTCTTCCAACATAACATTTTTTATGAATCTTCTTCCAACATAACATTTTTTATGAATCTTCTTCCAACATAACATTTTTTATGAATCTTCTTCCAACATAACATTTTTTATGAAACTTCTTTCAACATAGCATTTTTTATGAATTTTCTTTCAGCATAAATTTTTTTATGAATCTTCTTTCAACATAGCATTTTTTATGAATTTTCTTTCAGCATAAAATTTTGTTAACATAACATTTTTTATGAATCTTCTTCCAACATAACATTTTTTATGAATCTTCTTCCAACATAACATTTTTTATGAATCTTCTTTCAATATAGCATTTTTTATGAATTTTATTTCAACATAAAATTTTTTTAACATAACATTTTTTATGAATCATCTTCCAACATAACATTTTTTATGAATCTTCTTCCAACATAACATTTTTTATGAATCTTCTTTCAATATAGCATTTTTTATGAATTTTCTTTCAACATAACATTTTTTATGAATCTTCTTTCAACATAAAATTTTTTTAACATAACATTTTTTTATGAATCTTCTTCCAACATAACATTTTTTATGAATAATTATCTTTCAACTTAACATTTTTTATGAATTTTCTTTCAACATAACATTTTTTATGAATTTTATTTCAACTTAACATTTTTTTATGAATCTTCTTCCAACATAACATTTTTTATGAATTTTCTTTCAACTTAACATTTTTTTATGAATTTTCTTTCAACATAACATTTTTTATGAATTTTCTTTCAACATAAAATTTTTTTAACATAACATTTTTTTATGAATCTTCTTTCAACATAACATTTTTTATGAATTTTCTTTCAACATAACATTTTTTTATGAATCTTCTTCCAACATAACATTTTTAATGAATTTTATTTCAACTTAACATTTTTTTATGAATTTTCTTTCAACATAACATTTTTTATGAATTTTCTTTCAACATAAATTTTTTTTAACATAACATTTTTTTATTAATCTTCTTTCAACATAACATTTTTTATGAATTTTCTTTCAACATAAAATTTTTTTAACATAACATTTTTTTTATATAACACTTTTTATGTATTTTATTTCAACATAATAATAATAATGAACACTTCTTTGCACCCTGCTCAATTGGCGAGTTTATTGCCGTATGGCAATTTCTTCCAACTAACCAGTGTTTCAGCCCAGAGAAGCAAAGAAATGAATTTTCTTTGCATTGAGAAATGAATTTAAATAAATCTCTCCTCTGCTGGGACGCATTTACATTAACACATTTTGATAACATTCTTTAACATAACACTTTTGTGACAACATAGTATATATATATAGAAGTGCACTTAACATAGATATAATATTTGATAACATAATTATGTACATGAACACTTTAGCAGTCAAGTTCAACCATGCAGCAATGTGTATGTATGGGTAGGTACAATTCCTCTAAGTGACTTAGTGGAAATAATCTTCTATCATGTTTTTATGTTCACCACCCATTCTTAATGACGTTGTACTTTTAATTTTGAGTGACATGAGACTGGTCTGGTTTGTGAGCATTCACGCGTTTGTCGTGGTTCCTTTTATAAGGAGATGGACACTCACACATCACTGGTTACACCACATTTTGGATATAATCCAAGATATTATGCCGTGATGGTAGGAATGAATAATGAAAATGATGATTTATAAATTCTTAAAATATATTTTAAAAAGAATAAAATGCATTTTTAAAACCTTATCACAACCAACTTGACGTTGATGTTCAGAGTATGTAACGAAGTACGCAGTGTTCTATTTTAAAACCATGGCATTATAAAATCAGTTCTACTTCTAAATAGTCCGTGCTTTCTCTATCATGGGTTACACTTTTATTTTGTTTTACAAAAAATACATAATATAGTGATGAGTGTAGTTAGCAGTGTTGGTATTGTTTTAATCACCGTCAAACTAGGCAAGGCCTGTACATAATATAGTGATGAGTGTAGTTAGCAGTGTTGGTATTGTTTTAATCACCGTCAAACTAGGCAAGGCCTGTACATAATATAGTGATGAGTGTAGTTAGCAGTGTTGGTATTGTTTTAATCACCGTCAAACTAGGCAAGGCCTGTACATAATATAGTGATGAGTGTAGTTAGCAGTGTTGGTATTGTTTTAATCACCGTCAAACTAGGCAAGGCCTGTACATAATATAGTGATGAGTGTAGTTAGCAGTGTTGGTATTGTTTTAATCACCGTCAAACTAGGCAAGGCCTGTACATAATATAGTGATGAGTGTAGTTAGCAGTGTTGGTATTGTTTTAATCACCGTCAAACTAGGCAAGGCCTGTACATAATATAGTGATGAGTGTAGTTAGCAGTGTTGGTATTGTTTTAATCACCGTCAAACTAGGCAAGGCCTGTACATAATATAGTGATGAGTGTAGTTAGCAGTGTTGGTATTGTTTTAATCACCGTCAAACTAGGCAAGGCCTGTACATAATATAGTGATGAGTGTAGTTAGCAGTGTTGGTATTGTTTTAATCACCGTCAAACTAGGCAAGGCCTGTACATAATATAGTGATGAGTGTAGTTAGCAGTGTTGGTATTGTTTTAATCACCGTCAAACTAGGCAAGGCCTGTACATAATATAGTGATGAGTGTAGTTAGCAGTGTTGGTATTGTTTTAATCACCGTCAAACTAGGCAAGGCCTGTACATAATATAGTGATGAGTGTAGTTAGCAGTGTTGGTATTGTTTTAATCACCGTCAAACTAGGCAAGGCCTGTACATAATATAGTGATGAGTGTAGTTAGCAGTGTTGGTATTGTTTTAATCACCGTCAAACTAGGCAAGGCCTGTACATAATATAGTGATGAGTGTAGTTAGCAGTGTTGGTATTGTTTTAATCACCGTCAAACTAGGCAAGGCCTGTACATAATATAGTGATGAGTGTAGTTAGCAGTGTTGGTATTGTTTTAATCACCGTCAAACTAGGCAAGGCCTGTACATAATATAGTGATGAGTGTAGTTAGCAGTGTTGGTATTGTTTTAATCACCGTCAAACTAGGCAAGGCCTGTACATAATATAGTGATGAGTGTAGTTAGCAGTGTTGGTATTGTTTTAATCACCGTCAAACTAGGCAAGGCCTGTACATAATATAGTGATGAGTGTAGTTAGCAGTGTTGGTATTGTTTTAATCACCGTCAAACTAGGCAAGGCCTGTACATAATATAGTGATGAGTGTAGTTAGCAGTGTTGGTATTGTTTTAATCACCGTCAAACTAGGCAAGGCCTGTACATAATATAGTGATGAGTGTAGTTAGCAGTGTTGGTATTGTTTTAATCACCGTCAAACTAGGCAAGGCCTGTACATAATATAGTGATGAGTGTAGTTAGCAGTGTTGGTATTGTTTTAATCACCGTCAAACTAGGCAAGGCCTGTACATAATATAGTGATGAGTGTAGTTAGCAGTGTTGGTATTGTTTTAATCACCGTCAAACTAGGCAAAGCCTGTACATAATATAGTGATAAGTGTAGTTAGCAGTGTTGGTATTGTTTTAATCACCGTCAAACTAGGCAAGGCCTGTACATAATATAGTGATGAGTGTAGTTAGCAGTGTTGGTATTGTTTTAATCACCGTCAAACTAGGCAAAGCCTGTACATAATATAGTGATAAGTGTAGTTAGCAGTGTTGGTATTGTTTTAATCACCGTCAAACTAGGCAAGGCCTTTACATAATATAGTGATGAGTGTAGTTAGCAGTGTTGGTATTGTTTTAATCACCGTCAAACTAGGCAAGGCCTGTACATAATATAGTGATGAGTGTAGTTAGCAGTGTTGGTATTGTTTTAATCACCGTCAAACTAGGCAAGGCCTGTACATAATATAGTGATGAGTGTAGTTAGCAGTGTTGGTATTGTTTTAATCACCGTCAAACTAGGCAAGGCCTGTACATAATATAGTGATGAGTGTAGTTAGCAGTGTTGGTATTGTTTTAATCACCGTCAAACTAGGCAAGGCCTGTACATAATATAGTGATGAGTGTAGTTAGCAGTGTTGGTATTGTTTTAATCACCGTCAAACTAGGCAAGGCCTGTACATAATATAGTGATGAGTGTAGTTAGCAGTGTTGGTATTGTTTTAATCACCGTCAAACTAGGCAAGGCCTGTACATAATATAGTGATGAGTGTAGTTAGCAGTGTTGGTATTGTTTTAATCACCGTCAAACTAGGCAAGGCCTGTACATAATATAGTGATGAGTGTAGTTAGCAGTGTTGGTATTGTTTTAATCACCGTCAAACTAGGCAAGGCCTGTACATAATATAGTGATGAGTGTAGTTAGCAGTGTTGGTATTGTTTTAATCACCGTCAAACTAGGCAAGGCCTGTACATAATATAGTGATGAGTGTAGTTAGCAGTGTTGGTATTGTTTTAATCACCGTCAAACTAGGCAAGGCCTGTACATAATATAGTGATGAGTGTAGTTAGCAGTGTTGGTATTGTTTTAATCACCGTCAAACTAGGCAAGGCCTGTACATAATATAGTGATGAGTGTAGTTAGCAGTGTTGGTATTGTTTTAATCACCGTCAAACTAGGCAAGGCCTGTACATAATATAGTGATGAGTGTAGTTAGCAGTGTTGGTATTGTTTTAATCACCGTCAAACTAGGCAAGGCCTGTACATAATATAGTGATGAGTGTAGTTAGCAGTGTTGGTATTGTTTTAATCACCGTCAAACTAGGCAAGGCCTGTACATAATATAGTGATGAGTGTAGTTAGCAGTGTTGGTATTGTTTTAATCACCGTCAAACTAGGCAAGGCCTGTACATAATATAGTGATGAGTGTAGTTAGCAGTGTTGGTATTGTTTTAATCACCGTCAAACTAGGCAAAGCCTGTACATAATATAGTGATAAGTGTAGTTAGCAGTGTTGGTATTGTTTTAATCACCGTCAAACTAGGCAAGGCCTGTACATAATATAGTGATGAGTGTAGTTAGCAGTGTTGGTATTGTTTTAATCACCGTCAAACTAGGCAAAGCCTGTACATAATATAGTGATAAGTGTAGTTAGCAGTGTTGGTATTGTTTTAATCACCGTCAAACTAGGCAAGGCCTTTACATAATATAGTGATGAGTGTAGTTAGCAGTGTTGGTATTGTTTTAATCACCGTCAAACTAGGCAAGGCCTGTACATAATATAGTGATGAGTGTAGTTAGCAGTGTTGGTATTGTTTTAATCACCGTCAAACTAGGCAAGGCCTGTACATAATATAGTGATGAGTGTAGTTAGCAGTGTTGGTATTGTTTTAATCACCGTCAAACTAGGCAAGGCCTGTACATAATATAGTGATGAGTGTAGTTAGCAGTGTTGGTATTGTTTTAATCACCGTCAAACTAGGCAAGGCCTGTACATAATATAGTGATGAGTGTAGTTAGCAGTGTTGGTATTGTTTTAATCACCGTCAAACTAGGCAAGGCCTGTACATAATATAGTGATGAGTGTAGTTAGCAGTGTTGGTATTGTTTTAATCACCGTCAAACTAGGCAAGGCCTGTACATAATATAGTGATGAGTGTAGTTAGCAGTGTTGGTATTGTTTTAATCACCATCAAACTAGGCAAGGCCTGTACATAATATAGTGATGAGTGTAGTTAGCAGTGTTGGTATTGTTTTAATCACCGTCAAACTAGGCAAGGCCTGTACATAATATAGTGATGAGTGTAGTTAGCAGTGTTGGTATTGTTTTAATCACCGTCAAACTAGGCAAGACCTGTACATAATATAGTGATGAGTGTAGTTAGCAGTGTTGTTATTGTTTTAATCACCGTCAAACTAGGCATATATTGAATATTTTTTTATAAAATGTTGCATAAAATCGTCAGTGTAATACAGATATAACGTAAATGTAATATAATATAGAAATAATATAAGCATAACATAATACCTAAATGATATAAACGTAACATAAATATAATAGATATAAATATTTAACTCCTAAAATCAAACAGAAAAAATTCCATTATTTCACTTGCTTTAATCTCAGTATGCCCTCCATCACATGCCAGGGGGGCAAGATCAGATCGAATGACTTTTCCAATATAAAAATGAAATGAATGACGGTCAAATATGGACCTCTGAGCAATCACTATATTAGATACTTACTACTAAATAATTTAGTGTTTTTTCACCACTTTATTCAATCAATCTATTCTAATCAATCCAATCTTAAATAAATCTATTTTGTAATCATATTAATCTAAATCATAAATTGTGAAGTCCCAGTTCATACGGGCCTAGTGAGCCGAAACGGTCGTCTGATACAAGTAAAAAATATATGTAGAAATATAATCAATTTTGTTTGATTTAAAAATACTGGCTTCCACTCTTTTTTTATTTAGCCTGTAGGGGCATTAATTTAACGAGAGAGAGTGAGAGAGGGGGGGGGGGGGGAGGGGGAGGTTACCCCACAATGTGGGGATATGCGGTGATAGTATGAATGAATGAATGACTAAAATACCTAGCAATTTTAATATTGTTTTATTTTATGTTTGTACCCGATTAAATATAAATTAAGAGGGTAAATAACGCTAAATCTAGTGACTGAAAACAGGATAATATAATATTAAAACCGCCTAATTATCTATGAAGTTACGTGTTAGTAAGGGTAACTATCGTGTGCATTAAAAGTATCGGAAACCCAAAATTGTTAATTTTTTTGTGTTTTAGATGGGTCGATGGCAGAGCGATTAGCGCGCTGGGCTACTAATCCAGTGGTCGCGAGTTCGAATCCTGCCTCGACCGATTTCGTTCACCTATAGCACAAGCATTTATTTGCTTATTTTAGGGAACGTAGGAAGATGCATATGTACTTGTTTAACAAGGACATATTCATTTTTTTATAAAAAAAAAACTACTTAAAATGAAGCAATTATCACGAACTTCACTTTGATTTATGCTATCTTTAAGAACTTACATTATTTATGTACGACGCATATGGTCGTATTACAAGAGTTATTTGAGAAAAATGTAAGAAAAACTTAAGGTCCCGTACTGCTAGAATACTGCTTAGGAGACCTCAACTTATTCTTAAATAACTCCCGATTATACGATCCATGTTACTGAGTAATTAACTAAAATGGTATAAAATAAAATATTCTAATAATCTTTTTAGGGGAATTTCTGCCGAATTATAAAATTGTGTGACGAACATTCACTAGAGAAATGTTGAAAATTAATACTTGTGGTATTTTTTGAGAAACCCACTGTTAAATATTTGATTTCGAATTGGGGTGTTTAGGCTTATATGTCCTCTTAAACACATACAAGACATTAAAATGTGACCTTAAAAGCAATAAAAAACCCGACCTCTCTGGTTCAGCATATTCCTTGTGGTAGAATAGCTATATAAATTAATGTCGGTTTATATATATATATATATATATATATATATATATATATATATATATATATATATATATATATATATATATATATATATATATATATATATATATATATATATATATATATATATATATATATATATATATATATATATATATATATATATATATATATATATATATATATATATATATATATATATATATATATATATATATATATATATATATATATATATATATATATATATATATATATATATATATATATATATATATATATATATATATATATATGTATATATATATAGGTATTTCGTGTTTCTATCGGATATTACTTTACTGAATTTATACAATTATATTACTTTGATGGATATATATCTACACCATAATATATTATGTAATTACCCATAATAAGGAAATGCTCGATAATATCGTTTTACTACAAACCCACCTTTATTTATTTCATGTCGGCAATCATATATTACAACTGTCGATTTGTTTAAGAGAATTTATAACTCTTAACATGTCGACATAGTTTCAAGCCAAGATACGCGAGATTTGGACAGGTCCTATATTTCTCGCGGCTTTTCCAACTTTGAAGTCAAAAGACACCGTATTAGAGGCTTCGCAGCATATATGTTATAAGGATTAACTCATAATTCGGAGAAAAACATTCAGTGTTTGTCCCTTATAACTTGTGATTCGCTTAATGCACAGAGCCCAAAATTTCAGATAATAGAGTTATTGAAAAAAAATTAAAAGGTTATCATTATAAAAGTTTTATAATTAGAATTTAGAATTTTCGTTCGAGTCAGAGGTTAACAAAATTTAAATAATTATTTTTTACTTTATTTTTCCATATATCTCAAAAAACATAAAAGCTATAACGCTAAAAATGTGTATAAATATCAAAGACCTTATAATATAAATATAGACAAATACCAAATACATAAATATAATATCTCAAATTCATGCTTATGATATAGTTCTAGGGTTTTTCTATATGTACGTGTTTAACTGCCTATATTATATACCATTTTTTGTAAATATCGAAAAATGTCGATACACCCCAATTCATCTAATTTTTTTTACAATTTTTGTAAAAATTTAATTTAGTGACGAGATAGTTTCGTACCTACAATTTGTATGGCAGTATATATAATATCTACGGGGACACTCAATAGTTTGATACTTAATATCCATACATAAAATCAAGCTGTTTACATATTTGGGGTAGGAAAAAAGGACTGAACTCCACACTATCCTATCTCGATATAGGTGCATGTTTTGTATAGAAAACAAAATATCTTAAATTATTCAACAATTTGGATAAAAGGGTTTATAGTTTTGTTTGTATTCTTCATTTGTACATACTATCGACAGTGTATATTTGTTATATATAATGGTTGAATGAAGTATTTTAATTTAATAGATTCAATGTGGAAAAAATGTGTATTTTATATAATTGAAAATAATTTTCAATTCGTAGGTAAAGTCTGATTTTTTAAAGTGCCAATTCTATACATAAACAAAAAAAGTACATAGTATTTACGCATGTAAATGTATTAGTAGAATCGTGGTTGCTGATTGGTTTACACCATTTGGTGTCCTTAACAACAAACATCAACAAACCCGACAGTACGTATCTATCTCTCGAAGTGCGCGCACGTTTGATTTTTTATGGTGACCATGTGTTCTAAATTATGTAAATATTTTGTATAATATAATTTATTATTTTGTAAAATAATATGTAACTGTTTATTATTATAAGGATTAATTACTTCATAATGTATTGTTTTTATATTCCTAATAAAAAGTATCAAATAAGTATTTTGTTTAAATATTACTTTCCCAGGAGATGCCCATTAACATTTGCAGAAAATACCTAATAATGTAGACCCATTAAAGCCGCATGGTACCGGGGGTAAGTATAGGTATGAGTAGATTTGAAGGTTTTGAAGATATATGCATGTGCAAGTTACAACCGTTTTATATCATGAAATGATTAAAAAAATCCCATAATATTTTTTTTCTTTCACACCATGGTCACCCTATGAGCTTTGGCACTCTTAAAAAAATCAGACTTTACGTAATATATTATACTGAATGATTTTCTATACAACAGAATAAAATAAATCATGCATAAAGAAAGAACATTAATTGTTACACCTGGGCTTTGAATATTTATGGGTTTACTCAAAATATAATGAAATTTCTATGGAATTCATAAATAAATAAAAAAGGCAATAATTTACAATAACAATGAAGTGTTGTTTGATAAAAATAATATATCGTCATAAAAAAAACAGGATGCAATTGTAATAAATAACGGATTGTGTATTTGACCAGAGGTATTCAATACGATTACATGAAAATTCTTCGAAACACAATTGTTCGAATGCGCAATTGTACGAATAACAATTTTTCGAAAATCAGTTATCAGAATGACAATTGTCCGAAAGCAAATTATTCAAAATAACATTCGTTAGAAAACCAAATTGACCGAATTTAATATATTTTTATGTCATTATGTTGCCTCTCTTTTTGAAATATTTGTTGCCAGTAAAATATATTCGATGTAGACTATTAATTATTAATTGTTGTATTATTGTTGGATACACTCATAGATTTTTATTATAATATATTAGATGTAGTACTCCGTGCAAAAAGTTAGTCATGGAATATCGCGCGTTTGACGTTTTGGTTAGCAACATATTTCAGTTTCCCTTACATTTCAACACATTCTAGGTAAGTGTTCTCTAAATCTTAATAAACAAAGTGTTTTTTACACATTTTACACAAATTCACATTTGTCGTTATTCGTCGTTATTATATAGAAAAACAATGTGGTCTGCCAACTAAAACGTCAAAAATCCCCCGGAAAAATGCCTCACTTCGATTTATACAAAATTTGCTAACTACGACATCTAGTATATTATAATATAAATCTATGGTTTATTCCTCTCACAATACTACCAACATGAACGTCATAAAAATTCGAACAATTGTAATAAATCTGATAATTGTGTGTTCGTAAAATTGTTTTTCGAAAAAATGTTTTTCGAATAATTTCCCTGTTACCATTCAATATAGGTATTGTTATAGCCGAAAAACAGTGTTGTCGAAAAACAATAATTTTTTCCGCGGCAACATTTTGGCGGAAGACTACTAGCGCCCCTGACGGCGTGAGAGAACGACAAGGAAGCTTATAGCACGCGCGATGGCACGCGCTCTCTTGGCATTCGACGCTGGTGAAGGACGGACGGTTTGGTGTGACGCCGTCATCGGTCGACACGTGCTCCCGATGGCGGCCATATTTTCGACGGCGAGGAAGTCTGTGTGACAGGACCCGTCACGCGCATGGACGCTGATGGTGCCCCAGAACCAAGATGAGGGCATCAACAGGACAGGAGGTTGGAGGCAGAGCGCAGTGTGGGGCCACCGCGTAGGGAACGCGGCGGCTCGCAGATTGGACCACGAAGGGCAATCCGTGTCGTCTGGGGCGTCGGTTCGCCTTCCGGTGAGGTCCCGACTGGTATGCCACCTCTGTCGAGATGCGCCGTCATAGCGTGTCGTGGGGCACAGAGCCAGCCATGGGTGACGGTCTGGAGGAGGAGATCAGGAGGAGAAGAAGAAACCACGCTGGACACGAGGAAGACCTGCTAGCCTGACGCAGAGGCTGGGCCCCACCGATCTACCGTCACCACGTGGAAGACAGTGACAGGCCTGGAGTAAGGATGCCGCTGTACCCTGGGGCGGTATATTCTGGTCGGCGTCTTTTCGTGTGTTCGCGTGTGTTTGACAGTTCGTTTCGATAAATGCCACATGTTTCTGTTTTATTTGCTGTCTGTTGTTTTGTTTTTTTTATTATTTTATCGCCATGGACCATTTGTGAACATTATAAATAAAAAAGCGCCGTACTAAAACAAATTTTAAGTGTCGTCATCATTTCTCTCCTTGTCTTCCCCACACCTTGGCTTGATGTTTCCTCGTGGTAGACGAGAGGTCTCATCAGTATTAATAAACACTCTTTACAAATGTACAACATTCATTACGTAAATTTATAATCCTCTTCCTTTAGTGTTAACGGAAAATTAGTAAAAAATACGCTTAAAAATTGTGAAATCATGACTCTCCCCTATTCCATAGTGTGGAGAGTAAAAAAACTAGGATTAGTTTAAAAATTTAAAAAAATGGATTCAACCTATTATTCAATTTCTTTTGACATCATTAAATTTTTATTATGATGCAGATTATTTTATTACTTAAATATCGTGTCCATAACTTAATTATAATTTTCTTTTAATTCCGTATGTTTTTTGTCAATGCACATATTAGGTAGGTACAGTCCATTTTGCGTGTTATGTTTGATCGTCCCTGGATTGAATTATATTGGCGAATATCTAGATAGATTGCGGTAGTGTTTTTTTATTGTTATTAAGACAACATAATATTAACTGTTGTTCCTTCATTCCCCTTGAACCTGTCTTGTCTTGTCCTGCTATGCCGGTATATAACATAGGCCTACACCATGGGTTGTTTTCTTATGTTACTTTACCATCAAACCTTCAACAGCTTTCGCTAATTCATCTCTCCGCTTAACTTTGTGTAGTGCATACCTAATATTAGTGTTAAAATGAAACATTTTTATATATTTGATGTTGTGGTGGTGATGTTTGGTGTTTTAACTCTCTTCAGTTGTTCTGTCGTAGCGAGGGAATCAAAGGGTCGGTATTAACAGTGACACTTTTAAACATTTGAATAATATTTTACTATTGTTGTTTGTTTTTTTATTGTTCAGTTGGAAGAAATTGTGAAACTGCAATATAAAAAGTGTTGATTTTAATTATTATTTATTTATTTATATTATAATACTGACTCTTTTTTTTCTCTTGTATCTAGTAACAAAAGATTACATAATATTATATTTAAATAACATTATTTTCCCTTCATACATATACCAATTTTTTTTTCTAGCAATACTTATTTTTCATTTTTAAGAGTTATCCATATGCATTTTTTATCCATATACATTTTCTTAATATCATATGATCATTTAGAGAATTTTTTGTGTTTTGTGCCAATATAAATTATACGATTTATTTATGACTGTCCAACGATGAATAATTCATGACACGGGCAATTTTCAAGGGTTTATAAAAGCGATTCAGGATATTTATTTTTATTTAATTATTTTAATTTGTGTACATAATATAAACAATTATAACGCACACTGTCGGGCTTATTGTCATTAGGCAATTTCTTCCAACCAACCAGATTACAGAGTGATAGAATTATGCATGTACATCAACAAAAAATGAAAGTTACAAAAGAACAAAGAAAATATACATAACACCAAGATAAATAAAAAAAAAATAAAAAGCATCATAACAAAAAAAAAGGATTGGGAAGGAACAAGAAGAGGAAATCGAGATCAAATATTACGTAGCAAACGGAAGGAAGGAAAAGGAGAGGGATCAGGTAATTTCGAAGAGATTTCCCTGCTTTAGTCTTTTCTTGAAAATGGAAAGCGATTTTGACGAAATTATATCAGGACTCAAATTATTCCAGAGTCTTGCTGAACGTACTTCAAAGGAACAGCTGAAAAATTCAGTGTTGTGAATGAGGATAGTTAATGTAGTACGTTCAGCAGATGGAAGCGATAGGCCGTGATTAGATGAATAGGTGAATTTGGTTTTAAGATACTGCGGTGAATTAAGGTTAAAGAGCGTATTATATAGAAGTGACAAAATATGTATATTTCGCCGTTTTCGTATCTTAGGCCGATGGAGAAGATTACGGTAAGAGGAAATGTGATCGAATTTATTGAGTCCAAAGATGAAGCGGATACAAACATTCTGGAGGCGCTCTCGAGTTTGTTGATATGATCCTCGTTCGCATCCAAATAACAAACGTCAGCATGGTCAAGTAAAGGAAGAAGAAGCGATTGTGCTAGGGTTATTGTGCAATGCAAAGGAAGAACATTGAGGAAGTCTATTGAGAGAGTGGATGCTAAAAAAGGGTATTACTTACGTGAGATACTTGTTCGTGCCACGAAAGATCCTCGTCGATTAAAACTCCAAGATACAGTAATGAGAACTAAAAATTATCAAAAATATATATTAAAAGACATAAATGTACCTAGTAGATGATAGTTGTAGGAAATGTTTGGCTTTTCCGGAAACAATCGAGCATATAATATCGGGCTGTTCTTTACTCGCACAATCAGAATATACCTACATTTAATAGACGAATTAATGAACGCGATAAACGTCATATACAATTAAAAACATATAAATATGAACCGAATTCATTAAAAAAAGTACTGATTTAACAAAGAAACTGTTATTGGCTGAAATAAGCAATTATGTACCTACGTATGAAAATTATAAAGAATGATATTATTTATTTATTTGGTGAATTATCGATACAATTTGCCTTTTACATACTACCAGAATAAAAATACACACTTTGAAAATAACAACATAGAATAATACAAATTAAACATTTAATTAACATCACTTGGTAAAAATAAAACCTATATATGAAAACAAGCAATAAAAAGTGCAATTTTATGCAAGATGTTAAATAAATTATTATACATTTGCAAATATACAAATCAGCAACAAAAATATCACAATTTATCTCTTTGTTGGTTTATCGTCTGTTTAAATTTATGTTTGGACAGCATAAATGCGAATTAAACACCTAAATGAGAATTATAAAAAAATATAGTGTCTGCCCTGATATGGTTTGAGCATATTGAACGAAGATCGGTTGACCAAAAAAATATACATGGGTGTATAGAAGATGAAGTGAGTAGCATGGGCCGCCTCAGAAAGGCATGACCACATATGAATGATATTTTGAAAGAAGGAAATATAATGGGCTTGAACAATTGAAGAGTATGTACGATACGATGCATGAATGTAAAGGAAGCCAAGAATGTGTGCAAAAATAGAGGAGTATGGCACTTGATTCTCTTTGCCTAATCCGCAAGGGAAATAGCGTGATGGTTTATATGTATTAGCAATGATAAAAAATCAGGTTTCGCGCTTAATATTTCTATCGTTGAAATATTTTCTACGCCTAGTACATTATTATGTAAATGCTCTAACAAGACGAAATAGGCCTGTCGAATAAATTAAATTCACGAACAACCAAAAAAGTGATTTACTTTTTATTATAGATATCATTTATAATGAAATTCTACAAAATAAAAACTTTGTCGATTATTAATAATTTGTTAATTTTGAATAAACATAATAAAATGTTATATTTCAGGAATTTTCAGTCTCAACTCCAGAGCATTTTGCTTGAGCTCCGACCAAAGGACCTCCGGTACGTGCTTATCCCGTCCCGAATGTACTCAGCAAGGTGGTAAAGTGGTCGGATACTGCGGAGTCTTCAGCACGTGCTGTTCTTGTAAGAATACTTCACCTTATTTATTTTATCGTTTTCTAAAGATTCCCTTAAAATCTGTCTTGGTTAAATAAATATTCTCGGGTACTATTCCCGGTGGAGACACATATTTTGTTTTCATTATGGATCTGTGAGACGATTAATATCATCTCTAGAATGTGGCAACTTGTTATTGGGTGCGTGTTAAATTAATATTTGACATAGTACCTGTTAGTTGCCAAAGAATCAATACCTTGTACCTATTCAGTAACTATTGGAACTAAATTAGGAACGTTCTAAATTGTAGATTTTAGATTTACGGTCTTATTTCAGCGTTATAAAATATAAACTTGGACTAAATGGAATAGGAACGTACCTATTTTGGTCGGAACGTTCTTAAAAAGTTACTGAATCAGACGTATTATGAATAATTATGAAATTTTCATAATTATTCAAAATACGTCTAATTCAGTAACTTTTTAATAACGTTCCGATTCCATTTAGTCTTAAAGTTTAAGTTGATATTTTATAACGCTGAAATAAGACCGTAAATCTAAAATCTACATTTTTAGTATTTTCCTGTTTTAGTTACAATAGTTACCGAATACAGGGTAATATAAAAATTTGTAAAGGAAGCGCCATGTTTCACCACACACCAATCAAAATTATCTATATATATTAAATGTGCAATTCATTCTTTATCAGCGCAATGGTACCTCCTCCTCTTCTTTTCATACCCTTCTTTACCATTTACCTGGCCTGTCCAATCTTGAAGGAACTAGAGAGATGAATCAAGAGAAAATTATAAGAGAAAATATGACAACGAAATAATAGTTTGATGTGTACGTAAATCCCATTCCCCTTAATTTGTTTGGTTAGATTCAGTTAGTATTTGATAATTATAGCGACTCGCATGAGCGAGTTGCTTTATAAATTGAATGGAAATTGGTCGCAAAAAAAATGTTATCAACACCTTTGCCATTTGAGGTTAGGAATAATTTAATTCGCATTTTTCAAATAAATTATATTTTTCAACATATTATTTATGTAGTTGTAAGATACGTAGTACTATTTGTTATTTATTCAGTAAAATATTTGTGTGTCCGCGTATTTCCGACTTCTGTCCCTTGATCCATATGTCTTGTTCATTGTATAGCTGTTTTTAGAGTCGTTTTTTTACACTACTTTTATTTTTCGATTGTAATGTGTGAGAATGAAATGACCAAGATTGAATTTTTAGTTATGATATTTTTCAAAGTTTTGACGCATATTTGCACGCAAGCGGGACGCGGCGGGCCACGCACTTTGTTTCAATTACTAGTTCTTACATGGAATCCGGATAGCATAATATATTAAAAATGAAATAAAAATACATAAACATTTTTCAGTGCAAACATGTGAGATAGTGACGAGAGCCAAAGATGCCACATTCTCCAATCCTACAAATATTGGTGATTCAGGACAGGAATGTTCCTACAGTGTTGAAATCAACAACCCCAGAGTCTGCCAGATCCGTGTGGACTTTGAGATATTTTCATTGTCTCAACCGAGATTGGTAAGACTACACTATTTAACATTTCTTTAGTATGTAAGTATTTGATTGATGTTCCTTAATTTCTAAGTACCCAGCTGCAACAGGCATTTTATTCTAATGTGGGTAGGTATATGTGACGGGTAACTATAGTGGGAAGATATGAAAACTGCTGATGTTCGGCTACATGATGTTTGTTAGTGCTACTGGGCCAAGATAACGTTAAATGAGAACTGGTTGGTCCGCCGTTGGTGAGGACCAACCGGAGGGGCTACCTCCTCACTAATTAAGTTAAATATGCGCCAGCTAAATTTACAAAATACACCACTCTTTTGGAATAGTAGATTCCTTTCAAGACTGTAAAAATATATTTAAAAAACTACTTTGAAAAAAATCCTAAATAATATTATTTCGATGGTATAGCACATCCTCTTTGCGCGCATATTTAGTAGTAATTAGAAATGGTTGTATTTTAATAGAAAAGGAAAGAGCGCAGACGACCAGAGCATCACCAACAACACGATGACAGTCCACAAGATGTGGTGGGTGTACAGGAAGTAGGGACACCCCCTGTTAACGCAGCCACATCAACAGACCGACAAGATGATGATGACTTTGACGATGATTATTATGAGGTACTAATTAAATTATTTATTTTATCAATAAATATCATTTTTGGTGTGCAAATAAAAATCATTCGAAAAATGGTACCATGTTAATGAAAGAATAGGGCAAGGCTGCGTACTACTACCATTGTTATTCAATTCTTGATGGTTGAACAATGTTCAAAGTTACAAATGGCTACTACCTACCATTGCTATTCAATTCTTGATGGTTGAACAATGTTCAAAGTTACAAATGGCTATTACCGTTGCTATTCAATTAATCACTAGCTGCGTATGTCGAAATGGTTACGATAAATTAATGATATTACTATTTTTCAGGGATATCAAAGAAAGAAAAGGGAGTCACAAAAACCGAAAGAAGAAGAAAAGAAAGAAGAAAGACACGTGAGTGAATAAAATATACATAATCTATTTTTAAAATTAATTCATACGAATTCGTATTATAATATTTTTTAAATGACTTCTTTTCCGTATTTTCATTTAATAATCATAAGTTTTTTTTTCTAAAATCGATCGAGTTTCGGAAATTCGGGAAGAAACAATTTTAAATTGGTTTAGTAAAAACTAAAAGAATATGTGCCAAATATTCCTCTGTGTATTTGTTAACTTTTCACAAAATAAAATATTGTATAATTAACACTTGCTAGCTTGTGGTCGAATAATTACTAATGTTTCCAACCCAGAAAAGTGGGAAATCAATTTCCCATCTGCTGGGAATTGAAGTCAAGACAACAGTTTAAAAATCAAACGACTCACCACTATGCTATGACGTTCGAATGATTATTAATGTTATTGTTTTTTAGGCTTTCGCCTGCAGAGATGATGTATTTGAGCTGACTAGTCTTCAAGCTCACAGCGAAATCATTCCTCCACTTTGTGGTGAAAATAGTGGGCAACATTGTGAGTATTTTTACTATAATATTATATACTATTATTTAACTATCAAAATGCTGGGTTTTGTCTTGAGAGTTTCCAAGCCATTTAGATCAGTTGTTACCCTTTACAACTCTCTTGTTAGGAATCACCTGGAATTTGGATCTGTGGTTTGTAATCCTCACTATACGACATACATTGACAGAATCGAAAGAATTCAGCGTAAGTTTGCTTCACATCTTGATTTTCTTCTTGGTCTTAGTTTTAGTAACTATTCTGAATCAATCCATTTTCATAATTTGGTAACTCTGGCAAACCGCAGGACTCTACTTGATATTGTATATTTGTTTAAGTTAGTTAATAATTTAGTGGATTCCCCAGACTTGCAAAAAAAAAATCTGTTTTCATTGTCCGAACAGAGCAACCCGATATCCAAACACCTTCTACATTCCCAAGTGT
Organism: Molanna angustata; assembly: GCA_963576475.1. Lineage (NCBI taxonomy): Eukaryota > Metazoa > Arthropoda > Insecta > Trichoptera > Molannidae > Molanna > Molanna angustata. Next base: position 52,041,204 of record OY754965.1, on the reverse strand, counting down.
AATAATAACTACAGCCAGAATGCTTTTGTGCACCGTGCTTGCACTATGTGGTATACAGTACAATGCATTCTTTAATACACTCGACATCTCTGCGAGTTCCCTCAGTGCGTTTAGGATAGCTGTCTCCTCCAATCTTAAGTAGTGCAGCTTTTGTTTTGCTTTTTATATGTATAGTCAAGTTTGTATATATTTTTAATTGTAATTTTTTGTGGTTGTCCTATTGACTAGTTGCATGTAACACATGAGATCCAACTGTCGATAGCGATTGTATGTATAGTTGAAGAATATGTACCAAACTATAATCCCATACATACAAATTATTTAATATTTTAAGATATTTGATTTTCTATACAACACATGTACCTACATATGTATGTATGTCAAGATAGGATAGTATGGAGGTCAGTCCTACCCAGAATGTGAAAACAGAATGATGGTATGTATGTATGTTTGGAGTTTAGTATCAAACAATTAAGTCTTCTTAGATATCGTGTATAGACGAAAGTCATACAAATTGTATGAAGCGATGTCGTCACTTAATTCAATTTTTATAAAAATTGTTAAAAAAAAATTGAGATGTTCTAATACAATGTTAATATTTTTTATAGAAAATTAAATTATCTAGTTGGGGTGTTTTGGCTTTTTTTTTATATTTTAAAAAAAAATGGAAATATAAGCAGTTAAACTCATAAATTTATCATGAAAAAAATATTTTTCTTAATAAAAAATGTTTGAGAAACCCTGGATTTTTTTTTAAAAAACTTATTTGAGATTTTGTATTTGTCTATGTTTATACCAAATTTCAGCGTTCTAGCTTTTATGATTTCTGAGATATATGGAAAAATAAACCAAAATTTCAAAAGTTGATAACCCCTGACTGAAACAAAAATTCCTACTTCTGAGTATAAAAGTTTTGTAAGCCTATAACTGTTTATATATTCTGAAATTTTGGGCTCTGTAAATTGAGCGGATCAAAAGTTATAAGGGACACACACACACACACACACAGACACACGAAATATTCTACTCCGAATTCTGAGTAAATCCGTGTATGGAACATATATGCTGCGAAGCCTCTAAGTTGGTGTTTTTTTACTTCAATGTTGGAAAAGCCGTGAAAAAAGTAGACCTCTCCATACAATTCTCGCGTATTCTGGCTTGATACATTGTCGATATGTTAAGAGAACAAAGTTCTCCTGAACAAATCGACAGTTGGATTAATGTATGGAGTTTTCACTGGTCCACTAACTAAGCAATGCATTGTTGTTTTTTTTATAAATTGTATTGACTGTATAACTCTCTATGAAGAATAAATAAATAAATAAAATCTTCCATCAGATAGCAAGTTTGCACATCTGCCATACATAATAATATTCGTGCCAAATGGTTTGTATTCTACTTACATATGCGTGAGTGACAATCATATTATATCATCTGATGTACCTACTTAATTATTTTCTTACTCAAACTGTCACGTTATCCTTATAAATCTTCCATCAGAACCTATTTCGTCTAGGTACCCCTAAAACTTAAGATAAAATATTTGACAAAATATCTTACATTGTTTTCAGTATACATCCGAGTGAATTCAACTATTAACACTCGAGCCGTCCGCATGGTGTTCAAGACTGTGGCACGTGGAGACCGTCAGGATCTGGGACGTGCCACCTGGAGGATAAGAGTTAGGCAGTTGGAGTGCTACAATACAAGAGGGTAACTATACATAACATTAATAGAAAATACGTGGAAAAGTCATAATCCAAAATCAGAATGCTACAATTGTCGATGGTGACTAATAATACTATGGAAAATTCCATCTTCTCTTCCTGGCGCTGTCCTGATCTATAGTTGTCTGTAAGCGTGGGCTCTTATGACTCAGGGTGTGTCTCCTTTGATCCTGGGTGTCGCTATATATTCAAGACCTTTTCTCTGCAATATCCTTCTACATCATTGCCTCTTCAATGAGTTCTTGGATCTTCCTCTTAATGTTTTTCAAGGAAGATTCACCAACATCGCCTGGTTTATCCTGGTAAAAAGGAAACTCCGATTGTTAGGATTTGGGTCCATTGTACTCTTCTGAAAAAGCGCACTATATGTAGGGTTGGAGTTGGCCTCTTAGAGGCAGATGTATAAAATATGCTTGATAGTACCTAATCCTTGTGTTGTCCGACGAGCAGCCGCTTCAGGGATGAATAGGACTATAGTATATAGTCTTATTAGTTCCCAATACAGTGGGGTATTGGGAACTGACTGCGAAATCCTCTCAATTTTGGGGGAAGTCTGCTGAAGAAAATATTGATTCAGACCTTGAAAAAACCCGGGTTGTAAATAGAAGAAAATACAGAATTCAGATGATCGTTTCACAGCTTTCTTTTTGTGTCAGTGATAAAATTACTTTCCACTGAAAAGTGTAACTTTGATTAATTTTCTAGTCTCCACAAGAAGCCATCACTGTTGTCAGTACTAACAAGCAACTATCCAGTCAAACCAGAGGATTTAGATCCCAATCTGTTTGCTAAGACGTCAGCTAGAGAAGGAAAAGATGATGTCACTGGAGTTGACAGAGTAGGAAGAGATTCATCCACAGCCTCCAGAGATGAGTATATCATCGGTTTGTATTCTTTCAATTTGCGTTTACTTTATTCACAACGCTTCAATCTTGTTTCAATGTGTTTGCATATAGTGAGATCAATTTATTGATGAAAAATAAGATATTATGATTAATTTTATACCGCTGCCGGCTGATTCCCGTTGATATGATGCGAAAAAAGTACATGAAGCCTGTCGACCGGCATAGTTTATATGAGTTCTTCTATCGTGTTAGCAACGCATTCAACGTCTTCTGTCAGTGCCTAGCGACGTCGATAGCACATCCACTACCGCAGTTGATCAGATTTGTGGGGCAGCAGCACAGATGTGCGAGAGTCTGCTGCTTTCCACGGTCACATGTCGTTGGTGTTTCCTGTTGCAGGAAGCCCCATGTAGACAGATTGTTCAGTGTTCTCTCAACGCCTGTCCTCAGTTGTAAAGTTGTCTTCAAGTGCGAGAGATATTTTATTATTAAGCTCATCGAATTTCAAATCATCATTTATACATTTGATTGATTTTATAAAATATCTTTGGGTAGAAATAAAACTGACAATAATAAGTTATTGACAGCCCATACAGTCAATCTGAACCGTGATCATGGACACGGGCTCTGTTCATTATCAATCTGGATCATGATCATTGATTTTGATCACGGATCACTATCCAAATTGACTGTACGTATACGAGCTTGTTTTGACGTAAATAATCATCATATTTATTATTTTTCGTTTAATTATTTATATCTTAGAATTGAATTTGAATTTCAAAGCAATTTTCTATTAGCATCCATTTCATTTCCATTTTGAAACGTTATCACTGTGCGTAATCCGTCTGTTGACAGGTTTCGTTTACTGCGAATATCATACGAATAAATAACACTTTTAATATATAAGTACTTGTATTTTCAGCTCCACCAGGGTGTCTTCAATACTATCCAGACAGGGCTGGAACCTTTGAGTCTTTCAACTTCAACAGAGGATTGGGACCTTATACTGGAAACTTAAAATACGCCATCTGCTTCAGGCGATCTGTTGATGTTTGTGGAATCAAGTGAGTTCTTTGTAATAAATCATAGCTAAACTGAATGATGCTTGTGCCATAGCTTATCTGTTTAAATTTATTTAAACATGTTTTATCGTTGAAATGCAGCAAAGGCATATCAGTTTATAAACTTCAAGTTCAACTAATTATATATTTGGAACTCCTACAGATTTTCCCCTGCTATCTTCCGTTTGGCAGCAGTGAAAAAGCGAAAATCCAGAGCATTGAGCCCTAATTCATCGTCATCTTTATCAATGGTCGGCCAAAAAGACCGGAACGACGAACGTGACAAAAATGAACGCGAACGCAAAGAACGTGAGGAACGCGAACAAAGGGAACGCGAGGAACGGGAACGCAAGGAACGCGAGGAACGGGAACGCAGAGAACGCGAGGAACGGGAACGCAGGGAACGCGAGGAACGGGAACGCAGAGAACGCGAGGAACGCGAACGCGAAGAACGCGAGCGGGAACGTGATGAGAATGAAGGAGACGAGGACGCTGTTGACGGGGAATGTGACGGTCCATCACACAGAGAAGACGACGATGGAAGTCACGACTTCCTCTTTATCTCAGACGGAGAGACAGCCGATGGACTGAGAGGCTCCAAGTGGTGCGGTACCAGCGCACAAGGACTCATTGTTGCTTGTTAGTATTATCTACCAACACCTATGTAGTGTATTTAAGGGTTATTTATTTATCAATTATTGTATGTAAAGGTATTATGCTAACTGTAGGGCTTATTATAGGTTTCAACAAATACATTGACAATTTTCGGTGCAGTAGAGTATAATGCGTTCACTGTAAGAACTCATTTCGTGTTAGTAAGATTGCTTAATTAAGTTGCGCAATCTGGCGAATTTAGTTCTACGGATTTGCTAACATTTTAAATATTTCGCTATTCTATAAATTTACGGATACTTTGCTTTTATAACTAAAATTTAAACTCATTTTGTTGTTTTTGGGGGTATGTCAAAAAACAACTTTTTAACTATTGTTATTTTGTGACGAATACTACAAAATTAATTTATCTAACTAAGCGTTATCTATATGTTATCACATCTGGCAAATATGAGAGGAGTTCTTACAGTGAACGCTTTGTTATGTGCAAAGTTGGACAGAGTCAACAAAGCGGCTTACTATGACCGATGCTTTAGTGTGAGTGGTCCTATTAAGTGGAATTCACTGCCTCTAGATGTCCGCAGTGCTCAAAGCAAGAGCACTTTCACTAAAGGATTAAAAACAGCTTTGTTTCAGAGAGCAACACAACATTAAACTATCAGCGCCCTTGGTATGATCTAAAATCATTAAACGGCACTATACAAATGCCTTATTATTATTATTATTAAAGTATATAACTTTGCACATCATAAAGTATAGATATGCAAATTTGAAAAATTTGAAAAGAATCGAATGAGTACTTTGGTCTGTAATCGATAAAGTAAAATAAACACGCCGTACATAGCACACACACACAGAGATACATTGCGATGAAACTTTCAGAATACAATCTCAGCATGATACTAGTTGATAATCTGCAAATAAAAAACTCCCCACTATATCCCCTTGGGTTAGTGAGGAGTAAAAAGAAAATAAAATTATGACCGCATGAAATGTATGGAAAAACCCAGAGGTTATTCATCCAGCTACGTAATATAGAGATCAATGGTCTATATTTCTTACGCATCAACAGTGTCACCAACATGACGTCGTAAAAATTCGAATAATTGTCATTCGAATCATTGATTTTGGAAGAATTGATCGAAGAATTGAATTGATCTGATCCCAGAATGATAATATAATAGTGTGTATCAAAATTGTATTTATGGTTATCGTATTACAAAGCAAAAAATATTTAAAATAAAACTAAGAGTTCAGTGCAATAAAATAGCTAGATAAAGATATAGAAATAAGATAAATAGAAATCAACATATTGTTGGTACTAAGACAAATTATGAATATAATAAATTGAAATAAAACCAGAGAAAAAACAGAAAAATAATTGACAGCACCTATTTTAAACAAAGAAAATATTAATCAGACTTAAGGGGGGGGACTGCTGCCAACGTACCTATTTTTCAATTTGATATACCATCATTATTTCTTTTCAAATCGTTTTGAAAAAAAATTATTTAGATAGTTTGTATATAAAATATACCTTAACTTTTTTATAATGTTCTGTATAAATTCTTGTAGAAAAATAATGGCATACCCCGATTTTCAACGTTTATCATATATTTTTAATAAACTATAAGGCGTAGAGTAATATATTTTTTTTTTAATTAAAGAAGACAAAAATATCTAGAAAAATATGATGTGACGTTGCATTAATGCTTCAGGTTTAGTAAATAAACCTAAAAAACATTTATTTTCCATTCAGCGCCAATGCGTATCATATTTTTCCAGGTATTTTGTTCTTCTTTAATTTATAAAAAAAAATATTGCTCTATGCCCTATATTTTTTTAGAAATTTAAGATAAATGTCTAAAATCGGGGTATGCTTATTATTTTCCTACAAGAATATATACAGAATATAATCAAAAAGTTAAAGTATATTTCTCTTTATTAATATCTTTTAGGTTCTTTTTTCAAAATGATTCGTTTAGTAATAATGATGGTATATCAAATTGAAAAAATAGGTACGTTCGCAGCAGTCACCCTCTTAATCTTTTTTTGATATTCTCAAATCGTGTCATAAAGTCATTATGCTAAAATTATTCAAATAAACAGTTTAGTTAATTGAATTGCATGTTTTATAAAAAATACTTTTTTTTTTTTATGTTATATCTAACATTTTTTTATGTTTCAGCTTCACCTCCTGGTCCGCTGTTTGTGTTCTTCAACAGTGACCATCATGCACCAAGTCCAAAGAAAGAAGTCGGATTCCGTATAAATTATAATGTCCTCAACAACTGCTGATCTGCTGTTGGTCAACATTACCTACTAGTTGAACTAACACCAAATTAATCTATCACACCTAATAAACAGTGACTTTCAGGAGGCGGTGATTTATGTAATCTCAATATATGGGTTTCGTAATTACCCAAAAGTATTCCAACGCCCGAATGCGCTCTAACACTCCATTCGTTTGCAATATTTATATAAGAATGTAATTCGGGTATATAACTGTTCCTTGTCTCCAGTTCTTGCAGAATTTCTTGGTCTCTATTTCTCCAGGAGGTTTATATTCCAGCAAACAAATCTAGTTAACATAGACTAATAAAATAAAATCTAATCATAAACCTTTTTGAACTTTGGCCGTCATCTTATATGTTACCTACTCCGAGGCTTTATGTGCAAATCTGTGAACATATTGGTTATAGACATGGGCTGGTTGCTAGTCTTATTCTTTTTACATCCGGAATTAGAATTTATGTATATTTTATACAGTAATTCTATACATCTCCATTCTTTTACTCCCCATGGCGGTTTAAATTTTTTACCGATATTGGTCAGTATAATTTTATAATCTCAGTGAATCTAAAAATCTACAAATATCATTAATTCTCCAATTCCTTGTCATCTCAGTACCTACTGTTTTATTTACAATATTGGAAGCATTGGGTATACAAAGCTTATAGGTAACAGTTATGTGATAATTATACGGGTATTTTTAGGAATTAATTTACTTAGCTAAATATATCTATTACGATTTTTTGTATTATTACAATAATATGAACTAGTACAAAAAAAAACATCAGCTCTGTTGGTTAGATATCTAAATCCTGAGTCTTGAGTTCCGGGTTTGATTCTTGAGAATTTATCAGAGTAATCAATGAATTCGTTGTAATAAATGTGCAATTGTAATAAATAAAATAAAAATATGACTGAATTTTAATGAATGATGATATAAACGAATAAAAATAATTATATAAAAAAATGTCTTTTATTTAAAAAAAAAAACTTATTTTTAACAAATCAAAGCATTTTAATTAAAACCAGTATAAAGTGTTATTTAACAGTCAAATAAAATTGTATATGTTAATTTGAAACCAATGTCTGTGGTTATACTGAAATTTTTATCACTATTGAAGTATATATACACTGGTCCCGGTGGTTTTACTGAAAAAAGATACAATTAAGTAAATTAATCAATGTCATTAAAACCATATCGTGCAATATCTGTATGTCAAGGATAATTAGCTTAAATCACAGACTGCATTTCGTTTCCCATTAGGGCTACATGTGGTGCTCCACAAGGTTCCCACTTGGGACCAACTCTGTTCAACATCTTTATAAATGACGGTAAAAATATGTTTCGGTGATAACATATTGCTTTTCACCTATATCCTATTATTTTTTTCTATTTATCTTTTCTACTATTGATATTGTATGTGTCTCTATAGACAAGTGTATTTTTTACTCTCCACTTCTATCTTCCTCAAGGGGTAGGCAGTTAGAACCGAACACCGCATTCTTCTATCTTGACACATACATCGCCTCATTAACATTGATACACTGTTTCATACATGGAATACGTGGAAACTTTTGTCCTCTGGGAATCTTATATTTGTTTAAGAATCTAATAGAAATGTACTTCATAAAAATGCATTTAGAGATTGTCAGCATTTCGAGAGGAAAAAATGAATGCTTACTATGGTGTGGAGAGTTTAGTGTTGGCCACAACCCACTCGTTTTAAGTTAAATGGATTTAGATATTTATGATACAATAAAAATATTTAAGACTCATGTGACTTACCAGTAATAGTGGTTCCCTCTGTCATGATACCGCGCAAATGTGTTGTTGAATTTCCGACCCCTTCTTTTCCATCGGTAATCCAACTGTCGATTTGTTCAGGAGAACTTTGTTCTCTTAACATATCGACAATGTATCAAGCCAGAATACGCGAGAATTGTATGGAGAGGTCTACTTTTTTCACGGCTTTTCCAACTTTGAAGTCAAAAAACACCAACTTAGAGGCTTCGCAGCATATATGTTCCATACACGGATTTACTCAGAATTTGGAGTAGAACATTTCGTGTGTCTGTGTGTGTGTGTGTCTGTGTGTGTGTCTGTGTGTCTGTGTGTGTGTCTGTGTGTGTGTGTGTCTGTGTGTCCGTCCCCCCCTTATAACTTTTGATCCGCTCAACTTACAGAGCCTAAAATTTCAGAATATATAAACAGTTACAGGCCTACAAAACTTTTATACTCGGAATTTTGAATTTTTGTTTCAGTCAGGGGTTATCAACTTTTGAATTTTTATTTTATTTTTCCATATATCTCAGAAACCATAAACGCTAGAACGCTGAAAATTGGTACAAACATAGAAAAATACAAAATCTCAAATAAGTTTTTTCAAAAAAATTCCAGGGTTTCTCAAACATTTTTTATTAAGAAAAATATTTTTTTTATGATAAATTTATGAGTTAAACTGCCTATATTTCCAAAACTTTTACAATTATCGAAAAAAGCCGAAACACCCCAACTAGATAATTTAATTTTCTATAAAAAATATCAGCAATGTAGTAGAAGATCTCAATTTTTTTTTAGCAATTTTTTTAAAAATTGAATTTAGTGACGACATCGCTTCATACATTTTGTATGGCAGTCACCTATACACAATATGTAAGAAGACTTAATAGTTTGATACTTCGACTCCAAACATACATACATACCATCATGCTATTTGCATATTCTGGGTAGGAAAAAGGATCTTCCTCCATACTATCCTATCTTGACATACATACCTACATATGTTGTATAGAAAACAAAATATCTGAAAATATTCAATAATTTGTATCTATGGGTTTATAGTTTGGTACATATTCTTCAACTATACATACTATCGCTATCGACAGTTGGATCTCATGTGTTACATGCAACTAGTAAATAGATAATCACCTTGGGTCATATCTTTATCACTTGTATCAGTATTATTTTGAAGTTGAAACTTATCAACTGTAAATCTAAAAAGGAAAACCATAAAAAAATATAAAACATTTGGTAAAAATCTAGAGTTAAATATATAAATAACATTAAGTATTTTCTATGTTTAAGTTTGTCCATCGACAATTCTTAATAGAACTCCATTATATTATAGACTACCTTCAATGTCCCACCGTTGGCCAAGAATGTAAATATGTGAAAGAATAATCAATTGTTTTTATAACATTGTCACACAAAATGGTAAGTGATATAAAATAGTAGCGTCCTGTCCTAGTTTTTTTCTGCATTCTTAGGTTAGGTTTAAATTTGTTTATAATAATAATAGCGACTCGCGTGAGCGAGCTGCTTTATAAATTGAATTATAAATTATTATAAGTTAAATTTATATATATATTTTTATTTTCGCATTTAATATAAAATTTCACAGCTCATTTGACTTAATAGTACGAGATCTCAACCAATCAGAGAGCCAACCGGAAACTTTGACTTACTAAAACGGAAACAGGTGAATGTAGATTATAGACGCTAGTATATAAAATTTGATTGATTATATAAGCATTGGAAATCATTTAAGGTTGACTTTTTATAGTGTAAACAATATTTCTGAATAATCGGACTATGAGAAGTGGTTTACATTTGATTGAATTTAAGCATTGTAAAATGTTAAATATTGGCCACAACCCATTCGTTTTTATATATTGCCATCAAGTATCAATCCTTTATCGACACTTTTCATAAATCTCGAATTAATATCTCCCATCTGTTATCTCTTAATAATTCAAAAATGTATGTCTTGATGTTAAAATTTCTAAAAACTCACAACATCGAACTGTAACTTAATCTTAAACTTTTTAATATTCTCCTAAAACTGCTCCTAACCTTCCTTTTTTATTAATATTTTCATCCAATTCATATAGCACTCTAAATAGGGTGAATTGCCATATAAAGCCATAAAAAGTGTTAATAAAGTATGTAAAATTTCGGTACGCTTGGACTATGGGAAATGTTTTTAAATATGACTAATTATCAATGTTACACAACCCATATTTTTATACATTGTCATAAGCTAATTTTATATAGAAAATTTTAGCAATATTGGGTGATGGGAAATGGTTTAAAGGAGTCTAGTATTGGCCACAGTCTATTCGTATATTCTAGTCAGAAGCAAGTGTCTATCGAAAATTTTAGCAATATTGGATGATGGTTTTTTTTTTTAAATATTCGATTTCAGTTTTTATGATTTTTATATTTTAATGTGTACCTACATGAGCTAGGTAAACATTATGTAAACTTTGTTGGCTAATTTTTTGTAATGTGTGTATAAGAATATTATTTTGTATAGCTGTAAGTAAAATAAATGAAATTGAATAGTTTCCATACTTAACACCGCAAAATTCTGTAGAGTATTTGAAGCACATAGAATATTTCAGAGAGATTGGATATGGCCCTAAACCCCAATTGTAGTTAAAGGATGTGATATATCCATTTGGTTCGGGATAATATTGGTCACAACCAGCAGGAGCTAAAAAAAGACATTTGCACCAAGAATTAATATTAAAGACACTGAGGTTATAATATTATACTTTTGTATATAACAGCTACTTTCATAAAAATCAACAAAAGAAGCCATTAATAAAACTTCTCTCATAAATTGCTTATACATTTTACAAACAATGGCTACTTTGACTAAATGTTAATCAATAAAATATCTTAGAGTTGGTTTAGAGTTATTAAGTTAATTTTATAATATGAAACCTTACCTAAAAGACTTGATTCCATTGATTTTCCGGCAATATAGTTTGAGGACAATGAGCCTTTGTTTATAATGTTGTTTTCTATCATTGATTTATCCCTGTAAAAAGAATACATCACATTTAGTTAATTGAGAATTAACTAATGAATGATTAATATAATACTTATTATTTTTTAGATTTCCTTTTATAATATTTGAAATGTATAAAAAATTATACATACGATCGTGCTGGCCCTTCCAACTGTGTTACATTCAATATCCAAGATGGCACCTCACCAAGTGTACTTCTTCCTTTAACCTTCAACACTATTTCCACCGAACTTTGATCCATACTGACGTAAACTAAACAAGTCAAAATAGGGCAAAGATTCAATTTAATGATACAGTGGCATTGAAAGGCATACCTATCTTTCTGCTTTGTGTCTAGTTTGGGCTTATGACTTGTCGTTGGCTAGTTTAATAATGTACCTACACTTTATGTACTTGCTCAATGTTAAAGAATATTATTTCATTTTGTTGAAATTTATATTTAATTCACGCCTTCAGGGCAAGTCCCGTTCCAAGGTAATCCATATTTTGGTGGTAACCCACTTTATAAACCTATGTAGCAAGAGTATTCTATGTAGAAAATTTTAAAATTCAAATATCTAAATGGAGGGTTTTCATTCCGCTGTTTGACCGGATTTGCCTCCTGATTTTATGTATTTCACACTATTGATGCCAGCTTCTATTAAAAAACTGTATGTCTAATTTATATAAATGAATATAATATTCTATTTCAAAAATTATCTGCAATTATATAATAAAACATTTAGGTACTCACCATGTTGATGGTCATTATTTCCACACAGCTTTCCAAATGATTTGGGTTTTGTTATTTCAAAGTAATCATCTGCACATTCACCTGTCTAAAATAATACACATACAAGCTTCAGGATAAACATTTAAAATTGTTTTACATATTGATTCAAGTAAGAAAACACAAGTCTTCAATCATTTAATATTCAGAAATCCCTTTCGAGTTATACAACATCTTTTTTGTTTATTGGTAGTAAATATTATAACTTTTCTAATGCAACCAAATGAATAATATTAATTATGATAATCCAATTCCAAAGACACTCTTTTGTTGGCACTGTGAAACAAAATAGTCTCAAGTACCTCAAGGATATATTCGGCCATCTTTCTTCTCATGGCCTAAATTTGCAGTCTCAAAACGATAGTACACTCTCTTACACCACACAACCTCTTACACTTACTCGTTCATGCAGCCCACCTGTGTAATCAATTACCCGATTGTTAAAAAAAAGTGACGATTTTCAAGAAGCTTCTGAAATCACACTTCCTATAATTCCATTATCCTTCAACCCTTTGTTCCCATATTTTTGTTTCAGTATTGTTATTATCCTTTGTCAATAATCTTGTATATTTTTGTTATATGTTACTTTTTCTTATTAATAAATCTGTATTTTTTGTTACTGTTACTCTTTCTTATTAATAAGTCTGTATTTTTTGTTACTGTTACTCTTTCTTGTTAATAAATCTGTATTTTTTGTTACTGTTACTTTTTCTTGTTAATAAATATTTTTTTTTGTAACTGTTACTCTTTCTTGTTAATCAATCTGTTTTATTTGTAACTGTTACTCTTTCTTGTTCAGTCTGTATTTTTGGTTACTGTTACTCTTTCTTATTAATAAATCTGTATTTTTTGTTATATTAAAAAAATACATAATCAAGCATCTTATTACTATTTTATTATTTTCTGAAGCATATTTTACGAATTATTTTACTGAAGCTATTAAGAGCTCCACATATATGTAGGTACATAATACCTATATATGGAAAGCAATTTATTTCACTTTTGAAGACATTACGATATTTCATTTTTACAACATAACTAATATAACTGATAACAAAAAAATATATACCTATATCAATTTATTATCAATACTTCTTTGAACTTAAAATCTAAAATAATCTGGCATAACTTACTTCACTATTTGGCTGTGCCATTGTAAACTTGTTAAAATAATCTGGCATAACTTACTTCACTATTTGGCTGAGCCATTGTAAACTTGTTAAAATAATCTGGCATAACTTACTTCACTATTTGGCTGTGCCATTGTAAACTTGTTAAAATAATCTGGCATAACTTACTTCACTATTTGGCTGTGCCATTGTAAACTTGTTAAAATAATCTGGCATAACTTACTTCACTATTTGGCTGTGCCATTGTAAACTTGTTAAAATAATCTGGCATAACTTACTTCACTATTTGGCTGTGCCATTGTAAACTTGTTAAAATAATCTGGCATAACTTACTTCACTATTTGGCTGTGCCATTGTAAACTTGTTAAAATAATCTGGCATAACTTACTTCACTATTTGGCTGCGCCATCATAAACTTGTTAAAATCAACTCTGATGAGAGATACTTTCCTCGAGAATGGTTTAATTATATAGTGACATTTCTTTTGTTCAATTATGGATCCAAATTTGGGATTTGTTATCAATGAATTCTTTGAGGCAATTTCTCTATTACATTGATCATAGTTGTCCATTATAACTACATGACACATTGAACAGAAATAATATATTAATGCAATTGGAAATTCTCACAGAAAATAAGAAAGCCATATGCTTTGGAGAGAAAATTAACAAATTACTATTCAACAATAACATTCATACAAAGATACGTAGGTACACTAAAAATTTTCACTCAAACATTCATACAGCCACAATGATAAGGAATAATACACACCATCACGCTATATGCCACACCGTATGCCACATATTTCTATCTTGACACACATTCATCGCCTCATCAACATTCATACATACATCGTCTTATACATGTTCGTCTATTGTTCCCGTTTTTAACATTTCCGTCTTTCAAAATAACGTTCACATGGACGTGCCATCCCTTCCTTAGGTGGCCCCAACCTCTCATTCCATTCCTGTCTGCAATGTATATTTTCTTCGTCAGGCGTTCCTCATTCATTCTCCTCATGTGGCAGAACCATCTCAATGTGTTCACTTTCATTCTATTAATGACATCTTTCTTCATCTTACATTTTTTCTTTATGTCCTCATTTCTGACCCTGTCATCTATTACAGATTCTTCTTAGCAATCTCATTTATTCTGCTTTTGTATGACTTCTGCCATGTCCAGGTTTCTCTTGCATTTGTCAGGGTTGGCACTACGATTGTGTTATGCTTTGATATGTTGCTATCATTCATAACTGGTCTAAGTGCTCCATTCGCTCTGTTTCCTGCCATAACTCTTCTTTCGATATCCTTATCAGGACGTCCATTCCGTTGGAACATATTTATTTATTTATTTATTTATATAATTTATGTACATGTGTACAAAGGCAGGTTTATTGCCATAAGACAATTTCTTCCAACCAACCCGAGCAACGTGAAGTCTCTTAGTTAAATTGGTACAGTACTAATGAAGTGAGAAATAAATTGATAAAAAATAACATACTTCCCAAATAGATATACTAGTCAAATTGCTCGAGCCATTCATTCTCTACTTTTATTTGACATGTTTTTCTGCTTTCACTCTTTTCAAAGACTTTGATTTGCTGGAATTCATTCAAAGTAATGCCGTAAAAAAATATATTGTGAATTTTTTTAAATAAATTGTTAATCATGATAATAATATTAATTAAAATATTAATTAATATCTAATCTAAATTTTATCTTTTTGTGTAAATGAAATATAAAGTCCATTCTCTGTGCATCCTTCATATACCATACTTACAAGATACTGTAACTCTTCCATACTTTCTGCTAACAGAACTTTATTGTCTGCATACATCAGGTTACAGTACTATTACAGCACTCGGTCTCAGACCCTGATTTTCATTACTAAGTTCTCTTAAATTTATTTTAAAATTGTGTAAAACAAAAATGAACATCTTACAAGAACAACAGACACTGTTGAAGAAGCACCCTCCTATAATGTGACCACCTTGACTGTTGCAGATCTTTTGGTTGAGACATACTCCTATATCTTCATTTTTATATCCGATGCATTTCTTACCATTGAAGAAAATTCTATTATCTATTCAAGAAACAAATCATTAGGATAAACTTCATTCCAAATAGGATCCTAAATAGAAATCAAATTAATTGTACACTTATACGAAAATATGAGAATACACTTATTAATTATGTTAATCTTATTCGTCGTAAAGAAGGGGAATTTGCACATATACCAAATAAGCTAAAAAGAAAAATTTCCGTTCTGCACAATCCATGTGATTTTTTTGCTGATATCAACACATGTTTTAGGATTTGTAAGTAGACATAATATATGTAAATAATATAATAAGTAAATAATTATTTAATTTTTTTCATCAATTTAACTATTTCAAACTGATTTTTCAACCACCTATCATATATTACATTTTAGTTGCAACTGAAAAAACTAAATTCGAGAACTCAAAGAAAAGATAACAACGAAAATTGCAAAATCCACTCCACTAATCCATATTGTTAGGAAAAGAGTTGGAATACAAGAAAATTAATATAAAACGAGTATCTTGTGGCCAACTCCTCACTACCAAGTCTATCCACAAAGTACCTACTCAAATTTTGTATGGAAAATATTCAGCATTTTCAAGAAATAAGTTTAAAAATTATTTTTGATTAAATATTTTATTAAGAAAACTTGATAATTCTTCAATGCTATTTTATAAAAGTGATGTGACTTTTTAGCAATTTGAAAATAAAAATTTTAAGTTTCCTGAGCTTGGGGTCACTTTGAAATATTTGAAAGTTAAAAAAATTGAGAAGCACGGATTAGATATCCTTCAAAATCTAATGGGATCTAAGCGAACCCAAAATTCAAAAAGAATCAAATGATTACTTTAGTCTATAAACGATAAAGTAGAATTAACACGCCAAACATAGCACACACACAAAGATACATTGTGATGAAACTTTCAGAATACAATCTCAGCAAGATACTAGTTGATAATCTGCAATAAAAAAATAACTAGCCATTAGAAGAATGTACTGATATCGTTAAATTAAAAAACATATACCTATATTACTATTAACAAAGCATTTTTACCTTTAAGGGTTGAAAATTTACAATCTGCAACATGTATCACTAAACAACCTACAAGGGTAGACAACACGACCCAAATTAACATTTTCTAACAGTGCATCCACAACGCACAATGATATTTAAATAATGAATACCTAAATATTAAAACAATTCTTCAATTTATATACTTGATCAATTGAAACATTATCAGCATCAAGCAAAGATAATTATGTTCTTGCAATGAACATGATAATTATTCATATTTTCAGACTTATAATTTTGCTATCTCCAAATAAATCATTATTACTACATATTACCATTCAACTGAAATATTTATGTACGGTAACACTAATTTATTACTTTACAGTTTAATACACTTTTTATCGCATGTAACACATTTCATATCTTTACGTAACACAAAAAGATAAAATGTTGTAGAGAATTTAAAGCAGGCCTCATTTTGGAGTATAAAAATAATGCCATGTTTTTTTTCTGTAAGTAATGTTTAAAACTCTAAAAAACAGATAATAATAATTATTTATTTATTGAGACACTCACAGAGAAAATAATGATGACAATTCATTACATTTATGTACATGATATTGATGATGATAAGTCATCACATTTATGTACATGAAAATGATGATGATAATTAATTTAATTTATGTAGGTACATAAAATTGATGATGATAAGTCATCACATTTATATACATGAAATTGATGATGATAAGTCATCACATTTATGTACATGAAATTGATGATGACAAGTCATCACATATATGTACATGAAAATGATGATGATAATTCATTTAATTTATGTAGGTACATGAAATTGATGATAATTCATTACATTTATGTACATGAAAGTGATGATGATAATTCATTTAATTTATGTAGGTACATAAAATTGATGATAATAATTCACTACATTTATGAACATGAAATTGATGATAATTCATTATATTTATGAACATGAAATTGATGATAATTCATTACATTTATGAACATGAAATTGATGATAATTCATTACATTTATGAACATGAAATTGATGATAATTCATTACATTTATGAACATTAAATTGATGATGACAATTCGTTACATTTACTAACATGAAATTGATGATGACAATTGTTACATTTATTAACATGAAATTGATGATAATTCATTATATATACATAAAAAATATCAACTCTGCAATTAAGAGTGTCTGTGGCATACTCTGTTAATAATAAGCAAACAGAATATATATTTTTTGTGTTTTTCCAATATATTATTGCCTTATTTTAAATATTTTTAGTTAAAAAGTTACTTACGAGGCACAAAAGCTTTAAACTTTGATATTTTTTGTGTTGCTTTACAAAATAACACATGTGTACAAATTAGACTCTTCAGGTCTCCCCAACTTTGATTATCACTTGCGAAACAGCTCCTCCTCGGTCCAAAATCAGATTATTGAAAATAATATTGATTGCCTGGCGTTCTGGAATGATCCCAAGACATGCATTACATCAGTGGTTCCCAACGGGGGACACTGGTTTTTGGTCAAAGGCAAATTGACGGGGCGTTGAGGATTAGTAGCCACCTCCTAGGCAATGAAAGGAGTCAAAGCACAGGCCGTGTGTATGTATATGTAGGTCATGACAAGAATTTCATATTGGTTTATTGCTACAAACATTACAAGACTGAAATTAGCTTTTTGTTTAATTTTAACAAATTTGAATCATTCTATGAAAATTTTGACTATGACACACTCAAGTTGGGAACCTATGGATTAGTTACATAATTGATTTCAAGAAGGTGGGAGCTGGTAAGTTTCTTTTTTCTGAAAAGTCGCAGTATTTTTCTTAACGAATAGGGGGCGGTAGGTATTAATCTTTTCGAATAGGGGGCGGCGAGTATTAATCTTTTCGAATAGGGGGCGGCGAGTATTAATCTTTTCGAATAGGGGGCGGCGAGTATTAATCTTTTCGAAAGGGAGTGGTAGACCAAAAAAGGTTGGGAACCTCTTTATTACATGATTAAAAACACAATAATTCAAAACTATTTGTTTATTTAAAAATAAAATAAAATCAAACAAAAAAAACAATTTATAAAACAAAAGTAATAATATTCAATATAATATATATACTCTT
Organism: Molanna angustata; assembly: GCA_963576475.1. Taxonomy (NCBI): domain Eukaryota; kingdom Metazoa; phylum Arthropoda; class Insecta; order Trichoptera; family Molannidae; genus Molanna; species Molanna angustata. Next base: position 52,022,742 of record OY754965.1, on the reverse strand, counting down.
ATATAATGACTAATAAATACAATATTGTGATGTAGGTACCTATACAATAATTATATTTTACTGTAGAAAAATAGTAACCAAGTATCTTTTCACAAAATACAAACATATATTTACATTTAGTTTAAAATAACCTAGTAAAAATAATATAACAAATTGACATGATTCATAAAGAAATCAAAATGTTATTTACATTAATCTTAATATTTAGGAACATAAATATACATTTCACAAAAATATCTTAGAATAGTTCAAATTAATGAAATTTAACACACTGAGATGGTTTGGCCACATAGAAAGTATATGAAAATATATAAATACAATAAGAATGGAACAAAAAGTTGGGGTCATCCATGAAAAAGATAATATGACATAATGAAAGACGGAAATATTAGATGCCAGAATAATACATGAACATGTTAAAATAGAAAAATATGGCGTTGTATTCTCTTTACCTACCCCATGAGTGACATGCCATGATGGTATGTATGTATGAAAGTATAACGATAGTAAATGTTTTTCACACAACCTTCATACCATAAAGTTAGAATTCTGAATAATTTAAAATAAATGGGACTAGCGTCACGGGCCCCAACTAACATGGGATCAAGGTTAACTCTGTGCCAATTTTTACAGTTAAAAAAATATTTTGTAACTTTTATTAATTTCATCAGCTGTTCTTAAATTGTGTATGAAGCGTGTGTGATGCCGGTTGCTACATAAGTTGGCCTAGAAACTGTAACTCTTTCTAAACTCAAAGAGCTATGGAAAGATATAATCCACTGTGTGGCGATTCTGAAATGGAAATAGACGGGACACGTAGCCAGAAGCTCAGACAATAAGTGGACAAAACAGTGCTGACTTGGAGACCTCGTACGACAAGAAGTGGTGTGGAGGGATGATATACAACGATATGCTGGCATGTCATGAAAGCAAACTACACAGGACAACGTTCACAATAAACGAAGAGTGCACTTAGTGACGCTTTAAGCCGTTCATAATGACCGGAAACAGACGCTCGAAAGACACTCTGTGGCGATCGGATTGAACGCTCGGTAAAATTGTCGGGTGAAAAACGCTCTGACAGTTATAGTATCTGTTGACTTCTATTTTATCTGTGGAATGATGACTTCTATTTGTTTCTGTGATATCTATTTTATGATGACAATATGCATTCACAAAGAGGTTAATTTATAAAAATATCAACAATTTCCAATAAAAGGTCAGAGATCATTATTTAATATACTGCCCAATTGTTGTCTGTTGAAAATATAACCTACAAAGAGTCATGTATGATAAATGACATTTGACAATTAAAACGCCCGATGCTATGTTCAGATTGAAACGCCACTCGAAAACGTTCAGTAAGATTGGTGTGATAAACGCCACAGTCTGCAACTTCAGGTACATTCGACGTAGAATCTGAACACAGCCCTGAACAGGACTAGGTGGAGGCCTTCTCAGAAATGGACGGAAATAGACATAAATAAGAAGAGTTCTTAAATTGAAAAATGTTCACAGGAGACAATATAAGAAAAAATGTACATTATTTTACTAAGGAATTTGACAAATGTGATCAACACAAGTAATTGCTAACCTAACCTAACCTAACCTAACCTATATAAGTAGTAGTCTTCTTTCTCACCTCAAATCAAATATTTTGTTGCTGGATTCAAAGTTCCCCATTACTCGATATAAAAATTATATATTCTACATCATGCATTGGACGTTTGCAGCAAATACAAATATCACACAAACAAAAATCAAATATACAAGTAAAAAATACATTTTATTAATATGAGTATTACAAATGACTCAAATACACGCACACAATCAAAAGATTCTTTCTTGATGCGTTTCTTACTAATACTAACTTATTATCTTAGAGAAAATTAATAAAATATCTATCACTTACATATTATTTATATATTTTTTTATTAAATGTTATTTATTTTATTTCAAATAATAGTACGATTTCAATGCATCAAATATTGCAAATGAATAATGACTTAGAAGCATTTAACAATATTTATATTTTGTAATAATAAAGAAATGAATTCATTTTAAAACAAAATGTCAGCTGAGATGCAAATTGATGTTTCGCTCACACATATTGTGTGCAAATAAAAATTCCATTTTTTTAACAATGCATAATCTGTAAAAGTACATATATAGCTATAAAATAATCCTAATATAAATATCCTTGTTACCTGCACAAGTGAAGATACTTACTGTCATAATAAAATTAAATAAATCTGATATTTCATATCTTGATAATCGATAACGACCAGCGCTGATATCACTTTAAAAATATGACGTCAACGCTGCCAGTTTCACCAAAATTAATAAAGTTATTGGCTTTCTTCAAATGAGGCTATGGATGAAATAGACAAAAAAAAAACTAAGTACTGATTAGTTTTCCATAGATAATGCTATTATATTTATTGTTCTCTGTATGCAATAAAAATGCAATCAAGGATTTTCAACCATTCAAGAAAAAGATGTGTCCTCTACATTCCAAACCATATTCTACCGACTTGATATCATTTATGAAGTGTTAACTAACTTATGTAGTGAATCAATCTCAAGACATTTAACAATATCACATGAGAATATTTAATATTAAGGTGAAATGATTCACACAAATTTGTCAAGTACAATTGTTCTGAGAGAGTCTTCCGGGTATATTTCTAGAGTAGCTTCGGTGCCGTCGTTGAAAGGGAAAGAGATTCCACCGTCAATCACCAAACCTAAAATATGAAAAATAATCTTTATAAAACATAAATCTGAGGATATAGCTGAAAAAATGTAGCTTCCTTTGTGATATCAAAATCACCTATCAATGAGTGATAGATGAGAATTCCTTTCAATCTATTTCACATTTCAATATTTTGTTAAGGTCCTTGCGTGCAAGATTCCACCCCAAGCCATTAATGTATTGTGCAGTCTCTAGACTTCATGAATGGAATGACTTCATTTTAATTAAATAAAAAAAAAATCATTTTCCAGTTTCTCCTAAGAAAAACATATTCCTATTTTTTCAGTAAAAAATACAAAAGAACCAGAGAGCAAGCAAGCAAAAAAAATATTTCTGTAATTAATTGGTGACATCTGTATTGCAGTACCCAAAGTAAAAAAAATTTGCTTTACATGTTTATCAAATTTCTCAATAGATGTAGTTAGTATTTCTTCATTATTTCAATGTAATAAAGATAACCTGGTATATTTAAACAATACATATCATAATGATAAAAGAAATCAAAGGCATAACTGATAAACGTTGAGCAAAGCATAAAAAGATCACATCAACTAGCCGACAGAAGATTGTAAACCCTGTGGGAGCTCAATTTCCTAGTTTCTCCAAAGAAAAATATATTCATGCTTCATCTCTGTTAAACTATGATTAATAATAAATGTGTGTAAGACTGACCCTACCGTAAAATAATATAAATAAACTTGTAGGTTTGTGTATTTAGTGAAATGAGATGTTTACCTGCATCCACACATCTGCTCTTAACATGCACAGTCTTGGAGAATCCTCGGGACTTCAATCCTTTGGGAGACGGCCACACATCAGCCGAGATCAGCTCACGAACTGTGTACACCAACTTATCATCGTCTATCAACAAAATTTTCACATTTTTTACATTTTCGAATTGATTATTTGTGTAATCACATTAAACATTTCGTGCTTTTAAACAAGCAGTGTTTATGGGGGGCGCATACATCTGATAGTGCCAACCCGAGCACTGTACGCGTGTTTCAACTGGTTTGCGTTACATAAGATAAACAAACTATTCATGCTCGCCACTTGACGCTCGTAAAAGTTTACAAAAATCATTTCTTACATAGCAAAAATTATTTTGTAAGTATTATAAAAATATACTCGAGCATGAAGTGGTTAAGACCACACAATTTTACTACACAATGAGGATATTTTATCCTTGGTATGCTCTAGTAATTTTTTTTGTAATTTTTGTAAATTTAGCAATTCTGTCTGTCAACTGTTAAATATGGTAAAGTGAATCCGATAGTGGTATGCTAGATAGTATCCTCGTGTTGTTCAAAGAGCAGGCACCTTGAGGATGAACAGGACTATAGTCCTATAACGTTCTGAATGGGGTGGAGTGTGGAGTCTGAGAATTTCCTCTTACGTTCCTAGTTCCTTGTTATCTCTATGTAGCTAATGACATGGCAATACAATGAAATGGAACAGTCTAGTTTATCGGGACATCTGGTCAAGTTTAACAAGTAAGTTATCAAATACATATATACCTGGAGGTATTACAAGTCTATTGTTGTACTTGTGTGCAAGATGCCGAGCCTGTTCCTCAGTCGGTTCCTCAATGATACCCTCCTGATTCAGAAGCCTCAACATCTCCAGCATGGTCTGACTTCGAAGGCTGTTGATGCTGAAACATTTATATCATAAATATATTTAGTTATTCTTAAAACTTCTCTAATTAGACTAGTCTGTAAAAAATTGGTCCTGAGACCATTCCTGTATTATGGCTTTCTGAATTCAACTAAAACACGGTTATATTCAGATTCAGGAAGTAATTTTACATAAATATTAATAGAATTTAGGTAAGGATTCTGAAGAAAATTTAATTTACAGAGAAGTGTTATCCTTCATTTTCTTTTAAAGTATTACCTTAGATGCCATGATGTGGATCCTGTTCCAGTGCAGACACAAAGTCCAGAACATTTAGTTCTTGTTGGTCTTATGTCTCCGTCCATCTTTACTTGTAGATGACTCACACGAGCCGATATATTCTCACCAATAAATACCTAAAATCACAAAAACATATACAATTAAGAACTAAGGTTTAATATATATTTTTAACAATGTTTCACTGGAAAAATTCATATCCCAAATGTCACAAATTTGATTTAATAAAACCCTTAACGTTCTTACTTATTAGATTTAGTTAATAGCTTACTTAACGCGCAACTAGATAAGCACGGCTAAAATAGGTAAACCGGTATTAAAAAATCTTACTTATAAACATATACTATGATATAGTATGATTAACTAGTTCACCAAATTGTTTACGAATATCTTCATTTATTTTTTCATATAGTATTTACAGCTGTCCACTAGTCTGCCAGCAATCCTACCACTAGTGATATAAGGCTGCCCACTCGTCTGCCAGTGATCCTACCACTAGTGATTCTACAGTGATTTACGGCTGTCCACTCATCTGCCAGTGATCCTACCACTAGTGATTCTATAGTGATTTAGGGCTGTCCACTACTCTGCCAGTGATTCTACCACTATTGATTCTATAGTGATTTAGAGCTCAAATTACTTAGCTTCTGAATTACCTAGTACATTGATAAAATAATATTAATATAATGACCTCATTAAGTGCCAGATACGGCAGCACTCGCCTGAAGATCCCAGGAGTGTTATTTCTGTCCAGTACCTCTTCATCCTTCTCATTCCAACAAATGTTCTCTTGCTCCAATCCATATGATGATGATCCAATGGTGTCCTCCATTTCACGGGATTTTTTACTCACATTGTACCTGAGAACAATATTAAACTATTTTATAAGATAATTCAAATCAGCAGACGACAGATGAAATGTATTAAAGTTTCTCTCTATTGGTTATTTATAAGTAGGTACATATATACCTTGGAAGTATTGGCTTATGCAAGTCTATCGGAGCCCCCTGTACAGTGGATCTTAGTTTCTCATCACTCGCCAGAGTTGTCCTGATTCTGTTGCGGAGAAGCCATCGGAATCTGCCCTAAAATATTACACAATATATGTTATACACATCCACCAAAGATTAACTAAGAGAAATCATTATGACACAAAACTTTTGCACATGTTATGAATATGGGTCGATGGCAGAGCGGTTAGCGCGCTGGGCTAGTAATCCAGTGGTCGCGAGTTCGAATCCTGCCTCGACCGATTTCGTTCACCTAAGCACAAGCATTTATTTGCTTATTTTAGGGAACGTAGGAAGATGTATATGTACTTGTTTAACAAGGACATATTCATTTTTTTGTAATAAAAAAAAAAAAAAATATAACTTCAAATGGAAATATTTCACACATCCAGATATATTATATACATTAACATTTCAAAGCAGCTGCGAGGTTGATATATGGAGCCGACAAAAGATGTCACATAACACCACTTCTTAACCTTTTGAAGACGAGCGTCATGTATATATACCCACTGACCGCGTGCCTTAGTGCCAAGCGTCGTCTATACATACATATACGTTTTTTACTATTTTAATTATTATTCGTGCTATTCTAAAAGACCTATAAATTGAACATTTTCTTCATAAATTAGCAGGTAATTTAGAGTACATATTTGTGTACATCTGTTTGTCCAAGGTATACTAAATCCTTAAACGGATTCCAGTATTCTTTGTATTGGAATTTATACAAGTACATCCACTGATCTGCATCGTACAGGCTAGGTACGCATCGGACTGTCAGTAATGCTGATGCCATTTAATCAAGTTAAGTTTTTTAATAATGATTGTAAAAATGTAATTTTTTTGTCCTTAGATACAAAATTCCGATGCGTGCCGAAGACGTTATATGATCAATGGACACAATTCACTATATTCAGACTTCATAAATGTTGTCTCAGGATGTCAAGAACAGTAGTAAGTTTAGCACGAGTAGCCAAATGATTAACGCTACGAAAATCCCAATAACAGTTGTGTCGGCAATCCAATTGCAACAGATACATTGAATGCACTGCTACAAACAAATCCGTACGATGGGGAACTGTCAAAGCTTACCTCAAGTCACTAGAAAATATTACTTATAAGAAATATTATCAAAATGTGCGTTTCTCTGCTTTATTCAATGTGAGTATGGCCCCTAAATACTTACAGTTTTAATCTCGTTGAGTGCCCCATTGATGTCTCTGGAGCACCACTTGGGAAGGCACAGACGTCCCTCACTCCTACTCGGATCGCTGTTGAATCCAATCACAGGCTTTCTGGAAGAGACAAAAGAATGTCAATAAATGTGCCTTCAAGAAGACTAAATCTTTAAAAGAAACAGATCAATAAGTGATTTACTTTGGTCCCAGTTTCATTGTTAATAGATAAAAAAAATTCAACAAATTTTTATTCCACTTATAATGGGTTTTTTATTGTTTCAATATTGGGAAATGGTTGGTAGCAAAGAGATAGATCTCTTCCTCCACTCAACTCTGTCTTTAGCAATTCCCTTCAAGTCCGTGTGGGAGTAACTCTTATAATAGAACGATTGTTTTGCCTTGTAAGGGCTTTTTCAAATGTAATTAATTACCTTCAAAAGTATTTAAACCAACAATCATCATGTATCATTAAAAAGCACTTAATATCCACTTGAAGTTTTAATTGAGAGATTAAAATTTACAATTGTAGGATTGTACTAATCGTCCTTGTTATCTATAAGTTTTTCACTTTTATAATAATACATATTAATCAAAACATAAATTTATAGTTAGAGGTAAATGATATATTTATAGAACCTTGATAAGTTAATAATAAATAGAGTTAAAGTGATATGTAAACATTAAAATAGTATTCTGTCAAAACATTCACTTGTCATCATAATTATATGACATGAAAATGGGTAAACAATAATAAATAATAGAGAAATAATATAAATATTACCGAGAATCCCTTATCCTTGAAGCGGCCAACAGAAATGTTCCATCACCACCACACGGTATAACAACGTCACACCAACTAATCAGAGATTGACTGTACGCTAATCTGGAAAATATTAAAAGTAATATGTATGTTAATCAATAAGTTATAAGAAATCACAACTAGATCGAACATAAATCATATCATATCAATCATCATCATTGGCTCTACAGCTTGTTGAGAGTCTTGGCCTCCTCCAGCATTCCTCGCCATCATCCTCTATCCCGGCACATGTTCATCCAGTTCCTTACACCAACAAACATCGGAGTTTGGGTCTACCAACATTGCGTCTACCTTGTAGCTATGTGTGCAGGATCTTCTTTGGCAATCTTTCTTCACCCATACATTCCACGTGTCCTGCCCATCGCAGCCTATCTATTTTTATTATCTTTATAATGTTAGTCCCATTATAAACACTGTAGATCTCATCATTGTGTCATATTCTCCAAACTCTATATTTTTTCTCTCAACACTAGTAGAGACAATTCATCTTTTTTACTCAATATACAGCCACTAATGATTGTGATCTGTTAATACTGTCATATGTAGCTTTGAAGTCGATAAGATAAAATTCTAGTGATTGTTATATACGATTTCATAATTCAAATCACTCTCACTTTTAGAAGTCACTTAAAACACATTAAAGTGTAATATTACGTCAATAGTTATACCTAGATGTTTGTAGTTACAAGTTTCATGTAACTGTTACAATTGAAATATTCTCACTGTTGTTACAATAAAAATAGTGAACAGTAACAATAATAAGTAGTAAATAACATTATATTCCAATAACTGTTGAAATGAAATTTGTGTGGCAACACCGTTCAACCAATCAGCGGGCATCAATGTTTCTCGAAGACGGTGCTAAGAAAGTATTGATCTGGCTGCGCGGGTGCTCGCCAATCAGTGTCAAATCAACCTTTTTATCTTTATAAAAATATACTGAAATTAATTGTCATAATTATCTTTTATTTCCCTCTATTCTACCAATAGAACCTGGTACCTTTGCATAGTGAACATACAATCCTAATTATCTTTTATTTCCCTCTATTCTACCAATAGAACCTGGTACCTTTGCATAGTGAACATACAATCCTAATTATCTTTTATTTCCCTCTATTCTACCAATAGAACCTGGTACCTTTGCATAGTGAACATACAATCCTAATTATCTTTTATTTCCCTCTATTCTACCAATAGAACCTGGTACCTTTGCATAGTGAACATACAATCCTAATTATCTTTTATTTCCCTCTATTCTACCAATAGAACCTGGTACCTTTGCATAGTGAACATACAATCCTAATTATCTTTTATTTCCCTCTATTCTACCAATAGAACCTGGTACCTTTGCATAGTGAACATACAATCCTAATTATCTTTTATTTCCCTCTATTCTACCAATAGAACCTGGTACCTTTGCATAGTGAACATACAATCCTAATTATCTTTTATTTCCCTCTATTCTACCAATAGAACCTGGTACCTTTGCATAGTGAACATACAATCCTAATTATCTTTTATTTCCCTCTATTCTACCAATAGAACCTGGTACCTTTGCATAGTGAACATACAATCCTAATTATCTTTTATTTCCCTCTATTCTACCAATAGAACCTGGTACCTTTGCATAGTGAACATACAATCCTAATTATCTTTTATTTCCCTCTATTCTACCAATAGAACCTGGTACCTTTGCATAGTGAACATACAATCCTAATTATCTTTTATTTCCCTCTATTCTACCAATAGAACCTGGTACCTTTGCATAGTGAACATACAATCCTAATTATCTTTTATTTCCCTCTATTCTACCAATAGAACCTGGTACCTTTGCATAGTGAACATACAATCCTAATTATCTTTTATTTCCCTCTATTCTACCAATAGAACCTGGTACCTTTGCATAGTGAACATACAATCCTAATTATCTTTTATTTCCCTCTATTCTACCAATAGAACCTGGTACCTTTGCATAGTGAACATACAATCCTAATTATCTTTTATTTCCCTCTATTCTACCAATAGAACCTGGTACCTTTGCATAGTGAACATACAATCCTAATTATCTTTTATTTCCCTCTATTCTACCAATAGAACCTGGTACCTTTGCATAGTGAACATACAATCCTAATTATCTTTTATTTCCCTCTATTCTACCAATAGAACCTGGTACCTTTGCATAGTGAACATACAATCCTAATTATCTTTTATTTCCCTCTATTCTACCAATAGAACCTGGTACCTTTGCATAGTGAACATACAATCCTAATTATCTTTTATTTCCCTCTATTCTACCAATAGAACCTGGTACCTTTGCATAGTGAACATACAATCCTAATTATCTTTTATTTCCCTCTATTCTACCAATAGAACCTGGTACCTTTGCATAGTGAACATACAATCCTAATTATCTTTTATTTCCCTCTATTCTACCAATAGAACCTGGTACCTTTGCATAGTGAACATACAATCCTAATTATCTTTTATTTCCCTCTATTCTACCAATAGAACCTGGTACCTTTGCATAGTGAACATACAATCCTAATTATCTTTTATTTCCCTCTATTCTACCAATAGAACCTGGTACCTTTGCATAGTGAACATACAATCCTAATTATCTTTTATTTCCCTCTATTCTACCAATAGAACCTGGTACCTTTGCATAGTGAACATACAATCCTAATTATCTTTTATTTCCCTCTATTCTACCAATAGAACCTGGTACCTTTGCATAGTGAACATACAATCCTAATTATCTTTTATTTCCCTCTATTCTACCAATAGAACCTGGTACCTTTGCATAGTGAACATACAATCCTAATTATCTTTTATTTCCCTCTATTCTACCAATAGAACCTGGTACCTTTGCATAGTGAACATACAATCCTAATTATCTTTTATTTCCCTCTATTCTACCAATAGAACCTGGTACCTTTGCATAGTGAACATACAATCCTAATTATCTTTTATTTCCCTCTATTCTACCAATAGAACCTGGTACCTTTGCATAGTGAACATACAATCCTAATTATCTTTTATTTCCCTCTATTCTACCAATAGAACCTGGTACCTTTGCATAGTGAACATACAATCCTAATTATCTTTTATTTCCCTCTATTCTACCAATAGAACCTGGTACCTTTGCATAGTGAACATACAATCCTAATTATCTTTTATTTCCCTCTATTCTACCAATAGAACCTGGTACCTTTGCATAGTGAACATACAATCCTAATTATCTTTTATTTCCCTCTATTCTACCAATAGAACCTGGTACCTTTGCATAGTGAACATACAATCCTAATTATCTTTTATTTCCCTCTATTCTACCAATAGAACCTGGTACCTTTGCATAGTGAACATACAATCCTAATTATCTTTTATTTCCCTCTATTCTACCAATAGAACCTGGTACCTTTGCATAGTGAACATACAATCCTAATTATCTTTTATTTCCCTCTATTCTACCAATAGAACCTGGTACCTTTGCATAGTGAACATACAATCCTAATTATCTTTTATTTCCCTCTATTCTACCAATAGATTATATTGTTTTCTTTTGCTCTTATTTTTTTGTTGTTGTACATACACAATTTTTTCATACTTCAACTATTTTGTGATCAGGATGGTTGGAAGAAATTGCCTAATGGCAGTAAGCCCGCCAGTGTACAATATATTTGTTTATATTATGTACAGAAAGATGAATAAATAAATAATATTACATAGACTAATAAAGTTAAATAGAGGAATATCTTACATTAAAATTACAAGATGTCAAATCAATGACATAAATAAAACACAACCAATGTTTCATTATCCACCATAGACAAATAATATTTAAATAAAGATGTAGTTTATTTGATAAACAATATAAAAACTTGATGAATTAACTCTAGAATTAAAGATTACATTATTTAAATTGATTCTAAAAATAACAACATATTATATGACTGATATACACATAATTATCTGGTCGGTGAACTTATACCAGGAGCCAGCGAATGCCAAATTGAAGTCATAGTATAAAGGCTGTTTTTTTTACGTTTTAGTAAAATGACACCGAAATTTCGCTCTTTTAGGATGTTTTTGTAAATAATGCACAGCAATTATCCACCAAAAAATGCAGAGTCAAAAAATAATTATTGTAACTCAAATTTCAATGCATTGAATATAGTTAAATTAAAATAACACAACATTAATATAAGAATTTGCTAACAAAATATATAGAGCTATATCTTATGGATGCCTTATGTAACTGTGAAAAATATAGATCCTGCATACAAATCTCGCGTATCCTGGCTTGACACTTTGACGATATGTTAAGAGAACAAAGTTCTCTTGAACAAATCGACAGTTGGACTAATGTATTTTCGACTCTTACACATATCATTTGTTGCTTCAGTAACCTTTTCTTATTATAATATTGTGTCTTAAATATGTCGGCCTTCGTGGCTCAGTTGGTTAGGTATCTGATTACTGATCCAAGGGTCCCGGGTTCGATTTCCGGTGGAGAAACAGTTTTTAATTGTGTTTTCAGTCTGGATCTGTGAGACCATAAATATCGTAAGACTCCAGAATGTGGCAACTTGTTATTGGGTGCATGTTAAATAATTATTTGACATAGCACCTCTTTGTTGCCCGAGAAGCTACATAAAATAAAATAGTTGTGTTTTGCAAATACATAATTGTAAAATATAACAAATTTAATTGATTTACCCATAAAAAGTACCTACATTTTTCACTCTTCAATATATGTGATGTGTTTAAAAATGATTGTCTTATTGCAATATTATATGTAATGGTTCATAATATTTCGTGAATAAATTTATAGGTAAAATATATTATAAACAATTATTTCGATGTAACCATAAATAATTACACTATTTTTATATGTGTAATATATATTTCACTGTCCATAAGATGAATAAGGATATTAATATTGATTTTATTAAAACAAAAACTATTTACTAAAATAAATTTTGAGCTACCGAGACCACAATTGAAGATAATTCAATGTCACAAAGCAAAAACAAAAGGTGTTAACCGAGTTTCAAAAAAGAGCTATACCTATATTAAAGTGTCTTGGCTTTGTGGCGGATGTTCCCGCACATCACTACACCTCCCTCCAGGAAACAATGACGCACTTCGCGATATTTAAACGCGCGCACGCCGCAGCTCGGCGTCTCTCCTTCGATACCTGTTACGCTGCGCGTTTATCAACTCGTCGATAGTTGATTTCATCCTCGAATAATTGTTATAGATTATAATTTACATAAACGTATTGCAAGGCAGTGGTTTTGGAGAGCCTGATCTATTACAGGATCCAACTCCACTGTCATCGTTCACCAGTAGCTCAGTGATAGAAAAGCAAAAGTCTCTGCTGTCATAACTAGTGCTTACAATGACTCTCAGGGGTTCTATCTCGTCATGAACTTGAATGAGACCAAATAAATAATAAAATAATAAAAAAAATATTATATTAATAATTAAGATCAAATTTAAAGAAATAGATTTATTGCAAGGATTCTTGAGACAAAGACAAAGTTTTTAAGAACAGATTAACATTTATTTTGATATTAAATATTATACAAATTTACTAGTTTCAACCACATGAATGAATCTATTACAATTTAAATAAAATATATGAAGAATAACTAAAACATTAAGGATGTTAACTCTTAAAGAATATAAGTAAAATTAAGAATGTAAATTACTTGAAAATACAAAACATCAAAAGATTTAAGTCGTCAAAAGAGAATTCTCTTTATATTGGAATGTTAAATGAACCGAATTAATAATAAGAATGAGAATGAAATTAAGTTTATCACAAATTGAAAATTCACCGATAGACAATCAAAAATAAAATCATTCTACCTACGCTCGTCTCAATCTAAATCCTACTAAATGTTATAATTTATTAATTTCAAATACAACAAATAAAGAAATCCAGGATGAGCCAAGGACGTTTTCATCACTCTTCATACAGTGAACTTTATACATCAAAATTCACCCCTTCAGAGATGAATGAAGTGTGAATGAGTTTTTAATATTCTGAAATCCATACTGCGGTAATCAATTAGTACAGAGTTTCTTCATAGTGAATGGCATCGTCATATGAACAATCCAAACTTCAATATCACGTAGAATCTTCTAAATATTTCCTTTTTGGATAGATTAACATGAAATTGTTCTTCTCGGAGTTTACTGCTAATATAACATTTCTTTGATAAACTCCTGGATCACCACATTTATTTAGAAAAATTCATCAAACGAAATCAATCTTCTTAATGTCATCCCTCAAATAAATCCTGAGTTAAAATCCAAATTTATAATTCTCTTTTCACAGTCATCTTTAATAGAACTTTTCATAAGTTTTATTTCCCATGGTCACATTCTCGTCGATAAAAATTGTTGCAAAATCAATATGAGTCGTCTCAATATAAATTATGGATGTTCAAACAAAATGATGATGGTACCGAGACAATACATGAACGATACAGGACGAAATAAACGTGGTACATTAATCAAATTGATTTGAAACGACGTAGGATGGGACAAGACAAGATGAAAACGGGAAAAAATGGGAAATCTGACTTTAGACTTTCCTATGAAAAGAAGAATAACTTTCGCTTATAAATTGTATCAATTCACTATCTGCCACAAATATTGTATGCAATAAAATATCGAAAGGACTTACCCATTTCTCCGTTTCACAATATTTGCTTAACTAACGTCACCCGCCATTTTATGAATGGCTGTGACTCGTTAACACAAAAAAAAAATCAAAGAAAAAGGGCTTTTTTGGAATGACACTACTATTTAAGCTGTCAAACGATAAATGTTGCTAGCTTGCAAAATAACTTAGTGTGTCAGTTTTTTAAAAAAAATATAAATTATTTAATTTTATTTTATTCCTAACCAGGATTTATAACGTAACGTGACAGTATAAATAATTTAGTAATTAATATTATATTTTAATTTTGTGTCTTCGTTAAAATATACCATGTGAGTAATTGATCTTTTATTATTTAATATATCCTTCAGCAACCTTCTTGTTTTATGTAATATCGGAGTTATTTTAGATATTGTATGAAAACCTTCAGTTTCACATAATAAGAGGAACAGGTTTGGCCATGCAGGATATCTGGGCTCACGATATAGTCTCTCGGTTGACCGGTTCGATTCCCGTCAATCGAGAGGTTTTCATCTAGATCCAGACTCCATATAATCTTATCTACCTAATTAGAATAAGGGTGTAACTGGCCAGCTTGACCCCCCTCAGCTTTTTGGTTGTAGTCGTTTAAATTCTTTTATTTTCTATGTACAATATTTGATGGTGATAAATCGTGGAGTGAAAATGGTGTAAAATATTAGAGTAACTCATCTTCTAGAAAAAATAAAGATACATTTTTTGTCTCAATCACATTTACATTAATGTGATGCAATTGAGTTTATTGGGTAGAACCGATATTCGACAACAAAGTGATGTTGGTTTTCGTGAAATCAGAAAATTGATCAAAATCACAGGGGATTACTTAGTGTGTGGTTAATGCTTGCTACTTTAGTATATATAGACTATATAGTATATGTACTGCCGAAGCAAGTACGTATAGACTATATAGGTACTAATAAAGTTATAGATGAATGAATGTAAATATGCACTGTCCATAATTTCAGTCACGAGCCGCCTCTGCTTACGACCTGTCATCAGTTGATTTACGTGATCACTGTATGCGCTTGCGCAATGTTCACATTATGCCTTGTTATTGAATTCCCTTATCAATGCAATTTTTGAAAGTTCGATATATTTCAATAATGGAATACAATTTGTTTGTAAATAACACATTTTTAATATCGCCATCTATGAAATAACGAAGAAACGTTTTTTGTAATGCCATCTATAGAAATAGGTTTTTTTTTAAACAATGAAAGAAACAGTCCTTATACATGAAGTGAAAGTGTTTCTTCGCAATACATTATATTGTTTTATACATACTAGTTGCACGTAACACATAAGGTCTAACTGTCGATGGTGATAGTATGTATAATTGAAGAATACTTACCAAACTATAAACACTTAAACACAAATTAATAAACATTTTAAGATATTTTGTTTTCTTTATAAAACATGTAGGTATATATGTCAGGATAGGATAGTATGGAGGTCAGTCTGTTTTTCCTACCCAGAATATGAAAACAGCATGATGTAGGTACTTATGTTTGTAGGTTAAGTAGGTATCAAACTATTGAGTGAGATATTGTGTAGTGTTTACTGCCTTACAAATTGTATGAAACGATATCGTCACTAAATTAAATTTTTATTAAAATTGTTAAAAAAAGTTTGAGATGTACTACTACAGTGTTAATATTTATAGACCCTGCATACAAATCTCGCGTATCTTGGCATGATACTTTGTCGATATGTTAAGAGAATAAAATTCACTTGAACAAATCGACAGTGGTATAAATAAATGTGCTTATTTTTTTATTTTTATTTATAGTGAAAAAAGAACTTGCAAATCTAAATCATGTGTTGATTTCTCTTAACTTACATTTTTTGTAGAAAATAACAATATTTTTTTAAAAATAACACTTTTCCAAAAAAAAAATGACGCAAATGATTCAGGTCTCTACACATTATTAGAGAGTGAAAATAACATTTTCTACACAATCCCGACTCATCAATAAATGGTAAAAAGTTAATATCTTGGATCAATGCAAAATAAACAGACGACACTAACTTCTGATATTGATTAATTCATTGCCATTTTTTATTATGATAATAAAATGCATCCCTGAACTCTAAACACATAATATATAAACAATGACACAATTTAATATTACATCAGCGTTCTGATTGTCTACCTACCTATTAAAAGAAATCATACGATGGAATAAACCCATATTAAATAATGTTATAAAAATAGATTTTATACAAAATTGTTACAAATCCCACTTGGGTTTATCTATAATAATACTAAATGCATATGGGCTTAATATAAACTTGAATAATGACTAAACAAACTAAAATTAAATGAATATGTTTTTATAAGACAAAACGGTCAGTCGTCAGTACATAAAAAATATTGTTATAACTAAAAACAATTCTATTTATTAAAAAAGTATTTTAAATCTGAAATTCTAATACTATAAGTTATATCTATAATTAAAAGTAAACCACATTTTTTTTCTACATGGATTTTATTATGGGCGATAGGCCTATTTCGCCTTGTTAGGGCATTTACTAGCTTAGTAAAAGCCCTAACAAGGCGAAATAGGCCTATCGCCCATTGTAAAATCCATGTAGAACCAAAAAGTGGTTTACTTTTAATTATAGATATAACAAAATAAAAACTTCGTCGATCATCTAATACTATATTTGATAAAACTGGAGAATTTCATTTGGAATGTTTTATTTCACTCTGAAAGTCTCGGAATGAAAAAAATACCAAATCTTTGGCTGGGGAAAAAGGGTGTATTTTTGAAAACAGCCAAATAAAAAAGAAAAAAAAATGTAATGGCTACAGGAATATGGTTACATGAAAATTCTTCGAAACACAATTGTACGAATAACAATTTTTCGAAAATCAGTTATCAGATTGACAATTGTCCGAAAGCAAATTATTCGAACTAACATTTGTTGGAAAACCAATTAACCGAATTTAATATATTTTTGTGTCATTATGTTGCCTCCTTTGATATATTTGTTGCCAGTAAAATATATTCGATGAAGACTATTATTACTTGTTGTATTATTGTTGGGTACGTATGCTTGCACATTTTTAATAACTGATGTTTGACAGCGTGGGATAGCCTAGTTTGTACACCAGTTTATGTTTATCTAGTATTCACACCAGTTTAGTTATTTTATTTTAATATTATAGTTACTTTTTTAAATATATAATGCAACTGGCTCACGCCAGTCGCAATTATAACTACAAACAAACCTAACCAACCTATTTTTACCAAAGTTTTGTAGGTTTAGGTTTCAAAAAATAGGTGTACATCCTAGGATATCTGACAGCGCGGTGCGTCACCATGTTGTTTATTCCATAGATTTTTATTAAACATAATATACTATGTAGATGTAGTACTCCGTCCAAAAAGTGAGTCATTTGTTTTCGATTCATACAAAATTTGCTAACTACGACATCTAGTATATTATAATAAAAATCTATGGTTTATTCCTCTCACAATACTACCAACATGACGTCATAAAAATTCAAACAATTGTAAATTCTGATAATTGTGTGTTCGAAAAATTGTTTTTCAAAAAAATGTGATTCGAATAATTGCCATTCGTAAAATTGATTTTCGTAAAATTGAGCATTCGAATAATTGTTTTTCGAATAATTTTCCTGTCACCCAGGAATATTTATATCTATGTAATAAAATGAAAATGACCAAGATGTGCCAAAATCAGACATCAATCGGTGTCAAAATTATTTATTATTTTGATTAATATGATGTGGAAATTCCTTTATTCAGATATGATTAATAATTTTTATTGATTATATTAATAGACGGGCCAAAAGTTACGTAGTCAAGCTAACCCTTAAATATCTCCACACAAGCCAAGATCTAGAGGACTTGCATAAGCAATGAGTGGACAAACATATAAAAAGATTTGAGGAAGAAGGCCCTGATAGCGGAGATGACTCAGGGCCCTTATAGCGGAGATGACTCAGGGCCCTTATAGCGGAGATGACTCAGGGCCCTTATAGCGGAGATGACTCAGGGCCAAAAGAAAAACTTGAAGATTCCCTACCAGAAGGACCGAGTCCCAAATGAACTAGGAAGAGTCAAAAAATTAGATTTGTTTTGACAAACTTTATATTTTAATCTCAATAGAGACGAAGTTGGAATGTACATTATTTATATTAGAACTGGGATCCTACAGTGCTAACGACATGTAATCGACTAGTTTACGTGATTTTGAAAATTCTATATATATTTTTTTTGACAAACTCTTAAACATCTCAATAGAGACGAGGTTGAAATATTATAGAAGAACCAGGAACTCAAGGCACTTACAGGGTTTACGACCCTTCATCGGCTGATTTACGTGATCACTTTATGGCAACACAGAAGAACCCGTTTGATCTGCGCACGCATATGCCGACCGAGTTGTGGCCATCGACCGACCTCCCACTCAGTTCCCCTTCATTCGTTGCCTATCTGCCTCG
Source organism: Molanna angustata (assembly GCA_963576475.1). Classification (NCBI taxonomy): domain Eukaryota; kingdom Metazoa; phylum Arthropoda; class Insecta; order Trichoptera; family Molannidae; genus Molanna; species Molanna angustata. Next base: position 52,003,879 of record OY754965.1, on the reverse strand, counting down.
CTGATATAGACGTTAACAAAACGAAGCTCTCCGCGTCGCCGTCATATTACGATAGTCGATTTATTTAAAAGTAATTATTTAAAAAGTTAAAAATATTGTAAATTATACTCAATACTGATTATACTCAATAAACTGTAAGTAAACAACCACTTTCATTTTTTAATTTACCTAAAGACCATCCCCATAACTTCACCAATTATTGGTATTGGACACCAATTACTGGTGAATAATTGGTGAACGTTGCACAAGCGTATAAAGTGATGACGTTTCGCAAGCGTATAAAGTGATCACGTTGCGCAAGCGCATAAAGTGATCACGTTGCGCAAGCGCATAAAGTGATCACGTTGCACAAGTGCATAAAGTGATCACGTTACGCAAGCGCATAAATTGATCACATAAACTAGCCGATGACAGGTAGTAAACCCTGAAAATGCCTTGAGTTACTGGTTCTTCTATAATATTAAATAACCTCGTCTCTATTGAGATATAATTATACAAAATACAAAAAAATATAATTTGACTCCCAACAGGAAAAAAAACAATGATTGTGTAGGTATATGCAATTAAAAAAATATTCGAATCTATATGTTTTGTAAGGATACACGCATGTGTGGGGCTTCCTTTATAAGGTATTGCACACCCAAACACTTGGTGCTGGTTACACCATATTGTGGGATATGCCGTGATGGTATGAATGAAAATATATGTTGGGTTGCATTTATAAATAAGGTGAAAACACCATTAAGAAATTGGAATTGATAAGGCAATTCAATGACAAGGTATGATTGATGAACGTTGCAAGGTCTTAAAGTGATCTCTTAAACCAGCCGAAGCTGGCTGGGTGGAGTCATTGCCTATTGCAGAGTGCTTGGTGTGAACTGGAAAACTGCAGCTCTCATAGAAGATGATGGTTACTGATCTTGAAGGCAGTTAAGACCAAACAATGGTTCTGCAGCTGCGTTCCAGTCAGCGAGCTGCAATGTTTATATCCTTGAAGATTCGCGACAATGCACGAAGATCAACGAATCACAGCCCATCGCTGTCGATGCAGGGCAATGCACAGATATTCATTCATGCGTTAATCAATGAACTGAATAGAGCCACGTTAAATCTTAATTTATTGGTTGCGACCCACGACATCATGATTTAACTTATTATTTCATTGTATCTTTATTTTATTCCGAATATACCAGTGTTGATTATGTAAATTATATATCATCAATTATTAATATAATCATTTTGATTAAATAATTAGATAAAACAAATACCCCCAAAGTTCTAAGGCTATAGAGAAGTAAACCAGCCGATGATATGTAGGTCATAAGCCCTGTAGGTGTCTGATATACCGGTTCTCCTATAATATTCCAACTTTGTCTCTATTGAGATATAAAGTTTGTCAAAGAATATCATTGATTCTTCTCAGGGAAAATATCCAATGTTTGCATGTATAAAATATCCAATGTTTGCATGTATAAAATATCCAATGTTTGCATGTATAAAATATCCAATGTTTGCATGTATAAAATATCCAATGTTTGCATGTATAAAATATCCAATGTTTGCATGTATAAAATATCCAATGTTTGCATGTATAAAATATCCAATGTTTGCATGTATAAAATATCCAATGTTTGCATGTATAAAATATCCAATGTTTGCATGTATAAAATATCCAATGTTTGCATGTATAAAATATCCAATGTTTGCATGTATAAAATATCCAATGTTTGCATGTATAAAATATACATATTTGATTTAAAGTTAACTGTAAATGAATTTAGTAATATTTAACAAATATAATGCAGGTATGTATGTATGTTACCTATTGACGACTTGAACCTTGGCTCCAAGCAACTTGAGAGCTGCGGTGACCTGCCCCTCAAAGTCCTTCTGCATCTTGTGATAGTGGAGGAGAGCTTCAAAGTCAGATCCTCTTCTTCTTATCACCTGTTCCAGTTGAGCAGGACTCGCACCACGATGGCGGTTCCTTTAATAAAACAATAAATATATTATCATATGAAACATCTACCTGTAATTTAAATAGTTTTTATTCTAGTCCTGAACAGGGTGAGGTGCAGTACTACACAAACTATATTTTACAAACAAAATGTTAGAATAAAAGACTTTAATTTCTTCCAACTAACCAAATTACAAAGTATGACAAAATTATACAGGGTGTATCTTGAGGGATGGATCATCCGAAGCAAGGCAGTAGGGGTCCTTGTATGTTCAGCGATATTGGGTGGTTCAAAAGTTATTTAAACTTTTATAAAATTTGAATAAAATCGGATTTCATACTAACTATATCACTGTAGCTCTAAAGTTTTTTTCACATAAAAGAAGAAGTTTTTTCCACAAGTTATCTTAAAAACCACTACCATTCATAGAGAGCTAGCCCTGTAAATTTCATTCAGCTTTTGTTAGAGAATCATGTTGAAAAGTTCACTTAAATTATACGACTATGATAACTCAATATTTTTTCTTCAAGACAGAGACTTGTCAAATGTGTGATAAAGATTGGTTTAAATTATTTTTGTATTTAAGTGTATATGTTATGTTGTACATTTTATCAAATTAAGAAAACAACAAATTTTGTTAAATCAATTTCTTCTCCACTGGGGATTGAACCCAGGACGCCCACACTGAAGCCAAACGGCTTACCAACTGAACACGGCAGTCGACATGGATACATTCCTTATAAAACATATTCACTGAGTAATATAAATATTATGTGCAATTAATGTAAATTTTTACATTTCCCAGTTTATTACACATTAATTTATGTTAAATATTATGAATACCACAATTTCAAAACAATGACTTTGGAACTGTTTCTTTGTTAAAGTCAGTGTGGATATGTTATTAAACATTCCACATTATGTGAGTAACAATGTAGGTACCTATAGTTAGTTATACATACACATGATGATGATAACAAATCTTTAAGAGATGTAAATGACAATATAACAGTTTGATGTGTGCCTACAAGATATTACTCGTTACAACTGGCTAATGAGTTATTAATAAAATACATAATAATGGTTTTAACTATTTTTGTACAACATTTTATTTATCTACAGGGTCACTGATTATTAAACTGGATCAATTTAATAATTTTGAAACATGATAACGACCTCTATTATACTTCATTGACAAAATAGATACTTTATAACTCAATAGAGAGAAGTTATGATATATATTTATAGGAGAACTGGGAAATCAGACACCTACAGGGCTTACGACCTGTCATCGGCTGATTTACGTGATCATTGTAAGCGCTTGCCCAACATTCTCATTTTATGTTTTTTATTGACTTCACTTATTGATACAAATTTTAATAATTCTATATAATATGTTAAATGATATATTTGAAAACCTTGAAAATAATAAGTGTATATTTAATAAACTAGACAATAGCATAAAGAAAACATCACATCACAAATCCTTAAAAATTCTTACAAAAAATGGCCAATTTCTTCGGGCAGGCTCTATACTGATATTTACTTTTACTTCCTATATTTCATTTCTTTTATTTAGTCTAAAAATTTACTTTTTAATCTTTTTTTTTTAAACTACTTGAATGTAACATTTGTGCACCGTCTATGTGTAAATAATTTGTATACCCTATTGTGTAAAAGTAACAGCCCCAGAACAGGTCTTGCCTAGTGGAGTGTTACTTACTTAACCTAAATATGTAAAAATGTTTGTGTATTAATGATAAATAAAAAAAACCATCGCCATCTATGGGATAAATAATAATAAGTTATTTGTATAGCGCCGTTTAATGATTTAAGATCATACCAAGGGCGCTGATAGTTTAATGTTGTGTTGCTCTCTGAAACAAAGCTGTTTTTAGTCCTTTAGTGAAAGTGCTCTTGCTTTGAGCACTGCGGACATCTAGAGGCAGTGAATTCCACTTAATAGGACCCCTCACACTAAAGCATCGGGATGACGACAAAACTTATTTTCTGAAGTTTATATTGAGAAATGGTTTGTTAACAATGAAAGTCACAAATATTTATGTGAAGTGACAATGCTATCACATAGATATCATGGGGAAAATCCAACGTTATATATTATGTGATCATAAAATATTTTTGTCAGTATACAATATATTTTTAATAATACAAAATTCATATTGCGTCATTTTACAATAACAAAATCATTTCAAGGATGTTCTTGCTCAGTTATTGACTCATCAAAAACAAAATTAACTTAGGTTATATACTGAAAGCTTCAAGACTTCCTCCCACGTACAATAAAGGGTACTTTATTCCATTTGATAGATCTATTAGCACTAAAACTACAATCATAGCAAGCCTTTGCTCTTTTCAATACCCTAAAGACCCCCATTCACGACCGTGCCATCCTTCCAAATGGCTTGCCATCACTCCAAAATGCGCTTGTGAATGTAAAAACCCGCGCGGCCCAATTGGCCTGACACACCAAAATGGAATTCCAAACGATCGAAACTTCATAGTGCCGCGACAAACCGCGTGGCCCATCTTGTCGGTACGGCATGCTCGTGAGTGTGAAAACCAGCGGTACATTGTGCCGAGCTATTTGACACTCTCGTGAATGCGAAAATACAACATTTTCTCTTTGATTTTTTTTTAAATATAAACAAACCGCTATATAGCAGTTGTATAAAACTCATCATCAGAATTATAACTCATTTTTACTTAACAAATAAAAAAAAAAATAGAAATTATTAATGCGAAAGCGCCGACCGCTTGTGTATACTAATTTTGATGGCTCGATGGCGCGCCTGTGAGTGTGATGAAAATTTTACAATGCTCCAAATGGAGCGAAGCCGAATGACACGATCGTGAATGGGCTGCTTTAAGGCGACGGAATAGGCTCCGAGGTACTCTTGGATGCTCATTACGCCATACTCTTAAAAGTCAAGTCTCCAACAAAAATATATATTAGTCTTTCATTATTTGTTTAAACATTAGTCTAATACGCCTTTTGTTATTTTGTGTATTTTTTTCTTAGTATTTTCGATTTACATACACATTGGTACAAGCAAGTAAACAAGCCAAAAATGAACTTATAATTCTTGAGCGGTTCAGAGGTGACATCTGCGCGAAAGCATTGTCACCTCATGTATAAGTAGCCTTACTCTTGAAACTCGAATCCGATCCCAATTTCAAATTTTAATTTTGAACTTACATATATGTCGCCTGCGTACATTCAAATGAACGACTATTACTATTAAAACACACCTACCTACCGCATTCATTCTCCGTTACAAAGGTAGGTTCTTAGCGAGTCGGATCGTATTTGCAGTGGAGAGTAAGGCCGCTGGACTATTGCTTTCATTGTTTCACGATTAAAATATATAAAATTTGGATTGATAAGGAACTTAATAAGAAGGCATAATTGGTGAACATTGCGCAAGCTCATAAAGTCATCACGTAAATCAGCCGATAAGGCGTGTTTATTTTACTTTATCGATTATAGACTAAAGTACTCATTCGATTCTTTTCAAATTTTGCAAATTTGTATATCTGATACTCACTTAGACCCAATTAGATTTTGAAAGATATCGGAATAGTGCTTATTTTTTTTAACTGTCAAATATTTGAAATTTTTATTTTCAAATTAGTAAAAAGGCACATCACTTTCATAAAATGGCATTGAAGAATTATCAAGTTTTCGTAATAAAATATCTAAATAAAAAAATATTGAACAAACTCATTTCATAAAAATGTTGAATATTTCCATACAAAATTTTAATACTTTATAGAATGACTTGTTAGGTAGGAGTTTAGCCTTGGCCACAACCCACTCATATTTAAATGTTCTTACATTTTAAAATCATATAAACCAAAATATTTTACGTAAGGCTCAATTCAAATACACTAACTCGGGCACAGACGATTGTAACCTTTAAGGACGTACATTCTCAAACAACAGTTGCAAAGCTTGCATTTGACCCACCTACAATGTCTTACCCTGCGCCTTAAAAAGTTGATATTCTGTGATCCAGATGATCTCAATGTTAAATGTCTTTCTGAACGTACGTCCTTTGGACACAATTCTTGAATGTAGTACGAAGCTGTCATGCAGAACATTGCAGAACAAACAAGCACACTTTATACTTCACTTGCTCGGGACAATTCATCCAGTTCAGCTCGTTCACTCAAATAGATTCCATTAACTGGTTCATGCAAAATTGTGATTATCATCAACGTAACAAATTTCTCATTAATTTTTTTATTAAGTTGCGTTAGTGAAAAGTTTGGCTACATTTATTTGTTGGGGGGCTTGTGGCGTGATGTAATAAAATATGCTTATGACGTAACTAAAGTCAGATAGTCACATTTTTCTTCACAACAATAACACATTTATATAGGTACCTACATTTGCAATAACAATAATACGTGTCGGAGAAAAATGTCACAAACATAAACATAATATTTTGGGTAAATTTTATCACAGTACGGTCTGACCGTATGAACTCAGTGACTTTCTTATCGGACCGTAAAATTTATTATGATGACCAACTAACATGTAGGTGTCTCCATTCTAGAACTTTCCAAAAAAAGTGGAATTATATTATATAATTAACCTTAACAGACTGAAGATTAATATGGCAAAGTCACATGGCCCGGTATTTAACTTGGCCCTGAAATCATGGGAATCAGCAATCCAAGTTAAAAATTAAGGGGAGATGAAATTTTATTTGAGTATTACAGTGCAATATGAAACGTCAGTTTCGTAATCTTCAACTAGACATATTTCATGTTTTCTGTAGTAATAACCATCTGTCTATAACGCATCTGTCAAATTGTCAATAACCTTAAATGATACGTGACGCGAAGTTGTGACTAAATAGTATTTAATTATAATAATACAGCATTATTTTATTTGTTTCATTACACAACATTGTTCTTTTTCATTTTTATATACCTTTTATTTAATTAAAATCAATTATTTTAGGGACAAAATGTATGTATATTTTTCAGATGGATCAGGAACTAAGTGATGATGGTAAAATAATATCTTATGTAGAACATCTAAGAATACACATTATATATATAGAAACAGGATGGATCATTTTAGAAAGTGGGATGAAAAAACATTGCAATTATAAAGTTTTAAAATGCGTACCTGACATTTCAATATGGCTGACAGTCTGTTTCATTTGTTGTCAGGCAATACATTATCATGTATGTAAGAAAATAGAAAATAAATATTAAATACATGAACCACTTCTATATTGTCTTTTATTACCAGCAAAAATAAATCATGATTATTATTATGCATAGTTATTTGTCGTAAAATGAAATAAAGAATTAAAGAGTACGACGATTAGTGCACCATCTGGAAATAAAAGACTAGAAATAATACTTAGCTCAAGATTAAGATACGCGATCCGCCAAAAACGTTGAGTTAAATATTTGTCATTTAGTGACGTATTTAAGGGAAGATTACGTACTGAAAGACGCAATATTTTTGTTAAACTCTCAAGGGCCAACTCAAATACCAGGCGCATAATAATCAACGTGAAATAAATTCAGATGGACACATTCCAAGGATGTATTAGAACCTCGTTTTAAGAGCATATACCGTTCCAAAAATATACTTTAAAACACTCAAATACCAAAGCAAAGAGACAAATGAACTATTATTATAGTATTGATTGTCCCCAATATTGTATTGAACCCTAATCTGTTTCAGTTAGTCATCTTTTAGTTTGTTAAAAGATAAGTTCCTACTAATTGAGATAGTCATTCATTCTTTTTGAAAAAACAAATATAAACAAAATACCCTTCAGCTCAGATTTCGGTAAGTATATTTTAATTTCAAGTTCAGTATATTTTTCAAACAAAATTATACAAAGACGTGTGACCATTATAAATCGGGCAGAAAATATGTATGACAATATGAAGGTAAGTATAATACTAACTGTTCAAACTCATATCTGGTGACCTTGGACACCAAAAGACACTTCCCAAAAGGCACCTCTTTAACGTTCTCTGTACTGAGACATCTTCTCTGATCTCCAACATCTGAAACAACAAGATATATTATTAAATTAAGATTTCTTATGATAAATAAGAAAAGATTTTTTTCAATGACAGCAGATATTGCCTCTTATGCTTGAACAATCGACGAGCATGTATGAGACGATGCATGGATGTAAAGGAAGCCAGGAATGTGTGCAAAAATAGAGGAGAATGACACTCGGTTATCTCTGCTTACCCTGTAAGGGACATGGCATGATATGTATGTATGTATGTATGCAAGAGCAGACGTGTATTTTGTAAGAAAAAACAAATTTATACAGAAAAAGCCAGTGATATATTATAAAAATAAGCCACTCGGCATCCGGGTGGCCGAGCACTGGAGTCTTCTAATTTGATGGTGTTCCGGACACGGAAAGTAAGTAAGTAGGTGTATATAAAAATAATAGATACGTTACTAGTCTTTAAATTCGGTTTGTAAAAAGTCGGGCGTATACCTCACTTTAGTTGCACGTAATATATATAGTCAAAATGCCATCTTGTGTGACGAAAACATGTATAAATTGCATTAGAACTGTGAAGGAACGACCGATATATATATATATATATTAGATATATTTCATGCTGCATTCAATAACTCATATATATATTTTTGATAGATATTTTTATTTTGAGTAAACGAGAGAGTAGTTAGTAGTTAAGTCATATTCCCTTATAGGTTAATAGAGGTATTCTGTTATTGTATTCACTTTTTCACACATCATAACTTAATATAAGTTCGTCTCTTTCACAGTCATTATTACATGTACAATGGAGTAAATCTGTTTCAATTCAATCAACTTGAAACAGATTTGAAACTGGCCACTGAATATAATGAATTCAAAAGAAAAATAAAAAATAAAATAAACTTATTGAATTTGACTGATTTTTAAATAATATTAACTTCTTATTGTATAGATAATAATTATGGATTATATTATTTTGTGATTTTTGTTTTTAAATGTCTCTTTACACACGAGTGCTTGCACTTTGGTAAAGGGAAATAAGTTTTAACTTATTGTATATCTTTTTCTATATTTTTTTATTGTTTTTTTCTTTTTTGATATATGTATTATAAATTTAATCAAATAAAAAAAATTATAATATGATTGCGCTGGAGTAAAAGAAAAAATGTTGTGTCTAGTATTGTACTATCTCTTTCTCACTTAATGTACTTAGTCTGTCGTGTGTGCTCTTTCTTGGTGATATTGTAAGAATGCGTTAAACTGTACCATTTTTGTAGAGCGTTTTGTACTCATATAACTTTATATTAAATGTCATTGGAAAAAGCCACCTCTCTCAGATAGAGTTATCCCACGATATCTTAGATAAATCCCACGATATCTTAGATACATCCCACAATATCTTAGATACATCCCACGATATCTTAGATACATCACACGATATCTTAGATACATCCCATCCCACGATATCTTAGATACATCCCACGATATCTTAGATACATCCCACAATATCTTAGTTACATCCCACGATATCTCAGATACATCCCACGATATCTTAGATACATCCCACAATATCTTAGATACATCCCACGATATCTTAGATACATCACACGATATCTTAGATACATCCCACAATATCTTAGATACATCCCACGATATCTTAGATACATCACACGATATCTTAGATACATCCCATCCCACGATATCTTAGATACATCACACGATATCTTAGATACATCCCACTATATCTTAGATACATCCCACTATATCTTAGATACATCCCACAATATCTTAGATACATCCCACGATATCTTAGATACATCACACGATATCTTAAATACATCCCATCCCACGATATCTTAGATACATCCCACGATATCTTAGATACATCCCACGATATCTTAGATACATCACACAATATCTTAGATACATCCCATCCCACGATATCTTAGATACATCCCACAATATCTTAGATACATCCCACGATATCTTAGATACATCACACAATATCTTAGATACATCCCACAATATCTTAGATACATCCCACGATATCTTAGATACATCACACGATATCTTAGATACATCCCATCCCACGATATCTTAGATACATCACACGATATCTTAGATACATCCCACGATATCTTAGATACATCCCACAATATCTTAGATACATCCCACGATATCTTAGATACATCACACGATATCTTAGATACATCCCATCCCACGATATCTTAGATACATCCCACGATATCTTAGATACATCCCACGATATCTTAGATACATCCCACAATATCTTAGATACATCCCACGATATCTTAGATACATCACACGATATCTTAGATACATCCCATCCCACGATATCTTAGATACATCCCACAATATCTTAGATACATCCCACGATATCTTAGATACATCACACGATATCTTAGATACATCCCATCCCACGATATCTTAGATAAATCACACGATATCTTAGATACATCCCACGATATCTTAGATACATCACACAATATCTTAGATACATCACACAATATCTTAGATACATCCCACGATATCTTAGATACATCACACAATATCTTAGATACATCACACAATATCTTAGATACATCCCACGATATCTTAGATACATCACACAATATCTTAGATACATCCCACGATATCTTAGATACATCACACAATATCTTAGATACATCACACAATATCTTAGATACATCCCACGATATCTTAGATACATCACACAATATCTTAGATACATCACACAATATCTTAGATACATCACACAATATCTTAGATACATCACACAATATCTTAGATACATCCCACGCTATCCAAGAGTCCAAAAAATGTATAAAATTGAATCTAGGGAACACATTTTATTCTAATTAATGTTTGCCATCTAGAGAAAGTTTGTATATCTAAAGAAAGAATTTCAACTTACCCGAATTGAAAAGCAAGATTCTATGAAATATTTCATTCATCGGGCACAGTCGACTTGTGCCCGGAGAACCCATACGATTCACGCTACCGTCCGCTGCCACCGCAGCTCACCGTACACGCTGAATGTATGCCGATTTCAAGCAAAACGGGGCAGTGCCCGCGAAGGATTACAGTATATTTACATTCCTTCATATTTTGTTGTTCATTGCGATGGTCGATTAGCAGTTGTATGTAATTCCTTGAGGCTAACATAATTGATATCATAATATTACATAGTTTAAACTATAAATTATCCGAAATATACATATTAGTATTATTCTTTAATTAAAGTATTTGATTTCATAATATTACAAAAAAACAAACAAAATTTATATCAGACAAAAATAATGTAAAATCAGGAAGTAGTCTTGCGGCTACTGAAAAAAGTAATTTTTCAAATTTGTATGATCAAAATTTACTAGCTGTCACAATTTATTTTATAATTTATCGATGCAATTTATTATAAACGTTATTAACAACCAAAAACAGCATTAATGATCAGGTTTACGTTTTAATTTCCGACATACAAAAGAATTATGGAAAACACTGATAATTTTAATGTACGAAAACAATATTGTACTGCCTTCTGCTTCCAGTTGAAAGTTAATTTCTCTTTAGGTAAAATTATATTTTGAGCCACTCTAAGATTTAAGGTCACCAGCCACCACTGATCCCACGATATCTTAGATACATCACACAATATCTTAGATACATCACACGATATCTTAGATAAATCCCACGATATCTTAGATACATCCCACGATATCTTAGATACATCACACGATATCTTAGATAATCCCACGATATCTTAGATACATCACACGATATCTTAGATACATCACACGATATCTTAGATACATCCCACGATATCTTAGATACATCACACGATATCTTAGATACATCACACGATATCTTAGATACATCACACGATATCTTAGATACATCACACGATATCTTAGATACATCCCACGATATCTTACAATACATCCCACGATATCTTAGATACATCACACGATATCTTAGATACATCACACGATATCTTAGATACATCCCACGATATCTTAGATACATCCTACGATATCTTAGGTACATCCCACGATTTTTTTCCAACATGAGAGAGTATAAAACCTAATAAGGAATAAAGTATATAATTTATATACAAATATTACTTCTTCTCTTGCTTCTGTGGTTTCAAGTGGGGGGTGTCTCTAGTGAGGCTGATCTCCCGCTTTCCCTTCATCCTTTTGGATGAAGGGAAAGATTTGTCATCCTTTATGTGACAAATCTTGGTAGATGTTGTCTATATGGTATCCCATGCAGAGACACACCATTTTTTTTTTTTTATTTCCATATTATTTCTTAAAAAAAATAACACATCCAAGACTAGCATATTAGAAAGTCGCTTGACTTCTGTGCCGGTGTCCTGAGTTAGATTTCCAGTGTTGATTGTCAGCAAGATTGATGATAGAAGTGTATGACATTTAATTCTCTCTGCCTATTCCATTTGGAACGTGGGATCATGGTATATGCAGCATGTAGCTACATTCTTGTTAGTTTTCCACGAGATGAAGCAGAAAGAATTTTAAAAATGTAATTGAGAGAGATCCAATTGACTGTCGGCTATTTTTGTATTTGCATTCTGCCAACAATATTTTACAATCTATTTATCTTCGCGTCTAATCATTTAAACAGGGTTTTTTTTTAATTTACGATGCTTGTTTATCAAACGGATAGAATGGTGTTTGTCTATTTGAGAAGACAGACATAATATAATATTTATATACCATCATGCCTTATCCCTCATGAGGTAGACAGAAACATTCATCATTTAAATTTTGTTTATGGAATGAAAATACTTAATAGAATTCCGTTTTAATGTCATATTTATATTTTATATCTATATAATATTAATTTTTCAAATAAATAAAAAAAATATATTTATACTAGCGTATTTGTATTTATTAGCTTGTTTAGGAAATATAAGAATAACCCATGAAGTTATTAATATAAGAATAACCCATGAAGTTATTAATATAAAAATAACACATGAAGTTATTAATATAAGAATAACCCATGAAGTTATTAATATAAGAATAACCCATGAAGTTATTAATATGAGAATAAGCACACAATCATGGCATATCTGACAGTGTAGAGTAACCAGCTAGAGGCCTGCGGGTGTACATTACCTTATAAATGGAAGCACGACACATATGTGTATACCTACAAATCAGTCTCGCCTTAACTATAAAAGGCAACATGAATGGGTGCTGAACTATGTAAGATTTTATTTTACCTGATGTATTTTCCATTACCCAACTCTTAAGCAACACCAGAATACGATAATAGAAAAATTTCATCAAAATCGGTCCAGCCCTTTAGGAATTCAGTGACATACACAATACACACATACAGAAGAATTATATATTTAAAAGATATCAATATTTGAAGTGAAAACTTCAGACGCTTTTTAAGTAAACTGTTGAAAATGTTGCATAGTTTCTAATTGGTTAACATTTATTCCAAATAAGTATTTAGTGATGAAATGTAAATAACTAGTACTTAAAAATGAATGCACTGCTCGCATAAAGACTAGATAATTTTATTTGAATTCAATTGTAAAGTCTTATTTTATGGTTTATAGCAAACACCTTGAGTATGTCATGTGGGGTGCGCAGAGAGCATATTAGTGTTTTTTGCATGGTAGATATATGCGGAAGCCATACCATCTGTGTAAATAATGAAGATTCAAATATTTGTTAAGCAATTAGGTACTTTATGAAAACATTTTTAAAATAATTTTATTATTATATATAAATATTATGTTCGTAACCAGATAAATACAAAACGTAAAACTACAAAATAATTATAATGCTTAGTTAATAACTAGTATGAATTAAAGATATATATAGACTGGATTACCTTGGTCAAAGAATGTGAATAATAACACTAGGGAAAGTTGCAAAACTAACATGCTGTTTACAATTTCATTTCAATGATAAATAAAAATCACCTCACCTTTAGGAATTCGCCGAAGCAACGTTATTAACCACTTCATAAGTCGGTCTCTTTTTACATTCACGCGATTTAAATTGAAACCAACACTATTTTTAAAATAAATGAGTCGAAAGTCCGAACACACTTACCGGTTAACACTAAGTGGTACGTACAGATTTATCTGGAGCTAAACTGAGCTAAACAATCACAAGTTTTAACTTTACAATATGCTTATATATTATGTCAATATTTGTATTAAATGTAGGTAATTCATCACAGTTTGTTCGGCAATAAATAATAGTTCAACGTGTATCCTACCGCAAACGTGACCACAGAACACATATACAAGTGACAGATATGAACGCGACAAACAATAAGACATATGACCTAATAGAATGATGAACAAAAACCTAACCTATTCATAGAACGTCAAAGTCTTTTATGGATTTTGTATTTTGCGACTTACAACATTTTTGCACATTTTATTAATGAAATCATTTTTACCGACGGTGTTTCATTCGAACCATGCATTCGAGAAAAGAGATTTCATTCGAGAATCCAAATGGTTCGATTCTGTGATTTTTAACAAAATCAGTAAACTGTATTATGATTAATAAAAAGCCGTACAGATGGCGTAACAAAAGAATAATTTATATTCAAGTTGAGAGAATTTTAACACGAAGTACACGAAGTTGATTTTACATTTCTTTCTGAATTTACTTTTTTTTGTTATTCTTCAAAAAAAAGAAATGTATTATTTACATTTAACATGCTTCCAAATTTTCATTAATATTTTAGTACCGATATTCTTAGTATTTTTATTAATTTTCTTTTAATAATAGAAGAAGTATAGAATAAATCGAATTATTGATTAATCGCAAACGATATATCCATTGAACGGTGTTATTATCTATTGTAAAAAAAAATACAAGATTGTTTTTTTATTATATTAATTTATTACTCTGCGATATGTACTGTTTTATTTCATGTATTACATACGATTACAATTCACGATGATAATTGTTTATTCATTCATTGTTTAATAAATTCATGACTCGAGTGAAAGTCAGTTGGTGCAGTTTCTTTATGAAAGTCCGAACAATGCATTTTCGTATTTGCCGGGTAGGTTGTCCATATGTTCCAGTTCCAAATTTATTGTTTTGAGCATGCGTATTAGTGACGCGGCAGCAACGTACGTTGAATGTTTCTGTCGTTTTGTGCAATTTGGATACATTTTTTACGATTTTAAACGAGTCTCAATTAATGTTATAATTTATAGTTGATTGTTGAAACGAATAAGCAATGCACCTGTGCAAGTGTCGGTAGTGATTACACAGTGACTTTCCTTAAATTAATCAAAAATATCGCCGGTTTCTGTTTAGGTTAGGTCTGGATGTGACTAATTTTAGTCTGTCACTTTATTTGTATTATGCAAAAATTATTTATAGACTATCCTCTTTATGAAACAAATCTGTGAATGTGTTGTTGTTTTACTGTATAATATTTAAATTATTCCACAGTGAAAGAAAGTGAATGTAGACTTTGGATTATATTAATCAACAATGGGTTTAATTATTTCAAGATTTCGGGTAAGATAATATTTTCATTATAAACTATATCGTAATAACATTGTGTGTACACACATATCTTTACTTCAATTGTATATAATTGATTTTTTTTAATCCATAATGCAATTAATTTAATTACACGTAAATGAGCACTGACAAGTTCATAAATTATACATAAGTCATGCAATGAAAAGGGTAGGCAGAAAACCTGATTTCCATACAATCCTATAAGAGACATTGCTATTTCATATTTCGCGTATTTAACAACATCACAAAGATAATATTATTTTTGAATAAACACAATAACATCTGTGCGATCAATATGCCATGTCAATTGTAATGTTAACAGAACAGAATTGAATACCACGCATTTCAGTCTTGACAAACATCCATCATCTGTTATTCAAGATCATAGAATAATAATAGTATAGAATACTCTTTAGCTTGCAGTAAACGCGACTGCTTTATGTTGACTAATTTGGTCAACATTATGCTACAAGCATTCAGTAATCATTTGGCCGTCTGTGTGATACGTTCTCCAAATAGGGAATTTTTTAACTGCTTGCAAAATTATTTACGCAGTCATAACGAGTAGTACTATACGAACAATGTCTACCAGTAGAGTCATACATATATTGACACGAGCCGGCCAATAAAACGGCTTCACTTTTTC
This sequence comes from Molanna angustata, assembly GCA_963576475.1. Lineage (NCBI taxonomy): Eukaryota > Metazoa > Arthropoda > Insecta > Trichoptera > Molannidae > Molanna > Molanna angustata. The sequence goes on along the minus strand of OY754965.1, from coordinate 51,987,687 downwards.
AGCGAGGTATTGTATGGGAATGAGTATTCTATAGTTTTATTATTATTCTATGTTCAAGATATAGTTTATGACCACTATGTCCTTGTATGGGAATGAGTATTCTATAGTTTTATTATTATTCTATGTTCAAGATATAGTTTATGACCACTATGTCCTTGTATGGGAATGAGTATTCTATAGTTTTATTATTATTCTATGTTCAAGATATAGTTTATGACCACTATGTCCTTGTATGGGAATGAGTATTCTATAGTTTTATTATTATTCTATGTCCAAGATATAGTTTATGACCACTATGTCCTTGTATGGGAATGAGTATTCTATAGTTTTATTATTATTCTATGTTCAAGATATAGTTTATGACCACTATGTCCTTGTATGGGAATGAGTATTCTATAGTTTTATTATTATTCTATGTCCAAGATATAGTTTATGACCACTATGTCCTTGTATGGGAATGAGTATTCTATAGTTTTATTATTATTCTATGTTCAAGATATAGTTTATGACCACTATGTCCTTGTATGGGAATGAGTATTCTATAGTTTTATTATTATTCTATGTTCAAGATATAGTTTATGACCACTATGTCCTTGTATGGGAATGAGTATTCTATAGTTTTATTACTATTCTATGTTCAAGATATAGTTTATGACCACTATGTCCTTGTATGGGAATGAGTATTCTATAGTTTTATTATTATTCTATGTTCAAGATATAGTTTATGACCACTATGTCCTTGTATGGGAATGAGTATTCTATAGTTTTATTATTATTCTATGTTCAAGATATAGTTTATGACCACTATGTCCTTGTATGGGAATGAGTATTCTATAGTTTTATTATTATTCTATGTTCAAGATATAGTTTATGACCACTATGTCCTTGTATGGGAATGAGTATTCTATAGTTTTATTATTATTCTATGTTCAAGATATAGTTTATGACCACTATGTCCTTGTATGGGAATGAGTATTCTATAGTTTTATTATTATTCTATGTTCAAGATATAGTTTATGACCACTATGTCCTTGTATGGGAATGAGTATTCTATAGTTTTATTATTATTCTATGTTCAAGATATAGTTTATGACCACTATGTCCTTGTATGGGAATGAGTATTCTATAGTTTTATTATTATTCTATGTTCAAGATATAGTTTATGACCACTATGTCCTTGTATGGGAATGAGTATTCTATAGTTTTATTATTATTCTATGTTCAAGATATAGTTTATGACCACTATGTCCTTGTATGGGAATGAGTATTCTATAGTTTTATTATTATTCTATGTTCAAGATATAGTTTATGACCACTATGTCCTTGTATGGGAATGAGTATTCTATAGTTTTATTATTATTCTATGTTCAAGATATAGTTTATGACCACTATGTCCTTGTATGGGAATGAGTATTCTATAGTTTTATTATTATTCTATGTTCAAGATATAGTTTATGACCACTATGTCCTTGTATGGGAATGAGTATTCTATAGTTTTATTATTATTCTATGTTCAAGATATAGTTTATGACCACTATGTCCTTGTATGGGAATGAGTATTCTATAGTTTTATTATTATTCTATGTCCAAGATATAGTTTATGACCACTATGTCCTTGTATGGGAATGAGTATTCTATAGTTTTATTATTATTCTATGTTCAAGATATAGTTTATGACCACTATGTCCTTGTATGGGAATGAGTATTCTATAGTTTTATTATTATTCTATGTTCAAGATATAGTTTATGACCACTATGTCCTTGTATGGGAATGAGTATTCTATAGTTTTATTATTATTCTATGTTCAAGATATAGTTTATGACCACTATGTCCTTGTATGGGAATGAGTATTCTATAGTTTTATTATTATTCTATGTTCAAGATATAGTTTATGACCACTATGTCCTTGTATGGGAATGAGTATTCTATAGTTTTATTATTATTCTATGTTCAAGATATAGTTTATGACCACTATGTCCTTGTATGGGAATGAGTATTCTATAGTTTTATTATTATTCTATGTTCAAGATATAGTTTATGACCACTATGTCCTTGTATGGGAATGAGTATTCTATAGTTTTATTATTATTCTATGTTCAAGATATAGTTTATGACCACTATGTCCTTGTATGGGAATGAGTATTCTATAGTTTTATTATTATTCTATGTTCAAGATATAGTTTATGACCACTATGTCCTTGTATGGGAATGAGTATTCTATAGTTTTATTATTATTCTATGTTCAAGATATAGTTTATGACCACTATGTCCTTGTATGGGAATGAGTATTCTATAGTTTTATTATTATTCTATGTTCAAGATATAGTTTATGACCACTATGTCCTTGTATGGGAATGAGTATTCTATAGTTTTATTATTATTCTATGTTCAAGATATAGTTTATGACCACTATGTCCTTGTATGGGAATGAGTATTCTATAGTTTTATTATTATTCTATGTTCAAGATATAGTTTATGACCACTATGTCCTTGTATGGGAATGAGTATTCTATAGTTTTATTATTATTCTATGTTCAAGATATAGTTTATGACCACTATGTCCTTGTATGGGAATGAGTATTCTATAGTTTTATTATTATTCTATGTTCAAGATATAGTTTATGACCACTATGTCCTTGTATGGGAATGAGTATTCTATAGTTTTATTATTATTCTATGTTCAAGATATAGTTTATGACCACTATGTCCTTGTATGGGAATGAGTATTCTATAGTTTTATTATTATTCTATGTTCAAGATATAGTTTATGACCACTATGTCCTTGTATGGGAATGAGTATTCTATAGTTTTATTATTATTCTATGTTCAAGATATAGTTTATGACCACTAAGTATGTCCTTAAAAAAACTGCTGATTTAATATTGTTTCTTTATCATCTGTTTTTCGTTTGATCATACCATGTGACCAAAACACATTGATGTGATTTTGCAATATAATTACATTTATTTTATATAATTATACATAAGTACCTAGTCATTATTTCTTACCTTATATTATTTTATTTGTCACCCTCGTGTCAGTAATACCAGTTTCAACTGCATCTTAGCTGCGTCTAAGACTGACATGCTTTGATCATTATTATTTATAATACAACTTGCTCACGGAAGTCACATAAATTACAAACTATCCTATAGGTCATTCGTCCTTTTCCTCATGACTGAGGATAGCGGTTGCAGTCCGTCGCCACACGTATTGCCCGCTTCCATGCCAATCTGTTTTGGGCTGAACGCAGAGCACCAGTCACCGAAGACCCCATTGTGGACTTAACCAAATCGCTCCATCTGGTCGGTGAGCGACCACGAGATCTCTGTCCCTCCACGCTGCCCATCACAACAAGCTTCTCGAGGCAGTCTGGTTCCCTTCTGGCAATGTGTCCAAAGAATTGAAGGATACGTCTGTAACATATCGTTGATAAACGATCCTCGATCCTTAGCTCGTCTAGAATTGACACATTGGTTCTTCTGGCTGTCCATGAGATGCGCAACATACGCCTCCAGCACCACCACATTTCGAAAACATCGATCCTCTTTCGCTCTGACTCCCATAGGTATATCTTATAGGTACCTACCTATATTTTATTAAATTTAAAGAACTTGATATGATACACAATGGTTCTGTACCTAATGTGTTCGGAGTAACAGTCACTATTAAAAATGATAAAAATATTTTAAAAGTCGACTGCAACATAGTTTCTGGCAATAACTTGAGAATTTTCATTGTGGATGGGGGCAGTTTGCACGTATACCAACCAAACAAAAAAAAAACAGAAATTTTCCATTTAAGTTATTTGTTTCCTTCTCTACCTGATATGTATTTATTATTTTTATTTTTTATCATATGTACCTATTTATTTATTTATGTAATACATACATTACATTAAAAGTGTACAATGGGGAGCTTTTTGATATATGGCAATATTTTCCAACGAACCATATCCTCTCCTTATGTTTTCCTATCATTGCTATGAGGACTGAAAACAGCTTTGTTTAGTAGAGCAACATAAAGGCCCCCATTTATGATCGTGACATCCTTCCAAATGGCTTGCTATCACTCCAAAATCCGCTCGTGAATGTCAAATCCCGCGCAGCCCAATTGGCCTGACACATCAAAATGGAATTCCAAACAATCGAAACTCTGTAGTACCGCGAAAACGGCGCGGCGCATCCTGTCAGTAAGGCATGCTCGTGAGTGTGAAAACCAGCGGTACATTGTGTCATCTCATTGCGCCGAGCTGTTTGACACTCTTGTGAATGCGAAAATACAACATTTTCTCTTTGTTTTTTTCTATTTATATATAAACAAACCGCTGAATAGCAGTTGTATAAAACTCATCATCAGAATTTTAACTCATTTTTTCGCGCTTGGAATGATCCTGAATCATTAAACGGCGCTATGTAAATTGCGTTTAGTTACTTTGGTTATAAATCCCTAGGGTTAAAATAAAAGAACTTCTGCATAGGTTTTTGAATGCAGCATTGTTTGCATCCTATTCGATTTGTTTGCGCAGGGGAGTAAAGTAACAGTCGGAGGTTGGTGGGTGAGTGTGACTAAAGTCATGGCCCCTTAAACCTGTGGCTCGCCTATTCTGACTTCTCTTGTAAATTTAGGTTATAAATATATTTTGTTTGGACACAAGTCTTTTTTATATTTGAATCATCAAATATTGTGTATGAATACACCAAAATGTCTAAATATACCCACTAAATATACAAAATGTGATAAATATACCCACACGCATCCCAACAACAAGATTAAAATTTAGGTATTTTATCCTTAAATTATTAGAACTAGTTGCATGTGTATATAAAACATGTAGGTACATATATGTCAGGATAGGATAGTATGGTGGTCAATCTATTTTTCATACCCAGAATATGACCCCAGCATGATGTAGGTACCTATGTTTGTAGATGAAATAGGTATCAAACTAATGAATGAGATATTGTGTAGTGTTTACTGCCTTACAAATTGTATGAAGCGATGTCGTCACTAAAGTCAATCAGATGTACTACTATAATGCTGATATCTTTTATAGAAAATTAAATTATCTATTTGGAGTGTTTCGGCTTTTTTCGATATTTTTAAAAACTTTGGAAATATAGGCAGTTAAACACATAAACTTTTCATAAAAGATTTTTTTGAAAAAACCAATTTGAGATTTTGTATTTGTCTATGTTCATACCAATTTTAGGTGTTCTAGCTTTTATGGTTTCTGAGATATATGGAAAAATAAAATAAAATTCAAAAGTTGATAACCCCTGACTGAAACAATAATTCAAAATTCGGAGTATAAAAGTTTTGTAGGCCTGTAATTATCTATATATTCTGAAATTTTGGGCTCTGTAAATTGTAATTGAGCGGATCAAAAGTTATAAGGGGGGAGGGGACACACAGACATACAACACATAAAATGTTCTACTTCAAATTCTGAATCCATTCATATATATAGAACATACAAGTATGCTACGAAGCCTCTAAGTTGGTGTTTTTGGAATGCAAAACGTCCACTACACCATACAATATGTTCCGCCATACACGCGTCTTGGCTTAATACTGTTTATTCATTCAATGAATTAATTTTTCTTGAACGAATCGACAGTTTTAATATTCCTTCAGTTTCCTAAATATTCAATTAAAGCCAAAGCTACAATTCTTGTGCCATTTTAATCGTAAACCCAATTATTTAGTCAAACAAAACGTCAAATTGTTATCCAACTGTCGATTTCTTCAAGAGAATTTTATATTCTCTTAACATATCGACAAAGTATCAAGCCAAGATATGCAAAATTTGTATGCAGGGTCATTTTTCACAGTTTTTCCAACTTTGAAGACAAAAAACACCAACATAGAGGTTTCACAGCATATACATATGTTCCATATATGGATTTACTCGGAATTCATTAGTACCTATATATATATATATATATATATATATATATATATATATATATATATATATATATATATATATATATATATATATATATATATATATATATATATATATATATATATATATATATATATATATATATATATATATATATATATATATATATATATATATATATATATATATATATATATATATATATATATATATATATATATATATATATATATATATATATGTTATAATATTTTTATCTCGGTTTTCCCGTGTCAGTAGGTCTTGACTAAGACCATTTGTCTTCCGACGTTTCGCCTGAATATCACCAGGCATTTTCAAGGACTTAACGAAAAGCACGCGCGCGACACACGTCTACTCACACTGAAAGCTCACCGTCAAGACGGTGAGCTTTCAGTGTTAGTAGACGTGTGTCGCACGCGTGCTTTTCGTTAAGTCCTTGAAAATGCCTGGTGATATTCAGGCGAAATGTCGGAAGACAAATGGTATTAGTCAAGACCTACTGACACGGGAAAACCGAGATAAAAATATTATAACATATTTCACCCGTGAAAACATCAAATATAACATATATATATATATATATATATATATATATATATATATATATATATATATATATATATATATATATATATATATATATATATATATATATATATATATATATATATATATATATATATATATATATATATATATATATATATATATATATATATATATATATATATATATATATATATATATATATATATATATGTGATGGGATAGTTTTTCTGCATTAAACACATGCTAGGTATGTGTGTGGAAGCAGAATGCAGCAGACAGAAGTACGTACTCATAGGTATCCTTGAAGAGATCTCAAGCAGAGATAGAGGGATGGAGAGAGATTTGTGTATGAAGACAAGGAAGACCACAAGACATTCCTACAGGGCTTACGACCTGTCATCGGCTGGCTTAAGTGATCACTTTGCACCATGGCAACATTCACCAATTAAATGTCTTACAGTGAATGTCTTCCTTGTGATAATCGAAAAGTTGAAAGTTGTATATATCTAGTCAATTCAAATCTGTTTACAAGTGAGTTCTAAGCGTCCATCTGTCGGATGAGACACAAACTAATTTCTGCTGTCATTCTTTTTGTTGAAACATTGAGAAATGTCATTTCCTCGGCCATCTTTCGAAAGCTTCGAGGTTTTGGACTACAGATATCACTGTAGATCGACAAATTATGACACCTCCTTTATTTTATTGAAAAATCGCTAGAATATTGTACTACAGATCTATACAGATTGCAATAGAATATTGTACTACAGATCTATACAGATTGCAATAGAATATTGTACTACAGATCTATACAGATTGCAATAGAATATTGTACTACAGATCTATACAGATTGCAATAGAATATTGTACTACAGATCTATACAGTTTGCAATAGAATATTGTACTACAGATCTATACAGATTGCAATAGAATATTGTACTACAGATCTATACAGATTGCAATAGAATATTGTACTACAGATCTATACAGATATATATATATATATATATATATATATATATATATATATATATATATATATATGCAAAACAAGAAAAACCTTAAAGTTAACATATATATATATATATATATATATATATATATATATATATATATATATATATATATATATATATATATATATATATATATATATATATATATATATATATATATATATATATATATATATATATATATATATATTTTAAAACCCATCTAGAGACCTTCCCACGTCGACTCAATAGTAGTCCATTGTGGTAATCATTAGTATGTAGAACTCATTTCATTTCAATTTCATTTCATATATATATGTATATATATATATATATATATATATATATATATATATATATATATATATATATATATATATATATATATATATATATATATATATATATATATATATATATATATATATATATATATATATATATATATATATATATATATATATATATATATATATATATATATATATATATATATATATATATATATATATATATATATATATATATATATATATATATATATATATATATATATATATATATATATATATATATATATATATATATATATATATATATATATATATATATATATATATATATATATATATATATATATATATATATATATATATATATATGCAAAACAAGAAAAACCTTAAAGTTAACATAAAGTTAACATATATATATATATATATATATATATATATATATATATATATATATATATATATATATATATATATATATATATATATATATATATATATATATATATATATATATATATATATATATATATATATATATGCATTATGGTTTATCTTTCGGGAACTTCGCGTGTTTTACAAAAAGTTATATTTTTGTGCAATATTTCGATTGTACTTGGACAATCATTGACGAGCACGTCTCTCTGGTGGTCGAGAGGCGAGCACCAGAGAGACGTGCTCGTCAATGATTGTCCGAGTACAATCGAAATATTGCACAAAAATATAACTTTTTGTAAAACACGCGAAGTTCCCGAAAGATAAACCATAATGCATATACCCCTTCGCGAAAACCTCTATTTAAACATATATATATATATATATATATATATATATATATATATATATATATATATATATATATATATATATATATATATATATATATATATATATATATATATATATATATATATATATATATATATATATATATATATATATATATATATATATATATATATATATATATATATATATATATATATATATATATATATATATATATATATATATATATATATATATATATATATATATATATATATATATATATATATATATATTTTAAAACCCATCTAGAGACCTTCCCACGTCGACTCAATAGTAGTCCATTGTGGTAATCATTAGTATGTAGAACTCATTTCATGTATTTTACCTAATTTTTTTCATACCTTTGTGTGTGGTATATTTTCTATATGCGTAATACAGATTTCAATAGATTTGTTTACACTGTCATCTACTGAAAGGTAGCACACCTTAAAAATAAATTAAAACCTTTTATTTCATAACTAGTTGCATGTAACACATGAGATCCAACTTTCGTGAGATACAAATCTTGCGTATCTTAGCTAGATACTTTGTTGATATGTACAAGTACAAATTTATCTTGTGAACAAATTGACAGTTGGGTTATTATTTTTGTATGACAATTTTTTTAATATCCCAATAGAGACGAAGTTGGAATATTAAGGGAGAAACGGCAAAACAAGGCACCTATAGGACTTACAACCTGTCATCGGCTGGTTTACGTGATCACTTTATGTACTTGCGCAAAATTCACAAATTATACTTTTTTTTAAGTTCCCTATCAATCGAATTATTGATAGTTCTATATATTTTATTCATAGATATTATTGTTTTTGAAAATAAGCTATTTTTACCATTGCCATCTATGAAATACCGAAGAAACTTTTTTGTAACGCACTCTATTGAGAAATTTTGAGAAAGTTCTTTAATATTCCAACTTCGTCTCTATTGCAATATTAAAAATATTGCCATAAATAAATCATTGACTCCCGACAGGAAAAATCCAATGTTTGCATATATGTATATATGCAACTGTAAAAAATATTCAATTTATTATTTTTGTGTTGGAAAGGACTTTATGGATAGTTTGATATATTAATTTTCTCATGATCTTATGATGTGATCTGTGACAAATATTATCAGCACATAAGTAAATGATGCTCGGGCAAATCACTTAGGGTAGGTGGAATATTTGTATTTTAACAGAATGGTTCAGTAGCATTTTACTAGTTAAAAAAAGTGATTGGTTTTAAACGATATATTCTGATTGTGAATGACAAATATTGATTGTAATATATTAGCGTCTGAAAATGTTGATTAATAAAATAAGTCAAAGGCCAAAAAGAGTAATTGAATGTGACTTGCATATTATTATTTTCCTTGTATATACTTACTTACCTACTTATATCAGTATGTGTGTGTGTGTGTGTGCCCATCCATCGTTTTTTGTTTTCAGCAAATATACATAATTACTTCATATGAAAATTCTAATTTCCCAATGCGCCCTAGATATGAACTCTAATATGTACCTAATTGTGATTTTCTTCGCCATTATGTTAATTGTGCGGCAGAACTCATTGAACTTTGTGAGTATGTGGATCGAATGTATGAAGATGTATAGTTATATATAAGTTCTTTTAAGATATTGGTCCGAATGCAGAGTCCGACCTAAATACTAAATTCTAAATACTAACCATGTTTTCATTGCAGTCACTCACTTAAGTTAGGAGATCATGTGGCTTCCTAACTGGAGGATGCTACGAAGTTTTTATTTGAGAATTGCATTGCAAAGACATATCTAAATACTTAGCGCATGCGCATTGGCATAAACTTACATTTACGAACTGTAAAGAAGTAAGGTTGATTGCGAGGAACCTTACGAGTGGTTTAATAATAAAATACAATATGTTTTCGATGGATGATGATTTTAGCAACTTAGTCAAATATGTATTTGGTAATTTTGTCAAATCAAATACCAAACAGATTATTCAGCGATCTATACGAGATGCTGAAAATTTGCTGGAATTTCAGAAAAAAAGTGACATTGAACTGTCAGTGTGAGCTTGGTTACATGAGTTTGTGTTGACAAAAAAAAAACATTTTAAACGTCAGTCTAAACCCATAGAAAACTCTTTTCTTCGCAATAATGTGAAATGCTACGCCATCGACCTTAACTTCGTCGTAGTATTTAGTTAGTGATGCCTCTGCAACGCAATTGCTTACTTAAGAATACTAAATACTTCAGTGAGGTTAGGAGTTAGTGTTTAGTTACCTAGGGCTGGGCATTCGGGTCTCAGGCAGCCAAAACATTTCATTGTAATCAAGTGGATGATATAACAGCACAATAAAGACTTACAAAGATATGAATGATAATAAAATCTGCAATTTTCATCTATGTAAAGGGTATGCGCACTGGTAAACAAACGCAACCACTCCCAGGTGCCAGATGCACCTTTTTCATAAGGAAGGAATTATCATAAAACAAGCCATTAAAAAATTAATTGTTTTTGACATTGCTATTTCTTACACTATATAAATTATGGCGTATATTTTTATTTTATTTTATTTAAACCTAACAAACATACAGTCATACAAACAAATATTACAACAAATTCAATTTTAACATATTATGTAATATAATATTTAACATATTATGTAATATAATATAATGTAATATAATATATAAAATATTGTAAATTATAATGTAATATAGACCCCCAACACGGGTAGGTACTCGCCTACCTAACGGGGGACACTATAATGTTAATGTGTTATGTGTAATTGTTAATCAATGTATATATAGAAGAAAAATAAATGTATATATATAGAAGAACAATATACTTATCATAGACCAATTTTGTTTGCGGATATTACATTACGTTTTTAAGCTGTACAGTGTAAAACATTGCTATTTAAAATTTAGTAGGTACTCAAAATTCAGAAGAAAAAGGACAAAAAGTGGGAAAGGAAGGTTGTGGCACTCGCAGTCAAAAAGAACAAAGCAGGAATCAGTTACCGTAAACCTCTAAGGATCTCAGAGACCGACATTTTTATATTTTATTTTAGTATGTCTAAAAATATCAACATTCTAAAAAAAAAAAAACATCATAAATGTTACATACCCTTTGGATGAATGAATTTTAGATATAGTTAGTTCTGCAGAGAGGCAATCTAAAAGTAAGATTTGTTCTAGTACTACGAAAGGGACAATTAATTGGAAGACTCCCAACAAGAGACTCAGAGTCAACGGCACCATCAATAATTTTATGTAGGTATGTCATGTCTGCAATGGTACGTTTATTTTCTAAGGATGTTATTTTATGATGACGAGCGGAAAGGATTCTATCATCAAAGGCAAGACGGCATTTATAATCAAGGTGTTTCAAAAATTTATTTTGGACTTTTTCTAATCTTTCTATATACCTAGGTAACATACTGGGGGTTCCAAACAACTGAAGCATATTCAAGATAGGGTATATTTATTTGATTTGTATTTACGTATATAGGTATTACTTTTGCCTTAACCTTTTCCGTGCTAAGCGTATGCGAAACAATGTAACACCTCAGTGCGGCGCAATTTTCGGACAAAATTAAAATCGTCATATCTCAATAACTACTCACCTGAGATACTTGAAATCTTCGACGAGAATATTCGTTTTTGGCTGTTTTAAATGTTGAGTACATTTTTTTGTTTATTTTGTTTTTCTGCATACTATTTAACTGATTTTTTCAACATTCCAGCTCACAAAACCATGACTTATTAGCAAAAAAATATCACATAGGTAAAAAAAGATATAGGAATGTATATAGTGAATAAAAATCAGCTTAAAATTTATGAATTTTTAAGTATTTCTTCGAAAACAAACACAGTTTTCAACAATTGCTTAGTACCTTATACGTTTGTATGAAGTTTATCTGTAAGCGCTATGACCTATGCGCCGCTGCACCGCGACTTTATCAACTTATATACCTAGTAGAAAATAGTCATAAAATCATTGGTTGTTATATATAATACTGAAATAACTCAACAGGCTCTGAGTACTTACTTTTTCGGAACATTTATAAAAGCAAAATTCATTCATAATAGCAAAAAATGTTAAATGTATTTTGTCTATCACCTAGTAAAATTTTCAAAGTCGGTAACACAAAAAATCGAAGTTACTCTAAAAAACTCATGAACTTAAAAGTTATTTTGAAATATGAATCAACGTTTAAGACACAAATAAAAACATATAAATTTACAACAAAATACTTTGCTTTTATAAACTAAATAAAAACCGAACATAATTATTTTTCTAAACCGGCGCACAATCTCTACGAACTCGGATATGGGTTATAAGCAACATTAATATCCATACAAAGCGGTATCTCAGTGCGGGTCTCGATTACGTATCGAGATGAAATAGATAAAAAGTAAACACTCTACTGCCATCTACCGAATTTTTTTAAAAAAATTTTAAAAACGTATTTACTTAGATAAATGATTCGGTTACACGATGTAATTATTATTTTTTGGATATGTCGATAAATAAGATTTCTACAGCGAGTTAAAGTGGAGCATTGTCCATCACGATTACCTATCGAGATCCGCACTGGTGTAGCGTATGATTCATCACGATAACGTCTCGAGATTAGCACTGAAACGGTTAATTCAATACATTGATGTTAATATAATTTATGTTGTCATCTGGGGAAAACTAACCTAACCTTGACTTAATAATATATTAATATACATATAGGTAGGTACTTAGATATAATATATTGCATAATACAGTCTGTGCGGTTTCCTCAAGTGTATGTATGTGATTTAATATCATTTTATGTAACTAAAAATAAAATGTATGTATATTATATTTCTGTGATCAAAATACATTCGGGCAGTTGAAGCATCGTCCACAGTATGTTACTAAGTTCAATGGCACATCATTCATACATACATATTTCCTAATCATTTCATTTCACATTACTGATTCCGATTCCATTTATATTTTTATACATTTATTATACAACTTGGTACATATATGTATTATGTAAATTCACCAATAACTTTATCTCATTGTTTTACTTACGAAATAAAATGAGTTAGTTGTACACAATAATGAACATTTTTTAAACAAAACATTTTAAATCATGAAATTCTGAGTACCGAAATGCCTTCGGTTTCGAAAAAATAAAAAGTGAATTTTACTGGAGCCAAACTCAACTTAATATAAAGATTAATTTTTTCTTTAATATGTTTTGTATTTTAATTTACAATTTGCTTAAAAAGGGGTCCGAAGTTTTTGCTTCACGTTTTAATATATATAGATAAATATTTATATATAGCCAAGAAGATGAAACAAGTTATAATGGAGTCTTAAATAACTCTTATTTTTATCCAACTGTCGATTCGTTCGAAATAATTTAACTCTCTTAATGAATCGACAGTATTAAGCCAAGACGCGTGTATGAAGGAACATTTTGTATGGTGTAGTTGACTTTTTGCGTGCCAAAAACACCAACTTAAAGGCTTCATAGCATATATGTTATATTATGGATGTATTCAGAATTTGAAGTAGAACATTTTATGTGTCTATGTGTCCCCCCCTTTATAACTTCTGATCCGCTCAATGCACAGAACCTAAAATTTCATAAAATATATAAAGTTATAACCCCAACTAGATAATTTAATTTTCTATAAAAAATTTGAACATTGTAGTAACATCTCAAAATTTTTTTAACAATTTTTATAAAAATTTAATTTAGTGACGACATTGTTTCATACAATTTGTATGGCAGTATACACTACACAATATCTCACTCAATAGTTTGATACCTACTCAATCTTCAAACATAGATAATGCTGTTTTATATTCTGGGTAGGAAAAACTGACTGACCACCATACTATCCTATCCTGACATATACCTACATGTTTTATATAGAAAACAAAATATCTTAAAATGTTTATTAATTTGTTTTCAAGTGTTTATAGTTTGGTACTTATTCTTCAATTATGCATACTATTGCCATCGACAGTTGGATCTCATGTGTTACAAACAACTATTTAATAAATAAAGTTTTACTGTATTACGAGAATACATTAAAATTATTAATGGTAATTTGTTGGGTGTTGTTTCAGAAAAAACGCACAACCGGTGAGACTCTGGCCGCTCTGGACTTTCAGATTAATTCCATCGAGCAATATGGCCGCAGCACTGAGAAACAGAGGAGGAAGGTTGTCGGGAACTTGATGATTATATCGGTGGGACTCTATATCACTGTCATGATATTCTTCTATTTCTACTTCAGACCAACTGGATGGAGGGACATACTGTTCTACTGCACACCATTTCTTGTGTCACCATTCTTGTGAGTCCAATTTATTACCCAATTAACATATTTGTAGTACTTTATACTGACATGGATCTATAGATCCCTGAAATCATTTGGGATCTCTTGGTAAAGCCAAAGTACTAGTGGGGTGCAGCAGGCAACTGTGTGACATTCTGATGTAAGGCTCTTAGCAACCACACCGTGTCTAGAGATTACAATCCTGTCGGATCTGGCTGAATTTCCATTGATCTAGCCCGATTGGTCACATTAAAACTATAACAATATAAAATATGATAGAGTGAGTGTATAACAAAGTTTAAGTATAAAAAGAGATAATTTTTAATTAAATTATCTTTATTTACACTCTTATAAGAACAATATTTTTATTATCTAGTCTAATTTCTTAATTACATACATACATACCATCACACCATGTCCCTTTCGGGGTAGGCAGAGAGAGCCGAACGCCACATTTTTCTATCCTGGCACGCATCCCTCGCCTCGTCCACATTCATGCATCGTCTCATACATGTTCGTGTATTGCTCACACTTCTAACATTTCCGTCTTTCAATATATCGTTCACATGCCATTGTGCCATCCCTTTCTTGGGCATCCCCGACAATTCCTTTCTGCTCTGTATATTTTCTTCGTCAGGCGCTCCTCATTCATTCTCCCCATGTGCCCAAACCATCTCAATGTGTTCACTTTCATTCTAGTAATGACATCTTTCTTCATCTTACATTCTTTCTTTATGTCCTCATTTCTTACCCGGTCATACATCGTTCTATTACAAATTCTTCTTAATGATCTCATTTCAACTGCATTTATTCTGCTTTCATGCGTCTTCTGCCATGTCCATGTCCAGGTTTCTTAATTAAATCTAACTAAATCAATATTATCAACTGAGATCACAATAAATAGGCAATTTAGGAACGCCTAAAAGTCTCATTCTTATAATTATAACTGTCATTATGTTATTATAACTGTCATTAATGAATTAAAACCTTTTAAAATTCATAGATACTTTTAATAATTATTTCAAAAGTCAATCATAAAAAATAGTTTTAATTGTGTCATCTACCAATCAACTCCTGGCAGAGCTATGAATATAAGCAACGGCCAAGAAGGCCATATATGTTTCTTTAAATCAGATTCATTTATGTTTTTATAATTTATCGGATCCGGTGAATTCGTGCCGGATCTGCTGGATTACTTGATTTGGTTTTCCAGATTACAATCCCTAACTGTGTCGTTAATTAATTTTTTATTGCAGATTATCAACTAGTATCATGTTGATATTGTATTCTGAAAGTTTCATCACAATGTATCCGTGTGTGTTTGCTATGTGCTATGTACGGCGTGTTTATTTTACTTTATCAATTATGGACTAAAGTACTCATTTGATTCTTTTTCAAATCTGATATTCACGTAGACCCCATTAAATTTTGAAGGACATCTGAATAGTGCTTCTCAATTTTTTTTAACTGTCAAATATTTCAATGTGACCCCAAGCTCAGAAAACTTAAAATTTGAAATTTTTATATTCAAATTGGTAAAAAGGCACATCACTTTCATAAAATGGCATTGAAGAACTATCAAGTTTTCACAATAAAATATTTAAATAAAAAAATAATTAAACAACTCATTTCATGAAAATGCTGAATATTTTCCATACAAAATTTGAATACTCTATAGAATGACTTGTTAGTGAGGAGTTTATCATTGGCCACAATTCACTCGTTTATTTATGAATTTGGTTTTGTAATAAAGTGTCAATTTTACATTGTTCTATTTAAATATCAATAAACCACAGTATTGAATGTGGATTAATGCAAAGTGAATGCCTATAATAATCTGGAGTGTACGGAGGACGTTTTCATTATTTTTACTAGTGTTTCTGACTCATGACCAGAAAACCTATGATATAAAGACACCCTCTCATCTGTTACATTGGGGCTCGAAATACAAACACTCGTAAAATTGTTGCATACTCCGAAGACCAACATAAAGTTTGGGATGTAAACTTTAAATGAAAAACTGTGAGTTTTGTCACATGCTCCCACATTGTAATTGTATTTGTGTTGCAGAATAGTACTACTAAGAACATTGATAGCAAAATTCTACGATTGGAAGCTGAGACGAAACAGAAGAAAACTACAGCAGATGAAGGATGAAAAGAAGAGGATATTAGAGGATGTTATGGACAATGAGACATACAAGGTAAACAAAATTACTATTTTGTATCTTCATAATTCTTTGTATCACCCGGTCATAGTCAGTGTAGTCAGGCAATGGCTGATATAAAAACTAATTCATGATACAGTTGTGAAGTATATGTTTTGTGGGTTAAAGGTGAACTCAGTTTTTTACAATCATTGATATTACATTACCTCAGAGTTCATCGTACATTGTACTCATAATTCCCCCTAGGATAAAAACTTGTTGGAAAGCTCTGTTAATTAATACAACTGTCGATTCGTTCAAGAGAATTTAATTCTCTTAATGAATCGACAATATTAAGCCAAGACGGGCGTATGAAGGAACGACAAAAGATGTCACATAACACCTCTTCTTAACAAACTGCACTGGTTGAGATGTCCAGAACGAGTGGACTATAAGGTATGCCTGATGGTGTTTAAAGCTCCACACTACATTCAGGAATTGTGCCAGAGGAATGTTCCATCGGGGAGGCAGCTTACGCTGAGATCGTCTGAATCACAGGGTACCAACTTTTTAAAAGAATTGGACAGAGTCAGTAAGGCGGCTTACTATGATCGCGGTTTTAGTGTGAACGGGTCTTTAAAATGGAATAAATTGCCTCTTGACATACGTGGAGCTCAGAGCATTGACACTTTTGGTAAACTTCTTAAGACTGCTTTGTTTCTGTCAGCCAACAAATAAGCTACAGCGCCCTTGGAGTGATCTTGTATCACTAAACGGCGCTTTATAAATTTTAATTATTATTGTTGTTATTTTGTATTTTGTATGGTGTAGTGGACTTTTTGCATGCCAAAAACACCAAGTTAGAGGCTTGAAGTAGAACAGAAGTAGAGAATTTGAAGTAGAACATTTTGTGTTTGTGTCCGTCCGTCCCTTATAACTTCTGATCTGCTGAATGCACAGAGCCTAAAATTTCAGAAAATATACAAAGTTGTTGGCCTATAAAACTTTTATACTCAAAATTTTTAATTTTTGTTTCAATCATGGGTTATCAACTTTTCAATTTTTACTTTATTTTTCCATATATCTCAGAAACTGTAAAAGCTAGAATGCTAAAAATTGGTATAAATATAGACAAATACTAAATATCAAATTTGTTTTTTTTAAAGGTTCCAGAGTTTCTCAAACATTTTTTATTAAGAAAAATATTTTTTTATGAAAAGTTTATGTGTTTAACTGCCTATATTTCCTAAGTTTTTAAAAATATTGAGAAAAAGCCGAAACACCCCAACTCCTACATCATTTAATTTTCTATAAAAAATTTGAACATTATAGTAGTACCTACATCCTAATACTTTTTTAATAATTTTTATAATAATTGAATTTCGTGACGACATCATGTTGTAAGGCAGTATACACTACACAATATCTCACTCAATAGTTTGATACCTACTTAATCTACAAACTGATCTCCATACTATCCTATCCTGACATATACCTATACTTACATGTTTTGTATAGAAAACAAAATATCTTAAAATATTTATTAATTTGTGTTTAAGTGTTTATAGTTTGGTACGTATTCTTCAATTATGCATACTATCGCCATCAACAGTTGGATCTTGTGTGTTCATGCAACTATTATATAGAACTCATAGCATTGCAAATTAGAGATAACAAATTACAAAATTAGATTTAATTAGAAATACCTGCACAATAATATTCAAATAGAAATAAAGAATTTTTTCAATTAATAACAATTTTGCTCAGCTTACTTTGTGCAAATTTTACGAAAAAATGTTACCCGCACCATATGATTGCAGCATACATTGTTTTGAACCTACACAAGATGTGTTGGCTGACCTGATTTGGACTTGCATTATAACAGTCTTTCAGTAGTAACAGTATAAGACATTTGCCACTACACTCGTGAAATATTTAATTAACTTTTCATCATATGTGAATATGTTTGAATGTAGGTAGCAAAAGATCTTCTAGAGAAATATGGAAGATCTGAACTGGAGAAGCCCTCAACAGCGCTGGCAGTGGCAGTGAGGCCTGTCACGGGAACGCCAATATCTATTCGGCCACCACTTTCCTCAACGCCAACCAGTTCATGTAAGAAAATATTTTTCACACACACAAATTATGGAATTTTTTTTCTATTATATAAATGGGCGGCGTTTACATCTACCAATTCAGTGGACAACCATGTGCTTATTGTAGGGTGTAAAAAATAGTGTATAAATATTGGTTTCAAGGAAAAATTTATTCTTAAAATATATTAGGTTTTCCTACCTATTACTTTCAAACATAGTTTTTTACCATCAAGTTGTAATAAGTACTGATTTTTTTTTTATTACCTGTGGTCTTACTCTACTGTAAATCCAATCTCAATTTTGAAATCTTCACTAAGAACATAGTAACGGAGAATAATGCGGTGGGTAGGTATATTTAATCATAATAGTAGATAATTTGAACAAGAGATTGTGCAGAGGTCAAAATTCAACTATTTCATTTTTTGATTCTACGTGCGACAGGCCTATTTCGCCTTATTAGGGCATTAACTAGCTTATGACTATTTTGACAATTTTTACTTATATTTATAGATTAATTATGTAGGATTTAAAACTATTGATATTATACAATGCAAAAATTAATAAAAATTTTCTTCACTCTGGTTGGTTGAGACTATTTATTTTTTGACCAATCCCTATTTAGATAATTAGTGAAATTGAATATAATGAATTGATTTATGGTGATGGCTCATTTTTTTCGGTGTAACGGTACATGGTGTTGTGCCCTAGTGCAGTGCTCCGCAACCTTTTCTCACCTACGACACACCAAAATTCTTCCTAAAATTCCACAGCACACCAAAAGCTAAAAATGTATATGGGTATTAAATCGACACACAAATTTTACAATATTTTTTTTTGATATTTATTTGAAAAGTATACATACTTATATGTAAAATGTCAAATACATTGAATTTCACCGCGGCACACCTGTATCCGGCTCACGGCACACCGGTTGCGGAGCACTGCCCTAGTGGACAGTGATAAGCATTAAGTGCTTACAATATTAGGGATAAGCATAAGTGCTTACAATATTATTCTTAAACTATTGTTGATATGCAGGTATTCTTGGTATGCTGGGTGTTTCTGAAACAATTTAAATTATTTATTTTTAATTGTTTCAGACCCAGCATACTACTCCACCAAGAATACCTACAACAATAGTTTAAGATTTTATCCCTAATATTGTAAGCACTTAATGCATATCACTGTCCACTAGGGCATAACACCATGTACCGTTACACCAAAAAAAAAACAGCCATTACCATAAATCAATTCATTATATTCAATTTCACTAATTATCTAAATAGGGATTGGTCAAAAAAAAATAGTCTCAACCAACCAGAGTGAAGAAAATTTTTATTAATTTTTGCATTGTATAATATCAATAGTTTTAAATCCTACATAATTAATCTATAAATATAAGTAAAAATTGTCAAAATAGTCATAAGTTAATAAATGCCCTAACAAGGCGAAAAAGGCCTATCGCACGTAATAAAATTCATGTGGAATCAAAAAGTGGTTTATTTTTAACTATAAACATCATTTATAATGGAATTCTACAACTTAAAAACTTCATCGGTCATTCAACTATTTTATTCAATTTTCAAGTTTGAAAAGTCTTTGAACCTGATCTATGATGAAAACATCAAAATAAGTAATAAGGTATTATTGTTTTAGTATCATTTATATTTTTTCACAGTATCACAGTATATTTGTATTTTTCTTTAACATGTTCTGTAATTTGAATTAAAACAACTGCTTCGTAGGTTCCTTAATGTTAGTTTAAATGTACAAAACAATCATTAAAGGTAGGGGATACATACATTGGTGTGATTACTACAGTGCGACTGTATGCCATCAGCTTACAGTAGCTTATACTACACGGGTGTATTAAAGTTACGCTTCCCCTTTCTTTCATGTTCCAAGGAAAACAATCAATGGTTTGTTGTGAAATAATTTTTTATTTAATTTCATTTATTTATAAACATTTAATATGTATACATATTATCTTTCTGCAGTCCTCCTCCATATAAACTTTAACTATGCCAAATTTCTAACTCCAGTTTATTATATATACATATATGTACGCAGGTTCTAAACAAAAATTGAAAATTAGGATCAGCCCCCCTAGACAATGTGTCATTTAACTCAAGAAAAGAAACAATAAAAGATAACTCAATGTATGGAAGTGACAGTTGCCATTCACTTCCATACATTGAGCTATCTTTTCTTGTTTTTTTTCTTGAGCTAAATGACACGTTGTCTAGGGGGGCTGATTGGATTATCAAAAGTAAAGCTTCTTCTCTTAATATGTCAATTAAATAATCTAACAATTATATTTTTCCAGTTTCAGGTAGTCCAGCTTTAAAGCAGAGACAGGGAGGTACCCTGGGCTTCACTTCTGGTCCAAATATATCTTCAATAGTCAGCGTCGGCAGTACACCAATGAGGATGGCACCACCTATACCAGGAACACCAAATCAACTCACACCATTACAAGTTTGTTATAACTACATAATACTTGTTATGCACCTTTTTTTATATTTTTTATATAGTAAATGTGCTTATATAATTCTTTGATCTTGAATTTGTGATTTTATTTATTTATTTTTCATCACACCATTTAAATATGCTTCATTAAAAATAGATAACTGTTGCCCAACTAGGTATACCTGTTCTAGGGCTAGCAGTGTACATATTATTATAATATTTCACAGGAGACATATAGGTTGTACCTATTTGCATTTTTAATAAGTACCTATCTAAACAATATAAACTTAACTATTTTACACAGATTAAACGAGTGGGTTGTAGCCAACACTTAACTCTCCACACCATAGTAAGCGATCATTTTTCCTTCTTGAAAGGTTGACAATCTCTAAATGCATTTTCATGAAGTAGGTACATTTCTATTAGATTCTTAAACAAATATAAGATTCCCAGAGGACAAAAGTTTTCAAAATACACCATACACACAAAAACATTGTCACGAAACTCATAGTGTGCACTCTCTACGTGATGCCCGTTGAGAAATTGATGTAAAAAAATATGTTTAAAAATTGTGAAATCCTGACTCTCCACTATTCCATAGTGTGGAAAATAAAAAGTGAATTAGAGTCATGATGATATGCATATAGGTACATATTGTGTATGTAGGTATCTTGTCATTTGTATTTGTTAATTACACAAATAATCTGAAATAGTGCATAGATGTGATCCGCCAGTCATATCTTTATTCAAGACAGACAGTCATGTAAGATATTTGTTACATTTCATGGTATACTCAATAATATTTAATCAATGCTCTTCAAATTTTGTAATCCCTATTTTGTAAGTAGATACTGTTGAGTGCATCGAAAAAGTCGCCATGTGGATGTCTAGCAACAAGCTTAAACTGAACCCAACTAAAACAGAGTTTATGTGGGTAGCTTCACCACGGCGACAACACCTCATTGAGAGTACTCCTATCAACATCAACGGAGAAACACTCGTGCCAGCTGCTAGTGTCAAATTCTTGGGTATTCACTTGGACAATAAGTTGTCACTTGACCTTCAAATCTCAAAAACGATCAGTTCATTTTTTTTCAACTCAGACAACTGAAAAATATTTGTCGAAAATTACCCAAGAATGAGACTAAACACTTGTAAATTCATTTGTCGTATCTCGGCTTGATTACTGCAATGGCATTTATGGTGGATTGCCGAAGTATCAGCTCGATAGACTACAGATGGTATTTAACACAGCGGCAAGACTTATTTTCGGTGCTGAAAAACGATGTCACATAACTCCACTATTAAACGAATTACACTGGTTGAAGTGTCCACAGCGAATTGATTACAAAATTTGTTTGACAGTATATAATGCTTTGAACAACCTGGCACCAAAATATATACAAGAGCTGTGTCAGAGAAGAGATCTCTCTGGGAGGCATCTCACACTCAGGTCATCTGGATCACAATTCCTTAAAGGAGTTGGAAAGAGTCAACAAAGCGGCTTACTATGACCGATGCTTTAGTGTGAGTGGTCCTATTAAGTGGAATTCACTGCCTCTATATGTCCGCAGTGCTCAAAGCAAGAGCACTTTCACTAATGGACTAAAAACGTTTCAGAAAGCAACACAACATTAAACTATCAGCGCCCTTGGTATGATCTCGAATCATTAAACGGCGCTATACAAATAACTTATTATTATTATCAATAAATTAAAATAAATTTCTTTGTTACTTTCAGAGTGATCATCTACCACGTCCGGTGATGTCAAGTACTGGCGGAGCATTTGATCGTTTAGTGGATTATCTCATTGGAGACGGTCCAGCCAACAGATTCGCTCTCATATGCTCCAACTGCAAGGGGCACAATGGTATATATATTCACTTGGAAATATTACTAACTAATTAATACAAGTGTAGCCACTCAATTTAAAATGTTTAGAACAATGCAATATTTTTACACTATTCAATATAATATGTATTTTATTCAATTCTAATTGGATTGACATGTTGCATTTTCAGGTATGGCCCTTCCTGAGGAATTTGAGTATCTGTCGTACAGATGTGCATACTGTCGCCACCCCAATCAAGCAAAGAAGACTCGGCCACGTCCACCAATGTTGTTATCAACTCCAATACACACCGACACTTCTGGTGAGTCATCGTTCTATCATGTGTCGACCTTCGTGGCTTAGTTAGTTAAATATCTTACTCTTGAAACTTGTTTTTGGGTATGTGATGAATATTAGTTCCTACAAAGATCCAAGATTTTACAAAGAAACGGCGCATGAAAGTGATATGGCGCAGCAGAGTAGACAGCCTGAAGACGAGAAGAACCGACCGCTGTAGCCAATATAAGCTGTAAGTTGAGTCAGTGCCAAGGAGAAGATACTTACTTCCAATGGCTGTACAACTCCGGTAGAGTCTTGCCTTGCCTTGTCTTATAGGGAGATAGTTATTATATTATTGTTGTTAATTAGTTTTAAAGAATATTTATAAAAATGATTATTTGCGTGTTCAAAAAGTATTGTTATAACTCATCTCTCTATATTAAGATATACTACACACAATTGGGACAACTGATAATTCATGTAGGTAATAAAAGATAGTACTCACTCTGATAATTGTATTTATTTAAATTACGGTTTTACATTGTAGTTGTTTAATAATTATAATATTCAAATTACACAGAATTAGAATGTCGAGGAGAATTGGCGATACGTCAAGCCACGGCAACTGGAGATATTCCGAATGAATTGCATTGATGGAGACGGCTGTTTATAACTTCATCTTGTGTTGGTAGCAATGATGTGAAGTTAGTGATGTGGGGACATCATAGGGATGTTCCGCCACAGCCTCCTATATGACTATGTGTCTAATCCAGGCTAATCTTCTAGATCTGACGTCACTAGAGATGTCAATACGCAATTTTCATCATTACTTCATAGTCTCCAGGTACCTGCCCCAATTCCTGACATTGGGCCTAAAATTTTCTGCAATATCCTGTTTTCGAATGTCGGCAATCTTTGTTGGTCTTTAAGTGTCATGCAACAAGACTCAGAACTATAATTTAGTATTGTTAGTTTAATAAGGTTATCAAAAACCCGCAGTTTTACTTATCGCAATTTGGACTTTGGAGACAGGAATGTTCCCAGTGTCGCTGCTGCTCTTGTGCCACTCTGAATTTGGGACATTATCTCAACGTTCATCTCATTGATATTAGTGAGAATGCTACTGAACTTATCCACTTCTTCTATCCTATCCCACTGACAACCACTCTTTGACATAGTACCAATTAATTGCTTGAGAATCTATACAAAAATATTTTCCCATTCATTCATAAATAACTATAGTGTATTTTACAGGTTAAAAATTAATAAATTTGGTATCAATTTGATGATTTCAGACCACAAATCAAGCAGTGAAAATTCTGACAGCGATGAATCACCAAAGAGGAGATCTCCGAGTAAGTATTTTATTTTGTATGAAACATTATTTCCTAATAGATAACGTTTTCTTGGACTGTGGAGCTGTTGAAATACATTCCAACATGAGAAAACCAAACAGCATTTTCAATTTAACAACTAGGCATTTTCATAATAGTATTGAATTTGTCCAATTAGGACTGAATATATCAACTACAGACAGAATACCTCTTTCACCTATAGCACTGTAGCTGCGCCTTGTTAAGCTAGCTGCAATGTGTGTGTCCTCAATGATTCTCAAATACTCCCAAAGATTAACGAAGATCAACAAACCACAGCCCGCTGCATGTTGATACAAACCCAGAGATATTTATTCATGTGTTGGATCATTTGATAGAGTAGAGTCGCGTTTAATATTAATCTATTAGTTCCGTCCCACGACATCACAAATTAACTAAGTTATTATTTATATTGTAATTTCATTTGTTTTGAATAAACCAGTGTTGATCATGTAAGTAGCTCTTTGATTGAAACCCTTTATCACTATAAATAATGTATTATCAATTATTTAATGATCAGACCTAAGCAATATCATACGTGGAGGTATGTGCTTTAAATAAAATAGAATCCTTTTGAACACGCACATTTGTATTATAATACTTCACAGATAATATGGAAGTAAACTTTCAGTATACTTCAGATGTGTCACTCAATACATAGAAGCTGTAACCGGATAATCATAAGGTTTCTCGCATCTCCGCTATAGGGGCAATGAATACGCGACCGGTCCACGGCAAATTTAAATTTCCATTTTAAAATGTTTCCAGCTTTGAGGAATGGATTCAAGGATAATTTAAATAAAAAATAACCATTTTTCAATCATTATTTATTAAAAAAACACATATGATGAGTTTCATTTGCAATATTTCAAAAATCATGCCAAATAATTCATAAAATACATTGTTCTAAATAAAATGTGCATTGTAGATTATTAGGTTTTTTAAATTTATTTTCCACAAAGAAAGATTTAATACTGATTTTCGGAAAACTATATAACTTCACTTCGCCGTATTTCACTTGACAATTTATTCAAAACACAACAAAACTTGTCAGCCATCTTGCGAAGATAATCGAAAAACACTAAAAGCTGGTAATAGATTAACACCATCACATGGCGTGATAGTGTGTATGTAGATGAACACCGAAAACAACAAGAATTTTACAAAATCACACATGTTATATTTATTATTTGGTTTACTTCAAGATTTTAAAGGATCAAAATGTTTCGCGTCACAACAAACAACAAAACACAACTGAAGTATGCTAAAGGTCTGAAAATTTTACATTGCATTTTCAAGAATACCAACATAAAAAATAAATAAATAGCGCCACCTTTGGAGATGTAAGCGTAAAGTAAAACCAGTGCTACCAATAGAGTGCCACCGGCGTGTAATACTTTTGATTAAAAACTAAATAGAATAAACACATACCCCCAAAGCACAAGAATTAGTTTATTTTCGAGAATGTATGTAGGTACTTGATTCAAAAACATATTGTTTATTTAAAAAAAAAAGATTAGAATCAAAATCATTTGTCAAATATACATAATGGTGGCCATTCACGTAATGGTATACCTAACAGATTTACCTGGCCATATAGTATATCTGCACAGTTTTATAACATACACATAGTGATTTAGGTGACGGAAGGTGTATTGCCAGCATTAGTCAGAATAAAACTATGACAGTAAAAATAACATTTTGACATAAGATAGACAATGCATATTTTATATATTTTTTTACAGATTCTATAAATGCTAGTCCAAAGTTGTCTCATAATCTTCCATCTGCGCCTCCTCCGGAACCAAAAGTCGAGGAGGCTGAAGCGTCTCCGGACGAGGCCATGTCAATAGACGAAGAGACATTCGAGACGTTGGACGTCCCCAAGGATGAAGTGGACAAGAAAGAAGACTGAGTCGACACCTCTCTCCCCGTCTGATCCCAGTCTTTATTGGATTATTCCAATTTGGGGCCCGCACGTGATGCCCGGGGCCTAGCTCACTCTTTGAATTATTAGATTTTTTAATACGATATTAATTATTTAATACGGTAACACTTTTACAATGTTATTATTGCTGGCAATATGTCAAGTCAGTTGGAAAATTTATAGGAAGAAGGTTTATCCTAATAATTAATTATATTAATTTATTAACGTTGTTATATGAATGTAATGTTTAACTTATTTTTATATTCTTTAACAGGAAATAATTAAAATATATTTGTCCATAAAAATCCGAAAATCAATTAACTGCAGGACTTATTATGTTGTATAGGTTCTTGTCTGTTGCAGTTCCATTATCAATGGTATTTTGACTTTGAAAGAATGTACATATTGTAGTTTCAGAGGTTTTTCATCTTGAAAATAATCAGTGATGATGAAGAAATAGCATAATCTATTAATTCTCAGTAAGTAATTGCATATATAGTTGTCGCCGAATATCTTGAGCCATTTCGCCGAGAAGGGGGGCGATTTGCACGTATACCAACAAAGCAAAAAGATTCAATTTTGCGTTCTGCGCACTCGGAAGCCAGGTTCGAGATATTTGGCGAAAACTATACCATTGATAAACCATAGACGCTTTGTTTTAGCTGTCCTATCCCAGTTTCTCCTATAAAGAAATATATTTATACTTTGTCCTTTTGAGATATCATTTTTTTATCACTGCTTAGAATCTGGGACAATTTTCAATGTTTCATTACAAGAAAAATGAATAAAGCGAACTTTACAAGAACGGGTTTTTCAACGCGGTGAAAAAAAGGTGTTCTATTTTTCAACGCGTTTTGAATCGTTTTTTGTGAAACAGAAATCTGTAAAATTATTCGTTGCCGACGAATCAACATGGCTGCCGTTTGTGTTGTGTTGATTTTGACGTTCGCGCTATCTTTTGTTTATTTGGCATCTCTCGACGAGAGAGCAATGTTTTAACACAAAAACCTAAAAGTGAAAAGGGTCCAAAAAAAAATCAAATCGTATCCAATTCAGGTCAAATGCCAAAAACAAAATGAAAAGTCAAACGAAGAAAATAAAATGTTGCTATTTTTCACATGAATGGCATATTTAATTTTTTCGTAATTGCAATAATAGTGGTCGCAAATAAAGGAAAAAATAATACTCACGTAAAGCGAAGTTTTGAGTAACCTGTATTTTGGATGTTGTTTTAAGCGTTGAAAATCGGATTGCGTTGAAAACCTCGTTTGTGTAAAGTGCGCTTAAGAGTAAAAAATATTACGAGATGTGTTCATTTTGGGTTTGATTTTTTATTTATCATTGTTGAGTTGTACTTGTGTCATAAACTTGAATAGATAATTCTGTTAATTAATGATTTGTATCAAGATGGTAAGGTAGGTAATCTATCAAGATTAGTGAAATGAATCATTTGAATGTACATATGTGTCATGTGCCTATTTATTATCAGTCAGTTTCATACAAAGCAATAAAATGTTGATTATTTCATATTGTTTATTTTTTATGACATTTTTTTAATCATTATATATTTATACAATATTTTTACAATGCTTATTTTGATACGTAGCCAAAAGGTTGCTTTCAATTGTTTTACTGAACATATGTAAATAATTTTCAATCATTAGATTTCATAATTATTATCTGTTCACTTAAAGAACCAACAGATCAATGCGTAAATTGTAAATTATTTAAAAGAGCAAAATGAAATGCAACAATCAAGCTTCGATTGGGAATAATTCACCATCTGGATATTTAACGTGCCAAACGAAAAATAGTACAGAAATTCTCCAATGTATACTCCAGGTGTAACACTTTTTATAAAATGAAAAATGGTCATCATTTCAACAAGTCTTGATAGTAATTTTTATATTTCCACTTTTTTTATAGATGTCTTTCATACCATCACAACACAGCATGTCAGGTCACCAGTGACAAATACGGGGCTGTGATAGATGCATTGATAGATGTCTCTCTTATAAAATCTCTTATTTTACTGTTTTATTTTGCTGAATTGGTATAAAACTATTCTCCATTAAAAATACCATACATACGGGGCCCTGTGTATCGCACCATATTATAAGATTCCATTATTATGCAATCGCCATGTTTTCCTAGTTATATACATATTATGAAATGAAATGGAGTCATTTTTATTAATTTTAATTAATTTTTTTCATCTGGCTCTTGTGTTGTGATCTTATGACGCTGGTTCATTGTTGAATATTCACAGTAACAATGCTACGCAGTTTTAATATTATTTTATTTTCCCAGAACCCGACAGCAATCAATTTTTTTTATGTGAAAAAATTTAAATTGTGTTTATGGTGTCTGACTTAAATGCCATTTTGTTATTCACTCATTGTTTATTTATAAATTTTATTATTTCTAATAATGTTTTTTGTATATATTATGTAATATATATTAAACTGTATATAAAATTAGCAATAGATCTATTTTTCGTCACTCAAAAGAAAATATTTGGTCAATATTTACATCGAATTTTTTTCTTTTTCTTTCATCGTGTTGTGAAGGCTTCGAAAATTGCGAGAAAAATTGACAGTGTGCTCTGAATCAAAAATTGCCAAAATAAATTTTAGATTTTTTTTACATTTCTAACTTTGCTAAATCAAATTTCTATAGCAATATTTTTATTTGTTAAAATAACTTTAGACATTCATTATGTGTTAAATCGTATCTGTATGAATTTCGTCTTTGTGTTCATGATAATAATCAATTATCTGGCTTATAAATGCCAACAAAAAGAGTCTAGCATGAGGTTTAATGAGCAATCTATAATCATCTATATCAATTGAAAAATACAAATTTTATAAAATTTCCCAGTGTTGCAACATCTCTTATTGAAATCTATTTTAAATAAAAACAAATTCACATCAAAAACATTGACTAATGCAATTAATAATTCATCGCTAGAGTGTGCATTAATCAAATCAGAATATTTGGTGGTAACAATTAGATTTATAAAATTTTTGCATACATACCATCACATGATGTGTCTAACGGGAAAGGCAGTAAGAACTGTGAGCCACACACCTCTATCCTTCCTTTGCTACTTGGTAGTTGAATGTTTAGTAAAACATTTTTAAGATGACAAATTGAAACATAATTATTATATTATTGAGTTGTTGTTTTCAATAGGATTACTCTATTTAAATACCTACATGTTTTTATTGCTAGTTCAAGCCTTTTTCTAAAAATTTAATTACTGTATATTATTACTTTTGAAAAGTTTTAGTTGTAAACTAACAGTCTTATTCATAATATACCTATATTTCCTTATATTGTGGTAAAAATATGATATAACTTAAACACAGTATAAGCTTTTGTATTCATGACTATTCATAATAACATAAATATAGCGATAACGTTGTCACAATGAGACTTAAAATCAACACCCAGAAGACAAAGTACCTCCACCTATCCAAATTAAATTACTTTAGGAAGCCATCCTATAATGATGTGGTTGTCAGTGGGGATAGGATAGAAGAAGTGGATATGGTCACGTATCTGGGTAGCATTCTTACTAACACCAATGAGATGAGCGTTGAGATAATGTCCCGAATTCAAAGTGGCACAACAGCAGCAGCAGCACTGGAAGCTTTCCTGTCTCCAAAGTCCATATCCCGAAGAGTGAAACTCCAGGTCTATAATAGTTTTATTAAACCAGTAATTCTGTATGGTGCCGAGTCCTGGTGCATGACACTCAAGGACCAACAAAGACTGCTAACATTTGAAAACAGGATATTGCGTGAAATATTAGGCCCAAGACCAGGAATTGCGGCAGGTACCTGGAGACCACAAAGCAATGAGGAAATTCGTGCATTGACAGGACAACCTTTAATCACCAGCGAAATCAGGTCCAGAAGGTTTGCTTGGATTGGACATGTTATCAGATCAGGGGAAGAAAGAGCCACAAAACGTATCCTGCAAAATAACCCTGTGGGCAAGAGACCCCTGAGAAGACCAAGGCAGAGATTGATGGACAATGTTACCCAAGGTCTGAACGTGCTGAATGCTTGTGATGACTGGGAGTCCACTGCAGCTGACAGGAAGGCTTGGAAAGCTATTGTTCAGGAGGCTAAAGCTCTACCGGAGTTGTATGGCCATCGGAAGTAAATATGTAAGTAAGTAGCAATAACGTTACTTTGTTACTGTTTGAGCTGACAATGTTGCAATTCATTCATGTGTCTCCTGTGATTTGACATTTGTTCCATGTTTTGGAGAAAAAAAAATACAACTTTTCTTGTAGTGTTTGGGTTTTATTATCATCTTTTATTTCTTTGCAGCGAAAACTGTAGCAATAATGAAAATGTGAGTTACTTTAAATTAATATAGCCATTCTCAAATGTTCATGTGACACGTGAAACAATACATTTGATCGTATTTATAATTATCTGTTTTACAATGAAATAGAAGTTTTTAAATATGAAGCAGAATCACACAGATTCACATTGTTTCACAAATGTCAAAAATGATTGACATGTAATGCGATCATCGGCAACATTGGGGAATTATCAGAAATGTTGGGTACCTATATTCTTCATATATTGCTGTTAAAACAACCTGGGACTGTGTTTATCTTGTATAGGCGTAATGTAGCCGTTATATAGCATTATTGCCTTATATGTTATTATGAATAGTGATTTTCAGTACTGTTGTTATACACTCTTTTAAACCTAACAGAAGTTATTATGAATAAGACTGTTATACTATGTTGTGTGTATATTTTGTAAATTATATTGAAATTTTACTGTTGTGTATTCATAATAAGTTCATAATAGGTTAGGGTTTTTATTCCCTTATTTGTCATTACAGTCGGCATATGACTAATGTAAACAATGCCAACAGTTTCAAATAAATTTATGTCTTACGTTAAAAGAGAATATTTAAACATATTGTTATTGTATATCCATCCAACTTTTCTTCCATGTAAAACAAATATACAGAATATACAGCCTTGCTCTTGAAACTAGATACCAAATCCATTTCAATCTATGTTTCACTCGACCAACCAACTTTGAAATGAGTGTTTTGACGTTTAAAAAGTCCCAAACATTGCGCCGTTATTGGGAAAAAATGTTAACTATACATCTGAAAAAAGGATGGCAAACGAATTAAAGAATATTAAATTCATAAATGAGTTAGACGACTATATTTTACAGAGCTACAACAATTTTCTGTGTTGTGGACACTGTAGTGACCAAGATGTAGGGACGGTAAAATGAACTTGGGTACTCTAGTTATCAAAGTGAAGTGAGTGGCTAATATTTACTCTTCTTTTTAGTAGGTTATTGGCGATAAATAGAAATTTGAATTGTATTTGAGTGTCAAAAGTAAGGCTGTTTGACTTCAACAACAACTTTTATATCATTTATTATATTTTTAGCGGTCCAATACCTAATTGCGCTACGCGGTCATGCAACGCTCGCAGCCGCCATTTTGCCCTGCGCCGTGCGCAGCCCACCTATATAAGGAAGGCCACAGAGCTCCAATTCATTCGTTCTTCATCCAGACCTCCGGGCTCGTCCTTACGCTGCCCGACCGGCTCGTCGTCGTTCAAAGTCCGCGAACTAAATTTATATTTGAATTAATTAAGTACTATTTATATTCGATTAATAACTACCACTGTAACTAGAGTCAATAAACGAGTCAGTTATATTTCCTGTTGCATCTTTTAATCTGTCATCTATTTCTACCTGAGTTGCATTTAATATCTAATAATCTTTTGTATACGGTATCGCAGTTGCTTGGTCGATCAATCTGTAGCCCAGCTGTCGGGAGACTCCGAACAGACGGTATCCAGGTTCGAACCAGGCAGGTGAGATATCGTTTGGTTGTATGTAGCCAAAGGCGGACAGACAGGTTTATACCTACACGTCCAGCAGACCGACCTTACCACCTCTTATCTGTTACGGCTCCGGCCGACAGGTTTGCACATCAGCTTCCGAAACTAGTGAGCCTACATATAAAGCCAAATATTGAAAACTTGAATAAGCTCTCCTGCGCAATCGTAAAGGTGACATTTTGTATAACTAAATATGTAACTAAATTTCCAGCATCAATATGTAACTAAATATCCTTGTAGTAAAATATTATGTACATACAATATTTTATTATTTCAATTTTGATGTTTTTTACGTTTTAGGTTGAACGTTTTTACTAGGGATTAAAATAATCTGTACCCACATTAAAAATAATAGTGAAGAAAAATAAAACTCCTGCCGTTCTGTAAATGATACAAATTTTGGTGTAGAATAGTCAAAATAAATTATTGTGTACATAATTTACATATTGTATTATATTTAATATAAATAAAATTAATTCACTGAAAATGAGGACTCGTTGATATGACATGATGTAATAATATGAAGAATTGTTTTTTATTCTACTCTGTTAAATTTGTTTGCCATGACATGGCCATGACTATATTTCTAGTCTCAACTGGGCTAAATTTCTATTGATAAATCAAAAAATTGTATGAAATTAATAATTGATCTGTTATAATATAGAATAAATGTACTTTCAATTGAACATACATACATATACATAAGTATTGTAACAGTCGGTCACACAAATAAAATATTTGATAGATGTAAATTGAAGAATATGTATGAAACATGCATTGACATATATTATGTGAACATTATGTCTTAGAGATGTGTGTAAAGTTTGATTCTTTCTGCCGACCCCAAATATGATGGTTTTTTTATTTCTTTTACTTTTCTGAGAATATTTTTTTAATTTTTTAAAAGATGTGATGATTTTTGCCCAAAATTCATATTACTTTACATTGCAAAATTGACTTTTTAATAAGTAGCCATATTTATATTAAAAAAACATTTAAAATAATTTTGACTTACATTACATACATTCTTTATTTTTGCTTCCTAATGAAATTTACTGTATTAAATAGTGATAAAAACCTCATTGAAGTGTTCATTTGCATTATAAAAAAATAATACAATAATATAGCTTATAAATAAGTTATTTATTATTTATAACATTTCATTTTTACTATGTATTTATATTTTATTTGTTTCATTAGATAAATCAAAATGATTTATTTAATGAATATAATGTTATAATTTTTTTGAAAATGAAACAGGAATATATTGTTCCATTGAAGATATGAAAAAAATCAGCCACCCAAGGGGCTTACGACCTGTTTTAGCAGCTTTATGTGATCACTGTCAGCCCACTCTACACCATTCAAGCGTTTTTATAACTTTTCTATAGATTTCTATTTGTACTTTCATGATAAAAAGACTATTTCGTTGAAAATAGCTAAGTGATGTTAACACCATATTTGAGAAGTAGGGTTAACAAAAAGATTGTATATTTATGATTCAAATTCATTGCTAGCATTCTGGGTTTGGTTCCTCATAGAAGAAAGGTTTATTAAAATATTATTTCCCAAGCAATTATTGCTTCTTTGGCTGGAACACTTCTTCTGGGTTTCAGTCCTAAGATTGGTTTGCACTTAGCTTCACATATCTCTGTTGTCCGCCGGCTTCTTCCTGATTTTGTTGAGCAACAGATCTTTGTTTGGCAACCCTCTTTAGGAGTTAGCATGTTTCTCCGATTCTGTTCGGCACTATGTCGTTTGAAATGTGGTCTGACCAATGGATCCTAGTCATGCGCCGGTAGCACCACATTTCAAAGACGTCCAGTCTCCGACTAATAGCCCACGTTTAGGTGCCATACAGCAGCACACTCCAGACAAAAGTTTCAATCAAGTTTGTCCTAACATTGATATCAATGTTAGGAGATTCAAATGTCATATATTTTTTGTTGAATTCAACTCTTGCCTGTTGAACTCTACTTATTATTTCTGCATTTGAGTGGCCATCTTGAGATATTCTGCTGACCAGATTGTCTACAATTCAATACACATTTTTTGATTTGTTTGTATATTTTACATTGATAGTTTTTTGTGTTGTGAAAGTTGCACTTTTTAACTAAGCGATCACATAAATCTTCCAGTGACAGGTTGTGAGCCGTCTGTGTCTGGTATAAAAAAAAATTCCTACTTTTTCTTTACTGCAGTATAATATACCTACCTACATATTTATTTATTCACTTGTATGTACTTATATTTTTACTGACTGAAAAATTTATTTTAGTAGCCTAGATTCAGTCGACATAGTTTTTCTTTGAAGATCTGAATACATACATAGTCACATTATAACATAAAGTACCTATCTTATATAAAAGATATACCTATCCTTTTTATTATTAAGACAATAATTTATTAGTCAAATAGCAATGGAAGATTTTCATTGAAAATAAGGATGTGTTCAAAACATTTTGATGTCTTGAAAAATTTTAAATAAAAAATAATATACTTTACTCAAAAATTTATGGAATCATTTAATTAATAAAAATAGATGTGTGACTTCAATAGTGAAACTAGTCAAAATTATGAAATTTTAATTAAACTTCTCGCAATATTTATTACTTAGTACACATTGTAAACAAAAATTATGGAAAAGGGTCTATAAAATGGTGGAATGTAATCCCGAGTTATCAAACTAATATTTAAATATGTTTCCGACATAAGTTTCTGAATATTATTGTTAATTTTTATACTTGTTTCGCTATGGAAGTCACACATATATTTGATGAAATAATGAAGATACATATAAAGTAAATATGCAGACAATAAATAGGAGTAACTTTTAATATCTGTCTGCAATGAATTATTATATTATTTTCTATAACATATTGTTATGAAAAATCACCAAGTGCTTTGCTCAAAAATTAAACGAAGCAATTTAATTTAAATAAAATATATTATTTATTTGTGTTTTTAAACATTTGTTTTTATTTCAATCCTTTATTTTGTTTTAGGAAATAGATATGAATAAAAAAATGTACTTACCAATTATTTATTGCAAACAAACTATACCTAGCGTAAATATACAAATATTCAATAGCACTTACATCCAATAACAAGATTTACCTATTAAAAACTGACTGACTACAATTAATTGCATGGATTATATGTTTAGGGGTACAAAAGATATCCTACCAACTAAAGAGAATTGCCTCAATATCATTTATATGCTCATAATAATTGAAGAGTTCCGTTATTTGTCACGGGTTACTGTTATATCGTGGAGTATAGCTAAATAACACATGTCTATTTGGTACAATGAAAATTTATTGACTGACTAAATTAATATATGTTACAATATTCTACCATACTGTAGGTAGGTAGTTACTTACACTACACTACAGTTACCATCATAAAATCGTAACAAAATTTATATCGAAATATCCCTAAAAGAACTCTTTCCGAATAAAAATAATTATTTTCAAAATTGGTTGTCATTTGTCATGGTAAATACGTCATCATGCATATGCCTTCAAATTGATGTCCTCTACACATCATCATGCATATGCCTTTGATATCTTCTATACGTCGTCATGCATATGCCTTTGATATCCTCTGTACGTCGTCATGCATATGCCTTTGATATCCTCTATACGTCGTCATGCATATGCCTTTGATATCTTCTATACTTCATCATGCATATGCCTTTGATATCCTCTATATGTCGTCATGCATATGCCTTTGATATCTTCTATACTTCATCATGCATATGCCTTTGATATCCTCTATACGTCATCATGCATATGCCTTTGATATCTTCTATACGTCATCATGCATTTGCCTTTGATATCCTCTATATGTCGTCATGCATATTCCTTTGATATCCTCTATACGTCGTCATGCATATGCCTTTGATATCCTCTATACGTCATCATGCATATGCCTTTGATATCCTCTATACGTCGTCATACAAATGCCTTTGATATCTTCTATACGTCATCATGCATTTGCCTTTGATATCCTCTATATGTCGTAATGCATATGCCTTTGATATCCTCTATACGTCGTCATGCAAATGCCTTTGATATCTTCTATACGTCGTCATGCAAATGCCTTTGATATCTTCTATACGTCATCATGCATTTGCCTTTGATATCCTCTATACGTCGTCATGCAAATGCCTTTGATATCTTCTATACGTCATCATGCATTTGCCTTTGATATCCTCTATATGTCGTAATGCATATGCCTTTGATATCCTCTATATGTCGTCATGCATATTCCTTTGATATCCTCTATACGTCGTCATGCATATGCCTTTGATATCCTCTATACGTCGTCATG
This sequence comes from Molanna angustata, assembly GCA_963576475.1. Lineage (NCBI taxonomy): Eukaryota > Metazoa > Arthropoda > Insecta > Trichoptera > Molannidae > Molanna > Molanna angustata. The sequence goes on along the minus strand of OY754965.1, from coordinate 51,950,426 downwards.
CATATGCCTTTGATATCTTCTATATGTCATCATGCATTTGCCTTTGATATCCTCTATATGTCGTCATGCATATGCCTTTGATATCCTCTATACGTCGTCATGCATATGCCTTTGATATCTTCTATATGCCATCATGCATTTGCCTTTGATATCCTCTATATGTCGTCATGCATATGCCTTTGATATCCTCTATACGTCGTCATGCATTTGCCTTTGATATCCTCTATATGTCGTCATGCATATGCCTTTGATATCCTCTGTACGTCGTCATACATATGCCTTTGATAATAATCAAAGAGTTTGATGATTTTCTCATAGATCCCACCATATCTTTACCAAATACATACATATAACCATAGATACTAATGTCTTTTATCATACATTTAACATATTTGAATATTTTCAGAATTTTTCGTAATTAAAGTTGAAAAAATACTCAACACTAATATCAAAAATTACATGTTGTTAACAAAGGGATTTATATTTCGAAAATTGAATACTTTTACTGCTATATAGTCATTAATATCCAATTTTTTATTCCATATTGAACGTGCCCTGTTCCACCTCACTTTATGTACTGGACACATAAACTAAGCCATAGTTTATTTTTTTTTTTTTTCGTATTCTTTATTCTGTGGGGACCACCGATTTTTGGCCGTGGTAAAATTAACGCTGAGCATACATAAAAAAATTCATGACAAATTGATAACCTCTTTTTTTATTAAGTTGAAGTTTTTATTGATTCACCATCAAAGAAATATGTAATGAAGACCAAACATTCACATCTTTAGGATTAAAAATAAATCAGACTAAATTATAAAGATATTTTTATTGCAGGATTATCATATTTCATAATGGAGATCTAACAAGACTTTGAACTGCAGCTCAGTATATCAACATTGTCGATGTCGGCTTCTTCTCCCGGTATCTGAATACCGTCCTGGTCGACGCAATAACAGAAGGTCTTGTAGCACTGCATTGGACGCCAGTTGCCATTGGAACAGCAATTTGGCAGAACGTAAGATGCTTTGGCCTTTTGGAGCAAAGCATATGTCCTGGCACAATCTGAAATATCAGTAATGTGTGTATTATAATTCTTAAATAAAATCAGCTAGACTAGACAGCTAAATATAGAGAGCTGACTCCACCACCATACAAGCTAAGGATGATAGACAAATAGGTTTGATTTGAATTTTGTTTTTGTTAGGTTAGGTTTGGTTTTATTCGATTATGTTATGTAATCTCCTAACTGACAAAATTTTGAAAACACCTATTGGTTCTGAAAATATAATATTGTGAGTAAATATTATCAAAGTATTTTATTCTTTGCCAGATATTCAAAGCAAAAAACTTACGTAGTCTCATACAATAATTAGAAATATTTTTTAATTTTCTCCTAATATTACTATCGTCAGACGACTTGTTTTTAATATGCTACGACGACTTCTAGAATTATATTTCTTCTACATCCTTCAATTCTCTCTCTCCTCGCTTTCCTCATTTTTATAATCAGTCTGTTTATCATTGAATTTTTTTCTTCTTAGATACCATATATTTATAAATTGACTTTTTGTACATAATATAAACAAATATAATGCACAATGGCGGGCTTATTGCCATTAGGCAATTTCTTCCAACCAACCAGATTATCGAGTGACAGAATTATATATGTACATCACTAAACGAGTGGGTTGTGGCCAACACTAAACTCTCCACTACACAATGAAGCTTCCCTGCTAATATTACACTCTAATATCAATATGAAATCAAATATGTAACTAAACATTGCTAAACATAAAAATTCTCCTATATATTTTTCATACAAAATATCGATTAATAGAAACATAATTATTGAAAGGATATATATTTTTCTTTTAAGGTTGGCAAACTCTGAATGCAGTTTTGTGAAAATTCTTTTTTTTGCATAAATAATTCAAATAAAATGAAAATATCTCAAATTTCCAGGTAGTGAGAGCATTTTTAAAGTTTTAACAGATGAAATCATAGAGAAATAATTAACTGTTGTCTATGGAAAACTAATCAGCTCTAAGTTTATGTACTTCACACATATGGTATCAATATGAAGTTCATCAGTCATTTGGTTTGGGCTGTACAGAGGACACAAATTTTCAAATTTGTGTACGACATACGGCATACACACAAAAACATCACGATGAAACTCTAAGTATACACTCTCTACATGATACCCATTGAGAAATTGATGTAAAAAAAATACTCTTAAAAATTGTGAAATCATGACTCTCCACTATTCCATAGTTGGTAGTGGAGAGTAAAAATGAAAGCCAAAAAAGCACAAAGAAAATATACATCATAGCAAAAAAAGAAGGATTGGGAAAAAACAAGAATAGGAAATCGAGATCAGATGTTTAGGGATAAATATTACGTAACAAAGGAAAGGAAGGAAAAGGAGAGGGATCAGGTATTTTCGGAGAGATATCCCTGCTTTAGTCTTTTCTTGAAAATGGAAAGCGAGTTTGACAAAGTTATATCAGGACTCAAATTATTCCAGAGTCTTGCTGAACGTAAATCAAAGGAAGAGCTGAAAAATACTGTTTTACCAAATTAAGTTAAGGCTTTGGTTGGAAGAAATTGCCTTTTGACAATACCTAAACCCACCTTTGTTTACTTTGTTGTACATGAATGAAATAAATAAGTGACATTTTGATATTTGATATAAAAACTTATAACTAGCTTACTGCAATTCATCTCATTAGAAGCGTCAGTTTCAATTTCTCCAAAGTCCTGAATTTGTTTTCCTTGGGGATCAACACAAATTTTTCTAAAAGTATAATACACATTTTGTTAGTAATTAACGTAATTCAATTTCATTGTTAAAATATATAATATTTGCGCAATTTTCAGGATAGAAGCAATGGTAAGTTTGAAGGAATTTATTTCCTTATACAACACATAAACATCCTTAGACTATGAGATAGCTAATTCTCCTACTGACGTTGTTTTTCAGCTTGATTACTGCAATAACATTTAAACTGGATTTTCTAAGTATAACCTCGATATATTACAGATGGTGTTTAATGCAGATTGGTGCGGTAAAACATTGTCATGTAACTCCAATGCTAAACAAATTACACTGATTGAAGAGAGTTGCTTACAAAATTTGTTTGACGGTGTTTAAAGCTTTAAACAACCTACCACCACAATACATTCAAGAGCTGTGTCAGAGAAAAGAGCTCTCTGGGAGGCATCTCACATTCGTCGTTTGGATCACAGAGTAACAACTCCCCAAAGGAGTTAGACAGAGTCAACAAAACAGTTTACTATCACCGATAATTTGGTGTGAGTGGTCTAATTAAGTAGAATGCACAGCCTCTAGATGTCCGCAGTGCTCAAAGCAAGAACACTTTCACTAAAGGACTTAAAACAGCTTTGTTTTGTAGAGCAGCACATAATTACCCACGGAAGCAACGTAATCTCTAGTAAACGCATTCGTTATTTCCCGCCTGGACTACTGTAATGGTATCTATGCAAACCTTCCAAAGCTGGAGCTAAACAAACTTCAATCCGTCTTCAACGCTGCTGCTAGGCTAATCACCGGAGCTGCGAAATTTTCACACATATCCAACCATCTACGAAATCTTCATTGACTAAAAGTGTCAGAGAGAATCAACTACAAATTATGTTTGTTGACTTTCAAAGCGATCTATGGCATGGCTCCCACTTATCTTTCAGACTTCTACATCCCTCTCACCGTAAACGAGCGACAACAAACACTTCGTTCAGCCACCACATCCATGATTGGCAAGTTAACTGAAATAAATATAGTCAACACTACATCCTTCGGTGATCATGCTTTTGCTTTGGCTGGACCAGCCTCGTGAAATAAACTACCACCTGAACTGAGGCCAATCGACAACTTGGCCCTATTCAGAAAACACCTGAAAACTCACTTCTTCCGCTAGTCTTACAAAAACCTGTAATATATTTAAGCGCCCTTAAGGTGAGGTTATCACAAAAACGGCACTGTAAAAATCATCCCAATTTATTATTATTATTATAATTATAATTAAACTATCAGCGCCCTTGGAATGATCTTGAATCATCAATGGTGCTATATTAAATCCCCTATTATTATTAAAAAAAGAGGCATATAGACCATTTCACATAATAATTCCTCTTTCATCTTTGCATTGCGAACATTTCTTAGTAAGAAATTAAACTTCGCCAATATATACATGTCGCTAAGTTGAATAAATTAATTCTGTAGTATTCGTCACAAATTAATAACAATAAATGCTGTTTTTTTTTTGGCACTCCCCCAAAGACAACAAAATGAGTTGAATTTATTTACAAAAGCAAAGTCTCAGTCAATTTACAGAGTATAGTAATATTTCAAATATTAGCAACTCCGTAGAACAGATTTGATTTAGAGCAGGTTTGAAAGATTTTCATCTATGCATGTTTAGCAACACAAAAAGAAGTTATTAATTGGAACGATCTATACTCATGCTTAATTCATTGCTGTGTGCAGCCATTTTGAAAACCATTGACTTGTATATAATATAATATACATGTTTTTAGTATGTAAATTTTTTTGTATAATTTTTAATGATTTTTGTGTCATTTTTTTGTAAACTAACTTTAAATTTGATACTAAACTAGCCGCTTTTATAAGGTGCAACAGGAAAACCAATTTACTTGATCAGTTCTTTCTGGTTATAGGTACCTACTAATCAAACTGATGAGGTTTTTATTAGTTTTAAATGAATTTCAAAAAATTAGAAGATTGTGTACAGAAAAAAATGTATAGGTAAATCTGCTTAACTTCATTTTCTTGTACTCTGACTATTGTCCTATACAAAGATAAATGTGAAACTGAAACAAATGTTTTGATTCTGTGTAATAATGGAGTTTCACAAACTTAATAAATTCAATATATAGGTACTTACTTATCTCCTTTCCTCGCTATTTTTCCAAAGTTTCCATCTGGCTGACAGTTTGGAATGGGATTCCCCAAGAATGAGAATCCCTCCAGCTCTGCTTCCTTTACTTCTGCAATCATTTCCATTTTTAGCTCTTCGCACTCTCTCAGGTATGACCTATTATTGTGATGGATATTCTTGTCAACTGAAAATTATAAAAAAAATTGTAGCAGAAACTAAATATTCAGTGTTGTGCGAAACCATATCTCTTATTTCATTTCTTCCAAAGATCATATATCAAAGGAATCAATATTATTCTAATTTATTTACTATATAAAATTACTTAAACACATTTTTATTCAATATTTTTTATGATCGCATATTATATATATAAGGAAAATCAGCCATTGACAGAGTTCACGATCTGCTCAACGTTCTCCAATTGATTTTCCTAGCTATCAATCCAAATTTGAAAATTCTAAATATGTTATAAGGTGACAGCACATTGTTTGAAAATAAACTTGGGAACATCGTCGCCATCTATCCAAGACAATGAAACTTATTTTTATAATTGATCACAATCTTTAATAATACTTATTCTCCACATTTGTAATATTATCTATACATACATTAATACTTTGTATATAAGTGAGGTGCAAAATAGAGATTGCAAAGGCTGCATTTTTTAATAATATGAGATCATTCTTCTGTGAAGATAATTTCAATTTGAAGTTATGACAGAGAATGGTCAAATGGTCTACATATGGTCCATGCTCATGGGCATGCATGTGGACATGGAGATTATAAGCAAATGCAATGAAACAAATTGAAACATTTAAAATGTGGCTTCAGAATGTTACGAATCCCATGGACAGATATGGTCACCCATAGTGAGATGTTGAAAAGAGCTGGCGTGGGAAGAGAATTGTTGTCCAGTATAAAAATGAGAAAGATAGCATACCTACTTGAGACACATTCTTTGTAACATAAATACAGTCTACTGCACCTCATCATGAAATGTAAAATTGAGGGTAATTGCGGTGCGGGTAGGAGGCAGATGTCTTAACTAAGAAACATCTGGGAATGGATCGGAGTTCACAGAGTGAAAGAGCTGCCTAAGTCAGCTCTTTCACTCTGTGACATCGAGGAGAACTGACATGGCACAAAAAGAAAACAATAAAAGTATTGTTAATCTAAAATATAATAAAAATAAATTATAACTAACAACAAGGCAACACAGTCAGAGCTTGTGAAGTTAGATCGATGACTTTGGGAGATCCCAATGAACCGGTCTCTGGGTTTAGACAGAAACATCTGTTGCCAACGCACTGCAAGAGATCAAATGATCCGTCTTCTTTACAGCGACGGGAATGGGCCAAATCTCCCAACAGATTCGCAGTCTTGTCCGCTTCAACAGAACATTCTGAAAATAAAATATGTTTAGTATTTATTTAGCTCTGCATTACTATGTAATATTAGAGAGATATGATTTTACTAGTGAGAGTTTTGTGAATATGGCTTAGGAAGTATATTGACTTCCGTACAACTTAAACTACAAGTTTGATTAATTCTATTCTCATGTATTATATGTAAAGTGCATTAACTTAGAAATCATTAGTTTTCCACAGATAATGTTCAATTACATCTCTATGGTTTAATATTTTAAATCTTTCTAAATATCCTCTCTTCTGAAAAGTTTTTTTGATTTAAGATTGTATACAAAAGAAAGGTTCCAGAAAATTATATTTAAGCATTGTAAAACTTTTGAAGAAGAAAAAAATGTGTACTCATGCAGTATAGAGAATTTAGATTTGCTACAACTGACGTGCTTTTGGTACAATTATTTTCTTTCAAATTCTTTTGCTTGTTTTTGTGGCCTCAAATTTATCTGGACTTGATGCAGATAATTAAGAAAGTAGGTACCTTCTGAGAAAATTATAAATATGATTCTAGTGAATTGTATAAAATGCTGTGAATATTGTAAATTTTTTTACTAACCACAATTCATCTTTGCTGCAGCACTATTTTCATTTAATATTTCTCCAAATATTCTGTCCCCCTTTTTATTTCGACAAAAACACCTGAAAGTCAAATAAAATTATTGTTTATAAAATTGCAATGACTGTTCGTTTAATAATGAGCTTTCGCCCATTCAATAATGCAATATGGCATTGTTGCTTGAGGGGGGATGTATGAAACATTCATTTTGCCTCTAGAAATTACACAATTATTGACAATAAAAATTAAAATAAAAAAACTATTTCAAAATTTTTAAATGTCCTCTTTCAAAATTATTTATAAAAAAATATACTATTTCAAATGCATAAAGATATAGGAAAGTCAAGTCATGTCTTTGTACGTGTACAGACTAATAGACAAAATATAGTGGGTCAATTGTGTACCCCGTTTACACATACAAGTTTTGCACAACACATACACTACATACACTACATAGGGTGTTGTGGTTCAACCAACTGAAAACAGATTTTAGACTGGCAACTGAATATAATTATTAAAAAAAAAAGAATTCAGATGGGTGGTGGCAGAGCGGTTAGCGTGCTGGGTTAGTAATCCAGTGGTCGTGAGTTTAAATCCTGCCATGACCTATTTCGTTCACCTATAGCACAAGTATTTATGCTGTGCTATATAGGTGAATGAAATAGGAACTTATAATAGTATGAGGATGTATAATGTACTTGTTACTACAAGGACAAATTCATTCTTAAAAAAAATGTCTCTTTCACACACGAGTGCTTGCACTCTGGTAAGGGACAGCATGTTTTTTTAACTGTGTATCTTTTTTCTGTATTTTATGATTATACATTTTTATTTGTTGTAATATTTAAATAAAAAAAATTGACTTCAATATTTCAACATGTTGCCTTTGTAAAAAAGTAAAAATCAAATAAACTTGTCGTACTGACGTAAGTCCCGGTACGCAGACCACAGGTTTAAAGTCTCCGTCTTCATCACACTCCGGACGTATCTCCAAACTTCCAAGACTTCCGTTAGCTCTTCTCTCATCGTAGGAATCTTGTAAATCGTGACATTCTGTTTTCACTAAAAACAACAAAAATAAATAAAATATTATTTTGTCATATTAAATCATTCAGTTAGATCCCTATACAGCATCTAATATTAAATTTTATTAGAATAATCATCATCATCATCATTGGCGCTACAGCCCACTGTGAGCCTTGGCCTCCTCCAGAATTTTTCGCCATTTAGATCGGTCCATCGTCTGCATTCTCCAGTTTGTCACGCCAATCCTCTTTAGATCCTCCTGTACGCCGTCCATCCACCGCAGCTTGGGTCTCCCCACACCACGTCTCCCCTCCGGTCGTGTGTCGAGAATCTTCTTTGGGATTCGGCATTCCTCCATTCGCTGAACGTGCCCTAACCATTGAAGCCGATGTATTTTAATATATTTTACTATGTTAGGATCACTATAAAGGTTCTCCAGCTCATGGTTGTACCTTATCCTCCATATTCCACTCTCACAAAGAGGCCCAAAGATTTTTCTCAAAACCTTCCGTTCGAAAACCAGCAGCGCTTTTTCATCCTTCCTATTAAGAACCCAGCATTCAGCACCATATACAAGTACTGGTCGCAGCAATGTTTTATACAATAACAACTTGGTATTTCGTGTCAACAATCGGGACTTGAGATGTCGGTGAATACCGAAATAGCATTTATTTGCCACAGCTATTCGTCTTTTAATCTCGACACTAACATCGTTGTTACTGGTTATTATTGAACCTAGGTACTGAAACGACCCCACAGTTTCAATGGTATGATTACCAGCACTAATCAGAGTTTCTTGGGCATTTCTATGGTTGGACATTTTAGCTGCAATCATATATTTTGTCTTAGAAGAGTTCACTTGAAGTCCCATTCTGGCAGAAGCATTTTCCAGGTGTATAAACGCTTGTTTTACATCATTTGGTGTTCTTGCAATTATGTCAACATCATCTGCATATGCAAGTATCTGGCTTGATTTGCGAAAAATTGTACCTGCTGTCTCAATTCTGGCATCTCTGATGGCTTTCTCTAGTACTATATTAAATAATAGGCAAGACAATGCATCACCCTGCCGTAAGCCATTATAGGTTTTAAATATGTCTGAGGTGCTGGTTTGTATTTTGACCCTACAATTTGAACCATGCAATGTTGCTCTCACTAGTCTTACTAGTTTGAATGGTATTCCCATTTCCATCATGGCCTCGTACAATGTCGCTCTATTGACACTATCGTATGCTGCCTTAAAATCTATAAATAAATGGTGGGTCTCTATATTATACTCGAGCGTTTTTTCCAGTATTTGCCTAAGGGCAAAAATTTGGTCAATTGTCGATCTTCCTGGCCTGAAACCACTTTGGTATTGCCCAATTATATGTTCTGCATGTGGCATAAGTCGCATGAATAGAACCCCTGCAAACACTTTATAGGCTGAACTCAGGAGCGTTATACCTCTGTAGTTGCTGCAGTCCATTGTGTCACCTTTTTTATGTAGTGGACATATAATCCCAGTATTCCATTCTTCTGGTATTGATTCAGTGTCCCATATTTTACCAATAATTGTGTGCATGAGTCTACCTATTGTCTCTCCACCGTATTTGAGTAGCTCACCTGGTATTCCATCGTGACCTGGAGACTTATTATTTTTGAGTAGGCTTAATGCTTTGTTTACTTCTTCCAAGGTTGGGTCCGGTTGATCATCTTCATTTTGTTCGAAGGGGGGGATATTTATGTCTGATTCTCTTGTGGTGGTTTCGTTATTCAACATTTCATCAAAGTGTTGTGCCCAGCGCTTAAGGATATCTACATTGTCATTAAGAATTTCACCATTTTTGTTTCTACAGGCAGTTGTTCTGGGTTTGAATTCCTTCCGCTGTTGGTTAATCCTTTGGTAGAACTTTCTTGTTTCATTTTGAGACTTCAATGTTTCCAATTCCACCAGCCTCAGCTTTTCATATTCTCTCTTTTTCCTTTTATGAGTGTGCTTTTCTTCTCGTCTTCTCTCTCTATATTCTTCTTGAGTGGCCCTTGCATTTCTCTGTTGCATTTTCTTATATGCGTCATTCTTTAAATTTGTCACCCTCATGCAATCACCATCAAACCATTCAGGTCGTCTTGTCTGTCTCACGTTTCCAAGTACAGCTAGGGCTGCTTCTTTGATATTTATTTGGCAGTCCTTCCATAATTCAGTTGCTGTTTTATTGAAGTCGACACTATTGTTAATCCTATTCAATTCCTCCTTGAACCTTGCTCGTATCTCTAAGTCCTTTAAAGCTTCAACATTTATTTTGTTCTGTCTTTCTGTTGGTTGCATTTTGGCCTTAGAAATTCGTGCTCTGACTTTACTAACCACCAAAAAGTAGTCAGAGTCGCAGTTGGCTCCTTTATAGGTTCGTATGTCGATGAGGTTGGATATGTGTCTTCCGTCAATCAGAATATGATCGATTTGATTATTTGTGCGGCCATCCGGAGACCTCCATGTGACTTTATGTATGTCTTTGTGGATGAACATAGTACTTCCAACAGACATTCCATGTGATGTAGCAAAATCTATCAGCCTTTCACCGTTATCATTATGAGTCTCATGAAGGCTATTTGCACCGATTACAGGATGATACATTGAGTCTCTTCCAACTTTTGCATTCATATCACCAAGAACAATTTTAATATCATTGTTTGGACACGAATCATATGTTCTTTCCAACAAATTATACCATTCATCCTTATCTTCCTCTGTGCTTTCTTCCGTGGGGGCATGTGCATTTATTATGCTTGTGTTAAAGAATTTTCCTTTCAACCTTATAACACATAATCTCTCACTTATTGGTTTGAAATCTATAACCAGATGCTTCATTCTTTTTGCCACAATGAAACCTGTCCCCAGTATATGGTACTTCTTATGGCAGCTGTAATAAAGATTATATTCTCTTTTTTCCATATGACCACTTCCCAGCCACCGTATTTCCTGTATAGCAGTTACATCAGCTTTGTATTTTACCAGTTGTTCCCATAGAACCCTCAACGCCCCCGGGCAATACAGTGTTCTTACATTCCATGTACAGAGTTTAAAATCGTTGTCCTTATTCCGTTTGCGTGATCGATATTCCAGTTTCTGTCCGGCTTTTTCTTCTTTTGGTTTCGTAATCATGGGTTTCAAGAAGAGAGGTGATTAACCTTTCGTTCTCAAGGTCTCTGGTAGGTTCGCCACCTTAAGGCATGAGACCATGCCCTGGTTTTCTGTCAGGGTTTTCCTTCCCTTATCCGTATCATTCAGTTTTAGGGCGCCGAAAACTCGCCCTCGCCCCCTCCTTATTCGCTATGTCACTTAATTAGTGAACACATTGCCCAGGGTTCGCGGGGTCTAAGACCTCTCGTGGACGCTAAGGAATAGGACTTGCTGGTGGCTTGCAGATTTGCAAATTGGCATTACATGGTATTTTATAGAAATGTCCCCACGGCAAGGAACATTTCCCCATGACCTCACCAGCCCTTGAACCCCTTATTAGAATAATATGTGTTAAAATTATAATTTGTTAAAAAACATCTTAATTCTATGAAAAAAATAAAATATGACATGTGCTGCCCATAGAATAATAATAGTATAGAATACTCTTTAGCCTGCAGTAAACGCGACTGCTTTATGTTGACTAATTCAGTCAACATTTTGCTATGAGCATTCAGTAATCATTTGGCCATCTGCGTGATAAATTCTCCAAATAGGGAATTTTTTAACTGCTTGCAAAATTATTTACGCAGTCATACCGAGTAGTACTATACGAACAATGTCTACCAGCAGAGTCATATATATATTGACACAAGCCGGCCAATAAAACGGCTTCACTTTTTCATCGAGGTATTGTATGGGAATGAGTATTCTATAGTTTTATTATTATTCTATGGTGCTGCCCTGTTAAGTAATAACACAGTAATTACAAATAATATATCTCAGAATCGCAGGAAACTGGTGATCAAAGCCATAATCACCAGTTGATTATGGCCTTGTAAGCCGAAACGGTCGTCGGGAGTGAAATCAATCGATTTTAGAATTATGTGTGTTTATATTATTCATTTTCATAATGGAGTTCTACAAATTAGAAGCCGTCGCAATCAAAAGATTTAAAAGTGCGCATATGTCACAGTTTTCATAAATATTTAAATTAGCTTATTGAAAGAAAAAACATTTAGAATATTATTAAATATTTCTGATAGATGTGACATGTTTCTATTTCTAATATATGGAAAAATACATACAAAAAGTAACTTGTAAACTTGGCCTGCCATTCTGACACATTTGTCTTTTGGTAATTACCAAGGTAATTATTATGTTTTTACATAGCAGAGCAGAATGTTTTGAGTAAGTATATAATGTTCCGTGGGCAGAATATGTATCTTCATTAAGAATTTGACATAAAATGTGATGTGAAAAAAAAAATATTATTTCCATATAATTCAATGATTATTTCATACTTCTTTGGCATGTAGTTTCATCTGTTTCACCTTGACAGCTCAACCCTGGTCCACACACACTGCCTGTTGGAGGTGAACCCAGACTGCCATTGGTGCAATCATCGCCTTCATCTAGAATCAATATCAGCCTTTAAATTATATACTATTCTTCTTTTCTACATATGTGATATACAATTCACATTTATTATTAAATGCTATTACATTTAATGTATGTTGAAAAAACATCAGTACCTACTTAGTACACAAAGGAATACAATATAAGTCATGAAGGTATTAATATAAGTGCTATTTGTAATTCATTTTTCAAAACCTTTAAAAGAATTGATGTCCCTAAGTAATAATATTATCCTGGATATAGTCGTCCTTTTACATCATAGATGTCATAAGTAATGAATTGATATCACTAAGTAATAATATTATCCTGGATATAGTCGTCCTTTTACATCATAGATGTCATAAGTAATGAATTGATGTCACTAAGTAATAATATTATCCTGGATATAGTCGTCCTTTTACATCATAGATGTCATAAGTAATGAATTGATGTCACTAAGTAATAATATTATCCTGGATATAGTAGCCCTATTACAACATATATGTCATAAGTAATGGAATATTTATAATACAAATAAATGTGTTAGAGGGTGTTAGTTTGCGATATTATTAAAAAAACGAGTGGACTGTGGCCAAAACTAAACGCTTTACTGTATATAAGTGTACATTTTTTCTTCTTAAAAGGTTGACAATCGCTAAATGCATTTTTATGAAGTACATTTCAATTAGATTCTTAAACAAATATTAGTTTCCCTGAGGACAAAAGTTTTCATAATACACCATACACATAAAACTCATAGTATGCACTATCTACATGTTACCTGTTGAGAAATTGATGCACAAAATTTGCTTTAACAATAGACGATCATGTTAGAGACAATGAATAAATGTTGATGCAATAATGGATATGTGTCAATATAGAAGAATGTGGTGTTTGGTTCTCTCTACCTACCTTATGAGGTAAATGGCATGATAGTATGTAGATAAATACTTTTGTATTCATAGTAGTGGAGAATAAAAAAATACAGTTTTCTATAGAAACACAAGTTGATAACACATTTTTCCCAAAGAGATGCTTTTTTACTACTGCTATTAAGTACCTATACATTTTTCATGTAAATATATGTACCTAATATCACTAATATTTTTTTTCTTTAAAAGTTGGCAATCCCTGAATGTACTTTTGAAGAGTGTGTTTCTATTGTATTAAAAATTCAAACAAAATTAGAAAATCTCGATTTTACAGACCATGAGAGCATTTTTAAGATTTTTTAGATTAAATTATAGAGAAAATAATGAACCGTTGTCTAGGAAAACTAATTAGCTCTAAGTTAATGTATAATACACACACAGTATCAATATGAAGTGCATCATTCATGAAGAACTACGGCATACGGATTACAGCATACACACAGAAACATCACAACGAAACTCAAAGTATGCACTCTCTACAATGAGAAATTGATGTAAAAAAATACTCTAAAAAAATCTGAAATTTACATTCCTAATAATAACAAAACAATAAATACATTTATATATTTTTATTTATTTTTGAATATGTGTTTTGGTATATTTGAATCGTCTATATTACTCATTTTTCAATTATTTTCATGTTTTTCCTTTTTTTTTGTTTGAATATGTATTCTGATATATTTTCTCATTTGTATATTCCTCTTTTTCATTTATTTTCAAACTTTTTTAATGTTTATTTCATTTTTTTTTTGTTCATGTATGATTTGATTTTAATTACTTTTATGTTGACTTTGCTTTGTATTGATATTTTTTATTTTTTTATAAGTGATTCCCTCATCAAGCACAAGATTATAATCTTTTTGATGAGGTACTGCAAGGAAAAATATGTAAAAATGTTATTACTAGTGAATTTATATATTGATTTGTATTATAAAATTATTATGTTAAATAAATAAAAAAAAAATATTAGTTGTTACTTACACAGATATACAAGACAGTATTGACAGCAGTTACACAGTGTCGGTGATAGCATAAATATTCCATCGTGTGTTTCATTCTTGGCTGTACAATGTTCTTGGGGTGGTTTACAGCTTACACCCTGAAATTATATCCATTATCAAAACTGTATGGCTGAATTATTTTGAACCAAGGCACAACCCTTAGCTACTCAACTCATTGATGAGTATCAATGAGTTGAGTAGCTATTCTGCTACATTGTTAATCTAGTTATAGATTTAATATTGTATGACATTAGCTCAACTTGAGTATTTAATATTGTATGACATTAGCTCAACTTGAGTATTTAATATTGTATGACATTAGCTCAACTTGAGTATTTAATATTGTATGACATTAGCTCAACTTGAGTATTTAATATTGTATGACATTAGCTCAACTTGAGTATTTAATATTGTATGACATTAGCTCAACTTGAGTATTTAATATTGTATGACATTAGCTCAACTTGAGTATTTAAAAATATTTTATATCTTTGCAAACAAAACATAACGCAATGTATAAATCACACAAAACTCCTTACTCACTGCATATCTATTTGTTATCTTGAAGATTTACAATCTATTTACCTTATTTCAACATCACAAGATCAAATATAATATTTTCACAATGAAATGTGTATCACAAGATACAATATTATACATACAGTAAACTCTCAATTATCCGGCAGATACTTGTATACCATGTGAAATTATTTCTAAATAATTTCACATGGTATCTATATACCTAAAGCTTTAACACATGTTTCAAATTTTATGTAGGAATTTCCTAAATAATCTACAATAAATAGAAATCATTAAAAATCTTTTCTGTTACATATAACTGATATTTTTTTTGACCGATGCCATTCATTTTTTAAAATTATGTTTTAAGCAAATAGTAAAATAAGAATACAACACATGTTATAATCAGTTGAAAAATACTAATAAAGAAGCTAACAATACCAACATTATCAGAAGCCCGGAAAGACCTTCATCAAAAAATAAATAGCTACCTCCACTCAATCAATACCTGGGGTGAAAGTAATCTTGTTTCATTTAACGTCTCAAAAACCCAAACCTGTCTAATTTCTGCGAAGAGAAACCCCAATGAATTGCAAGTGTCTTTCAACGGAAGCACCCTACCTAACAGCAGCTCTATTGACCTGCTTGGAGTATCTATAACGAACCAGTTACACTACAAGGGCTCCATCGAAGCTAAGGTGAAACTCGCCTCCAAAAAATTGAGCGTACTATATAGAGCGCGTAGATATTTTACTAAGACCCAGATCTGTATACTCTACAAAGCGCAAATACGTCCAATTATTGAATATGGCAGTCACCTCTGGAGTGGCGCCCCCCAATACCTACTGAATACCCTCGACGCTGTCCAAAGGCGTGCTATACGTCTGATTGATGATCCATCACTGACTGATGGATTGCAATCACTAGAACACAGACGCAGAGTCGGTATTTTAAGTTTATTCTATAGATACTACCACGGGAATTGCTTAGAAGAACTTGCATCTTTGGTCCCTCCTCCACCCACTGGCAACAGAGTCACTCGCGCTTCACTCAATCGCAGCACTCATTCACAGTGGACCTTCAACATATACGAACAAGTCGCTTCTCGAACTCCTTTATTAATACAGCAGCCCGACTGTGGAACGATCTTCCGAATTCTGTGTTTCCGCCTTCGTACAACCCGGGTCTTTTTAGAATCCGAATTAATAAACTCTTTTCTAGATTGCAAACCCCTCCCAACGCTACGTAGTGCGCTTCTTCGGAAGAGTAAAATGGACCCAAATCCTAATAGCTGGCGTCCCCTATGTGGACATGTTAAAAAAAAAAAAAGGACCATAATAAACTACATCTGCCAACAGCCTGTATTGGGATCATCTTGACATAGTACCTTTTAGCATTTCAAAAAAACTAACATGAAGTTACTTCTGGTACTAGATATCAAACTTCTATACATATCCAATAAATCATTGTACAAGAATAATTAAAAAAAAATTATCAGAGACACATATTGCTTGTTATATTTGAAATATCATCCCAGAAGGTCTATTTGGTATAAACTTCATAAGAGAAGAAGTTAAATACTATTTTACCTGTGATTTATGCTCCTAAATGCAATGTATTTTTTTTTTGTATGCTGTAAGTGAATTTTCTTTCCTTTTCTTAACCTGTTCAAAATACACGAGGTTATTATTTGACTTAGTACATATGTAAATTCAGATAGTGGTGGAACGAAGCCAATTTATGATTTTAAATAATAATGTAATATTGTGTTCTTTTCCTAAGATAAACTTAATATGTGGTACCTATCGCCAATTATTCATAGATAATTTCAAAACATCACAGGAGGCTGAAAATGCAATATAAAACAGGCCCTGGGCCTAATGAAAGAACAAGAAGAAGAATAAGCAGAAGAATTTCAAAAAATATATTATGTATATTCTCCATACAAACAACATTATATCAATAAGACGACGGAGGTCTTTGAAACTAGTTGTGAATAAAATGAAAATAAAATAAACTTATCATAATGTTTTAATTTCTTAAAATGAATTTCCACAATGTCAACGCCTGTTCCAAAGAATATTAAATTTATCATGACATGTGTACAATTTTACTGTTTGTGATGTTTTTATTATTTGTGCCTCGGTTACACGATAACAGAAAATCGAGAGTTCACTGTGGTTATGTAAGATTGAAAAGGAAAAAACAAATATAATAAAATTGTTTAAGTAACTCACATCACACGACGAAGATGAACACAGTAGACTTGGGTCAACATCTTTAGACAAAGTTGAAACTGTCAGAAATAAAATAGTACCAACTAACGATACTAAACACACACCACTTATCTTATAATAAAACATTTTTACTTGGAGGAATAATAGCATTTTTATATCTGTTTAAACAAATTAACTGTTTACTTGGGCTTCTTGAAATGTTTCACATTATATCATATGTATCACCGTGTCTTAGTCACACAAATAGTATGAGTATGTCTTTTTACTGAAACAATTTATTTATTTTTACTTTTTTCTACAAAAGAATTGATATAACGTACATATCGTTAGGGGCTAGTAATCCAGTGGTCGCGAGTTCGAATCCTGCCTCGACCGATTCGTTCACATAAGCAAAAGCATTTATTTGCTTATTTTAGGGAACGTAGGAAGATGTATATGTACTTGTTTAACAAGGACATATTCATTTTTAATAATAAAAAAAAAAAAATATCATACATCCTCATACATTCCTTTAATTAAGCATAAATGCTTGTGAACGAAATCGGTCATGGCAGAATTCAAACTCTTGACCACTGGATTACTCACCCAGAGCGCTAACCAATCTGCCACCATCCATCTACTTATGTATTATAGAGTAGCTTTAATGTCCCGCCGTTGCCCGAGAATGTAAATATGTGAAGGAATAAGCAATTGTTTTATAATATTGTCACACAATATATCAATAAGATGGGAAGTGATTTAAAATTTGTTTTATTATAAGAATTGTTGGCCAGCTCATTCCTTTGTATGAACCACCAATATAAATATTTTTTTATAAAAACTTCATTACACCCTACACAAGTAACAAGTAGCGATTTCTTCCAACTATAACAAGTATTTACAGTTCAGAAAAGCAAGATTTGTGTGAAAAATTTGAATTTAAATCAATTTCACTAAGTCACTTTTTCAGCAATCACACAATTAAATTTCTGGAAACCTCAAATGATTTTTTTATACGACCGACCAATTCTTCCTTGTGGCCTAGCGCCATCCTTGCTGAAAAAGATGCGGTCGCTTTAAATCAGGTCGTATAAAATAACTCATTTGATGTTTAAACAAAGTGATTGGTATATAAAATTGATCATAACATATTTATTTATTTAATTTAATATTGCTTCTCGGGCAACTAACAGGTACTATGTCAAATATTAATTTAACACGCACCCAATATCAAGCAAGATGCCACATTCTGGAGACTTACGATATTAATCGTCTCACAGATCCAGACTGAAAACACAAGTAAAAACTGTGTCTCCACCGGGAATCGAACCCGGGATCTTTGGATCAGCAGTCAGATACCCAACCAACTGAGCCACGAAGGCCGACAAAAGATACATATTTAAGTACAAGGCCACATGTTCTTAAATATGTTATGATAAATTCTATGTCTCATGCCACAGTCTGCATTATTAAAATAAGAATCTTTTTTTATCCAGGGAATAAAATTCTTAATTCCAGAGCTCGCTGATGTAGCTCTTAATTGTATTACAGGGCGATTCTACTGTTGAAATAAAATTCTATTCTAAGGCGCTTTGTTTGCAATGTGTATAGCTTCAATGTAAAAAAAATTTGCATTTAGGAGTAAAAATTCTGTAGGAATATTAATTTGTAAGAACCACAGTAAGAACTAGTATGGAATTCATTTCATATTCACGGCCCGAATATGTAATCGTAGTTATAAGAGGTTGGATATAAGTCTTACGCGAAAGAGAGAGCTTCTCATATAATCTTTGCTTCTCTGGGCCGTAAGCACTCGTAAGTAAACTTACCACTAATTCAGGACATAAATAATAAATAAACTGGAATGACTTATAACGCCGTTTTTGTGATAACCTCACTTCAAGGGCTCTAAAGGAAGTGTTTTCAACTTAGTTTAATACAAATATGAAAGACAGAGTAGAAATTTATTAAAAAAATAGATATTTCTCCCGCAAATCTTTCTTTACTGGTCTGGAAGAACTGATTAGTTACGATTTCGATTTTTTCGTGATAAAATGTATAATTTGGATTTTTTTCTGTAGCAAGAAACTTTCTCGGTAATTTTTCATATTCTCTTTCGATTATAGTAAAAATACTACTACATAGGCCTTCTAGTTTTTTTGATTATTTACAAAAATACAAAATGGATTTATCAAAACTATTTAAAGTATTTACCAAATTAAAATTAAAATAAAACTCACGCAATAGAATGAAGATGTAAAAATAAATTATTGTTTATTTCAAAAACGTATCTTGTGAGGGTACTGGTGAAAAAAAAAATCAAAATTTCCTACTTTAGACTCTTATACCATACATATTGCGTTACACAGGCGTGGTACTGTAACATTACTTTCACTCACACTCCGTCATATTTGAACGATTGAAATTCAAATGTGTCTGTCGGGGGTTTTCCACCAACCGAAATGTCTGTAAATTGAAGACGTGATTAATAATAGTCTTCCGCAGTAAATTTAAAAAAATACGCTTCATCCTAAAACTGGCACGTTGAAATAGCAATTTTCCACAATCTGAAGGCTGTAATCTCTGAAAGTCATCACTACTCAGGGTTCACATTATCCAATCGTTGTTACCTGCTGTGGTATACGTACATAGAAAAAAAACAGCCTTTATGTTTTGACGTAAGTGTGACAGTCACCAGCTCTTGCCCTATTACTTATTATTTGCAATTTGAGTTAAATCCGACACTTGCTCAGTTTTATTTGTATGACCGAAAATACGTCGGCTTATAGTCAAATTGCTAACAGTAAAAGAGCCATGATGTTTATCGTCCCACATATCTAGACTAAAAACATAACGAGTGTGTTGTGGCCAGCGCTATACTTTTCATTACCAAATCACATCACAAAGTATTCAAATTTTATATGGAAATTTTTCAGCATTTTATTAAATGGAATTGTTAAACTATTTTATTATGGACAGAATAATTTTTCAACTTAGAGTCACTTTGATATATTTGGAAGTTAAAAAATTGGGAAGCACTGATCAGATATCCTTCAAAATCTAATGGGGTCTAAGCGAGTATTAAATAAAAAAAGAGACGACACTGCTTCTTGAGGTGAGACGACACTGGTGTGAGGGGATAGACGCATGCAAAGTGCTTCCTTTTATAAGGTGATGCACACCCGGACACTAGTCGCTGGTTACCTTACATTGTGGGATATGCCGTAATGGTATGAATATCCACGAGAATTACAATGTGATTCGAATGAAATAGTGTGAAATCCTACAACTTGTCACGAAAAATTTATGACAAGTTTTAGGGGTATCACATTTCGTGAAAAGTTTTCGTCATCACAATTCGTTCGTACTAATGCCCCAAAAACGCGGTTTACAGAAACAGCTTAGACAAAGGTTTTTTTCTGTAACAATAATGATGGGGGAACGGTGTGATGGAATTGAAATACCTATAACGATTTCCATAAATTTTGTTATTTTGTCAGTTATTAGATGTATCTAGTTAAAATATTACACAATCCGCAATTGCATCATATGACACACTGCTGTTGCAATAACAAACACACTTCATACAACACTCTATTGTTATTAAATTGTTATTTACAATGCACTGTTGTAACAATATTGTAATTACAAAATGGCCGACTGACAGAACGTTTGAAATATTTTCACCGCAAGAGACTACAGCGCGAACGTCTCCGATTTGACACTACATCTAAATTAAATATGACATGTTATTGTTTGACAAATTCATTAAATTATTATCCATCGATTAATAATAAATTATCAATTTGTATTATCTTATCTATCGGAAACGATTATTCGTTATCAAAAGATCATTTTCTTGTAAAACTATCGTCACGTAATAAATAAAAAATGTGAGTGGATATATTATAATGTTTTATCACGAATTATTAAAATATCATTGTAAGATTACGATAAAGTTTATGATGGCTACGTACACAGGTATATGATAATTGGTTTGTAGTATTTCATTATAATATACATATGTATGTGCGCAATTGAAAATTATCACAATTTTATGTGAAGTTTTTTTTATCTATTTAGAAGACTATGCAAAAAAAACTATGTAGATATGGCAGAATGAGTAACGAAAATACAAGACCTGAGTGTTACTTGAAGAATGACTGAAAAATAAAATTTACAGAGTTGAACGAGAAGGAATAAAATGATGGAACTGACCAAGATTAAAACATTGGCACGGCCATGACATGTGATGAACATACATATTAAAGTTTAAATAACAGAGTATTATTAAATGATGTCACTGACGATCACTTCGTAGAAAGCTACTCCGTCTTTGACATGACAGTCCCTCCACATTCCCCAAATCAAATAAACATGAGATGAGTCAGGTCTCAATAGTACCTCAGAAGAGCATAGCTCAAGGCTTTCTTAGCTGAGTAGGTTTTTCGGTAAACATAGTCCAAAATCTAGAACGGGAAGAAGGAGTGTGGGAAGACCACAGGCTAGATGGTCGGATGACATCAGAAAGACTGTGGGAGTAAATTGGATGCAATGTGCCCGGAATAGAGACATGTGGAGGAGCAAGGGGGAGGCCTATATCCAACGATGGATTGAAAACGGCTGAGGAAGAAGATAGTCCAAAATCTGACGTGTCTGAGCTGAGATAACGACTCAAACTCAGTTGAGTTTGATAGTTCTCAAACTGTAGGAATTTCATAAGTTTTCAGCAATTATTTTGAAATTTATGGTTACTTTTTAAATTTGTCTTTGAAATCCCTATCTACTCTCTTCAATCAATGAATTAAAACTGTCATTTGAGTTCAAAACATCGGCTTGCTTCTTTCGCGTTTTGTTTATTTTTATAATAATAATTAATAATGAATGCTAAAAGGAATACTGCATATGATTAACATTTTTTAATGGAATTATTGGGGAAGAAAATTACTATTGTAGAAAATAAGAAAATATATCAACCCTTAATTAGCAAAAACAGGATGCTTGGGAGTGGATCGCCGAGCAATTTCTGTACTATAGAATCTCAGGGCTATCAGTATTTGAATTTCAGGCGTTATAGGCATATAGGCATGCCTCTGTTGTTGATTTTTCGCAATCCATCGTGAATAAGCGGCAATATGGCAGTGAGGACAGTTTCTCTATAAAATCTGTAGCGCTTTTTAAATTCACAGTTTTCATAAAATTCGATAGCGTTTATCATATTTCGAATATAACATTTGCGGCGTCTCATTCGCCTTGCGGCAAATGATTCATCGGGAAAATTAATCACATCTGTATTCCCAATATTGTCAATATCTTGCAAAAACTCAAATATATCAGACATTTTAATGCTCCCTGTTTAATGAAGATAATTTTATATTCACCACAAAAATAATATCTCGAAATTCACCAGTTTTTATCTCGAATAAAAATTAAAATAGAACTAGGTTTGTAAACGATTTTGACAGTTCAAAGCATGCTCAGCGTCTAAAGTCACCGATTTTGGTGACTCAAACTCACGGGAGATGAGTAACGATTTTTGATGACTTCTGTGAGAAACAAAGTTCTATGATTACAAATCTGTAACTCAAACTCATCTAAGTACCTATTTTGCGACTATGATTCTGGGCCTCGCTGAAACTCTCTATCTTCCCATAGACTCGCTGAAAAATTCCGGAACATTCTGGAATTATTACGGAGCTTTTAATAATAGTTGTGAAGTATAGAGGTATGTTTGCTCTACGTAAAATCTCAACATTCTTGATCGTGTTTCTCCGAGAAATTCTCATGAAATAGATAAGACTCAAAAATAATGTATTGGTACATATATATTATATTTATATGGGTGGTGGCAGAGCGGTTAATGCGCTGGGTTAGTAATCCAGTGGTCATGAGTTCAAATCCTGCCACGACTGATTTCGTTCACCTATAGCAAAGCATTTATGCATAATTTAGGGAATGTATGAGGATGTATATGTAATTGTTACAAGGACATATCCATACTTTTTTTAAAAAAATGCATACTTAAATAACATGTGAATTTTTATTTTGTTCGTTAGGATTATTAAGCTTTTGAAATTTTTATTATTTTTGCTTGGGTTGCCAAGCTTTTTCAAAAAAAATATTTTTTATGTCAATATAAATGTTTTTGTATGTCCCTTAATATTATGATGCCATAATTAAGATGTATATATACCATTTTAGTTAGTTTGTATGTGTTGTGAAATGTGACTCACTTCAAAACACGAGAATTTCACTTTTTAAAGTTGGGTCTTTCATAAATATGTATTTTAGATGGGTCGATGGCAGAGCGGTTAGCGCGCTGGGCTAGCAATCCAGTGGTCGCGAGTTCGAATCCTGCCTCGACCGATTTCGTTCACCTATAGCACAAGCATTTATGCTTATTTTAGGGAACGTAGGAAGATGTATATGTACTTGTTTAACAAGGACATATTCATTTTTTTTTTTAATTATCCTTATTTAACATGTAAATAGTATAATATTATGTATTTTGTATTGTTTTTTCAATAAATAAATAATAAAATATGTAATTAACAAAAGGTTTTTATATCATTTTGCATTTTTTTACATTATATGTTATAATCCCCAATCTCACTAGAACCTGTTTCGAAATTGGCGATTTCACACAATTAGTGCGACATTATTCACAAATATATATGTACATGTTGGAAGTAGCAAGATAACACAGTCGGGTACCTTACATGTATTCAGCAACAATATTATTGTCACCGCAAAAATGCAAGGCTTATAAGCTGTGAATGATTTCCTTCAAAACAACATCCACAAATTTTTCTGACGTTTCAAAATATTAGCTTAATTTGAACAAAAATACAATGTGTTCATCAACAGTGAAATATGACTTCGTCAGCAATCAGCATAGACAACGAGAGACAAATGAAATGTGACTTGGTCAAATATTTGCCCTGGTTAATGCTGCTGGCTTCGTTTCGAGACAATTATTAAGAGAGTCTTTGCTATTGTTATCTCCATCTGCAAATATGAGTTCGGCGCTGGCTGGATCTTATCGTGTTTACTTCCAGATCTTCTCGATCCCCTACCAGATGATAAGACCAGCAAACAATCAAAACACCACACATGTATCTACATACATACTACATACCTTAACTAATCTTAAACGAATAAAATAATAATTACATATTTATGGCGGCTGTTTCCAGCACAATTATCTTACAAAGTAAACTACACCTTATCGTAAAGTACACTCTACAGGTAACATGAATAAGAGATCTGAATTGTTCTTTTTTATTTAGTTAAAAAAAATAATTAAACGACAGACGATGCTCCTGATCTCGTGGTTTTTTATTACGCCTCAATGATTTAAGTCAACGAAAACCTAAAATTTGTTGATTTTTTGCATTTTCAGAACAAACCTGACATGAAATGAAAAAAAAACTATCTCAAAATTCACATTTATTTTATGATGGACATCAATATTATTCAGTGAATTTTATAGATATTTGGGGTTATAGTATTTTGTTTTATTTGTACATTGATATTTTATTCTTTTCTTTTTCATTTATTCTCTTTATTTTTATGTATAATACGAAATGCGTAGCAATGCACCCTCCTGCTCACGAACTGAAATAAAAACTGATTATTATTAATATTTAAGCGCTCTTTAAGAATAAAATAGATTTTTTACCAAGTAACGGAGTCATTTAAAAATAATGCTGTAAAAATAATATTTATATTTTGTGGCGCTTATTCATTAAAGAAATATTGAAAATAGCTATGGTAGGTATTTATTTTGAAACAGACTGTTTAACATATTTGAAAAATTTTATTTCAATATCCGATATCCTGTTATACTAGTAATGGGGTTAGGTATATATTTTTATGGGACAAGTTGCTAAGAACGACACCTTAGGTATTTTATAAGAAATTTAACTATTATTCGTTTGTAGGTATAGTGTTTACTTGTTGAACGAATTCCATCATAATTGAATAAAACACTTTATTCGCTTACTTCTCTCAGTGGAAAAAAGTATTTTTAATTCAATTGTGATCTTATATAGCAGAATAATTATAAATATTAGGTAGGTAATATTAACAAGGAAACTAATAACAGGTTTTCACTTAAGAAGTAATAGGTACATTATAACACAAATTATTTGAAAGAAAAAAAGGGTAGAAGAAAAGATGGTGAGAGAGGGACTAAGGGTTTGAGGAAAGTATGAAGTGGGGAGATGGTTTATTTGACATCAAAAATGTGAATAATTTAAATATTTTACATTTATGTTTGAAAAAGTCAAATTTTAAAAAAGATAAATATATCTATTAGATCAAGGAAACTATGAGCAAATTCTTCGAATCAATTCGTTATTACCAACATTAGTTCGAGAATGTATAATTGAAAATATATCATTTTGCCTACTATTAAAGGATTGAATTCTTTAACAGATAAGCTAAAGGAAGTCAGCCCCCCTAGACAATGTGTCATTTAGCTCAAGAAAAAAACAAGAAAAGATAACTCAATGTATGGAAGTGACAGTTGTCACGTGACTGCCAACTGTCACTTCTATACATTGAGTTATCTTTTCTTGTTTCTTTTCTTGAGCTAAATAACACATTGTCTAGGGGGGCTGGGCAGTCTATTATGTTATGTATTATTTCAAATGTCGATTTGTTCAAGAGAATTTATTTCTCTTAACATATCGACAAAGTATCAAGCCAAGATACGTGAGATTTTATGCAGGGTCTATATTTTTCCAAAATTTAAGTAAAAAAACACCAACTTAGAGGCTTCGCAGCATATATGTTTCATATATGGATTTACTCAGAATTCGAAGTAGAACATTAGTGTTTCTGTGTGCGTGTATGTCCGTCCCCCCTTATAACTTTTGATTCGCTCAATTTACAGAGCCCAAAATTTCAGAATATATAAATAGTTATAGGCCTACAAAATTTCTATACTCAGAATTTTGAATTTTCGTTTCAGTCAGGGGTTATCAACTTTTGAATTTTTACTTTATATTTCCTTATTATTTCAGAAACCATAAAAGCTAGAACGCTGAAAATTGGTATGAAAAAAAATTAAAAAATTGAAAAAACAAATAAAAAAAAATTACAAATAAAAAAAATTGTTTTTTCTCAAGTTTCTCAAACATTTGTTATTGAGAAAAAATTTTTTTTTGATAATTTTATGTGTTTAACTTCCTATATTTCGATATTTTTTAAAAATATCGAAAAAAACTGAAACACCCCAACTAGATAATTTAATTTTATATAAAAAATATAAACATTGTAGTAGTACATCTCAAACTTTTTTTGACAATTTTTCTAAAAATTGAATTTAGTGACGACATCGTTTCATACAATTTGTAAGGCAGTATACACTGCACAATATCTAAGGGGACTCAATAGTTTGATACTTAATCTCCAAACATACATACATACATAACATCATGCTGTTTTCATATTCTGGGTACGTAGGAAAAAAAGACTGACCTCCATACTATTCTATTCTGACGTACATACACATTTTTTGTATAGAAAACAAAATATCTTAAAACGTTTATAAATTTGTGTTTAAGTGTATATAGTTTGGTACAACTATACATACTATCGCCATCGACAGTTGGATCTCATGTCTTGCATGCAACTGAAATGTTGCTTCCCTGAACATTCGACAATCTCAAAAAAAATTAGTTGCTTGTAGAGTAATGTAGGTAAGGTACCTAAATGTTGATGGTCTGCATTTTATAGTTAGTAAAACTAGTTGCATGTAACACATGAGATCCAACTGTCGACAGCGATAGTATGTATAGTTGAAGAATAAGTACCAAACCCATAAATACAAATTATTTATTATTTTATGATATTTAGTTTTCTATACAACACATGTACCTAGGAAGTCAAGATAGGATAGTATGGAGGTCAGTCTTTTTTTCCTACCCGGAATATGAAAACAGCATGATGGTATATGTATATTGTATGTTTAGAGATGAAGTATCAAACTATTAAGTCTTCTTTGATATTGTGTATAGGTGACTACCATACAAATTGTATGAAGCGATGTCGTCACTAAATTCAATTTTTATAAAAATTGTTAAAAAAAATTTGAGATGTACTGCTACAATGTTAATATTTTTTATATAAAATTAAATTATCTAGTTGGGGTGTTTCGGCTTTTTTCGATATTTAAAAAAAAAATGGAAATATAGGCAGTTAAACTCATAAATTTATCATAAAAAAAATACTTTTCTTAATAAAAAATGTTTGAGAAACCCTGGAATTTTTTTGAAAAAACTAATTTGAGATTTTGTATTTGTCTATGTTTATACGAATTTTCAGCGTTCTAGCTTTTATGGTTTCTGAGATATAGGGAAAAATAAAATAAAAATTCAAAAGTTGATAACCCCTGACTGAAACAAAAATTCAAAATTCCGAGTATAAAAGTTTTGTAGGCCTGTAATTGTTTATATATTCTGAAATTTGAAGCTCTGTAAATTGAGCGGATCAAAAGTTATAAGGGACACACACACACACACACACACACACACACACACACACACACACACACACACACACACAGACATACACACACACAGACACACGAAATGTTCTACTCCGAATTCTGAGTAAATCCGTGTATGGAACATATATGCTGCGAAGCCTCTAAGTTGGTGTTTTTTGACTTCAAAGTTGGAAAAGCCGTGAAAAAAGTAGACCTCTCCATACAATTCTCGCGTATTCTGGCTTGATACATTGTCGATATGTTAAGAGAACAAAGTTCTCCTGAACAAATCGACAGTTGGATAATTTGAATAAAATTTAAAATTGTGTTTAATTCAATGGAATATTTGTTTGATATCTTTTGTTACACACGAATGTACAGAAACGTATCTAGATTTCACAACGCCCAGCGCGCCATTTCCAAAATTCACTCTATTTGCCGCGCACGCTGTTTTATTATTTCGATAGGTGGCGATGGGGTTCTCATCTCATTCTCAAGCAATGTAAATTTACTATTGAACACAATGATATTATATAATATATTCAAAAAAGGGAACTCAATAATAAGCTATAATTGAGAACATTCGAAGGAGCAAACTCTTATTAAAGTTATCACGATGATAGGTCGTAAATCCTGTAGGTGCCTGATTTCCCAGCTCTCATATAAATAATTTACAGGGTGTCCCAAAAAAGTACAATCAAGCGGAAGTCTAGAGGTGGAAATAGAATATCCCTATATGCGTTCCGCGATTTTTTGTAATTTTGTTGAAATTTTCTCCTCATACTGGGTATGGAACTTCAAATCAAAAATTCTATACGTGAGTTATCGCCCATTTGTGTTTTGGAACAATAAGTAAGTATGACGACGTAGATATAGCTCAATGAAATTTACAGGATATGCAAGCATTTAAAAAAAGTTTAGACATTTTTAAGTAAATATTTTCACTTCATCGTCCTCATAATTTTCAACTATTTGGAATTTAAACTAACTTTGAGATTCAACATTTTTTAATGGCGTGATGGTATCAGATCGACCCACAACTGTTTTGTTACTGCAAAGTATACTATTCACTTATTTCTAAAAAAAACTAGTATGTACCTCAATATATACATAATTCATGTCTCTGTGACCAATTATAATATCTTTGTTATCAAGGTTTGAAAAAAAAACGAAAAAAATCATTACTCGAAATTTACTAAAAATTGCGGAACATTATAGGGGGTATTTGAGTACCCCCAAGGTTGGTCTACCTCTAGACTTCCGCTTGACTGTACTTTTGAATTTGTCAAAAAATATCATTGATTTCCGGCTACGAAACAAAAATGTTTACATAACATGCAATCATAAAAATATTCGATTTACATAATCTAATCCTTAAAATACAAAAAAAAAATATGAATATAATGTCGATGTACATTTACAATGATGTGAAGGAGCCACTATGAGGAAAAAGGAAAAAAAATATATAATCTACCCAGATCAAACAAGTCTGCACATATTTAATACGGCCTTTAATTTTTACTCCTCACTAACCCAAGGGGATATAGTGGGGAGTTATGATTTCGCAATTTTTAAAGCTATTTTTTTTATTGCAGATTATCAACCAGTATCATGCTGAGATTGTATTCTGAAAGTTTCATCACAATGTATCTGTGTGTGTGTGTGTGCTATGTGCTATGTACGGCGTGTTTATTTTACTTTATCGATTATAGATTAAAGTACTCATTCGATTCTTTTCAAATTTTGCAAATATGTATATCTAATACTCGCTTAGACCCCATTAGATTTTGAAGGATATCTGAATTTTTTCTCAATTTTTTTAACTGTCAAATATTTCAAAGTGACCCCAGGCTCAGGAAATTTGAAATTTTCATTTTCAAATAGGTAAAAAGGCACATCACTTTCATAAAATGGCATTGAAGAGTTATCAAGTTTTCATAATAAAAATATTTAAATAAAAAAATAATTTTACAAGCGCATTTCATCAAAATGCTGAATATTTTCCATACAAAATTTGAATACTTTATAGAATGACTTGTTAGTGAGGAGTTTAACGTTGGCCACAACCCATTCGTTTTTATTTGTTTTTGTATCTCAGGAAGATTAAAATTATTAAATTCGATAACTAATAATGCCCCACAAGGAATTATCTATTAGGTATATATGTAGGGTTGTTATTTTACACATTAAAAATATTCATAATCAACAGTGCCTACCTACTGCATTTAGACACATTCTCGAAACAATCAAGTTCAAAAAGAAAAAAAAACACACAAATATTCCACGAGTTATTCCACAACATTCAAAATACGAAGTCCCTACATATAATTTAGGTATTTAAAGGGGGGACTGCTGCCAACGTAGCTATTTTTCAATTTGATATACTATCATTATTTCTAATCAAATCGTTTTGAAATAAATAATTTAGATAGTTTGGATATTAATAAAGAAAAATAAATCTTTACTTTTCGATAATGTTCTGTATAAATTATTGTAGAAAAATAATGGCATACCCTGATTTCCAACGTTTATCTTATATTTTTAATAAAATATAAGGCGTAATTCAACATTTTTTTTTAAATTAAAGAAGACAAAAATAACTAGAAAAATGCGATGTGACGTTGCATTAATGCTTCAGGTTTAGTAAATAAACCTAAAAAAACATTTATTTTCCATTCAGCGCCATTGCGAAATGTCACAAATACATCGTATTTTTCCAGATATTTTGGTCTTCTTTAATTTTTAAAAAAATATATTGCTCTATACCTTATCGTTTTTTATAAATTTAAGATAAATGTCAAAAATCGGGGAATGCTTATTATTTTCCTACAAGAATATATACAGAACATAATTAAAAAATTAAGGTATATTTTTCTTTATTAATATTTCTAACTAGGTTATTTTTTTCAAAATGATTCGTTTTGTAGTAATTATGCAAATTCAAATTGAAATAATAGGTACGTTGGCAGCAGTCACCCTCTTAAAATAGCTTTGTTTATTTAAGAGCTCCTGTTTTATCTGCGTTTGGTAGGTCTGCACTGTTTGAACACGCTGTAGACCTGTCCCTGCGGATGCCTCTATCTCGATAGACACCTGTACAAACTATGTATAATATGTAGAGTAGAATAGAGATATTATATGGTATGAACATAGGTAGTGTAGTATCAGGTATATGTTGTACATATGTATGTAACATTCAGTGAACAATTGAACAAACAATATTCAACAAGAAAATGAACCTGACTGTAATACAAACAATAACTTTTACATAATATATATATCTCAGACTGCAGTGCCAAGTAGAAAGAACTCTTATAACACTTGGAAGACACATCGAATCGGTTAGATTATTTCAATTCAAACAATTTTATAACAGTTTTTGTTACAAAAGTCTTAGCAATCTGTCCTATCGCTAGGATTTTTATATATATTTTTTTATTAATTTATTTATATTATAATATTATAAAGAATGTATATGAAATATAATTGCTTCACTATGCAAAGTCTATTCCGAAACAACCACATATGTATATAAATAGTTTGCATAGTTATTACATTTTATTGTTATAAAATACATATATACAAAATATTACACAATTATATTATACAGAAAAAATACAATAGAATAAAATTAACAACAACAAAATGATAATAATTGTAAGAATAAAAAAAACACAATAAAAATAACCACGAAAAACACAATATGGAGTAGAAAAGACATTTGTTATATTATTATTGCTGAAACATTTATTTCATTTTGATGTCTAGCTACTTCAAGTAGCCACTTTGTTCCTGACACTTTGAAATTTTTTTAACCCGATGGCAGTTTGTACCTAATAATATATGCGTGGTGCAATAATACGTAAAAACTATTTGCAAAAATCTGGTATTCATTTTCGGAACTCTGTATAGTATATATTAGCTACTCGATGCTTTGTTCCTTGTGTCATTATTGTGTTTATTTTCGTGAATTTAAATTTGTTTTTGAAAAATAAATACCTATATGATTGATCAAGTGATGTTTATATCCAGATTTTTGAAAGATTAAAAAAGTTCTTCAGAGCTATACCTGAATGGCTTTTTTTTGAAAGATTAAAAAAGGTCTTCAGAGCTATATCTGAATGAATATTTAAAACTGTCCAATAAAAATACAAAAAAATAATCAATGTCTACTTACAAATTTATTTTGAAAGCATTAGATAGCTGCTTTTTACACTTGAAAAATCTGTTCTGAAGCAGCATTTGTGAAGATACACATATAATATATATTTTTTTATAAAAACAAGTTTTTGTAAAGAAAATGGAAATAGCAACTACCTATTCTTGATTTAAAAATCAGTATTTTTTATAGTACTATAGTTCGTTCACGCTTAATTTTGTAATGACTCATCATAAATAAATACCCGTCGTTATTTTTCAAAATTAATTTTATATAATTACATGTAAAACATGTCACGTTATTAATATACCATACCAAAGTCAAGCGTGGACAGCCTATAATGTAAATTTATGTTTAAAATACAATAATTTGAGAACAAAATTCATCATAAATAGTCTTATTAAAATGATTTTTTTATGAAAGGGAAGAACATAAGAAAAAACATAAGATTATTAATAATAATTCAAATACGTAAATAAATTTCTAATAATAAGTAGGTACTGTATGTTGATAAAATATAAAAAAACACGTTTTATAGGTACTACAAATAAATAAATAAGTAGAAATTTCTACCCCCTTTGCTAGACGTTATCTGCCAAAGCCACCACTAATCAGGTTAGTAGACAATTGTTCATACAGTTTGCGGCAAACTTCTTGAATCTTGAATCTGTCACGGGGGCGCGCAGGGTGCAAATTTGTGTTTTTTTTGCTTGTTTGGTACAAGCGCAAACTGTTCCGCTCCACGATTAAAGGCTCAAGAAGTTTGCCGCCATCTGTACCCGCTGGTGGTGTACTTGCACATAAAAAATTGCATTTCTACCTACTCCTACGTATGTAAGTCTGGCGGTCACGTGCCATTGCCCCATTCGTTCTGGTGGCATCTCTTGACGATGATGGCGTGGTGAGTCGTTGATAGCGATATGTTTTGTTTCCTTGATGGTCAACTGATGTAAAGAGACCCGTCCATAAAGAGAGCAACTCCATGACAGTGTTTTATAATGCAGTACTGTCGACGGATAGCTCTCTTCATTAACGAATTGTCTGAAGGTCAAGTCTTCTGTCCTCCTGGTCTCCGATGAAGGTTTTATTCAAACTCTGGGCCGCATACAGACCATCCGTGGATCCTTGAACGCCGAACATAAATCTTGAAATGAGCACAAACGAATTGTGTCATGGTGTGTAACCAGCATTAGATTCCTAGTACCTAAATAAGCGGAATCAGAATTATGTCTATAATAAAATACAAAGTGTAGATACAAAGGAACAAGAGGCGGTTATCAAATTTCTATAATAAAACACAAGCCATACAAAGAATTAATATTATAATACTTTTCATCACTATAATACTATGTAAAGGTTAGAATAGTGATACTTACTTACTTTCCGTGTCCGGAACACCATCATATTCGTAGCCCCCAATATTCAGCCACTCGGATTCCACTAGTGTTCGCTATCACTGTGTCTTGGTGCGTGCATGTCGCTCCTGTCATGGGACATGACAGTAGGTGCACGTTGTCCTGTCTGGCGCCACACTCGCAGATGTCTTCCTCTCTGTAACCCCATTTCTTGAGGTCACTGTAACAGCAGGAGACACCCGTTCTGAGCCTATTGAGCGCTCTCCATGTTGGATAAGGCAGGTTGTGTCCCACTGACATGTCAGAATAGTGATGAAAAAAAGTCTTTCAAGTCTCGCAGTCTTGGTCTTGGGAGACTTGCAAGATCAAGACCGAATGTATCGCTGAAAGACCAAGACCGCAGGGTGCAAGACTTGCATCAATTTACTAACTCATTTATTTTTAATTAAAA
Organism: Molanna angustata; assembly: GCA_963576475.1. Classification (NCBI taxonomy): domain Eukaryota; kingdom Metazoa; phylum Arthropoda; class Insecta; order Trichoptera; family Molannidae; genus Molanna; species Molanna angustata. The sequence goes on along the minus strand of OY754965.1, from coordinate 51,916,818 downwards.
AATATGCAATTAACTATCGGAATAATACTATGAATTGATGTTTTTTTGGTCACATTTCATTGTAATAACTGAATATCAACAGAAAAAATTTTGTTTGTAAAATTTGCAATACCCGCAAGACTTGCAAGGCCAGCAAAACCAAGACTCAATCGAGTGTGCCAAACCAAGATTAATACCATACCTATAAATGCAAGACCGGAGGTGCAAGACCAAGACCAGGACCACCCCGGTCTTGGTCCTGTATTTGTTCATCTTTATAGTTAGAAAACAAAATTTAATCTTCCTCTAGAACATTTTAAGAGACAATTAAATCAAAATAACCTTCTGTTTAATCTCCCCGTCTATAACTTTGATGTTTTACAATAAAATGTTAATTTAACTATAATTATATAATTATAACTCTAAATAAAAACTCTTTATTTATAATGTGAATGGGATGGAGTCGCGCAATCTATAATCCAACTGTCTATTTGTTCAAGAGAATTTTTTCTCTCTTAATAAATCGACAGTATTAATCATAGTCCTGTGTGAGAGAATTTTATGCAGTATTCGTAGACTCTGCTTGATTTTTCAACTTTGAAATAAAAAAACACCAACTTAGAGACTTCGTAGCATATAAATAAATTCCTTTAAAGCATAGATTTTGGTAGACACTCGCTACTGCATAAAATTCTGAACGATGCCATCTAATCACCTGAACTTCTCAACCTAGTAAGAATTCATGTTCCATGTAGAACAGTTTGCTGACGTGAACTTTTACGTGTTCCAGTATATTATATTTGATAAGGTAGACTGGAAACAGCTTTTTCAAGTACCCTAGAGACAGTTATATGGACCAGGTGATCAGTGATGTGCGCTGTAGCAGCTACCAAGAGATGAAGAGGCTAGCGGACAACAGAGATATGTGGAGAGATGGAGTGTGCGGTGCAAATCAATTCTAGGATTGTAACAATGAAAAAGAAATATATTATAGGCTCATGTTAGGAAAAATCTTAAAGTAAAGTATTAAAATAAAAAAATGCGTTATTTTACGATGTAGGTAAGCTCCCAAATAATCCATATATAATATGTATGTATGTTGAATGTGCTAAATGAAGATGTTTACCTACCGATGCATATTCTCGTTTCAAATGTAACTTGTCCACTGTTAATTTGTTTAACAAACAATATTCTGTATCTAATTCTTGTATTTCATGCTACAAGACATTTATAATGTGTAACAGTATGAATGTCAACATTAATTATAAATGCCTACACATTATAAGTGTCCGAACGAGTATTCGGCATCGGTTTCGGGTTTCGACCACCTTGGGCCAAAAAAAAAACACCTTCGGCTTCGGTCAAAAATAATGTTTTCCATCAGCCACTAAAAACAATTGAAACTGGCTCAATTTAATTATTCATACATTTTAACCTGGAAAATAATGTTTTTTTAAAGTAAAATGACATTAAAAGAAGACCTTACCTCCAAAAAAAAGAAAGTATATTTAAAAACGATTGCTTCACCCACAAAACGACAATATTTTAGCCACGTCCCAAAAAGTCATAATGATGTTGGAGAATCACAATAACCATAGAAAAATATGAATGCCGCCGTGGCACAGTTGGTAAGCCGTTAGGTTTCTGTGCGGGCGTCCTCGGCTCGATTCCCAGCAGAGGAGAAATTTATTTAAATTTATTTCTCACGCAAATATTGTTTCTCTGGGGTGGAAACACTGGTTAGTTGGAAGAAATTGTCATACGGCAATAAACTCACCACTTGCGTAGGGTGCAAGGAAGTGTTCATTAGCTTGGAAAATGCACATCATTTTACCAATTTCGGATGAGCTGTCAAAGTTGACATTAATCGGGATAATTTAAAAATAAAAAATAACAAATAGGTAGTGTTCAAAAGTCATAAAAGTAGCTAAAAATATGTTGACATATAATTTATTTGAAAAGTGTGTTCAAATGGATTGACAAATACGAATACATAATAAACTTATTTCTAACCTTAAATGGCAAAGGTGTAGATAAAATTTTTCCTGCAACCAATTTCTATTCAATTTATAAAGCCATTCCCGTTAATTTTAGGAAGATATCGCTGGTTAGGACACGTGCCGAACCAGACGCCGAAAAGAATCCTCACAACAGGTCCGGGGGAAAGGAGATGTGTTGGAAGACCTAGATTACGATGGATGAGAGTCAAGAATGATCTTTAAATAGCCGATGTACGGATTTGGAGAGAAAATGCCATAGACAAGGTGCAATGGAGGCGAGTTGGAGACACTGATAATGATGATGATGATCAAGAAGTAACAATTTCAATAATTGAAAAGAAAATCTTCTAAAAATTGTCTTTAGTTAAAGTAGTCGCCGTTTAAAGTTGTGAAACCCAACAAATTATAGGAGACATTAAGTATTTAAACGAACGCCTAGTAAAGGTTTCTATTGTTGACGAAACAGGTTGTAAATATCTTAATTGTTCACTTACAATAATATTTCAAAAATAATATGATAAATTGGTTAGTTTAAATGTATTTTGTTTAATGGCAATGGCATGAAGATAGTATCGCATTATGATAGCCAACGGCCAACAGCAATAGAGGCCATAATGTACCAAAGTTTCCTAAAGCGTGTGGTAGCGGACTAGAAAACTTATGCCATATTAACCAAGAAATGCGACTTAATCATTTTTTGACCGAATTGTTCCGGACTGGGACAGACAGAGGTGCTTTCCTATGGTAGTTCCCGGTAGTGATCAACAACGTTCTGATATGGAACAAAGACATAGAAGATATTATTGTCTTACACAATAAGTTGTAGAAATGAGTACTTCTAATTAGGCAAAACCTTGACAAAGTATTCTAATCACAGGAATGCAGAGGTTTTGCGTAGAGCAAACATCAACAGAGAATTGTAAAACTTCATATTTTGCTCATGTACTAAGAAGACAGTATGAGATACATCGGCTAGCCATGAAGGGGAAGATTGAGAGATGCAAAGGAGTTGAAAGATGGTGGCTTTCTTTGCTCTGAGACGTTATTTACAATTAAAAGTAGATTTGAATATTTTGAAATTAAGTATACGCTAGAAAAAAATATGTATAATAATGGCATAGTAACCATTAATTCTATTGTTTCAAACCAAAAACCAAAATTTCTTCTACACATCCAAGTGATTTTTCTAGGTGCTTAGCGATCAATTACATATTTATGGCTTAAAAAGGCGCATTAGGCCCGAAAGTTTCCGAAACTGTGCCATAGACAAAGAAAAGTAAACGGTTATCAATAGGAGGCCAACCATAGACTATGTAACATTGGTAAAGATATACATACACAGTCTGAAGCGAGACTAATTATCACATATATTATGTCGTTTGAAGTGCATCGTATATTGTCATAGAAATCCTAACAGATGCAAATTGGTCCGGCCTTCCGTAGCTTGATTTTCCACATTGTATACTGTCTACTTATCCTACATAATATATTACATACATTACAATACTAGACCAGGTTCCTTGGCGCCATCTATAAAATTATGCCTATTTAACTGACCGAAGACATTAGTTTTGGACTTGACAAACCTTCTAATAAGACTCAAACAACGTCTCTGAAACATCAGATAATAATATAAGACATATTCTATCGTCGTGGAAAGGGGCACAACAATTATAATCATGAAAAGGAGTATAACGTTTATGGATACGAAAAGGAGTAAGTTTCATGTTTATAATCATGAACAGGAGTACCATAATTACAATCATAAACAGGAGTACCACAATTATAACCATGAAAATGAGTATCACGTTTATAAATACGAAAAGGAGTAAGTTTCATGTTTATAATCATGAACAGGAGTACCATAATTATAATCATGAACAGGAGTACCATAATTATAATCATGAACAGGAGTACCACAATTATAACCATGAAAATGAGTATCACGTTTATAAATACGAAAAGGAGTAAGTTTCATGTTTATAATCATGAACAGGAGTACCATAATTATAATCATGAACAGGAGTACCACAATTATAACCATGAAAATGAGTATCACGTTTATAAATACGAAAAGGAGTAAGTTTTATGTTTATAATCATGAACAGGAGTACCACAATTATAACCATGAAAAGGAGTACCACATTTATGAACATGAAAAGGGGTCAAGTTTATAATTATGAAAAGGAGAACCACAATTACATATAATCATGAAAATGATTACCACATGAAACGGAATAAGTATCAAGTTTATAATTATGTATAAACCCTATTTAAAATCATGAAAATTAATACTTATAATCATGAGAAAGAATGTTTTCAATATAAAATGATGTACCTATCTTTTACAGTCGAAAAAATATGATTTTTTAGAATAGTTAAAAGGAATACTTACTTTATTTTTTTATAATCACAAAAAGGAGTAGGTATACCTCTTCTAATTAGAAAAGACGTTTATTTTCTAATTATGAATAAGGTACACATTTAGAGTATAATCAAGAAACGGAGTATAATATTTTATATAAATACAAAGAAAAGTAATATTCTGACGATGTGCTTTGCACGAAACGCGTCAATAATCCAATAAATATAATAGAACTTTAACCAAGTATTTTTTTATATTTTTATAACATATCAAAAGTAATATACTTTAATGATCACAAAAAATTAGAAATCGTGGAAATAAATTCTTCATTTTTAGCTCTAGCAAAGTGTAGGTACTATTATTACAAAATGTTTCTGGCTTGGAGGTATTCAAAGATATCGTAGTGCATACAAAGTAATTTATGAATAAGTTTACAAGACGTTTCATTTTACATGATGTTATAAATGAACTCACGATATTACTAACAAGTCTCAAAACTCAGCTTCGGTATGTTTATTTCCAAACAGTGTTAAACAAATGTACATGGGTCATCCGTCAAAGTATTGAAGAAATTAAACTTTGTGTCAGCTACCTGTTTTAAATCGTGAAGATACAATTTGAACAACTTGGTCTGCCATCAACAAACATAATGTATGTATAGTATATATATCATATAGAATACTGCGTTAACAAGGGGGCACAACAATGTACCATATCTTAGGTTAGTTTAACAAAGGGAATATTCAATTTCAAACTCAAGTTAAATAATATGATTTTCACATCGAATTTTGAAATAAAAAAATTTCAGTGATTCTAAAAAATTAACATATTTTCAAATAGGTACCTATTTTCAACATACTAAATTTGAAACACAATTATAAAGAGCGTAATACAATTTTAAAATTTAACATAAATTTCTTTAAAAATATATTTTTAAGAATATCCTGTTTTACAGCATTTTTGAATAACTCCATAATAGGTCCATAGACCTACGTCGTCGTAGAGAAATAAATCTTTTTTTATCTTAAAAAGTGCATTTTCCAGGTAGTTTTTTTTTTTTCATTTCAAGCCGGATTTGTTCTAAAAATACAAATAAAAGTAATTTAAAAACAGGATGATAACATAAAATCTAAAAAAATAAAAACGATAAGAATAAATGAATTGCCTAATTTAATTAAAAAGCACGATAATTTTACATCTAGCGCGACACATAGGTTGACTAAAAACACATAGGTTGACTAAAAACACATAGGTTGACTAAAAACACATAGGTTGACTAAAAACACATAGGTTGCAAAATATTTATTCACCTACATTAAAGCACTTTTTGAAATTTAAGCCAAGCTACACATCATTTTAAGGAACTCACTAGACGGATCGTACGTATGTTTGTATCTGTCGCCAACATTATGACCTTGATAATACCGAACCACCTCGGTGAAAATGTTCAGTCATCGTAATGGATCGAATTTGTGGAAAAATCGAATCGATGGACGAGCAGCCCCTCCAGGGATGAACCAGGAGGGTTATAATTTGATATAATTATCAAATTAATTTAAACGTCAAAGATATCTAAATTCTGAGGCTGATCTTAATCATATTTTAATCAACTTTATATGAGAAGCCTTGCAGAACTTGCAGAACTTGCAGAACTTGAAGCTTTAAAACGTTCCCAAAGGAGTGGGATAGGCGACTGCAAAATTCCTATCAATGTTTATTTGTTTATTTATTTATATTTGGAAAACAAACAGCTTAATACAATATAAGAGAATAACAATAAAATATTAACAACCATGCCAATAATATGTTTCCGCAATAGAGTACACAGGTAAAATATATATATTATGTAAGAAGTAAGTATTATTGAGGTAGGAGGGAGTTTAGAGGGGATAGGGAGGGAAGAGGGAGTACAGAAGGAGAGGGATAAGTAGGTATATATGAATAATTATTCTAAGAAAAGTTTTGATTTGATATTAGTTTTGAAAAGTTTCGATCTGATGTGTTATATTTATTTGTTAATTCTTATTAATGTGTTCCAATTGAGCATTCGTGTTCTACATTATAAAAGTATACCTATCTAGAGGCAGACTTAGCAAATGCCAGGCTTAGATCATAGAATAATCATTTATTTTTTTACTTTAAAATGATGCCTATCTAGAGGCAGACTTATACCGACTACCAGGCTTACGTCATAGAAAATTTACTGTTTTTTTTTATTGTGAAAGGATACCACGTAACAACGATTGGATAATAATAATATGAACCCTGAGTAGTATTGTCTTTCGGAGATAACAGACTTCAAAGTGTTGAAAATTGCTATTTTATCACGTCAGTTGTGAAGTGGGCATGAAGCGTTATTGTATAAAGCATTTTTAATGTATTTACTACGGGAGACTGTTACATATTACGTATTCCGTTTACAAATACTTTAGTTGGTGGAAACCCCCCGACATATGTAGGTACATACTTACACCTTTAAAGTTTAATAAACTGTTATGTCTACCTATCCTCTGTTTTTCAAATAGCAATTTTTCAACACTTTGAAGGCTGTTTTATAACATTTAAATTTTTATTACATTTTTCCATATACTTATGTCAAAAACCATGAAAGCTAGAATGCTGAAAATTTGAATAAATATGGACAAATACAACATATAAAAAAAAATATGTTAAAGTTCCAGGGCTTATTAAATTATTTTAATTAAGAAAAACATTTTTATGACTAATTTATGTGTTTAAATGCCTACTTCCAATTGTTTCAAAAACATCGAAAAACGCCGAAACTAGATTATTCAATTTTCTATAAAAAGTGTACCTACACATTATAGTATGTAGTACATATTTATTGATATATTATTGAAGTCGTATGTAAGTCTGGCGGTCACGTGCCATTGCCCCATTCGTTCTGGTGGCATCTCTTGACGATGATGGCGTGGTGAGTCGTTGATAGCGATATGTTTTGTTTCCTTGATGGTCAACTGATGTAAAGAGACCCGTCCATAAAGAGAGCAACTCCATGACAGTGTTTTATAATGCAGTACTGTCGACGGATAGCTCTCTTCATTAACGAATTGTCTGAAGGTCAAGTCTTCTGTCCTCCTGGTCTCCGATGAAGGTTTTATTCAAACTCTGGGCCGCATACAGACCATCCGTGGATCCTTGAACGCCGAACATAAATCTTGAAATGAGCACAAACGAATTGTGTCATGGTGTGTAACCAGCATTAGATTCCTAGTACCTAAATAAGCGGAATCAGAATTATGTCTATAATAAAATACAAAGTGTAGATACAAAGGAACAAGAGGCGGTTATCAAATTTCTATAATAAAACACAAGCCATACAAAGAATTAATATTATAATACTTTTCATCACTATAATACTATGTAAAGGTTAGAATAGTGATACTTACTTACTTTCCGTGTCCGGAACACCATCATATTCGTAGCCCCCAATATTCAGCCACTCGGATTCCACTAGTGTTCGCTATCACTGTGTCTTGGTGCGTGCATGTCGCTCCTGTCATGGGACATGACAGTAGGTGCACGTTGTCCTGTCTGGCGCCACACTCGCAGATGTCTTCCTCTCTGTAACCCCATTTCTTGAGGTCACTGTAACAGCAGGAGACACCCGTTCTGAGCCTATTGAGCGCTCTCCATGTTGGATAAGGCAGGTTGTGTCCCACTGACATGTCAGAATAGTGATGAAAAAAAGTCTTTCAAGTCTCGCAGTCTTGGTCTTGGGAGACTTGCAAGATCAAGACCGAATGTATCGCTGAAAGACCAAGACCGCAGGGTGCAAGACTTGCATCAATTTACTAACTCATTTATTTTTAATTAAAAAATATGCAATTAACTATCGGAATAATACTATGAATTGATGTTTTTTTGGTCACATTTCATTGTAATAACTGAATATCAACAGAAAAAATTTTGTTTGTAAAATTTGCAATACCCGCAAGACTTGCAAGGCCAGCAAAACCAAGACTCAATCGAGTGTGCCAAACCAAGATTAATACCATACCTATAAATGCAAGACCGGAGGTGCAAGACCAAGACCAGGACCACCCCGGTCTTGGTCCTGTATTTGTTCATCTTTATAGTTAGAAAACAAAATTTAATCTTCCTCTAGAACATTTTAAGAGACAATTAAATCAAAATAACCTTCTGTTTAATCTCCCCGTCTATAACTTTGATGTTTTACAATAAAATGTTAATTTAACTATAATTATATAATTATAACTCTAAATAAAAACTCTTTATTTATAATGTGAATGGGATGGAGTCGCGCAATCTATAATCCAACTGTCTATTTGTTCAAGAGAATTTTTTCTCTCTTAATAAATCGACAGTATTAATCATAGTCCTGTGTGAGAGAATTTTATGCAGTATTCGTAGACTCTGCTTGATTTTTCAACTTTGAAATAAAAAAACACCAACTTAGAGACTTCGTAGCATATAAATAAATTCCTTTAAAGCATAGATTTTGGTAGACACTCGCTACTGCATAAAATTCTGAACGATGCCATCTAATCACCTGAACTTCTCAACCTAGTAAGAATTCATGTTCCATGTAGAACAGTTTGCTGACGTGAACTTTTACGTGTTCCAGTATATTATATTTGATAAGGTAGACTGGAAACAGCTTTTTCAAGTACCCTAGAGACAGTTATATGGACCAGGTGATCAGTGATGTGCGCTGTAGCAGCTACCAAGAGATGAAGAGGCTAGCGGACAACAGAGATATGTGGAGAGATGGAGTGTGCGGTGCAAATCAATTCTAGGATTGTAACAATGAAAAAGAAATATATTATAGGCTCATGTTAGGAAAAATCTTAAAGTAAAGTATTAAAATAAAAAAATGCGTTATTTTACGATGTAGGTAAGCTCCCAAATAATCCATATATAATATGTATGTATGTTGAATGTGCTAAATGAAGATGTTTACCTACCGATGCATATTCTCGTTTCAAATGTAACTTGTCCACTGTTAATTTGTTTAACAAACAATATTCTGTATCTAATTCTTGTATTTCATGCTACAAGACATTTATAATGTGTAACAGTATGAATGTCAACATTAATTATAAATGCCTACACATTATAAGTGTCCGAACGAGTATTCGGCATCGGTTTCGGGTTTCGACCACCTTGGGCCAAAAAAAAAACACCTTCGGCTTCGGTCAAAAATAATGTTTTCCATCAGCCACTAAAAACAATTGAAACTGGCTCAATTTAATTATTCATACATTTTAACCTGGAAAATAATGTTTTTTTAAAGTAAAATGACATTAAAAGAAGACCTTACCTCCAAAAAAAAGAAAGTATATTTAAAAACGATTGCTTCACCCACAAAACGACAATATTTTAGCCACGTCCCAAAAAGTCATAATGATGTTGGAGAATCACAATAACCATAGAAAAATATGAATGCCGCCGTGGCACAGTTGGTAAGCCGTTAGGTTTCTGTGCGGGCGTCCTCGGCTCGATTCCCAGCAGAGGAGAAATTTATTTAAATTTATTTCTCACGCAAATATTGTTTCTCTGGGGTGGAAACACTGGTTAGTTGGAAGAAATTGTCATACGGCAATAAACTCACCACTTGCGTAGGGTGCAAGGAAGTGTTCATTAGCTTGGAAAATGCACATCATTTTACCAATTTCGGATGAGCTGTCAAAGTTGACATTAATCGGGATAATTTAAAAATAAAAAATAACAAATAGGTAGTGTTCAAAAGTCATAAAAGTAGCTAAAAATATGTTGACATATAATTTATTTGAAAAGTGTGTTCAAATGGATTGACAAATACGAATACATAATAAACTTATTTCTAACCTTAAATGGCAAAGGTGTAGATAAAATTTTTCCTGCAACCAATTTCTATTCAATTTATAAAGCCATTCCCGTTAATTTTAGGAAGATATCGCTGGTTAGGACACGTGCCGAACCAGACGCCGAAAAGAATCCTCACAACAGGTCCGGGGGAAAGGAGATGTGTTGGAAGACCTAGATTACGATGGATGAGAGTCAAGAATGATCTTTAAATAGCCGATGTACGGATTTGGAGAGAAAATGCCATAGACAAGGTGCAATGGAGGCGAGTTGGAGACACTGATAATGATGATGATGATCAAGAAGTAACAATTTCAATAATTGAAAAGAAAATCTTCTAAAAATTGTCTTTAGTTAAAGTAGTCGCCGTTTAAAGTTGTGAAACCCAACAAATTATAGGAGACATTAAGTATTTAAACGAACGCCTAGTAAAGGTTTCTATTGTTGACGAAACAGGTTGTAAATATCTTAATTGTTCACTTACAATAATATTTCAAAAATAATATGATAAATTGGTTAGTTTAAATGTATTTTGTTTAATGGCAATGGCATGAAGATAGTATCGCATTATGATAGCCAACGGCCAACAGCAATAGAGGCCATAATGTACCAAAGTTTCCTAAAGCGTGTGGTAGCGGACTAGAAAACTTATGCCATATTAACCAAGAAATGCGACTTAATCATTTTTTGACCGAATTGTTCCGGACTGGGACAGACAGAGGTGCTTTCCTATGGTAGTTCCCGGTAGTGATCAACAACGTTCTGATATGGAACAAAGACATAGAAGATATTATTGTCTTACACAATAAGTTGTAGAAATGAGTACTTCTAATTAGGCAAAACCTTGACAAAGTATTCTAATCACAGGAATGCAGAGGTTTTGCGTAGAGCAAACATCAACAGAGAATTGTAAAACTTCATATTTTGCTCATGTACTAAGAAGACAGTATGAGATACATCGGCTAGCCATGAAGGGGAAGATTGAGAGATGCAAAGGAGTTGAAAGATGGTGGCTTTCTTTGCTCTGAGACGTTATTTACAATTAAAAGTAGATTTGAATATTTTGAAATTAAGTATACGCTAGAAAAAAATATGTATAATAATGGCATAGTAACCATTAATTCTATTGTTTCAAACCAAAAACCAAAATTTCTTCTACACATCCAAGTGATTTTTCTAGGTGCTTAGCGATCAATTACATATTTATGGCTTAAAAAGGCGCATTAGGCCCGAAAGTTTCCGAAACTGTGCCATAGACAAAGAAAAGTAAACGGTTATCAATAGGAGGCCAACCATAGACTATGTAACATTGGTAAAGATATACATACACAGTCTGAAGCGAGACTAATTATCACATATATTATGTCGTTTGAAGTGCATCGTATATTGTCATAGAAATCCTAACAGATGCAAATTGGTCCGGCCTTCCGTAGCTTGATTTTCCACATTGTATACTGTCTACTTATCCTACATAATATATTACATACATTACAATACTAGACCAGGTTCCTTGGCGCCATCTATAAAATTATGCCTATTTAACTGACCGAAGACATTAGTTTTGGACTTGACAAACCTTCTAATAAGACTCAAACAACGTCTCTGAAACATCAGATAATAATATAAGACATATTCTATCGTCGTGGAAAGGGGCACAACAATTATAATCATGAAAAGGAGTATAACGTTTATGGATACGAAAAGGAGTAAGTTTCATGTTTATAATCATGAACAGGAGTACCATAATTACAATCATAAACAGGAGTACCACAATTATAACCATGAAAATGAGTATCACGTTTATAAATACGAAAAGGAGTAAGTTTCATGTTTATAATCATGAACAGGAGTACCATAATTATAATCATGAACAGGAGTACCATAATTATAATCATGAACAGGAGTACCACAATTATAACCATGAAAATGAGTATCACGTTTATAAATACGAAAAGGAGTAAGTTTCATGTTTATAATCATGAACAGGAGTACCATAATTATAATCATGAACAGGAGTACCACAATTATAACCATGAAAATGAGTATCACGTTTATAAATACGAAAAGGAGTAAGTTTTATGTTTATAATCATGAACAGGAGTACCACAATTATAACCATGAAAAGGAGTACCACATTTATGAACATGAAAAGGGGTCAAGTTTATAATTATGAAAAGGAGAACCACAATTACATATAATCATGAAAATGATTACCACATGAAACGGAATAAGTATCAAGTTTATAATTATGTATAAACCCTATTTAAAATCATGAAAATTAATACTTATAATCATGAGAAAGAATGTTTTCAATATAAAATGATGTACCTATCTTTTACAGTCGAAAAAATATGATTTTTTAGAATAGTTAAAAGGAATACTTACTTTATTTTTTTATAATCACAAAAAGGAGTAGGTATACCTCTTCTAATTAGAAAAGACGTTTATTTTCTAATTATGAATAAGGTACACATTTAGAGTATAATCAAGAAACGGAGTATAATATTTTATATAAATACAAAGAAAAGTAATATTCTGACGATGTGCTTTGCACGAAACGCGTCAATAATCCAATAAATATAATAGAACTTTAACCAAGTATTTTTTTATATTTTTATAACATATCAAAAGTAATATACTTTAATGATCACAAAAAATTAGAAATCGTGGAAATAAATTCTTCATTTTTAGCTCTAGCAAAGTGTAGGTACTATTATTACAAAATGTTTCTGGCTTGGAGGTATTCAAAGATATCGTAGTGCATACAAAGTAATTTATGAATAAGTTTACAAGACGTTTCATTTTACATGATGTTATAAATGAACTCACGATATTACTAACAAGTCTCAAAACTCAGCTTCGGTATGTTTATTTCCAAACAGTGTTAAACAAATGTACATGGGTCATCCGTCAAAGTATTGAAGAAATTAAACTTTGTGTCAGCTACCTGTTTTAAATCGTGAAGATACAATTTGAACAACTTGGTCTGCCATCAACAAACATAATGTATGTATAGTATATATATCATATAGAATACTGCGTTAACAAGGGGGCACAACAATGTACCATATCTTAGGTTAGTTTAACAAAGGGAATATTCAATTTCAAACTCAAGTTAAATAATATGATTTTCACATCGAATTTTGAAATAAAAAAATTTCAGTGATTCTAAAAAATTAACATATTTTCAAATAGGTACCTATTTTCAACATACTAAATTTGAAACACAATTATAAAGAGCGTAATACAATTTTAAAATTTAACATAAATTTCTTTAAAAATATATTTTTAAGAATATCCTGTTTTACAGCATTTTTGAATAACTCCATAATAGGTCCATAGACCTACGTCGTCGTAGAGAAATAAATCTTTTTTTATCTTAAAAAGTGCATTTTCCAGGTAGTTTTTTTTTTTTCATTTCAAGCCGGATTTGTTCTAAAAATACAAATAAAAGTAATTTAAAAACAGGATGATAACATAAAATCTAAAAAAATAAAAACGATAAGAATAAATGAATTGCCTAATTTAATTAAAAAGCACGATAATTTTACATCTAGCGCGACACATAGGTTGACTAAAAACACATAGGTTGACTAAAAACACATAGGTTGACTAAAAACACATAGGTTGACTAAAAACACATAGGTTGCAAAATATTTATTCACCTACATTAAAGCACTTTTTGAAATTTAAGCCAAGCTACACATCATTTTAAGGAACTCACTAGACGGATCGTACGTATGTTTGTATCTGTCGCCAACATTATGACCTTGATAATACCGAACCACCTCGGTGAAAATGTTCAGTCATCGTAATGGATCGAATTTGTGGAAAAATCGAATCGATGGACGAGCAGCCCCTCCAGGGATGAACCAGGAGGGTTATAATTTGATATAATTATCAAATTAATTTAAACGTCAAAGATATCTAAATTCTGAGGCTGATCTTAATCATATTTTAATCAACTTTATATGAGAAGCCTTGCAGAACTTGCAGAACTTGCAGAACTTGAAGCTTTAAAACGTTCCCAAAGGAGTGGGATAGGCGACTGCAAAATTCCTATCAATGTTTATTTGTTTATTTATTTATATTTGGAAAACAAACAGCTTAATACAATATAAGAGAATAACAATAAAATATTAACAACCATGCCAATAATATGTTTCCGCAATAGAGTACACAGGTAAAATATATATATTATGTAAGAAGTAAGTATTATTGAGGTAGGAGGGAGTTTAGAGGGGATAGGGAGGGAAGAGGGAGTACAGAAGGAGAGGGATAAGTAGGTATATATGAATAATTATTCTAAGAAAAGTTTTGATTTGATATTAGTTTTGAAAAGTTTCGATCTGATGTGTTATATTTATTTGTTAATTCTTATTAATGTGTTCCAATTGAGCATTCGTGTTCTACATTATAAAAGTATACCTATCTAGAGGCAGACTTAGCAAATGCCAGGCTTAGATCATAGAATAATCATTTATTTTTTTACTTTAAAATGATGCCTATCTAGAGGCAGACTTATACCGACTACCAGGCTTACGTCATAGAAAATTTACTGTTTTTTTTTATTGTGAAAGGATACCACGTAACAACGATTGGATAATAATAATATGAACCCTGAGTAGTATTGTCTTTCGGAGATAACAGACTTCAAAGTGTTGAAAATTGCTATTTTATCACGTCAGTTGTGAAGTGGGCATGAAGCGTTATTGTATAAAGCATTTTTAATGTATTTACTACGGGAGACTGTTACATATTACGTATTCCGTTTACAAATACTTTAGTTGGTGGAAACCCCCCGACATATGTAGGTACATACTTACACCTTTAAAGTTTAATAAACTGTTATGTCTACCTATCCTCTGTTTTTCAAATAGCAATTTTTCAACACTTTGAAGGCTGTTTTATAACATTTAAATTTTTATTACATTTTTCCATATACTTATGTCAAAAACCATGAAAGCTAGAATGCTGAAAATTTGAATAAATATGGACAAATACAACATATAAAAAAAAATATGTTAAAGTTCCAGGGCTTATTAAATTATTTTAATTAAGAAAAACATTTTTATGACTAATTTATGTGTTTAAATGCCTACTTCCAATTGTTTCAAAAACATCGAAAAACGCCGAAACTAGATTATTCAATTTTCTATAAAAAGTGTACCTACACATTATAGTATGTAGTACATCTCAAACTTTTTGTAAACATTGAATTTAGTGACGACATCGTTTCATATAATTTGTATGACTGTACCTATACACAATATCTACGTAAACTCTCCATAGTTTAATACTTTTTTAATCTCCAAACATACATTTACCATCAAGTTGTTTACATATTCGGGGTAGGAAAAAAGAACACTATCGTATCTTGACATACCTACATGTTTTGTTAAGAAAAAAATATTGAATAATTTGGATTTAATGGTTAATAGTTTAGTATGTGATCCTTGAGGGACATCCGGGTGGAAGAAGGAGGATGAGGTGAAAAAGGATGCAGAACAATTACTGCAAGTATCAGACTGGAGGACAGCAGCAGGAGACAGGAGGAGTTGGAGGCGAGGATTGATGGAGGCCAAGGCTCGATATGGGCTGTAGAGCCATCGGAAGAAGAAGAAGAAATTTAGTATGTATTCTTCAGCTATACACACTATCGCCATCTAAAATTGTACCTCATGTGTTACATGCAAGTGGTAATGTATGTATAACACTTGTGTTATGAAGACAGGCAGTATACGATGCTGGTACCTACCAGTCGTTGCGGTGTTAATATAATCGCAAAGTTTACGAGGCTTTGTATCAAGAAAGTCGTAAATTGTTTAAAGCATTTTATTTTAATGTATTTAACGACATTTCCGTACATTCAAATCATGTTCCTTCACAAATATAATATCCGCAATTATTTAATAAGCGTATCATAATATAGTACAACCAATGTGACCTTATTCTATAGATACGAATATTTATTTATTAATCATTTTAATTTATTCCGAAAAAATATTGTTACAATAATAATCCTACCTACATATAAAACAAAACCCAAATAAATCTAGCTTGATCTTACCAATATAAGTAAGAATTATGCAATCAAAATTGTCTAAATTGCTAAGAGCAAATGTTGAATTGATATTGAAGTCGTTGAGTTGATATTGAAGTCGTTGAGATGATATTGAAGTCGTTGAGTTGATATTGGACTCGTTGAGTTGATATTGAAGTCGAGTTGATATTGAAGTCGTTGAGATGATATTGAAGTCGTTGAGTTGATATTGAAGTCGTTGAGATGATATTGAAGTCGTTGAGTTGATATTAGAGTCGTTGAGTTGATATTTAAGTCGTTGAGTTGATATTTAAGTCGTTGAGATGATATTGAAGTCGTTGAGTTGATATTGGAGTCGTTGAGTTGATATTGAAGTCGAGTTGATATTGAAGTCGTTGAGATGACATTGAAGTCGTTGAGTTGATATTGAAGTCGTTGAGTTGATATTGAAGTCGTTGAGATGATATTGAAGTCGTTGAGTTGATATTGAAGTCGTTGAGATGACATTGAAGTCGTTGAGTTGATATTGAAGTCGTTGAGTTGATATTGAAGTCGTTGAGATGATATTGAAGTCGTTGAGTTGATATTGAAGTCGTTGAGATGATATTGAAGTCGTTGAGTTGATATTGGAGTCGTTGAGTTGATATTGAAGTCGAGTTGATATTGAAGTCGTTGAGATGATATTGAAGTCGTTGAGTTGATATTGGAGTCGTTGAGTTGATATTGAAGTCGTTGAGATGATATTGGAGTCGTTGAGTTGATATTGAAGTCGAGTTGATATTGAAGTCGTTGAGATGATATTGAAGTCGTTGAGTTGATATTGAAGTCGTTGAGATGATATTGAAGTCGTTGAGTTGATATCGAAGTCGAGTTATTGAAGTCGTTGAGTTTTATATTGAAGTCGTAAGTACAATTTTGGTCAAATCGTGATAAGTACACAAAAATGCTTGTATTTGTTCATAGTTTATGGTGTAAAATTATGATATGTGTACCTACGATAAACGATAAAGACATTTGTGGTGGTGGCAGAGCGGTTAGCGCGCTGGGTTTGTAATCCAGTGGTAGCGAGTTCGAATCCTGCCACGACCGATTTCGTTCACCTATAGTACAAGCATTTATGGAATGTATGAGGATGTATATGTACTTGCTTCAAGTGCATATTCATTCTTAAAAAATAAATAAAAATAAATAAGGGGGCATATAAACCTAAACACCACAATTTAAAATCAAATTCCTCAAATACGTTAAATAGTTTGTTTCTAGATAAAATAGCATACTTAAGTGTTTTCAACATTTCTCTTCAACTTAAGTGTTTTCAATGAATGTTCGTCATACAATTTTAAAATTCAGCATACATTCCCATAAAAAAATATGTATAAAATCCTTAAAGCATTTTTTTAAATCTACTAGCTCCATAACAACTATGTGCCACGCTGTAAAAAAAATTGTGTAAAAGCATGACGTAGACAAATAAATCTACTTAAATAATAATAAATGTGCTTAAAGAGTGCATAAATAAAAAAAATATGTAAAGGTATTACTTTTTTATATAAGTGAAAACATGTATTTAGGCATGAAACATGTATCTGATGTATCATTTTTGTTATTATTATTATTATTATGTATGCTGTATGTTTTCTGAATAAAATAAAGAATAAAAATAAAATAAAATAAAATCAAAGTGAATGTTCGTAATATATTTTTCAATTCGTCAGGTTTATTCTTAAAACGCAAAGATTCAACAAATTTTGGGTGTCCGATAATTTAAATAACGTTTAAACCCTTTTAAACGAACGCGATAGTTATGTAGGTATGTACTATGTACCCTTACCCTTAATAGTCCAACTTCACACACAAGTCAAATGACCTAAACACGATGAAAAAAAATTATTATATATACTTAATAATGATTTATATACAAACATGCCATCACGGCATATCCTACAATGTGTGGTAACCAGCAACAGGTGTACGGGTGTACATTATGTCCTCTTCTGATTCGTTTCAGAGTACGAAAACGTCTGTAACCAACGGGCGACCGTGGATAAAAGGATTTTATCCGCGCGGTGTGACGTAATGAGTCCCGTATAAATGCAGTCAACTTTTTGACATTTCTCATATACTAAAATTCCGTATAAAAATTTTAGTCGAATCAGAATAGGGTCTACTATATACATAATAATGATTTTTATACAAATATGCTATCACGGCGTATCCCACAATGTGTGGTAACTAGTGACAGGTGTACGGGTGTACATTGCCTTATAAAACGAAGCACGGCACATGCGTGTATGCCCACACAATAGTCTCGTTTCACGTGAAAAGGCAACATTCATAATGGGTGATGAACCTCATTGCTGAACTTCGTGAGATGTTAATTCGTCTTTATTTTCGATTACCCGGATCTTAAGGGACACCCAAAAACGATGATAATTGAAAATTGTGGAAGCACTATTCTACGCCGGTGTCTCAAAGGTATTAGAGATTTATTTATTTATTCATTTATTAATAAAAATTAACAATATCATTTTTTACATACTTATCATTATATATCCACCTCACTAGGCTTTGCCTGTACCGAGGTGGAATATTTCATAATCACATCAATACAACTATATACAATATTTTCATCGTATTTCGTACAGTTTCCATGAAAATGCGTATTTTATATAGCAACATGATTTTTATGTATCCAAAAGATAGCTGATATGTAAGTTATAATATTGTGTTAGTAATTTGTTGTTTGAATTGGTTAACTATTATTTATATATCGACTATTTACGTATGCGTGTGTATTATATGATTTAATGTACATATAATTACACGGTATTGTGAAAATTGTGACATAACATGACAATCTATTGTTTAGATCTGATGAAATGCACATAAATTTATAAGAAACATCACAATATTAATATTATCGATAATTTTATACAATAGACTCCACAATAGCAAAACTGTAACAATTAGGTATGACACGCGTACGATTAAATGCATTTTTTTCTGAAACATGAGTCAGCATAGTGGTAAGTCATTTGACTCCATTATTACATATTCAATTATTAAGAAATCAATACAATTTTTGCTTTGCTTAAGACATTTTTAAGATCTTTTTATTTATTTTTTAATTGTTCTCATAAATGATGACACCCCCAATATATATGCTATTGGTGCATTTGAACCTGTTTAAACACATGGTGGATAGTAATTAACGAATCATTTCGATATCTGAGTTTAAAAATGCATGTCCGAAAACCGTTTTGGGTTAGTGCTATCACGGAAAATTAGAAAAAAATATTACTGTATGTTTAACAAGAGGAATGATCCATAGAAAATTGTGAGAAAAACGATTTTTCGTATCGATTTTAACGGATAAAACAAGTTTCTTAATTATTGAAATGAAACAACACATTTATAATTATAATAAAAAAGAATTTGACATTTTCAATTTGTCGCTCTTTAAAACTCAAGTATCGATTTGGTATTTTACTGTATTAAAAACGACATATTTATTTATTCATTTCATCTCAGAAAGATACAGCTTTAACTTATGTGTTTTACATTTCATTATTTGTATGAAAGTTGAGCCAATTTTTTTATGTAAGTAATTTAAATTTATTATGTAATTCAAAAATTATATATTTTGTCTTTATAATTACAAAACCTTTTTTTTAATTAGTTTATTTTTACGGCAACAAATTAACCATAACCTATGTCAAGAAATAAATAAGTTTGAAGTGAAAAAAAAAGTTTGAACATAATATTGAATAGGTACCTCTCAACAGAAGTTAATATCGTTTAGTTATCATTAATAATTAATAAATAATAAATATCAAACACTCACAGAATAATCAAGTTTTATTGTTAAAGCAATTCTATTTTTTTAGAGATGGAAACACTGGTTAGTTGTATGAGAAATTGCCGTTTGGCAAACTCCCCACTAGCGCAGAATTTGTAAAGAAATGTAATAAAATATCGAAGGATAAAAAGAAAATCATTCATTCGTAACACCACGACATATATGACGATGTGGGGTAACTATACATTTAATTTAGAATGGGTGGTGAACCTCAATACAATTTTGCCTGTTGTATTTTCGAAAACATTGCGAATCACGAGTTAAAAAGGCGTTTTTACACTAAGTGTGATGCAACACTCTCAAACCGATGAATAAGTAAAAAAACGTGACACTCATTTTTAAACGTGTACTTAAAAATATCAAAATATCATAATTAAACAGTAAAAACAAATTTTACATACTTATTTTTCAATTTTCCAAGAATAAATGTGGTCTACTTTAAACTTTATGCAATTAATTTTCATTTTTCTAAAATACTAACATCTTTTTAAATCATATATGTTTCGAAATATACCTTACGTCGATCAACTCATGATAATAAGCGCACCTTTGTACACAAATAAATTTGAATATAAAATAATAGCGAATTAAAAAACTCACAGTGCGATAGAACTCCGATTTCCTGCGATCTCAGTTCGTGAACAACAACAATCATTATTGAACAAAAATCGATCGAAGAAAATTCAACTTCCGTTTCCTGGAGGTTTTCGCGTTGGCCGCCAGATGCCTCTGCTGCGCCGCCAACCTGAAAAGCCGCCATTTTGTCACGGGGTTGCTTGCGACGTACCGGATTAACGACAATAATAATATTATGTAATCATAATTACCGGCGAGTTAATTTGACGAGGAGTAAAAGAAAAGTAAAGAAAATAACTATCCTTGTTTGGCTTATTAATGTGAGACGACACATAAATCGAGAGAAAATAATTTATTGTAATTATGGCGCGTCGCACAAACAGTTTGTCAAACAAATTAGCGGGTCGGGAAATGTATGTAGGTATGCACACGGACCGATATTGTAATTATTTCTATGGCGTAAATAAAGTAAAACTAGGTAATTTCGTCGCGACAAGACATTTGTAATGACATGTCCTACGTGTGGTGCTGTGTCTTATATAGACTCGGTTGTGTGACGTCATGTGAGTGTAATGCACCATTGGTTGTTCTTATCACAACTTTACCGATACAAACTCACTCACCTGGCGGAGAAGGCGCCGCACAGCGAAGTGTACTTTGAGTATTTGTTACTGCTTCAAAACATTCTCAAACTATGCCTATTATTACGCATTCTAATCATTATCTACCTACTTAGAATGATAGGCTATTTAAAAGTGCCTACCTACTTTAAATTGATCCTTGAAGACACTCTTCATAAAACCATAATCTTGTGTCTCTTCAAATTAAGCCTGACTCGGAATTAGTGATCGGAAATAAAGTTTGAATTAATTTTTTAAAGGAAATAAAGATACAAATTTCACTGTAGCAATGTATGAAATTTGTCAACAAGAATAACCTGTATTCTAAATTACTTTATTTTAAAATTAAAGCACATTTTTAATTTTATAATACGTATATTTATAATTTGTTGCGCCGATATATATTTCGTTTTATGTGGACGTTATCAAGACTATTATGACTTATAGTCATAATGGTCAAGAAATTATTTACTATTTAAGTGACTACCTGGCTGATGGTGTCAGGCCATTTTAATCCACAATATAGGTAATCCTGATATCTTATCTTTTTATTCGATTTATAATCCGCTTCTTTAAAAAAAAACTACTGTCAAGATATTCAGAATCAACACAGTTATATCAAGAATTTAATCCAATCGACTCGAAACAACTGCATATAAAAAATCAGTTTTAGCAATAATATTTACGCGATAATTCTTTACGATACGAATCAATGAACGAATGAATCATTTGTTTACAAAAGGACCAAAATTACAATTTCAATTTAATTTATACCTAATCACAA
Organism: Molanna angustata; assembly: GCA_963576475.1. Classification (NCBI taxonomy): domain Eukaryota; kingdom Metazoa; phylum Arthropoda; class Insecta; order Trichoptera; family Molannidae; genus Molanna; species Molanna angustata. Next base: position 51,894,763 of record OY754965.1, on the reverse strand, counting down.
TTTTTTTTCACACATTTGGAAATTTTACTGCCTCGCTAGACATAGTCTGTTTTGAGGCAGTACTAGTTATAAATTCTTATTGCTACTCCGCGATCACAAGATTGATTTTTCTTCACATAGGTATACCATCCACACATGACAACGACAACCAGAATGAAAAACTCTAAACGTCTATCTCAAGAAATCCAAGAGTAGGTACCGAAGCAGATCCTTTTCTACAAATCTTTTTCAGCCAATGATTTACGAGGTCACTGAAATTTTTCCCGTCGTGCGATATATTTCCTTCAATATCCGCCATTACTATTATACATCCTCGCGCGGTGCTTAGAAACAATATTGACGGTGCGCATGTGTCGTGCTCGGCTGTGGCGGTCTTTGGTTTTCTACAAATCTTTTTCAGCCAACGAGTTACCAGGTCTCTGATTTTTTTCCCGTCGTGCGATATATTTCTCTCAATATCCGCCATTGCTCTATTATACGGCCTCGGTGCTTAGAAACAATATTGACGGTGCGCATGTGTCGTGCTTGGCTGTGGTGGTCTTTGCTTTTCTACAAATCTTTTTCAGCCAACGAGTTACCAGGTCTCTGATTTTTTTCCCGTCGTGCGATATGTTTCTTTCAATATCCGCCATCGCTCTATTATACGGCCTCGGTGCTTAGAAACAATATTGACGGTGCGCATGTGTCGTGCTTGGCTGTGGCGGTCTTTGCTTTTCTACAAATCTTTTTCAGCCAACGAGTTACCAGGTCTCTGATTTTTTTCCCGTCGTGCGATATGTTTCTTTCAATATCCGCCATTGCTCTATTATACGGCCTCGGTGCTAAAAAACAATATTGACGGTGAGCATGTGTCGTGTTTGGCTGTGGCGGTCTTATGTTGTCTGTTTCTAGTGCCATGTATCAGTATAAAGTCCAGTTGGATCTCAGCGGTGTCCTTGTGTAAATAAGACAGTATAAGTCTCATATAGAGTTGTCTAACATCCAAAAATCCACGGTCCTTATATATTTGCTCTGTTGAGTATATTTTAAGTCTTCTTTGCATTACCCTTTATTATTGTTATTATTCCATAATTTAGATTACATTGTACCATAGTAAATAGTTTCAAGAGTTTTAATATCAAAAATTCCTCGTAATATTTTTAACATATTTATCATTTTTCTGAATTTCTCGGTGAGATTTTTTATGTGTACCTGCCATCGCAAATATCTGTCTTTAATCCTATATCCCCGGGTATTTATACTCAGATACTCTCTCCAGCGGAGTGTATGAGCAGATCTGCTCAGGTGCTGCACAGTCATGTATCGAAAGACTAGTCTTGTTGTGGCTGCTGCCTGGTGTCAATACTAAATGTAGTGTATTTTGACTTTGTAGTATTCAAGGTAAGTAAGTTAAGGTCCATCAACGTTTTACAAACGAATATTCGTATATTGTACGTTTAAGTTTAATACTACAATACACCATGACGATAGCCAAAAAATAATCATATTTATTTCATCAATATCCTAAAGCGGAAGTGATAATAAATTGAACAACTGAATTTTTTTTTTGTTTAAGGCAATTCACCCTGTAAAGAGTGCTATGTGAAACAACTGTATTGAAGATTGTTCAATACAGAATAATGTGAGGCTCAGTGCTGTATGATTGATCAATACAAATTTATGTGAGGCTCAGTGCTGTATAATTGATCAATACAAATTTATGTGAGGCTCAGTGCTGTATAATTGATCAATACAAATTTATGTGAGGCTCAGTGCTGTATGATTGATCAATACAAATTTATGTGAGGCTCAGTGCTGTATGATTGATCAATACAAATTTATGTGAGGCTCAGTGCTGTATAATTGATCAATACAAATTTATGTGAGGCTCAGTGCTGTATAATTGATCAATACAAATTTATGTGAGGCTCAGTGCTGTATGATTGATCAATACAAATTTATGTGAGGCTCAGTGCTGTATGATTGATCAATACAAATTTATGTGAGGCTCAGTGCTGTATGATTGATCAATACAAATTTATGTGAGGCTCAGTGCTGTATAATTGATCAATACAAATTTATGTGAGGCTCAGTGTTGTATGATTGATTAATACAAATTTATGTGAGGCTCAGTGCTGTATGATTGATCAATATAAATTTATATGAGGCTCAGTGCTGTATAATTGATCAATAGAAATTTATGTGAGGCTCAGTGCTGTATGATTGATCAATATATACAAATTTATGTGAGGCTTAGTGCTGTATGATTGATCAATACAAATTTATGTGAGGCTCAGTGCTGTATGATTGATCAATACAGATTAATATGAGGCTCAGTGCTGTATAATTGATCAATACAGATTAATATGAGGCTCAGTGCTGTATAATTGATCAATACAGATTAATGGGAAAGGGTCATAGAAACAAGACTTTCGATCATGGCAACCACTACCCAGAACCAGTTCGGATTTACAGCTGGCAGATCTTCAACGGAAGCCATCCAGACAATAAGAGTGCTGACAGAAAAAAATTCGATGTAGCAAGGAAAATCGATACATGGTCTTTATTGACCTGGAGAAAGCCTTCGATAGAGTCCCAAGAGATATTGTATGGATAGCACTGCGGGCATATAATATCCCGGAATCATACATCGCAATGGTGCAAGATGTCTATGAAAGGATGAATACAAGAGTGAGAAGCCCAGCTGGTACAGGTAATCCAATCCACGTTAAGGTGGGTGTTCATCAGGGATCAGCCTTGAGCCCACTAATGTTTAATCTTGTCATGAGCTATGTCACCAACAACATACAACAAGCATGGGCGCAAGCAGGGGGGGGGGGCAAGGGGGGGCATTTCATAGTCAAATAATGTTACGTTCGGCCCCCGGGCTTCATTGCTCGTGCCGATCATTCTTTTCCTGCCGTCTCTATTAAAACATTACTAAAAATATTTTGCCCCCCCCCTAGAAAATTTTCTGCGGGCGCCCATGACATCAACCAGTTCCATGGTGTTTATTGTATGCCGACGATATTGTGCTTATCTCCAGAAAGGCTTTGGAACTCCAAGAGAACTTTGATATATGGGTGAGAGAGCTCGAAAGACATGGACTGAGAGTAAGCCGAACAAAAACCGAGCTTATGGAGTGTGACTTTGGAGGATCAGAAGCCATAGATATAAAGCTACCCAAAGTATCGCACTTCAAATACCTTGGATCCATGCTGACGGCAGATGTCCAGGAGGAAGGATGTCTACCACCGCGTCAATGTGGCGTGGCTGAAGTGGAGATCTCTCTCTGACGTACTATGCGACAAAATAATGCCTATCCAAACTAAGGGCAAAATATATAAAACAGTCGTAAGACCTGCAATGTTATACGGATCTGAGTACTGGACAATATTAAAAAAGCACGCACAACAACTTCAATTGACTGAAATGAAGATGTTGCGCTGGGCAGGTGGTGTGACACGCCTTGAGTTCGCAGTGAGTACATCAGAGGATCCTTTAAGGTAGCCCCAATAGAGGAAAAATTGAAAGAGGGCAGACAGCGATGGTATGGCATGCAAAGGGAGGACACTTATCGCCTCAAAACCACGAGGAAGAGGCAGACGTGAGTATCGAGAGGAAGTTGGCGGGACAAGGTGTCCCACAGGAGACGACCCAGAGTCGCAGATCAATAGGAGACCCGACCCCGGATGAACTGGGATAGAGAGGTAGGAAATGATGATATGGGGGTTATAGTAGACGATTAATATCGTAAGTCTACAGAATGTGGCAACTTGTTATTGGGTGCGTGTTAAATTAATATTTGACATAGTACCTGTTATTTGCCCGAGAAGCAATATTAAATAAATAATAATAATAACCATGTATATAAATATAATAGAAGCCTGGATGTTTCCGTCAGATACTTCATTGACAGATAAGATGATAACTAAACTCCTTGCTTAGCTCCGTTGTTTGGTAGAAAGAAATTGCATTATGGCAATAAAAGTTCGTTTGATATTACACAATAAATCTATAAATAAAAAAAATAAATAATAATGGAAATTTTGACTAAAATGAATATACAGATTGCATAGATCAAGGCGTATACTAAATAAAAATAATAAGTTGATATTTACAATTTTAAAAATACTTATTAGAGTCAAATTGAAATATATTTTACATAAATATTTAAAACTTCTTGATTAAAAGATACATTACTCTAACAATGAAATAACTCCATAAGATAATTTTATCCATTATATGGCATATGGGTAAACATAGATTATAATCATCTTTGGAGTTCTACAAAATTTTAAGACCAGGACATGCCCCCTGATTTTAATGTATACTCCTTAGTAAATTAAATTAATATATTTGCACCGATGACTATTAAACAAGAAATTAAGCTGATGACAGAAGATTGTTACATATAATCTTGCATGGAAATTCTTCAAGGGTTATGAGTACATACAAACCATCAAGCCATGTCCCTTACGGGGTAAGCAGAAAGAACCGAGCGCCATACTTCTCTATTTTTGCACACATTCCTGGCTTCCTTTACACCCATGCATCGTCTCATAGGTACATCCTCGTCGATTGTTCAAGCTTCTTATGTTTCCTTCTTACAAAATATCATTCACACAGTCATACGAATGATAATTACAATACATATAAAAAAAATCTAAATATTTTAACAAAAAACAAACAAACGATAAAAAAACACGAGTTTTTAGAATCTCGTCGTAATAAATCGAAGTTTCCGAAAACCCAAACAATTATATATTATTATGTATTTTAATATTCCAAATTAGTCTCTTCTGAGATGTTTTAAAATTGTCATATATATTACAAAAATTGTATTTTAAGTAAGTATCTGAAAAATTATAAATGTAATAATTTGGTATAAAAATTTTCGTAAAAATGACCAATGATTTGTAGGTACTAATGATTTTTAGATGCTACTATTTGTAATAGGAACAAAATAAAAGTTGCATAATTTTATGCTTATTGTATTGAGTATATAATTTAACTTAAGGGAGACATGCATATTCAATATTATCAGGATCAGTCCACCATATTATATTCAACTTAAGGGAGACATGCATGTTTAATATTATCAGTCCACTATATTACATTTAACTTAAGGGAGACATGCATGTTCAATATTATCAGTCCACCATATTAAATTCAACTTAAGCGAGACATGCATGTTCAATATAATCAGTCCACCATATTATATTCAACTTAAGGGAGACATGCATATTTAATATTATCAGTCCACTATATTACATTTAACTTAAGGGAGACATGCATGTTCAATATTATCAGTCCACCATATTAAATTCAACTTCAGCGAGACATGCATGTTCAATATAATCAGTCCACCATATTATATTCAACTTAAGGGAGACATGCATGTTCAATATTATCAGTCCACTATATTACATTTAACTTAAGGGAGACATGCATGTTCAATATTATCAGTCCACCATATTAAATTCAACTTAAGCGAGACATGCATGTTCAATATAATCAGTCCACCATATTATATTCAACTTAAGGGAGACATGCATGTTCAATATTATCAGTCCACAATATTATATTCAACTTAAGGTAGACATGCATGTTTAATGTTATTTTTTTTTTTTTTTTTATAAAAAATGAATATGTCCTTGCTAAACAAGTACATATACATCTTCCTACATTCCCTAAAATAAGCAAATAAATGCTTGTGCTATAGGTGAACGAAATCGGTCGAGGCAGGATTCGAACTCGCCACCACTGGATTACTAGCCCAGCGCGCTAACCATATTTTCAAAAGGTGCAGAAGCATCGGGTATAGATTTAACGAGGATGCCAAAAAATAACCGAACTGTTAAAAAACTTAAATAATAATAATAATAGCAAAAATAACGTTGAAGATAATCTAGTGATTTATTTATTTATAAAATTTATGTAAAATAGTGTAGACACAAAGACAGGTTTATGAAGCAATCTCTTTCTAATAACCCTTTACCCAAGCGACACGATACCTCATGTAAATTTGGTACAAAAAAGGCCGGAGGGAAAGAAGAAATGTAGTTCAATAATTACTTTATAAATATAATTTCTTCAGAATTTTATTGAATACTTTTACAAATTGAGAAAAAGTTTTTTTTTAATTTTTATTTAACTGATTATGTGTATTATGTCGGAAAAGTAATTATTATTATTATTCTATTACTATTCTATAAAATGAATGTTTTATAGTATGTAGGTACGTGGCTCATAGTACGAACCATCCACAGTTTGTTTTCTGAATAAAATAAATAAAAACAAATTGGTCGTCTAGGATACCCTTTACAATAACATATTGGAATAACTTTAATTCTGCGATAGCAATAAAACATAAAAATACAATTTTAAATTACATATTTACTTTTAGCACACTGCTTACATATTATAACGCACACGTACCTACTTCATATTACGTTATGGATAGCAGAATGATAATATATTTTGATTATAAATTTATTCATGTGACCTACGGTGTTCAGTCAGTTGAAAGTTTTATACCAGTTCGTTCTTTGAGGTTAGAATAATAATCGTTATTTAAAAGAACTACTTAAACTAACGTTTTTTTTTCTTTCAAAGTTTATAATTCGATTTGATACAAATTCATATTAATTAACTTTCTTAAGTTATTTTATCACTGCAGCTGACTGAAACTTCTGTGTTAAATACATATCACTGGTTAAAAATAAAACTTTGTCGCGTATATAACTGAATAGTTTACTAAAATTAATGGTATAATATTTTACGAAACAGTCAAAAATATAAAACTAATTGTATTGAAAAATTATCGAATTCTTTCATGTATACATCTTTTTTTACAAAGTGCCCAACATGTGAAGATTCAGCGATTGCGTTTTTTTTTTTATTTTACATTCATTCAAGAATCATTGAAATTTTTTTAAATGAACACTAATTTACATTGAAATTGAATAAACTACTTTTGAAAATAGTTTTAAAACTTAATGGAATTTTCTAGTGAAAATTTATTAAAAATACTTGTCATTCGTCATTATCAACACCCGATAGTTGCCATCCCAAATTATAATTTCCACATTCCCATATTCCTCCTTTGGATACTAGTGATGGGAACTAATACTAACAATAAAATATATTTATTTGTATTTTTATAGTTTTACAGAATATTCATTTTTTTATTCAGTAACAACAATTAATTATTATGCTTATTCATAAATTGTAGAGTGAAGAAACATATAATTGAACTATCATTTACAGGTATACTTCACATTCGCTTGAAAAATGGCTTTGCCAATTAACATATTGAAGTCATTTAGTGGATCGAATCAAATATATACGAAATCAAAGTATCTGATAAAATATAAAAACTTTCAGAAAAGAAACTTTGCAAGTACTTCAAAAAATGTTGGTTTCATTGGTCTTGGTAATATGGGATCACACATGGCTACAAATCTCATGAACAAAGTAATATATTTTTTATTATTTAATAAATTTATTTTTATAAGTCACGATTAAATTATGTAGAATAGTTAAAAACAATCTTATATAACTTACACTGAAGTTAGTAAAATCATTGTTTTTTTTTAATAAAATGCATTATTTATTTTTATTAGTTTTGATATTTTTTCATAGGGTTACAATTTAACAGTGAATGATGTCTCTAAATATGCTACTTCATTTTTCGCTAGTAAAGGAGGAAAAGTATTAGATACCCCAGCAAGTGTAGCAAGCACCAATCCAAACTGTATTGTTACTATGTTACCTAACAATCAAATTGTTTTGGATGTATACTGCGGGAAAAACGGTATTCTATCTAAGGTGAATATTTTTTTATACATACTAACAATTTTGTAATAATATTAACATTTACCGAGACAAAAAGCAGTTTGCATACACATAATAAGAAAAAAAGAGGATATACATGGACAAAAACAAATTTATTAGCTGTGAGGCACCGGCTTAGAATAGTGCTTCCACTCTTTTCTATTATTGTTTTCGAGTGTCCCGTAAGAGCCGGGTAATCGAAAATACAACAGGCAACAATAACATCCTACATAGTTCAGCAATGAGGTTCACCACCCATTCTGAATATAGTGCCTTTTTAGGTGAGACGAGACTGGTGTGTGGGTATACACAGATATGTTGTGCTCCCTTTTATAAGGCAATGCACACCCGCACACCTTTCGCTGGTTACCCCACATTGTGGGATATGCCGTGATGGTATGAATGAATGAATGAATGAACAAAAACAAATTTCACTTCTCTAAAAAACCATGCTCAACTATGTCGCGAGAGAACAAAAAATAAATAACCTGATTCAATAGTATGTCCTATTGAACTGCAGTGGCCCAGGTGGAAAATTTTGTCATATTGCATACATTTTTGTATTATTATTTTAATTTCTAAAAAACTTAAATTCACTTAAACTTTCTCCATTATAAAAATAATTAAATGTTTAGTTTATAAAGTAAGAATAACTTATTTTTTTGATGGTGGAAAGAGATAATCGAATCCTTATCATTTGAGTGTACAATAAAAAAAACAAAATTTAATTTTAGGCTTCTAAGGATACGCTTTTAATTGACTCAAGCACAGTAGATCCTACAGTAGCTAAAGAAGTATTCGCAGAAGCAAAATCAAAAGGCATTTCTTTTGTAGATGCACCAGTATCTGGCGGTAATGTTTTTTGTTACATTAATTATATTTTTATAGATTTACATTGCATTGTACATAATATGAACTTTCCTGTATCTTATAAGACTTTTTTCGTACACCTACTTTATTTTAAAATCACGAAAAATATTTCTACATTATAAATAAATATTTGCTATCAATTTATATTATTTTTGTTGACATATACTTAGTGTCCTATTATAACTTATGACTAATTATGCTAATATTTTTACAGGTGTAAATGCAGCGAAAGCGGGTACGCTTACCTTTATGGTTGGTGGTAACTCAGTCGATGTAAATAATGCAACCCCCTTTTTGGAATGTATGGGTAGCAGAATTACATATTGCGGTCCTGTTGGATCTGGCCTGATAGCAAAAATTTGTAATAATATGCTACTTGCTATAACTATGATTGGCACAGCTGAATGCATGAATTTGGGTATAAGGTAAATAGAATTTTATTAATTTCCAAAATCAGTTTCAAAACAATTATGTTAAAAGTTATGTTCATGGTTGAAATAAAAAAAAATGTTTTGGTTTTAGGCTTGGATTAGACCCTAAAGTCTTATTGGATATTGTAAATTCATCATCAGGTCGTTGCTGGTCGTCTGAAGTATACAGTCCCGTTCCAGGTATGATAAATTATACACAACATCCTACTTACTGCTGTTTTGTGTATTTTCTCAAAATATAAATGAACACAAGTGTTTTTTTTGTTGTTTATTATGAAATTTACCAACATCAATAATTTATTTTCAGGCTTACAAGAGAATGTTCCTTCAAGTAATCAATATATCGGTGGATTTGCTTCAAAGCTTATGACAAAGGTATCAAAAGTAAAAATATTATAGAATTTCAATTATATGTCGGCCTTCGTGGTTCAGTTGGTTAGATATGACTCCTAAGCGAAAGTTCTCGGGTTCGATTCCTGGAGTATATGAGACGGTAAATAAAACCTCCACCATATATCAACTTGTAATAACAATGCCTGGGTGTGTGTTTATGTTTGACAAAATAACTGTTAGTTATCCGAGAAACTGCAAAACAGAAAAAAAATGTATAATTAAATATTAAGTATTATTTTTAGAAATGTACACCTACTTGAAATTCGAGTGGTAACATTATAGGGAACATAAACTTTTTTATTTTACTAAAAAAATGGTACAAAAAAAAAAAAGAAAATATGGTAAAATTATTTATTTGCTTTATAAAGCTTTTTATAGCAATTTTAAAAACGTATTTTGAATTACGCGCCTAACAAAATTTGGGTCGTGAAATGAGTGACGTCACAAATCATAGTGGATGTATTTTTCAAACGCATGTCATACATTTTTTCACGACTTGTTGATTATTGCGTTCAATGAAATCGTATTTAGGATGCTAAAAATGTATATTTTAAATATTATTCGGATTTAAGATGTATTAATACGACTGTAATATTCTCAAAGTCATAAAATTCACAAGTTTTTTAACCTTAGATTATAAATTATAGTTTCATGTTTTCACCAAATAAAAACACGTCGAAAATGATTCGCAGTCAGCGGAGAGATTTTTCAACGACGAAATTTCGACGAATTTAAAAGTATGAATGTTTATTTTTTAAATAATCTTTTGTTTTATATATCCTAGTAAGTAGTATCTACCTATATATAAAATAAAAATGATAGAAAAACAATTTGTATGCGCCAAAAAATAGTTTAAATTGATTTCAGATATCATAAGAAATATTTTGTAATAATATGTACACAGAACAGAGAATCTAGTCGCAAATTAACTGTCGCTAGAAAGAGATGGACTAAAACGTGTAAAAAGAATAGATACTGTTCAGGTCGGTTTCGAGATCGAAATTTCGGCAAGTTAAAAATATTATCTCATTTCATTCGAGTTTCTTCCGTCAGAAAGAGATGTACTTATATACCCATATACGCGTAATAACGACAACATATAAACGAACAACGTCGCGTCGTTAGAAATAAATACACTTAAGTTTACTTCTACCTTATCTGTGCGCGTGACGAGGATTCTGTTAGTGGGGTTTAGACAACGTGTTTCTCTCTGCTAGTTACAAATAATATTATTTTATTACATCCAAACTTTCGCAAATCATTATTCAATCAATATCCCAATAGCAAATATCTTCAATTATATTTTAAAACATTGACCTGTCTATTAAGACACCGCGAAATGCAAAAGTCAAGATTATCAACATTTTTGTTCATTCACTTTAGGGACATAGTCTGATTGTCCTTTAATAAATCCCGTGTTGTTTTTATTGATAATTGAAATGCAAATAATTATTATATGTGAAAACACTCAGTGAAACGCTTCACGCTATAGATAATACGTCAAAATGAACTATCCATTTTAATGTGTGGCATCATAAAATGATCAACCAATGACAGAACGTTTATAATTTTGATGAATGTAAAATTTTTATGGTTAAATTGTTAATTAAACTGAAATATTTCACAGCCCTCATTAGCATTTTCGTGATTTCCGTTCTTTTTTACCTCTTAATCATTCTTTTTTATTCATATCATACACACATGCATATTCTCTATTATCCTTTATAGGCAATTCACTTAACAAAAAGTCAATATATTTTTTTTATAATAGAAGACAATAATTCTTATCATATACCTATATATTTTTTTTAATATAGCTACTATTTTTTTTTCATGTATTGTTTATATTTTTTTAGGATTTGGGATTGGCAATAACCGCTGCAACTGAATCTCATACTCCAATTCCACTGGGAGGTCTTTCACGACAACTCTATTCTACAATGTTAGCTAAGGGATACGGAGATAAAGATTTTTCAGTCGTATATGAATTTTTGAAACAAAATATAGAATCAATAAAGTAAATGTACTGGACCAAAACATATCGCTATTTATTTTTAACTGAGCTTTATATTTACTATGTCACAAAATACGTACCTATTTAAATATCAATCAGTATTTAGGTATGTAATAACACTTCTAAATACATATAACCCAGATTAAGAGTGTATGGATTATTTTCGATTTATAATTCTATGAATAATTATCAATTTATATGTATAAATGATACGACAATAACATAAAAAATGTTAATAAAAATCCGGAAAATGAGAAGGAATTAGTATGTATATGTTTATTTACCATCCCTAACACTTTTGCGTTTAATTTTTTTTATATGGCAATTCTAAAAGTTGACATTGAAGTTCAATATGGCCGTCAGATGTTTTTATTTTGACGTGACGTTTATCGATGTCATTAACAATTGAAAATCCCATATGGATAAGCGTAAAAATGTTCTCGTAATATGAAATAATAAACTAAAATTTATTCGATGTTTGAATTTGCTATATATATGTGAATTAAAGAAATGCTAAAGCGGAAGGTGATTGTACTTTTAGTTTCTAGGTTATTACTGTATACGAGACATCGTCAGTGAAGTTGATAGCCACATCGACTTTTAATATTTAAGATATGGCGAGATTAATCAGTGGTTTTTGGAAAACTAATAACACGAATTTGAAAGCATTTTAATGGTGCAATTGTATGCCATTTCAAAATGCGTTTAAACGTGAAAAAGGCGTTGGGAGTTGGTGCGATTTGCTTAATCCTCTGGGTCGCTTTCACTTATATATCTTTCAATAATAGCCCGCTGGGAAATCATGTGGAATCGGACTACGGTGATGCAATGGAAAAGCATATTCTGGATAAGTTGGGAAATCTTGAGAAGGAATTAAATGCCCAATTAGTATCAAATAAAGCTATGCTACTAGAAATCAAACAGAGATTATTAAAAAACGATAAAGCGGCCAGCGATGTGCGTGTGCCGGAAATAAAAGGTACATTATTATATTCATTATTTATTAACATATACTATCCTTAATTGAATTACTGATGTGATTGTTTCATTAAATATAAAACTATTTAATCAAGTATTTTTTCGATATTTCAAAAATCTCACTTTTTAGAATAACTACAAGAAAATCATAGATTTTTAAATTATGAGAAAAATTAAAGTTTTATGGATGGACTATGCTTGTGTAATTTAATTGTAAATAAGATTAGATTAGTTTTATTGAGTTACATCAAGTTACATAAACTACATAATTTCACTATTTATTGTTGTGGCCTAATTTATTGTGCAAAAATTTCTAAGTTAAAAGTTGTGAATCATCACTAGACACTTTATTTATTTATTTATTTATTTATTCATTGATTAACAATTACACATAACACATTAACATTATAGTGTCCCCCGTTAGGTAGGCGAGTACCTACCCGTGTTGGGGGTCTATATTACATTATAATATATTACATTACTTCATACACATATATATCTCTATTTCTTTTCTCTTTTCAACATTATATATTGCTGTAGGACTCCTATAAACATCATCAATGCAAAATCAAAATCACAAAATCAAAATCAAAGAGACAGATATGAATAATAATAAATAAATTCAACAATATAAAAGCAAAAAAAAACTACATACAAAAATAAATCGATGTACTAAGTATTGTGTGCTTATCGTACCATTCAGTGATGTTCCTGTATGTATGTACAAATCCATATATTTTTCTCTTGCATGTACCTATAACTAAAACAAAATTACATTTGAATTGTCAGTAACTGTTCAGATTGCTCCCGTCCCAGATTCAGAAGCCACTGGTGAATTTTTTTTTTTAAAGTAGTATTTATATTGGTGTTTTGTCTGATGTCATTTGGTAGTTTATTATAAATCTTAGGACCCACAAAGGTAAAATGTGTTTGACCATACCGAGTATTTACTCTATTCCCCAATAAGTATCCCTGATTTACATTTCGTGTCATTATTCTATGTTCCAAGTATTCAAAATTATTCATATTATTTTTCATGAACAGTATTATTTTTTCTATCATTGAATAAATACAAATATCATCATTATCATTGGTGCAACAGCCCAGTGTGGGCCCTGGCCTCCTCCAGAATCCTTCTCTAGCCGTCCCGGTCCTCCACCGCACTCCTCCAGTTTGCTATTCCGATCGTCCTTATGTCGTCTTCTGTGTCATTCAGCCATCTTAGCTTGGGCCTGCCTCTACTTCTGCCCTCTGGATTGGTATTTAGAACCCTTTTTGGGACACGATCATCATTCATCCGGTTGACATGTCCCAACCACTGCAGTCTACGTACTTTTACGACTTGTACAATGTTGGGTTCGTCATATAATGATTATATCGCATCCTACAAAGTCCATTATCATTTACTGGGCCAAAAATGTTTCTCAGAATTTTCCTTTCAAATATCTAGAGGCTGTTTTCGTCTCTTTTTGTTTATTTATTTATTAAATATAGCTTCTCGGGCAACTAACAGGTACTAAGTCAAATATTAATTTAACACGCACCCAATAACACGTTGCCACATTCTGGAGACTTACGATATTTATCGTCTCACAGATCCAGACTGAACACACAATTAAAAACTGTGTCTCCACCGGGAATCGAACCCGGGACCTTTGGCTCAGCAGTCAGATATCTAACCAACTGAGCCACGAAGGCCGACGACCCACGAGGTACCTATGTTTTCACTGCTCCTCGAAATTTATCATCATTCAGAGACTTGATTCCTTCCGGCAGCTTGTTGAATAGACGCACACTGAGACAAAGAAAGCTTTTAGATTATTTTGCTAATAGTATTTTGGACCTAATGTGCTTTATTAGACCATAATAGCACCTATTGCCAGCGGCCAGTCTTGCCTTAATTTCGGTGCTGCAATTATTTTCGTGAGTCACTATAGCGCCTAGATAATAAATACAAACATCTTATCATTAAATTAATAAAAATTTGTTTAGGATAAATAAAATAATTACCTTTTGTATCCAATGATATATTTTTTGACACTAAATATGTCGGGATTATGACTTGTCATCGGTTGATTTACATCATCGGTTGATCACTTGCACAAAGTTGAGTTCCCTTGTCAATCCAAATTTGAAACTTGTATATGTGTTGTGTAGTGTTTTCATTTACTTGAAAGTAAGGTGACGAAACGACGACGAAACTTTTTCCAACGCCATCTATTGAGAAATTGGTTGGTATACAATGAAAGCCACGATCCTTATAAATAAGGTGACAATGCTGTTACAGTTTTAATTTTCCAAATTGAAATTGATATTTTTGTTCGTATTGAAATTTTCAGTCAAAAAATTTGTTTATGATACTCTCTGAAATATCCTTGGTTCAGTTTGATAGAGCGGCTTGGAAGCAGATAGAAGAGGCGTTTGTCCAGGAGTAGAGGTTTTAGAGTCCATGTGTTGTACGAAGAGCAGCCATTGAGGAGATGAAAAGGACAATGCTCCTAAAAGGTTCCCAATGGAGTGGAGTGGGAGACTGCACAAATTAACGGACATTGATAAAATCTTAATTCAAAGTAAATAAAATAAATTTGTGTATGTTATGAAATGTTACCCCGAAAACAATGCCGTGGCACAGTTGGTAAGCTGTTCAGTTTCTATGCGGGCGTCCTGGGTTCGATTCCCATCAGAGGAGAAATTTATTTCTCACGCAAAGATTGCTTCTCTGCGCTGGAAACACTGGTTAGTTGGAGAAATTGCCACACGGCAATAAACTCACTGCTTGCGCAAGTTGCAAGGGAGTGTTCATTATTATTATAATAGGAAAGAATGGAAGCACTATTGTAAGCCGGTGCCTCACAACAAATATTCAGCAATGAGGTTCACCACCCATTCTGAATGTAGTGCCTTTATAGGTGATACGAGACTGATATGTGGTTCTAAACGCATGTGTCGTGCTTCCTTTTGTAAGGTAATGTACACCCCTTCACCTATCGCTGGTTACCTCACATTGTGGGAAATGCCGTGATGCTATGTGAATTGGATT
The DNA here is from genome assembly GCA_963576475.1 of Molanna angustata. Taxonomy (NCBI): domain Eukaryota; kingdom Metazoa; phylum Arthropoda; class Insecta; order Trichoptera; family Molannidae; genus Molanna; species Molanna angustata. The sequence goes on along the minus strand of OY754965.1, from coordinate 51,879,219 downwards.
GTTTTATTAACCAAAAAATAAATTGTTTTTTATTAACTACACTTTAATGCTAGGTTTGGTTTCATTACAGCGACTCATAGTGTCTGGTTGGCATAACACATCATCCACTCACTAATAATTTTGAAGAATTTTTTTCCATCTGGCAATAAATTCACACACCCTCACACATACACACTAAATTAATTAATAAGGTAATAATGTATACATTTAATTGATGCTGGGCATGACTATTTATTTTTATATTGTATATCACCATTTTACTTGTCCAGTCATTGTTTGTGTACTTTCAATAAAATAAAATAAAATTCACTACTTACAAATTTTATTACCTCTAGCAATGTTTGCTTTTTCAATGACACAATGAAATAAGCAATAAAACCTAGTCCAACAGAATGGTACTTAAATATTATTCACTGTATGTGAAAAGTCAGTCATAAAAAGTTATCTAAATATGCTCCTGATGTTATTTACAGAAGTTACATCATGTCTAATACAAAGTCATGAATTACCATCACAAATGTTGCTAAAGAAACTACTTTTGTGAATTAGTAAATAGTCAATGAACCAAAAAGAGAAAATCTCAAATATATAATTGAAGATATATATGTATGCATAGCACTAGCAAATTGTTTGATACCCAGCTGTACATATTAATAATTATTAACTAGTTGCATGTAACACATGAGATCCAACTGTCGATAGCGATAGTATGTATAGTTGAAGAATAAGAATCAAACTATAAACCCATAAATCCAAATTATTGAAAATTTTAACACATGTTGGTATGTATGTCAAGATAGGACAGTATGGAGGTCAATCCTGTTTTCCTACCCGGAATATGAAAACAGCATGATGGTTCTGTATGTATTTTTGGAGATTAAGTAGGTAACTATCAAACTATTAAGTCTTCTTACATATTGTGTATAGGCGACTGCCATACAAATTGTATGAAGCAATGTCGTCACTAAATTCAATTTTTATAAAAATTATTAAAAAAAGTTTGAGATGTGCTAATACAATGTTTATATTTTTTGTAGAAAATTAAATTATCTAGTTGGGGTGTTTTGACTTTTTTTGATATTTTTAAAAAATTGGAAATATAGGCAGTTAAACTCATAAATTTATCATAAAAAAAATATTTTTCTTAATAAAAAATGTTTGAGAAACTCTGCAATTTTTTTGAAAAAAAAACTAATTTGAGATTTTGTATTTGTCTATTTTTTTTACCAATTTTCAGCGTTCTAGCTTTTATGGTTTCTGAGATATATGGAAAAATAAAGTAAAAATTCAAAAGTTGATAACCCCTGATTGAAACAAAAATTCAAAATTCTGAGTATAAAAGTTTTGTAGGCCTATAACTGTTTATATATTCTGAAATTTTGGGCTCTGTAAATTGAGCGGATTAAAAGTTATAAGGGGGGGACGGACACATACACACAGACACACGAAATGTTCTACTCCGAATTCGGAGTAAATCCGTGTATGGAACATATATGCTGCGAAGCCTCTAAGTTGGTGTTTTTTGACTTCAAAGTTGGAAAAGCCGTGAAAAAAGTAGACCTCTGCATACAATTCTCGCGTATCCTGGCTTGAAACATTGTCGATATGTTAAGAGAACAAAGTTCTCCTGAACAAATCGACAGTTGGATTACCAATTTAAAAATAATTTAATATACCTACTTTTAAAATTCCTTTTTCCTTATGATTGTTAATGTGATATGTGTCATGTTTATTGGACACACACTAAAATCTTCATAATGTAAATAATTCACCGATGCATACATATCTTTTCTACAAACTTAAATAGACGTCCTGATAATCATATTGATAGAAGAATTATGGCAGGAAACAGAATAAATGGGCCACTCAGACCAGTTATGAATGATTGCAACATATCAAAGGAAACAAAGTTGCCATCCTTAGATTATAATATGATACAGATACCTAGTCAGCGCAATGAAAGTATGACAACAAAAACTCAGGTGAAAACCCGAGTTTCACTTGCCTGGCCGTATACGTACGCCTACCGATACGCACACCTACATAATACGTACACCTACCGATACGCACACCTACATAATACGTACACCTACCAATACGCACACCTACATAATACGTACACCTACCGATCTACCGCCTCACACACACATGTAAAAAAACTTATACATTTGAATTTGAAATTTGTACTACACGCGGCTTCTGTACATTATAATTCTATGTTGCCATCCATAATGCAATTGTTGTGTCAACTTGTATCAATTAAATAAATTCCTAACAGAATTTTGAAATATGGATGGGTGGATGGCAGAGCGGTTAGCGCGCTGGGTTAGTAATCCAGTGGTCGCGAGTTCGAATCCTGCCTCGACCGATCTCGTTCACCTATAGGACAAGCATTTATGCTTAGTTTAGGGAACGTAGGAAGATGTATATGTACTTGTTTAACAAGGACATATTCATTTTTTTTTATAAAAAAAAAAAAAATATGTTTTAAAAATTTTCAAGTGAGGTTATTTCTGAATTCTACCAAAAATTCTCGGATTCTATGGCCGGAATTATAGTTCGTTCTCCAGCTTAAGACTTGTCTTAAGAACACATTCTCAACCAAAATGGTATTAAAGAAATAAAAGTCACAGAGCTTGATCTCAAGACCAGTCTGGAAATGTATAAAAGAGTTGAGATTGCTTCGAGACAGCTATCCCGCTGTCTTGAGCACGGTCTCATTTAGAGAGAGAAGGAAATAGCGCTTTACACAAAAAACAGATACATAGACACGGACGAATTTCGCATCAATTACTATTTTGACCTTTACATTGTTAGCGGCACAGATTATAGGTTAGTGGTACTAAAATGGATCATTAATAAAATAATTATGTGAATTAAAGTTTGTAAGATTTCATAAAATTTCTGGTACATCTAGTGGGTAAATATCATCATATTTTGAAACGGCTGCCTTTCCTAGATCTATTGACTCTAGGTACACACATTCCCATAATATGCTATATGACAGATAAACAAAGAAGTATTTCTTTTCCTCTTCCGAATAAAATGATCCATATTTTCACTACCTATTTAATCAAGTATCATAATATTATGACGCATGAATTTCTCTACACTTTCGAAGATTACCGAGACAACGAATTGTCAAAATATCTATAAATAGCTATTCCAACTCAGTGCTACCAACATAACAGTGCTGAAATTATTGCCATTCACGAGAAAAAGTACTTATTATAGAGCTACATCCACATTGTTTTCGAGTACGCTTTCTCGAATGAGACAGCGTGCATATTTTACTTTTAATACGGATTTTTGAGCATGATCTCAAGGTGGTCTTGAGATGATACATTTGGAGAACGATCTTAAGAATCATTCTATAATTTGGGCCTATGAGATGTTGTTTAGGTAGAATGAAGAATGTCTGGAAAAAATATTATTCATTGATATATAAAGAGGAATGTCACCTATATATAAGATTCATCGTAATAATACTATTCTGAAATTCAATACGTATGGAGAATTGAGACATCTGTGCTCCTGATCCAGGGGGGCAAGTCTGGTCCAACCAGCGAAATCAAAACCCTCACGATTACCCATTTCATGTATATAATTATTATATGGAGTTCTATAATATCTTTAGATGTCATAGAACTCCATATGATAATTATATCCATGATATGGGTAATCACTAGGGTTTTGATTCCGCCGGTTGGACCAAACTAGCCCCCCCGATGTGATTCAAAACATATTTGTGTCTTAAAGACATGTAAAACATGTTATTTTATTTCAGTCAAATACTTGAGTTATTTAGTTTTGTGTTCTTCTATTTTTAATTATTACTTTATAAGATATGGTGCTGGAGATGAATGACAGCCAAGAGAACAAATATGTCCATTTTGGATGAGCTTAGTATTAAGGATCATCTGTCTACAATGTCCTACAGACATATTCTTCAATTCTTTGGAAACATCACCAGGAGAGAACTAGACGGAGAGATCTGGTTAAGTCTGCATTGTAGTCTTCAGTGGCTGGTGCTCTACATTCTTCCCAGAACAAATGATCATAAAGGCGGTCCATACAAAAAGTAATTGATTACAGCACCATCCTCAGTCACGAGGATAAGGACGAGAGAGAAGCAGTAAGCACCTAAAGCCCAAAAGGTGGAGGAATAGTTAGACACCGACATCCAAAGTGTAGCAGCTTACAGTCAAAACGGATGATTAGATCTACATAAAGGGAAGATGTGGTTTTATAAGCAATTTCTTTTAAAAAAAATACCAAATTAATGCGATTTCACTGTTATGGTTGATTGAAAGAGCAATGAACCTGCCTCTGTACACTTTATTTTGTTCATTAATATCATTATTTTGTTTATATTTTAGTTCCTCAGCATAATTCTCAAAGTGGAATCCTGCCAGTGTTGGTGTTGGCCTGTAACCGTGTCACAGTTAGACGATGTTTGGATCAACTCATCAAGTTCAGACCCAGTGCCAAGCAGTTCCCAATTATTGTTAGTCAGGTTAGTACACATACACAATCATTTACTTTATTCTTTCAAAATCGATTTAAAAAAAATAATTCTAATTGTACATATAAGTACATAAGTATATTAATGTGATTTTGTGTAGGAGAATAGTTCATAAGTATATTAATGTGATTTTGTGTAGGAGAATAGTTCATTTTAGGGTCCCCTCTACAATGCTTTATTTCCTCACCGAAATGTTTAATTATGGAAATATCCTATTTAATTAATTATAATCGTGGAAATATACTCACCTGTTAATTATATGGGCTAATAAAATTGCAAATTGATGATTCCTTAAAAATAATTGTACAACTACAAAGATGGTCAGTTTATGAAACATCTCTCACCGCACTTCTCTCCCGTGTTTAATCTTTGTTATTCGGAAATGTTTCTCAATTTCATCATATGAACTATATAAGTTATTTGATTTGAAATTTAAGAATTTGAGAAATTATTTTTGGACTCTCTCCATTTGATTAACATATTTATTGTAGCGTTGGTTCCAAATCTGAGAACGATACTCTAAATGTGGACGAACATAGCTATTGTAAAGGACCAAGAACGAATTGAAGTTTGTGAAAAATGCACATGTTCTCAGAACAAAACCCAGGCTCTTCGTTGCCTTAGTAACTTTCCTATCAATCTTCTTCTTTTCTTTGTCAGCCATCTCTCCAACTCAATCTCTCTCTGTCCTGTGCTTCTCCCAGCCAACCCTTTCCCGTAACCGGAATAATATCGTCCACCCATCTTTTTTGTGGTCGCCCTACCGGTCTTTTATTCCCCCACGGTCTCCATTTTAGTATTCTGGGTGTCCACCTCTCGGTACCCTGTCTTGCAACATGCCCTGCCCACTGACAATTTAACTTTGCAACACGGTCTGCTATGTCAACGACTTTTGTTTGGCGTCTGATTTCTTCATTTCTTATTTTATCCCGGAGGCTCACTCCTAAAATTTGCCGTACCATAGCTCGTTGCGTACATTTCAATTTTTATATTGTGTTGGCAGTTAGTGTCATTGTTTCCAATCCATATGTTAGCACTGGGAGGATACATGTTTCAAAGATCTTTCTTTTCAAATTTATCGGAACGTCTTTGTTATCCTATCAATATGAGTCTCAAATGTCTAAAGAAATGTATTGAGTCTGAAAGAACTTCAAGATCACGTACACAGTCTTCGATAAGAATGATCCAGAGTTATTAAAACCATGCAGTAATTTATTAGGGTTATAAGTGACTTTGCAACATTTGATATATCTTTCTTTATATGATATTTTTTCCTTGCGACCTTATTACTCACTCTGTCATACATTGTCTTTTTTTTTTTTTATTTTTTTTTTTTATGTAACCCATCTAGAGACCCTCTCACGTCGACTCAATAGTAGTCCATTGTGATACTTTGCCTGCTAGATGTCATTCCGTAGTCCTATCTCCTGGAAGAACTGTAAAATCCTTTGTGGATCGGTGTCTCTGATTTGCTTTTGATCAGCAATATGCAAACCTATTTTCTTTAGTCTTGTTTGCATTAATGGGCCACATTCTGTAAGTAGATGCATCGGTGTTTCATGTTCATCCATGCAGAACCTGCATAGGTACATTTCCGATAGATTCATCGTGCATAGATGTTTATTGAGTCTACAGTGACCAGTTAAGATTCTAGTAAGAATCCTAAGGTTATTCCTGCTCATTGTTAGGATCCGCTTAGAGTGTGTTGAAGAGAATCCTGAAATGAGTGCTTTTGAATGTCTTTGTCCTGGGGTAGATAACCAGAGTTCAGTGGCATTGTTAAGCATTCTTTGGTAAAGTGTTGATTTGACAATACTATTAGCTAGGAGACAGTGAGGCTCCGGCCCATAGGTAGCTATGTCCGCTCCCCTATTTGCCAGAGCATCAGCCTCCTCGTTACCTTTATAATTGGAGTGTCCAGGTACCCATCTTAATGTGATTTTGTTACCATAGTTTACTGATAGAGTCTTCAGCGCTTCAATGCAGTCTAGTACTGTTGATGAAGTTACTGTGTAGGAATCAAGAGCTTTAAGAGCAGCTTGACTATCGGAGTAAATGTATATTCTGTGGTTCTTATAATTCCTTCTTAGGATTTCATAGGCACAGAGTGTTATGGCACATATTTCTGCCTGGAAGATCGTTGCATACTGTCCCAAGTGCTTGTGGATCTTCACCCTAGGCACTTGCCCATATATGCCCGATCCTATACCATTCTTTTTCTTGGATCCGTCAGTGTACCATATAAGTGCACCATTGGATTCCTGATACCAGACATCTGCTATTGTAGTTTTAGTTTGTATTTCTACTTTGTATGGTTTTTCAAAGTTGTAAACAGTTAATATTTTATCTGTTGGGAATGCAAGTAATTTGTCTTGAGATTCTATTTTGTTTAGATTTGCTTTGATTTCTAAATTTGTGTTTAGTTTATTTCCACTTGTTAGTCTTATAATACCTTCCTTTGCCATTTTTTCAAGGTATAAATGGAGAGGTGGTAGACTAATCATGGCCTCTAGAGAAGCGGTGGGAGTTGTGTGTAAGGCTCCCGTAATGAGCAAGCAGGCTAATCTTTGTAAACGTTTAAGTTTATCTACACAGCCTCTTTGTTGTAGTTTGTCATTCCAAACTGTTACAGCATAAGATACTATGGGTCTTATTATTGTAGTGTATGACCACAGAGCTTGTTGGGGTTTTAGTCCCCAATTATTCCCTATGAGTCTATGGCATGTCCATAATGCTTTGATTGCTTTTTGAGCAACTTTTTCTACATGTTGTGTCCATGTTAATTTACTATCCAATGTTATACCTAGATATTTTACTTCATTGGAAAAGTCCAGTTTTTTTCCAAAGAATATTGGAGGTGAGAGTTTATTCAGCTTTCTTTTCCTAGTGAAAGGTACAACAGTTGTTTTATTTGAATTAACTGTTAGTCCATTATCTTTGCACCATTTTTCAACTATTTTTAGTGCATTTTGTAGCAGATCAGAGATTGTTTCACATTCTTTTCCTCTGATTGTAATGACTATATCATCTGCATAGCTTTGTGTATTATATCCACATTCGTTCAGTGTGCATACTAGGCCATCCACAGCCAGCGTCCACAGGAGTGGTGATAAGACTCCACCCTGCGGACACCCCCTGTTTGTTTTAGCCTTAGTAGTCTCATCCACCAGATTAGTTATGATGTATCTATTGGATAACATGTTGTCAATCCATTTTATTATAGTGTTGTCTACATGTTTCTGTCTTAGTCCACTAATTAGTACGCTTATTGGTACTGCATCAAATGCTCCTTCTATGTCAAGGAACGCACACAGAGTAATTTCTCCGCTATCTAGGGATTTTCTTATATTTCCTACGATTTCAATGAGAGCTGTTTCAGTAGATTTGCCCTCTTGGTAAGCATGTTGCTTTGGATGAATAGGATGCAATGTTATTATATTGCTCACTATGTATCTATGTAAAATCTTTTCCATAGTTTTTAGCATGAATGAAGATAGACTAATTGGTCTATAAGCTTTTGGAGTCTTATAACTTTCTTTACCTGGTTTTGGTATATAGGTTACTTTGACTGTTCTCCAGCTTTGTGGAACATAGCCCCATGCAAGACTGGATCTGAATATTTTCAGCAGTGTCGGCATGATTTTTTCTATACCGTTCTGTAGAAGAGCAGGGAATATGTTATCATTTCCACTGCTTTTATAAGGCTCAAAAGAGTTGATAGCCCATTTGATTTGATTAGGCCTGAAGATTTTTGATGCTAATCTCCAGTCATTTAAACTTGGTTTATCGCATCCTGGAGGCTTAGTGATGGTTTCCTTCACCGTTTCGCATCCAGGAAAATGTGTTTTAGCTAATAGCTCAAGTGTTTCCTTGCATGTTGCAGTATAATAACCATCTTCTTTTGTTAGGAGACCTATATCAGGTTCCTTCCTCCTGGCAAGGATTTTATTAATCCTTGCTGTTTCTTTAGTACCATTTATGGTACTGCAGAACTTTTTCCAAGATTCCGTTTTGGCTTTCCTTATAGCCTTATGATATTCTGTTAGAGATTTTCTGTACTCTTCCCACAGGCTATAGTGTTTAGCCCTATTGAACAGTTTCCTAGTTTTTGCCCTAAGGGTGGATAGGTTTGAGTTCCACCAGGGAACTTCCCTTTTTTCAGTTTTTGTTTTAATAGGGCAGTTCTGTTCATAGGCCAAAATTAGGTTTTCCGTAAGTTCATCCGTAATTAAATCTATTCTTCTTAGATTTCTTGTCGACTCTATTGGGCTAGTACCACCCTTAAGGTCGTCTTTGAACCCAATCCAATCAGTAGATTTTTTATTTCTATATTGAATTGTTGTTTTTGTCAGGCTTTTAATGTGGAACATTAAATGTCTATGGTCAGAAGCTGATTCTTCTGACGATACGTGCCAGTCCATAACTTCATTACTGATATTTTGTGAGCAGAGGGTGAGATCTAAAACCTCAGACCTTGCTTTGGTAGTGAATGTAGGTTCATTACCTTTGTTCACAATGTTTAGATTACATTGTCTTACTGAAAATTCTTCTTGGCGATTCCATTTCAACTGCTTTTATTCTGTTTTCATGCGATTTCTGCTGTATCCCAAATTTCACCAGCATACGTCAAGGTTTGTGCTACGATTGCGTTGTAAATCGCTGTTTTGGGTCCCTCTGGTATAATGCGATCACTTGAGTGCTCAATACACTCGATCTCCTCCCATAACTGTTCTTTAAATATCCCTATCTTACATGCTACAATACTCATTCATCCTCAGTCCGTTCTCTATACATCATATTTCATACAACAAGCCCTCGTCCACAGTGCGAAACTAGCGCGGTTGCAACAATGGACGCGAAATATCAAACATATGAAAACGCCGCGCTGTTTCTGGCCATAGTAACGCCTTTACGCACGATTCACTGTGCGTAATTTTCAAACGTTTCTATCCCCTGTATGCCACTCTACCAGGCCTAGGCCTTGAGTGACTATGGTGCTCAGGCGGGTATATCTAAGCAATTTGGTCTTTCTGCTCGATGTATGCACGTTTGCAACCAGAATACGTGGTGCAGGATGACGTAAAAATGTTTTTTTTTATGTCATTTAATAAAAAAAAATATATTTAAGATTGTGGTAAGTTATAATATGCAATTATCAAATTTAATGTCCCTCGCACAGTGATCTGCAGAAGTGCGATAAATTCATATTTTCCATCTTGTATTTAAAGATATTCCCTAACAACCAAACATAACAACCAAATTCTTATCAAATTTCAAATATTATACTTTTGAGTGGCGTGATCGTTGTTTGGTGACATGTTTTGTGCGTCTTTAATGTATAATGTTTGCAATGTCACCTCATCTTCCTACTGTTTGTTTATGTCTTTAATCAAAAATAAAAAGTAAATTCTTTGTAAAAAATGATATGTTTGTCATATTTTACTTATTTGACTTTTCGTTGATTTCAATTATCATTCCTAATTTTACAAAAATGTAGGTTTATATGAATTATATTCTTTTGGTTTGATGACATTTCTCAACTAAACTCCATGATAATACATAGAATAGATTTACCTGGTATCTAACTGGTATCTAAAGGCATTTAACTGGTATCAGAATCCACTGTGATAATCTTTGATAGACGGATAGTGGATTTAATAAATGAACAGTGAAATTAAAACTAGCGTTTTATTTTATGCATATTCTTTTGATTAAATGTATAAGGGTATTCGTTGTTTCTTTTTTACTCTCCACACTATGGAATAGTGGAGAGTCATTTGACAATTTTCAAACATATTTTCTTACATCAATTTCTCAATGGGTATCATGTAGAGAGTGCACACTGTGAGTTTTGTTGTGATGCGTTTGTATTTACGGCGTACGGAATTATCCTTTTTGTGTCCTCTCTACAGCCCAAACTATAAGTCCGATCGACTTCATATTAACATCATAATATGTGTAAAGTGCATAGATCTAGAGCTGATTAGTTTTCCATAGATATCCGTTAATTTCTTCTCTATGATTTCATCTGTCCAAATTTTCAAAATGCTCTCACGGTCTGAAAAATTGAGTTTTTTTGAATACTGTTTGAAATTTCGGTGCACTGTCTCATACATGCTCATCTGGCTAGTAATGCAATTTTACTTAAAATTTCTCAACAGGTATCATGTAAAAAATATGTTTTTGTGTGTATGGTGTATTGTGAAAACTTTTATCCTCTGAGAATCTTATATTTGTTTAAGAATCTAATAGAAATGTACTTCATAAAAATGCATTTAGAGATTGTCAACGTTTCAAGAAGAAAAAATGAACCCTTACTATGGTGTGGAGAGTTTATTGTTGGCCACAACCCACTCGTTTTAATTTGCTAACAGCCAAAAATGTGCATCATTCTGGTGGAATATACAAACGAAATTCATTGAAAAATCTAGGGTGATAAAAAAATTACTCATGTATGAAAAATTTACCAAGAAGTATGTACAAGTTGTGGAGGTTGTTTAGGAAACGTTTTGAAATTCATTTAATGATGTGATCCGTGTTCATGCAAGTCTACTGTTGTTATCTTTGCAAATATGCACAAAACCAACATTTTTTGTTCCACTTTATCTTTTCCAGTTATTACAACATCTGTATTGTGCTATATTTTATATTAGTACCATGAAGATTATTATTGTCAGTTAAGCTGTTTCAATAAACACATTAGTTTGTTATCATTCCAGTGATAACAAGTTACATGACCTTGGGCAGGTGTTCTTGTTTTTACATTTTAGATATAATTATGATATATTGTATGCTTCATGGAACCAACCGACAAATTAATACTTATATTTCATTTTTTTCAATATTAGACACTGTCACTTCATGGTAGAACTCCATAATCAATTAAAACTATGAAAAAATTATATTTAATTTTACGTTCTACTTAAATTTTTCGCAAACGCGACTCCCATTCACCGGTATCGCTCTATGATGAGCATCGTCAGAATGGTGAACAATAATGATGAAGACCATCCATATATAGATTTACAAAGAGGATAACAATAGATATGGAAGGGGGCAAATTAATTTTTTCTTAGAATTTCCCCCTTCCATATCTATTGTTGTTATCCTCTTTGTGAATCTATATATAAATGGTCTTCATCATTATTGTTCACCATTCTGACGATGCTCATCATAGAGCGATACCGGTGAATGGGAGTGGCGTATGCGAAAAATTTAAGTAGAATGTAAAATTAAATATATTTTTTTCATAGTTTTAATTACTTATATTTCAATTACATTAACACCATTTCATTATGATAATTTACCAGGCAAATTAATTTTACTATGTCAATACTGATTGTTTAATATTTTTTGTTACGTTGCTACTTATCGATGGCTAACATAATATGTAAGCCCGGATTTATTATAATAATATTGTTTGAACAAAAATACATATAAAATAACTTATCTTACTATATACAAATCTCGTGTCACAATGTTCGTACACATTAATCTCCGAAACCGCCCAACCGATTTCAATGAAATTCTCTAAATTTGTATAGTTGGTTCCGGATTGAAAAATAGAATAGTTTAGGACCCGATAGATGTCGTTGTTATTGAAAATGTAATTAAAAAAAAACAAAAAAACTGAAAGTACTGATATATAACGCAAACATCAAAAGCAAACTAACATACCTAATACCTTTCTGGGCAAATGGCGATAAGACAGAAATCCAAAACCTACAAAGAAAGCAAAATAGAATATTAAAAATGACGTACGGACTAGACGCATATACACCATCGAAATACCTATACACAAAAGAAACCTAGCAATTAAATATACTTACAGAAGATGGCACAGTACGAAACATTAAAACTAATACACAAGATAAAAATAGGAAAAATAGAAGACCCTGTACTAAGACTTAAGCAGAGAATACAAATTCACAACTACAACACACATACTACACACATTATTTTGAAACTGAGAAACCACAAAAAAAATTGGACAACTACAATAAATTACCAACTACAATAAATTACCATTTTGAATTGTGCAACTACAATAAATTACCAGAACAACTAAAAACTATGAACGGTAAAGCTTTCCAACGGGTATTGAAAACAAGGCTATATTAAGAACTGAAGTGAAGCATTGCTGTATATTATGAATGACTATTATTTTACAATGTCAAACTAAGAATTATTGTCATGAGCCAATTGGCTTTTTGATAATTAATGTAAATAAAAAACTATAAATGTAAAAAACTTTAATGTAAATGTAAACAGTACAAAAAGATATATAATTATTGACTCCACTATTGAGGTGGACAATTTTTACATAAAGGACAGTTAAATTTTTTTTTTATTTATTTAATAAAATGGGCAACTACGATAATATTTTTTTTAACAATTTAATAAATAAGAATAACATAAGTAATTGTAACTTAATCAGCCCACTTTTGTACTCATGTTACATTTACTCACTGCTGGTAACAAAGCAATTAATTATTACTGTCTTATGTGGCTCCTGAAAAGGGTGCTGGACATACAGAATATGTCCACGGACCTGATCCTTTACAAATTATTATATGTGGTAAGGAATCGGTACAATGGCGAATTCTGAGCGGCGTTATTTTCTTTTTGTCTAAAAAGAATGTTGAGGTGTGCCTTGTTCGTCTGTTTGGTATTTTGAAGTTAATCATTTTCAGAAGGTCTGTATAGTCAATATTGGAGTTTATTATATCATATAGGTAGAATATGTTTGAGGTTTTTCATCCTGTCTGTAAAGTCTGCAATTCATGTTTTAATTTACAAAATAAGTTAGTTAAAATAAGTTGTAGTTAGATCCAGTCGCAATGCCTTCAGTTTGCTTTGCTCGACATGTATGTATTTAAATATGTTGTACCAGTAACCAATGTAGGTGGAATTATATTTCAGGATTGCAATCACGATCAGACACATGACGTTATCAAGTCCTACGCGTCTGTACCGGAGTATGAAGTGACTCTGGTCCAGCAGCCAGATCTCTCCGACATTCCAGTACCTCCCAAGGAGAAGAAGTTCCGTGGTTATTTCCATATCGCCCGACACTATCGCTTTGCACTCAACTACACATTCTACACCAGAGGATACGAAGCTGCCATCATTGTTGAAGGTATTATTTCAATTTAAATAAATAACAACATAATATGCACATATAAGAAATAAATCAATAAGTAATAATATACATATTTATCCAACGACAATTATTCAATGTAAGTAACACACAGACTACTTCTAGCATATTGGACAGAAAAACATAAGATTGTCAATGGTACTGTTAATGTGTACATGTCTTTTGTCTCTGTTTTAAATGTTTTATTTTAATGTCAAACATCTTTTTGTAAACATCTATGTATATTATAAATAAATCTACCCTTCCTTTTATTCTTTTAAATAATTTGTGTTATAATGTAATTTTAAATAATTTTGTGTTAAACAGATTGGATGCACATTACAAAAATAAGCACATGATACAGGCCCATCAGCAATAGCTGCCTGCCTGTTAACTAATAATAATAATAATAATGTATTACTTCGTAAGTTAAAACCTGGGGGGCTACTCATGACAATTCTTAATACGATCTTAGCTTGCCTTAATCTTAAAAATGTATAAATCAGTACTCGATCATAATCCAATATTAATCTTTCTCTACATTTAATCATGAAAATTTGTTGATATGAAATGAAATAATGTTGATATGAAATGAAATTTGTTGATAGAATGAAATGGTCATGAATTGTTGTGTAAATTTATAGTATTATTTCATTAATTTAACCTGAAAGATTGCTAAAGTCTGAAGATAATCTTAATTTTAATGTAATCAACTTCATGAGTAGCCCAGCCCTGCTGTTATTATTATCTAATATTTATATCTATTTTTGTAATAAAATAAACTGTTGGTTTTCTAATCAATAAATAAGTAAAGTATTATACTACATAAGAATAAATATTTTAACAAAACATCTTTTGATGTACCTACTGTAGTATCATCTTCAGTCAGTAAAACCAACTAAAATCTGATAAAACAGGAACTTCACTATTTTTAATGTTGCCTAATAAATTGTTACTTTTAAATATATTTTTCGTCTTTATATTTGTTTTGTTGTTGATTTTAATATTTTTATGAGGTACCTATTGCAAAAATTTTATTATAAGTAAATATCATATTTTATCTTGTAATATTTTTAACCATAAAAGAATGTTAACCCCTTCAGTAATCATTAAATAATAAAAAAATTGCAAAAAAAACACATTTTTTTTTATGAATGAATTTTATTTAATGAACGTAAATATCTATCACAAAAGCCATTTCAGGCTCAGGATGGGTCGGAAATTTGATATTATGGTGCATAGTGTGGGTCAAGAAATAAAAGAAATTCAGAAAAAAATATTAATTTTTACTTATCATAATTAATTAAAAATACAAAAAAGTCTGAATCATCAAGGGAAAAAGTCTATAAAAACATAAAATATTATCGATACAATCAATCGAAATTGAATCACGTAATTCAAATATAAAACACACGACCTAACTGCGCAAAACACTGGACGGTACTAAAAGCAGACAAGATGTACTTTGGGTATGCGGTAATTGGGAGATAGGGGGGTGGTACATCGTTTGAATCGTCGCAGCTGTCTTTTGTCTCGCTTCCACATACCATAAATCGTATTTATTTACGCCCGAGTATATTCGGGAGTGGTCTTTTCTGCCGATAAACTTTGCCCGAGTTATCTCGGGTGTGGGAATTTTTGCAAATAATAGCCGCCCGAGTATACTCGGGCGTAGTCCTTAAGCGGTTAAATCAAATTAATCATGTTTGATATTTTAATTTCAGATGACTTAGATATCGCTCCTGACTTCTTTGAATACTTCTTAGGGACATATCCACTACTACTAAATGATCCAACTCTTTGGTGAGTATTGTTACCCTCTTGTCATAAGGGAATATTTAATATCTCTTTGGTATTATTATTTTTTTTAATTCCTCATGTTGATTGAATATTTTTATGTTTGCGTATGTATACATTTATTTAGAGATGAATATTTAGTGATGTTCCGACTAGTTGGAACATCACTAAATATTATGTAAGTCTGGCAGTCACAGGCTCTTACACTATTATTTTATGATTTGTATTCAAAAATTTTAACAGTCTACCATAGAACTATCTCCCAATTCTTAGAAAAAATTATTCTATATGATTCAAAAATACTTAAAAAATCAATCAAATGCCATATTTATCTTGTATGCTACGCCCACCTCCACCCGCTCCGCATATGGGGACTGAAAAAGACACCTTCGCAAAACGAAATATTTATCTTATATACATACCTATTATAATGTTTATGGTGGTGTAGGTGTGTGTCAGCGTGGAACGACAACGGTAAAGCCGGTTTAGTGGACACATCGGCCGCTTCTCTCCTTCATCGTTCGGACTTCTTCCCCGGTCTGGGATGGATGCTGAGGAAGTCACTGTGGGAGGAACTGCAGCCCAAGTGGCCTGCCAGGTATGTCTCAACCATTCATCATCACTTGGGGGCATATATTTTATGAATTATTCAAAAGAGGACAGTATTTAATATAATATGACTTGGTAATATTGATTTTATATGTCCATGATGAAAGGGTCCCATAACAAATTTACTATAAGTTAAACATGATAGTAAGTTAAACGTGTGGATGGCTGCTAGCCCTTCCTGCAGACAGCTCCATCCACAGCTCGTTAATCTTCGGTGGAGTTCGAACACTGTCGGAAGTATGTATCCCTGAAGCAGATTGTAGTGTACCTACACTTTACTGTCTTGTTTTAAAATTTATTTATTGCAAACTTATTGTCATATGAATCAAACAATATCCCAAAATAAGTCGGTAATTTTGTTGTCTAATTTGCAGTTACTGGGACGATTGGATAAGAAAACCAGAGCAAAGATTAGACAGAGCATGTATAAGGCCGGAGTTACCAAGAACAAGGACATTTGGAAAGGTGAAGAACATTTTTATTTCATTACTAATATTTTAGTTTTTGCGGTCAGCTAAGATCCACCGAGGGTTATAACACTGAAGGTGATGATGATGATGACTAATATTATAACCACTCCATGCTTTTGAACGAGTTATGATCGTGGGCAGAGAATTCTTTCTGCCGCACCAACCTGAGCACTACTTTGCGTTACATAAGATAAACAAATGATTTGTGCTCGCCAGTTGCCACCTCGTATAGGAGCCAGATGCTCGTATAGGTTTACAAAAATCGTTTTTTCTGATTGAAAAATATAGTGTTATATAAATGGGCTCGACAGGGGGATACTAGGTGGGCACCCAGAATCCTACAGTGGAGGCCCTGGACCAAAAATAGAAGTGTCGGAAGACACCCCCAAAAGGTGGTCCGATGATAGTTCAGCAAGCTGGAAAGACCTGGATGCGAAAGGGGAGAGACGAATGGAAAAGAATGGAAGAGGCCTACATCCAGCAGTGGATAAACTCGAGCATGAAGTGGTTAAATGACTTACCGATTTATTCACTTCCTCAAAAGAAAATGTTCTTTAAATATGTTTGTTCACTTTGTTTTACAAGTATTTATTATGTATTCTGTAACTTCTTTGACATATATAAATGTATAATAAATTAATTAACTAAAGTTAATATTGAATGACAATTTCCAGGTTGGCGTCAGTAACGGTCTGTTCTTTGAAAAGCATCTCAAGTTGATAAAGTTGAGTGAGCAGTCTGTTTCTTTCACCAAAATGAACCTCACACATTTACTCAAGGTATGATATAAAAGTAGAAGTAATTGGAATGTAGACCACTAGTATCTATGAATCTACAATATTTTCTTTTGGCTGCCACAACCACTGATTATTATTCAAGTGCCATAAAGTTATAATTGGTAGAAATGCATCAAAGCTTTTTTTTATTTTTATACATGAATTATGAAGTGTTGAATAGTGACACATTTGAGTAAACAAAAATATGATACGTACTACAGCAGAATTTTGCTAATCTGGCACTTCACTATACTGACACATCCAGTAATTCTGCAACACGGATTATTTAAAAAAATATTGTTTTAATTCATATTTCTTATATATTCCAGTCGACCTTGGTGGCTCTGTTGGTTAGGTATCTGCCTGCTGAGCCAAAGGACCCGGGTTCGATTCTCGGTGGATACACAGTTTTAATAATGTTTCTGTGAGACAATGAATATCGTAAGTCTTCATAATGTGACAACATGTTATTGGGTGCGTGTTAAATTAATATTTGATATAGTACCTACCTGTTAGATACCCAAGAAGCATTATTAAAACTAATTCAGGGGCTCAATCGGCGAAATCAAAACCCTCACGACTACCCATATCATGGATATAATTATTATATGGAGTTCTACAATATCTTTAGAAGTCATAGAACTCCATACGATAATTATATCCATGATATGGGTAGTCACTAGGGTTTTGATTTCGCCGGTCGAACCAGACTTGCCCCCCTGATCTGAATTTTCCGCTAATCCTACAGTCTTGTACCTTGATTATTGAGATTTTACTGTATTTAAGAATTATGTAACTATACATTTTGTTGGCTTATATTCCAGGATAACTATGATCCAGTGTTCATCAAGGCAGTTTACACTGCGCCGGTGATCAGTGTGACGGACCTGAAGGCTTCTGCAGCTGTCGACAACAGTCCAGCCGTAAGGATACCCTTCACCAACCACGAACAGTACAAGAGAACGGTTAAAGCATTGGGGCTTATGGATGACTTTAGAGTGAGTTGCATGCTGAAAAGTCTTTCTGCATAATCCTTATTACAAATTAAATGCTTTCAAATTCACATGAACCAGTTTCAAAGATGCACTTTATTGCAGACACTCGTGTCAAAAACTCATTACAGCAGCCATCATTGTATCTTTTATTGATTGTTTCAGAGTGGCGTCGGCAGAACTGCCTATCTCGGTGTGGTGACCTGTTTCTACAACGGTCGGAGGGTCTACATTGCTCCCGAGCCGAGGTTTGAAAAATACGATCCATCGTGGAGCTAATATCATTCCACAGACAGTCAATAAAATGTTCATTTTATTTTTGGTGCTATCTACTAACTGCCTACAGCTGTCTACAGGAAATTATTTGTGTCTGGTGCGCTTTCAAAACACTTAACATGACGTTCTCTAACTAGACTAGAGACTATTATTCAATACCATTTGGTAAATTTCTTGAAAAATATCCAACAAGTTTTTGAATATTTTTATGATTGCGTATATGCAAACATTGGATTTTTTTTCCCCGTCGGTAGTAAATGATGTTTAATGACAATTTTTTTGATATCTCATTAGAGATAATTACTCGCGAATTCAAAGCAATGCGGTGCGACGTGGCGGCTCTGTCCTAAGTGCGCGCGAATCGCGTTTATGACATTATACTTAACCAAAAGAAACTATGCCACCGCTTCCAATTCGCGCGAAAATATCAAACCAACTGGTCGCGTACGTTTCGCATCGCGCCGCGTCGTACACTACTCGCGGTTGGTAACGTAGGACACTTCCATAGTTACCGACTGTTTGTTATTTTCGCGCTGCGCCGCTTCGCGTTTCAGATTTTTTTTATTTAATTTGAAAAAATACAAATCTCAATAATGCCAATTGGTGGTAAATATTTGAACTTAGATCTGGTGTTTCTGTATTCAATAGATAGCACTCATCTAAAATACATAGCTGGTAATAAAAAATAAAAATTTAATACTTACAATTTTGTATAGTGTCACTATGAAAATGAAGGTGCTATATTATAAGGATCGTGGCTTTCATTGTTTACCAACCAATTTATCAATGATGGCGGAAATAATTTTCATCGTCATTCCAAAGATGGCGATGGTGTTCCCAGCTTATTCTTAAACAATGTAAATTTGCAATATAGCATAATTTGTAGAATTTTAAAAATTTATATTGAAAGGGTATTCAATAAAAAGGCATAATTAACAAACGCTTAAAGTGTACACTTAAACCAACCCGATGACAGATTGTAAGCCCTGTAGGTGCCTGATTTTCCAGTTCTCCTATAAATATATATTTTTTTTTTTTTTATTTATTTTTTTTTTTTTAAAAAAAAATGAATATGTCCTTGTTAAACAAGTACATATACATCTTCCTACGTTCCCTAAACTAAGCATAAATGCTTGTCCTATAGGTGAACGAGATCGGTCGAGGCAGGATTCGAACTCGCGACCACTGGATTACTAACCCAGCGCGCTAACCGCTCTGCCATCCACCCATCCAATATGTTCCCGTTTCGTCTCTATTGAGATATATATAAAAAATTGTCAACAAAATATCACCAAATTTTTATAATTAAACATGTGCAATATATCTTATCACTTTCCAATCACTTTGTTTGAATTTATTTTAAGATATTTTAGTATTTTTTTTTTAATTATTTGTGATGTTTAAGTAGGGCTTCATTTTGAGTTTCAATTCAATATTTGATGTAAAATACCTCATAGAATGAAAATATATTAAGTGAGGTTAACAGCATTAGCGGCATTCCTATGACATTGTCACTCAACAACGAGTACTTAGTCAAATACTTTACTACTTATTTTAAAGTAAAAGTTACACCGAGTCTATCTTTGATGTTAGTTTACACTCGGTGCGATCCTAACCCAAACAATTTTGCTATAGAGCAGTATATAATTTTACCTTCACAAGTTTAAAAATGCTGCCATGTTACTAATTAGAATACTTTTTAATTTTTTTATTTAAAATGTGATAAATAAATATATATTTCTTAAAACTGTATTTGGAGATTGTAATATTTTTATAAAATACAAGTCAAAAATCTGTTTTGTTCGTAATAGCTATTATTTAAAAATGTATAGATCTAAAATTATTACAACTTGATATCTCAAAATGATATGTCCTATGTATATATTCCATGTAGCATTTCAAATTTGTACATTTTTACTTTAAGACATTTTAGTCACGTTTAATTTTATATTAATAGACAATTTAAGTATTCATTTACATGTGCATATATCACCATCCATTATGTTTAATTATCAACTTGATATAATTTTGTCATGAATGTTTATTGTTAATTATAATTATTGTAATAATTCAATAAGGGGTGTTGCCATTACAACATTCATAGTGTAATCAATTTCGATACACTCATGATGAAAAATAATAAAGATTGGTAATTTAAAAAATTAGGCGACAAACAATTACTTTCTATTACAGTGGAAGCCGTATATTATAATAAAAAAATGGTGTATTCCTAAGCAGTCAGTCCTAAAACTAGATGTATTATTTTTAATACTTGTTATAATCATACTATTTTTTAAACAAATACACATTATTGACCTTCAACATACACGAACCAGTTGCTTCTCGAAATCTTTTATTAACACAGCATCCCGACTGTGGAATGATCTTCCAAATTCTGTGTTGACTTTTTACAATCCGGGTTTTTTTAAGTTCCTAATAAATATTTTCTTGAGCAGATTGCAATTTGAACAGCATAGAAATTGGATATAACTGAGTGACTTTATACTGCATTATAACATAAATAAATCATTTACTCTCGTAATAATTTCTCAATATGTGGCTTTCACTCCATTGTAAAATGCTCTCTAGATCATATGCAGCTTTATTCAGTATAAGTTCATTTACTTTGTAAGTATTCCTTAGATGTTTCTCTTAAATAATTAGTTCTTTTTAGTGTTTGAAACTGTTCATGATAGAACTCCATAATCATAATTTTTCGTTATATGTAATTTAATTTGAATTGCAAACGTCTTCTGTATGTCCTATTCTGATTCGTCTACATTTATCCGTCTGAATTGAAGTATATGAGAAATGTCAAAAAGTTGACAGCATTTATACGGGAACGATGAAGATCTCAGCAAAATTTAAGAAACTAGGCACATGTTAAACACTATATCAAAATGGCGTGCAAACTGAATGGGCCATGTGTTGCGACACGAGGATCTCCTACAGTCTTGGAGGGAATGGTTGAGGGATCGACTGGCAGAGGTCGTCCCTACCGTGAGTATCTAGAGCAGGTGTGCGAGGACATGAAGTGTACCTCATACACAGAGTTGAAGAGAGTCACTGAAGAACAAAGCTGTGAGTGGAGCAAGAGATGCATCGCTTTGTTGCCAACCAATCTCCAAAATTGAAACCAAAGAAAAATAATATCTCATTATATTTGATTACTGAAATAACTGTTGCCCTTCTATAGTATTCAGGATTGCATATTTCAGTAAAGGTATAATAAAAAAACAGGTCTATCAAACCATGTAAATCATCAAAAATACTTGTGTATTGTATTGGTATAATTTAAACTTTCTCTTTTATTTACTGCTTGGCTTTTCTTCCAAACACATCAGTTGCTTTGTTGAAAAGACTCACAGTATTAATTTATGTATCAATTTACCTGTATATAAATTATAAAATGTACAAATATGCATTTATTGTATTGCCGGATTTTGCTCAAATATTTTGATCCCTAAAATGAAATATTTATACTATGTATGTCTTATTAATTCGTACTGTATATATAAATATGTACTATATTTAATTGAAAATAATTTATACCTACATCATAAAAACGTGAGATGAATTCATTTATTTGTTTTAAAAAAATTATCAAAAAATGATAGTGAAATCAGTGAAATCTTACACAGAAATTTTTATATATACCTAGATTTTTCGTGGTATCAAAGTAACACTTTTTATCGTCCATTGGGCTTAAAAACACATAATTACATTCACCTATATTCAAGGAATGAATGAGGATTTTCGTGTGCTTTTTTTAATGATACTCTTTTTTTTAATCCTCCAAACCAGATATTTATTTTGGAAACATAAATATCAATAAATATACTGTCTAGAAATATATGCATAAAAGTCTATAAACAGAGGCTATCCAAAAATAATTCTCACATCTACAATTTTCTATGTACCTAACTGTTGTTTTTTTTATTATTTATAATCTTTGTGTATTGGTATCTACTAAAAAAATGTGTATAATTTGTAATTATTTATAAAGTTTACTGCAGTTTTCTTTATAGTATGGAATATACTCATTCAGGCTTGTCCAAAATAGAGCTCTTTATTATTTTGTAAAAGCCTGAGCTTCACAATGTACTTGAAAATAGACACATTTTTATCTAGTCTGTGGATATATAATATTTTTATTTGTAATTAGTTTAATTTTTTTTATTTTATTTTATGAAATTTAACAGAATTTTTTTTATTCAAGTGACAAAACCTTTTTTTTTTTTTTTGTACATCAATCTCATAAAATCACGTTTTAATCTTCAGAATCATGTAATATTTTATTATGTACATAATATTTAGAACTACAGAAAATATTCAATTGTAGATCTAAGTACCTAAGTATAATAACATATTAGAAATATGCATTGAATTTTGTGAAAAAGTTTATTGGGCGTAATTGATGTTTGTAAATTTTGCAGAACAAACAGTGGTTCAGTTATCTTTGAATCTATTTTATATAATATTCATATTATTAATTTTAAAACATGTGAAACACTAGTCAATTTTGTATTTATCTGAAGCATTACTTTTCATAATTATATAATATAAGTCAATGTCAACTCTTTAGTATTACATATTTGTTAAACAGACCCATCTACTTAACAAAGCGTAATAAATTTCAAAAGATTATGCTTTTATATATTTGATCAGAAAACTACTGTAAACAATAAATTTTGATTTCAATGGGAGTGTTGTTCAGTTCTTAACTTGAATGAGATTACTCTCGTCACTCAAATCCGATCCCAATTTCAAATTTTCACTTAAAACTTATCTACCTGTTGCCTGTACATTCAAATTAACATAATTATAATTAAAACATACCTACCTACCGCCTTATTTTCAATTATAAAGGTAGGTTTTTAGAGAATTTTCGTAATTGGGATTAGTTTTAAGAGTCAAAAGTAAGACCGCAGGACTAAATTTAAGTCAGATAGGTCTGTTAGTTTTGAATGAGATGAGTCAGAATAAAATCTAATACAACAGCAGTTACGCTCAGTCTACTTTTTTTGAATAGTGTTAATTTTGTTAATAAATATATTATGTAGGTAGATTTGTGATAAATTAATAACTCCATAAATATAAAACTCCATAGTTTGTAGCTGATTTTATTTTTATTAAATATGAAACTGACATTAAAAATACAATGTATGCAGTAATACCACTAACTTGATTAATACAAGATTATTTGTATGTATTTTTTTATCTCGTATTCAACGTCAAATAGACGGAGTGATTGAGCAATGAATAAAAAGAAGAAAAACACGCATAAGTCTATGACAATATCATAAATTAATTTGATAAGAAATCTTAAATTAAATGTTTTATCTTGTATAAAGTGATTTTTTTATAACACTCGTTGCAGAGATAGACTTATCTTGCAAATATTGGTTTAACAACAGACTTTTGTCTTAATATAGACTAGAGTACTTTAGTAATTTAAAACAATTTTTTTATAATTTTTATTTATTAATGCAATGAATTTTCACATCACGGAGTAGAATTGTGTTTTGCACAATGCGTTTTGAGGTGATGGTGTTTTTTTTTTTTATTAAATCACATTAATTTATCACTTAAACAAAGTTTATTGTTGTGTATTGATATAATATATGAATTGAATACAAAACAATGTGTTGTTTTTGATATTCATTAATGTAAATAAATTTGCAACTAGCGAAAGTCTTTTTGATCAACCAGAAACAAAATCTAACAGTAGGTTTTCTTAAAAGTAAAATTAATTAGGTACTTCACATTAAGTTTCCTGTATATTAAAATGCTATCCACTTTAAATTCAAAGTTTACTTAAAATATATTTGAGAAGTTAAATTTTTTACAAATAATAGTAGAAGATTTTTTGTGATTTATACCCATAGATTTTTGTTATAATATACTAGATGTAGTACTCCGTGCAAAAAGTGAGTCATGGAATATCGCGAGTTTGACGTTTTGGTTGACAACATATTTCAGTTTTCCTTACATTTCAACACATCCTAGATAACTGTTCTCTAGACCTTAATAATTAAATTTTTTTTTAGATTAATGAATCCGAAAACAATTCACATTGGTTGTTATTCTCTATATAAAAACGATGTGGTCTGGAACCAAAACGTCAAAAATCCCCCGGAAAAATGACTCACTTCGATTCATACAAAATTTGCTAACTACGACATCTAGTATATTATAATAAAAATCTATATTTATACCTCTTCTTCTTAGCCTTGCCCTACTTTAGGTAAGGTCGGCTCTCCTAATCCTTTGGTGCCAGGATGATCTGTCCTGTATTGTCAGGGCTGGTATTTGGGCTTAGTCATATTACCCCACCATGTGGATAGTGGACGTCCTTTTCTTTTCCTGTTTTCTGGTATTGCTAGAACAGTTTGCATTTTTCCTTCTCATTACATGTCCATACCATCTGAGTTGGCTCTCTGTGAGTTTTTCTGGTACAAGGGGGGCAATTCCTTCTTCTTCTTCTTTTGAATAGACCTTCAGGTCTGTTTTTTAAGAGGCCTGCTCTTCCTGCGAAGCAATTCCAAATTCCTGGGGGCAATTCCAAAGCTGATTTATACCTAAATGTTAATTTTTTTATTTTCTTATAAATGTTGACATTGTATTTCATTGTTAAGAGTTTGAAAAAGGAAAATGAATCGCAAATATTTATGAGATGATACATAATATTTACCTTTGATAATATAATCTTTGTTTTTCTATAATTTTCAGTGACAATATTGCCGACCCCCAGATGTTTTGTTGATATCAATGGGGTGTTCTTTTTTGAACTGACAGTTAACTAAATAAATCTTCTTTCTTAGACTTTAATAAAAATGTCTGTTCCATTATTCGTGAGTTTTACATATAATTGAATTGATCTCAACAGAAACGATATGGTAATATTATTAAAGGAAAAAGATCCTTCAACTGAAATAACAGCAGTGATTTTTTCAAACATAAAATGTATGCATTTAATAGTAACTTTGCTGTGGTATTTCTATTATATTACACTACATCCAATATTTAATAAAAAGAATATGTTCCTTAACTGATTACTTAACATTGTAGGAATATATGTATGTTATAATTGTATATATTTGATTTGTCTTGTATAAAATGTTAAAATTATATTTATTTTGTTCATAACTTTATTGGCTGTGTTTTATTTACATTTATATAATACCCAGACTACAGATGATATTGTTAAACACAGCGTTTCTAGATGCATTCAAGTACTGTGTTTTAAGGAATGTATCTTCAAGAACACATCTTACATTAAGATTGTCTGAATCGCAGAATCCAAATTCTTGATAAATTAAACAGTAGTGGTGTTTACTCTCTTACACGCAATACATGTTGTTTTAGTATGGAGGTCAAACAAATACACACCTTAAAGAACATATTGCTTGTTTCCATTTGAAAAAATACACTTCAGACTTTGTGACGCACTAACTTGAGAATGAGCATTTCTTTAATTCACAGACCGGGATCAATCTTATTCATAGGTTAAAAATATAAGATAAACTTGAAATGTTAGAGATAAAGTAAAAGGTAACAGTAACATTCCTTTGATTAACACATATATCATATTCTTATTCAATAAACAATTAATCATATTCTTAATTGCTGTCCTTTCAATACAACATTTATACATTCATTCCTTTAAATTTTAGTGTAGGTACCTACTTATAACTTAACGTCTTTTGGGTATTCATTAACCCTTCTATTATTTGTATCCACATTTTGAATCTATTTATAGATAGTCTGATGTCATTATTGTTCTGACGATGCTCGGCTTGAGCGATACTGGTGAATAGGAGTTGCATTTGTGAACAAAATTATATAGATCAAAAAATTATATATTATTTTTTACATCATACTTGTATGTGTTGGGATTATCGGGATGATAAATAAAAGAATGATTCACGTCTAAAAAATTATAATATATTTTTTATTTTTACATCTGGCAAGTATACATGGCCCAACTATACACAGTTTAAACATTAAATTGTCTAATTATAGAATACACAGTCAATATTACCGCCCATCACGGGGAAACTTAAATAATATGTATATTGTGGCAACATGATACATATTATCAATGTTACCAATTGCAGGAATATATTTCAAATCACATATTTTATTTAACACATTATTAAATAAAAACTAAACAAGGACAGTTATCACTCTCAATAACAAAATTCAAAGGGTTAATAATTTGGTCATGTAACACAAAGTAAATAAGACAAAACAATCTAAAAACGAAGTAATAATTAGTCAAATTATAAAATATGGACTATCGTTGGTCCCTTGTGGTAAAAAAAAATGCCTGATGTATAGACACGAAAAAAAAATGGTTTTAATATAGAATCGCATCGGGGATTGGATTAATGACAGGTATTGTGACGGTCGTTTTAGATCTAATTCAATGTGATGGTTTATGTAATGTATTGTGATTGTGTGGCTACCTAATACCTAGAGTGGGAACTATCATCCAGTTTATAATCATATTATCACTATAAACATTGTAAACTGTTAGCCGTAGAACAAGTTTTCCTAGTTGAACAGCAATAATCTACTTGATGTCGTTGCAAATTGTCGCATGGAAAATCTGCTTTGAATTTCATATTCATACAAAATATAGTGGGTCAATTGTGTACCCCGTTAACACATACAAGTTTTGAACGACACATACAATGGGGTGATGTGGTTCAACCAACTCAAAACAGATTTGAGACTGGCAACTGAATTTAATTATAAAAAAAAAAATAAGACTTATATAATACTGACTGATCTGTAAATTATATTCACAACATCTATAGTAAATATTCTGTAGATATAAATTTTTGTTTCTTTGTTTTTTAATGTCTCGTTTACACACAAGTGGCTTGCACTCTGGTAAAGGACGACATGTTTTTTTTTCTGTGTATATGATTGTATTTTTAGGTATTAAATTAAGCAATTATATATGAATGCAGAAGTGAAAGAGTTTTTGAAAATTTATTGGAAATAAATTCCCCTAATATTTGACTGAAATAATGGATGACAAGTGACAAAATTAATGTATCGTCCCTCCTATGGCAAACTAGCGAATATGCAAAAAAGAAATTTTATAGGAGAGCAAAAACAAACTTTGACACTCTATGTAAAATCCATTTTATAACGCAGTTAACTTTTTTTCTAAGCTTAATGGAAGATGTTACAGATTCAATACTTTGCCAGAGTGTAGCTATTGTGTGAAAACGATTAAAATGACACCAAAAACGCATTTTCGTCAAAAATGTTAGTTTCGTGAGTTTGCCATAGGAGGGATGTTATGAAGTTAAAGTTAAAAGTAATGGAGTTCAAAAGAAATGACATGATCACTATCTAACTCATGTATGTAAATAACATCAGAATACAATTTTGAGCGTTGATTTGACAATATTGTCATTGGAATTGAAGGCAGTTTGAACACATTGAAAGAAGAAATTAATTAAAAAACATTATGGAGGAGAGACAAACGGGTGATCACCATAGAAAACGCTGGGATGACCGTATGAAACGAATTTGAAAGTAAAATAAGGATTCTTCGAAATTCCTGGGACAAAGCAAGGATGTGAATGATGCAATGAACGTCTGCAAGGTTTATCACTCCGTTCTCTATACCTACCCCATTAAAAACATAGCGTGACACAAAGAATTTTATAAAAGAGAGTGATAATGCGTATGTACAAATTGTTATAATTAAGTTTACAATATAAATTACATACAAAAATACTTTATCAATAATATTTATTTATTTTAATTTATTTTTAAATATAAAAAAAAATTTACTACAAAATAAATGTACGGTACTCGTCAATTATAGGGGTCAACACGTCAAGAATTGGCTTCTTTTGTAATGCAAGTATCAGACATATAGATATTGGGTTGTTAGCTCCGTTGACTTAACTATACGTAACTATAAATTACTGTCTCAAAACGCAGCCCCTATGATTAATAAGTACCAAATTTAACACAACACTTGTTAGGTTTTAAAATACATAGAGCCGGTATTACAGTTGGCCCTCAACTCATTGAGTTTGTTAAACTCAAAATTAATGTTAAGGGGAGATTGAATCCATTTCCGTATTACAGTGCAATATGACATGTCAGTCACTAAATCTTCAATTATAGACATATTTTACTTTTTCTGTGGTTATTATCTGTCAAATTTTAAATAACCTCAAATAATACCAACTACAAAACGGGACGCTACGACTTGAAATACTATTGTTCTATTATCCAACATGGTAAATTGAATTTTTTTCACCAAAATAATGCTTTTACATGCCCATGTTCGTTTCAATATGGCTGTCATTTTGTTTTGTTGTGTGGCACCACCGTCGATACAACTAACGCCTCTAATGATACAACACTGAAACTACATTTTTTCACCAAAATAATGCTTTTACATGCCCATGTTCGTTTCAATATGGCTGTCATTTTGTTTTGTTGTGTGGCACCACCGTCGATACAACTAACGCCTCTAATGATACAACACTGAAACTACACTCGTTGCCTAGCACCGAGTCGAGAAATGAGTTGACTCACCGTTAAGTACTTAATCCGTCAGAAACGTTGAGTTAAATATTTGTCGTTTTAGTGACGTATTTGACGGAAGATTAGGCCTAAACGGACACTGTAATACGCTATATTTTTGTAAAACTTGAGTTTAGCTCTTAAACTGAGACTGTAATACCGGCCCATAGTGATCTCATATTAACAAAAAAAATAGTATAAAACTGAGGCAAGAATTTGGTATAAATTTAGTAATTTATTTGTGAACACTACTTTGCACCCTGCACAAGTGGCTAAATGATAATTTATTCCATTTATTTGGATGGTTGGATGGCAGAGCGGTTAGCGCGCTGGGTTAGTAATCCAGTGGTCGCGAGTTCGAATCCTGCCTCGACCGATCTCGTTCACCTATAGGACAAGCATTTATGCTTAGTTTAGGGAACGTAGGAAGATGTATATGTACTTGTTTAACAAGGACATATTCATTTTTTTATTTAAAAAAAAAAAAAAAAACTAACCAGTGTTTCAATAAGTGTGTGAAAATATTTTATTAATAAATTTCTCCCGAGCTAGAAAACGAACCACGGCAGTCAGCAATATTTAATTGACATTAATTATTGTCAGTGGCAGAGCGGGCATCGCACTGGCTTAGTGATCCAGTGATGGAGAGTTGGAACTCCACCCTAACTGCCTCGACCGTTTCTGTTTGCGTATAGCACAAGCATTTATGCTTAATTTAAGGAATGTATTTGGTGGCAATCAATATAACGTATTTGAATATTTTACAAATGGTTTGAAATTGACCTTTTGACGACGGACATGAAAAAAAACTCGCAGTACCTGTGGACAGAGATACAGACGAGACGTGGCATCTAGATATGACGCTCGTCTTTTAGACCTGGAATTGACTGTCATGCATGACGCTCATCTAGATAAGTTTAAAATTGAAACAGTACACAACACTAATATCAATAGTACAAATTGTTAACGTAGGAATTTTTTTTTCAAAAAGCAAATACTTTTACTGGTAAATAAATGTGTCATTAATATCCAATTTATATTTAAGGGGGTGACTGCTGCCAACAACGTACCTATTTTTCAATTTGATATACCATCATTATTTCTTATCAAATCGTTTTGAAAAAAATAATTTAGATAGTTTGGGTATTAATAAAGAAAAATATGCCTTAACTTGTTGATAATGTTCTGTATAAAATCTTGTAGAAAAATAATGGCATACCCCGATTTTTAAAGTATATCTTATATTTTTAATAAACTATAAGGCGCAGAGCAATATATTTTTTTTAAATTAAAGAAGACAAAAATATATGGAAAAATATATTGTGACGTTGCATTAATGCTTCAGGTTTAGTAAAGAAACCTAAAAAACATTTATTTTCCATTCAGCGCCATTGTGAAATTAAAGTTTTTTTCGTTTATTTACTTAAACTGATGCGTTAATGCAACGTCACATCATATTTTTCCAGGTATTTTGTTCTTCTTTAATTTATTCCCCATCAAAAACAAAAACACTTCACAATACTCCCCTCCCCCCACTTACCCAACCAACCCTCAACCGCCACCCCCCTCGCTTCACAGACAGATACACACAAATTCAACATGTTAGTCTCGACACGCCGGTCGATGGAAGGACAGCGCTTCCGAAACATGTCGCGAAGTGACTCAAAAAACAAGTGGTTTATAGCTAATTTATAATTCAAAAATGGTTTATAAAAAAAAATATTGCTCTATACCCTATATTTTTTTAGAAATTTAAGATAAATGTCTAAAATCGGGGTATGCTTATTATTTTTCTACAAGAATATATACAGAACATAATTAAAAAGTTAAGGTATATTATTCTTTATTAATATCCAAACTAAGATATTTTTTTGAAAATGATTCGTTTTGTGGTAACGATGCAATATCAAATTGGATAAATAGGTACTTTGGCAGCAGTCACCCCCTTAAACATTGATTCCACCTCACTCTATGTACCAATCCTCTGGCCTAAAGTCCTAGCTTATGTCAGTTCTGTATATTATTTACTGTTATCAACACAACTGTACTGTACTGTACTGTAGTTGTAGTCAACACAATACATATCTGTACAGAGTGAAAAAAACATAAAAAAATTGTAGATTTTAGAAACCATATTCAATAATTCATTTTTGACATTTATGTCATTTTACTCTAGCAACATAACAAATAAAGACATACATTTTTGCAGGAAAACGTAAATTCATAAAATTATTAATGATTGTAAAACTTAATATATTCAGTCCACAAACTTAAGCGATTTTTAAAACTAGTAAAAAATCGTAAGTTTACAAAAAAAAACTTAAATTCAACATTGGAAGAATATTAAAATGTC
This sequence comes from Molanna angustata, assembly GCA_963576475.1. Lineage (NCBI taxonomy): Eukaryota > Metazoa > Arthropoda > Insecta > Trichoptera > Molannidae > Molanna > Molanna angustata. Next base: position 51,847,716 of record OY754965.1, on the reverse strand, counting down.
TACTTAAAGAGCATATTATGTAAAATAATCTCGTATAGAAAAATAGATGCATAACTCTTTTGTTTATAACAATGAATTCAACAAATTAAAATTGATCACAAAATTATACAAAAATTTATAGTTCCGAAAACAATACATTAGCTACAATAAATTATAAATAAAAAAAACAATACAAAAAAAAACAAAGCACATAGATATAAAATATACTCAAGTATATTTTCAAGTACTTTGGATCTAGAGCATTTTTTAATATTCATGTATTTATTTATTTATTTATGTACAAAATGTTTCTTTTACATAGCCTCAAAACATCCTTTATATATTTATTAAGGTCTATTGTACCTATATTTTATGCATTCAGTTTACAACATCCTCATTTTATGGGTAAATAAAGAGAACCAAATACCACACTATTCTCTCTTGACAAACAATTACTGCCTCATTACATACACAGTCTACGATTCAGTTTTTTTATATCCCGTATAGTAGTGTGGAGAAAATATCAGAAGATCACATTTTTGTTAATATTAAACCAATAAGGATTTATTTGAGCGAATTATTTAAGTAGCAATGATTTAAAACGTGTGTATTTTTCATTTCAGTTAGTCAAGTTTTTTTGTAATCAATCGACTGTAAGCTATTGGAGTTCATCTTTATAATTCAGAGATGGGCAACAATTTATAAGAGTAGGCCAATATAATCAAAAATAATGAATGAAATAATTTACTATAATCTTAAGAAAAAAAAGTTTAAAACATTAGAATATAATATTTTTTGTTCATTATTCAAAATCTGGGGTGGGTCAGATAGAACCTTCAAATGGCCTGCATTTTGCCCATCACTACTAGGAAGAATGTAGACTTGTATTTCAAACCTAACAACATAACACAACATATGATGAAATTAAATTTTAAAAGGCTGTTGTACCTGTAATTTACTGGAATTACCTGAAACCCACATATTTATATAAATAAAATGCTACATAAAACTAAAGATTCTCAGTTAATTTCTTATAATACTATTCACAAAAAGTTTTTGGTCAGCAAGTGTATATTTTAATCGGTAATATGCTTCTCGGAGCCCGACTGCCATCCTGAGTCCATCGTGTTGGTGTCGCTGCAGCATCGGAGATGGACGGGATTCCTAGTGGCTGCGTCCTCGTTCACTTCGCAAGTCTGCAGATCGTTCCCAAATCCCTGAACCGGTTCATACCTCAGATCGGGACCGAGACACACTCCGTCGATGATACCTCGTCTGCTGCCACCAATCTCTCCAGCCAGGGTTTCTTCGAGCGTCTCGCAAATGGAAAAGTTGCCGTTCTGCACAATCTGAGAGAGGTTCGATTTGAGGTTTTGCATTCCCGGATCCAGCTGGTTGGTCAACATGTCCTCGATGCCCTTGCGTCTCGACGACACGCTCTGGTCATTGTTCAAAAGATCATCTAAGGCTTTAGTTCTCATATTCTCGCAATCTTCGATGGCTTTCTTCGTCAGAGGCACGTTGGAGCAGTCATTGTTTAACTTGTCCTCTAAGACTCTCCTACGCAACGGAGACATGGAAATGTTCTGTTCATTGTTGACCGCATCTTCATTGTTAACTTTTCTTCTGGAGACGGGAGCGTTGAGGTCGTCGCTGCTCATGGAGTCCTCTCGCCTGTTTTTCCTCAACTGAGACAGAGAAATATTTTGTTCTAGTGTCTCGTCAATCGTTCGTCTCATGGGTGACATGGAAGTGTTCAATTCATTGTTTAACGAGTCTTCCAACAGAGCCTTTCTTCTGATGGAGGCCAAAGAGATGTTCATGTCATTGTTCAAGGAGTCTTCAAGGACGCGTCTTCTCAACGGGGACATGGATATATTTTGTTCTTTGTTAATAGAATCTTCGAGACACTTGCGTCGTATGGGAGAAAATGAAATGTCCTCATTACACAACATGGATTCGTCTATTCCCTTTCTTTTCGAAATCTGTGAGTCGTTTTGTTCATCATGAGATTTATTACGAAGACTATTGATAGTTTGGTTAACTGAACAATTGAGGATTGAATCTTCTAGAGCATTTCTTCTCATCGAAGCCAACGTAACTTCATCCATCATCTCTATAGAATTATTCAAGATTGCATCTTCTATGGCTTGTCTTCTGATTGACAAATGAGCGTCCAACATTTCATCATTTAAAATGTTTTCATCTATGGCTTTTCGTTTGTAGGAAGTGCAGGCGTTGTCCAATTTGAATAATTCTTCCTCTATGGTCTGTCTCCTGACGTGGTTGAACTGTTCATTTCCATCATCGTCGTTTCTTCTTCTTATTTGTGCTAAAGAAGATGTTGCTCCTCCGTAGCTGCCAACATTTTCATCTCTGCTGTTCCGTCTTCTCATTTGAGAGTTGACAAAGTTTTCAGTCTCATTTCCACTGAAAGAGTTTGGCGAGCTAGTAGGTAAGCCAACGCAGTTTGCCCTGATGGGGCTCTGCTGTCGGCAAATGAAGCTACTTCTGTTGGGGCTCTGTCTAACTCGTATGCTGGATCTGTCAAGGGCATTGTGGCAGCTAAAGTTGCCGCTGTTTTGACAAACTGTCCCACTCATGGGACACTGTATGCCGGGACTCTCTCGTTCATCGTTTTCGCTGATCTTCCTCAGCATCTCTGTGCTCCTCATGATGGACTCTTCGCACCTCTGAAGCTGTGAGCACTCTGGGTTGGTACAGTGGAACATTCCGGATGTATTATGGCACATGTCCTTGTCACTTTCTAGATACTGCATATCACCCACGGTGGGAACACGCACTCTACTAGGTCTGCAGTTGATTTCACAAGGTCTGCTAATACGGTTTTGATTGTCTCTGATGGCAGAATGTGAAAAGTTTCCATTTCTTGGTCTCGATCTGCTGGGACTTTGGCTGCAAGCTGTCATTCCTATAATTATAAAATACATAAATACACTATACACAAAATCGATTATGTTTCATTATTTAAAAGTGCACTTCTTGGTTATGTTTGGTATGATTTCATTTGGTGTTAATAATTGACGAAGTTTTTATTTTGTAGAATTCCATTATAAATGATGTCTATAATTAAAAGAACACTTTTTTTATTCTACATGAATTTAATTTATGCGATAGGCCTATTTCGCCTTGTTAGGGAATTTACAAGTTTATGAGCTTACAAGCTTAAGCTCGTAAATGCCCTAACAAGGCGATATAGGCCTATCGCATAAATTAAATTAATATAGAATCAAAAAAGTGTTTACTTTTATTTATAGACATCATCATTTGGTGTTGTTATACCTACATTATAAACAAGATATTTTTTATAAGATTTTTTTCTTCCTTTGTAATTTTTGTAAAAGTCATTTCTGATAAATTTGCACAAATTGTTAAAATAATAATAAGGTCTTTTGTTGGAAATAAATAAAGAAGACATGTTTCATTCTATCATATAAATTTCAGATTGTTTTCTTTTATAATTTCTTGTTTTAATTATGAGATTAGAGGAACATAATTTGGAGATATTCAGTTTATTTGACTGACTGACAGTAGTGCCAACATTACCACTTTTAAGCGAACATAATATTCTGATTAGTTTTCTATATAATATAATAGTAAGTTATTGCACACAATTTCATCTGTTACTGAAAATGATGTAAAGATGAAATGAAAAATTACCTGTAGCATGATGTTGAGCATTGTGTCTATGCTGTTTATGTCTGTGTGGTCCTCCCTGTCCCTGACTCTCGTCACCTGATGACGTATCACCCTGAGAGTCTATGGTCCCAATTAATCCTCCGCCACAATACTCTATGGCCTGCAACACAACATGAGAAATATTTTACATAAAACTGTATAACCTGTAATTGATGCAAGTTGTGGAGGAACTATTTATTATTTATCCAGTAGTAGTAATAAAATAAGTATATCGTTAATGTTAGGAAAATAACTTTGTGGCGACATTATAAATTATTTATAATATACACTTAACGTAGTTTACACCACTTAACTATGATTACTAACTTCTACAGGTTTCAAAAACTTTAAATGTTTTCTTCGTCAGTACGTAAGTCTTCCTGAAGAAAAAAACATTTAAAGTATTTGAAACCGGTAGAAGTTAGTACTCATAGTTAAGTGGTGTAAACTACGTTAAGTGTATATTATAAATAATAAAATAAGTACTTCAAAAGACTTAACGACTTCGTAATAAAATGAAATAAAATAATTACTATGCGTAAGAAGTTTTTTGTGAGGCACCGGCTTAGAATAGTGCTTCCACTCTTTTCTATGACCTGTGAGAGCCCTTTACCACTTGACGTGTGTCGTGCCTCTGATCCCACTTATCAGGTGCCGGGAAACAAGAAGGTGGAGTCAATATTCGACAGTTTCTACAACACAGTATGCCTGCTATGCTATGAATGGTCGAGGAGGGCCAGCAGGGACAGGACATCCAACAAGTGTGATCAGTTGAATAGTGTCATACAAACTCATATCCGAACGAGACACGACACGATTTTTAACTGTGCGTATGGCAATGACAAAGCACACGACAATTCTTGTCGTCGACGATAAAAAATCGTTGACGGATAGGTGTGAACAGCTTTATTTAAAATGCATTGCCACTAGATCATACAAATTTTTGTCAGACTGGTGTGTGGGATATGTCATGATGATTTGAATGATGTAACAAAATGACCAGGTTTAACTGTTTAAACAATGAAATTGCCAGTTATGGCTGATTTCAGTGATTAATGGAAAAAATTCGCTTCAGCCAAAGCTGAAACGGAATGTTCGTTTGGACACTAGTCACTTTTTCTCACAAGGCATGAAAAAATTATCTTATTTCTTGCCTTTAACTTTTTTTACTCCTCACTAACCCAAGTGGGGAGTTATGATTTCGCAATTTTCAAGGGTATTTTTTTATTGCAGATTATCAACCAGTATCATGCTGAGATTGTATTCTGAAAGTTTCATCACAATGTATCTGTGTGTGTGTGCTATGTACGGCGTGTTTATTTTATTTTATCAATTATAGATAGTACTCATTCGATTCTTTTCAAATTTTGTAAATTTGTATATCTGATATTCACTTAGACCCCATTAGATTTTGAAGGATATCTGAATAGTGTTTCTCAATTTTTTTAACTGTCAAATATTTGAAAGTGACCCCAAGCTCAGAAAACTTAAAATTTGAAATATTTATTTTCAAATTGGTAAATAAACACATCACTTTCATAAAATGGCATTGAAGAATTATCAAGTTTTCATAATGAAATATTTAAATAAAAAATAATAGAATGACTTGTTAGTGAGGAGTTTAGCGCAGGCCACAACCCACTCGTTTTTATATGTTATTGAAAGGTTTATAATTAATTGAAATACAAACCTTTAATGAAACATTACAGCAACTGGAGACATCGGCAAAATATAATTCAGATTCCCCACTTCTTGCTTGTCTGAAATCACAATAACGTTTAGTAACATCTATATTAATAGCATATTAATCTATACGGATGTAAGGAAATACACCTATTAAAAAATAACTTTATTCAACAATATATGTAGGTACCTCTGTGGTGATTGTTTTTCACATTGAAAAGCCAGGTTTTCTTCTCCTTGCAACACTGCCTCTTCTACTTCCTCAGGAACTAAAAATAAAATTAAAAAAAACATTTTCACAATGAAGACTAGTCCAAATCTAACCATTAAAATTTAAATATGTGATGTTTTATTGAAATATAATGTACAAAAGTTACTTATATTGTAATAGGTATAACAATACATATTTATAAATACCTGGATGTTGAAACTTCTGACATGTATGTTGATGAATCTGTTCCAATTCTTCAGAGAAGTCTTCTGAAACTGTAAAAAAAACAAACAATTCAACTATACAGATAATACTTATCGATCTGTTGTAGACCATCATCAGATACTTCAACAAACCGATACCAACCAATAGAATCTAACAATAGTCTTCATATTAAAATATAAGTGAAACTGAAACACAATGATATATACTTGGATGTTGATGTGTTTCACAAGGTCTTCTCTGCGATGGTGGTCCCCTCTGATGAGGATGTACAGCGGCAAGTCCTAAACCTTGACCTGTTCCACCCAAGCTGCTGCCTCCGCTGCCGGAGTGATGGTGATGACCACCTCCCCCTCCACCCACTCCGACTCCCATCCCGGCTGCTTGAAGCTGCTGCTGTTGCTGTTGTTGAGCCTGGATGTGCTGATGTAGATATCTGGAATAAAAACATTCATTATAGCTATATATTGATACGTGAAGTGAAAACTTTTTAAGCAAACTTCGCGCCCTGATGAGTTTGAGATTTAACATAGTTAATGTTTATATGGAGTATGATGTACTCGGAATTTGGAGTAGAACATTTAGTGTGTCTGTGTGTGTGTGTGTGTGTGCATGTCCCCCCCCTTATAACTTTTGATCTGATCAATGCACAGAGCTTTCGAAATATATAGATACTTATAGGCCTACAAAACTTGTATACTCAGTATTTAGAATTTTCGTTTCAGTCAATAGTTATTAACTTTTCAATTTTTGCTTAATTTTGCATATTATCTCAAAAACCATAAACGCGTATTCTTCAATTATACATACTATCGCCATCGACAGTTGGATCTCATGTGTAACATGCTACTAGTTTTATCATAGATCAGATTCAATGTCACCAGTCCTCGAGTTTTTTTTTTTTTACCATAAGTTACACATTGTTCTGGTTACATAATATCACAAGGATATGACTAGATGACGATAGAAAATAAAAGTGACCTGTGATGTGGTGTGTACGGAGGTGGAGGTCCAAGCTGCCAATATCCTCCCGGAGACTGTCCAAATCCATATGCACTGTCACCAGATGAACTGCCTCCGACCCTAAACATACATACATTGTATTGTGTTGTATTGCATTATAATATAAAACATTGGTTCATACAAAAATAATAATTTAAATTTCTTACAACGTTCCCCTGTTTTCTTGATCAATTTTTTATTTATAATAATTATTAAAAAGGTCGATTGGCTCATGACAATAATTTATAGTTATCATTGTAATATGGTAGTCGTTCATGTACAACATCACTTTACTTACTTCAATTCTTGATACAAAGTCTAGTTTTCAACTTGTTAATTTTGTCGACGGATAATTCGTGGTGAAACTCCATTATACTAGGTATAAATGAAAACACTAATTAGTTTTAGTTTCACTATTTAATTTTAACACTGGCACTGACCGGTATCGATCTGAAGATCATCGTCAGAGTGCGCGAAAATGAAAGTGAACAGAGTAATAGGTATGACTGAAATATTGGTACACAACCTTTTTTTTTTTTGTAAAGTTCTATCAGTTCGATTAGTATTGCCAGAAAGAACTGATGAAGAAAACTGGCAAACAAAACAGTATGGTAAATATGTGTGATGTATACAAAGTTTAGTAATGTTGAAGTAGAAAGAAAAACTGATTTTACATTATACAATATAGAAACGAATTATAAGAAATATAAATATTATTGAGTATCCAGAGGTTGTGTATCCATGAAGTGAAGACCAAATGTGTGCAGGTATCTATTCTTTACGTGTGTTGTAGTTGCAAATTTGTATTCTCTAATTAAGTTTTAGTTCAGGGTATTCAATTTTATTTTGTGTATTAGTTTTAATGTTTCGTACTGTGCCAACTTCTGTATTTTTAGTTTCTTTTGGGTATAGATTTATCAGTGGTGTGTTTAGATTGCTAGTCATTTTTATTCTTTGTAGCCTTTGGATTTCTGTCTTATTGCCATTTGCCCAGAATAGTATTAGGTATTTTAGCCAATGTAGCCTGTCGCTATATATTGAAGCTCTTAATTAAAAGCTTTTGAAATAGTTAACTATAAACTTAAATTAAGATAAGCAGTGAAGAATCTCACAGAAAGAGATAGAAATAGAATGGCTCAGTTACTTACATATATGTATATTTACAATATCAACTTCCACAACAATTTAAGAACATTTAAAAATTGAACAATTTCAAAATGTAAGCTTTCACGGTAGATGTTGGTAACTACGATGATATGTCATGCGCTGTCTGGCCTTTTACACCATCAGGGAGGTAGTTATATGAGTACATGCCGGGTCAATGTCCATGGTGTTTATAGAATGATGGTACTTGCGACGAATGTACCTATTTGCCGCAGTATGTTAGTTTTCTTTCATTGATGTATGCATTATGTATAAGTATTTTCAGTTTTTATAGTGTTTCATTTTTTATTTTGTACATTTATTACGGACATTTTGACTTTCCAACACAGCAATGAGGGTAAGGAAAAGTTACCTCTGATTGGAGTTTCGAGGCCACGGGAACCAGCTCCAAGGTGAGACTCTACGTCCAGTTCCAGGATTGGGGGAGTACAGATTGCCAACACGACCTAATTAACAATACATAATTATATTTTAGCAAGAACTTTGCACTTTTATTTTAAATTTAAAGTTTTAATCTTTTGTATACATGTTGGTTATTTTTGAATAGGCTTTCAAGCCGTAAATGTGAAAATAAATAAATAAATTATTATTGTACATTCAATAATTGGGACAGATTTTTAAATACGCTTAAAGGACTAACTGCTTGCACAAGGATAAAACAAACATGATAGCAAAAACCTAAACCTTTTAAAGACGAGTCATGTATAGATGCCCTCTGGCCACTTGCATAAACGCCGAGTGTCATCTATACATATACATCATATCTCGGTAAATTCGTACTTGAAAGAAACAAAAGTTGTATGAATATTATTCCCATATATTTTATATATTTATTGTTATGAAGTGTATGATTTATTTGAGTATATTTAATCTTTTGTTTATCTTTGATCTTTTTATGATATATCTACATCTTCAGTTTTTTTTAACCATTATTATATTTAACCGAAACGAGATTAGAAAATAGTGAAAAAAACTGCCCGTCCGTAGGTAATCTCATATTAATTGGGTTTTGAAATACTTTTTTTTTTTTTTTAAATAAAATGAATATGTCCTTGTTAAACAAGAACATATACATTTTCCTACGTCCCCAAAAATAAGCAAATAAATGCTTGTGCTATAGGTGAACGAAATCGGTCGAGGCAGGTTTCGAACTCGCGACCACTGGATTACTAGCCCAGCGCGCTAACCGCTCTGCCATCGACGCATCTCATGACAAAATACTCATGACAAATCTCACCTGAGGCCCAAAACCTGTGCTGCAGATCCCAAGAAACAGCCGCCGCAGCACGACATTCTGCACAACACTCTTCACACACCTGAAACATATTAAATTTTATTGTATTTGATTCAAAAAGTACATTATTAATTTATATAAATAATATCAATTTAAAACACACCATACTGTCTTCAATATTCAATGTTTTTTTTTTTTTGCAATCAAAAATTAATTACATTTAACTACTTTTTTCTCAGTAGTAACATAATGAAAAAGTATGATTTTCTTTTTCAGCTTTACATATTATTTTCAATCATTTATAGTTCATACTTTCAATGTATTCAAACCGATTCAAAGTACGCTTATGAATGTTCTGTATTTTTTTAAATTAAATTTACATCTCAGTTTTTCTGCTTTATTCAGACAAAATTGTACTTCCGACCGCCAGAATTGTAATTGCCGACCGCCGTGGCACAGTTGGTAAGCCGTTTGGTTTCTGTGCGGGCGTCCTGGGTTCGATTCCCAGCATAGGAGAAATTTATTTAAATTCATTTCTTTCGCAAATATTGCTTTTCTGGACTAGAAACACCGGTTAATTGGAAGAAATTGCAATAAACTATTTGGCAAATAAACTCGTCACCTGTGCAGGGTGCAACGAAGTGTTTATTATTATTATTTTTACTTCTTATGTCCAAATTCTTTTTATTATGATACATGTTCTCACTAAAGGTCTCAACTGTATCACCTCCCATTAACTTGGAATACCTTAGTGATTTGCTGTCTACCAATTACTGAAAACAAAATATCACTAATAGACCTATGTGTAAATATGACTCTAATATAATATATAAGAATACAAATAAAATAATAAAATATATTTAAACCGTGTCACTGCACCGTGTGCTGGACACGGTTATATGCTAATATGCACGCGCAAAACACTAAAAACGCTCTCCTGAACAATTTGCATTTTGCAGATATGACTGTTAGTCAGGAGAGGGACGATATGCATCCCTTTTCCGTCCACATTCCTACACTGTTCCATTACATATTCTTTTTAATGATCTCATTTCTGCAGAATTTATTGTACTGTCGTGCAATTATTGCCATGTCCATGGTACCATTGCATATGTCAATTAAATTAATATATAAAATGTAAATATTTAATAATGATGTAATGTAGGTAGGCATGTTACCGACCGGTGGCTGTTGTGAATGTGGGGTACTGGCTTGACTGTTGGTGTTGGTGGTTCCCGCTGGACGGTACAGCGAGCGACACCTCAACTCTAACTGTTCCCAGTACATCTTCTTTCTTTCGTGACTGCAAAAAAAAAACAGTACACATTCATATTTGTTGGAGACAATATTGTTATAAACGAAAAACTAACCTAAGGGGTCGTATATAAGAAAATGTTTTAAGCTATACCCGAGGAAACATTGGCTTCAATAATATTACAAAAATATATACATTTACAAAGAGTAAAATCATTATAGAGAAGATACTGAGTGAAATCCACGAAATTGAATATATGTAAAAAATCTAAGAAAAATAAAAAAAAACATTAAAACTAAATATTAAAACAGTTGCACGTAAAAGAAAAAACAAGTTAAAAAAATGTACAGGGGCCTAGCCAAGATGACAAGTTAAAAGTTAACGTTTGGAGAAACGTTGGTTGGTTGATTCGTGCGTTATATTTTTGTATGGGATTTGACGTTTGATTATGTCACGCCGGACCAACTCTTGGCTAGGCCCGTTGGTATATTTATCACATACTTGCTTATATATTTCATCAAAGGGGCAACAATGAAAATGATAATATTATCATAACCAATATTTACAAATGGTAATGGTAATGGAGAGCAATATTAATGGTGAATTGTATCACATCTTTTACTGTTATTTTCCAAATCAGCAAGTGTCAATTTAAGGGAGAGATAGACTTTCACAGATATGTGCATCTACTTTTTATGTTTACATTATTGAGTTCCCTTAATTTCAATTCTATTTTATATAGTTAGAAATTAACAAAATTGTAATAACGAATACACTATATCATATTTACCTGAGTAGTTGGTATGCCAACATGGCAGAACATATACAGACCAGGACACCAGCCACTGACAGTCCAAATATTGCTCCCAGACACTTGTACAGAGCACCATGGATTGTACCACAGTCCATCACTGACTCAAATTCACACTTGACACCTGTAAAAGCATTAAAAAATAATTATGACTAGTAAAAAGTAACAAATTAATTATATAATATTATAACGTTACTTACTTAGGGTAGGCAGAGAGAGACAAAATCCAGTCTACTCTCTCGGCATACATACATCACTTTGTACTTTTCCTCCTTTGGGATCCCATACATGTGATATTCATTCTATGTGGTAGTTGTATTAAATAATATGTAATAGGATCTGTAAATACCTTCTCCATCTTCAGGAAGAGTCTGGCCATCACCCAACACTGAATAACAGGTGCACGTTCTTGTCTTGTCTGTATAAACACACCTCCTTAATGTCTGCAACCTACAATACACATAGATACTTATGTATATTAACATCATTCAATGGACATAATATACATCTTTATTTTACCTATTGCCGTATTGCAAATCCAGAATATTCAAATATTCTTTGTAATAAACCAAAATATCTTGTTTAAATAAGTATAAAATATGGAGAAATTAAATAGAACAACTTGAAAATGATGTATATATAACAATGACATCCGTGATACCTTCCTAGTATGCGACATCGCCAATAAATTTCAATTAAGTTGGATAAGATGGTTTGGAAATGTAAAGAGAGTAGATTGAATACCTCAGAATACATTTGAAATATTGTCTTTCACTTTTGTATCTTATCCCGAAGAAGCGGATTGCGTAGCATTGGGGAGGGTTTGCAAAATATCTATTCTTATCAGACGTTCAAATTTGTATAAAAAAAATATACAACGATAGAAGTTTAAAAAAATAAAATAATGTTATTAGTGAAAATTGTGAAGTCTTACTTGTTCATGTGAATGACAGTGGTTGTGATTGTGACAAGAACGCAGGTAAGAGCACACACCAAACAGCACGCACCCACAACTTTGATCTAAAAAGTAAAAAGTAAAAAGTAAAAAATATATATTTAATTGAGTATTTATTTGCTTTTATAAATATATTTTATTTCTGGGAGGCAAATCTGGTCTACCGTAGGAATAAAAATCATCCATGTTTACCAATATCATAGATATAGTTATCTGTGAGACGATAAATATAGTAAGTCTCCAGAATGTGGCAACTTGTTATTGGGTGCATGTTAAATTAATATTTGACATAGTACCTGTTAGTTGCACGAGAATCAATATTAAATAGATATGGGTAATAGAGTGGGTTTTGATTCCGCCTGTTGACCAAACTTGCCCCTTGTGCAAGTAATTAATGGATTGTATTTTGAATTATAATTATTATTAAAATTTAAACAATTACAGTATTCAACAGTTAAAATGCTATCATATGTATAAATAATTTATTAAACAAGATGAAATTTTTATAAGAAAACATTTTACCAAGTAGCTGTAACGATTTCTTCTCCTGGCCAAGCTCATGATACAAAGGCCTGTCGCAACCAACTGAAAAAAATATATATTGTCACGTTAAAATGGAGGGAATATCTTAAAATAAATTGTTATCATACATATTAATTACAGTAATAGAAATATATCTACAAACAAATAAACTAAAAATAAATATATAAATATTTCTACAGAATTATTAAGTAGGTATACAAAATGAAGTAAACACAATTTACAACGGACTAAGGTTAATTCAAAACAAATTGTCCTGAAAAAATCAACAGTTTGATAAGAACTACATATGAAAATGAAAAATGACTGACCATGGAGGCTGGAACAGGCGTCGGTATAGTCTCCAAGTGCTGGAGACTGTCTGTGTGCGCCCTGAGCAACATAGCCGCAGCCAACAGCATCCCTCCCAAGAGACAGGCCGTGGCCCCCATACCGAGACACCACCACACATACTTGCGGGGGCCGGCGCCAGCTCCGACACTGTTGCCATTGTTGTTGCTGTTGCTCGCAGTGTTGCCAGATGCTACACCGCCTCCTCCCGACGATGCACCTTCGCTTCGAGCTGTGCCACCTTAAATATTATTATTGTTGATAATTATCAGGCAAGCAGCCAAGCTAAAATATCTGATGTTATCACTGTGTATTAAGCCAAATAAAACCACCAGAACTAGCAACACCAACAGCAATCACTCATTCCATAGATAAAGTCATAGAGAGATTATATTCAGTTAATAAAACGCTGGACTCCATTAAAGTAATTTAAATATAGCACAAGTATGTACTTATTACAAAATTTATTCAAATGTACACTTTTCCAACTGTCGATTTGTTCAAGAGAATTTTATTCTCTTAACATATCGACAAAGTACCAAGCCAAGATAAAAGAGATTTGTATGCAGGGTCTATATTTTTCACAGTTTTTCCAACTTTGACGTCAAAAAACACCAACTTAGGGGCTTCGCAGCATATTCGCTTAATTTACAGAGCAAAATTTCAGATTATATAGATAGTTATAGGCCTAAAAAACTTTTATACTCAGAATTTTGAATTTTCGTTTGTCAGGGGTTATCAAGTTTTGAATTTTTACTTTATTTTTCAATATATCTCAAAAAACATATAAGCTAGAACCCCGAAAATTGGTATAAATATAGACAAATACAAAATCTCAAATTCGTTTTTTCAAAAAAATCCATAGTTTCTCAAACATTTTTTATTAAAAAAAAACATTTTTTTTTATGATAAATTCATGTGTTTAACTGCCTATATTTCCAAAGTTTTTAAATTTATCGAAAAAAAACACCCCAACTAGATAATTTAATTTGCTATAAAAAATATTAACATTGTAGTAGTACATCTCAAACTTTTTTTAACAATTTTTATAAAAAATGAATTTTGTGACGACATTGTTTAATACAATTTGTAAGGCAGTAAACACTACACAATATCTCACTCAATAGTTTGATAACTACTTATCTCCAAACATACATACATACTATCGCCATCGACAGTTGGATCTCATGTGTTACATGCAACTAGTTTAAATAGATGGGTCAGTAACAGAGCAGCTAGCAAGCTGTATAGGACATATTCAATATTAAAAAAACTAGAGCCAAGGATGTTTTTATTCTCTAAAATAAATATACAGCAAATGTTTGCAAAGCCAAAAGTATGTGGCACTCAGTTATCTTTTACCTTCCCCATAAACTACATGGGGTAATTGGTTAGTATTTGTCTAGTAGTAAAATAAGATAAAAATATCCAAAAGATTTATACATTAAAATTATTCAAGTTTAATCAAATTACAATATAATAAATATATTAAGAAAATGTCCTCACCATCAATTTCAGAATAAGGTGGAGGTGGATATCTTGGGAGTGGTGTGGGTACATCATAATATTGAAGTCTGATAAAATTGCATGTACTCAACACTAACATTATTCACAAGTATTTAAATTGTGTATTCTAAAACAACACATTACTTAGAATATTTTAAAAATTGCATATACGCAAGCATTGGATTTTTCCCTGTCAGGATTCAATGATAATGACTTGAGTTCCTGTTTCTTCTATAATACATATTCCAACTCCGTCTCTATTGAGACATTGAAAAATTGTCAAAAACACATTACTTAGTTCATAACTCAAAAGTATCATAAAAAATAATGTTTGCCAATGTTTTATCTTTACAATGTATCCACAAAAATACATAATATGTAAAAATCATAAACCTAATTTAAATTCACATCACAATATCAACAGGACAAAATAAGATTATATTAATTTAATGTAGGTTTCAAAACATAATTTATACAACCAAATTGATTAATAATCAATTTAACAATTTAATATGTTTGACAAATTAGGTAAGTAGGTAAAACAAATTTAAATGATACAAATAAAAGCAAATGCTACACAGAATCATTCACATTCAAAATGAACTAACCTAAAAATAAAATGACATTTTACGAGAAAATTGAAATTTTTCCCGGCATCCAAATAACACACATCGTACACAAAATCAAATTACGAAACGAAAAAGCGCCATCTCTTTCGTACACACTATAAAGCTCTATGTATGAGCGCGAAAGAAAAAAGACGTAGGCGAATTGGAAAATATACGAATATTCACCCCTGTTGTTGAAGAAAGGCGGGAAATTATGTATGGATGTTCAATTACAAGGTGATTAGAAAATCGATATATCATCTACAATAAAAAAATAAGTAAGTACCTACCTATTATTGTTTATGAATTTCGCTGCATTTAGAATATAATTAAATTAATACATATCACGATATGTGTCCTTAATGATATTCTATGCAGAGATAACCGAACGCAATATAATATATTATTCCTTATCTTCGAAGTTAGGGCGACCGCACATTGGGGCACAAGTTGAGGATTTAGGTTTTCATACATTTTATAATGGTATCTACGCAAACTGAGCGTTCGAGTCAATTCGAGTGGCCGTGTCCGAGCCACAAGCTACTAGTGGCCACGTTTTGTAACTCGCCTTGTTTGTAACTCATCGTTTCGCGTATATTCATAAATTTTATCATGTTCTTGTCATTCTGACGTCTCATCTTTCAGTACTTCAAATAAAAACACTTAAACACTTAAACAATACAAACACTTAGCTAAAAACCACGTGAGTTCATTTAAAAGAACACTTCTTGAAAATTTTAACCCCATGGTCGTACTACGCATGTTTTGTCCAACTGTCGATTCGTTCATGAGAATTCAATTCTCTGAATGAATCGACATTATTAAACCAAGATGCGTGTACGAAGGAACATTTTGTATGGTGTAGTGGACTTTTTGCAAGCTAATAACACCAACTAGAGGCCTCGCAGCATATATCGCTCGTTTGCGAAAACAACGACATAAGTCAAAAAATCCGAATTTTTAGTTAATAATACAGAAATGTTTAACAATATACAGTGAATATATCACAGTGAAACAACGACACATGTGCTGTTTCTCTCGCACTTATAGAGATATTGTACTGAGAATTGGAGACGACATGAATATTGATAAACACAACATTTCTGCATTATTAACTCAAGAATCTGATTTTTGACTTAGTTCGTTGTTCTCGCAAACGAGCGATATGTTCCCATACATGGATTTACTCAGAATTCGGAGTAGAACATTTTATGTGAGTTGTGTGTGTGTGTGTGTGTGTGTGTGTGTGTGTGTGTGTGTCTGTGTGTGTGTCTGTGTGTCTGTCTGTCCCCCCTTATAACTTTTGATCCGCTCAATTTACAGAGCCCAAATTTTCAGAATATATAAACAGTTATAGGCTTACAAAACTTTTATACTCAGAATTGTGAATTTTTGTTTCAGTCAGGGATTATGAACTTTTGAAATTTTGGTTAATTTTTCCATATATCTCAGAAACCATAAAAGCTAGAACGCTGAAAATTGGTACAAACATAGAAAAATAAAAAATCTCAAATTATTTTTTTTCAAAAAAATTCCAGGGTTTCTCAAACATTTTTTATTAAGAAAAATATTTTTTTATGATAAATTTATGAGTTTAACTGCCTATATTTCCAATTTTTTTAAAAATATCGAAAAAAGTCGAAACACCCCAACTAGATAATTTAATTTTCTATAAAAAATATTAACATTGTATTAGCACATCCCAAATTTATTTAAACAATTTTTATAAAAATTGAATTTAGTGACGACATTGCTTCATACAATTTGTATGGCAGTCGCTTATACACAATATGTAAGAAGACTTAATAGTTTGATAGGTACTTAATATCCAAACATACATACAGAACCATCATGCTGTTTTCATATTCCGGGTAGGAAAAGAGGACTGACCTCCATACTGTCCTATCTTGACATACATACCAACGTGTGTTAACATTTTCAATAATTTGGATTTATGGGTTTATAGTTTGATTCTTATTCTTCAACTATACATACTATCGCTATCGACAGTTGGATCTCATGTGTTACATGCAACTAGTTATTAACGCATACTATTAATAAATGATATTAAAATCCTAACTTAATTTCTAGCACACTGAACAAAATCCAACTCATCATAAATATCCTACCTTGTGAATTTCTCGGTCTGGGTCTAGGTGGAGGTCTCGGAGGCAGAGCTGGCGGCCTCTGTTCTTTGGATGTTGGGCCACCAGGTCCCAGGGAAGAGCCGCCTCCAGATGAGGAGGGCTCTGCAAAACCCACACTCGCGCATTCCGCATACTGCGCGACTCCACTACATGTGCACGCTACATGATACTGAAATAACATTTTTATATCAATTAAACAACCCACCAAAAGAGTTATTTGGATTAATTATAAATTTATAATTACAACAAAACAACTGGTATTGTAAATATTCAAAATTATAGATAAGACTTTTATATAGGGTGGCCCTAAATATTCCCACACCACCCAGAGCTAGAGGCCGTCCACAGGCCACCTGGTGGACGAGTATTGAGAGAGATCTGAGGAAGGACCAGCTGACCAGTGAGATGTCACATGACAGAAAGACGTGGAGACTGCGTACCAGGAGGGCCGACCCCAGATGAACTGGGAAGAGGACCAGCCAAAGAAGAAGAAGATAAGACTTTTATAGAACCAGACGATCAACAAAAAATATTATTAAAGCATAATTTGGTAGAATAATTAATCTACATAAAAAAACGACTGCTTCTAATTTGTAGAATTCCATAACAGTTAGAAGAAATATGAACACATATTCTACAAAGTATTTATTTTATCTACCGATGATCGTTCCGTATTATCAGGCCATAATCAACAGCTGAAATCATAAATCACAATCATAAGCTGAACGGTTTCAATAGACAAAATAAATAGCATGAAGGTATGATACTAATAAATACTTGGTGGAATAATGTGTTTATATATTTTTTTCTAATTCAAACGAAATGCATAAAATTGAAGTTAGACAGATAATTTCAATTTGCTAAATATGTGTATTACAATAGGCGTGATGACAGTATGAAAAAATCATTGAAATTATAATTTTATAAAATAAAATAGGTTATAAAGATTTGAAAAAATACATTTCTTTTCATTTTCAAAGAGCGAATAATATAAATATTATTAAAATAAAAATACAAAATATGTAAGTCCGCCATTTTATGAGAAACACCAATCAGAGTGAATCAAATATTATGACGTCACAGTTTCAATACAATATATATGAAATTACTTTGCATCGAAAAAAGACTTTTGCTCATCAGAATTTAGAAAGGTAAAAACTTACTTCATTTATCTATAATTTAAATACAACTTACATCTCGAAAATCGATAAAATATGTTCCTTCTTCTCTCTACATTATGTGTTCATAAACTAAAAGCATACCTACGCGGTACTGTGGTAGACATGACGGGTATATTAACTCACTCCTTCGAAAAGTATTGGCTCACGGCGCAGTGAGTCGTGAGTGCTAGAATGCGAACCTTGATGCGAACAGTGTTAGGGTATTGAGTTATCAAGTTGCCTGCTTTTTAACCGACATACTATTACGAAAGTTGTGATATTTTTAAACATGTAGGTACATGAAATATAATGAATACAATAATAATCTTTGCTTATATAAAATACAATACCTGCATATTATACTTTTATTATTTTTTTTTAACTACGTTAATGACCCGGCGCAGCGAATAGGCGTGATGAGAGTAAGAAAAAATCATTGACATTATGATTTTTAAAAATAAAATAGGTTATAAAGATTTAAAAAAAATTATTTATTTTCATTTTAAAAGAGTGAATAATATTAATATTATTAAAATAAAAATACAAAATATTATAGACTGCCATTTTATGAGAAACGCCAATCAGAACGAATCAGAGCGCATGACGTCACGATATTCTAGGTCCACGTCCAGTGTTGCCGATTTCGGGAAATTCAGACTTGCGTCGGCACTTAATCGGGAAACGCTTTAATTCGGCACTTTTCGGGATTAGAATGTATCAAAAAAATTATATATTTTTGTTTATACTAGATGTATTAATTTTGTATTTTTTACGTCTAAATAAAAGTAACTATTATTATTAGTAGTAGTAAACATACAAAGTAAATATAAATTATTTCATTTCAATAAATATCATTTTATTATTTCACTGGTGCTTACATAGTTTAAGCAATTTCTTTTTGTTTGTATCTTTGTTACTAGCCCCTTCACTAGGCATGGCCTGTGCTAAGGTAAGCTAGTTTTATGTTATTGTCTATTACGTTGTTTATTTAGTAAGTATGTCGGTTAAAAAGCAAGCAACTCAATAACTCAATACTCTAACACTGTTCGCATTCTCCCGGTCTAGCACTCACGACTCACTGCGCCGTGAGCCAATACATTTCGAAGGAATGACTTAACACACCCGGCGCAGTGAACTGGGTCGATGCAATTGAGCGGCGTAACGCAGTGGTGTTACACAGGCCTAATGCCTAATAAGCGGGAAACTTAAGATGGCGTATTTTGACGTTTGAACATTCATGAAGTTCTTTTTATGCTTATTGCCTTATTAACGGTAAATATTTTCTAAATGAATTATAGTATTGAGAGCTAAACATGGGGGAACAAATATTGTATTTCATTGTAAACGCATACTTAATAAAATACACTTTCTGGGTCTCACCGTGCCAAATTTAACCACTTATTTCTCGTTTATATTCGCGTGGGACGAAAACAAATACCTCAGTAAGTGTTTTTTTCGACGTGTTTGTACATTTTGGGACCGCACAACACTTATGCACTTTTGAATTTATTTTAAATACACAAATCGTCTTAGAATACATATAGTACATATAGTAGTGATATGCGGTTTACGAAACCGTGACGTCACCGTCAGCTCCGACGGACGCCATTACACTGCAAGCGTTTTTTGACGTAAATGTCAAATTGGATTTTGAAATGGCAATTTTTGCTACTAAACCTTTATTTTATGTAGAAATGTTTATATATTTGAAAACAGTGGATGCGTAAAAACATCGTGAGATAGTTTCTCAAAATTAGTCATCATGCCTATTATGCCATGATATTAAATTCACAAATTCAATGAGAACTCCCATTACACATGATTCATTTTAGACAAGCTCATCTATTCATTTTACTAATAATAGCTGTGAATATTTTTAAATTTTAAAATATCTTCTGAAATTTCACAACAAATTACGGATGTTGTTGTTTTTAGTCGTAATAATATTTTGCATGATTTATGTGAATTCAATCAATATTCAACACGGATCTATGTCGTGTGAATTGAATGTGGTAACTTCAAGCTAATTTGAAACATGATAAGTAATATTTTATGAGAAACAACAATTAAATGATGATTATTGATATGACTGATATTTAGCGCAATAGGAAATCTTGGTCCTCTAAAACTCAATTGCAATTCCAAATATTCTAAACCGAATTTCTTCTCACCCTATCAAAACGCACAAATAATTTTATTTTTCACTTACCTACCTATTGTGAAAACTAACGTTAAATTATAAACAGTATATACAACTGGAAATATGTTCTAAAAATATATGATAAAATAAGATGGTTATTTGATACAAATTCAGCTTAGTTAAATGTCTACATCAAAGTAGTTCGTCTTAATCAACGATATTTCAAGTGTTCTTTGGAAAGAATGAATATTTTATAGGTACCTTATGAAGATCGCTGGATACAGAAGCTGTTGAGGCGGTGGATGGGTCGCAGTCCGCGCAAGGCCCGCGGCGCGACATCCCACTGCCCCGGTCTCTAGCACTAAACCATCACAACTCCACCTCCAATCATTAACACCTAAAATAAAACAATATCAATTATAAGGAATCTAAAGTTTTGTTATTGCTCTCATTCACACAAAGTTTTTATTATTTAAAAGACTATTCCATATTATCCAAAGCTTTCTCTTGTTGAGGGACTTTTTAACACAGTGATATATTACGCCCTGAAGGTAGGACCTCAATATGTAAATACGTATATTAAACATGGTCTATTTAAATATCTTCGATATTTCCTTTCATTAACGTGTTTCATGTCTCAAGTGGTTATTATTATACCTACCTACATAGTTTCAGATCATTCATTCAATCAAGAAATATGTTTTATTAGTTTAAGTCTTGCGATGTATCTACATAATTGATACGTCTATTACTTGAATTAGGCCGAACTGTAATGGAATACGTCATTATTCAGTCAAATTCCCCACTTTCTCGACTACCACAGCATCACAAAGCTATTGATCGGGAATAAGAATCGTGTAACGAAGACCCAAATTTTACAAAATCAACTATGTAAATATCAAACATACACACCATTCGATTGACACATTTTTATCCAGATTAAACTGATGATATTATCCCATTTACTGGAATCTTTTATATATATATATATATATATATATATATATATATATATATATATATATATATATATATATATATATATATATATATATATATATATATATATATATATATTATATGTAATGTGTACTGGAAAAAAATATGAAAAAAAATGCTCCTTTGCACATTCAATCATTATTATCATATTTTACGTGTACTTACTACAATTACACGTAAAATATGATATTACCTATAATTTTTTTTAATAATCCTTACAGATCTTTATCAAAAATATTTGTTGTATAATCGCATCAATCTTAAATGTGATATGGTTAGCAAAACTTCCTATTTTTTTCATATAACTCTATGGCTGTGGATACCAAGATCTAAAGGGAAAGTTACACAATATGTAAATTATATCTAGATAATAACCAGCAATACGAAGCAGGTGGTAAGAAACAAGATAATTACGCAATGATACACAAATTTAAAGAATATCGTAAATAAAAAAAGGAACAATCCAAATTAAAAATAATTCTGCAATAAAATTATAGAAGCTGATAAATAAATAAAGACAGAAGTTTACAACGAATAAGTCTATTTATCCATATAAAAATTGTGGCTACGTGTTTATTTTAGTGTCTAATAATTCATCTGAACCCTCTGAATAGTATATTGCACACTTATGCTTGAAATAAAAATGTACAAACCTAAACCTTGAGAGCTCAATAGGCCAAATATAGTACCAAAGAATGATAATAATAATAATACTTTAAATTGAAAAATGCGTGCGAAAAAAATGGATTGAACAAAACCGATCATGACACAATGGAAAGCAGGTAGAGAATTGTTATCGTATCTACCAATGGAATGAACAAGTGAAGTAAGCAATAAAATAGCCAGATTCTATCTAGTGGGCCTTCTCCAAAACGTACCTACAATATTTATCATCTAAAAGGGACCAAACAGGTAGGTACCTATACTCGGTTGATTACTATTCGGTCAAGACAGGTCAAAGGAAATATTTGGATACATATTTTTAATGTTACCGTGTAGCGCTTTGGGCAAAAAAGGCGCGTAATCATTATTCCGTGTTTTTCGTAATATTTAAGTTAGCGTAAACTTTAACTGATAACTATAAAATGTAAAAATATTCGATATAATTTGCATTTTAAATCTTTTAGACATCTATCGACAAAAATCTGTAAAAATCGATAAAATAGACTAGTATACACCAATAAAGAATTAAAAAATCGTATAAACTATTGACACCGGAAAGATTTAATAGTGAATTAATGTTGTTTTTCCTGTTCCCAAGATCTATGTACATAAATAAATATTTATTTTTGGATAAAATTATGTTTTATAGTGTATTACTTAAATTGGTAAATTTTAAATGGGTATTTAAGAACTTTATAAAGTCAATTGACTAATTTTTTGTAATTTTTAGGGAAGATAAAAAAACAATCGTTATTATAAATTTAATAATACTCGTAAATTGGTATTATGTATCACAAAACAAATTTCAATAGGTATTTTTTTAAGGAAACGTCGGTTAAAATAAATGTATTCAAAACGAGTAAAAAAATATTGCAGTATAAAATATAAAATTTATTTGAAAAAGCTGCTAAAACCCTAAATAAAATTACCGAAGTTCATGGAATGAATCAGACCATTTTAAAGAACTGAACATTGGTAAAATTTGAATGATTTATTTTTAGTGATTATCACCCAAAAAATGTATTTTTTCCAATAATAGAATTAAAAAAACTCTTAATATTTTTATACATTATACAGCCAATGACAAGTAGGTGCCTTGATTTCCCGGTTCTCCTACAATATTCCAACTTCGTCTCTATGTGCAAAATTAGTCATAAAAAACTCTTACAAAAATTTAAGATACATTGTAGTAAGAAAGAACATCATAATAATATAAAGAACACGAGTTACTGGAGAAACAAATAACTTATAATTTAGAGAAAAATCATCAAGTTATTTATATTCTAAATACCGCAATTTATTAATAGAAAAATACGTACGAGATGTATATTTTTACTTAATCGATCCATCGCATGCGACGTTAACATCCGTAAAGAACGAATAGATGTCTGACAACAATTTTGGATATATTTACCGTTTTAATTTTTAAAAGTATCAACAATTTGGTTTCTCACATTACCACACAATACAAGATAATTTTCCATAAAGTCTTGCCATCGATGAAGAAAATAAACGCACCTAAATTGATAGAACAATGATTTAAAAGTTTACACATAATTATAATAGTAACGGGAATAGAACGCCACATTTTTCTATCTAGACAAATCTCCATAGATTTACATTTAAGCATACATACATACCATGTCCCTCGGGGAATAGACAGAGAGAATCGAACGCCACATTTTTCTATCTTGACACATATTCATCTCCTCATCATCACTCATGCAACGTTTCATACATGTTCGTGCTATACGTCTGATTGATGATCCATCACTGACTGATGGATTGCAATCACTAGAACACAGACGTAAAGTCGGTATTTTAAGTTTATTTTATAGATATTACCACGGGAATTGCTCAGAAGAAATTGCTCAGAAAAATATTGAAAAATCAATTTATTTCGATATCAAATATTAGTGTATTAGATAAATATTTACATAACAAAATATTCAAAATTGTGAATAGTGTTGATTAATAAAATCATTAAGAAAATAAATAAATATGAAAAAGCTGAAACAATTTTTTATACATCCTGTACCTTGACAAGGACCCACGTGCATACAAGGTCGTTGTGCCCAAAAATATGTGATTACTATTTTAACTTGTTAATTATATAAAATTATTACAATACACCAAACCAAGACGATATAAACATAATAGGTATTTATTGTTTTTTTTATATTGAAAATAACATACCTGGCGTTTTCCTAAGTTTATTTTCCAAAAATAATAAACGCTATCCAAATGCTCTATTTCTTTGAAGACACTGAACTATTATAAAAAACTTGATTTTTCATATAAATCCACATTCATAACAGAATACCGTGAAATAACAAAAATTATAACTTTTAGTTTTGTCGACACACAACGTGAATAATCAAAATACTATATTTTATTATAATTTGTCTGAAATACAGGTGACACAAGACAAAAACAAATCGTTTACAAAGTTATCTGCCGTGTTTGGTTCAACACGTAAATGAAGCCAAAACAACATTCACAGATCTACATACAGCATCCGGCTAGGTTTTAAATATTCCTTCAGATATCCAAACAACAAATTTACAATATATATGCAAAATAACTGCACCGAAACGCGTAACGTTTATTTATTTAATTCACGACAAGAAAATGAGTATTTTAATGTTATATTTCAATAAATCTGACGTACTCTCGTAAACTTTTTGAACGCCAAGTACAATGAAGTTGGCAAGAAACACGAACTTGCTTTCAAAACTATCCTGATCTACGGTTGTATATTCGTTTCAAATGTGCTTATTAAAATTAAGACACGTCGTAACAAATATGGAAATGCGCAAATATCGTCACTGATAAATCTAGTTTTTTTTTGTGCACAGCCGCCTTTTCGTGCTTGAACTTTTCGTCGAACAGGCAGACCCCTTGAGAAGTTTACCTGGCTTTGGATACATGACCTTTACACAGTGCAAGAAGGTCTTAAATCTAATATTATGTTCACGCTATTTTAAACCTAAATAATACAATTATAAGGACGTATTTGAATGTAAGGTAACAAGTTTCGGTTTCGAAATAGGTGTGGTATGGTACAAAAGAAAAATAGACCTTAGGATAGTAGAAATTGATCCCATTATCGAATACACAACATAAAGGAAGGCTTTTAGTTCATTTTTTGCTCCGGCTAGAGTAAAATGATCGGCAGTACAAGATAATAGGCGGTCCGCGGTCTTGTAATACTTTATTATAATTTAAAAGTATTATTTTTTAGATTGTAATACTGATTACTTGAAAATATTAACGAACGTATTTCATTTTATTTCGATATAAGTTTTAATATGCTGACCCCGTGGCACAGTTGGTAAGCAGTTAGGCATCTGTGCGGGCGTCCTGGGTTCGATCCCCAGCAGAGGAGAAATCTATTAATTCATTTCTCATGCAATTCTTGTTTGTCTGGTCAAATAGTATTAAATACCTACGGATATACCCGTATATATCTGGTCTGGAAACACCGGCAATTTGAAAAAAATTACCATATTATGACAATAAACTTGCCACTTGCGCAGGGTGCAAGGAAGTGGTTTTTTTTTATTATTATTACATAGGTACATTAAAGAATCTGTCATATTAAAAAAAACTTTCTGAAGACAAAATATTGGTGAAGAAAATTGGTTCTTGTAATTACTTCTTATATATTCTTTCGCCCTTTCTTAAAATGATTATACTATTCTGTTATGAAACATCCAATAAGTGCCTTTTCACACGATCCGGTTGCCGGGTAGCCGGCGCCGGGTAACCGGCAACGAAGTGTATGGGCATGCATGCCGGTGCGTGTGAAAGCTACCATGCGTGCCCATACACTTCGCTGCCAGTTACCCGGCGCCGGCTACCCGGCAAACCGGATCGTGTGAAAAGGCACTTACTGTTTGGATTTTATGCTATTTATATGATGAATCTAGCAGATAATTATTTATGAATTTATAAATATACTGTACATTGCCACTGGACAATTTCTTCCAACCAAATAATAATAATAATTAGAATATCCGTACCTGTTAAAAGTTTATAACATCTGCATGCGAGTGTGGATTGGTGTAGATCAGTGTATAGACAGAGATAGCAGGTGAATATAAAATGAGCAGATGTTTAAAGTTATACCAGCAATAATATTATTCCCTAAAAGTGGGAATAAATAAAAACATATTCTTTATGCATTATTTAAAATGTATTATTTTCTCTGGTTTCCTTTCAATACGAATTGTATTTGAGTAAGTATTTATAAAATACATAGTTGGGTCAGTGACAATGCAATAGTTGAGCTGGACTAGTATATGTATGCTCGAGTTCAAATCCTTTCATTTTTCAACAATTTTCAAAACTATTTTACTAAAAGATAAACACGGAAAATAAAACAAATATTGGCTCAACTATGTAGTGGAATCTCCCAGTAGTTAAAACATACTGCTTTTACGGAAAATAAAACAAATATTGGCTCAACTATATAGTGCTGTTATAAAATATATAGCTAGCACAGAATAAGGGATTTTCGAAAAGAAGGCGATGCATGGATGTAAATAAAGCGGTGATCTTCATCGTCAGTCTGTCTGCGTCCAGAGTTGAATATAGACCTCCCCACTATTTTACTAATCTACCCTTTTTCAGGCACGCCGTATCCAATCACTCCCTGCTACTCCTTTGATGCAAACTGACCACCGTATCTGAGGACGTCCCTCACGTTCCACAATAAAGCAATAATTCCCCCCAATATTAGAGGTGATTAATGATACAAAACTTATTACTTAATATCGCGTGATTGTATGTAAAATCCGACTAGTATTTTTAGAATTATCTGGCAACATTTGAACTGTCATTATTGATACTACTGTCATATTGGAAGAAAATATTGTAATATTAATTTTATTTTATTTTTCGGATTAAATAAATCAAACGAAAATGGGCAAATATTTGGCCCTCGATAAAGTTTCCCGTTTATTTACGATAATTCAACAAAATGGCGGAATCAGAGCTTCCTTGTACAAACTGTGGAGGTTAATATTATATAATTGTTATTTTTGTCATGATTTATAAAATATTTACATTATTAATCAATCGTGTTAAAATAAATTTGATGTAATTCAATTTTTTCATACATCGTCGAAGTGCACATGTTTAAATGGAATAAAATTATAAAATTTTTACACACACTTATAAAGAATCAATAAACATAAGCATGGTTATATGATTTCTAATTTTCATTGGAAAAGCTTGTTAAAATGAGAGTTATATGTGGCGAATCAATTAAACTAATTAGTTTTTATTCTATTAATTATATCCTTATTTATTTTAAATATGTCTCTTAAATATTAGATGAGTCGATGGCAGAGCGGTTAGCGCGCTGTGCTAGAAATCCAGTGTTCGCGAGTTCGAATCCTGCCTCGACCGATTTCGTTCACCTATAGCACAAGCATGTATGTGCTTATTTTAGGGAACGTAGGAAGATGTATATATACTTGTTTAACAAGGACATATTCATTTTTATTTTTAACAAAATAAAAAAAATGTAATTTATCTTTATGACTGATATTATTGTATTCTGTATGGATTTTTGTGTTATATTGATAAATGAACTTTGCATAATTTACAATCGTGACGATTTTGGGGAGGCTGACGGCACTATTTTAATTTTACAACTTTTTCTAAATAATGGTCGAGTCTTTTTCAGAATTCGTTTAACATTTAAAAAAGTTGCTTGCATTTATACGGGACTCATTACGTCACAGCGCTTATAAAATCCTTTTATCCACGGTCGTCCGTTGATTACAGACGTTTTCGTACTCTGAAACGAATCAGAATTGGATATAGTATGTACCTATGTAAAACGTGATTTTAGAATGTGTCTAGAATTTTTTTTATTGAGAAAGTGTTAACTATAAAACAGATTTTTACTGACATGAAACATCTTCGTCAATTGATTTTTAACGATTTTGGAGTAGGAGATGTTTTGGTTATAAGTATTTATTTAGTAACAATTGTGAATGTTTTCAGACAAGATGAATTAAAGGATGGGGTGTTGGTCGGAGAAGATAAATACGGGAATAAGTATTATGAGAATCCTCGTTACTTTTATTCCAGGAATCGTTGGGTGGAATATGCTCCTCAATATAAATTTGATTATGATGGAAGTCAGGTTTGTTATAATTTACTATACATTAACTGGATTTTTGACACATTTTTTTATATAAATATATTTAACACCCATTCATTCTTTAAAAAAAAAATGAGTGAAAATCAAAGGTAAATGCAAAGACCTTGTAATAATGTATAGACAGATTGATTGGTGACTTTAGTATGAAACTTTTCGTACGTACCTGCGGGGGGGAAATGGGAGGGTTGCGGGATGGGTATTCAGGTATAGTCGGCCGCGTCCGGTATACATCGTAGAAACAGGCCACTCCTTTCAATTCTAACAGATGAAACGGTAATATATCGAGTCAATTTTTGAATACATACCAAAATAAATTTTTATATACACTTAATACTGTTCTTAAATCGTTCGGTGTCGTGTACATAGATCACCTTTATTATTTCTTTGATGGTATTCGTTCATCGAAAATGGGGATAAAGAATAACATAACATGTGTTTGTAAACATTTTTATTGGGAAATAATACATAGTACAATACCTATTTTCCATCATCAAGAACACATAATATTCTTAATTATTGAGATGACACTAAAGATTTTTACAGAATATTAGTAAATTTTACAAATAAAGGCTTAGAAATTAATTTCAGAAGATTTAAAATTAGTGAGAACGTGAACGTTGTTATAATAATAATAAATGTATATCTAGATAGGATAATATGGAGGTTGGTCCTTCATTCCTACCCCGAATCTGCAAACAGCTTGATGGTGTGTATGTATGTAAGGAGATTAAGTATCAAACTATTAAGAGCTCCCGTAGATATTATGTATTCTAACATACAAATTTGTACGAAACAGTATCGTCACTAAATTCAATTTTTACAAATAAATGTTAAATAAGTTAGAACTGCACTGGTATAATGAATTTATTAGAAAATATTATGTATTCATCCATGAAACTGCCGTGATAATAGATGGTATAAATGTAATATTTTGGACAAGAATATTTTTTTAAAACACAAGTTGAATAGAAGAAAGATACTAAATAAAATAAAAAAAATCACTTCTTTATTATTATTTTACCATCATGGTAATTATATATGAAAATGGA
Source organism: Molanna angustata (assembly GCA_963576475.1). Taxonomy (NCBI): domain Eukaryota; kingdom Metazoa; phylum Arthropoda; class Insecta; order Trichoptera; family Molannidae; genus Molanna; species Molanna angustata. Next base: position 51,818,181 of record OY754965.1, on the reverse strand, counting down.
TGTAACCAGTGAATACTACATGATCCATGATATTTCCACTGTACTCAAAGTAGATGGATAACCATCTCAAACTATTACCTTATCCATATAATTGTTATATGTAAATGTACAATCACACCATAATACAAAGTAATTTAATTTTTAAAATGCTTACCAATGACAAGTTATCAGTACAGCAGTTCTGCTGAGTGTCCTCTTCCCGGTTTTCGTCACAAAAAATCACATGTTTTAAAATGTCTTGAGCAGATCCTACTATGGACGTTAGCGCTCCAATTCGGCCGATTGATTGCAGTTTCCCATAAACCTATCCTCGACGATTCTTTTGGAAATCTATGTATAGTAAAAAAACGTAAATTTGAGACACATTCAAAGTAGTAAAAAAAGATCAATATCCAATTTGTTTGCCCACCATAAAGAACTGCAGCAATAATTGAAAGAAACGAAAAGTGTATACATTAATACTAGTTATTAAATGCTCGTATACCCTGTTAAAAAATTTTACAATACAATTGTGGGAACCCAATAAAAGTTCAACATTACGTCATGGGATTTGAAAACGATGATTAAAATATATAAATAAAATAAAAAAATATATAAATAAAATAAAAAAATATATAAAAAAAATATTATTTTTGGACTCGAAGTATTTCTTCACACAGCACTATGTGTCAAAATGACTGTAACATAGAAGTTTATTCGAAATATTTAAAATTACTTACCGATGAATTCCTGCAAAAGAATTTGATTCTTAAAGGAGCAATTTGCAACTGCACACTGCACCATTTTCGGTAAAAATTAATTTTTATTTCTATAACCGTTCACCACAACACGCCGCAAGCGACTAACTTTGGCGATAAAATGGTGAGTCGTGTCCCCGCTCCCTTATCACCAAATTTTGTACGTATCACCATTCGTAACTATCAGTCTATACTTTAGTATATAAGGTCTTTGGGTAAATGTATTGGACTAGTATATTCATAAGTCAACTTTGTACTCCACATAATATGTCAGAGGGTATAATGGAGAGTCATGATTTCACAATTTTTATTGGACTACTATATTCATAAGTCAACTTTGTACTCCACATAATATGTCAGAGGGTATAATGGAGAAATAATGGAGAGTCATGATTTCACAATTTTTATTGGACTACTATATTCATAAGTCAACTTTGTACTCCACATAATATGTCAGAAGGTATAATGGAGAAATAATGGAGAGTCATGATTTCACAATTTTTATTGGATTTCACAATTTTTATTGGACTACTATATTCATAAGTCAACTTTGTACTCCACATAATATGTCAGAGGGTATAATGGAGAAATAATGGAGAGTCATGATTTCACAATTTTTATTGGACTACTATATTCATAAGTCAACTTTGTACTCCACATAATATGTCAGAAGGTATAATGGAGAAATAATGGAGAGTCATGATTTCACAATTTTTATTGGACTACTATATTCATAAGTCAACTTTGTACTCCACATAATATGTCAGAGGGTATTATGGAGAAATAATGGAGAGTCATGATTTCACAATTTTTATTGGACTACTATATTCATAAGTCAACTTTGTACTCCACATAATATGTCAGAGGGTATAATGGAGAAATAATGGAGAGTCATGATTTCACAATTTTTATTGGACTACTATATTCATAAGTCAACTTTGTACTCCACATAATATGTCAGAGGGTATTATGGAGAAATAATGGAGAGTCATGATTTCACAATTTTTATTGGACTACTATATTCATAAGTCAACTTTGTACTCCACATAATATGTCAGAAGGTATAATGGAGAAATAATGGAGAGTCATGATTTCACAATTTTTATTGGACTACTATATTCATAAGTCAACTTTGTACTCCACATAATATGTCAGAGGGTATAATGGAGAGTCATGATTTCACAATTTTTATTGGACTACTATATTCATAAGTCAACTTTGTACTCCACATAATATGTCAGAAGGTATAATGGAGAAATAATCGAGAGTCATGATTTCACAATTTTTATTGGACTACTATATTCATAAGTTAACTTTGTACTCCACATAATATGTCAGAGGGTATAATGGAGAAATAATGGAGAGTCATGATTTCACAATTTTTATTGGACTACTTTATTCATAAGTCAACTTTGTACTCCACATAATATGTCAGAGGGTATAATGGAGAAATAATGGAGAGTCATGATTTCACAATTTTTATTGGACTACTATATTCATAAGTCAACTTTGTACTCCACATAATATGTCAGAGGGTATAATGGAGAAATAATGGAGAGTCATGATTTCACAATTTTTAAGCATATTTTTTGCATCAATTTCTCAATAGGTATCATGTAAAGAGTGCACACTATGAGTTTCATGACTGTTTTTGTGTGTACGGTGTATTGTGTAAACTTGTCATCTTGGCATCTAATTGTTTAAGAATCTAATAGAAATGTGCTTCATAAAAATGCCTTTAGGGATTGTCAACCTTACAAAAAAAATGTACACTTACTATGTAGTGGATAGTTTAGTGTTGGCCATAACCCATTTGTTGTTTTCACTGCGGTCATAGTAAGCCTTATTGACTGTCCAATTCCTTTAAGGGGCAAGGTAAGGCAATGTAGGCAGGTATTGTATGAGAATGTACGTCCTTAAAGATTACAATCGTGTGCGCTCATGTTATTATATTTGAATCGAGCGTTACATAAAATACAATGGTTTATTTGATTTTACAAAAAACTGAGAACATTGCGTGAAAACGTATCGAGCCAATGTTTAGATTTACAAAATACCTATCATTTAAAAAACATTCATGTTTCTAAGCCTTATAAGTTTTGAGATATGGATAAAAAATCTGAGAAAACAGGTATTATTAAAAAAAATATTACGAAAAAAGTACACACGATGAAAGAAAGTATATCGGGCTAATGTATAGACAAATAATGAGAGACTAATATATATTTTTATTGAAGACGTAACTTTCAAGAGTACGGCGTAATGAGCATACAAAAAGTACCTTGGAGCCTATCCCGTCACCTTAAGGAATTGATTCTCTGTGATACAGACAATCTCAATGTTAAATGTCTTCCTGATGGCACTTTTATAGATATGACATAGATCTTGAATGTAGTATGGAGCCATATTATTTAGAGCCTTAAAAACCATCAAGCATACCTTATACTCCTTTTTCTGAACACCAACTAATGTAATTCATTTAGAAGAGGTTTTATTTGACATCTTTTGTCAGCTACATATAATATACCATACAGTCACTTTTTCAAACTTTCATCATCATTGCTTTTATTTGTTTTTTACCACAAGGGACCAATAAGAGTGCCAACGTGATAGCTTCTCACCATATCTTAATATTTTTCATTTTATCAGACACTCATAATTCCTTTTTTTTCTTTGGCCAAACCACCTTAGAGTATTTATCATGTAGTGTATACTTTAGATTCCAGCTGAGTGGTTTGGTTGGATGCATTACAAAACGGACCTGCCACCGCACCGAGATGGATCTCGCCCCAAGTACAAGTGGATAATCGATCACACGGAGAATTTATCGGGAACATCGGGACAGTACATGCCGTACAGCACAACTAAGCCTAAAATTGAACCATGGATGCCGGGAAAGAAACAATAAAAGCAATTCAAATAATACGATGAATAACTGTTTTGAACTACCGACATACATAATACTTAAAATGAAAATAGATTATTACAAAAATATATGCATATTATATTTGTTTTCATTAAAATATGTTAGTTTCTGAGAATCGATGCACATTATTAGTCCTTTTTAGGTTCATAAATTCTGTAACTTTAACGAAGTTGAGAGTATGATTTGTTGTATATAAATTATGTTAAATAAATTTACAAAATATTAATTTAGTAAAATGTTTATTTTATTTGCTTACCTGTGGAAAATTATCTGCCATTATTTTTCAGGAAATATGACTTGAACCTATGTTCAAAGTTGATTAATTACTGAAAACGAATTATTTGAACTCTTCTCTATTGTATCTAAACTTCATTATTTATCACACTGTTTGGTCATTATGAATATTGCTACGTATTGTCAGGCAATCTGATAGATAATATTGATATAATATAGATTTTGACAAACTTCTTGAGCCTTTTCTTTTTATTTTTTGAGGTTTGCATATATATTGAATATGGCAGTCACCTCTGGAGTGGCGCCCCCCAATACCTACTGAATACCCTCGACGCTGTCCAAAGGCGTGCTATACGTCTGATTGATGATCCATCACTGACTGATGGATTGCAATCACTAGAACACAGACGCAGAGTCGGTATTTTAAGTTTATTCTATAGATACTACCACGGGAATTGCTCAGAAGAACTTGCATCTTTGGTCCCTCCTCCACCCACTCGCAACAGAGTCACTCGCTTCACTCAATCGCAGCATACATTCACAGTGGACCTTCAACATATACGAACAAGTCGCTTCTCGAACTCCTTTATTAATACAGCAGCCCGACTGTGGAACGATCTTCCGAATTCTGTGTTTCCATCTTCGTACAACCCGGGTCTTTTTAAAATCCGAATTAATAAATTCTTTTCTAGATTGCAAACCCCTCCCAACGCTACGTAGTGCGCTTCTTCGGAAGAGTAAAATGGACCCAAATCCTAATAGCTGGCGTCCCCTACGTAGACATGTTAAAAAAAAAAAAAACATCACCAAGTTAAAGGACAAGCACTCTAGAACGAGTGGATTCTAAATGCAGAACCCTTTCCTAATAAGTACAAATTATGAGTCTGATTATTCTCATTATTAAAAGTTTAGTTCATTTTGTTTTATATTCATAGGTCAGAGCATCTATAAAACGAAGAAATTCTATGCTTAAATCTGGATTTGTGATAGACATTATGGATAATGCTCGGGTAATTTAATTATTTCAATAGTTATCTCATATTGGTCATTTTTCGAAATGCACGGGGATTATGTTTAATGTCCAATTAATCACTTGGTCCATAACATTATATCAAAATTTATGTCCTCTATATGACCCAAAATATATGTTCAATAGACATCATATATTATGAAAAACACATAAGTTGATCATTTCTCCATTGTAAATAGTTCATAATATTATCTTCTCTATGATTCAACTTTCAATCGCAAAGGGGTTCGGGAAAAAAACACTAACTTAAGAGGCTTCGCAGCATATATGTTCTATACACGGATTTACTCAGAATTCAGAGTAGAACATTTAGGGTGTCTGTTGTGTGTGTCCGTCTCCCCCTTTAAAATTTTGATCTGCTCAATTTACAGAGCCCAAAATTTCAGAATATATAAATAGTTATAGGCCTACAAAACTTTTATACTCTATTAATTTTGAATTTTTTTTTCAGTCAGGGGTTATCAACTTTTGAATTTTTACTTTATTTTTCCATATATCTCAGAAACCATAAACGCATATTCTTCAATTATACATACTGTCGCCATCGACAGTTGGATCTCATGTGTAACATGCTACTAGTTTTATTAGATCAGATCCAATGTCACCAGTCCTCGAGGTATCTGTCTTTTTTTACAACAGGCGACAATAAAGTCTCACATAGTTCAGCAATGAGGTTCACCACCCATTCTGAATGTAGTGCCTTTTTAGGTGACTAAACTGGTGTTTTGGGATACACACTAGTGTCGTGCTTCTTCTTATGAGGTAATGCACACCTATCACTGGTTACCTCACATTGTGGGATATGCCGTGATGGTATGAATAAATGATTTTTTTAGAATGAAATATTTTATTGTTTAGGTACACAATAATAATTATTGGAAAACAATGCGAAATACTTTTTAAATGATATATTCTATGGAGAATCAAATTATTATTCCTGTCTTGCTCTATCGCAATCAAAATCTATTGTTGCAATCTTCAAGTCAATGTTTAATTGACAATTAGTAGAATGTTTTTTACTAAGCATGATACACTGGTGACAAGGGAGGATATAACAGAAAAGAAAATAACAAAGGAAGAATATTATAGAAAGGTAAATAAACAGAGGGAAGATAAACAGAAAGGTAAATAAACAGAGGGAAGATAAACAGAAAGGCAAATAAACAAAGGAAGGATATAACAGAAAGGTAAATAAACAGAGGGAAGATAAATAGAAGGGCGAATAAACAAAAGAAGGATATAATAGAAAGGTAAATAAACAGAGAGAAGATAAACAGAAAGGTGAATAAACAAAGGAAGGATAAAAGAGAAAGGAAAATAAACAATGGAAGGGTATAATAGAAAGGTAAATAAACAAAGACACAAAATATTTGTTGTACAAAAACAAAGTTACATTTTATTAATTCTTCAACGATAGTTAAAAAACAATGATACATAAAGAGCACATGGAATATTCAAAGAAACTTATACAATGCATAATATATTAGAGACGATAAGACATTTTGGAATTTCAACATATCTCCAACCAACTATATATTATTCTTACAACATAACTGCCAATACAAAAACCACTCCACAATCCTACACACTTGTCAAACAAATCATTTGGAAATGAATACAAGTGTTAATCAATCAGAAAACAATATTATTGATATTTTTCCTAAAGGAATTCCATAGATAACTTATTTGTTCGTACTTTAGTGGATATACAATTAATGTAACACCAAAAATAATACATAGGAATATGTTTGTAATGTTTGTTTAATTAAGTTGTTGAGCACTTGACCATGTATGTTTTAAATGAAAACATTGACATAAAATTATATCCTGACCTCTCCTTATTTTATTAGTTTATGTTGAACATTCCAATTGTGATAATTAATAAACAGATCACATCCGTTGATATTTTGATTTGCAAGATACATAAAATTTCAAAATCACTCGCTTCACCTCGCACACGGAACATTATACAGTTGATGTATCTCTGGGTGGTTGCATCTCGCACGGCATATATCACGAAAATATTTATAACACATAAATCATTGTCAAAGACTTTTGATAGTGTTTTTATTTTTAATAGGGCCCAGTCATAGAACTGAAGGATATGATAGTATTGATCTAAATATCTTTTACTATAAAAAATATCACATATGTACACTATGATAAAATATATTAGCAAAAAGTTAAACTTTGTCTAAAATATGCAAATACGAGCCATTTAAACCATTTGTTCAAACAACTTTGAAATGACTTTTTGACATTTACTAAGTCACAAACATTGCGGTGTCTTTGGGAAAAAACATAAATTTTTTTACCAAAGACTAATTTAATTCATACACGAGTAGGATGACTATATTTTACAGAGCTATAACTATTCTCTGTGTCGTGGAGACTGTGATGTCCAAGGTGTAGCGAGTGGTTATAAATTCAAAATAATAAACGTACCAATTAATTGGACACAATTTATTCTGACATAAAATAACAGCCTTGAATTCATATTCATTGAAAGTGTATCAGTTACAAATTAATAAAAGTAAAATTCACAAACAATAATAACTCTGCAATTGTCACTTTGAAGATCTCAAAACAAAATGGAAATAACATTTCAAAGATTTACACCAAATGATTTGAGGCATAAATTGCAGATAAATATAAATTTGAAAAGCATGAATACAATGTTTTACATCAATTCATTATGGAAATATTGTGATTTAGAGAAAAATAGATTTTTTTGAGGTTATATCATAATATTAAACAAAAATATAATTACTAGAAAGAATTTAAACATATCCCTTCTATTATACACATACCACAAAATGCGATAACACATCCATGACATGTACGAAGCTGTTGAGAAAATCAACAGCAGCAAATCAACAAAAGTGAAAAAAAAAAGGAAAAGGCAGTGATAGTGCTGTAAGGCACTTTCTTCCAATCAACTAAACAACACATAATTGAATTTGATCAAATCTATGTATGAGGGAATCTTTTGGTTTAAAGGTTATATTTGGTGATTTTCCCGTTTCCCTCACATAAAAATTGTTTTTCTGCACATCTGTTAAGATAATTTGAAACTCTCAATAACTCCGTATGTGAATGCATTTGTCACAAAATTAAACATAGTTCCATTATCATATATAATACATATAACAATATATTTATTATTTTCACATCTCATGATTTACACACCAGACCAAGACCGGATCTTCATTACAGCGTGAAACAATATTGAGCTATACCACACTGCGTGTTTGGAAAATTAATAAATTCACTAATCATAATATTGCAGACTGATTTTATTATATCAATACCAACAAAGAATTACAACGAAATAATCACAATGCAGTAAAAAATCAGTTTTTCCAACGGAAATTGAATATAGAAATTTCGAATGCTACAAAATAAAGCGATACTATATTAGGCTGTTGCTGAACAATTTTAACAAATGAATAAAATTACAAAAATCATTTTAACCAACGATATTAACTAATTAATTTAATCAACGATTTATATATAAGATAAAAATATTTGAGAAATACATCTCTCATTTAGACAACAAGAAAATATCTATGCATCAAAAAATAACTAAAAACAAAATATGTGTTATGCTTTTGAAAATTTGATTACACAATATTAATAGCTACTTATTGAAGTTATTCAAAAAAATCACTCAACGAAGCTGGTGTGTAAAATTATTGCATTGATCAATTTATTTTTGTAAATTTGCACTCAACACAGATAAGTTACGTTGGATTAGTGCTAATATTTACTCATCATCGTGTCAAATATATTCTAGATAAACAACACATAAGGATTGTCAATTCATGACTAGCATTTAAATATCAGAACGAGATAGTTTAAAATTCCATTGATGTCGTCTTGTTTAACAAAATAAAAGTATATCAAAAAAACACACATGTTTAAAACACATTTCAACATTGTTTTTTTTTTAATAACCGTCTTTGACATTATTTCAAGTAACAAATAACCATCATTGTACAACTGTTGTGGTACTAAAATCAAACATGGCTCTCTTCATCACCAAACTGAGAGATGAATGCTAAATTGCAGTTCGGACTGATACAATCTTTTATTTAAGATTTGTTATACATAATATGTTATCCTTTGGAAACATGAATGTTATCCTTTATATTTTATACAGATTTAAGAGAATAATATTTACTATTGATTACTTATAATGAATAATCAACGATGAAACAACAGTCATGTTTGCTTTTAATTGCCTCACATTTACATCAACAAATCAAATATAATAAAAAAGAAAGAGAATACATATTGAAATAAGCAAAGCGGAAAATCTATTAATTCAATCTCGTTTGTGGAATAATAGTAATGTTGTCTGTTTGATTGAATAACAGTATGGAAACCATATTGTAAAATTTACATCAAATTTATTTATCAACTGACGACGACTGCCACAATGTTTCCTTCACATATATGTACAGGCAAACCACCTCTAGATTGTATGCCGATTAAATGGAAAAAATAATCAATTTGAATAATAGACTAAACAATCGTAAATATTTTTTGTTAATCTCGTATCTCACAATTTAGTTTACGTCGTCGTCGTTATTGCCAAATTTTTTTGATTCTATCAATTTATTTTTTTATTATATAAACAGTAAAAAATTTAATATTATTTTTTTTTTAAATTCATCGCTGCTTTGTACATTTTACATTTTGGAATGGAAAACAAAGAAGAATAAATAAAATGAAGGTGTGTAGCTTGGACATAATATAAATATATATATATATATAATTATATAGTTTTGCACATATGTAATTGTGATATATTAATATTATTATTATAGTCCTCCATGGAGACACATTGGCCAGGCCAGGTGTGTTTTGGGGAAACATTATCAGCTATGGCCGCAACCAACCACCGGAACACCAAATACCTATAAATCAATAACAAACATTCAATTTATCATTAAGAACAATGCCAAGTAAAACTCCAGCTAAGCACGCTTCTTCATTAAGTAGACTAACACAGTAAAATACAAAATATGTCCATTCTTAGCTGAGAATAATAACAAAACTATTAACAGTCTAACTAATGAATATCAAATGCACACCCGCTGACCAGTGTTTTAGTTATACACTATATTAAGCCCGTGCAGCAATTATTTAAAAATCTTACTAATAAACGCTGTATAACTGGAGTAGTTGCTACAGACTTGCAACAGAAATTAACCTGACGTCGTAATTTTGCACCCGCGCAGGGCCTCCAGCTGTCATTCTAATTTTGATGTTTGTCATGGTGAATATTTTCATATTTTTTTCACATATTTTAAAATAGGAATATGGAAAATATAACGAATAATTTAATCACCCATGTGAACACCATTGTAGATATTATAAAGGAGCTGATTTTTTAATAATAATAATGAACACTTCCTTGCACCCTGCGCATGTGGTGAGTTTATTATTTTTTCCAACTAACCAGTGTTTCCAGCCCAGAGAAGCAATATTTGCGTGAGAAATAAATTTAAATAAATCTCTCCACTGCTGGGATTCAAACCCAGAACGCCCGCACAGAAACCAAACAGCTTACCAACTGTGACACAAATATCATCAAATGCACAACTATCATTTTGAGATATAACAATATAAACATGCAGATCAAAATTAAATTTTATTTGAGATAGATGACATTTGTCTCAAAACACCCCTAAACTACCTTGGACAGGCGTGCAAGCATTGTGTAAAATTTACACAGGTCGTTAACCAACTACACAGATGTTAAACTGTCATTTAACTTTTACAGCACGTTTTTAGTGAGAATTTTAGTGTTTAAAACTTAAATATACATATATTATTTGTATTGTACTCTGTATTAATAATGTTATGCAATTATAGATTAAGTAATTCCTTTTATTTGGTAATAAAAAAATAAATAATAAATTTGGCATGTTTCCAAAACAAATAGTAGGTAATATCCGATATGATATATTTATATACCTATGGCTAGCTATCGTTGGTGAGCGAGGTGAACCTGTTCCCTAGTGGCACGTCTCTTGAAGTGGCTGTAGGAGGAGGTCGTGCCCCCCTAGTACCCCCACCTGCCTCTGTCCACGCACCACCACCACCCGCTCCACTACTGGTGCCAGACCCCCGCTTCTCACCTCCCAACGTGGGGAAGTACTCTTCGCTGTGAATATCGGGAGCGTGCATTTTCTGAAAACAATAAAAAAATTCGGAAGATTGTTCTACAGTCAGGCTGCTGTGTTCGAGTATGATGAAAGTTTACTGTCAATGGGTGTTGAAATTGAGTAAAACAAGTAACACTCTATTATGAATGGGTGGAAGAGAGACCAGAGATGCAAGTTCTTCTGAGAATCTCCCGTAGTAGAATCTATAGAATAAACTTGGAATACCGACCTTGCGTCTGTGGTCTAGTGATTGCAATATATCAATCAATGATGGATCGTCGATCAGACGTAGGTACAGCACGCCTTTGTACATTGTAGGTATTCAATAGGTTTTTTTATTGACAAACTTTTTAACATCTCAATAGAAACGAAGTTGGGATATTATAGAAGAACCAAGAACTCAAGGCACCTACAGGGCATACAACCTATCATAGGCTGGTTTATGTGACCACTTTATGCGCTTGCGCAGCATTCACGAATTATGCCTTCTTATTGAGTTCCCTTTACAATGTAATTTTTGAAAGTTCTATATATTAGAATAATGTGTAACAATTCACCTGAAAATAAGACATTATTACTATTGCCATCTATGAAGTAACGAAGAGACCTTTTTGTAACGCCATCTATTAGAAGTTGGTATATTTGTAAACAATGAAAGCAACAGTTCTTATAAATGTGGTGACGGTGTCTCACACAGATGTCACCCCTGAACTGCACCAGAAATATTATTTCATTTTTGGCTTGTTTACCTACTTGTACCAATGTGTATGTAAATCAAATATTTTTTTAAAATTGCATATACGCAAACATTGGTTTTTTTCCCTGTTGGGTGTCAAATGATATTTTTGTTGACAAACTTTTTAACATCTCAATAGAGACGAAGTTGGGATATTATAGAAGAATCGGTATTCAATATTTATTGGGGTTTGTCACTACAGAGGTGACTACCATATTCAATAATTGGGCATATTTGGAATTTATTTAGAAGTAAATGAATTACAATTCAATATTTAATATTAAGAAAAATAAATATCTCTAAACGGTATAAGTATTTATTTATCTCAAGAACATTAAAAATATACAAAATTGTATATCACATCATGTAAAGTCACACCATATTTGAATAGTAGTGCCACTCATATTATTTACTTTATTGAATGATTGTGGCTTTCCACAACCATTCACATGCGCCTTTAGTGACATTAGAAACTCAACACTGAATAAATGTCAGTGCTTCAGGGAGATTGTTGTGACATTGTTTTATTAGCTCTAATACGTTTCGCTCAATATTTTATATACTTCATGAAATAACATCCATAATCCTGAAACTTTGGCAGAGAATGAGTTGGAAGTCAGTTATCCTGTAAGAAACATGGACATTGAAAATACACACGATAAATCTTTTGGAGGCATTTGAAATGTGGCTACATTGGAGAATGATTAGCAAACCGTGGACCGATTTAGTGAGCAACATAGAGGTATAGAGAACTCTTAAAATGCATCAAGATTTACAAAGTCTCCTATCTTGGTCACATCCTACGTGTACCAAAATATGAGGTTTTCCAATTGTTGATATGGACAGGATTGATGGACGTTGTAGCACGTGCAAAAAAGGTAAACATCCTGTGAATAATGTAGATAATATAAAAAAATTCATACCGCAAGTCTCCTCAAAGGTGCGTCTTGTGGACCTCCTTGTGCAGGACGGTTACGCAGCGCCGGCGACACGTAGCCTCCCACAGCAGCTGGAGCAGCGAGGGGTGCAGCGATGGGCTGCTCTTTGGGAGGTGGAGCTGCACTCTCCTCCTTACCATCCGATTGATCCTGGAATTAATTATTGTTTTATGAAATCAACCAATGCATTTACGTTTTTTTTTTTTTTTTCATATTTTCATGTCATATTTTCTTCATACACTGTTTTTCTACAAACATTCCAAATTTGAGAATGAGATCATATTTGAATAAAATATTAAGTCATCAGACCACGCTCACTCATACAGACCTAGGTCTAGTTGAAATAATTAAATTCAGTAAAGGTAAGCTGACTGTAGCGTAAATCTTGGGTCATTGAAAATATTCAAAAAATGTTTGAGGATTTCTCAAATATTTCAATATTTATTAATATGCCTATGAAAGCCTGTAATATTCAAAACTGAGAAAGTTTCAGCCTTCATGTCTAATAGTTTTCAAACTAGAGCCATAGAAACATCTCAAGGTGAGGCTGAATTTGTGCAATTTTCATATTTGATAATTAATATCTAGAAAACTAAATGTCCAAAAATGTGTAAATGTAGATTTATCTATGTTTTCGTAGAAAGAACAAATAAACAAAAAATTATAAATATCCGAGATGATGTTCAAATTTTTTCTTTTTGTTGATTTCATGCTAACTGACCCATAATCAAATTGACTTTATCTTGTAGGTATACATACAATACTTGCATGCCCACAACAAATCACCAATGTTTTGTCACAATTTATTTGTCAAAAATGTTCATAACTTTTGACAAACTAACAAATATATAAACAATGGTACAGGAATGTATACAATTGTATTATTATTTCATCATCGACAAACGATTGTTTTTTACTTTGTGGTATCATTTTGAAATAATTAAATGAAATAAAACACAACTTTGTGTACACCACTACAATTATAATTTTTATTCAAATGAATAAAAAATCCCTCTACATGTTACGAGAACAAAGTTCCCTTCCTCAGGAGGATACAAAGTATACTAAAATAAATAATAAACAAAAAATTAATAATAAAAAATAATAATATGTATTATTATTATTAACTAGTAGTGGAACAAAGTTACACCTATTACATATCTGCACTGTGACCATCTTTGATCTATTGTGCTCCTCCTGTAAAAGGTTGTCATCTTAACAGCAGTTTGGTCTCCTAAATAAAGCTTAAAATTTTAGAAATCGGGACGCCCCCTTGTATGTTAACATAATAAATGCAGGTGTGCATACACATGTGCGTTACTTACCGACTTATTCCAGGGTCCCACCTTCCCTCCCGGTCCCATTTGTCCCTGTCCTTGTTGTCCCGCCCCCTGTCCCATCCCCCCCTCACCTCCCTGTCCACCTTGGCCACCCCCACCCCCCTGTCCTCCCTCCGTACCCAGGTGTTGGATCTTTAGGCCAGTGTAGTCTTTCTTCGCCACTTCATACTCCCTCCACTCGTCGTCCTACAACATAATAAATATATTCATAAAAATAGATTCACTTATTTAAATTACCCATAAAAATAGAGTCACTTATTTAAATTACCCATAAAAATAGATTCACTTATTTAAATTACCCATAAAAATAGATTTACTTATTTAAATTACCCATAAAAATAGATTCACTTATTTAAATTACCCATAAAAATAGATTTACTTATTTAAATTACCCATAAAAATAGATTAACTTATTTAAATTACCCATAAAAATAGATTTACTTATATAAATTACCCATAAAAATAGATTCACTTATTTAAATTACCCATAAAAATAGATTCACTTATTTTATTAAATTACCCATAAAAATAGATTTACTTATTTAAATTACCCATAAAAATAGATTCACTTATTTAAATTACCCATAAAAATAGATTCACTCATTTAAATTACCCATAAAAATAGATTCACTTATTTAAATTACCCATAAAAATAGATTCACTTATTTAATTAAATTACCCATAAAAATCGATTCACTTATCTAATTAAATTACTCATAAAAATAGAACTTATTTAATTAAATCTGAATAACTAATTTTATTCTATAAAACTCTGGTAGAGCTAGTCTTGGTATGTTTTATTTTATTTTGTATTGATTTTCAGGCAACTTACAGGTACTATGAGAGATATTGTTTTAACACGCACCCAATAACAAGTTGCCACATTCTGGAGACTTATGATATATTTATTTTCTCACAAATCCAGACTGAAAACACAATTAAAAAATGTGTCTCCACCGGGAATCAAACCCTATACCTCTGAAACTTGGGTACCTATTGACGAAAGACTTAAGAGATATCCATCAGAGAAGAATCCCATAAGTGTGACATGTATGAAGAGCCAGATATGATAAGATCCATCATAGTGGAATGCCAGAGATGGGCTGGTCACATAATAAGAATGGACGATAACAACCCAGTAAAACGCCTCACACTCTCCACACCACAAGGAAAAGCTAAAATTCATCAGGAAGGGGCCTAAATGGACACATAGGTCCAAATGCAGAGTTCTACCTAAACACTAAACATGTTTTCATTGCACAGTCGCTCACTTAAGTTAGGAGATCACATGGCTTCCAAACTGGAGGATGCTACAAAGTTTTTGTATAAGAATTGTATTGCAGAGACATATCTAAATACTTAGCGCATGCACGTCGGCGTAAACTAATATTCGCGAACTGTCAAAAAGTAAGGTTGATCGCATACGAGATGTCGAAAATTCGCTGGAATTTCAGAAAAATCGTGACATTGAGCTGTCAGTGTGAGCTTGATTACATGTGTTTGTATTGTTATGACAAAATAAAAACATTTTAAATGTCAGTCTAAACCCATAAAAAACTATCAATCTCTTTTCTTCGTACGCAATAATGTGAAATGCTACGCCATCGACCTTAAGTTTGGCGTAGTATTAATTTAGTTAGTGATGTCTCCTGCAAAAATTGTGACATCGAGCTGTCAGTGTGAAGTGTGAAGGGTGTGAAGTTGGTTACATATGTTTGTGTTGTTATAGCAAAAAACATTTTACACAATAATGTGAAATTCTACGCCATCGACCTTAAGTTTGGCGTAGTATTTAGTTAGTGATGTCTCTGCAACGCAATTGCTAAATTAAGAATACTAAAAACTTCAGTGAGGTTAGGAGTTAGTATTTAGTTACCTAGGACTGTGCATTTGGGTCCTAGAAGAAGTGAATAACTATAATATATTGTATATATGTTATTTTCAATTTGACAAGTAAGGAGACATCTGTGTAAATTGTTAATAAATAAGTAGCATGGTTTAGAACCATACTAGGGGATATTTATTAACGTATTAGAAATAGTTGTTATATTTAAGGACAGATGTCTATTATTAATTATTGATTTATTGAAATACCTATATTATTTTAGTTGCTATCCAAGAAATCATAATTACCTAATGATTATTGATTTCAATTTTTAAAAGGGAACAATAAAGAGATTTCTTTATTAATTGAAAATTAAGAAATCTCATTCTGGTTACAGACATCACCTTGTAGACAGTTAACTATAACTTGTAAACAATTTACATTGTACTGTATTATTCTTCAAGTATTGTATTAAACAGAATATTTTAATACAAGAGTTAATCATTTAAAACTCCTCAAACATCAAAAGATATTCTCTCTCCTGGAAAAAAAGAGAATATTCTACAGTAACATACACCGGGGTGTGCATGGTGGATATGGGTTTCTACAGTAACATACACCGGGGTGTGCATGGTGGATATGGGTTTCTACAGTAACATACACCGGGGTGTGCATGGTGGATATGGGTTTCTACAGTAACATACACCGGGGTGTGCATGGTGGATATGGGTTTCTACCGTAACATACACCGGGATGTGCATGGTGGATATGGGTTTCTACTAGTTATTTACACTAGGTAAATTCTTAAATAACAGTAAAGATAAAATCGATAAATTAAACCGTAGTGGTGTTTACTCTCTTACATGCAATACATGCTCAGGTATATATGTTGGTCAAACGGGTAGATCTTTAAATACACGCCTTAAAGAACATCTTGCGTGTTTCCGTTTGAAAAAAGACACTTCGAACTTTGCGACACATTTACTTGAGAGTGAGCATTCGTTTAACTCACAAACTGGGATAAATCTTATACATAGTTTAAGAAAAGGTAAAAAATTAGACAAACTTGAAATATTAGAGATAAATAGAGTAAAATGTAACAGCAACGTTCCTTTGATTAACACACAAATAGATTTTAATACTTCTCCATTATTATTACCATTAGAATAGTTAATGTCGGGTTTTTCTGTTGGCCATTATTCAATATACTTGCTGTCCTTTTAATACAATATTTGTATATTCATTCCTTCACTTCAATTTTATTTTTATTATACCTGCATACATATTTACCTTAATGTCTTTCGGGTATTTAATTTTTCTTAGAATTGCCCCCTTCCATATCTATTGTTGTTATCCTCTTTGTGAATCTATATATAAATGGTCTTCATCATTATTGTTCACCATTCTGACGATGCTCATCATAGAGCGATACCGGTGAATGGGAGTTGCGTTTGCGAAAAATTTAAGTAGAACGTAAAATTAAATATAATTTTTTTTTTCATAGTTTTAATGGATTACAAATAGTTTTCAACGCAGCTGCAAGGTTGATATATGGAGCCGATAAAAGATGTCACATAACACCTCTTCTTAACGAAATGCACTGGTTGAAAAGTACAGAACGAGTGGACAGTGTGAGTAAAGAATTGAACAGAGTCAATAAGGCGGCTTACTATGATTTTTTATTTTTATTTATTTTTATGCGATCGCGGTTTCAGTGTGAACGGGCTTTTAAAATGGAATAAATTGCCCCTTGACATACGTAGAGCTCAGAGCATTGACACCTTCGGTAGACTTCTTTAGACTGCCTTGTTTCTGTTAGCCAACAAATAAGCTACAGCGCCCTTGGAGTGATCTTGTATCACTAAATGGTGCTTTATAAATTATATTTATTATTATTATTATTATTAGTGAGATAGTACAAAATGATACTTCTACTTCTATTCCTATCAAAATTTATCATTGAAGTACAATATTAAACATTTAACTCAAGAACCAAACATATTTGGAAAATAAAGACTAATTCTTCTTTTTCTTTAACAAAAAAACCACTATTCTTAAATAATCCGCGATCCACGCCACAAATCGAAAAACGGATGGAGTAGAAACTCATATACTCAGTACTATATAAACTAAAAAAAAACACTATATAATTCACATATTTTAATGTATTTTTTATCCATATGATGCATTATTTATGATATATCTCGAATGATTTACATTTTGAGGAATTGTCAACCGATAATTTGACGGAGAAAATAATATTCCTTTAAACTTATTTGTAACTGTTTGTAACCTTCACATTAAAAGAAGCTGTACAAACTACAAACGTTCGGCCCAACCTTCCAAACGTCACATTCGATGCATAGTGAGACCTGTCAGAATCCACACTCAACCACGTTGTATTTCGAATATAAAGCAGAAATAATAAAATGCTAATTCACGATGCACTTGTTGGATTATTGCGAGTGACGTTTACTGATGACTTTGTGCAGTATTGACTTTAAACGTATGGTTCGCTCAATGGGAACACGATACAAAAACATATAACTCGAGTAAAAGAAAAAACACCACGATATTTTGAAAAAAAACATACCGCAGGCATAGCCCCATTGTCTTCACCGTCTTGCGGTCTGTCCGACTGTCGGTCTTTTCTCCTCTTCTGTTTTGAATCCTCGATCTTTTTGACCAGTTCCTCCGGGGATGTAAACGTTTTAACGGATTTACTTTTTTTGCGGTCCTTTTTCGCAAAAAAATCATCTAAATCTGCCATGGCGATGAACAACACTTAATCCAACTTTAAATTAAAAAAAAAAGAAATATCTCACTCGACGAGAAAAACTAAAGAAAGTCGACCGAAGAGTATCGGTCGAAATCTACATGTGTCTTCGACGGTCTACGTTGTTCAAATTAGATCGTAAAACTATTTGACACTTTATGAAAAGGATGAAAGTACCTACCGGTTAGATAATCAAAAATACATTTATTTTAGCGAAGTGCCTCATTACTCAATAAACATCTTTGCTAACGCAGTCTAACCAAAGCGGTGAAAAATCTATGGATATTAAGCCGGTTCTAAAATCACGGATATTAAACATCTGAGCTTTGTTTATGGTTTTTGATTTATAATATTTTTAAATCAGTCTGTATTAAATATTATATTGAAATTTGAAGCCACACCAAAGTGCGCACAATAAAAAGAAGAACGAAATGAATTTCGAATCGATATTTTATTAGGTATAATATGATGAGACCTCTCGTCTACCACGAGGAAACATCACGCCAAGGTGTGGGGAAGAAAATGAGAGACAAATGAAGGCGACACTTAAAAATTGTTTTAGTACGGCGCTTATTTTTTATTTATAATATTCACAAATGGTCCATGGCAAAAAAAAATTAAATAAAAACAACAGACAACAAATAAAACAGAAACACGTGGCATCTACCGAAACGAACTGTCAAACACACGCGAACACACGAAAAGACGCCGACCAGAATATACTGCCCCAGGGTACAGCGACATCCTTCCTCCAGGCATGTCACTGTCTTTCACGTGGTGACTGTAGTTCGGCGGGGCCCAGCCTCTGCGTCAGGCTAGCAGGTCTTCCTCGTGTCCGGCGTGGTTTCTTCTTCTCCTCCTGATCTCCTCCTCCAGACCGTCACCCATGGCTGGCTCTGTGCCCCACGGCACGCTATGACGGCGCATCTCGACAGAGGTGGCATACCAGCTGGGGCCTCACCGGAGGCGAACCGACGCCCCAGACGACACGGATTGCCCCTCGTGGTCCAATCTGCGAGCCGCCGCGTTCCCTACGCGGTGGCCCCACACCGCGCTCTGCCTCCAACCTCCTGTCCTGTTGATTCCCTCATCTTGGTTCTGGGGCACCATCAGCGTCCATGCGCGTGACGGGTCCTGTCAAGCAGACCTCCTGCGCCGTCGAAAATATGGCCGCCATCGGGAGCACGTGTCGACCGATGACGGCGTCACACCAAACCGTCCGTCCTTCACCAGCGTCGAATGCCAAGAGAGCGCGTGCCATAGCGCGTGCTAGCTGCTAGCTGCAAGTTTCGTTGCTTGCCCGCAACGAGCGCTAGCTGCTTTTAGAAATGTTGCCGTGGAAAAAAAATTAAAAATATTGTTTTTCGGCAAAATTTATTCTCGGGCATAACAATTATATTAAAAAAATGTAAATCATGCAGCTTGTAATCCAAAGAGAAGAGAACCAAGACGACAAAAAAATTCACGTGAGTGGTTTCGAAAAAACTACGTCACTGTTTCGGGCCGCTGTAAATAAAATAGATCGATGATCGCCAATCTTCCATTTACTATCACCTACTCAAAACAAACCAACATTTATTTATTTAAGATTTGGTACACGGTTAACATACAATATACATAAACATAATATATATCACAATAAATCAACTGTAACATGTAAATATATTATTTAGAATTCAAACAATTCTTATATGATGAGATGTCGAAAGAAGTTGCAAGCTAGCTGGGAGCGTCACCAAAAGGAGAAGCTTGGCATAATATGGAAACCACAAAGGATTTTTTCCCTTGAGTCTTGAAAATAAGTGATTTTAAAATGTTGCGAGCTTATCCTTTTCTATATTTTAAGTTAAATAATGTTGTTTCGGGAAAAAAACAATATCACATCGATTTATGGGAGAAAAAAATATACTTATAATAAAAAGACACCAACTGACTTATGAGAATTAAATATTTAATATGCGTAATTTATAATTTGGTCTAGTAAGTGAGTTTACTAAGTGGAAGTAAATTTATTGTTTGTGCCGTTTGCGAAAAATAAAACACCAATAATCAAAATATGGTGTTGGTGATATTGAAGTCATTACTGTTTATTTATTTTTTCCATTTCCATTAACAAAATCAATATGTACAATGCATTTCTTCAAAAATAATAAAATTGAATTTATCACCACATTATTATTTATATAGTGAAAATACAATATAATATAAAATACAACACATACACACTACACACTTTATTACCAATGAAAAAGAATTGAGGTAGGTAGTACCTATCGTGTCTTTTTTAGAATTAAATTCTATCAAAGTTTGATGAGCCCTCTATCCGACCACGAGGAAACATCAAAGCCAATGTGAGGAAGAAAAGGAGACAAATTAATGATGGTGACACTATGAAAATTCTTTTAGTACGGCGCATTTATTCAAAATATCAGCATTGTTCGTCCATGGCAATTAAATAATAAAAACAAAACAAACACAACAACAACAGAGTACAAATAACAAAACAAAACGATAACAATCCAACCCTCAAACCCAACCGAGCACGAAGAGACGCCGACCAGAAGGTGCAGCCCGAGGGTACAGCGACATCCTTTCTCCAGGCATGTCACTGTCTTCCACGTGGTGGCTGAAAGTCCGGGAGGGCCCAGCCTCTGCGTCAGGCTGGCAGGTCTTTGTCGTACTCGGCATAGTTTCCTCTTCTCTGCAAGGCAGTCACCCATGGCTGGCTCCGTGCCACACGGCAACGCTATGAAGGCGCATCTCGACAGAGGTGGCAGGCCAGCTGGGAGCCTCACCGGAGGCGAACCGACGTCCCAGACGACACGGAAAGCCCCTCGTGGTCCAATCTGCGAGCCGCCGCGTTCCCTGCTGCCGTGGCCCAACACTGCGCCCTGCCTCCACGCCTCTGCCCTGTTGATGCCCTCATCTTGGCTCCGTAGCACCGGCAGCGTCCATGCGCGTGACGTGTCCTGTCAAGAAGACCTCCTGCGCCGTCGAAAATATGGCCGCCATCGGAAGCACGTGTCGACCGATGACGGCGTCACACCAAACCGTCCGTCCTCCACCAGCGTCGAACGCAAGAGAACGCGTGCCCACGCGTGCCATAGCGCGTGCTAGCTGCTAGCTGTAAGTTTCGTTGCTCGCCCGCAACGATCGCTAGCTGCTTTTAGAAATGTTGCCGTGGACAAAAAAATAAAAATCATTGTTTTTCGGCATTATTTTTTTCGGGCATAACAAGTTAAAAAAAAAGATTCTAAATATGACATGATGAGACCTCTCGTCTACCACGAGGAAACATCAAGCCAAGGTGTGGGGAAGAAAAGGAGAGAAATGATGACGACACTTCAAATTTGTTTTAGTACGGCGCTTTTTTTTATTTATAATGTTCACAAATGGTCCATGGCGATAAAATAATAAAAAAAAAAAAACAAAACAACAGACAACAAATAAAACAGAAACACGTGGCATTTATCGAAACGAACTGTCAAACACACGCGAGCACGAAGAGACGCCGACCAGAAGGTGCAGCCCCAGGGTACAGCGACATCCTTTCTCCAGGCATGTCACTGTCTTCCACGTGGTGGCTGAAGTTCCGGCGGGGCCCAGCCTCTGCGTCAGGCTGGCAGGTCCTTGTCGTACTCGGCGTGGTTTCTTCTTCTCCTCCTGATCTCCTCCTCCAGACCGTCACCCATGGCAGGCTCTGTGCCCCACGGCACGCTATGACGGCGCATCTCGACAGAGGTGGCATACCAGTTGGGGCCGCACCGGAGGCGAACCGCGACGCTCCAGACGACACGGATTGCCCTTCGTGGTCCAATCTGCGAGCCGCCGCGTTCCCTACGCGGTGGCCTCACACTGCGCTCTGCCTCCAACCTCCTGTCCTGTTGATGCCCTCATCTTGGTTCTGGGGCACCATCAGCGTCCATGCGCGTGACGCGTCCTGTCACACAGACCTCCTGCGCCGTCGAAAATATGGCCGCCATCGGGAGCACGTGTCGACCGATGACGGCGTCACACCAAACCCTCCGTCCTTCACCAGCGTCGAATGCCAAGAGAGCGCGTGCCATAGCGCGTGCTAGCTGCAAGTTCCGTTTTTCGCCCGCAACGAGCGCTAGCTGTTTTCCGAAATGTTGCCGTGGAACAAAATAAAAATCATTGTTTTTCGGCATTATTTTTTTCGGGCATAACAGACACAAATCAAGTGATCTTCTATATCCTTGAGTCACCATTTAAAATAATTTATAAAGACTTTATTTAGTACGAAATTTTATTTTATAAATTTTATTTTATTTATGGTATGACAAGACAATTTATTTTATTTTATCTTGTTGTCTATGATGTACTCCGTGATTCTAGACAATACTGATATTTTTTGACATTGACATCACATTTTAGTGGTGCAAAGTTCGATATTTTTGTAAGATCCTGTCTTTTAAAATCGATTCATGAAATTTATGCGGATCATCAATTCGCTCTTCGATTCAATATGATTCAAATATAGCTATCCTTATCTATCGTACATAACATGTACGTAGTATGACAGAGAAAACAAAACCGATTCAAAATATGATATGCAAATGTAGGCGTTAAAATGTTTGCATTTCAATGTACTTAATGGTCAATATTGCTTAAATATTTTATGAACCATAATGAATTAGTCGTGAATCGAAGATCGCCTTCAAAATAGTATATTCAATTATAGACGTTACGTATTTGTTTTTCAAAGTATGTTGCGGTCAAAATTGCTTAACATATTTAAGAACCGCAATGAATTAGATTTTATGAACCATAATGAATTAGTTGTGAATCGATGATTGCCATGAGTCGGTATGTGTATCGCATTCTAACGATATATTATATATGAGATAGAAAGTGTGAGAGTGATGTCCGGTTCATGAGCGGATCGTTGTGGCAACGTGAACCGTGAGTCACCGATTCAATTTAATAATCCGGTCAAATAATACGGATCACTCATTTTTCCCCGTCTCTGTCTCTATCACATTTCATTTTGTAAGAGCGTTTGTCGTATTGTCGTTTTGGTTATAAAAAGAAAAATCTAAATTTTGGAAATGTTTGGTGTCGTAGCACGTAACGTAAATGCTTTGAGCAGAAGAACCATCCCTAATATCCTTAGGAATGGTTATCATGGAGGTACCCCCGGTGAAGTAAGTATATTTATTACCTTTATCAAAGTTATGTAATAAAATAACCAAGTGTCTTGGTGCATTACTTCATTTATAAAAATATGTTTTTAAATGAAAAAAGAACTCGTTTAATCCAATCACGGTGAATTTTTTTGATATTTATGATCCTAATTGGATATTTTTAACACAGGATTGTAGGTATTATATAAATATTTTAACATGTTAGATTTTTTGTTGTTTTAAATGCTTCCTGTCTATTCTAGGATTCGAGTGAAGACGAAATTATTTGCTTTAGATTCTTCCTTTATAAACCTGTTTTCTCAATCCCATAATCCTGTCCATTCCTACTTGTAAGGTAATCCTTTTTCAGTATATTCATGTAGGTATTAACCTTGGAGGGTATTAACTATATTATTTTGTGTGAGTTCAAAAAAAATAAGTAGTGAAATTATCCATTGTAGAACAGGATAAGGTAATTATTCGGAATAGTATGTAAACGCCAATTTTCTTGATTTTTGTCTATAGGTAGATAAAAATATACAGATTACGGGAAAAATATTCATTTTCCCGGGAAACGTCTAGAAAAATTAAAAAAAATAATATTAAATTACGAAAAATGTATGAAAAACTCTAAGCAAATAGTTGCTTTTTTGACATCTATGGGCGAATATTCAATCTAATTTTTAGTATAGAAACACGCGGCGAAAATCTGAAGTTAATGAAAATTCTATGAAATATCGAAAATTAGTAATGGTTAAAAAAATACAATGTTATAAAATATTTAAATACTACTTAAATTTGAATTTTTTGACACTGATTGCAAACGAGAATTCCGGTGAGATTAAGTATATCGAAATTATTTTAGGTCATCAAAATGAAATATTGTATGGTTTGCGCGTGAGCAAAATGCATTATACATTGAGTGACAGTATGTAATGCAACTCGCTCACGCGAGTCACAATAATAACTACATACAAACCTAACCTAACCAATTTTTACCAAAAGTTTGCTTACAATAGGTTGGTTATGTCGGTATTCAGTTATCATTGCGACTCGCGTGAGCGAGTTGCATTATACATTGAGTGACAGTATGTAATGCAACTCGCTCACGCGAGTCGCAATAATAACTACATACAAACCTAACCTAACCAATTTTTACCAAAAGTTTGCTTACAATAGGTTGGTTATGTCGGTATTCAGTTATCATTGCGACTCGCGTGAGCGAGTTGCATTATACATTGAGTGACAGTATGTAATGCAACTCGCTCACGCGAGTCACAATAATAACTACATACAAACCTAATCTAACCAATTTTTACCAAAAGTTTGCTTACAATAGGTTGGTTATGTCGGTATTCAGTTATCATTGCGACTCGCGTGAGCGAGTTGCATTATACATTGAGTGACAGTATGTAATGCAACTCGCTCACGCGAGTCGCAATAATAAATGAATAAAAACCTAACCTAACCAATTTTTACCAAAAGTTTGCTTATAATAGGTTGGCTAGGTTTGCATTTAGTTATAATTGCGACTCGCGTGAGCGAGTTGCATTATACATTGAGTGACAGTATGTAATGCAACTCGCTCACGCGAGTCACAATAATATATATATATATATATATATATATATATATATATATATATATATATATATATATATATATATATATATATATATATATATATATATATATATATATATATATATATATATATATATATATATATATATATATATATATATATATATATATATATATATATATATATATATATATATATATATATATATATATATATATATATATATATATATATATATATATATATATATATATATATATATATATATATATATATATATATATATATATATATATATATATATATATATATATATATATATATATATATATATATATATATATATATATATATATATATATATATATATATATATATATATATATATATATATATATATATATATATATATATATATATATATATATATATATATATATATATATATATATATATATATATATATATACTATATATATATATATATATATATATATATATATATATATATATAATATATATATATATATATATATATATATATAATATATATATATATATATATATATATATATATATATATATATATATAAAGTTAAAGTTTAAACTGTTGGGGTAGATGGGTTTTCCCCGCTTTTGTTCGCCTTAATGGCTTTTGACTGGCTTCTGGTGATTCGCCTCACGCTTAATGATGTATCTATTGTATTAATTTTATTTGTTTGGCGTTTAACATTTAATGGGTTTACTGTAATGGGATTTTTATTGCTGTCAATTTCTGAGGTATTTAATGAATGTTTTATAATGTTATTTTTATTTTTATTGTCGATTCTATTTTTATGTAAGATATTTTTCCAGGCCAGCGGGAGACGTACACCATCGTCTCGATTATTCACGACATTCTTCCTTTTGTAAATTTCGATTGCCTCTCTATAAATTCTTACTGTTTCTGTGTTAATACTTGCAACTACGCGTGCATTATCGAAATCGATTTGATGTCCTTCGTTCAGAGTATGTTGGACTAGTGAAGACGTTAATTTTTTATTGTTTGAATCCACTCTATGCTCCGCGACCCTGGCTGATATTTTTCTGTTACTTTTTCCCACGTATGTCTTGTCGCATGATTTACATGGTATTTCGTATATGCCATGAGACTCTAGAGGGATTTTGTCTTTTACATTTCGCAGAAGGGTTGATATTTTATTTTCTGTTCTGAAGACTGTTCTAATATTATGTTGATTTAGAAGGCGACTGATTTTATCTGTGGTTCCTTTTATGTATGGTAAAAAAGCTGTAGCTAACGGTTTTTCAGAAATAGTTTTATCATTTTTTATGACGTTTTTATTAGTTTGACGTTTGACTGCTTTATTTATAACAAAACTAGGTTCTCGGCTCGAACGGACGTGCTTGCACTGACACACGAAGCGAGAATCTATCAACAAGGCCCTGAAGATGCCTGGTGTGATCCAGGCGAAACGTCGGTTGACGAAAGATCCTTCCAAGGATCTGATTTTGACGCGGGATAACCCCAAAGATAATAATAATTTCATATTTTCAAATACCCGTGAAAACCTTTCTAGTAACATATATATATATATATATATATATATATATATATATATATATATATATATATATATATATATATATATATATATATATATATATATATATATATATATATATATATATATATATATATATATATATATATATATATATATATATGCATATTGAATTTTTTTCGGGAACTTCGCGTATATATACTAATTCACTATAATTGTGCGATATTTCGATTGCACTAGGACAATCATTGTCGAGCACTCTCTGGTGGTCTAGAGTTAACTCTAGACCACCAGAGAGTGCTCGACAATGATTGTCCTAGTGCAATCGAAATATCGCACAATTATAGTGAATTAGTATATATACGCGAAGTTCCCGAAAAAAATTCAATATGCATATACCTCTTCGCGAAAACTTTTATTTGAACATATATATGTATATATATATATATATATATATATATATATATATATATATATATATATATATATATATATATATATATATATATATATATATATATATATATATATATATATATATATATATATATATATATATATATATATATATATATATATATATATATATATATATATATATATATATATATATATATATATATATATATATATATATATATATATATATATATATATATATATATATATATATATATATATATATATATATATATATATATATATATATATATATATATATATATATATATATATAAAGGCATTAAATTATTTAACAACCTACCAATAAATATTAGAACAGAAACAAATTACAAATTATTTAAAGATAAACTCAAGACACTTTGAAACACTCTCCCTCATATTCCATTCTATAAAATTGATATTTTTGTGGTTAATTTTTATTTTTCTATGTACCTGTTGTAATTTTAATGTTGGTGTTTTTTTGATTTTGGATGTATTTTCTTTTTTGTTCTTTATATATTTTGTTCTGAAATTGTGTCCTTTTTTATATATAATTGTTAATTGATTTGTTTTATATATTTTATAAGATTTAATAATGAAGTATTCATATAATGTAAGCAAAGAGCTGCTGCTTTCCTAAACACAAGCTTCTAGCTTAAATTAGGAAAGGAAATATAAATATAATGATATATGTAACCAAATATTTGTAAACGTATGTTTTGTCTAATAAAAAAAAAAAAAAAAAAAACTACATACAAACCTAACCTAACCAATTTTTACCAAAAGTTTGCTTATAATAGGTTGGTTAGGTTTGTATTTAGTTATTATTGCGACTCGCGTGAGCTAGTTGCATTATACATTGAGTGGAAATTGATTGTAACTCAATCTAACCAAATTAAAATAAGTAGTTGAAATGATATTCGCACGTAATATTATTATTTTTATGATATTACAATAATAACTCCATACATTCAAACTTTGTGTTTTAATTAAAGTTATTCATATAAATTTGGTGTTTAAATGAGAAATAGTTTTTGTAAACAAAGTATGGCAAAACTATTGTATTCGTTTCTATTCGCCGATAGATGTCCCAAAACCACCAAATTGTATGGTATTCTCGATACATTAATGAAAATCAGTATTTTTAAAATGTTTAAGCCAAATTAAAATGTAATGAACGAACGAATGATCTGGTACAATTGACCGAGAAAGATAATATGTACGAATGAAATTTTGAAGAGTATGTTTTTTTTATATAAAAAAATGAATATATCCTTGTTAAACAAGTACATATACATCTTCCTACGTTCCCTAAAATAAGCATAAATGCTTGTGCTATAGGTGAACGAAATTGGTCGAGGCAGGATTTGAACATGCGACCACTGGATTACTAACCCAATGCGCTAACCGCTCTGCCATCGACCCATCTGAATAATAAGAAGTCTGATTAGTTAATAAGATCTTACTAATTGTAAAAAAAATGTCACTCCATTACATTCTCTAGGAAAAAGAGTACAATAAAATACACTTACACAATCAATCGGCAGACAATTGATAAGAAATCAGACTGTAGAGACTTGGGCATACAACTGGACAGTAAACTATTATTTGATAAACACATTTACGAAATTACCCTCAAAGCTTATAAAATGTTGGGATTCCTGATGAAAGTATGCAAAACATTTACAGTCTTATTCATAATAATTTATGTTAGGCAGTAAACAGTGTATAACTACAGTACTAAAAATCACCATTCATGATAAAGGCCCAGTATTTCAGTCGGCCCTTAGGAGTTTAACTCAAGTTTAACAAAAATATTGCGTATTTCAGTACCTAATCTTTCCTTAAATACGTCACTAAACGACAAATATTTAACTCAACGTTTCTGGCGGATCGCGTGTCTTAATCTTGAGTTAAGTATTGTTTCTGTTCTTTTTCGCCAGATGGCGTACTAATCGCCGCACGCTTTAATGTTTCATTTCATTTTATACTACAAATAACTATGCATAATGATTATAATCATGATTTATTTTTGTTGTTAAAATAAAAGACTTGATATAGAAGTGGTTCATGTATTTAATATTTATTTTATTTTTTACATAATTACGATGTATTGCCTGACAACAAACGAAATAAACTGTCAGCCATAATGAAACGTCAGGCACGCAACTTTATTTTTGCGATGTTTTTTCATCCCACTTTTTAAATTGATCCATCCTGTTTCTATATATATAATGTGTATTCTTAAATTTTCTACATAAGACACTATTTTACCATTATCACTTAGTTCCATATCCACCTGTAAAATGTACATACATTTTGCATTGAACTACTACGTACGTAGTACATATTCAATGACATTTTTTCACTACAATGTTTGATTTTAATTAAAAAAAACATCGATTGGTATAAAAAATTGAAAAAGTAACATGCTGTGTAATGAAACAAATAAAATAATGTGTTGTTATAATAATAAAATAATATTTAGTCACAGCTTCGCGTCACGTATCATTTAAGGTTATTACAATTTGACAGATGCGTTATAGACAAGAACCATAGAAATCGTAAAATATATCTATAGTTGAAGATTACGTAACTGACATTTCATTTTGCACTGAAATACGCGAACGAAATTTAATCTTCCCTAAACTTTTAACTTGGATTACTAAATCCAACGATTTAAGGGCCAACTGATATCTCGGGCCATATTATACAAGGCAATAATGCTATAATAACGGTTACATTACGCCTATATAAGATAAATACAGTCCCAAGTAGTTTTAACAGCAATATAAGAAGTGTATAGGGACCCAACATTTCCAATAATACCCCAATGTTGCCGATGGTCGCATTACATGTCAATCATTTTTGACATTTGTGAAACGACGTGAATATTTGTTTTGTATTTCATTTCACAAATTAATAAAACAAAAGATTATTATAAATACGATCAAACATATTGTTTTGCGTCTTAATATGACGTAAACAAATTACAAAATATATTTGTCATACCACTGATAGATCATTTGCGAAGGCTATATTACTTTATGGTAACCTACTGTTTCATTAATTTTGCTACAGTTTTTCATATGAATATCTAAATAATGATATTTACGAAATAAAACATGAAAATAAAGCCTTAACACTATAACAAACGTTGTATTTTTTTTCAAAACATTGACAAAAGTCAAATCACCGGAGAAACATGAATGAATTGCAACATTGTCAGTTTTGGTTATATAATGTTTTTACCACAATATAAGGAAATATTATGAATAAGACTTTTAGCTTACTATATTACACAATTGGAATATGCGTCAGTCATTTGGAATTCGCAATATAATATCAATATTAACAGTATAGAACAAATTCAACACACATTTTTGAGACGCGTGAAGTACAAATTTGCTAATGATTACAAACGTGATTTGGAGACTTACAGACAAGACAAAGGACCTCAGACTTAATGTACCTTTATGACACAATAAACTACAACATTGACTGTACAGACCTTCTGTAAATCATTAACTTCAACATACCAAATAGAAGAACAAGGCACACCTCAACATTCTTTTTAGACAAATAAAACTCTAACGCTACTCATAATTTGCCATTGTACCTATGCCTTACCACATTTAATAATTTGGAACAGACCGGGTGACGTTTTTTGTAGAAATTATTTCTTCAAAAACGAACAGCAAACTTCAAAACCCATACAAAAAAAAAAAATTAGTGCTTAGCGATAACAAACAGCGTTTTCAATTTGACTCAGGGGCCTAGTATAGATTATAAATTTAACCTTATTTATTTATTAAATTTTACAAAAATTGTCACTGGACATTACAATTACATTCCATATGACTAGTGTGGGTTTATGTACCGTGGTATAGCAATCACCTCAAGTCCTGTGAAGTCTTGTACCGGGGTGTTATGTAGGTATATATTTATTTGATTGAATTGAATATTTCAGAATCTCCCATTTGATGTTACAAACCCTTACAAACTGACACTGTACTTCTCCCTGTTCTTTGGTTCTGGTCTGGCTGTACCATATCTGGTTGTACGTCATCAACTTCTTAAGCACTAAACTGCATCTTACATGTAAGTACTACATTGTTTATTACATCATTTTATATTTGTGACGTCTATGCTTGACTTCTGAATGAAGATCACTTTTTTGATTGTGTTATTTGAGACTGTGCCAGACATGTTGTAGGCTTACTCAACTCGGGCATGTTGTAGGCTTACTCAACTCAGCATGTTGTAGGCTTACTCAGCAAATAACTTGAGAATTTCCAACATGGAGGGGAGTAGTTTGCACATATACTAACCACTCTGTGCAGCCCACGTTATTTCTCAAATTATACATACATAGAATTATCAGCAGATAACTTGAAAGATCACATCTGCCTAGAATAAAATTTTGGACTCTTTGCTAAGTTGGTAGATGTGCAAAATGTTCCGCACTCCGCCGAACATTGTCAAGTTATCTGCCAAAAACCATACCATTAAGCTGTTTCCCTGTTTGTGCCAGGCAGAGAGAACCAAACACCATACTATTCTATCTTGACATTTTTTTACTTTACGTCCAGGAATTTCAACTTTCGAAATATCATTTGACAATTGTACCAACTTTTTCTTGTCGCCATCAATGGATTACTAAGCCATTGCGATGCCCACTCTGCCACTGATCTATTTAAATTTATCTTCATTGTACAATTTTATTTATATACATTTTATTTAGATGTATAAAATGAGAACAGTTAGAACAATGAGAACATCTTATATAAACAAAGAGAGTATAAACAAGTTGAAAAATAAACAAATTTACGTAGCTTGACTTCTATAAATAAAATATTCCAAAAGACCACCAATACAAGCTAAACAAGTACAAGGAACTGTTAGATTAAAGAGTTCAAAATAGCTTTAGTACAAATGCATATGCTGTAGAGGTGGGGGTGAGAGGCCTGCCTGCAAAATCTTTATATTCCTACTTTAAGGACCTAAGTCTTCCTAGAGGCAACTTTTGGATAGGGTGGTAAAAGCGTCATAGAGGGGCCCCTTAATCCCGCATACATGGTCGCAAGCCCATGTGGCTCGCCTATTCTGGCTGGTACTCTGGTCGCCTGTGCTTGTGGGCCTGGATTCGTAAATCTAGTGAAACCACGATTGCCTTTCTCTTTTGTATCAACAAACAAGAAAATATTCGAATATCCATCAAAGACACAAAAAACAAAGGAAGCACACAATATCTTTAAAGAACTATTTCTTTGTGTATTCTATATCTAGGCAACGAATTTTGGTTAAGTGGTCTATCTTTACTGTGACGAACGCTGTGGCACTTCCTGGGTATGATCCCCAGAAATTTATTTAAATTAATTTCTCATGCAAATATTGGTTCTCTGGGCTGGAAACACTGGTTAGTTGGAATAACTTGCGCAGGGTGCAAGGAACTGTTTATTATTATTAAAATTATTATCTTGGTACACCAATAAGCCATGTTTCTTTATAACCTGTCACACTGCAATATGACTTACACATTAATCTTAATTCTATTTAGTACACACTTTTATTCAACTTATGTTTTTTTTTTGTATTCCAGGAGTCGACAGTCTATTTATAGCAAAGCTGGAGCTTAGTACATGTAAGAATGTTTCAAATCAATTTAGAAAAACATCTAGCTTCAACTATAATGATGTGTTTCATTGTATTTTAAGTTATGTAATTTTGTTTAAAATAAATCAGTTTTAAAAGAAAATTATTGTCTTATTTTGAAACTAACAACCACTTACGGTATCATATATTTTGTTTTCAATACTTAGAATTAAATTTTATTTTCATAAATAAAAACCATATCCATGTCCCATATAGGCAAAGATAACCGTGCTCCATATGTACATTTCTATCCTAATAATTATCGAATGGTAGAGAATATTGTGAAAAGAAGACGAAGACAACAATTGACATATCAATAACACAAAAATAAATAAAACTATTAAGTATATATGTTTTATTATTTAATTATTTATTTATAATGTATTTTAATATAAATATACTATGACACTTAGGATAAAAGAAGAACTGTATTTTGTAGAATAATCGCATCAAACATTTTGTTCTATAATGCCTTATTTGAATTTAAAATAAATCTTCAAATTAATTCCTTTGCTATGTAGTTTATTTTTACTGGCAACAATAATTTGATTTTCAAAAAATAATGGCAACATTTATGTGATTTGATTTTTATGGCGATAATTATAATTGTGTAAAATATAAAATGATATATAATAAAAATTGACACTTTTAACTGTATCGCTGGTGACTAAATACTTTATTAAATAAAATACATAAATGATATCACATTCATTGAAAAAAATGTTTTTCAAAATTAATAATAAATGATTTTATTTATAAAGATGGATGAAATATACATATATTATATAATTTTGAATTAATAATATATAATTAATGAATTTGTATTTATATATATAAAAATATTATTTTATGTTTCCTACCTCTAAATTCATTATTCTAGTTCATATTAGTACAGGGCAGGAATATGGTGTTGTTCCAGAATTTCATTGTCAACATTAATTATATTTTTTATAAACTAGTTGTATACTACTAGTTGATATTTTGTCTTTTATTTGATTTTATATGTAATTGTGATGAATTAAAGATGGCACTTGACTTTATGAATAATATATTAACCATGTGATTTCAAAAACACAATGAAATAGTATGAAACAAACACCCTGAGCCTTGTAAAAATACAACATGTGTCGCATAACATTGTGTACAATGCAACATTACACAAAGGAATAGCTAGAAGTCGTAACCACAGATAAAATAGAAAGAGATATTGCATTATTAGTTCAAATCATAGAAACCTAGACGGTGTATTTGTCAATCATTAAGCATTCAAGATGAGGTATTTTACTGTTATTTTTGACAGTAGTTTAGCTGGCAAAAAATCCATTGCACATTTTTTCAAACAATGTGAATGTTCTTAGTATATATATATCTATGTTGTGTACTAGTAATTTCACATTTTTCACACGATTGATGTATAGAAAATGGCTTCGAAAAGTTATGATTTGAATAAAATTAAGGACATTATTTAAGTAATGAAGTTCCATCACCAAGTCTGGTTGAAGATTTGAAATTGGTATACTTTACCATGTTTAAAATTCTTTCTAATTTTTATTTAAATAATTTTATTTGTTCTTTGTAGTATTTATGGAAAAGAAACGATCTTAACCGCTTTAGCAAAATACAAATATGTAGGCTTATCGATCATGTTCCACATTTAATTTTTTTTATAATGGTGACATTACTTTTCATGCTTTTTTTTATTTGTTCTATTTTTAAAATATACTGGTAATGTGAAAGACGATCAAAAAGCCATGCACCTAAATAAATTAGGTTTCAAATCATAAGAGTGTACAATTTCCATAAAGAATAAAATGCATGGATAAAACAATAAGAGATGTCTCCATAGACAAATATGTCTTAATGCTTTATGGTAAAGATGGAATAATTTAAAAGTTGCAATTAGAATATTGTCTAGCTAGTATGGGAATATCCTGTGTTGGTGTAAGGGCCACTGTATATGGAACTGGCCGTGTTGCTTAGTGATTTCCCTCGACTGCGCCTTCTTCCTAGGATTACAAGAATTGCAGCCACCACAGCCAACATCAATATGAGACCAGCCACACAGATGGCAATGGCAAAGTTTCGTTGTGATATGCAGATTGCATCTTCAGGGTTCTGAAATTGATAAATCAATATTAATTTCATTATTAAGGGGGGGCATTTATGTGACAGAATTGTCACCTTGAAAGGACAAGGACAAATAGATCGTGGGTTTTATTGTTGATGAACAAATTTCTTGATATATGACAGTAAGTTTCCCTGTCATTCCATAGATGGCGATGGGGTGTTTTCAACTTATTTTGAGCAATGCAAAAATGACACGAAATATACAAAAGTTTGATAAGGGAACTCAGTAAAAATGCATAAGGGAAAGCTGCAAAAACACATAAACCAGCCAATAACGCTTTGTATATCCTGAAGTTACCTGATTTCCTGGTTCTCCTGCAAATATATACTCCAACTTCGTCTCTATTGAGATATAAAGCTAGATTTATATATACCTAAAGCCAAAAAAATAATCAAAAACCAATTTTGTTGAAATCCTGGAATATAGTTATCAGTCACTTAGATTTTTTCAGTTGCCTTAAACAATACACTTTTAACCCATTTTTCGCTGACGGTGCGCTACCGCACCAGTCATTTAAGAGACGTTCATCAGAATTTATTATTTAATAGACACAGTTATTCTAAGGATTATATTCAGGTAAACTACAAACTTTTTTTACATACACAAATATTTAGGATACCTCTTGTCATTTGTCATCCAGCTATGGTTGAAGTCTGGCATATTTCTAATATCAGGTAAGCATATTTTCAAATATTTTTATTTTCTATGAATGATGATTTAAATACCAATTTACCATTTTAATTTAAGAATAAAATGTATCTTTTCATCAATATTTTACATAAAAAATCAAAAACTGAATTATATATGTGATTTTTATATAAAACTATACCAATGGTGCGCTAACGAACCGTCAGCGTAAAGGCGTACTATGAGATAACGAATTTGTCATTTATATGCGATTTTTGTAATTGTTGCAGAATGGCTCAAAGAGGTTTTTTTAACCGCTAAAAAGGCTGCTGAATATATAAATGAACATTTGGATAGCGACAATGATCTAGATGATGAACCACAGGTGGTCATCATGCCACCAGAGGCTTCAGAACTGACGGATGAAGAGGATATCGACGAAAATAATTTGGAAGAAAATTTTCAAGGCCATAAATTTCAAGACACTGTTGGTACTCTCGAAACGCATACTGCTAATTCTCAATAATTCTCATATTGATCAGAGTGATAAACTCTATAAATAACGCTCATTTGTATCATTACTGAATAAAAATTTTCAGCAGTTTGAGATATTTGCTCATGCATTGTCAATTGACGAGCAAATGATACCATATCGCGGAATGCACAGTTCCAAAATGTATATATAAAACCAATAATGTTTGGATTAAAAGCATGGACATTTGCGTCTTATGATGGATAAATATTTGCCAGCGATATTTATGCCGGAAAATCTTCGGGAAATGTTAACGATAGCTATAATTTAGGTTTAGGTGGTAGGGTAGTGAAATCTTAAAAAACCCAGCAAATCATGTATAATAGTCGTAAGATGGAAAGACAGTGCAGTTGTCACAGTCACAACGAATTTTGATCTAATCGAACCAACTCAAAATATAACGAGATATTCGCGAGAGAATAATTGTGATGTCGCTTTATGTAATGCTTGGCGCCTCTATCAGATTATACATCCAGAGCAAAAAATGCCACTTCTAAATTTTAAGAGAACAGTTAATATAAATCTAATGAGTCTTCAAATACATCTAATAACTCGACAGGTCAACCAAGTCGATAATCTTCAACCATAGTTAAAGAAATAGACAATCACAAAAAAAACAGATTTTCGGAGACGATGCCGGGTTTGCAAATCGCATACTATTTTTTCTTGTCGTGCATGTAATGTATTTTTACACCGTGGATGTTCTGAATCATATCATATCAAAAATTAATAAGTGAATTAACAAAATTGGACAATATTTTAAAATATATTCATAATTTATGAATGCAGATGGTTATTCGATATTTTATTTCGTGTACATTTAATAAATAATAAATATGTATATCAACCATATGCTTATAATTTTGTCCATATTTGTAATAAATAATGTATTTTTAAGTTAAATTTATTTTCAATATTAACTTCTCAATATAATGTATAAAATTGTACATAAAATAAATGTTTTTATTTCAATAAATGCTGTATTTTTAAAAATCACATTGTATTTAGCTTGAATTAGTTGGTAGCACCCCTTTCCGCTGACGGTGCGGTAGCGCACCACCTCATATTTCAAAAACTAAATTTTTTTGATCATTTTTTTTTTCAAATTTATCTAAATCCAAGTAATTTAGGCTAGTGTTTTGATTTTCAAACATATATGACGGTTTTTCGAGGAGCGGCGAAAAATGGGTTAAAGTGAGTCTAGCACTCTCTAGTGGCGCAGTTCAACTAAAATTTTGACAGTAATACAATTGGTGGTGGTTTTATTTTTTGCTATACGGCAGTAAACTCGCCACTTGCACAGGATGTTAGAAAATGTTTAAATAAATAAAATTGCACATAATTTTTTTGCTAATACAATATTAAATCTGTAAAATTAGAGTTAATAATGGGGAAAATCATATTACCTTTTCTTTAGTAACATAATCAGTATCTGCTGGTAGATCAGTGGCTTCATTAACATATAGTCCAGAGAATACTTCTATTTTAGCTGGAGATTCTTCATTATCTGATTGTCTCCTCACTCGACCTTTTTTGCTGCTACATGCAGGTTCCTGCAATCATCAAATTTACTTACATAAAATATCACTGTAGAGATCAAAGTTGATGATCAGAAGTAAATGAAGTATTTGTTTAAAGTGCTGGTACAAACACAAAATGATACAATTGAGCATGAAACAACAACATCCATTTTGCCTCTAGATATTGCACAAAGATTGATAGTAAAAATAATAAATAAAAAACTATCTGAATATCCAACTTTGCAACTATTTCGTGAATTTCAAATGTCGTCTTTTAAAAATATTTATAAAAAAAGTTCTATTTTAAATACATAAAGACATAGGAAGGTCGCACCATGCCTTTGTATGTGTGGCGAGTGATGGACAAAATAATTGTGTACCCTGTTAACACATACAAGTTTTGCACAGCACTACTACACATACAATGGGGTGGTGTGGTTCAATAAACTCGAAACAGATTTGAGACTGGCAAATGAATTCAAAAGAAAAATAGAATAAACTTACTAAATTTGACTGAATTTTAAATTATATTAACTTTTTTTTTATAGATATTAATTATTTAACTATATAATATAATAATTTATGTGTCTTTTGTTTTTAAATGTCTCCTTTACACACGAGTGCTTGCACTCTGGTAAATGGAAATATGTTTTTACTTACTGTGTATCTTTTTCTATATTTCTTGGTTGTTTTTTTTTATATATGTATTATAAATTTAATTAAATAAAAAAATATGATATAGTATCTTCAAAATTTGTTGAAGATACATGAAGACAATTTTAACATTAATAAGCTTTTTAATAGTCAAATTTTTTTTAGTGGCATTTTATGGTAAAAGACCATTCCAAGGGTGATTTTGCTTATTTATTGGCTCTGCGAAATAATGACGTCTTAAGAAATATATTGAAGGTACCAAAACTCTGGTCTCCACCCACTTCAGAAGGCAATTTATTCCAACTAATACAATGTCTGTTTACAATGAAACCACAATCAAAATAAGCTGCTTTATTGGCTCTATCCAATTTCTTCAAAGAATTGGTATTTTGTGATCCTGACAATCTCAATGTCCTCTGACACAGACTGCGGAGCCAAGTCATGCAGAGCTTTGAAAACCATCAAGCACACTTTGTAATCTATTCGCTCTGGACACCTCAATCAGTGCAGCTCGTTTAGGAGAGGCATTATGTGGCATCTTTTATCAGCCCCAAAGAATACAAGTACAAAGGTCTTCTAGGTTTTGTACCCTGTTTTTCTATATTTTGTAAAAATAACACCATTCATCACAAGGAGTGAGTGATGTGTAATAATTGATATAAGAATTGGGAAGACTTACACATTCAGGAGAATCTTTAGAGTTGCATAGTTTGACAGTGCACTGGTAGTATACGCTAGCCGTGTAGGGGAACTTGTGAGCCTGGAACGTGACTGCAGCATGAGACCCATCAGAGGAATAGTCAAACATTCCCATTATCTCATTGTCCAGGGGGCATCTGGTAACAATTAAAACATTTCATTTAGTCTCATCTCTTTATCCAACGGCAGACAAATGGTTTAGTGAAAAAGAAAATACCAAGAACATGTACCATCCCTAATTGGTGTAATAATACAAGATGAAATGACAAAATCTCCTCTTGAGTCTAAACCGTCTTAATTCGTTCTTTCTGTGTCTAAACCATCTTTATTAGTTTTTTCTGTGTCTAAACCATCTTAATTAGTTTTTTTCTGTGTCTAAACCTTAATTAGTTTTTTCTGTGTCTAAACCATCTTAATTCATTTTTTCTGTGTCTAAACCATCTTAATTAGTTTTTTTCTGTGTCTAAACCTTCATAATTAGTTTTTTTCTGTGTCTAAACCTTCTTAATTAGTACGCGGCAATTCGATGTCTCAGCATACCATGAAAACCGTGACATTGTCCCTCCGCAAACATAGCTGAGGCGCTGCTATGACGCCTATAGCCAAATATTATTCTATAGGCGTCATTGTACTGCACCCGAAGTCGTTCCATAGTAGATCTTCTATATGCTGCCCAGATTTCGCAGGTATACATACTTGTACAAAAAGCGTTAAACAAGTTTCTTTTTACCTCGACAGAGCACTTATAAAATCTTAATTCAGTCTTTCTGTGTCTAAACATCTTAATTCAGTCTTTCTGTGTCTAAATCATCTTAATTAGTTTTGTTTGTATCTAAACCATCTTAATTAGTTTTATCTGTGTCTAAACCATCTTAATTCATTCTTTTTGTGTCTAAATCATCATAATTGGTTTTTTCTGTATCTAAATCATCATAATTAGTTTTTTCTGGTTGGTTGGAAGAAATTACCTAATGGCATTAAGCCCGCCAGTGTACAGTATATTTGTGTATATTATGTACAGAAAGATGAATAAATAAATAAATAAACCATCTTAATTAACTTGAATTATTTGAATCGTACACTTTAGACATCTTCATCAATAGTTTTATCCTGTCATTTTATTTTAGTACACATTTCACATTCATGTTTTGTATAGTTAGGTCTACAGTTACATTGTGTAAAGCTAGTTTATTTACTTTGTTTTTTTTTGTACCATTTTTTTTTTTAAATCCTTCTAGCGGTTTTTTCACGTCAGCTTGATATGTAACTCACTGTGAATGATTGGCTCTTAGAGGTCTTCCCATAGTCCGATCTTTCGAATGAATCTTAAGATCTTCAGTGGGCTGGCTTCTCTGATTTGTATTTCATCAGCGATATGAGAGCTAAATATTCTGGCTATTGTTTGCATCAGTGGTCCACAGTCCTTGAGCAGGTGTAGCGGAGTTTCATGTTCTGCATAGGCGTCTGCTAAGTTCATTGTGCATAGGTGTTTATTTAATCTACAATGTCCAGTCAGTGTGTCCTGACGAGAATTCTTATATTTTCTCTGTTAAGAGTAAGAATTTTGCACCTTTACGGCATATCCTACAATGGGGGGGTAAGAGCGACATGTGAGGCCAGGGTGTGCATAACTATATAAAAAAGAAACATGACATATGCGTGTATGTCCTCACACTAGTTTCGTCTCATCTAAAACATCTTTGCTGATCAATTTGAGATGTTTTTATTGCCTGTTGTATTTTTGATTAACCAGTTCTTATGGAACACAAAAAGGATGATCCCAGCAAAATTTATTTATTAAGATACTATTCATAAGAAACAATATACTGACACAGCGTGTCTTACTATTCATATGTGATCTCTTTCTAGCTGCTCCCGGTCAAAAGAATCTCCTTTCCTAGAAAAGAAATGAATAGTTAAGAAAATATAAAATGATATACTTACCCATCGTCACTGAGTAAGTTCTGTTGAGCCCATCCGAGTCCATCTCTCACTGTGCAGTCTGTCACCCTCATACCGTGCTTTCCCAACTCCTTGTCCACAGAGATGACCAGCGTTAGGGGATCACCAATCTTTACATTGGTGGCAATCTAAAAATATCAATGTGAAATACAGAGAACTTTTGCAAGTAACTTTGCAAGTAATGAAATGATAAAATTTTATCATTATATTCTTAATCGAGTATTCTATTATTGGCAGGTTAAAGTTAGTGTAGGTACTTAAAATGTTAGAAAATAAGTCAATATAATTTCAAAAGTAAATAATATTATGTATTTTTACCTCCTTTTTAACTGGATCTCCTTTATATATCTTCATGGAGTAAGATGGACGGTTGTCTGATGGATGGGTAGACAAGCTGAAATTATATATCATATTGTAAAATTTGATTTTGTTACATTGTGAGTTTCCATTTTTCATATCAATTTTATCTATAGGTACAACACAAAAGCTGTGTAGTTTGCCCATAAATATTGTTTAGTGTACCACACATTGCATAAAATTAGGAGTAAATGATTGTTTTTAGTGTACCACACATTGCATAAAATTAGGAGTGAATTATTGTGTTTAGTGTACCACACATTGCATAAAATTATGAGTAAATGATTGTGTTTAGTGTACCACACATTGCATAAAATTAGGAGTAAATGATTGTGTTTAGTGTACCACACATTGCATAAAATTAGGAGTAAATGATTGTGTTTAGTGTACCACACATTGCATAAAATTAGGAGTAAATGATTGTGTTTAGTGTACCACACATTGCATAAAATTAGGAGTAAATGATTGTGTTTAGTGTACCACATATTGCATAAAATTAGGAGTAAATGATTGTGTTTAGTATACCACACATTGCATAAAATTAGGAGTAAATGATTGTGTTTAGTGTACCACACATTGCATAAAAGTAAGAGTAAATGATTGTGGTCGTTTTTTGTTAAATCACATTTTTTTTATTCTTTCAAGTGAAATGAAGTATTATGTAACTAACAAACTCTTCATCACTTTCTTAATTTCCCTGACAAATTCTTCGTCTCTTACTCAATTTCCCTGACAAATTCTTCATCACTTATAAAACTATGACAAACTCTTCGTCATTAACTCAATTTCCCTGACAAACTCTCCATCACTTATTAAACTATGACAAACACTTCGTCACTTACTCAATTTCCCTGAAAAACACTTCACCACTTACTCAACTCTCCTGACAAACTTTTTGTCACTTATTCAATTTCCCTGACAAACTATTCATTACTTACTCTACTCTTCTGACAAACTCTTTGTTACTTACTCAATTTCCCTGACAAACTCTTCGTCACTTACTCAATTTTCCTGACAAACTCTTCATCACTCACTCAATTTCCCTGACAAACTCTCCATCACTTATTAAACTATGACAAACTCTTCGTCACTTACTCAATTTTCCTGACAAACTCTTCATCACTTACTAACTCTCCTGACAAACTCTTTGTCACTTACTCAATTTCCCTGACAATATCTCAATCACTTACTCAATTTCCTTGACAACACTTACTCAACTCGTCAGACAAACTCTTTGTTACTTATTCAATTTCTCTGACAACACTTACTCAACTCCTCTGATAAACTATTCATCATTTACTCAATTTCTCTGACAAACTCTTTGTCACTTACTCAATTTACCTGACAAACTAATCATCACTTACTTAGTTTCCCTGAAAAACTCTACATCATTTATTCAACTCTGACAAACTCTTACAATTCCCTAACAAACTCTTAGTCACTTACTCAATTTCCCTTACAAACTCAATCACTTACTTAATTTCTCTAACAAACTCTTCATCATTTACTCGATTTCCCTGACAAACTTTCCATAACTTTCTCAATTTCCTCACAAACTCTCCATCACTTACTCAACTCCTCTGACAGACTCTATGTCATTTACTCATTTACCCTGAGAAACTATTCATCACTTACTCAATTTACCTGATAAACTCTTCATCACTTACTCAATTTTCCTAACAAAATCTTCGTAACTTACTCAATTTCCCTGGTCTCCTCCTTGATGTCTGTCAGTCTGGCTGCCTTGGGCTGCTTGTCTCCCAGTCTGGGTGGAGCGGAGGCCCCCGGGGGCTGACACGCCACCTGATGGGATCTTCCCAGACCTGTCACCAGACGAGGATGTGGTTGCACCATCAGCACGTTTCTATATTCCACACTGCCGTCATCCTAATGTAATAAAATAATACCAT
Source organism: Molanna angustata (assembly GCA_963576475.1). NCBI lineage: Eukaryota > Metazoa > Arthropoda > Insecta > Trichoptera > Molannidae > Molanna > Molanna angustata. Next base: position 51,774,687 of record OY754965.1, on the reverse strand, counting down.
GTACTGTACATAAATCAGACATTCATTAATTTAAAAAAAACGAAAAACACAAGTGTACCTTACAATATGTTAAAAAACTGTGTCTATACCGAGTATTGAACCCAGGACTTTTCGCTCAGGAGTCAACTGTGCCATGAAGGTCGACGTTTATCATTTTCCCCTCATACTTAGTTACAGTTGTCATCGCTTCACAAACAAAGTAAATATAATACTATTTATTTATGAGTTTACTGAGAGTTATCCTATTATTATATTTATGGGGATCAGTAAGAACACCATGCATTACTTTTACGATCTGTTTATTTATTAGTTTACTGAGAGTTATCCTATTATTATATCTATGTGGATCAGTAACAACAACATGCGTTACTTTTACGATCTGTTTATTTATTAGTTTACTGAGAGTTATCCTATTATTATATAATATTTATGTGGATCAGTAACAACAACATGCGTTACTTTTACGATCTATTTATTTATTAGTTTACTGAGAGTTATCCTATTATTATATCTATGTGGATCAGAACAACATGCGTTACTTTTACGATCTGTTTATTTATTAGTTTACTGAGAGTTATCCTATTATTATATAATATTTATGTGGATCAGTAAGAACACCATGTATTACTTTTACGATCTGTTTATTTATTATATTTATGTGGGCCACTAAATTAAACATGCATTAAACAAGAAGAACTACATAATAATATATAGTCTCCACCGCTCGTTTTTATAAATTTTACATCTGGCGAAACTGTAATTTTAAGTTGTTATTTTCATCTTTTCGTACGTAATTATTCTAATGTACATAAAAATTCGGCCTTCACATCTATAAATGTCAATATTATATGCGGATAAAAAAAAAATTAGCACGCGGATGGTATTTAGCGAATCTATTGTATTTCAGAATGTATATTTAATGAATGAATATTAATTATGTATTTATTATAATCGTAGAAGGTGATGAAGCAACTTGTAATAACAGCAGCGACATAAATAATTAAGTATCACACCTGAACAAACAATAAATAAATTCTCTTCGTTAAGCATCTAATATTGGATCATCTGCCATTTTTAAGAATCAATTTATATCGCCAACTTTTGTCTATGTGCACTTTCTAAAAATATTTAGCAGATCAAACCGTAAATAGTAAATTGTTTGAATGATCAAAACAAGTAAATAAAAAATTAAGACACCCTTTTCAAAGTTTGATAATTGTTTACAAGTACTGTCCCTCGCCGATCGCAATGATTTTTACATCAATAGATAGATAAACGCGTATATATTACGGGAAAATTAATTTTATCTGGCGGTCATGCTTTAAAAAATAATAAAAAAAATAAAAAAATACGATAAATGTATGAAGGAATCCATAGTAAAAATGGTTGGTTTCCTGACTACACAAGTTTCCGAAATTCACTACCAGACTTGAAAACTAGCGCAATACAATTATACTACAACATTATATGTAAATTATACTCATATTTTCATTTCTTGAATAATTTATGATTCATTTTGATAATTAATGTAACCTACAGATAACTACATACAGACCTGACCAACCTATTCTTACCAAAAGTTTGGTGTGAATAGATTGGTTAGGATAGTATGTAGTGATTATTGCGACTCGCGTGAGCGAGTTGCATCATATCACGGGCGCACGCAGAAAATTTTCTAGGGGGGGGGGGCAAAATATTTTTAGTTTTAATGCAGACGGCAGGAGCAATGGGGACCGAACGTAACATTATTTGACTATTTTCAATCAATCCAGGGGGCGGGGCGGGCGCCCATGCATCATATACTGTATTATAATATTTATACCACGGGTGTGAATGTGGCAAATTGCGATTGTATTATTGTTTAGAATTTGCATTCAAAACGCTAGTAGTTTGGATACAGAATTGCCACCTAGCGGTGAATTTCGGAGATTCAAATTGTGTCAGAAAACTAACAAATTGTAATGGATTTCTCCATAAATTTTTCTTATAATTTTTATTTTTTTTATAATTTTTTAAAGCCTTACCGCCCAAATTTTATTTTTCCCGCAATAAAAACGAGTTTATCTATCTATTTGTATAAAAAAAAATATTTCGATCGGCCAGGGAAAGTACTTTTAAACAATTACCTACCCAAAGTTTTCTGTACGTTGAAATAAGAGAAATCTACGCGTAAGTTTCCTTTGATAATAAAACACCAGCATACATAGAATATAAGATGTATGAAATGTTTAGTAGAAATGGCAATAAGCAAGGTAATAAAATCATCCGTAGCTACTACTAATGTCATTTCATTTGGAGGACTTTCGAGAGAAACTCATCGAGTTATGGCGTCACACAATATTTCTTATTACAGACCAAGTTCTCTTTTCTATGTTACAGACTCTTGTGTCATACAACACATCACATGACCAGAACCTTGCAAAGAAAAAGTGGAGCCCCGCCCAACAAAATTTGTTAATATTTAATATTGACTTTTATCAAATATCGTAAAATATTTCTCAAACAATTTTATGCAATACTCTTCCTGTCCAATGACTTTTTTATTATCCTTTTTGTGTTCCCTCTACAGCCCAAACTATAAGTCCGATCGAATTCATATTAATATCATATGTGTAGAGAGCATAGACCTAGAGCTGATTAGTTTTTCATAGATATCCGTTAATTACTTCTCTATGATTTCATCTGTCCAAATTTTCAAAATGCTCTCAAAGTCTTGAAAATCGAGGTATTTTTATTCTGTTTGAAATTTTTATACAATAAAAATACACTCATCTAAAATGCATTCAAGGATTGTCAAAATTTAAAGAAAAATCTATGATCTGCCATATAGGTACCTACGTAGATGTGAATTAAATTTCATATTTGTATGAAAAATGTATATAACAGAAGTGAAAAAACTTCTGTATGGGAAAATTGAGTGATCAACTTCTTATTGATATTATAATAATATTAATAAATAAATAAATCAGGATGATTTTTATAGTGCCGTTTTTGTGATAACCTCACCTCAAGGGCGCTTTGAATATATTGCAGGTTTTTGTTAGACTCGCGGAAGAAGTGAGTTTTTAGGTGTTTCCTGAATAGTGCTAAGTTGTCGATTTGCCTCAGTTCAGGTGGTAGTTTATTCTACGAGGCTGGTCCAGCCACAGCAAAAGCACGATCACCGAAGGATATAGTGTTGACTCTATTTATTTCAGTGTAACTTGCCAATCGTGGATGTGGTGGCTGACCGAAGTGTTTGTTGTCGCTCGTTTACGGTGAGAGGGATGCAGAAGTCTGAAAGATAAGTGGGAGCCATGCCATGGATTTCATATTTGTATGCCATTATATGTGTCTCATTAATATTGATACACTGTCTCATAAATGCTCATCTTGTTAGTAATGCAATTTTACTGAAAATTTCTCAACAGGTATCATGTAGAAAATACACACTATGAGTTTCGTGACAATGTTTTTGTGTGTATGGTGTATTGTGAAATCTTTTGTCCTCTGGGAATCTTATATTTATTTAAGAATCTAATACAAATGTACTTCATAAAAATGCATTTAGAGATTGTCAACCTATCAAGAAGAAAAAAAAGAACGCTTACTATGGTGTGGAGAGTTTAGTGTTGGCTACAACCCACTCGTTTAGAAGTAGTATTACAATTATATACAATATTAGAAACGTATTTAACTATCTGAAACAGTCGTTTTTAATTTCTATTTTTATTAATTTTAAAATACACCGCAAAATTGAAACAATATATCTTCAGGGGGTCAAGTCCGGCCAATCTGTGAAATCAAAACCCTCATGATCATAATTCATATGGAGTTCTATAATGTAGATATTATAGAACTCCATATGAATTATCATATGGAGTTCTATAATATCTACATTATAGAGGTAAGCATGAGGGTTTTGATTTCACAGTATAAGCGGACTTGTCCTCTGTAGCCTTACTCTTGAAACTCGAACCCGATCCCAATTTCAAATTTTCATCTAGAACTTACCTATCTGTCGCCTGCGTACATTTAAATGAACGACTATTACAATTAAAACATACCTACCATTCTCCGTTACAAAGGTAGGTTCTTAGCAAATCGGATCGTATTGGGATCGGGTTTGCAGTGGAGATTAAGGCCGCTGGTGAAGAGTAAAACCGTTTAAGAGGTCATATTTTATTTTATTAAAAAGGGGTACATCGACAGACATCCAGCTTACAATTTTCATAAAAAGAAAATAATATTGGTTATTACTATGAGTGCTATACGTCCAATTATGGATGGACACAAAATTACATGACCTCATAAACCTGAACATCACATTTTTATATCAAATATGTAAAACAGTGTGTATCTAAAAAAATGCCACAAGTATTTTCAACATATCTTTAGTGATTCAGCATGAATGCACCTGAAAAATATTACAATATCCTTTTTTCAGCATATTTTTTAAATTACTCCATTACTAGGTATAATATGTTGTTTTTAGAAATCTTTCATGTGCTCAAAGAGTGCATAAAATGAAAGTGAATGACCAAAAAGGTTTTTTCATTTCATGTCAGGTTTGTTCTTAAAAAGACATATAACGCTAAATCTAGTGACTGAAAACATGATATTATTATAACCGCCTAATGCACTATGAAGCTAACGCGTTAGTGTAACTATGGCGTGCGTTAAAAAAGGTTTATACGTCAGTTAAATTATCGGAAATCCAATATTTTTAATATTTTTTTAGGGGAATTGATGCTGAATTTAAAAATTTTGTGACAAACATTCACTAGAGAAATGTTTTAAACACTTTTGCTATTTTTTCTAGAAACACACTTGTTTAACATATTTGAGGAATTTTATTTGAAATTTGGGTGTTTAGGTTTACATGCCCCCTTAAAACGTAAAAAAATCAACAAATTTGGGATTTTCGATAATTTAAATCACATATTTATGAATAGTTTATTTTTACAAACCTATTTATTAATACTCTACGTCAAAGGACACAAGAAGCAAAACTTGGTGTGCCAAAATTGAATTCTATCAAAAGGTTAACACAACTCAAAGTCCGTGGTACCAAGTTACTTGATGTGGGTAGCACACAAAATGAAACCACTATATCTCAACGATATTTTTTTGAATTTATATTATTTTTGTTGTCTGCTGATCCGAATATGTGTATTTACATCTATAAAATGAGGTTCCAAATGTTTTTTTTTTATTTTGTTGATAGATATGTAATAACTTCATAAATGTACAGTTAGCTGCTTCAAAACAGATTTATTCTAGTGAAGCAGCTATCTTATACTTGTGGAATGTATAGTGTTATGATTCAATAAATAAATAAGATAAAATTAATAAATAAAGATATAAACATGGGGGTATAATAGATATAAACCTTTTTAACATACGAGATAGTTACCCTAAATGACACGTAACTTCATAGTGTATTAGGCGGTTTTAATATATCATTATTTCAGTCAGTAGATTTAGCGTTAGCACTTTGAACAGCAATATCTATAAACGTCAATGTGTCCATCCTTCAAAATGAAACGACAAACAACAGACTTGGCGCCCGAGGCCAATATCCTCTTCTCCCACATGAGTTAGCGGCTCTGACTATTCAACGCAAGACAAAATAAAGACGCAGATAATGTATTGGCATAACTTTGAGAGGTTGTTATGATGTGGTCTGCGTGGGATATGTCCTTTTGAAGTAACTAACTAGTCACTACCACTATGTAACGTCATCAGAGAAGACTATAGGTAGATACATACATATATACCTACTTTATAATATGTAATATCATGTATAGGTAGTTGAAGGTCAAATCGGCCGCCTACATACTTCTCTTGTTCCGAATCCATATCCTTATAATATTGTCATAACAAAATGCCAAAGACAATTATTTGAGCGAAAATGTCACTTATATACAAATAAATTAAGTCTCCATAGTATTTGATGTAAAAGTTGATATGATATTTTGTTTTTCTTGAGTAATATATATTTCTTTTTTTAAAGAATGCAATAATATCTATTATTTATTTGTATTTTCCTCATTCAGAACATATATATGTTTCGGAAGAAATATATAAAATAAACAAAAAATTAATTGGTTGCCTTAAAACAGGATTTTTTCCTAGTTAGGCAGACAAAGATAAATAGTGGAACACAACCTATGTATATACCTACCACAAAAATGGATGAATTCATATATTACATACTTATTATTTTTTTTTATAAATTCAAGATATTTCAATATTGTTCCAATGTAATATGTTTATTAAAAGGAAATATTATTATTATTATTAATAGCGACGAAGTTTGAATATTATAGCAACGAAGAGGCACCTACAGGGCATACAAACCAGAGGCATATCTTATTTATTTTTAGATGGCGTTACAAAAATAAAATTCTTCTTCACTTCATAGATGGTGATGGTGTTTTAGCTTAATCTCAAACGAAAAGATTTTCACGAATAACTAACATAATATAGAAAATTTCATAAATTGGATTGATAGGGAACTCAATAAGGCATAATCGGTGAACGTTGCGCAATCGCATAAAGTGGTCACGTAAACCAGCCGATGGTAGGTCGTAAGCCCTGTAGGTGCCTTGATTTCCCGGTTCCCCTATAATATTCCAACTACGTCTCTATTAAGATTTAAAAAATCGTAAAAAAATACGGAAATTTAATATTATTGTAAAATGTAATAAAAATAAATTCAAATTAACAATTAGAACGATTAGAACGCGTTTTACTAAATTTCGTTGTCATCATCCTAATTCCGCGATCGAACGAATCAATTTGCCTAGGAATTTAGGAGGTAGGGGTATAATAAAAATAACATCGTTACATAATAATCAAATCGAATCGCTAAAATCTTTCTTTCACAAAAAATCTGAGAGTTCTTTAATGCATAAAGTTATCTGTGAGGCGGACAAAAATTTAACAACATTAAATTTAAATTACGAGAATGCCAATAACAATATTATAAATATAAATGACGACCTTCTAAATTCGTGGCTAAATAAAATAATTCATTCTGTACATCCAAAATTTCTCAACCAATCTTATGTTGACAAAATTTGGTCAAACAAATGGTTGAGTATTGGTGATTTGGACGCGGATTTAGAAGGTTTTATAATAGCGATTCAGGATAGAGTAATAAAAACTAAAAATTATCAAAAATATATAATAAAAGACATAAATGTAGTAGATGATAGTTGTAGGAAATGTTTGGCTTTTCCGGAAACAATCGAGCATATAATATCGGGCTGTTCTTTTCTCGCGCAATCAGAATATACATTTAGACATAACCAAGTAGCAAAAATAATACACCAAAATTTAGCTATTAAATATAAATTAATTGACGCGATAAACATAAAACCATATTATGAATATGATCCGATTTCATTTTTAGATAATAATAATATTTCGCTTTATTATGATAAAACAATATTAACTGACCGGTCAATTCAACATAACAGACCCGATTTGATAATACACGATAAAATTAAAAAAATAACATATATTTGCGACGTGGCTATTCCAAATTCTAGTAATATTATAAAAACTTTTGATGAAAAAATTAGAAAATACACCTCTTTAGGTAACGAGATTAAAAGACTTTGGCATTCTCGTAAAATAATAATATTACCGTTCATTATTTCAGCCACTGGCATTATTCCAAAATCGTTAATCCGTAATTTAGAAATTATAGATTTATCTAAAAACTTAATAATAAAAATGCAAAAAACGGTAATAATGAATACATGTAGAATTGTTAAAGATTTTTTAAACGTTAATATTCGGGAATCAGTAGGGTTGTTAGGTAGTATAGAGACCTCCTCAGAGCCTAATCCTTTGATATGTTAAGTATCTGGATGGGTGAACTATTCCCAATGAAAGCTTGATGATGCGTTTGTTGCATTTTATTTTGCTATTTTTAATAAATTACAATTTACGCATTGATCTGCTATTTCTTTTGAGGAAGTGTATAATGGTAATAATAATAATTGAGTGTTATTATTTGTAGTGCTTAATTGTTATTAATATCATTAGTAAATCGGCCAGCGCCGTATAAAAAAAACTTTTACAGAGAATGAAGAAAATCTGCAATAAAATTGTTCAATACTTTTGATTGTTTCATTGAAATCTAATGGCGTTGAAAGACGCAATTTTGAACAATTTTATGAAATCAAAGTATTTTAACTCTACTTTTACTGATTTTTTTTTTAAACAACCCAGCCTAAGTGAACTATTTGACTAGAAAACAAAATTAAAAAAAATATCCCAAGAAAATATTTAAAGAATTTCGCAGCTCAAAAAATATACATTTATATTTCTATCTCCGAATCTTGGCCTCCTACAACTATCTCCTTCAACTTATCGTGTCCTTTGTCGATAACAATGTCTTCCAACTAGCAACGTACCTAATATCCTTGATAGTAGTTCCTTGCGTCGTCCGACGAGCAGCCTATAACACGCTCTATAACGTTTCCAACGAAGTGTAGTAGATGACTGCGAAATATCTTCAATTTCCACCAGAAGAACAGAAGAAGCAGCGTAGCACCCCCTCCCAAGTTAATAGTTACAGTTTTGTGCGGTTATTCTTTCTTTTTTATATCAATAAATAAATATAAACATTTTTAATTTGTTGTCTTGACATGTAATTATTATATTTTGTTCTTTTCATAGGTCGGTCAGTCAGTGTAGTATATTGTCAGTAAGAGAAGACATGTCTTACCAGAGTATAGGGCATTGTGTTACACGCTCTCAGCGGGAGTCTGTAGACGATGGGAGCTGAGGCATGTCTGTATGGTGTGAGGCAGCCACCGGCTCTGCCCAGCCCTCGAGGGTAGATCAGTCCGCTGAAGCTGCCCGCCTCCCTGAAATTTCGTTCAAACATTGTTTTACTATTATTTCAAATATATATGCATGAAATAGTTTGTACTATATTCTTTCATACAACATTTGTTCAGATGAAAGCAAAGTACATTTTCTGATACAATTTTTTTTCTGAGGAAAGCAATGTACCTTTTCTGACACATATTTTGTTCGGAGGAAAACAATGTACCTATCTGTTCTCATACAAACTTTGTTCAGAGGAAAAAAGAGTATCTGTTCTCGTACAAACTTTGTTCAGGGAAAAGCAAAGTAACTGTTCTCGTACAACTTTGTTCAGGGAAAAGCAAAGTAACTGTTCTCGTAAAACTTTGTTCAGAGGAAAGAAAAGTATCTGTTCTCGTAAAAACTTTGTTCAAAGGAAAGCAAAGTACCTTTTCTGACACATATTTTGTTCGGAGGAAAACAATGTATCTGTTCTCATACAAACTTTGTTCAGAGGAAAAAAGAGTATCTGTTCTCGTACAAACTTTGTTCAGGGAAAAGCAAAGTAACTGTTCTCGTACAACTTTGTTCAGGGAAAAGCAAAGTAACTGTTCTCGTAAAACTTTGTTCAGAGGAAAGAAAAGTATCTGTTCTCGTAAAAACTTTGTTCAAAGGAAAGCAAAGTACCTTTTCTGACACATATTTTGTTCGGAGGAAAACAATGTATCTGTTCTCATACAAACTTTGTTTAGGGAAAAGCAAAGTATCTGTTCTCGTACAAACTTTGTTCAGGGAAAAGCAAACTATCTTTTCTAATACAGACTATGTTTAGAGAAAAGCAAAATTATATTTCTCATACAAACGTATTCATTAGGTACATATTTTCTTCCGATATATACCTATAGTGGATCAAGTGACCTTCTTGTTAAAAATCATTGCAACATCTTTAATACAACCGACCGACCACATATGGCTCATATTGATTAGAACAATATTGTCGATAACCTCTCACCAAGCTAAATATAAAACGAGTGAGTTGTGGTCAACACTAAACTCTTCACTGCATGAGTTAATTGTGTCAATAGTAGGTATGGAGTAGGGGGTCTATTATGAACGAATTGTGATATGACTTGTCACTGAAAAAATGTGAAATCCTATACCTATTCCAGTATATTTAACTTCAAGTTCAGGTTGTACAAAGGACAGTATTTTCTTCAAACATTGAAAATACCTGAATGCCAATATTATAATTGTAAACATTTTTTAAACAAAAAATTTAATATTCAGTTTTCCATAATAATAATAATGAACACTTCCTTGCACCCTGCGCAAGTGGCGAGTTTATTGCCATATGTCAATTTCTTCAAGCCCATAGAAGCAATATTTGCGTGAGAAATAAATTTTTCCTCTGTTGGGAATCGAACCCAGGGCGCCTGCACAGAAACCGAACGGCTTACCAACTGTGCCACGACGGTCGGCATGTAAGAATTTAGTTTTGACAAAAACTTACCTGGAATAGATATCGTTGTCTAGGAATGATACTCCTGTAGTTTTAGGGTTGATGGTGATTATCATATCGTCATTGGTACATTCCACAGAGAGAGAGTGGTCTTGCCATCCCAAAGACTCAAACCTCTCGTCGTTTGGTGTATCTGAAACAACAAAACAAAATTACTAACCATCATCATACATCACTGGCGCTAAAACCCTCGGTTTGTACTGGCTTCTACAAGAAGAGGCCAGTACACACCGAGCCATTCCACCATTCCGCTCTGTCGACGGCTTTTTTCCTCCAGTTATTCACCCTTAGATGCTTATGTCCATCTCCGCACAGTCCATACATCAACATTTGGCTCTTGCTAGGCTTCTTCTTCGTATCGGACATGATTTGAGTATTCTTTAAGGTGGCTGTTGCGTATCCATTCTCTCGACAACTAGACTATAGAATACACCACAGCTCACATTACCAATACCGGATGAGCTGCCATTACACGCGAAGATTTTCAAAATTAAAAAAAAAAATAGTGTTGAAAATCATACAACTACGTAAATAATAGTGTTGAAAATCATACAACTACGTAAATAATAGTGTTGAAAATCATACATCTACGTAAATAATAGTGTTGAAAATCATACAATTACGAAAATAATATGTTGACAAATATTATTTATTTGAAAAATGTGATCAATTTTGATACATAAACTTATTCCTAACCTCAAATGACAAAGGTGTTGATTGCATTTATCTTGCAGCCAATTTCAATTCAATTTATAAAGCAATTCGCTCACGCGAGTAACTATTATTATTAGATACTAACTGTACCTAAATTCTTTTGTTTATTTCGCCCTATTCAACTTTTTTATTTTTTTTATCAATGACACATAATTTCTTAGTTAAAAAGAAAATATGTGTACGGTTAAGCCAGCTGAAATAAAAATGATGTTCTGTAAAAATATTTCATTTTTACTGTTTCTTATATAAACCTTTTTTCTACGTCATTCATGTTGTAAGAAACAGAGAAATGAAGGGATTACGACTTATTACTGGCTGGGTATACCCCGGTTGCTTGTAAAATATGAATTTGGCAAAGTTTATTATCAAAGGCAATAATATTATCAAAGGCAAATTTTAATGATTCGGAATCATTCTAAGTTCTCATTCACGCTTGTATTTAATTTTTTTATTTCACCTTCATCTTTTTCTTAGCCTTGTCTTACTTTAGGTAGGGTTGACCCTCCGAATCCTTCGACGCTATGATAATCTGTCCTGTATTATCGAGGCTGGTATTTGGGCTTTATCCATGAGCTTACTCATACTACCCCACCACGTGGATTTTCCTTTCTTATTTTTAGGATGTGCTAGAGCAGTTAGCACCATATGATCATTTTGCCTTCTCATTACCTACATGTTTAGTAAAGAAACCTCAAAAACTTTTATTTCACAATGGCGCTGAATGGAAAATAAATATTTTTTAGGTTTATTTAGTAAACCTGAAACATCATGCAAGCAAATGTCAAGATATATTTTTCCAGATATTTTAGTCTTCTTTAATTTAATAATGAATATATTGTTCTACGCCTTGTAGTTAATTAAAAATATCAGATAAACGTTGGAAATCGGGGTACGCCATTATTTTTCTGCTAGAATTAATACAGAACATTATAAAAATTTAAAGGAATATTTTTCTTCAATAATACTCAAACTAAAGTTATTTTTGTCAAAACGATTCGATTAGTAATAATGATGGAATAACAAATTGAAAAATAGGTACGCTGGCAATATTTCACCAATTTAAAAAAAAACTTTCTAAAGTTATAAGTAAATACCTAAACTACGCCATCCAGAGTTTGTAAGTACAAATTTCCGTATAGTGTTTAAAAACCGTGTAATAAGTACCAACCTATATTTATTTCACACGATCTTTAACTCAACTGACCAAGAAGATTCAAGATCTAATAATAAGTAAGTAGATACCAGTTGTCTATGGTTATCTCATCTTTCCGACCATTTTATGTCTGCAATATTATCTTACAATAAATAATATACCTATGTAGTTACTTAGATGACGTATCTATGGGTGAAGTATGGAAAATCTATGGAATTAAAGCGGAGAGATTTCGCTTTCTGATGAATGCTAATATTGAAGTAATGTCCATTTCACGCCCACTTGGACAGACGCGAATACGCCTTCTACATCTTCAGTCCACGATAGAGGCCCGGTATATGGTGATGGTCTACTGTTAACAACAGCCAAGAGTTATTTACTGAGAGGAGTTGCAAAAGTTATTATTTGGTATTTTAAGTCATCACTCATCACAAATGGTTTGATCTGCATTCATTTTTAAGTTCTCTGTCTTTTGTGGTAAAATGTAATTGTTAAATCTTGCTCCTTGAGCATAATGTGACATAACCATAAATTATTATTCTTAACTGTTTCCATGCTTCGTATCTAAACTAATATAATATGTATAGTATAGTAATTGGAAGAGATTTCTGAATGGAAATATGCCTGCCAGTATATAATTATGTACTAAATATAAAACAAGTACTTAAATTAATAGTCAACATTTGATTGTAAGCAATAAAAATTGTCATATGATTGTAAGCAATGAAAATTGACAAGAAATGAACATCTATTTGAAAGAATAAAATATACAAATTGTACGTCTACTTGAACAAATTAAATGCATTATACATCTACTTAAAAGAATAAAAATGTACCAATACATCTATTTGAAGATAGAAACAATGTAATTAATTGAATAGAAGATATTCTTAGTGCTTAATTTTGATTAATATTTTTTTAATCTTACTATTTAATATGATATATTTATTAACAGATTTTTAATTATCTCAATAGAGACGATGTTGGAATATTTACTGTAGGAGAACCGGGAAATCAAGGCACCTACAGGGCTTACGACCTGTCATCGGCTGGTTTACGTGATCACTTTATGCGCTTGCGCAACGTTCGCCAATTATGCCTTTTAATGAGATCCCTATCAATTCAATTTTGAAAGTTATATATATTGTAATACTGAAATTCTTTTCGCTTGAAAATAAGGAATTTTTACTACAGCCATCTATGGGTGAAATTATGAACAACAATCTTATTATTTTTATTTATTTTGTTGGAACGCCATCTATTGAGAGAATTGTTTTTTTTGTAAATAATGAAAGCTACAATTCTTATATCTGAGGTGACAATGCATTTTTCGCATAGAAGTCACCTGACAAAAATGACCTTATAAGTCTGGCGCAATTCAGTCTAGTATGGAATTGTCATTAATTTTTGTATAAATTAAAATAATTAATTAATTCTACAAAAAAGGTTTTTAATTTTTGGTATCGTTTTAATTAATTAAATTAAATACAAAAACAAATTTGTGTACCCATAACACAAAAAATATAACTTTTATTCAATTGAATAAAATTCCCCTACATTTAGGTATACGTATTATCCAAAGTATCCAGGTTTCTCAGGACTATACTTTGTACTAAAGTTGTGTACACAAAGTTTCATTTTATTTTGTTCAATTAATTAATTTTAATATAGTCTGAATATAATCTTAATCCATTTCATGGGTAGTCCTACTGGTTAAATGAATCACTCAGATCGGCCCAGCATTATTTCGGATACGAATATTAAATTAAAATTGCTTAAAGCGGATATATCTGGCAAGTACCAGTAACGTTGTTGCATTTTGTCATGGGAAGCGGAAGAAACATTTTTAAATGTGAAAAATGTTTTTTAAACACGTACACATTACATATATCGTTATCATATCCACCATCACACCAAAGACAACTAACTCAACGGATGCCAAATGTCAAACATCAAACGACATTTTCCGACAAGACGTGCTGCAAGTTTTATTTGTATGGTGATGAACATTTTACTATAATATATTTCTTTTTCATGTGCCGTATCAGGTTTCTACGACGTTGGCAGTTGGCAACCACTCGAGCAACGGCCTGCCGTTCTGCGTCATCCGGAATAACTCTTCCACATTCCTCACTCCAGAAATCAAGATCCTCGTGATTACCCATACCAACTTTAATAGCTACCTTCATAGATTCAGCCTTGTAAACTCGTCCTCATGTTAGTTATGCCATCACCCTGACCAAACTTCAGAGCACATCCTCTGGGAATGCTCTCACCCTAATGTGTCCTACAACAGAACGGAGCTCCTCGCTGCGGTCCGTGGGCCTCTTCAAGGTCCAATTGGGCATGTGGATTTAGTGGTCTCTAAGAAGAACTTTACAGCCTTCAAATTGTTTTGCCATGGCTATAGTGCTCTTCTATCTGCTGATTAAAAACAAAAATCCACTCGCGACAATCCATGTCTGTGAATATATCTTCACCGACGTTGATTGTTAATGCTCCTCTAGACAACGTGTCTAGAGGAGCTTCTAGAGCTACTCTTCGTGCCATGCATTCTTTGTCATTCTTACTAGCGTTCTGCGAAGGGGTCGTTTTCAGTCCCCATATGCGGAGCGGGTGGAAGTGGGCGTAGCGATTAACCATACCGTAAAATATCTGGGAGTCACCCTCGACAGAACACTCTCTTTCAAAGAACACCTCAGTAAACTAGCATCAAAAATAAAAACAAGGAACAATATCATACAGAAACTCTGCGGCACCACATGGGGATCCACGGCGGAAACATTACGCATATCGGCATTGAGCCTTGTTTATTCGGCAGCTGAATATGCATCTTCCGTATGGTTAAACAGCGCCCACACTAGACAGGTAGATACTCAACTAAACTACACAATGCGAATAATTACGGGAACCATAAGATCTACGCCTACGCATTGGCTGCCTATCTTAAGCCACATTCCACCACCTGATCTCCGAAGATTGAACGCACTAATCAGAGAATATACCAAATTTGTCCAAAATCCCACAATGCCAGCCAACACAGACCTTAACCACCTCCTGCAGAGTAACAGGCTCAAATCTCGAAATCCTCCACTTCGAACAGCTTCCAACCTTTCCGTGCATAATATTAAATATAACATCTTGGAGGCATGGATCACTGAGTGGCAAAGTAACACTGGTGACCCATCTTTGATCCCCCTGCCCTGCATCACGGAGACGCCGCCCGGCTTCGATCAACCAAGAAGGGTCTGGTCGGCTCTAAACAGAATCCGAACTGGTCACGGCAGATG
Organism: Molanna angustata; assembly: GCA_963576475.1. Classification (NCBI taxonomy): domain Eukaryota; kingdom Metazoa; phylum Arthropoda; class Insecta; order Trichoptera; family Molannidae; genus Molanna; species Molanna angustata. Next base: position 51,759,203 of record OY754965.1, on the reverse strand, counting down.
CGCTGATTTTGCCTACAAATGTGGATGGCAAGAGTCTCCTGGATGCGACTGTGGAGCTGACAGGCAGACAATTGAACACATAGTCAATGAATGTGCTCTCAGATCATACTGTGGTAACGCATCGGATTTCTTCACCCTTAGCGACGGAGCGATCGAATACGTCAGGAACCTGGACTTAAACATCTGACAAGCAGGAATCTTGACCCTGCGCTCAACTTTAACATAATAATATCTATATATATTACTATAATCATAATATTCTAATTTGTGATGTACTGTGCTGCCATACGATAAATAATAAATACCGTAACATCTCAAGATATTATGGAACTCCATGTAATAATTATATCCATGATATGGGTAATCGTGAGGGTTTTGATTTCCTCGGATGACCAGGCTTGCCCCCCTGATCATTCTCGGATGTGATGCAGACAAGACGTCTGAATTCTCTTAGGTCCTCCCCGTCCATCAATCTTGCCCATCAGCGACAATTTGAGGAGCTCATATTTTAGCCCACGCATGATATGAACCAGATAGGTAGAGACTTTGCGGACATTTTGACTATCTTTGGTAATTGAAAATATTGAAATGAATAAGTTCTTTCTCCTTAACAGAATTTTCCTAATCAATCTCAGTGAACATATTATATAAGTTGATTAATAATTATTTCAATTTGATAGTAAAATTTTCACAAGAAATAAAGAAGTGTTTATAATAATAATAAAAAAATACATTCATTTAAATAGACTTCATGGCTAAGTTTGTTAAATATCTGATTCCCGAGTCTATGGTTCCGAGTTCAATTCCTAGTGGAGACTTTCAAAAGTATTTTCAGACTGGATCTGTCAGATGATAAGTAGTATAAGTCTCCAGAATGTGGCAACTTGTTATTGGGTAAGTGTTAAATTAATTATGGTACCTGTTAGTTGTCCAAGAAGCTATTCAAAATAAAATAAAGTCTTTTTGATTTGATTTTGATGGAAAATGATATAAATGTCATGGACTGCTGTGAGAACCAATGTGTCCACATTAGATAAATTATTTGTCATCAATCTACTAAGCTCATCCTTCAATAGTGTAGTCTCCACCCTTTAGTGATGAGAAAGGCTTGCAGTCATGTGTCGCAGCAAGACCAAGACGAGGCTTTGTTAGACCGAGAGTCTGGAAAACTAAAACCTTCTTAATCAATGCAAGAGTTTTGCAATCCGTCAATTACATAACTACATATTATTGACAGAATATTTTAAATTTGTTGTTTGTTTGTGATATTTAATTATGTTTACAGAATTTTATCGGAAAAAAATTTTTTTAAAGAAAAGTTGGCCTTAGACTTGTAAGTCCTGCAAGACAATATTATACAAGACCATGACTACATTATTAAATATAAGACCAAGGCTGGGGGTTCAAGTTCAAGACCAAGACTACATTTGTGTATACAAGACCATGACTACATTTGTAAATATAAGACCAAGACTAAGGCTGGGGGTTCAAGTTCAAGACCTAGACCACATTTGTATATACAAGACTATGACTACTTTTGTAAATATAAGACTAAGACTTAGGCTGGGGGTTCAAGACCAAGACCACATTTGTATATACAAGACCAAAACTACATTTGAAATATAAGACTAAGGCTGGGGGTTCAAGTTCAAGACCAAGACCACATTTGTATATAGGTACAAGTGGGTACAAGACAAAAACTACATTAGTAAATATAAGACCAAGACAAAGGCACTGGGGTTTCAAGATTTCAAGTTCAATTACATTTGTTCAGGACCAAGACCACAGTTTTAAATACAAGACCAAGACCGGGGTGCAAGACCATTACCAAGACCACCTCGGTCTTGATCTTGGTCTTGCATTTGCTCATCACTACCATTCTCAGTCAAGATGACTCTCTCTGTTCATTGTAATAGAATTATGTAGTAAAAACAGTGTAGGTACAATTTGTAGCAATTAAGTAATCAACTATATAGGTATAATTTATTATATTTTTACACAGTTTCATAATTTCAAACATGAAAATTGCGTTCAATTGAAAAAAATGTGTGTAATCTGATAAAACAATGCGTGTGTATATAAAATAAATTGTTTATTATAGATTTGAGAAATAATTGTCTATGGCTATCATGACCTATGTAAGTATGGTGGAATGTCACAATAAAAAATGAAACAAAACAATCACCGTGTCACAATCCTCAGTAGAGAGGTACATATGTTACTAAAATATCCCACGATATAGTTTCTTTCACTCGGCTATTACCAATGGCGCAACACCCCTGAGAGTATTAATAACTATTAACAACAGTTCAGCTGTCACAAACCAGTAATCCGTGAAGCCATATTCCGCTTTGCTTCTGATCAATGCAAAGTGGCTTTATACTTTACATAATAAATCAATAGATGGCGTAAGTTTTCATTATTTTCAAAAATATTGGTATTACATATGTATGCAACGATGAATTAAATATATTCAATAATATGAACAAATTGGTTATTTATATCAGAGATTTTCGAAATTTGAATCCATTTGTTAGCAACGTTTGCCTATATTTTTATATTAGTGTTGAGTACTGTTTCAATTTTCATTCCGAAAATACTCAAATACGTTATACGTGTTTATGTCATGTCTATAGATTCAATAATCTACTATATAAACACTAATAAACACTAGTTGCCTGTGATTAACGCCAAAATGATTAAGGGTGGTATTACGGGAGTGTTTTATGAAAAATGCAAGAAAAAGTTAAGGTTCTGTCTGTACTGCGAAAAGACTGCTAATGGGACCATAACCTTTTTAAATATTTTTACACACACTTAATGAAAAGGTTATTGACTACTGAAGTATATAGTTACGCAAACAATTTTGCATGTTGTATTGTTTTTAGACGAATATTGGCGACACTATTTTTCTCTCTCTCCCAAAGATGGCCGTCATCATCTGCCACATAATAATATAATATATAGTGCTTTCACTTTTCTAATGGAGATTTTACGTTTATTTGTGCAACACATATTTTAATTATCATAATATTTGCATAAGGAGAGATTGCAAAGATGATAATGCCATTCAAATGCCATGAAAATTGACCCCGCACAAAACCAGTATTGGATATATGCAACAATCTTCAAAAATAACATTTATATTTCTGCAATATATAACATTTAAAAAACATTTTTCTATATGATTAATTAGCATATAGAGGTAAAAGCATTAACAGAAAAATCTTACGTAAGGAAGTTTTATGTTTCACTTTTATTAGTGAAGGATTGCACCCCCAGTATTTCTCTTGGTCTTGCATACTCGGTCTTGATTGATTTTGGTCTTTGGGGCTTGTTAAACCTTTGTATGACCTTAGGCATACGGGATGTACCTATACACAAATATTCTCACGTATTACACTTTCCAATGTATGAATTATTTGCTTAAAACCGATTTAACAAGATAAGTATTTAACAAAACCGTTTTTTAATTTCAAAGATTCATATTAATATCAAAATGTGTAAAGTGCATAGACCTAGAGCTGAGCTTTCCATAGACTATAATTTCTTCTCTATATAATATGTAAAGGTCATAAACTTATAGCTGATTAGTTTTTCATAGATATCTGTTAATTTCTTCTCTATGATTTCATCTGTCCATATTTTTAAAATGCTTTCAAGGTCTTGTAAATCGAGATATTTTTATTCTGTTTAAAATTTTGATACAATAAAAATACACTCATCAAAAATGCATTCCAGGATTGTCAAAATTTAAAGAATAAAAATCTATGATCTGCAATATTGATGTGAAATAATTTTTTTATTTGTATGAAAAATGTATATAACAGAAGTAAAATAGCTTCTGTATGGGAAAATTAAGTGATCAACTTCATATTGATAATGTACGTGTCTCTATAGACAAATGTATTTTTTTTTCAATGCAATTTTAGCAAAAATTTCTTAACAGGTATTATGTAGAAAGTGCATTCTATGAGTTGCGTGACAATGTTTTTGTGTATATGGTGTAAACTTTTGTCCTCTGGGAATTTTATATTTGTTTAAGAATCTAATAGAAATCTACTTCATAAAAACGCATTTAGAGATCGTCAACCTTTCAGAGATCGTCAACCTTTCAGAGATCGTCAACCTTTCAAGAAGAAAAAAATGAACACTTACTATGGTGTAGAGAGTTAAGTGTTGGCTACAACCCACTAGTTTTATAAGGGCCTAGTCTGAACCTATGTGGAACTTTTATTTTTATTTATTTATATCCATAATAAAATATAACTTAAATGAAATATTAATTGAAAAGACCAAGTGTATTTGTGAGGATGACGATGCTTTTGAATGTATAAGAGGATGTTGTGGGGATATGTGTAAAACTAGAATCAGTTTATTTGATTTAAAAAAAAACCCTAAGACGGAGTTCTACAATATCAATACAGTCAACATTGACTAAATATAAACATCCAAAGGGATATCTAGTGGTTTGTGCATCAGATGCATTAAAAGAGTGATGGAATGGCAGAAGAAGCGTTGGACGACTTCAAATAAGGTGCTCTGAAGATATAAGACGAGTGGCTTGAGGTAATTGGATGTGGTCTACACAAGATAGCTGTGGCGGTCTCAGGAGGAGATCTATGTATGTCCATTATTGGACATAAGGGAGCTGACGAAAAAGGAGAAGAAACATCCCCTATAAATGTTTATTATGAAATTGACTATATGAAAAATCAAATAGAGCAGACAATAATTACATAATATATGTAGGTATTATGTCTCTTACTTTCATTCATTGAATCAATCTATAGTTAATAATCTAGCAACAATATTTATCTCCAGTCATTTCTTTGTTGCTGTAGGTACCTAAAGTTAATTGCTATTACAGTTTCAATTCACAAATAGATATACTTAGATACTGAACACTTTTGCCTTTCATAAAAATATTGCAAAGTAACGCAAGATTACGTCACGTCATTAGACAAGCATTGTATAAAGTGAATGTGATTAGTAAATGTATAAACGTTATTTATTTGACTTTGACAAATATATAATTTAATACCCGTATTCCGAGTCACATATGAGTATTGAGGAAGCCCTGTACCTTCAAAATACCTTGAAGTTATGTCTGACCCCACGGAACATTATATTATATGCCCGTTACATTTTAAAACTTGATATAGGATGGAATATTTTATTGGCTAGGTTAAGTATTAAATATTTGAATCTTTCGATACTTTATTGGTTAGATTACCCAATCAGAATACAATTCGAATCCTATATTTTTTAAACATACTCTACAGAAAGAATCAAAGTATTTCTCGCTTGTTCTTTAATAGGAAATAGATTTTTTTGTCAACGCTCTCCTTTTGTTTTATTATACACATGTACGAAGTAGCAGAATGCGCATGTCCAGAACATAAAGGAATACATTTTGTTGGAATTCTTGAGGGTTCCTCAAGGTATGCGACATTGTATTCACTCTGAATGGGGACACGGAAGGAGCCTCCACGTAGATTGAGTTTCGGTTAATTTCGGAAAAGCAATCGGGCGTCCCTGGAAACGGCAGAATGCCGGCCAATCCTTCCACCACCGGAGCACCAACCAATATGATGGTGTTCCGGACACGGAAAGTAAGTAACTCTGAATAACGAAATCACATTCAAGGTACCTTGAAGGCCGAAGGCTTCCTTAAGATTTGTCTATGAATACGGGTATTAGACACGACGAGCAAGTTAATGTTTAACTTTCCAAATATAAATATAGTGAAAAATACATTTTGAAATAAATGATCTTACCATGACTGGCTCTTAGTTGTGCAGAGAGGACACAGGGAATGATAAGGAAGAGCAAAGTGGGAAGACTAAAGAATCCTCTTCTTCTAGGAGACATGGCACTGAATCTGAAACAAAATAAACCATTTTTAAATTATTTGAAATTAACAAGTTTCACATATCATTCACATTATTATAACCAGTAGCATCATGTGAAATATAATAATGTTTTTTTACTACGCAAGATTTTTTTCACATAATGTGGCGGACTTATTGCCACCACACTAGTAAATACATCAGTAGCAGTTGACCACACTAGTAAATACATCAGTAGCAGTCAACAACACTAGTAAATACATCAGTAGCAGTTAACAACACTAGTAAATACATCAGTAGCAGTTGACCACACTAGTAAATACATCAGTAGCAGTCAACAACACTAGTAAATACATCAGTAGCAGTTAACAACACTAGTAAATACATCAGTAGCATTTTTTTTTTTTTTTAACTTTTCTACGGACAATTCTTGGTAGAACTCCATTTCAAATAATAAATAAATTTGGAATGGTAAAATAAAACCAAAGTTTTCAGTTCTACTAATTTAATGACACTGACTAGTTTCGGTCATCCAGTGACCGACACTTTGAAAATGGTCACTGGATGACCGAAACTAGTCAGTGTCATTAAATTAGTAGAACTGAAAACTTTGGTTTTATTTTACCATTCCAAATTTATTTATTACATCAGTAGCAGTCAACAACACTAGTAAATACATCAGTAGCAGTCAACCACACTAGTAAATATATCAGTAGCAGTCAACCACACTAGTAAATACAACAATAGCAGTCAACCACACTAGTAAATATATCAGTAGCAGTCAACCACACTAGTAAATACATCAATAGCAGTCAACCACACTAGTAAATATATCAGTAGCAGTCAACCACATTAGTAAATACATCAGTAGCAGTCAACCACACTAGTAAATACATCAGTAACAATTAAAAAAACGAATAAACATTACAATGAAGAAAAGTAATTTATAATATACTAGTTGCATGTAACACATGAGATCCAACTGTCGATAGCGATAGTATGTTTAGTTGAAGAATAAGAATCAAATTATAAACCCATAAATCCAAATTATTGAAAATTTTAACACATATTGGAATGTATGTCAAGATAGGACAGTATGGAGGTCAGTCCTCTTTTCCTACCCGGAATATGAAAACAGCATGATGGTTCTGTATGTATGTCTGGAGATTAAGTACCTACCAAACTATTAAGTCTTCTTACATATTGTGTATAGACGACAGCCATACAAATTGTATGAAGCAATGTCGTCACTAAATTCAATTTTTATAAAAATTGTTAAAAAAAATTGAGATGTGCTAATACAATGTTAATATGTTTAATAGAAAATTAAATTATCTAGTTGGGGTGTTTCGGCTTTTTTCTATATTTATGAAAAAATTGGAAATATAGGCAGTTAAACTCATAAATTTATCATAAATAAAATATTTTTCTTAATAAAAAAGGTTTGAGAAACCCTGGAATTTTTTTGAAAAAACACTTTGAGATTTTGTATTTGTCTATGTTTAAACCAATTTTCAGCGTTCTAGCTTTTATGGTTTCTGAGATATATGGATAAATAAACCAAAATTTCAAAAGTTGATAACCCCTGACTGAAAAAAAAATTCACAATTCTAAGTAAAAAAATGTTGTAGGCCTATAACTGTTTATATATTCTGAAAATTTGGGCTCTGTAAATTGAGCGGATCAAAAGTTATAAGAGGGGGGGCACACAGACACACACACCCACACACACAGACACACACACACACACAAAACTCACATAAAATGTTCTACTCCGAATTGTGAGTAAATCCATGTACAGGAACATATATGCTGCGAGGCCTCTAGTTCAAGTCCACTACGCCATACAAAATTTTCCTTCGTACACGCATCTTGGCTTAATAATGTCGATTCATTCAGAGAATTGAATTCTCATGAACGAATCGACAGTTGGAAAAAAATTCGATATATTTTTTTAAATTATACTTATGGAGAGAATCAAATTATTCATGTCTTGCTCTATCGTATTCAACTCAACATCTGATTGACGATAATTAGTATTAATTAGTATTTGTGTGGTAAATTAAATTATAACTGCAACGTCCGACTAGATATTAAAATAGTTTGCAGTTTGGACATGTGAAAGTCGCCTCCATAGATATTTGCTTTTGAGGGAGAAGACAGCTGAATTAAAAGGAGAAAGGAAAATTAAGTTATGTCGAGGGAGAATTTGAACACGATGTTATTGGATTGCAAGTCCAGCACGTTAACTTTTCGTCCATAAATGTACCTATCGTATATTAAATAGGTATCCATTGTAGGCATTTGTTAGCTGGTGTATTGCGAGCCTGGGAATAGCAGATACATATAATATTATATGTATGTGCATAGTGTATGGATGGGAGTTGCAACATATTTATGGTTTCAGCAATAGACACAGTGCAATGTATGATAATAAAGGCAACTTCAGTTTTATGATGTGATATGTGGTAAATTTTGCCAAAAACATTTTATTCAAGTATCTATTTTAATTTATCTAACACCAACTGGTTTTATCCAGTGCTGCACAGATATATCAGCTGTGATGGCATTTAGCTGCAAACTCCAGGGAAACCTTGAAGTGTGCAGCTGAGCACTAGCCTTTTAACTATCATATGTAGTTCAGAGATTTTTTTTATACAATAATATTGTAATTTAACAAAAATATTGGCCATGCATTATGTAGATGTTCTTTGAGCGAAACGCGTCAGTGGACAATACTTTTAAATTAGCAAAAAAAGTTAAACATTTGTGTTGTTACTTATTTTTAAGTAATTTTATGTAATTAACAATATTGGCTTCAAATAAACGTTTTTATTAAAGGTTAAAAATATGTTTATGTAATGATAAACTATATACAATATAAGATAAATATAAATTATTAAAAGATTCAACGACAAAAAATTCACGTTGAAATTTGGAGCACATAACATAATTCACAGTGTTCCATGTTGAAACCAGAACGCAGTAGTGGGTATCAATTTTAGGGCCATAACAAGGTATTCCTTGGTTGGTAGATGCGCAAATTAATCCCCATTGTCAAGATGTTTTCCGATATCTACAAACGCGTTGACAAACATTTTTTCGATATTTTCGCCGTAACCATATTGAATCTCGTATAAATAATGTCGTAATGGTAAATCGTTTGGCTTCTGTGCGGGCGTCCTGAGTTCGATTCCCAGCAGAGGAGAAATTTATTTAATTTCATTTTTCTCTCGCAAATATTACTTCTTTGGGCTGGAAACACTGGTTAGTTTGAAGAAATTGCCATTTGGCAATAGACTCGCCACTTGCGCAGGGTGCAAGAAAGTATTTATTATTTATTTATTTATTTATATCATTCATACATTCTATTACGGAATGTCCATCAATGTAGGGTTACCAGCGACAGGTGACATATGCATGTTTCCCCGCAAGTCTCGTCTCACCTAAAAAGGTACTACATTCAAAATGTGTGATGAATCTTGTTGCTGAACCAAGGTATGTGAGATGTTGTTGTTGCCTGTTGTATTTTTGATTACCCGCTGGTCTTATGGGACACCCGAAAACGACGAAGAGTGGAAGCCGTTGCCTCACAACAAACAATAATTATAATTGAAAACATCATCCAACAAGTATGTGATGTGAACCATAAGTGAACTGGACATATGACGAAATATATATGTATGCATGTTGAAATTATCTGAACCAGAAGGTCAGTCGCGTGCTTTGATCAGCAGAGTGAAACAATCAAAAGACAGTTGTGGGTACAGTAGAGTCGGTTTGACTCATTAATCAAAGGTCAGGCTAATATCGTTATTTGCTCATGGCCCAAGAAAAGGTCAACGGATATTTTGTGACTTAACATGATGAATGGTTGACACGACTATTGCGATAGCTTTCTTTGACAAAAGATATATCCCACGATAATTAAATTTACTCATCTGTCTACTTGTATATTAAAAATACTTGGAGTCTTTTAATACATATATTCAGTTACTATGTAATAAGTTTATTTATAAATGCAAAAAATATCTTTATAAAATATCGTATTTTTAACTTTGTGGTACATTTTAACAAAAATTAACTAAATTTCTAACTTTGTTTACACCACGTGAGAATTGAATTAGCGACCGGTTTCGGAACTAACCGTTCCCTCCTCAGGCAGAATTTCAACTGAAGTTGAACAATTGAAATTCTGCCTGAGGAGGGAACGGTTAGTTCCGAAACCGGTCGCTAATTCAATTCTCACGTGGTGTAAACAAAGTTAAAATTTTAGTTAATTTTTGCAAAAATATCTATTTGAAAATACTTGAATTTTTGTTCCTATCCTTATCCTATAAACATTTTTTAAATAATGATTTTTGTAATACCCACAAACAGGCATTGCCTGGTGAGTTTTCTCTTTAATTTATTTACTTGATTATTTAAAAGTTTTTATTTTAGGTTTTATGATATATAGGTACAAACTTCTGTTTTTTTTTGTTTGTTATTTTTATTTTTTTAACATTTTTTTATATTGCGATGTTTTCATTTGATAATTGTGAGAAATATTGTATTATTTTATTTTTTTATTTATTTTATCCTTTTATTTTCCAATCATTGCTATGAACTGTTGATATATTCAATCTTTTTTTCATTTTTTTCATTTTCTTCTGTAATCTTTATTATAAATATATTTTTATTTTTGTCATGTCATAACCTTATTTCCATAGTACACATTGTACTGTATATCATCATCATCATCGACTCTCGTTGGTTGGAAGAAATTACTGTTTAACAGTTAACCCGCCAGTGTACAAATTATGCGTACAAGAAGATAAATAAATAAATATATTATAAATGGTTTATTGTAACAAAGCTTCATATTCGATCTGTCAAAACATTCAAATTGCGCAAAGTTCAGGATAATATTTATTTTATAGAAACACACTGTTTAATATATTCGAGAAATTTTATATGAAATTGTTGTGTTAGGTTTATTTATTTATTATTTTAATTTATGTAGCTTCATAAATTTACTTAATTACTTGACGTGTCCGGATATAAATATTAGGCTTTCCCACTCCAAACTGTTGCAGCAGCCATATGCCACAATCGAGACTTCGTTGTTACATCCTTGTACTACCTTTCGGCAGACAAGAAGATGCTTATCATCTTGGACCTCCCCATAATAATTACTTACTTATCGTGTCCGGACATACATATTAGGCCTTCCCACTTCAAAACGTTGCAGCAGCCATATGCCACAACCGAGTCTTCCTCGTTACATCCCTGTACCATATTTCGACAATCAAGAAGATGCTTATCATCTTGGACCTCCATTCAGTCCCAAGATTCATCTTCTTCTCGTCCTATATACCCTACCTGTACAAGTTCTTTTTACACCTTGTGACTATTTAGTGTCTTTCATGTGCGGTAGGGTAGATGGTGTCCCGGTACCGAAGTCTCCGACGGCTTATTTGGCCTACAGTTTACTGATCAATACAGTGGTCTTGCCTTAAAAAAATGTGTATTCTACAATCTATATTGTAGAATGTTTTTTCCGGCAGAGTGACCTTTGTGAATCCGCTGTAGGATCTTCGATCTTCCCATGACCGCCCTGTATGGAGGCGGACCATTCGGTGAGTGATTGAGTGTAACCGCCATCCTCAGGCGTGAGGCCAAGGAGAAAGAAGAAGAGTTATTTTAAATAATAAAAAAAAACAATTCTTACTCCATGCTATATTTTGATATATGCATGTATGTAGTATATTAAATGAGTGAAATATATTAGCAAATACATAACATAATAACTAATGTACAGTATGGTTAATTGTTGCAAAACAATTCCCCTTTCGATTGTTACGTCAATTATGTCACCCATATATAAGCAATCAGGTTAATTTTATGTAAAAAGTAACACATGGCGTCATGGTAGACAGACAACTAAAGATACACCTATACATGTAGGTAGTCACTATATTACATATACACAAGATAATAACTTAACTTATTGGTAGCATATTATTACATATAACTGAAGTATTATTCCGTGAAGAAAACATAATCAAGTAACTTGCTGTTTAGTGCCAGTATCAACATAATATGACCAATGAAAATTTGTTTATTATAAATATTACTTCAATGGCAATAATGTGTGCTGTTGTAAATTATATATATATATATATATATATATATATATATATATATATATATATATATATATATATATATATATATATATATATATATATATATATATATATATATATATATATATATATATATATATATATATATATATATATATATATATATATATATATATATATATATATATATATATATATATATATATATATATATATATATATATATATATATATATATATATATATATATATATATATATATATATATATATATATATATATAAATTTTTCTACGTCATATTTCAATTTGATAGTAAATGATATCAACGCGTGGTAAATTTGATGTTGTCATAAAAAAATTTCAACGCACGGTAAACTTAAAATTCTTAGTAAAAACTATCAACACTTTGTTAGTAAAAAATATCAACACATGGTAATTAATATTAATGTCAGTAAGAATAAAAATTATCAATGTATGGAAAGAAATTGACAAAAATATCAACGCGTGGAAAATTTGTACGAAAAAACATCAACGCATGGTAACACGATAAACCTTTTTTTTTTTACTTCCAATGAATTTGAAACAGTTATTTTGATACTTTAGTGTTAACGTTTACAATGAATCAATTGTATTTTTTTATTGAATATACGTATATATTCAGGAGGAAATATTTTGATTTTTAACAATCGGTGAACCAATTATAAAAAACCAAAATCTTCAAATATTTCATGTTATTGTAAAATAAAACTTGCGATTGCACTAGGAATTGGTCGCGATATTTGAGATTCATGTATCAGATGATTGATTTACTTGTACAAGGTGAACCTGGACATATGGGAATGTTAGATGCTGATCAGGACACGGCATGCGAGTGTGGGGAGACGCAGAACAATTCACACCTGCTGAATTGCCCGCATATGGAAGGAGGGCGTTCTGAGGAAGATATACAGCGAGAAAATAATGTACTAATGGCTGTAAATTACTGGAAGGACACTGTATAATATGCAGATGATCTTGGACACGGAAATTAAGTAATTTACTGGTCAACCATGCACCTCAGATTGAAGATTTCATCTCGTTTTACAAGCAGTTCGTGTACCGTGATATTATTGCGACGTAATAAATTCGTTTCAATTGGATTTATTTCATCATAATCCCGTTTATCTCAACTCTAAATAATCTTCATCTTCAGTCTTATCCGTCAAACATCACGATTTATGATTCAAATTTATTTGAAAATACAAAACTTAATATTGACTCGAGATAACACATCTACGTATATTGAAAACTGGTTTTCTTACAAATCATTCCATCGAACAAGATATTTATTGCATTCACAGTCGATTGTATGACAGTAAAAGGTTGATTCAATAACTGCAAAAACTCTGTCATTCTTAACAACAAATGATTTTTTATAGCATAAACAATGAAAAATGTCGACCGCCGTAGCATAGTCGAAAAGAGTCTTGGTGTATAATATTTGAGCGTTTCGATCCCTAGCAAAGGAATAATTTATTAAAAAAATGCAATTTAACAATTGTTGTTTCTCTGGACTGGAAAAACTGGTTAGTTGGAATTAATTGAAATGAAAATAAAATCGCCACATGCGCAGTGTGCAAAAAGATGTTTGCTATTTTATTGAAAAAAAAAATACTGATTTTAAAACCACTATGCCGTTTGATAAATCAAGAAAAAGAATTCTATTTAAAGAAATCTTGGTTGTGGCATTTATGTAGGTATAGTTTAATTTAAACGATTGAAAAGTTTTAAATATTTATGATCATTGGAAAATGATTTTGCGGTGGTAATATATGTAGGTAATTAAAAACATTTGACTCATTTATAAGTAGGAATTAAATAAAAAAACATGTATCCCATATTATAATTTTAAAACTGTAAATTAAGGAATGTAATATGTAGGTACTTGACCTTTTTGTATGGGAAACTCACTGATAGTCTGTCGGCTAGTGAGATCACAATTATTATGATGTAAAACTTTTATGAGAATAAAATAAAATAAAAAAAAAAAACATGAATGTGAACAAATAAACAAACAAACAAAAAAAAATATAAAATGGAGTGTGATTCTTATTACTGGAGTGTGTGAGATGTTTATAATTCACAGCAAAATACAACAAAAGAAAAATAGGTATTGATTGCCAATATTAAATAAATTATTTTCAAAGTTTGAAAGTGATCCAACTGTTTAGATTTGTATGAAAGTTGGGTTGACTCAACATGCATATAAAAAAATACATTTTGAACAGAACAGCTTGCAGGGCGGATATGTGTTTTTGTACGGTCTTCCTCTATAATCTTCTTTAATAGTTTACTTTGTCGCTTCTTATTATGTTGTTAAAATTATTTTAAAATTTCTTTGAAAGTCTATAATTGCATTTTTTCTGCTTCCTTTATTATTTACTTGCTGTCGGTTTATAAATATAAATTGATATTTTCCGTTCTAGTAATAATTTATTTCATAAACTTGCTTTTTTTAATTGGACCGGATATCAGAATATAAATCTTTTTTTATAAGTAGTTTTTTTTAAATACATATAAGGATATTTTAAGTTGATTATGACACAATACACAAAACACAAGGAAAACATAAAAAAAATAAAATATTTATAAATTTGAAAAAAAATATGAAAAATAAGCACATAATACGTCTCACAAGATATTTTATGTGTCAATATTTTTTATTATGTTGATTAATTGCAAATATCTTAAATATACGTAATTGCAATCAATTTCGTGTTACATATAAAGCAAACGAAATAATACTATAACGCGTATGAGACGATGCATAGGTACACGTAAATTAAGCAAAAACTGTAAGTATATCAAAATAAAATAGTATGTATAGGGTATGGTAGGGTATGGTAGGGTATGGTAGGGTATGGTAGGGTATGGTAGGGTATGGTAGGGTATGGTAGGGTATGGTAGGGTATGGTAGGGTATGGTAGGGTATGGTAGGGTATGGTAGGGTATGGTAGGGTATGGTAGGGTATGGTAGGTTATGGTAGGGTATGGTAGGGTATGGTAGGGTATGGTAGGGTATGGTAGGGTATGGTAGGGTATGGTAGGGTATGGTAGGGTATGGTAGGGTATGGTAGGGTATGGTAATCTAAGTAAGTTGTAATGTAATTGTTTCTTCTCAGGCTAATAACAAAAACTATGTCATATATTAATTCAATACGTCGTCTCACAGATCCAGACTGAAAATACAATTAAATCCACCGATATTCAATCTACAATTGATCCACCGGGAATCGAACAATGAACCAACCAGAAAGGCCGACAGGAAGGAGTTCTTTGTATATACATATAAATAATAAATTTATATCTTCGTGTGATGTAGCTACTAGGTACTTTGTGGCACATTTTAAAATTATAAATAAATAAAAATACATACAGTAAATTTGTATAAACCATAAATTTCGAGTATTTACGGTCGAACGTATCATTTTGTCCCGAGGAAGATGCGGTTAGCTTCGAAAACCTTTAACCGTAAATACTCAAAATTCGTGGTTTATAAAAAGTAACTATATGTATTTTTATTTATAATAATAAATTTATAGCTATTAATTTTCGTCATGGAAAGGGATGGTCTTCACATAAGTTCACATATAATCAACCGAACAAAAAACACAAATTTACGCCCTGCGCATCCCACATGATTTCTCGTGTTGTTTTAAGAAAATTTAAAATTTAATTTTTGTATATCTACATATTAGAAAACAAACGTTCAAAATAAATCCGAATATGGTAGTGTTCGTTTCATTGTAGACACACTGACACATCATATGGAAGTCGTCAAAATCATGATATTTATTTCAAGATTAATTTTGTATTTTATTGTCTGTACGGCAGAGTGATGAGTGATGATTCATTATCACTGCCCTCAGTCGTGAAGGTAGACTGAACATCATATTATGTTGTCGTGCAATGTTCAAGGTCATGTCTGTTATTTTATTTTATAATATGGTATTATCCTTAAGTTAGTACGGTTCGTCTGCTGCATCTACATGAGAAGATATACACGGAGTGTAATTATAATATACTGTTTAAATGCATTCATGCAATCATGTACGCAAAAAATCTTTAGGCTTATATATTCTTAAGTTAATATCAAAATATATCAAAAGAGAGTTTTATAAAAACAGAAATCTAATGATCCGGACTGAAAAAAATTCAGATGTTTCCGAATTATCAAACGTACTGATAATATACAAAAAGACAGATATCTACAGTAATAGACGTCAGTCTCTTATGAGATTGTGGGTTGGGGTGGTTTCAGCAGCGCAAAAATAACTACTCTATACTCTATCTATAGTATAATTATTATAATAATTACTCCACCAAGCCAACTGTTTTCGGAATTCAAGGTACTGGATTTTAGACAACTCTATATTAGAACAATAATCATACAACTACATAAAAATCCAGCAATATATAAACAACAATATGCCCTGACATTCAATACACTACATAAATAGACATTTGCTGCACACGACACATACACAAATATGCCCTGACATTCAATACACTACATAAATAGACATTTGCTGCACACGACACATACACAAATATGCCCTGACATTCAATACACTACATAAATAGACATTTGCTGCACACGACACATACACAAATATGCCCTGACATTCAATACACTACATAAATAGACGTTTCCTGCACACGACACATACAATACACTACATAAATAGACATTTGCTGCACACGACACATACACAAATATGCCCTGACATTCAATACACTACATAAATAGACGTTTGCTGCACACGACACATACAATACACTACATAAATAGACATTTGCTGCACACGACACATACACAAATATGCCCTGACATTCAATACACTACATAAATAGACGTTTGCTGCACACGACACATACAATACACTACATAAATAGACATTTGCTGCACACGACACATACACAAATATGCCCTGACATTCAATACACTACATAAATAGACGTTTGCTGCACACGACACATACAATACACTACATAAATAGACATTTGCTGCACACGACACATACACAAACTAGTTTTGCTCAGAGACACATTATTGGCACCTAAAATTTATAAGAGAGTATATTATATATTTTAAATTTGGAAATCTGGTTACTGATTGGTTGATTTAGAGAGGGAGAGAGGAGTCTGAGAGAGAATCGACGTTTATTCAAAGATAATATTTCCACTCAGAAAGACATCTTTTCCTACGCCCCCATATATCTTTATCACACATATCTCCACATTGCCCACTTACACATGCAACATACCCTCACTTGATTTTTTTATATGTTTAGTATTTTATACTTTTTATATTTTCCAACAGTAGATTCGTTCAAGAGAATTTCTTTCTCTGAATGAATCGACAGTATTAATCTTAATCCCGTGTGAGAGAATTGTGTGCAGTAGTAGAGTTTTTGCACGGTTTTTCCAACTTTCAAGTAAAAATAATAACAACTTAGAGGCTTCGCAGCATATATGTTCTACATGTATGGATTTATTCAGAATTCGGAGTAGAACATTTAGTGTGTCTGTGTGTGTCCGTCCCTCCCTTATAACTTTTGATCCACTCAATTTGCAGAGCTCAAAATTTCAGAATATATAGATAGTTATAGATCTACAAAACTTTTATAGTCATTATTTTGAATATTTGTTTCAGTCAGGGGTAATAAACTTTTGAATTTTTACTTTATTTTTCCATATATCTCAAAAACCATAAAAGCTAGAACTCTGAAAATTTGCACAAATATAGACAAATACAAAATCTCGTTTTTTTTAAATTCCAGAGTCTCACAAAAAAATTTTATTAAGAAATATTTCCAATACCTATATTTCCAATTTTTTTAAAATTATCGAAAAAACTGAAATACACTGTTTGGATAATTTAATTTTATATAGGTATAAAATATTAATTATTATAATCTCAAACATTTTTTAATAATTTTTATAAAAATTGAATTTCGCGACATCGTTTCATATCTACGGGGACTCAATAGTTTGATACCTACTTAATATCCAAACTTACATACATACATGCCATTATGCTGTTTTCATATGCTGACCACCATACTATCCTATCCTGACATACATACCTACATACATGTTTTATTAAGAAAACAAAATATTTATTAATTTGCGTTACGTATTTTTCAATTATATCTACATATTATTGCCATCGATAGTTGTATCTCATGTGTTACATGCAACTAGTTGTACCATGAAGTTTATTGAGAAGTTATGTAGCAAAAATGTATTGCGTAATTATTGTTAGTATTACCTCAGAACAAGTTTCGCCTAGTGAAATAATAAATTCCATTGTATTATTTAAGTTAAGTGATATTGTTTTAATTTGATGTATTATATATGTTTACAAGAGTCCTACATATATGTAAATTGAAATGTAAATATCACCTGTTGTATAACTTATATTAGGTACATAGTACCCGTTAAACTAAATACTATGTACCAGTATAATTTTTATGTCACTATCGTAATTATAGTCATACGAGCGTAATTGTTAAAGTCCTATTACATAAATGAGTAGATACATTTTATTTTAATTATCGAGTGATCGTCAAAAATAATTAGTTTAAGATGGTGTGAATAATTACGTGTCATGGTTGAAGTTTGAATTGTCATTCGGGGAGACCATTGTTGGGGGCCTGAGGCGGTCCAAGAAAACGACGTCTTGGGAACAGGGAAAAAGTCTTACTCAACACTCAACACCAGACGTATCTATCTACCAACATTATTAGCAAAGTTCAACGATCCTCCGTGAGTCACTACAACACTACTTCATACCTCTTCTCTTCAATCACTTCTTCGCCTCAACACAACAGTTCGCTGGTGTCGGCGGAGACGAGCCATAGACGTTCAACAATTAAAGATTCATTAAAATTTATCGATAGCTCATTCTAAATGTACTTTTTAGGTACGGAAATATCATTACGTTTACAAACGATTTATCTAAGAACCAGAAATTCGTTTAAATTAAATAAAAATTTATAACAATACTACTTTATAATTTCTAATTATTGACACCACGGCAGGACTGCTCATAACGCGATCTCAATATGTTTTTATCTTGTCTTCATATCAAAAATGTATATATCAGTGAATCTTCGTCTAAATTCAATAATTGTTTGGTTAAAAATAAAATAAAAACAATCGAATAAAAAAATATCAGGAGGTAATTTAATTCACTTTGAAAAAACATTTGTACTGAAACCACAGTCGTAATGAACAGTTTAATTTTTTTGTTTCTTTTCTAACGAAGAAATGGTTTTATGCGATCCGGATGATCTCAACCCAAGTAATTGAAATTACATTATTAACTGTTTTCGTAATTTTGAACGAGAAAGACATTAAAAAAATAAACATTATTTTTTTTTATTATTATTAATACCAAAAATAAAAAATTACAAAATAAGTACAAGTAAAAATACATCAGTAAAATTACACTTAAAATTATTTCAAATATATGGGTTGGTTTGTACCACCTCACTAGGCCAGGCCTGTTCCGAGGTGGTATATATCTAAATTTAGTTTGTCGATCAACAATTCTTGATAGGACTCCATTTTATGCATACATATCTATATTATAAATTTGAATGTTTGTATCTATGTATGTATCATGTATGTGTTGAATGCGCTCCTAAACCGTTCATCCGATGCGATGAAACTTTGGTGAGTTGTCGAGAGTATGCCCGGGATGGTTTCTGGATCAAAAAATTTTAACTTCTTCTTCTTCTTCATCGAGTTTTAGGTCATTTTACCTATGAAGGTGGACTATCCTGGGAACCGTTCATCCGATTGCAATTAAACTTTGGTGAATTGTCGATCGTATGCCCGGGATGATTTCTGAATTTAAAATATTTTCTTCTTCTTCTTCTTCATCGGGTATCAGGTCATTTTAACTATGAAGGTGGACTATCCTGAGAACCGTTCATCCGATTGCAATGAAACTTTGATGAATTGTCGAGTGTAAGACCGGGATGGTTTCTGGATTAAAAAAAATCTTCTTCTTCTTCTTCATCGGGTATCAGGTCATTTTACCGATGAAGGTGGACTATCCTGAGAACCGTTCATCCGATTGCAATGAAACTTTTGTGAATTGTCGAGCGTATGACCGGGATGGTTTCTGGATTAAAAATTTTTCTTCTTCTTCTTCTTCATCGGATATCAGGTCATTTTACCTATGAAGGTAAAATGACCTTATACTCTGGGAGAAGAAGCTCCAACTGTCCTTCCATCTCTTCGCAGGTCTTCCAGGACAGATTCTGGATTTAAACTTTTTTCTTCTTCTTCTTCTTTATCGTGTATTTGGTCATTTCATCTATGAAGGTGGAGTTTCCTGGGAGAATAAGATGCAACTGTCCTACCATCCCTTCACAGGTCTTCCAGAACGGTTTCTGGATTCAAACTTTTTTCTTCTTCTTCTTCTTCTTTATCGTGTATTTGTTCATTTTACCTATGAAGTTGGAGAATCCTGGAAAAAGAAGGTCCAACTGTCCTTTCATCTCTTCGTAGGTCTTCCCAGTATTGTGTCGGGAATTAAACTTTTTCTTCACCTACTTAAGGGACGAGAGGTAATGAAGGGAAGGGAGGTACCGGCAGGCCTGACGGGACGGCAGTAACTGAAGGGACGGGAGTAACTGAAGGGACGGGAGTAACTGAAGGGACGGGAGTAACTGAAGGGACGGGAGGTAATGAAGGGACGGGAGTAACTGAAGGGACGGGAGTAACTGACGGGACGGGAGTAACTGAAGGGACGGGAGTAACTGAAGGGACGGGAGTAACTGAAGGGACGGGAGGTAATGAAGGGACGGGAGTAACTGAAGGGACGGGAGTAACTGAAGGGACAGGAGTAACTGACGGGACGGGAGTAACTGAAGGGACGGGAGTAACTGAAGGGACGGGAGTAACTGAAGGGACGGGAGTAACTCAAGGGACGGGAGTAACTGAAGGGACGGGAGTAACTGAAGGGACGGGAGTAACTGAAGGGACGGGAGTAACTGAAGGGACGGGAGTAACTGAAGGGACGGGAGTAACTGAAGGGACGGGAGTAACTGAAGGGACGGGAGTAACTGAAGGGACGGGAGTAACTGAAGGGACGGGAGTAACTGAAGGGACGGGAGAAACTGAAGGGACGGGAGTAACTGAAGGGACGGGAGATACTGAAGGGACGGGAGTAACTGACGGGACGGGAGTAACTGAAGGGACGGGAGTAACTGAAGGGACGGGAGGTAATGAAGGGACGGGAGTAACTGAAGGGACGGGAGTAACTGAAGGGACGGGAGTAACTGACGGGACGGGAGTAACTGAAGGGACGGGAGTAACTGAAGGGACGGGAGTAACTGAAGGGACGGGAGGTAATGAAGGGACGGGAGTAACTGAAGGGACGGGAGTAACTGAAGGGACGGGAGTAACTGAAGGGACGGGAGTAACTGAAGGGACGGGAGTAACTGAAGGGACGGGAGTAACTGAAGGGACGGGAGTAACTGAAGGGACGGGAGTAACTGAAGGGACGGGAGTAACTGAAGGGACGGGAGTAACTGAAGGGACGGGAGGTAATGGAAGGACGGGAGGTAATGAAGGGACGGGAGGTAATGAAGGGACGGGAGGTAATGTAGGGACGGGAGGTAATGAAGGGACGGGAGTAACTGAAGGGACGGGAGTAACTGAAGGGACGGGAGTAACTGAAGGGACGGGAGTAACTGAAGGGACGGGAGTAACTGAAGGGACGGGAGTAACTGAAGGGACGGGAGTAACTGAAGGGACGGGAGTAACTGAAGGGACGGGAGATACTGAAGGGACGGGAGTAACTGAAGGGACGGGAGTAACTGAAGGGACGGGAGTAACTGAAGGGACGGGAGTAACTGAAGGGACGGGAGTAACTGAAGGGACGGGAGTAACTGAAGGGACGGGAGATACTGAAGGGACGGAAGGTACTGAAGGGACGGGAGTAACTGAAGGGACGGGAGTAACTGACGGGACGGGAGTAACTGAAGGGACGGGAGTAACTGAAGGGACGGGAGTAACTGAAGGGACGGGAGTAACTGAAGGGACGGGAGTAACTGAAGGGACGGGAGTAACTGAAGGGACGGGAGTAACTGAAGGGACGGGAGTAACTGAAGGGACGGGAGTAACTGAAGGGACGGGAGTAACTGAAGGGACGGGAGTAACTGAAGGGACGGGAGTAACTGAAGGGACGGGAGTAACTGAAGGGACGGGAGTAACTGAAGGGACGGGAGTAACTGAAGGGACGGGAGGTACTGAAGGGACGGGAGGTACTGAAGGGACGGGAGGTACTTAAGGGACGGGAAGCACTGAAGGGATGGGAGGTATTGAAGAGTCTGAAGCGACGGGTGGTTATGGAGGACGATTTTTCATTATACAGGCAATACGAAGTTTGCCGGGGGTTCACTAGTTATAAATATAAAAAAAAAATACTTGGTTTTCGTTCTATTAAATTTAATTAATTATCGACGCGTTTCGTGCAATCGATAATCAATTAAATTCAATAGAACGAAAACAAAGCATTTTTTATTTTATATTTATATGAAATAAAAAATGAACAAACATTAAACCTGTGTACTATGCCTTCCTTACCAGCTGACCACTCCCTCTTCAGGGCAGGCTTGTACTAATTAGTAATCATCATTAACGGAATGTCGCACATAATTTTAGAGAATATTAATAATTACTTATACAGGCGGAATCAAAACCATCCATGTTACCCATATCATAGATATAATTATTTATTTATTAAAAATCCTTTTTTACAAATGTAAAAATATCTATGTAGGTACAATATGATTTGATAAAGTAGTAAATAAAATGTTTAGTACTATAATTAAGTTAAATTTAAAGTTAATGTCATCAGTGTATATATTAATTTTAATTTGTGGATTAGGCTACCTACTAGGCTATGCCTGTCCCAGAGGTTTATTGGTATCAAAAGAGATTTAAAATTCTACGAACATTCGTTAAACTATATAATTATGGAGTTCTAGAATCAAAACGCTGTCTCAATCGCTAAAATAAAAGTCATATAAATAATTGACAGTGTATGGCCCGCCTTAGGAGAGTCCCGTGATGTGGGCTTTTATATTCTGGTAGAGTACTAACTGTGTTCAATATGATAGTCACTTCCGTACCGTGTATAATTTACTTGCAGTTGGTATCTACCACCAACTTCTTGTTCTGTCATTATATTGTGTGTGGTGAATGACCTTCTACTCTTCTACAGCCATATAATCTTTATTGTTATTTTAAACTACTCTTTCAAATTCAACATATTATAGATATTCTGATTCACCCACTCAAAAAGTTACTTAATTGATGACGGATGTATGTTCGCAAAATTATCTCAATTAATGACGGATGTGTGTTCGCAAAATTATCTCAATTAATGGCGGACGTGTACTATTCACATTATTATTCATATTATTAGTATTATTTGTATATTGTTCAGTTGTATTATCCAGTGGTCGATGCTTCCCCTCCACTCCACCCCCACTACCTTTCTCCCTTCCCACCCTGTTTTCAAAATTGTAAAAATGAAATAAAATATCTTGTAATACTTGCATGCTAGAATACTTTTGGCACTATATACTAATTGTATTTTTGTTTTTTTAGGGGTGTTTAGATGTATGTTCTTAAAATTACCCCAATTAATGATGGGTGTGTGTTCGCAAAATTATCTCAATGAATAAATCACTACCATGTGGGATAAATAGGGCATATAACGCTGTGACTGAAAACATGGGCGTCCTGGGTTCGATTCTCAGCAGAGGAGAAATTTATTTAAATTTATTTCTCACGCAAATATTACTTCTCTGGGTTGGAAAC
The DNA here is from genome assembly GCA_963576475.1 of Molanna angustata. Lineage (NCBI taxonomy): Eukaryota > Metazoa > Arthropoda > Insecta > Trichoptera > Molannidae > Molanna > Molanna angustata. The sequence goes on along the minus strand of OY754965.1, from coordinate 51,735,330 downwards.
ACTGGTTAGTTGGAAGAAATTGCCATACGGCAATAAACTCACCACTTGCGCAGGGTACAAGGAAGTGTTTATTATTATTATTATTATTATTATTTATGATATATTAAAACCGCCTAATGCATTATGAAGTTACGTGTTAGTAAGGATAACTATCGCGTGCGTTAAAAAGGGTCTATACGTGATTTTTTGCATTTTAAGATTAAACCTGATTTGTAATAAAAAAAAATATCACGAACATTCACTTTGATTTTATGCACCCTTTAAGCACATAACTTATTTATTTCTCTAATTTATGCTGAATTTTAAAATTTAGCGACAAATATTCACTAGAGAAATGTTGAAAAAAATATGTTTTTTTTAAACACACGGTTTAACATATTTGAGAAATTATATTTCAAATTGGGATGTATAGGTTTACTTGCCCCCTTAAATTAAGAAATCGAACACGAACCTTTGGATCAGGAGTCAGATATCAAACTAACTTAACCACGAAGACCGACTTTATGTAGCACATAAACAAGAATTTTGATTGTCTGGACAAAGAAAAAACTGGCAAAGTATAAAAACCTTCAAGTAAATGAAGAGTGAAATGTTGGATAAACTGGCTAGTTAAATCGCTACTTTGTAAAACGGATGTACAATAATTACAGGCCTTCGATACAAATTATTAAGTCGTGAATTAGAGCAATTTTTGTGTACGGTTTGACATTTTACCGTAGAAAGTTTATTAAGTGAAATGTCAAATCCCATGTACATATAAATAGAAGTTCAGTTACGCTAAATGTATGAAAGTTACATAATAGATGCATTTTGAGATTATTATTTAAAATTAAAAAAGGTGGACTCCTTTTAAAAAATAATTCGAATTTTATGCGGTGTTTGGTTATCACTGCCTACCCCTTGAGGAAGATAGAAGTGGAGAGTAAAAAATACATTTGTCTATAGAGACACATACAATATCAATATGAAGTTGATCACTCAAATTTCCCAAACAGAAGCTATTTTACTTCAGTTATATACATTTTTCATACAAATATGAAATTTATTTCACGTTGACATGGCTGACCATTAGATTTTTTTCTTTAAATTTTGACAATCCTTGGATGCATTTTTGATGAGTGTATTTTTATTGTATCAAATATTCAAACAGTATAAAAATACCTCGATTTTCCAGATCGTGAGAGCATTTTGACAAGTTGGACAGATGAAATCATAGAGAAGAAATTGACGGATATTTATGGAAAACTAATCAGCTCTAAGTTTAGGGATTATACATACATATATGATATCAATATGAAGTCAATCGGACTTATAGTTTGGGCTGTACGGAGGACACAAAAAACACCGTAAATTATGAATTCATAGAGAAGGAATTAAAAGTTGTCTATGGAAAACTTTGTCTATGCATTTTACACATATGATGTTAATATGAAGTCGATCGGACTTATAGCTTGGGCTGTAGAGAGGACACAAAAAGGATGACGTACCTACGCCATACAGTGTGCACTCTCTACATGATACCCGTTGAGAAATTGATGTAAAAAAATAAACTTTAAAATTGTGAAATCATGACTCTCCACGAAAAATAACTTTGGTGATTTAAATCATGTTGTGTTAATTTATCTAATTTTACATTTTTATTTTGAATTTACGCCTTTTCTAATAATGTCACCCTTTTACTAAAAAATAACACCGCTCATCATAAAAAAATAACACCCATTTCATTAAAAAAAACACTACTTTTCCCTTTTATAAAAAAATATCACCACTTTTCCAAAAAAATATCTAACACGCTACAATTGCCTATTATTTTTGGGAAAATAATAAAGACAATCGATGAAAGTATTTTCTTCTGTGCGTTACATCACATACAGAATAACATATGTAATAATAATTTATTGTTAAGTTGGTAACAATAGACTTGACTGAGAAACTTATACTTACTTAACAGGAAATTAAACAACAATAATATTAAATTTAGTCAAACATATGTAGGTACCAATCTCAGGTAATTGTATGATGGAAGATGATTCCCATTGTTTGAACGTTTCGCTCCGTTGAAACATTTTGTGAGGATAATTTATACGTAAATAATAAATAACAAAACAATGCAAGATGGTTGGATGGATGGGAATATAGACACGTGGAAAAGTAGGTACCTAATAAAGATATCAAATTTTGGTACATTTGAATTGTTGGTGGCAATTTAAGTTAAAATGACACGAACTAGAGTAACATTCTGATGAATTAATAAAATGAATTATTATTTTTTTAAGTTTGAAAAGACATTGGAACCGGTTTATGATAAAAACATAATGTATTCATCAAGTGGTACAAAGTTTTCTTTTCACATATTGCAAAGTGTAATTTTTTAAGTACCATTTATATTATTGTTTCACAGTAGATTATGTATTTTTCTTTAACATGTTATGTACTTGAATTTATTTTTATGTTTTGTTTATTTGACATTGGCAATGTATTTTATCTTTCTGCTAAAATACATTAAATGAATTTAATATATTATTCGCTTCACATATTAAGGTAACAGGATAGGCTCCAAGGTACTTTTTGGATGCTTATTACGCCTTACTCTTAAAAGTTACGTCTTCAAAAAAATATATAATATATTATTCTCGAATTATTTGTCTCTATACATTCGCCTGATACACTTTCTTTCATCTCGTGTACTTTTTTCTTAATATTTTTTTTAATAATACCTGTTTTATTTAGATTTTTTTTCAATAACTCAAAACTCATAAGGCTTAGAAACATGATTGTTATTTTAAATGATAAGTATTTTATAAATCTAAACATTGGATCGATACGTTTTCACACAATGTTCTCACTTTTTTGTAAAATCAAATAAACCATAGTATCTTATGTAACTCTCGATTCAAATACACTAACTTGGGCGCACACTTTTGTAATCTTTAAGGACGTTCATTCTCATCCAACTGTCGATTCGTTCATGAGAATTCAATTCTCTTAATGAATCGACATTATTAAGCCAAGATGCGTGTACGAAGGAAAAGTTTGTATGGTGTAGTGGACTTTTTGCATGCTAATAACACCAACTAGAGGCCTCGCAGCATATATGTTCCCATACATGGATTTACTCACAATTCGGAGTAGAACATTTTATATGAGTTTTGTGTGTGTGTGTGTGTGTGTCTGTGTGTGTGTCCCCCCCTTATAACTTTTGATCCGCTCAATTTACAGAGCCCAAATTTTCAGAATATATAAACAGTTATAGGCCTACAAAACTTTTATACTCATAATTGTGAATTTTTGTTTCAGTCAGGGGTTATGAACTTTTGAATTTTTACTTTATTTTTCCATATATCTCAGAAACCATAAAAGCTAGAACGCTGAAAATTGGTATAAAGATAGACAAATAAAAAATCTCAAATTAATTTTTTTTTTAAATTCCAGGGTTTCTCAAACATTTTTTAATGAGTAAAATATTTTATTTGTGATAAATTTATGAGTTTAACTGCCTATATTTCCATTTTTTTTAAATATCGAAAAAAGCCGAAACACCCCAACTAGATAATTAAATTTTATATAAAAAATTTAAACATTGTATAGCACATCGCAATTTTTTTTTAACAATTTTTCTAAAAATTAATTTAGTGACGACATCACTTCATACAATTTGTATGGTAGTCGCCTATACACAATAATGTAAGAAGACTTAATAGTTTGATACTTAAATCTCCAAACATACATACATACCATCATACTGTTTTCATATTCTGTGTAGGAAAAACAGACTGACCTCCATACTATCCTATCCTGACAAACATACCTACATGTTTTATATAGAAAATAAAATATCTTCAAATATATATTAATTTGTGTTGTTTATAGTTTGGTACGTATTCTTTGATTATGCATACTATCGCCATCGACAGTTGGATCTCATGTATTACATGCAACTAGTACAATAGTTAACAAAGTTTGCATTCGACCTGCCTTTTGCCTTACCCTGCCCCTTAATATATATATTATAATAGATATGAGAATTAATGAAAAAAAAAACAATTATGAATTACTTAAAAACTTTACATAAAAAAAGATTATTAAAGATACGCTGAGATGTCTCTTGGCCACATGGGAAGAATAACGAGAAAGGAATGGCGCTACCATATGGACAACATACTGAAAGAGGGAAATTTTTATCAGCTCTTAGTTTATGCACTCTTTTCGGTCTCAGTCTTTTGCTCATCACTGTGCAAGGGCTTCTAAATTCCTCCAGCATGTATTTGATCAGAGAAACTGACTGCTAACTGACAGTCTCTATGTGAAGATGGGGCAAGAAATATTCATTCATTCATTCATACAATCATGTCATATCCCATAAAGTAGGGTAACAAACGACAGGTGTGAGGGTGTGCATTACCTAATAAAAGGAAGCATGACACATGCGTTTATCTCCACACTCCAGCCTCGTCTCACCTAAAAAGGCATTATGCAGGAAGAAAAAAGTGGAAGCACTATTCTAAACTACTCTACATTAATTGAGAATCATTCAACGAATATGTACCTATAGGTAATTACATGGTTAATTAGTTTTCATTTAAAATTACATTTGGGAATATTTGTTTAGATAAATTAAATTAAGATACCTACTGTGAGGCACCGGTTTAGAACAGTGCTTCCACTGTTTTCATCATTATCTTCGGGTGTCACGCAAGAGCCGGGTAATCGAAAATACAACAGGCAACAATAACATCTCACATAGTTCAGCAATGGGGTTCACCACCCATTCAGAATGTAGTTTGGGATACAACTTGGTGTCGGGCATCATTATGAGGTAATGCACACCCGCAGACCTGTCGCAGGTTACCCCACTTCTTGAGATGTTCCGTGATGGCATCATATTTTTTTTTTATACTTAACCTTCTGAAATTGAACATTCTTTTTTCAGTTCACTTATTTTTTTTTCATCTGCAATAGTCATGGTGTGTATGTATATGGCTATGTATACTTTTTGTTACTGTATTTTTCACTTTAATTACAATTTATTAGTACAAGAAATTTATAATATATACCCAACTGGCGACTCTAGTAACATATTTTTATTTATTAAGCTTCATGTACAATAGTTTGTACAATGGCGGGTTTATTGCCACAAGGCAATTTCTTCCAACCAACCAATGCAATGTGAGGCCATAGATAGTATATTGGTAGGTACATTAAATTTATAACAAACGGAAAGAAACACGTAACATTATTAATATTAAATTGACAGCAACAAAGGAAGGAAGGAAATAGAGGTTGAGGGAGGGGAGGGAGGATGGATATAGGGTGTCAGTTAATAATTATTAGACAGGAAAAACAGCTTTAGTTTATTTTTAAAAACTTGAATCGATTGAGACGTCGTAGTATCATTATTTTAGATGTTCCATAGTCTTGCTGATTGTGCTTCAAAAGAGGAACTGAGAAATTCAGTAAAATAAATGGGAATAGCTAGTGTGGTACGTTCAGCAGATCGAAGAGGCAGACCGTGATATTTTATATTGTTTTAAATATTAATTTTGTCATTTATATATTTCTGTCAATTATGTGACATTATTTAACCTCGAACTGTTTTATCCTAGTGAGGTTGAATAACATTATATTTTATAGATTTTGTCTGTAAAGTGAGAGAAATAAATAAATGTTATTAAACGTTAAAATACAAACAGGTTTTTATAGGATAAAATTTCTTACCTTTAATATATAATATCTTCCAATGATATCCAAATATATATATATAGAAATATTCCACTATTTTCACATATGTTTATAAATAAATGATTTATTTAGTGAATTTTTCCCAATCTTCAAAATATTATAACTTTAGCACAGTTTTAAACAAAACACTTTTATGTAAAATAGTGATTTTTAAAATGATGTATTCAATAAGATGTTGGTGTATTAGTTAGGTTCGTAGCATTTCGTTGTATAGTTTTTTCGTTTTAAAATAAGGGATTAGTTTGAAATATTTCTGTCGAATTACATTTCTGATAATCTGAAATTATTACACAAGTAAAATTATATTATACCTACTTTTAAAAATCATATATTATGTGTCCCGTAAAAGCTTTAAGAGACATTAATTACCAGCAGGGCTAGGTACTCATCACACAATCTTAATTCGTTCTTTTCTTGTCTTAATATTTTTTTTTAATTCAGTACTCGATCATAATTTTAATATTAATCTACATTCAATCATAAAAATTCGTTTAGATCAAAGTTTAGTAAGAATTTGTCAATATATTTTATAGAAATTAATACCTATAATTAATCAATTACCTAATTTTAAACTAAAAGATTTTTATAGTCTGAATCTAATCTTAACAAACTAAGAATGTAAAGAATGAATTGTGACTAACAATAAACTTGCAATGATATCTCTTTAAGACTGTTATAGATAATACGTAATAAATATAATTTATTATTATTTATGTAGTGATTGGCATACATAGATATACCGATTTGTTATTTGTAGTGATTTGAATATTTAAAAACAATAATCACGAAATAAAATTCGGTATTAATATATTTATAGCTATTGAAAAGGGGTTTCTAAATAATTATTAAGACTCTCGAGAGCTAGTTGCATTAAAAATTGAGTTTCAATTTTCAATACGATTTCTACACTCTTAAATTCAATATTTATAACATGACTAAACGCTAGATATCATTATCTTTGGCTACAAATTGTATCGTGATCATCTAAATGACGAAATAGAATTTTAAGAGAGTGTGTGAGAATACACATACATTTCGGAGAAGGGATGAATTTTTGTCTTTATAGGAACTTTTGAGTTCGGTTCTCTCTGCCCACCCCGCAAAGAGCATAACGTGACTATATATACCTTTACTTTAACACCTTCAATTAACAAAATGTTTTATTTAATATGTATTAATGAATCGATTGCATTTAGTCAATATTTCATTCTCAATATAGGTAGTCTAATCATAGTTATGTATAGATTTAAGTAAATAAAGTCTTGAAAAAAATAATGGTTTAATCACTTAAAAACGATATAATTTATTTATAACTTGAAAAAATCTAAAAAATTGAATAAACAATCGATTAAAAGGACAGATCAATGTTTGTATGCAAATAATCATGAATATTAAAATATTTAAACGCCTCTGTCTTATGACATCATCTCTGCTGTGGCCGCCAAATGCATTTTTCCTTCTAATTCAACAGATGACTTAAAATAACACTAGACACTAATGACAAAAAACTAAAATAAACAAATTTTAAAACATCGTTTTTTAAATATTCACAAATATTAGTTTAGATTGATTATTAATTTAACACATTTTAATAATACTTTTCGTTTGACTCACGCCTGGCGATCACGAAACAAACTATCACCCCTACAAGATTCGTACAAGACTGGCCATTTTGAATTTGACGGGTTAAACTTCTTGCGTGCGGAACAAAACACTAAACAAACAGACCCAACAAAATAACAAACATTTATAAAAAATGACAAAGCGTTAATATCAAACAGTTTCAATAGAAAGAAAATGATATAACTTTTTTTGTTGAACGACTGTGACTGCATTTCATTGCGCAGTTGTCAAAACTTTTAAAACAAGTTTTGAATCGTCGAAAAGAATTGTCAGTAAGTAAAAAGTATAAATAATTATCAGGTTTTCGTTTGATGTGTATATTATTCTACTGTTCCTTTTTAGTAAGTGTTTTAATTTTGATTATGTTGTAGATTTATTTGAGGACCAAGTTAAATGTTGGCACAGCTGTACTTACGTAGGATCACAAAATGGCTGTCGGAGGTTGTTGCGGGAAATAAGAGCGCTGCGACGGATCATAATTTTACTTTCGTTTGGAAAAACCAATTATTATTTTTAATTTCACAAAATATTTTTGTTGCGATTTGAATTTATTAAAATAAACTTTTTAATAAATTCAAATCGCAAACAAATTGATGATAGATAAAGATATCGGAGACAGCGTGTATTTTTTTTTATATTTTCATCTGCTAGCAATTTCTATCTGAAATGAAGAATTTGTAACAGAACGATGTATGACAGGATACGAAATGAAGATACAAGGAAAGAATGTAAGACGAAGAAAGATCAGAATGAAAGTTAATACATTGGGATGGTTTGGCCACTTGGGAAGAATGCCTGACGAAGACAATAAACAAAGCTGACAGGAACGGAATTAGAGGTTGTGGGCGCCCAAGAAAAGGATGGCACGACCATATGAACGATATTCTGAAAGACGGAAATGTAAAAAGCGTGAACAACAGAGGAACATGTATATGACGATGTATGAATGTTGACGAGGCGATGAATGTGTGTAAAGATAGAAAAAAAAGTAGAGTTCGGTTCTCTCTGCCTACACAGTGAGGGACATGGCGTGATGGTATGTAGTTAATTTATATTTTGTTTACTGTGGCTCTAAAGTGTTGTGCTTTTTCTTATCCTGTCTCAGATCATAATTCAAGAAATTCTTCGGCCTCCGTGTGAGATACTGAGAGCTCTTTTATCTGATTCAGCTCTTGAATATGTTGTGGTGCCGGGTTATTCAAAGCATTTGATACCGCCAAACAAATTTTGTAGTAAACTCGCTCCTGGATACTTCAAACAGTATAATTCGTACTAAAACTTAACTTTTTTTAATGAATATGTCCTTGTTAAACAAGTATGTACATATAGAAACATCTTCCTACATTGCCTAAATTAAGCATAAGTGATTTTGCTATTGGTGAACGAAATATGTCTATACAGGATTCGAACTCGTGACCACTGGATTACTAACCCAGCGCGCTAACCGCTCTGTAAGACTATAATCATATTCGGTTTCACTCTAGAGTTATGAGCACTTTAAATACTCTTACATGGACTTTGTAGGTATATGCCCGAGATATCAGTTGGCCCTTAAATCGTTGGATTTGGTAATCCAAGTTAAAAGTTTAGGGAAGATTAAATTTCATTCGCGTATTTCAGTGCAAAATGAAACGTTAGTTACATTTACATAATATTTATAATAATATTTTATTTGAAAAATAATCACGTAAAATTTTCGATATTCATTCATCAATTTTATTCAAGCGGTGATTTAAAAAAATGCTCCATTGCACTACTCTGTCTCGAGGTTACCTTATATGACCACAGAGGTTACCTGGCGGCATCCTTCTCTCTGTCTTACTCGTGGTGTTATTGCCTCTAACTGTCTCATTCCACCGCGCGGAATTTCCATAATAAAACCAGTTTTGATTAGAATGAGACAGAAGGTACAGACAGACACTTTTTGTTTCTTTCTGGTCACCGCGTTACGTCATAGAAGCCGCCAGCCAGATCTGGCGAAGGTGTAATAGGTATATTATGTCGCGGTCCGGTCGTTAAATACATCAAAATCATATGTGCCTTACATCAAAATCATAACATTGACATAGATTAGAAAAATTTTGAACTGTAAAATGTTTGTGTTAATAAGACAAAATATAAATTTCTAATAAAACTTTTCTTTCAAAATTTATCATAATGTAAGTTTTTTAACCTATATGATGCACCATTTGAACTTATAATTCATATATAACACAATTTGACCCTATATGGTGCATCGGTATGTAAGTAATTACATTACCCGTCTGTTTCTTAAAATGTCTACACAGATCATGTTCGTTTTATTTAACGATCGACCTGCGACCTTATGTATAAAAATAATAATATTTATATTCAAAATCCAGTTTCTGGATAGGTACCTACCGTAAGATGAATTTATCATTTTATGCAATCGACAACTACATAGAAAAAGGTACATACATTGGCTTTTAATTAAGTAATATATTATTCGATCCTTTTTTCTATACTTAAATTAGATAATATGACTTATCAGGACGTCATCTACATTATGAAGTAGTCAGAGATAATTAAGGACTCTTGTTCATTACAGGGGTTCTGCATATAAAAACGAAACCTATATTTGCATAGTTCAATGATACATTTTCTATTCTAATTGGAATTACACTTACATATGTATATGACAAAATTTTAACGTCGTAATAAATACGATATTGAAATGTTATAGAAGAACCAGGAAGTCACGACACCTACAGGACTAACGATATGTCATCAGCTGGTTTACGTGATTACTTTATGCGCTTGTGTAACGGTCACCAAGTATGCCTTCTTATTGAGTTCCCTATCAATCCAATTTTTTTAAATTTCTATAAGTATATTTTAATCATGGAAATAATGTTCGTTTGAAAATAAGCTCAAATTACCTGAAACGCAAACTATTAAGATTTTTTTTTGTAAAAAACGAAAAAAATAATCCTCATATAGGTAATGGGTCTGGTTGAATAACACCATAAGTCTTCAAATTGCGGCAACTTGTTATTTGACACAGTACCTACCTACATGTTAGTTGCCTTAGAAGAAATATAAAATAACCATACCATGCCATCTCACGAAAGCAGAATAAATGCAGTTGAAATGAAATCGCTAAGAAGAATCTGTAATAGGACGATGTATGACAGGGTCAGAAATGAAGACATAAGGAAAGAATGTAAGATAAAGAAAGATGTCATTAAAAGAATGAAAGTGAACACATTGAGATGGTTTGGCCACATGGGGAGAATGAATGAGGAACACCTGACGAAGAAAATATGCATTGCGGACAGGAATGAAATGAGAGGTCGGGGCCGCCCGAGGAAGGGATGGCACGTCCGTGCGAATGATGTGAACGTTATTTTAAAAGACGGAAATGTTAAAAGCGTGAACAACAGAGAACATGTATAAACGATGTACGAATTTCGACGAGGCGATGAATGTGTGTCAAGATAGAAATAAGTGGCGTTCGGTTCTCTCTGCCTACCCCGCGAGGGACACGGCGTGATGGTATGTATATATGTATGTATGTATGTACCATACCATCATTCCTTTTCCCTATTTGGGCTAGGAAGAGAGAACCGAACGCTAGACTCCTCTTTCTTAACATACATTTACCGTTTCATTCACGTCCATACATCATCTCATACATGCTCTTCTATTAATCTTAATTCTAACGTCTCCATCTTTCAAAATTCCATTTATGTGATCGTTCCAACTTTTAATTATTTATTTACTTTTTGTACATAATATAAACAAATATAACGCAAACTGGCGGCACTGGCGGGCTTATTGCCATTAACAATTTCTTCCAACCAACCAAATTATCGAGTGACAGAATTATATGTATGTACATCAACAAAAAATGAAAGCTAATAAAGAACAAAGAAAGAAGGTTTTGGGAGAAGGTGAGTTTGCTCCCCCCCAACCCATCCTCTGGGATTGGAAAGTAAACCCTGCCTTCGACCTGGGGTCAGTATACTATACTGGTTTACCAAGCCACTGCATTTATGGTCCCCTAAAATGGCTCGCCATGTTCGGGGTTCTTTGCTTTGGTGCCCAGGCGGGCACTTGTGTTGGAGTTGATCGGCGGCCTATCTTGATGATGTCATCCCGGCCGCTGCGCGGCGGGTCTGGTTGGAGGTGTGAGCCGAGGGAGATCTGTGTGAAACGGTTCGTCGCTGGCCGGCCGCCGAATAGTACAGGGGCCCGACCTAAGCTAACGACTACGGGTTGGCTGCCCTATCAGTCGGCGCATAATCTCGCTGCAATTGTTGTGCCGGATCGTGATCGGACGAGGTCCCAGCAGTTGTATGCGGGGGGCACCAGGCGTCCTCCACGGCCATATCTTCCCTCCTTCAACCTAGCAGCGCAGCTGCCGGAACAAATGCCCTTGAAAAGGGCTTCTGATCTCCTCGTTTCACAATGCCACCCCCCCCCCCACAAAACCTTCATGACAGATAAACCCAATAATAATGTTTATACAGCGACAACCAAGACTGCATACCCTCGCACCATTTGTGAACTGTTGGTAGACTTCGCTAACATCAGAGGTATCCACAGTAATTTAAATTCTGTTCACCATCACTTGCAATCTCAAAAACCACACCTGCTCTTTCTCACGGAAACACAAATTCAAGATCCACCCGACACAAGTTACCTCAACTGCCCAGGGTACATACTCGAAAGCATGTTTGTGCCCAAAGGAGGCTTGTGCCTCTACAGCCGCGAAGACATCAACTGTGTCAGATTGAAGGAGTTCGAGAACCCCGCCTTCAATGTTATGTGGGTCCGTTTAAAATCTAACAAATTCATAAAAATTTATGCTTGTATCTACCGATCTCCAAATATGAGTGATTATGATTCTTCCGAGCTTTTCAAATACTTAGGAGAAACCATTGACAGTCTTCTGTCTCGCTACCCGTCGGCAGAATTTGCGGTTCTCGGCGATTTCAATGTCCATCACTCCGATTGGCTGAAATCGGGAACTACCGATTCGGCTGGCCGCATTACGGAATCCTTTGCTTTGTGTCATAACCTGGAGCAACTTGTTCAAGAGCCAACTCGCATCCCTGATGTCTCTGGGCATCGTTCCAATCTGCTTGATCTTTTTATGACTACCTCGCCAACGGGATACACACTGAAAGTCACAGCCCCACTGGGCTCTTCAGACCATTGCCTTGTGCAAACGGCCATCCACTTCATCCCGGACCTTCCACCCGAAAAACCTAAAAGGAAAATTTGGCAATACAAGTCAGCAGATTGGAATGCACTGCGAATACACTTTCGCGACTTTCCTTGGAATGAAGTCTGTTTTAGAACCAAAGACCCTTCTATCTGTGCGCGTGAGTTAGGGGATGTCATCACTTCTGCTATGGATGGCTATATTCCCTCCTCCCTCAAAACCTGCGGACCAGGCACAAAACCTTGGTTTGATTCCAAATGCCGAGAAGCAGTCACGCGTAAAAATCTGGCTTTCAAAACATTTCAAAAACTTCAATCCCCGTCAAACTAGAAAGCATACAACAAGATGACAAAGGATTGTAAAAAAACCATTAATCAGGCTAAAAAACTCCATGACCAACATATAAGTCAAAAACTCTCCTCATGCCCTAACGGTAGCCGAAGATTCTGGTCATTGTCAACCTCCATAGGTCAGAACTTTTGCACATCTTCATTTCCACCTTTAACGAACCATGACGGATCCATTGCTAACTCTGCTACCGACAAAGCTAATCTTCTCGGTAAATTATTTGCAGATAACTCAACCCTTGACGACGTAGGAAAAACTCCTCAACCAGTTCCACATTGTGGTTTTAAAATGAACGAAGTAAGGATTAACTTCTCTGAGGTTTTACTCGCCATCCGAGGGTTGGATGTTAACAAAGCTAATGGACCAGATGGAATTCCCGTTCTTGTGTTAAAAAAATGCTCCGCCGAACTAGCCCCAGTTCTCACTAAACTCTTCAAACTCTCGTTTAAAACTGGTATTGTCCCATGTGACTGGAAAAAAGCGGTCATCCACCCAATTCCCAAAAAAGGTGATCGCTCCAACCCATCTAACTACCGACCCATCGCTATTACTTCTGTACTCTCCAAAATAATGGAAAGGGTACTAAACACCAAGTTGATCACATACCTCGAAGCAAACAAAATTTTAAGCGACCGCCAATATGGATTTCGTGGAAATCGATCTTGTGGCGATCTACTCGCGTATGTGACATCCGTTTGGGGTCGAGTTATGGAACGCTTTGGAGAAGCTCAAACTGTCGCCCTTGACATCTCTAAAGCTTTCGACCGGGTTTGGCACCGAGGTCTCTTAATGAAACTCCCTTCTTATGGACTACCCCAGTCTCTGTGTACTTGGATTGCGAATTTTTTAAAAGATCGCGAAGTCATAACTGTAGTGGACGGTTGCTCTTCTTCTCCCCATTCCATTAATGCGGGAGTCCCTCAAGGGTCCATTCTATCTCCAACCCTATTCCTCCTACATATCAATGACTTGCTCTTACGCGCCCCCATCCACTGTTACGCTGATGACAGCACAGTCCATGACAATTTCTCTTTTGACAAACCTCCTAAACAGAGTGAAATATCAGAAGCCCGGAAAGACCTTCATCAAAAAATAAATAGCTACCTCCACTCAATCAATACCTGGGGTGAAAGTAATCTTGTTTCATTTAACGTCTCAAAAACCCAAGCCTGTCTAATTTCTGCGAAGAGAAACCCCAATGAATTGCAAGTGTCTTTCAACGGAAGCACCCTACCTAACAGCAGCTCTATCGACCTGCTTGGAGTATCTATAACGAACCAATTACACTACAAGGGCTCCATCGAAGCTAAGGTGAAACTCGCCTCCAAAAAATTGAGCGTACTTTATAGAGCGCGCAGATATTTTACTAAGATCCAGATCTGTATACTCTACAAAGCGCAAATACGCCCAATTATTGAATATGGCAGTCACCTCTGGAGTGGCGCCCCCCAATACCTACTGAATACCCTCGACGCTGTCCAAAGGCGTGCTATACGTCTGATTGATGATCCATCACTGACTGATGGATTGCAATCACTAGAACACAGACGCAGAGTCGGTATTTTAAGTTTATTCTATAGATACATATAAAAAAATGGCTGATTTCCTCAGGCTGGCTCTATGCTGAGGGGGTTGTCCATCCTTAACATCTGACTTATTCACTTTATTCCTATATTTCCTTTCTTCTTAATCATTTCTTTATTTAATCTAAAACTGTACATCTAACTCTTTTGTAATCATTTTCTTATAACTACTTGATTGTAACATTTGTGCACTTTATATATTTTGTATCCTCTATATGTAAATAATTTGTATACCTTATTGTGTAAAAGTAACAGCCCCAGAACAGGTTTTGCCTAGTGGGGCGTTACTTACTTAACCTACATAATGTAAAAATGTCTTTGTATTAACAATAAATAAAAAAAAAATAAAATACTACGACGGGAATTGCTCAGAAGAACTTGCATCTTTGGTCCCTCCTCCACCCACTCGCAACAGAGTCACTCGCTTCACTCAATCGCAGCATCCATTCACAGTGGACCTTCAACATATACGAACAAGTCGCTTCTCGAACTCCTTTATTAACACAGCAGCCCGACTGTGGAACGATCTTCCGAATTCTGTGTTTCCATCTTCGTACAACCCGGGTCTTTTTAAAATCCGAATTAATAAACTCTTTTCTAGATTGCAAACCCCTCCCAACGCTACGTAGTGCGCTTCTTCGGAAGAGTAAAATGGACCCAAATCCTAATAGCTGGCGTCCCCTACGTAGACATGTTAAAAAAAAAAAAAAAAAAGAAAATACACATCATAGCAAAAAAAAGGATTGGTTAATAACAAAAAGATAAAATCGAGATCAGGTGTTCAGGGATAAATATTCCTTCTTAAGTAAATGTTATGTAGCAAAGGAAAGGAAGGAAAAGGAGAGGGATCAGGTATTTTCGGAGAGATATCCCTGCTTTAGTCTTTTCTTATGTACTTCAAAGAAAGAGCTGAAAAATTCAGTGTTGTGAATTGGGATAGTTAATGTAGTACGTTCAGCAGATCGAAGGGATAGGTCGTGATTAGATAAATAGGTGAATTTGGTTTTAATCAAAGACCTTATATACTAAAGAATTCATTAATATAAGGTCTTTGGTTTTAAGGAACTGCGGTGAAGAGCGTATTATATAGAAGTGACAAAATATGTATATTTCGCCGTTGTCGTATCTTAGGCTGATGGAGAAGATTACGGTAAGAGGAAATGTGGTCGAACTTTTCCTTGGACGACTTCTACTTTTCGGTCCTCTTTAATATAGTGTTTTATTTATTTAATATTGCTTCTCGGGCAATTAACAGGTAGGTACTATGTCAAATATTAATGTAACACGCACCCAATAACAAGTTGTCACATGCTGGAGACTTAGGATATTAATCGTCTCACAGATCCAGACTGAAAACACAATTAAAAACTATGTCTCCACCGGGAATCGAACCCGAGACCTTTGGATCAGTAGTCAGATACCGAACCAACTGAGCCACGAAGGCCGACGTGTTTTGTAAAACGATCATTAAAATAAAAAAAAATATTCTTAAAAAAGTATTCTTCGGTAAGGTTGGTTAAGGTTAGGTTAGGTTAGGTTAGGTTAGGTTGAAATACATAGTAGGTATTTTATATAATTTTTATTTTTGAATTGTCCCTCAGGCAACTGATACTATGCCAAATGTTAATTTAACACACCCAATGACAAGTTGCCACATTCAGGAGACTTACGATAGTATTTATTGTCTAAAGATCCTGACTGAAAACACAATCAAAAACTTTGTCTCCACAAAGATCGAACCCGAGACGTTTCGCTCAGGATTCAGACATCTAATCAACTGAGCCACGATGGGGAAGGTATGCATGCCAAAACTTGTCTAAATAATTTGTGTTGAAAATTTTAAATGAAAAACACAAGGGGTCCCGGCTCTTCGGAGACATCCGAAAATAATAATAATAGAAAACAGTGGAAGCACTGTTCTAAAGCGGTGCCTCGCAGTATGTATCTAAATTTAATTGATCTTAATAAATATTTAGAATTGTAATTATGTACTTAAATGAAAACTAATTAACCGTGTAATTACTACATTCGTTAAATGATTCTCGATTAATTTTAATTACAATAAAATATTTGATTTTATACCAATAGCCCATAATTATGTGATTTATTTTAAAAATAATATTTCAAACGGTCAAAAATCACGAGAATAAAATATTTCAAGTACGAAAAAAAATATTAATGAGAATCATTGGTGGAACATTCACATCATTTAAAAATTTAATCGTTTTTTACTCCTCACTAACCCAAAGGGACATAGTGGGGAGTTATGATTTCGCAATTTTTAAGGGTAATTTTTCAATGCAGATTATCAACTAGTATCATGCTGAGATTGTATTCTGAAAGTTTCATCACAATGTATCTGTGTGTGTGTGTGTGTGCTATGTACGGCGTGTTTATTTTACTTTATCGATTATAGACCAAAGTACTCATTCGATTTTTTTTCAAATTTTATAAATATGTATATCTAATACTCGCTTAGACACCATTTGATTTTGAAGGATATCTGAATAGTGCTTCTCATATTTCAATGTGACCTCAAGCTCAGAAAACTTATAATTTGAAAATTTTGTTTTCAAATTGGTAAAAAGGCACATCACTTTCATAAAATGACATGGAAGAAATATAAAATATTTAAATAAAAAAAAATATACCTTGTAGAGTGACTTGTTACTGAGGAGTTTAGCGTTGGCCACAATCCACTCCTTTGTTATATTTCACTGTAATTAGTGCATTTTAACACAAAAATAAAATTTACTTTTTGTAAAAGTTTCAAAACTTGTAAAACCAAGGCCCACGATCTTCCATTTGCTTAAAACAATCCTTGCATAATATCAGTACCTACCTCGAAGATTTTTTTTCTCGTTTTTTCTTGTTCATTAAAAATGTTTTTTGGTTTAAAAATAAAACATATTAAAAAAAACATTTTCATACAACGTTTAGCATTATAACAGTGTTACACCACTGTTTAAAATAAGGCGTTATTTTCATATTCAACGCACTATATAATTAATTAATTGTGAATTTTTAATTTAGAGAATTGTTTTCAAAATAGATTATTAGAATGAGGTTCATAATATATATAAACTATTGCATGGGCTCGTCAAATTTGTAGTCATTAAACTACAGCTCAAAATGGAAGTCGAAAGCTTTCGTTTGTCAGAGAGTTTTGATTTGAGCATTAAAATAATGCAAGTTGCAGGTATGTACGTAAATGATTTTTTTTTAATTACGACAACCTACAATTTTTTTCAAAATAATAACCAGGATTAACTTTATGTCTCTGGTGTATTGTGTGACAAGAGAATACCGATAAAATAAAGGGTCAGGTTTATAAAATGGTGGTCAGACCAACAATGACCAATTCGACTAAAATTTGACTTAAAAAAAACATCTCCAGACTCTTCAGTCCAACGAGACGAGAATGCTCAGAGCTGGTAATGTAACAATGATGGACAGGGTGAAGAACATCCATAATCCATGGCAGTTTAAATGTCGCGCCAATCGCCGAAAAACTGACCGAGAAGAGATTCTGATGGTATGGGCACGTTACGAGACTGCCAAAGGATAAACGATAAAAAAGCGATGGACACAGAGGTGGGGCCCAGAAGACCAGATGGAGTTCGCGAACTACTTCCACGCCGGAGGACGTTATAGGACTCTTTGGTCCTGTTCATCCCCGATGCAGTCGCAACGCCAGACATCACAATATCCCCTATCCAGCGAGTTCAACCACTACCCCCGAGAGTCCAACCAAAGACCAGATAGCCCAGAAGACCAGATAGATCATGACGAGTTGGATGTCCACAATAATCAGAGATCTCAAGGAGGCAAGGCTTCGTTCGGAGGACAGAAGGACTAGGAGAGCCGACCCCAAGTAAATGGGACAAAGGCTTAGGGCGAAGAAGAAGAGAAGAATAACTAGAATTTACGTATTGTGTATAATTCAACATTGAAAGAAAATTTAAATTAAGCACATAAATTAAAACATAACATCAATGAGAGTATTTATTGTAAAATCATTTTCGTTGATTTTTTATTTATCTATTTGATTTTGCAGTAGGTACATATTTTGTAAAGCTGGTTTCAAAAACGCCTGGTTGAATGCAAATTGTATAGTATTATTTGTTAAAAATAATATTATTAGAGACCTATTAAACGCCTGATTACAGCAAACTGTATTGCTATGTTTTAATGTTTGTTTTCGAATGGCTAGGCTCTTCGCCAAGAAAAGGCTGCGTCTATGGAGGTCGTTAGAGCCTTAAATTCAAACCCCGCAGCCAGTCCAACGCCAACGTTAATAAAATCTCGTCATGTAAATAAATCTATATACATACCTACTGCTAGACAAGTCATAAAATAACTCGTATATATACCTAAATTTCCAATATGCCATATTTATATCTGGGTAGGCAGTGATGACAGAGAGCCACACACCTTTATTCTTCTGTACACGGGTTTCCTTTAAATTGATGAACGGCAAATATTCAAGTTTCTTAAATTCCTTCATTCATTCATTCATTCATACCATCACGGCATATCCCACAATGTGGGGTAACCAGCGAAAGGTGTGCGGGTGTGCATTTCCTTATAAAAGGGAGCACAACACATATGTGTATACCCACACACCAGTCTCGTCTCACCTAAAAAGACACTACATTCATAATGGGTGGTGAACCTCATTGCTGAACTATGTCAGATGTTATTGTTGCCTGTTGTATTTTCGATTACCCGGCTCTTACGGGACACTCGAAAACAGTAATAGAAAAGAGTGGAAGCACTATTCTAAGCCGGGCTCTTAAATTCCTTTCTTTCAAAATATCATTCTAACTATAGGTAGGTACATGTTTCCGTTATAGAGGGGGGCGGTTTGCACCATTATGTCTACCAAGCGAAAACCCCAAATTTTCACCATGTATGTAGCTATTTGCCGATAATCATACCTATGTTTACCAAATGTTTTCAGGATTTTTCCCACAGAACAAAGCAAAGATAAGCAAAACAAAGTATGTTTTGCATCTGATATATTCTGTCGTATTCCTGACACTATTTTTTGGATTTGTCATCTCGCAATTAACATATTTTGGATTGGTAAATATTATATACCTACTCACTTATGATATGTATTTTTTTTATTTTATATATTTCAATAAACATAGACCTACATAAAACAACATTCTTATACACACCTAACGAAAAAATTAGCCAACAAAATTTACATAATATTATTCGAGTTTAAAAATGTGCTATCAAACAAATCAATGTCATAGAACCCGTTAAATGTATTTAATGATACCTACATATTGCATAATACTTTCCTCGAGTCTACTTTGTTTTAAGCAAGATCGCTCCTTAAAATGATGATTAATAAAGACAATATGAAATTTTAGCATGATGTCAATATTGACAACACCCTGTCAATAGTTCCAATGGTTGGAATACAACTTGTGTGCATCATGAAGATTTATATCTTTTGGATCAACAGTTCGCGTATCACATGGCTTCTGGATCAACTTGATGGTTACTTATTTATCTTTTATCTATTAATAAATAAATATTATAAACAAATATCTCTACTTATGCTAAATTTAAATTTCAGGAGAGTTGTGGAATCGAAGCCATCTAGCGCCCCAGTCTTTGTTATACACAATTCCTGCCGGAACAGCTCTGTTTGCTATGCAGCCGTGCATCAATGGAACACTCTATCTTATTTTCTCTTTTGTCGGAGACCACGAATATTTCACGTTTCCTGTTAAATCATGGCTACCTATATTTCCTGATAATCCAGTTTTGTTAGTACCTATTACATGAATCCTGCTTATTAAACACCCAACTACAAAAATAATCAAAAGAGCCTGTAATTTAGTAAAAAGTCGATATTTTTTTTTATGAATCACCTTAGTATCAATATAACTACAAATTGAATATTTTTACAGTTGCATATATGCAAACATTGGATTTTTTTTTCTTCATCGGAAGTCAAATATATTTTATGACCAATTGTATAAGGACTGTAGCTTTTACTGTTTATTTATTTTTAAATGAAAGGAATGGGTTTTGAGGTGTGGCTTTACATATAAAAAAACAGATCTCACACAATTTTTTGATTTAATTTTTTTTTTTTTTTTTGTAATATATGTTCCATATGCTATTTTTTTTCATAAAATATGCTCTTTTTTATTATACAGAATAATTAATAGATAAGTTTTGGAGCATAGATAGGAGTGTATGTTTGGGGGACCATCTTTGTGTTTTTTACAGTAATGTTGTTTGTTATTATTAAAGTATAGATATTGTCTTGAGAACATGCCGACAATTAAGAAAGAAATTAGACTTTGCGTGACTCACAACCAGTGTTAAAAATTTAATTGAAAAAAAAAACAAATTCTCAATAGATGGCATTACAATAAAAGTTTCTTAGTCACTTCATAGATGGTATTTCAGCTTATTTTGAAACGAAAACATTTTCAAGGTTAAAATTATATAGAACTTTCAACAAGTGGGATTGACAGGGAACTGAATAAGAAGACAACATTGGTGAATGTTGTGCAAGTGTATAAAGTGATCACATAAACCAGCCGATGACAGGTAGTAAGCCCTGTAGGTGCCTGGTTCTCCTATATATTCTAATTTCGTCTCTATTGAGATGTTAAAAATTCGTCATAAGATATGATAATATTTATAATAGCTTTCAAACTCTTCTATAAAACAAATATGAACAAAATATTGGAGTTTGTTCTCTGCCATGTAATGCACCTAATTGGCTAATTATTTTTATTTCATTCACAATATCTCTTTCAATTTTAAATTCTCATCTAACTCCATTTCTTTTCCTATCATAAATTGTTTTACCACACATAGTTTTGGATACCTCATTTCCGCTGCCATAATTGTCATTTATGTATATTCTGCCATGTCTCATATCTGACAAACGCACATTATTGTTACGAAGACTATTGCATTGTATACAGCAAGCGTTGATGGCATTGAAATATATGGGTCAGCCATAACATTTTTTACCATTTGCCGTTGGCCATTTTTATTCTTTTCCAATCAACATGTTAAATATAATTCATGTTTTAATGGTTTACTATCCACTTGCATTTTGTTATAGATGGGTTCATGAATAACATAACAATTTATTTATTATGAACATGTTTTTCTAGGTATTACATAACACTATTGGCAGAAGTTACAGTTATATCTGTGGCTGGAGCGGCTGAGACTGTTATGAACACGATGATCTGTGGCTTTATGGCGCATGTCAAAGCGCAGTTGATTGTTCTAAGGGAGAATTTACAGGATATCGGAACAAAGAAAAACCACCATATAACTGTTATGGCTCAAGAAATGAACAGCGCAATAGTTGGAAAGAAGAAAAGTTTTAAGTTTGCCAATATTGATTATATCAGAGGATATTGCAGAAATGTTGTATCAATGCTTTTAGTTGATCACAATAAATATAATACAAACGTAATAGACAACAGTGATTATAAAAAAATAGTAAAATACGAAGAGTTAAAAAACGATTTTGTCAAATGTATGAAACACCACAGTACAATTGTCAGGTAAGATTATGCCATTTCCATATTTTGGGTTGGCAGAGATAGTTGATTTTTTTTTTAAACAAGTACATATACATCTTCCTACATTCCATAAAATAAGCAAATAAATGCTTGTGCTATAGGTGAACGAAATCGGTCGAGGCAGGATTCGAACTCGCGACCACTGGATTACTA
This sequence comes from Molanna angustata, assembly GCA_963576475.1. Lineage (NCBI taxonomy): Eukaryota > Metazoa > Arthropoda > Insecta > Trichoptera > Molannidae > Molanna > Molanna angustata. The sequence goes on along the minus strand of OY754965.1, from coordinate 51,713,110 downwards.
ACCCAGCGCGCTAACCGCTCTGCCACCGACCCATCTATGTTATCATTCTATATGAATTGAATTATTATAAATTGCATGTATAAATTTTTTTATTATTAAAAAAGCCAATTGGCTCATGACAATAATTCTTAGTTTAACATTGTAAAATAATAGTCATTCATAATATACAGCAACACTTCACATCAGTTCTTAATATAGCATTGTTTTCAATTTCTGTTGGAATGCTTTTTCGTTCATAGTTATTAGTTGTTCTGATAATTTATTATAGTCACATAAACCACAGTCACATTATTCTTTCGTGTCCAATTTTTTTTGTGGTTTCTCAGTTTCAAAATAATGTTTTAGTATGTGTGTTGTAGTTGTGAATTTGTATTTTCTGCTAAGTCTTAGTTCAGGGTAAGCCAGTTTTATCTGTTTTGTTAACAACGACGCAATATAATCGGTCGACAGTTAAAATTAATAATAAAATTGAATTCAACATACCTATTTAGAAAACCCACATACACAGACATAACCATTCATAATTCCTCTAACCAACCGATCTCTCATAAGTTTATCGTGTAACACACATTTTTATATATATTTGGTGATCATTGCATGTTTCAAGGAAGTCACCGTTCTTCCCCCACCACCCATTCTGCTTATGGAGACTAATGACAGCCCCATGCTGAACTCTAAAATAACACTTAAAACACATAAGTAGGGATGCAAACGATACATCGATGTTTTCAAAACATCGATGTATCGTCCATAAACATCGATGTTTTGATGAACGATATATCGCCGATACATCGACGACAAAAGTCAAAAACATCGATATCGATCATAACTCATAACTTATTCATTTCGTTCGTAGATTCCGTCGCGTTACGACTTATTGACACGTGTACTTCTAATACGATTAAATTATTGTTTGCAATATTGCTTTTATATTATATTTTTAATTTCACTGTTTATACATCTTATTCTTTATTGTTATAGTATATCGTCCGTAGATCCTCCGGACACTTGGACTCATCAGTTACAGTTTACAAGTAATAATTTTAATAACACGGGTATTATTTTTACTGTCGCGTAAACTGAATGAAATACGATGAAAATATTGTATAAATATGTATTACATAATGTGATATAGAAATATTCCACCTCAGTACACGCAAAGTCTAGTGAGGTGGATATATATATGTGAAAAAAATGATTTTTTTAAATTATAATAAATACATTTTTATTAAAACAAAATCCATATTATTTTTCTAAATATATCTAAAATATAGGAAAAACATCGACGATACATCAATGTATCGTTCTTATTGCCGATGTTTTCTAACATCAATACTTTGTCATGAAAACATCAATGTTTTCTAACATCGATGTTTTTAAGAACGATGTTGCATCCCTACACATAAGAAGAGTCTGGAACTCCAAAACCTTGCAGACACTGCATTTAAAGTGCCAAGGAAGTCACTGTGTTGTATTTTACTTCGCATTGCTTCTCAGGCTACTAACTGGAGATATTGATGTTTATTGTATCACAGATCCGGACTAAAAATAAAATTAACAATAGTGTTTCCAACAGACATTGAATTCTAAATCTTGGACTCATGATTCAGTTATCAAACTTACTGAGCTACGAAGGCCAACAATTTAAAACAAAACAATTTGTTTTGTTATTTTTAATTTATCCAACTAAATAAATAATAACTAAAATATTTTTAATCCGGCAGGTTTGTGAAGGAACTTGAATCAATATTCACATGGGCACTGTTTTACCAGCACACAATAGCGGCCATTATTATATGTTCTGCTACATTACAAATATCTATGGTAATGTATCACTTATTGTTTCATTACTATATTATCATGACAGAGAATTTGGTGGGAGAATAGGAAAGGCACTAATAATCAGATTCGTAAGTTGTCTTTGTTCAACTCTCCATGAGACAAGGGATATGAAGAAATACTGGCATAATTGTAAATCAAAATGGCAAACTTATTTTTTATACAAAATGTATAACATTATATTAAATAACTTACACATGTAAAATCCCTTAGTACACATTTAAATAAAAATAAATGCAGAAAACCACAACAAGGGATGTTATGTTATAACTGTACAATATTTGATAATTGAAACATATATTTAATTCGTCCATTGATTAAGTGTCAGGCATATCTCCTCCAGGAACCAACTAAAGCAAAAAAAAATAAATAAATAATTAGTCTATGTTTACATTAATCTATCTTATTAATATTGGGTTCAATTCCTAAGATGAATTAAAATTTGAATGAACATTAAAAACAAAAAATACACCAGAACTGTCACATTAAACTATATTCATTTTATAATATACTACTGATATTCTTGTTAATTTTGATCTAATTAAACTTTCTTTATTTTAGTCAATCTTCAGAATAGTAAAAAGTGTTGAAATAAGCAAAGCATATTTTTATAATATTATCTATGATTAAGATCTATGGTTGTAATATATAATAAGGAAGATGTCATGTATTTGATAATGTGAAATAATAAAAAGGAGTTTAATAATAATAATAATAAACTTGGATGATTTATATAGCGCCGTTTTCGTGAATGTCTCACCTCAAGGGCGCTGAAAATTAATTAAGATGTATCATTATGGCTTTGGTAAGATTTGCGAAAAAGGTGTGTTTTAAGATTTTTTCTGAAGGTAGATATATTTTCAGTTTGTCTGAGGGTATTTGGGAGCTTATTCCATGCATTTGGTCCTGCCACAGCAAACGCACAATCGCCGAAACTAAATTTGTCTTTTGATCACACGTTTAAATAAAAAATAATAACAAAAAGTACATAAAATGAATAAATTAGACATTTCATAAAAATTTTAGTGCATTTCAGAATTGAACCCAATATTCCACATTTAATCAAATATACATAACTGAAATAAAAACTAAAAAAAACATTTTTAAAAATACATTAATTTCATTATTTAACCTCTTATTTCATTGACGTGATCATTCATTCAAAATTCTTCTTAATAAAATTTATCAATATAATTTTTTGACTCAATTAGCATACTTAATTAAAATGATTTGTAATCTAGTTGGTTGTAAGAAATTTTCCAATATGAAATTAGCTCGCCAGTATACAATGTACAGAAAGATAAAAAAATAATCGCTTAACATCTTCAATAATCATGTGGATGAACAGAAGACAAATTTAGTTTCTTTATTTGGTTGGTATGATCATGTGTGTGCGCTAACCAACCCCCTTCAGGCAGATATATTGTATTGTATAAGTTGTATAAAGAGTAATGAATGTGCTTTGTAGTCATAGGCCAAACCTTGTTTACACAATTTTTGTACTCATAACAGTTTGACGATGCTTCAACATAAATTTTTCATACATTATTAGGCTCTTATTGGCATGAATGTGGCAAAAAAATATTGGTACTTATATACTGTTTTATTTTGACAAAAGTTAATACTTGTTATGTGATAGAGACATGTATATCAAGCTGTGATCGCGACTAGCTCTTATGCATATTCATACAGTAATCCCTTGTGACACAACGAAATAAACATCATACCATGGTGATATTGTTTCCATTGAGTAAGATTTGATCAAGTTTCGTTACTCTTCTTCCTTCGGGAGTAGCTTCATACTCCGTTACATCTTCCAATAACATGTTCACAAAGTCATCAAAACCTAATAGTGTACCAACTATCTCCTTTTCATTCTTCATTATTATATGAATACGAGACCCAATACACTTATCAACCAATTCTGTAATAAAGACATTTGATTATTAATTTATCTTTCCAATAATTCAGTCGAGTATTCTGAAAGGCTTTTGTATTCTATGAGGGTTTTACAAAAAAACACGTTTTGTACATCAATTATCGTTGATTTACCTAATGGAAGAAGTGTGGACGGATTCGCAGGTGTGGTTATTTGAGCCATTTTTGTTTTAAATGTGAGTTTAAAGTATTATTTATGATTGCAATCGTTTCTAAAAGGTTAAGTTTTAGTACAAAATTCGAAACCAAACACGCTTTCTGACAGCCGGTATCGAAACATCTATGTTGCCAACTCTGCGTCATCATTACCAAATATTAAAAAAATAAATATTAATAATATAATAATAAATATTAAAATAAAAAATAAAATATTATTATTAAATATTATTTTATTCAAATATTATGATATTAAATTACATAATTATGTCAATTTATTTTATTTCTTGTGTATCCCTTAATTCATTTTAAACATTCGCTTAAATATATATGCCACTATATATTTAAACTAAAATATTACCAGTTTTCGTTAATTCAATTCTATCACCCGTATTATGCGTTAACAATGCATTTTTTCTTTTAGTTTCATACTGCCTCGATTGAATTTTATTTTAGTATAATATTTGCATGCGGCATGGTACTGGAGATAACAATATTTTGTTATTTTGGTGACTACATAATCAGTGAGGTAAATACTATGGGAAATTTTTTATAAAAAATATTTTTCAATACTCCAAAAATAATAAAGTTATTTTCCATTAATTACAGAGTTCTAAACTTCCAGAAGCAATATATAATTGTCAATGGATAACGGCAGACAATGCATTTAAAAGATCTATTTTGATTTTCATGGAATTAACAAAAGAACCATTGTCAATCCGTGCTGGGAAAATCTTTCAACTTTCTAGACAAACATTTCTAAACGTGAGGTCTTTATACTATTTTCTCGAAACATAAAACATTATTATTTTAGCAAGAAATATATCAATTTATGTATAATTAATTTCCAGGTTGTAAAATCATCATATTCGTATTATGCAGTTTTCCAAAGGTTGCGGATTAAGCAAAAATTATTTGTCAATAAGTGAAAATGAAAGCTATAATAGATTTTCTTTAGTATAATTGAATCGTGTAATAACTATAATTTTAAAAATAAATATATTTACTTTTTTTATATGGAAACATTTTATTTAAGTTAGTAGCAATACTAATAATATGTCAAAGTCAAAAAACATTTGTGTGATTTTGTGCTACGTGATGTTCCATGGTGTTGTAATGTCGGTAATGAATATGAAAATGTTTACAAGTTTGTGATATATAAATTAACTATACTAACATAAAATGTCGTTCAGTACACCAGATATTGTTTGTATTCAACGTACCATCAATGTTAACGAAAGTTCAAAGGATACAACGTGTCAGGACTTTTGTGACAGATTCGATATTAATAAATCTGTTGATTGGATAAAAACAAACAAGTTTGAAAAGGTAACGTCTTGATTTAAATATTATTTTGCAACAAAATATATGTATTGGATATGCTTTTCAAAACGCGATTAAAATTGTTTTGCTAACGTATTTTTTATGTATGACTAATTATTACGTACTTATACAGCCATTTCTGTCCTCTGTTGAACGTAGGCCTCCCCCATATCTCTATGTTTTGCACCTTCTGCATCCAATGAAGTGATTTTGGACTAATTATTACATAATCATAATTTATTTGTGCATTGTTTTTGTAGGTTTGTCTACAGCTTCCAGATCATCTTTTAGGTGAAAGTGTTAAACTTTGTAAGAAGCTTAAAGATTTGATAAAAAAGGATGTCTTTATATTGGCTGACACCACGTATAACAGGTGAGATAATGGTATTAATCTACTGTTTAGGTGTGAATATGGCATTACTAAATTTGTATTACATTATATGAATCAGATGATCAGTGATATACGCTGTAGCAGCTACCAAGATGCGAAGAGTGGATAATAGAGACGGAGTGCTTGGTGCAAACCAATCTCAGGATTGTGACCCAGAATAAATTACATTATAAAATTTACATGATTTTTTTATAACATTGTGTATACAATATGTTTCGAATAAATGCAGTGATTACTAAGAAGTATGTTAAAATATAAAAAGTTTGACATTATGTCAATGACGATAATATAATATTAAGTTGGCATTCTGGTTTAGATTCCTGCAGAGAGGTTTATTCAAAAATATTTCAATGGTTAGCAATAGCGACGGGGAAAAATGAATGATCTGTATTATTTGACCGGATCATTAAATTGAATCGGTGACTCACGGTTCACGTTGCCACACCGATCCGTTCATGAACCAGACATCACTCTCACACTTTCTATCTCATATAAAATATATCGTTAGAATGCGATACACAGACCGACTCATGGCAATCTTCGATTCACAACTAATTCATTATGGTTCATAAAATCTAATTCATTGCGGTTCTTAAATATGTTAAGCAATTTTGACCGCAACATACTTTGAAAAACAAATATGTAACGTCTATAATTGAATATACTATTTTGAAGGCGATCTGTTATCTCATACTTCTTTTGAGATAAAGAGAGATGGCAATCTTCGATTCACGACTAATTCATTATGGTTCATAAAATATTTAAGCAATATTGACCATTAAGTACATTGAAATGCAAACATTTTAACACCTACATTTGCATATCATATTTTGAATCGGTTTTGTTTTCTCTGTCATACTACGTACATGTTATGTACGATAGATAAGGATAGCCATATTTGAATCATATTGAATCGAAGAGCGAATTGATGATCCGCATAAATTTCATGAATCGATTTGAAAAGACAGGATCTTACAAAAATATCGAACTTTGCGCCACTAGTTAGCAACTCTGTTTAGTTGACAAAAATTGACAATTTGCACAGGATGCAGGTGTTAATAAAATAGTTGCTTTATTAGACAGTTTGTTCCATGCAACTACAATAAGCACAAATAATATGCAACATTTCCTCAAATTTTCCTTCTGTGTCTGTGGATCATCAATACAACTGAGCAGTGGTGTGATAAGAGTTTGGTAACCCCTCCCATCATCAACATTTTTGTGTAGAATATGAAAACATGTGTGTGGACACAATTTAGTAGGTGCCTTCAGGGAACATTGATAATATAAACCGATTCATTGTAGATACTTTTATATAAATGAAATGTTGTCGTTTCAGTTGTTGTGTTGATGAGGTAGCTGCTCGCCATATTGGCGGTGATGCTATTATACACTACGGTCACAGTTGTCTTTCATCCACAACATTCCCAGTGTTGCTGGTACATGACAAGGCAGTCATTGACTCGGAGAGTGCTGTAGATGCTTTACATACGCTAACTCCTTCTCAGAATATTGTTTTATTCTATGATGTGTCATTGGAGTATCTAAGAGGTATTTCAAAATATTTTTGTATCAAAATAAAAAGATTATGGAGTTTTACTCTGTTACATTAGCCAAATGTCGAATTCAAATGTAAAACATGTAATATCAGTAAATTAACTGTATTTAATAAGTAACTTGTCAAATTGATACACGGGTAAATGCAGGTGTACAGCATTACATTGAAATATTGTTATTTGGTATCATCAAAAAGTTATCTTAATATTCATATTCTAATATTTCAGTGATCAATTTTAGATGAGTATTTTGTAAAACGTTGAAAATTGTAATCAAAAGATATTTCAGTATTGATATACATAACATAGATTTATAATAGGTATTACAATTATTTCTCTTTCAGAAACAATTTGTCGGAGGTTCTTTGAGGTTTTCCCAAGTCTGCGTATCGGTGTTATATCGGATGAAATAACATCGACAGTAAAGTTTTGTAGACAAATAATCGACAAAGATGGAGTGAGGCAAGATTCTAAAATCCTTAGTGAATCCCATTTAGTGTACCTCGGAGAAGAAGGCCCCACGTTATTCAATTTGGCTGTTGCTTCAAGAGGTAAGTTATAGTACAAAGCTATAATTTTGTAATATTCAAACTTTTTTGTTAGTTGAATGTAAGCTTCATATTGATATTTTTAATTTAGTGTATCCTAAGATTTAAGTGTCTATCATAAATCCAATTAACTTTATGTGGATTGAGACATATTTGTGCTAATTATTAATCATAGTAAACCAAGAATTAAGCAAGACCGGTTTTAGAATGATTTGGTTGTTATAAAACGGTGCTATTATACATTTGTGTAAGGTAATTAAAATTAAATAATGTTTATTATTAATAACCTCTTTCCTTTTAGCTAAAGAACTTCATCTTTTGGATGCAAGAACCAGCACATTATCTGTTTACACACAAAGCCAATGGTTCAAGAGACGGAGATATCTGATAGAGAAGTGCAAGGATGCCAATAATATTGGTATCTTGGTTTGTACGTTGTCCAAGATAAATTACATTTCCATCATAAAGAGACTGAAGAAGATTGTCAGGGACAGTGGAAAGAAGTGTTATACACTCACAGTAGGAAAACCAAATGTTGCAAAACTCGCTAATTTGTCAGAGGTGAGTTAATTTATCTAATAATGATATTACTTTTGTATTTATATTAAAGTAAGACCAGATATTTATGTAGCATTGTTTGGTTAGGTACTTGCCTGCCAGAGTTGCAGGATATTTGGTTGGGTACTTGCCTGCCAAAGTTGCAGGATATTTGACGTTATTCTTTATTTATATAGTATTAGCCTAAATATATAATAAAAATCGTCCCATAATATCAATAACACGACAAAGTCAATATTGGAAATTTTACAGCAGAGCAAAAACCTTTCTAAAATTTCAATAGATGCTATGTTTTTAGGTAAATGCATGTTTTCAATATATTTATTTTCAAACTGACAGTAATTAAACACTAAACTATAATGTCATTGGTAAACAGAATTCTATACAAAACCAATAAAGTTATGGGGTGTTATTAGAATGATTTATTCAATATATTTTATATAAATATTTGGATACAAATAATGACACAATATAAATAGCATAAATCTTTATATGACACCAATGATTTATTAACATTTTATATATTTACATGTTTTCCAAATTGTCGTACCTTACCAATGTTTTTGTACTCTACTGGATAACTTATCATAATTTTGTATATGTCAAAAATTAATCATTATCTAAAATATTTGCTTCCTTTTTACAGATTGAAATATTTGTTCTTGTCGCTTGTCCAGAAAATGATCTCTACAGCAGTAAAGATTTCATGAGTCCCATTATTTATCCATACGAGTTGGAGCTCGCTTTGAACCACCAAAGGGATCCGTACGAAGCCAACTACAGCACAGACTTCAACGAACTACTTCCGGAGGGTGGAAATTATTGTTCCTTGGCAGCAAACGGAAACCAGCAATTGCCGGATGTCAGTTTAATATCGGGGAACATGAGAAATGTTAATTTAGAAAATAAATTAGGAAATATAAACGGTGCCGAAAGACAATTGAACTCTGTTAGGAAGGAAGATTGGGCGGTGCAAGAAATGGGAATAGGAAAAGCGATAAGTGAGAAAACATGGAAGGGTCTAGAGCAAGATTTGGAAAAGTCGAAACCGGAATTAGCGACAGTTGGACGAAAAGGAATTGCCAGTGGATATGATGTGGAACTATTTTAATAAATGAAGTGCTTTATTTATTGCAATAATCAATGTCTCTGTATAGAACATCCTAAAATGTGGTACTTACTTAGTGTCTGTTTTATTGTATAGATTACAAATTGCAGTGAACAATTTATAAAGATCTGAGTATAATAATTAAATCACGTGTTACAAATTTGTCAGGCGGCTTTTTCAGTTTTAGTGATATTAATTTTTGATATGGTAGAATGTCTCATTGAAAGTAAAATCAATTTTGAATTGCAATCATATTATTCAATCCATGGCAAAATTATTCAGTTAAATGCATTAGTTACCTAATAAAAGGCTGATAAAGTTGTAGCCAAACATCTTGAAGTTTTAGCCGAGAAGGGGGAGATTGCTCATAAATCAACAAAGTTACAACAGACACAAATTTGTGCTCTGCGCAACCGGAAACTCGTTCGAGATGTTTGGCGAAAATTATATGAATAACATATATATATATATATATATATATATATATATATATATATATATATTATATAGCATGAATGTAATAATTATTGTCAACAAAAATAGAAGTGTTGCGGTTTTTCCAACTATTATGAATATATTTGATAAAACAATCATACAGCTTTCAGAAGTTTTGTATAAATTATAAAACTTATTAACATTTATCAAAAGTGTATATTTATTATAATATTTTAAAAAGTATCTAAGAATGTTAACATTTCCAACGTAAAAGGTTCCATGTTAAAAATCGCTAACTTACGAGAAAATAAAATTAAATGTCCATACAGCATTTAAATTACTCTTTCCTCTATTTAAATAATATTTTGACAAACTTAGCATGAATGTTGATAAGTTTATTACTCTGCTATATTTATTAGCTAAAGAGATAAAAATGGAAATTATTTTATTAATCGAAAGATAAATGTCTTTCTTATTGGCATACATACATACATACCATAACGCCATGTCCCTCACGGGGTAGGCAGAAAGAACAGAATGCCACATTTTTCTATCTTATACATTCATACTTGGTCTGTTGTTCAGGGTTCTTACATTCCCCTCTTTCAGAATATCATTTTATTGAGAAAAAATGATTATTATGCTCAGTACTATCTCAAGGATAAATTCACTTATCAAGCTATGGGCGTTCACTTCGATCTGCGGAACGTACAACACTATGTATATTCATATTTCAAAATTTTTCAGCTCTTAATTTGAAGTAGGTACTTTAAGGAAGATTATGGAACCGTCTCAGTTCTAATATTACGTCTGTCTCACTAAACACATTCATTCATACATACCATCATGCCATGTCCCTTGCGGGGTAGGCAGAGAGAACCGAACGCCACATTTTTATATCCTGGCACGCATCCCTCACCTCGTCCACATTCATACATGTTTGTCTATTGCTCACACTTCTAACATTTCCGTCTTTCAAAATATCGTTCACATGGTCGTGCCATCCCTTTTTTGGGCTTCCCCGACCTCTCATTCCATTCCGCTCTGTATATTTTCTTCGTCAGGCGCTCCTCATTCATTCTTCCCAAATGACCAAACCATCTCAATGTGTTCACTTTCATTCTAGTAATGACATCTTTCTTAATCTTACATTCTTTCCTTATGTCCTCATTTCTTACCCAGTCATACATCGTTCTATTACAAATTCTTCTTAAAAATCTCATTTCAACTGCTTTCATGCGTCTTCTGCCATGTCCAGGTTTCACTTGCATGTTTCAAGGTTGGCGCTACGATGGCGTTATGAAAGGCAACTTTGATATGTTACGATCATTCATTATTGGTCTTAGTGCTCCATTCACTCTGTTTCCTACCATAACTCTTCTTTCGATCTCTTTATCGAGTCGTCCATTCCGTTGAAATATGCTTCCCAAGTATACATATTCGTCGACTTGCTCGAGCCATTCGTTCTCTACTCATTTTACACGCTGTTCTGCTTTTACTCTTTTCAAGGACCATTGTCTTTGATTGCTGGCATTCATCTTAAGTCCGTTCATAAACTAAACATATTCTAAAAAGGTTAAAGCAAGAATATCTGATAATACTCGATTTCTTCTTCTTCCTTATACTTTCATTCGATGAACTGTTTTTTCGTGTGATATTGTTCACAATCTATTGTATATTTATTGACTCTGGTTGGTTGGAAGAAATTGCCAGTATACAAATTATATGTACAGAAAGTTACAAATAAACAATTTTGATAAACTCTATTTAGGTGAATTTGACTGATAATAACTTTCATAGTTACGGTGGTTTGGACAGAATAAAAAATAAAGTTTTAAAGTAAAGCTAGAGGTCATCTAACTGACAACTATGCAAATATTATAAGCAGGTAGATTAAAAAATAAACTAACATGTATGAAGCTACGAATGTTTGCAATAGAGCTATGTGGGTTTCATGTCTCTGCCCTTGGCGTGCATGCACACAAAAAATATTTATACATCCAATGTGAAAGTCCTCTTTTTACAAGTTATGCTAAGTTTTAATTTTAGCTTTACATAATTTTGTTATTTTGTAGTTATCAAAACTTTTTCAATTATTTGTCTCTATTTTAATTACTATACTGATTTCTTTCTTGAAAGGGAATGAATTCCATTCAGTCTTTGGGTTGAAATGGCAGTAGTCATTATTTGATCAAAACTTCTAATAAATATTGCGATTATTGTTTATTCCACAATTCTTCATCAAAGTCAACAAATCAATTTGCCTATTTTAAGAATATCTATTTTGTCAGTTATTTCACCTTTCCATCAAAATTAACAATATTTTGTTGTTATTCTACTTACCTACATATATACAATAAGGTCAATTTTTGTATAAATCAAAATAAGTTGGTTGCAAATCCTTGATATAAATTATCGTGGATACCTCCTTGTTATAAATCTCTTCATAAAAATAATATTGGATCAGTTTGGCTTCCATCCAAATATAAAAATGTCCAATTCACATAATATAAAGTTATTATTAATACCTCATTATGTGTTGGATGGAATTTAAAATTTACTCTGAGATGTCTTTCATGAACAGAAAAAGCAATGAAGATTTTCTTAAATAATCTGTTTAAAAAATATGTAGTTTAATGTGTTTTCACTAAACTCTCCACATTATATTGTATATGATATCAATATGAAGTAGATAGTTTGGGATGTGCAAAGGATATTTGTTTTTACTTCAAAGGTAGACATCCTGGATACATTTTTATGGAATCTTTCTTTAAACAATTTTTTTTCCAGAAAGTGTAAAAAATTTTCAAATGAAATACAGCATTAAATAAAAGTCATATTCTTTGGTGAACTAAGTTTATTTTAAAAACACAGATAGTAAAATTGTTGATCCGCTGTACTAAATATTATCAAAGCAACAGATAAAAATGAAAATTGGTTTTGTGTATTAAAATAGCCAAATTAAAAATATCCAGACATTTCATTAACTTCACATGAGACATGGCGTAGATCCACGATCATTTAAAAAAAACACATTCTTGTTGTAAAAGTCTTTTTTTTTATATGTGAAGTGAATATGTTAGTAGATAGAATGTGTTTAATTTAAAAGTACACTTTGTGGTTGAGTTGGTATGATTGCATTTGGTGTTATTATACGTTAAAACTGGATATCCCCTACAATTAAGGATTTTTAAATGTTAAAAAAAATTATAGAATACTTGTATCATTTATCAGATTAAACTCTGATTGTCTTCTTTTAAAATTTCTCATTATTACATTATAAATGAGACTAGAGGAACTCAATTTGGAGATATGGCAACATTATTGAGTTTATTTGATTTACTGACGGTCGTACCAACATTATCTTGACTTTTGAAATCCAGAATAGCAGAGATGAATTATTTATACTTAATTATCACTGATAATGAATCTTCTGGATGATAGCGTTTGTATTGAATACTAACTTTTTGTAAGCTATTAAAATTTTTACTGCATAACATGATGAAATTTTTTATATAAACTTCATCTTTATTATTTTTATAGAAGTGAGATCTCATTATCCATACATTGTGACCATAATGTGCTTCTCCAAATCCGGTCTCTTGCAAGGAAGTGTAAAATCCCACTGATTAGGATTAATTTAATCTCAGTTGGGTAATCTCAAATGGAGTATTTTAACTAACATTTTATGATGAAAATATTAAATTAGTGAAAAACATTACTTACCGAATCATTACTCCACAACATTGGCTTACCATCTGGTAGGAAGATCCTGGAATCAAATTCATCATTTGGACATACGAAAAATACACATTAAAAATATTGAACGTTCATGCAAAGGTTGTAGTTAAAAAAACGAATGGGCGAAACAAATCATTATAAATTTTACATGGGAGCAAGTTACACACTTTGTATCAATAGATTTAAGAAAGATAACTCTTATTTCTTCATTTGACTTTTGCGACAGCGCCTGTAGGTTCGATAACTTTGTATAGTTGAAATATTTAGAAACATTGCTTCTATTAGCTGAAAATACTTCCCATTAAAAAATTCCCATTCGACTACACTCACATACACAGACTTCAAAGTATAAAAAAAAGTGGATGAATTAAAAACTGAACAAATACAGTGTTATTTTTATTGTTTAAAAAAATATATTAGAAACAAACATAACTCAAAGTCTTTATAAACAGAATTAATTTTCAAATTGTGAAACAACTAGAGTCTACAGTAAAACTTTTATATTCAAAAATGTAATAATTTTTTGTAACTTTTTTGCGATTGGTGACTTTCTCTCGTAAATTGCTCTCCTGTAATATTTAAAAATATTAGTTATGACCGTTCGTCTTTCAAACATGAAAATATATTACATTTGATCATTCACATGTGTATTTTCCATGTGCATGATAAAATTGATTTTTCATTTCTGGAAGAGCTGAGGAACCATAAGATTTAATAATAATGAACTCAAATTGTATAGATCTCCATACTTTGATATTGTAACAGTCAAATACCTTTTGAAATACATTAAGAAAAAAATAAATCAATTATGTTGATATGTTCAAGTTTGTTAAGTGGGTTCCAACACAAGAATAAAACATATTTAGAACTTTACGGTAAAAAGGAATGGACCCAAAAAGCTATACATCAGTTTTTACAAATTGATGCCATATAAAAATCAGACAAAATGATCTTTTCACAAATTCTTTCAACAATTCAGTCAACAGATTTTTACATACACAACCATAATAAGTCCTTAATGTGTTAGGCAAAACTTAACACTACACACCTATCTAAGTGAATTCTTATCAATTCATTATTACAAACACTACATACCTATCTTAGTGAATTCTCATCAATTCATTATTACAAACACTACACACCTATCTTAGTGAACACACATCAATTCATTATCACAAACACTACACACCTATCTTAGTGAACACACATCAATTCATTATCACAAACACTACACACCTATCTTAGTGAACACACATCAATTCATTATCACAAACACTACACACCTATCTTAGTGAACACTCATCAATTCATTATCACAAACACTACACACCTATCTTAGTGAACACACATCAATTCATTATCACAAACACTACACACCTATCTTAGTGAACACTCATCAATTCAATCTCATTTCTATGGCATACATAGGCCCGAGATATCAGTTGGCCCTTAAATCGTTGGCTTTAGTAATCCAAGTTAAAAATTTAGGGAAGATTAAATTTCATTCGCGTATTTCAGTGCAAAATGAAACGTCAGTTACGTAATCTTCAACTATAGATATATTTTACGTTTTTCTATGGTTATTGTCTATAACGCATCTGTCAAATTGTAATAACCTTAAATGATACGTGACGCGAAGCTGTGACTAAATATTATTTTATTATTATAACAACACATTATTTTATTTGTTTCATTACACAGCATGTTACTTTTTCA
This sequence comes from Molanna angustata, assembly GCA_963576475.1. Lineage (NCBI taxonomy): Eukaryota > Metazoa > Arthropoda > Insecta > Trichoptera > Molannidae > Molanna > Molanna angustata. Next base: position 51,697,801 of record OY754965.1, on the reverse strand, counting down.
ATTTTTTATACCGATCGATGTTTTTTTTAATTAAAATCAAACATTGTAGTGAAAAAATGTCATTGAATATGTACTACGTACGTAGTAGTTCAATGCAAAATGTATGTACATTTTACAGATGGATATGGAACTAAGTGATGATGGTAAAATAGTATCTTATGTAGAAAATTTAAGAATACACATTATATATATAGAAACAGGATGGATCAATTTAAAAAGTGGGATGAAAAACATCGCAAAAATAAAGTTGCGTGCCTGACGTTTCATTATGGCTGACAGTTTATTTCGTTTGTTGTCAGGTAATACATCGTAATTATGTAAAAAATAAAATAAATATTAAATACATGAACCACTTCTATATCAAGTCTTTTATTTTAACAACAAAAATAAATCATGATTATAATTATTATGCATAGTTATTTGTAGTATAAAATGAAATAAAACATTAAAGCGTGCGGCGATTAGTACGCCACCTGGCGAAAAAGACTAGAAACAATACTTAACTCAAGATTAAGACACGCGATCCGCCAGAAACGTTGAGTTAAATATTTGTCGTTTAGTGACGTATTTAAGGGAAGATTAGGTACTGAAATACGCAATATTTTTGTTAAACTTGAGTTAAACTCTTAAGGGCCGACTGAAATACTGGGCCATATAGACTTTACTGTATGATCTGCTACTATTATAATATTTATATTTGTTATTCTTTTTGTAGAAGTGAAGATTTATCCCAGAGGAACATCGATATTATTGTATAATATCTGAATAGAGAGAAAGTAGAATACATATTTTCAAAGGTTTTAATAGAAAAATAAGTATTCCATCATTTAGCCTCTATAGAGATATAATAAAATATTTGATCACACAAATAAAATGATTTTTGAAGTGTTTGGGAATTTTGTGAAATAAAAATACAAGACAGGTCCCAATATCAGATTGTTTATTAAAAGTTTTTGGTAGGAAAATATTGAAAAAAATGCCCTTTGCATTTTAGGTATAAGTAATAATATATGTATTTGATTTTCTTAATATTAAAAACTAAACTAATAAAATATAATATTGTTTAAATAATAATAATAATATTTAAAATGAGATAAGTCACTCACAAAAACAAAAAAAAAAATAAAAATGGAAAAAAAATACTTCTTATTAGGATCAACAAATTTGTGACTTGAGACTTTTTCAAACTTCCAATAAAAAATACATGTTGTCGCCAGATAACTTGGAACTTTTAGTCGAGAAGCGGGGCGATTTGTACGTAAACCAACGAAGCAAAAAGACACAAATTTATGCTCTGCGCAACCGGAAGCTCATTCAAGATGTTTGGGGAAAATTATACATTGGTAACTTAATATAAGTTAACGAAATTGGGTTTAAAATTTTACTCAAACCATACAGCATTAATGGGTGTGGACTCGATGAATAAAAAATTTCATTATACAATAAACAAAATTAAAATAATTTAGATTACTTATTTGAAAATGACAATCCCATTTTTTTTTCAATGTTAATTACTCATCAAGTAATTATATTTCATGAATTCAAATTGCTGTGTTAATTTATTGGAATGTTTGAAAAATTCTCAAAACACAAAGATGTATTGAAATTTATTTAGACACAATAATGTTATTAAAATTAATATAACAAATTACTCCGTAGTTCGACCGTCCATAATTGGGAGTTTTAACTTATAAAATAAATTAAATGCATCAATACAACTATTTCTAACCATCCAAATATATTTTCGATCGAGACTTAGTGTCTCTGTCCATTCATCAAAGACTCTTGATGTTGTAAGAAAACATCAAATTAATAAAATAAATATTTATATATATTTTAGATGTATGTCATTGAGGTACCCTCACTCATATAAAGTACTTGAGTAATTGTTATTTTCGCTACGACAATAAAAATTACATTAATATTGCATTCAAATTTTGTATTTTCAACTCAAATTTTTTTTTTAAGACGATGGGTGAAAATTTCGTGAAATCCCATCAGTTTCTTCTAAACCTATCATCAACATGCTTCCGATCCTGTATCTTTGAATTGTGATTCGCATACATAAAGTAAGAGTAATTCTACGAGGTTCTGTCGACTAGAGCTCAACACAAAAAGACACACTACGAAAATTTAATATACATCTACTGTCAATTTATAATGTCGTTTCCCAAGCAGACATGAGTTAAAATATTGTTTTTAAAAATAAATAAAATGTGCATCCTTTTGTATTTCATTTATTCCAACAATATAAAAATGAAAAATCTCAGCAGTTTGATTTCCGATGTACGTGGAGTTTACAAAATGTATTTGAATCATGAATTCATCCATCATTAGTCTGTTCCTCTCATCATTGTATAACACATGCATACATTAACTATTGCAATATTAAGATATTATAAAAATATTTAATCATATTTCTATATGGATTTGATTAAATCGGTAGGATCATTCATTTGATATAGATACCATCATCAAAACTGTACACTGTGGACGGTCTAGTGTTTATGAATTAGTCATCGTCCAAACTAAACTGTGGGCATGTGTCGAATTCTGACTTATTTCTGGATCCAGAAACTTATAGTTGTATGACAAAATCACTCATCAAAATTAAAACATTGCTCTGTTACAGAATACAATTCGCTGTTTAATATTAAGCTTTTCCTCGCTTCAAGTAGAATTTTAACAGTCATGTGAGGAAGTCAGGACAAAATGTCAAATGTTAATTTAACACGCACCCAATAACAAGTTGCCACATTCTGGAGACTTACGATATTAATCGTCTCACAGTTCCAGACTGAAAACACAATTAAAAACTGTGTCTCCACCGGGAATCGAACCCGGGACCTTTGGATCAGCAGTCAGATACCTAAACAATAGATTGTAATAATCAAATAAATATACAATACATTATGGAAACATGTATTCATCTGAAAAAATTAATTATCAAAATGCCAGCTGTGGCATATTTTAATACATAAAAATAATTTGGCATTGCTGTCGAAGACTTGATAATTATAAGCAAACTGTCAAAATTCGTAGGCTTTAATCATACAACTATAGATGTCCAAATACCAAAACATTTACCATGCATTTGTCACATTACATATAGTACATGGGGCTACTAGATGTTTTTTTTTAAATTCATAAATTTTATATTATATTTATAGGCTACATTAGCGTTGACATACAAATGAATTTCAGTTTTTCCAGTGTGTATGAATAATAATACAGTTATGTTTTTACTTTACGAACAAAGTCAGTAAAAATTGTATTGTATCATTTTACACAATCTGCTGGAAGCGGTGTATATAATAATTTGACCTCATAATTTTAGACGAAAGACAGCATTTTCAAAAACAAACACGTTGATTGTTCTATTTGAATCTTACAGTGTTATGTACTCGTAAATTGACAATGTACCTAAACATTTGAATGACAGCCCAGCGGTGTCTGCTATATACATTGTTGTTGACTTGCATCTAGGGCAGTGAAACATTTATTATGTATTATTACTTATATAGAAAATTTTGCCAGTTAGGGTGAATTAACTATATTATTCAATTAGCATCATCGTATAATCTCTTCAATCATTTCTTTGCCCCCATATTTTTTTATTTCGACCAAACAGTCAATGGGGTTAGAGATTTATTTTTAAAATCAAATCTGTGTTTCATTGCAGCGTCTTTCATTATAAATATTAGTTTTCGTAATAGTAATTATTCTAGAAAGTTTAAAATTCTGTAGATTTTTATTACAACAATACTACAGATATACAATTGCATGACAACACTGTATACACTAAAATTCATTATAAAATATTTTTTTAAATAAAAATTTCTTTGTTACAAAACGAATAAAATTATACCGAGAAAATTTGACTATTGTAAATAATTAATCTTTAGCGACGTTACGGTCGCTTCGCCCTGGTAAGAATTCTCAGGGAATATATTTTGGCATTTAGGTACTTGGAAATGTACTTATAATAAAAAATATACATATATTATCAACTCACAATGGTTTCACCATAGATTTGTGTTGAAAACAAAAAATACCTCCCTGCGTTTATACACTGTTTAAATTAGTCAAGACTGTGTAGCAACATAGTCTCAAATAATATATTTCTTTCAATGCCCATTCTACAATCTATTTTTATTGAATAAAATGCACAATTATATTTAATAAACCTCTACATTAAAAAGGAAGAGCATTTATTACTACACATTTTTAGAAAGATACAATTATAAACAATAAATTTAGAAATGTACAATAACAATGACATACATGACTTTCGAAAAACAAGGAAATTTATTCAAATAAATATTTCCACCAACAAGAAGTTTGAAAGTAATCCTTAGGGTAGATTAAAATTCCAATGTGTTGAAGAGATACCGTAATAGTCCATGTTTCAGCCAAGTTAATCATTTTACTGAGTCTCGTGAGGAAGTAAAGGATATAATATATTGGAGTTGTTAAACAGTGTACAAGCTTTAAGCGAGGTATTCCTTCAAGGACAACAATCCCATTTTACAAATGCAACTATATTTATGTTGAGGATGCGGGTGTGTGTATGTGTGTGTAATGTGTGTGTAATGTGGGATTGTGTAGAACCTCAGATCACGGGGGTGTACCGCACTAGTGGACTAGTGTACGGCGGCCAGTTAATCTGGAAAGAAAATACATCCTTTTAAGAGTCTACCGACTTCCATCAGAAGCACATTACAATATTTCCATTTTGCACATTGCCAATCGACACACGCAGAGACGAAAAAACGTCACAATCGACGTTGCTTCTACTCTGACTCGTGTCAATTTCATCAGGCATTTTACTGAAAAATATTCAATTTTATTAAAGTTATGTGCAAATCTCGAATCTTATTAAATTTCAAACATTGTTACAATTGAAACTAAATATATTTGATTGAAAAAAAGTAGAAATTAAAATGTAAGTAAATAATAATATTAAAAACAAAAATAACCACACAATTTTTTTATAAACAATGATTTATTTAATACATGTGAGTAAATGTTTAAAAGCAGTGATCTGACGGTCCTTTTCCCTTTGCGTGGATAAATATATATTATTTATTTACCTATATTAGATTCCTAACTTCTGGTAATATTGTATATTTAACTGACACTTAAAAATGCAAATTTAAGAAAATATTTTACTAGGCGTATTAGAAATAAAAATGTATAACCCTTACAGATTTAGGGCACAAAGTTTGCAGTTATATTCAGAAGATAATGACTTAGTTAATATTTCCTTGTATATAGAAAGTTATGCCTTACCTAGCCTAGTTCCACTGATCAAATAATCCAGTCTTTATACATATACCCTGATAATTGAAACAGAATACAATTATTGCATTTTATTTCTATATTGTATCTCCAGTAAATAACAGGTACTATATCAAATATTGATTTAACATGCACCCATAATACATCTAACTGTATAATATAATATAATAAATAAAAAGAATTATAAATTTGTATACAAAGATTCAACAAAATATTAAATTGTCAGGTATTAGTTAAACACAATATTACCATGTAATTATATGTTGGACAGCACACCATTATCATAGCATTCTGCAAATTTCAACATTTGTGGATATTGAAGAATGCTACTAACATTTTGGCATTTCGTCAAACAGAGAAGCAACTAGTATAGTCACTAATACATGTTATAACTGTTTAAATATTACTGGAATCTGTAGGACAGTCTCTATACAAAACAGTCCTTCAGATGATAAGTTAAAGGAGAACTCACCTAAAATTTGAGGTCTTCTGTGAAATCTACTCCCTTTGAAGTCGAGTCAGGGTTGATCTGGAAAGCCTCACTGCGCACTTCTTGAGGGTTCCTGCTTAACCACTTCTCTTTAGCTTCTTTAACCATAGTGTGTAATTTCAACTTCTGGGCCTTGAAAGCTTCCCAGTCTTTGTCGGATTTGGACTGACGTGCTAATTTCACCAGTTGCAATTTTTTCGTGTTTTCTGAACGAATCTCGTCATTAATCCATGGTTTTGTCATGTCGTTCATTTCGTCGGGAGCCTTGTTGATAGGGGGTTTACGGGTGGCGTTGCGGACGGGTGGCTTAGGGGCAGAGCGAGGGAAGGGGCGAGGGCGAGGCCTCGGAGGACTGGGCAATAGTGGCCGTGCGTAGTGTGGCCCGGGGAAGGGCGGACGCTGCATGAAGGGCGGCGGCATCGGGGGACCCGGCCTCATTGGAGGGCCGCGCATCCGAGGGGGGAAACCGCGCGGTCCGGGCATGAAGGGCCCAGGAGGAGGTCCCATTCCGCCGCGGAACGGAGGACCTGGCGGAAAACGGGGGCCGGGCCCCATTCTCATGGCGGGAAAGGGGCCCGGGCCGAAAGCGTCCCGTAACATGGCGGGAGGACCGAACCGTCCACCCGGCCCGAACCCGCCCTGTTTTCCGTTGGGTCTGAAACGTTTCGGTTTTGATTTGTCGTTCACTAGTCGCCTTTTTGCGCCATTCGGAACGGCCATAGCGAAAATAAAGATTTACGATAAAAATGTCCGTCAAACAAGGTAAAGACAAAACAACGCGTATAAATGTTGCTATTATAATTTTATTTACGAAGTTGCCATAAAAATCTTATGGAAAAAAAACGTAAAATATTGAATTATACGATTCAACTTTTTTAAAATATTTTTTCTTCTTGTTTTAAAATTATTTTATTAGTGTAACATCTAGTCCAGTGCTTAAAAAAACCTTTTGGGCAAAATATTATTGAAATAGAGATGATAAAACTGTTTCACAAGTAGTAATACTATGCCAATTGATCTCGGTATCATTCAATTTAGGGTTCCATGTTCATGTACTTACTGGGTCCAGAATGAACAAGTTCTGTGGTCGAGCAGGTCATAATAACGGAAAAAACTACCAAAACCAAGTCTCCTAATATGAAAGAAACTCATCACCACTTATGGAGCGTGGTAATCATCTGCATTCTAATTCCTTCATCCATTATAACTTCAAGTGGGACGTGGGTAAAACTATTAATTAGTAATGTGCACACACCTCTTTTGTTGGTTGAACTAAATATAAAATAGAAGGAATTCTATGATAGGTTTGTTAACATTGTGCCATCTTACATTACCTGAACAAAGAGAAATATTTGGTAAAATTGATATTTTTTCCTTGATAATCCAACTGTCGATTTGTTCAGGAGAACTTTGTTCTCTTAACATATCGACAATGTATCAAGCCAGAATACGCGAGAATTGTATGGAGAGGTCTACTTTTTTCACGGCTTTTCCATCTTTGAAGTCAAAAAACACCAACTTAGAGGCTTCGCAGCATATATATGTTCCATACACGGATTTACTCAGAATTCCGAGTAGAACATTTCGTGTGTCTGTGTGTGTGTCCGTCCCCCCCTTATAACTTTTGATCCGCTCAATTTACAGAGCCTAAAATTTCAGAATATATAAACAGTTACAGGCCTACAAAACTTTTATACTCGGAATTTTGAATTTTTGTTTCAGTCAGGGGTTATCAACTTTTGAATTTTTATTTTATTTTTCCATATATCTCAGAAACCATAAACGCTAGAACGCTGAAAATTGGTACAAACATAGACAAATACAAAATCTCAAATTAGTTTTTTCAAAAAAATTCCAGGGTTTCTCAAACATTTTTTATTAAGAAAAATATTTTTTTTATGATAAATTTATGAGTTTAACTGCCTATATTTCCAAAACTTTTACAATTATCGAAAAAAGCCGAAACACCCCAACTAGATAATTTAATTTTCTATAAAAAATATTAACATTGTAGTAGAAGATCTCAATTTTTTTTTAACAATTGAATTTAGTGACGACATCGCTTCATACATTTTGTATGGCAGTCGCATATACACAATATGTAAGAAGACTTAATAGTTTGATACTTCATCTCCAAACATACATACATACATACCATCATGCTATTTGCATATTCTGGGTAGGAAAAAGGATCTTCCTCCATACTATCCTATCTTGACATACATACCTACATATGTTGTATAGAAAACAAAATATCTGAAAATATTCAATAAATTGTATCTATGGGTTTATAGTTTGGTACATATTCTTCAACTATACATACTATCGCTATCGACAGTTGGATCTCATGTGTTACATGCAACTAGGTTAGAAGAAATTGCCATAAGACAATGAACTCGCCACTTGCGCAGGGCAAAGAAGTGTTTATTATCCAACTGTCGATTTGTTCAAGAGAACTTTGTTCTCTTAACATATCGACAATGTATCAAGCCAGAATACGCGAGAATTGTATGGAGAGGTCTACTTTTTTCACGGCTTTTCCAACTTTGAAGTAAAAAAACACCAACTTAGAGGCTTCGCAGCATATATGTTCCATACACGGATTTACTCAGAATTCGGAGTAGAACATTTCGTGTGTCTGTGTGTCCCCCCCCCCTTATAACTTTTGATCCGCTCAATTTACAGAGCCTAAAATTTCAGAATATATAAACAGTTACAGGCCTACAAAACTTTTATACTCGGAATTTTGAATTTTTGTTTCAGTCAGGGGTTATCAACTTTTGAATTTTTATTTTATTTTTCCATATATCTCAGAAACCATAAACGGTAGAACGCTGAAAATTGGTACAAACATAGACAAATACAAAATCTCAAATTTGTTTTTTCAAAAAAATTCCAGGGTTTCTCAATCATTTTTTATTAAGAAAAATATTTTTTTTATGATTAATTTATGAGTTTAACTGCCTATATTTCCAAAACTTTTACAATTATCGAAAAAAGCCGAAACACCCCAACTAGATATAATTTTCTATAAAAAATATCAACATTGTAGTAGAAGATCTCAATTTTTTTTTAACAATTTTTTTAAAAATTGAATTTAGTGACGACATTGCTTCATACATTTTGTATGGCAGTCGCATATACACAATATGTAAGAAGACTTAATAGTTTGATACTTCATCTCCAAACATACATACATACCATCATGCTATTTGCATATTCTGGGTAGGAAAAAGGATCATCCTCCATACTATCCTATCTTGACATACATACCTACATATGTTGTATAGAAAACAAAATATCTGAAAATATTCAATAATTTGTATCTATGGGTTTATAGTTTGGTACATATTCTTCAACTATACATACTATCGCTATTGACAGTTGGATCTCATGTGTTACATGCAACTAGTAAGTAGAGCCAAACATTGATAATATTACCTATAGAGAAAAAAATGAGACCTATATCTTGCAGTTGTATATGATATTGTTTCCATGAAACATCCTGAACAGTATTTTTTAAATGGTTTTTACGAAACTGTCCACATCAGCATCATCAGGGAAATAGGTATTATATAATATAAAAATAAAATGGAAAAAAATCTTCAATGTTGTATATTTCTGATAATTTATTATTTTAAAATCAGAGATAATTAATGATTAAAATTATAATAGTAAAATTGTTTAGAATTGTTAGTTTATAAATTTGATGATGATTACCAAACAAAGATCAATGTAATCAATATTAATTGTAAAATTGTACAAAAACTGGAGCTGTTTTGTTAATTATATTATGGCATCTACAAATAATTATATGTTTAGCTTTAACTGTAGGTATACATTAAGCTATATTAGAAAGGGTTGTCTTCCAAATTTTTCTGAAAAAAAATAAAAACAAAAACAAATTCATTAACATTTCTAAAATAAATATTATGTAAAGGACTCCCTTAAATTTAATGCAGTTCGATCTTGATAAATTTCCAAATAGAATTATTTATTTATAGAAGGAGAGTCAAAGTGATCCTGCTAATTGTCTTTATGTTCAGCTTTTTCTCTTTAACAAAGAAAATGCTTGCCAGTATACCTATGTAGAAAGACTGATTGACAAGGTAAAAAAATAAGAGGAAGAGGTCAGCCAAGAACATATTGGTACGATCAAGTGAACAATATTCTAAGAGGAGGAAACATAAGTTCAAATAAAATATGAGATTGCATGAATGTGATGCAAACATAAAGTTCCTGTACTCATGCTTGATCCATAATTAAAGAAATAATTTTCATTTAAAAAGGAGTGAAATGCACTTTTTTCTTATTCAAACATATTTCTCATGAACCTTCCAAGATACTAACTCAATATTTCTTTTTGTTATTGGTGTCATCTAACAAAATAAAACGCCGCGAAATATTGAATGAGGATAAACTTGTAAAAAAACAGCAAATTCTTTCCTTTTATGTTGTGATTGTAAAATAGATGTCACCATAAGACAGTTATATTTGATTGATTACACAACCTATTTATTATAGAAGTCAAATGTAATTTATTCTGAGACAGGTCACTATAGAATATATCAATATGTATTATTATTATAGTTGGATAACTTGTATAGCGCCGTTTTCGTGGAAAATCACCTCAAGGGCGCTTTACATTAAATTAAACAATAAGTTAAAATTAAACTAAACATTAAATTAAATGTTAAATTGACATACACGAGTGATTGCGCTCTCGTACATGGCAATATATTATGATTGTATTACATCAATAAAATAAAAAAAAAAAGATTTTTGCGATAGTAAAAGATTTTATTATTGAAAAATAGTAATTGGTGAGCACTGTTTTATGACACAATTCCTAGGGCACTCTAAACTCCTTAACTTTTGTTCAATCATCATTATTTATTAAGTGCAGCTCAGTGATACGAGATCACTCCAAGGGTGTAATAATTTTCAATCATACGCTTTATAAAATAAAGCGGTCTTAAGTAATTTACCAAAAGTGATGACGCTCTGAGCTCTACGATGGCAAGGGGTAATTGATTCCACTTAAAAGGTCTGTTTACACTGAAATCGCTATACTGACTCTGTACAATTCCATTTGATGATCGGTGGTACTTTGTGATAAAGATGATTATTTCAATGTAAGCTGTCCTCCTGATGACACAGTTCTTTAATGCAGTTGAAGCCAAAGACCATCTGGCATACTTTATTGTCTACTCCAACGAGGGTAGTTATACTTAGTGTTTTTTAAAATTTAACTTATAAACTCTTATAAAGGTATAAAAAGGATAAGATATATGTAGATGGATGGAGGGGTGTTTTCACAAGAGATAGAAATAAAATAATGATCCCTTAGAACACTTGATATAGGTATATAATATGTATTATTTTATAATTGTTATACAACATCATATATTCCATATTTTTTGGTTACAAAATGATTAGAACTGTTTGTTAATTCCAAAATTATCTCCAGTATTATTGTGTTAACATCTGCTTTGTTAATAGGTATTATTCTTTCAATTTTTAGTGTTTTTGTTACATTTTTAATTAGTGTTAACTAAACTAGGAAGACATTTACAAAGAGTTAAACATACTTTCATACATTCAAAAATACCAAGTTTGTAAAATTTTGACAAATATTTATAATGTAATATAAGTTATAAAGGCAATTTTGGCATTAACAATTTATTGTATATGTATATATATTGTAAAAAATACAGTAAAAATATATAATATATTCATATCTACAGGTAAAATACATTTATTATTAATCATCTCAAAATTCATACAAAATATACTAATTGTTAAAATCTATACAATGAAAACGTACCTACTATTATGTGTATTAAGTATTTTTTACAGAAATAACTATGAATATTGTAAATAAAGTATCATTCATTGTTTATATTTGATGCGCAAAGTTTAATAACTAGAAACACCAAAAAAAACATTAAAATATATCTTTGTTTTAAAGTTAAAAAAATAAAAACTTATTTATAATTTTTTTTGGTAAAATCTTCAAAAAAAAAACTTCAAGCAATCAAAATAGAATAATCCATTACATTAACAAGTATTTATTTATAGATAATCTGTTTATTTAAATGTACATACATTGAAAATTCATAATTGTAATAGAACATTTCTAATGATTGTTTATCAGAACACAACTGTCAAGTAGGTCAAACAAAAATTGTATAAATAATACCGTAATATTGATTTCAAAAATATTGGTATAATTCATCGATCTATCTGTAAAAACGTAAACGTATATAAAATATATTATATTAGTATTTATAATAATAAAATAAAACTCTATGACTATGAAAAAAAATATAAATATGTAAGGTTTGTAATACTAAAGCGATGGCAATTAAATATAGGAAAAAAATAGTAAAAACTCGGGTAGAGATTTTCGTGCTAAATTATAAAATAAATATTTTGCCATAGACAAATGTGCTTTGTCCGCTGTTGAAAATCTCAAACTCAAGTGTTAAAATGCATTATTAAATAAGATATTCGAGAAAACAAAAATGGCACATGAATAAGTTTTACAACTCCGATGTCACGGTCTACTGCTGATGTTAATACAACCTACATATATATTATTTTTATTAATATTTAACAAATGACTAATTTTTCATGACAACATTAAAAATAATCGAAGGCCATATTTTAAAAAGTTTAAATACAAGGTTTCTTGTGACAGCGGTAATTGTTACTAGATATTTGATTATTTTGTAACTAGTACATGTCATAATCTTACTTCACATTATAGGAAATAATTTTTTATTTAGCAGTAAGATGTCAAGTGAGCCGCCATCAAGGGTCACCTATGTACAGTACATATATCTAAATAAATTTTTACCTTAGCCTTTGTCCCATTTACTTAAGGTCGACTCTCCTAGCATATGTCTAGCAATTAAATACCACATAGGAGTCAAATGTAATTTTATTATCTAACAATATTAATATTAGAAAAGGCAAGGCAATAGGAAACGGATTTCAAGTAAAATTTTAGGCACTCGTTAAGTTGGCTTCAGTAAAAAGGCACAATAGATTCACCACAATATGGTAATTTCCTAAATAGATCCGACTCGTATATATAAAACATTTTAATTAAAAACAATAAATACCTCATACAAAATTAAATATCTTAAATATTTTATAATATTGTATATAACAAGCACTGGCACATATCAACATGCAATATAACAATATATGGATGGGCCTTCGATTAAATGTAATCTTTTGATTAAAAGTTTCCAAATTTCTTTGTGGTTGTGGAACTGGTTTCCGACTTGCTGGAAGAAGTCATGACGGTCTTCTTCTCAATCACCTCCGAGGATATGGTTTGTTTCATCAGCTTCCTTTCCATAGAGTCGAGTTCTTTAGCCAGTTCCGCTGGTGTCTTGACCATTTTGGTTATTGTCGTGGTAGTCTGCCGGTCTGTCTGTCCGTAGTCGGACGGTCTCAGGAAGGAGGGACCGTCTGTCGAGGACTGAGAGGCGAAGCTTCTCATGGTGTCTGCGCTAAAGTTGGAATCCAATGTCCGAAAAGCATCGTTGTCGGTCGGTTCGAAGGTGGGGGGTGCGATGTTTTTCCTATCAAACTTCATGTTGGTGCTGGTGATTTTCATGGGTGTGGAGCTGTATATCTTTGTTGTGGTAACTTTGTGGGTTCCATTTGGTATTTCCTTCACCTCCGTCATAGTCTCCTGGGAGTAGTTAGGTCCGCCGTATGTGAACACTTCCTTTCCGAACATCTGTACGTTCTCTTGCTGAGTCGGTGGGATCCTTGCTAAGTCAGTTGAATGTCCCTGTTGACCTTTGCTGCTGGTTTCGGTCTTGAAATTGTAGGATTGATTGACTTCCGAATATCCTGCACTGTCTAGTGTCGGTGACAAAGTGGATTTAGTATAATTGGATCCGAGAGTTGAAAACGGGGATTGTTCTGGTTTCTGTTGAGCGAAAGACTCCATTCTCATGGTTTCGACAGAGAACGGTTTGGGTGAAGTGGGACTCTTTGAGCCGTAGATATAAGAAGTCGGAGATGAGACACCTTTATGGACCGAAGAATAGATTTGTTCAGATTTGGAATCGTTGATGGATGAAAGAACATTTTGGCTATAATTATTTTTGGACAGATCGGATGACTCGAATTCTCTTTTGAGATCGAACTTGGCATTGAACTTAGGACTCATGGGTGTAGCTAGGGTGGGTTTGGGTTTCTCTAGTCCGCTGGTGATTCTGGGAGAGTCATACTTGTGTTCCATGGAGTTTGATGAATAAGCTGAGAATGCGCTGGACTCGTGATGTTGATAGGTGTTGCGATCCTCTTCTGTTTTGGGAGTGTAATAATCTGGAGGAAGGTTAAGTGATCTTGGTGTTTCGTAGCATCTTGTCTCGTAACTGTAAAATTAGATTAGTGTTAATGGGTTTAATGTTAGGTGCATACTATAGTTTAAATATTTACAAGGAATTTTATATTAGTCAAATCTGTATGTGCTGTGTCCATATATTTGTAAAACTATAATTATACGTACAGACAAATGTTTTAAAGATATATTTTCATCCATATTTTGACTTATCAATGTTTTGATCTAATTTTTATGTTGAATTCTATACTTTTTTTAAACATTCTCATACATTCCTTACACTAAGCATAAATGCTTGTACTATATTTGAATAATATTATGTACTATGCATGTTATTATGTAATGTAATATAAATTTATTTTTACATGTCTTTAATATTGCTATCTCTAAATGTACATATTTATTTTTTTAAGACTGATTTATAAAATTTTTATGAATTTTTTACAATTTTTATAGATTTTTTTACTAAGATAGTATTTATATAAAGATGTAATAATGTATATAAAAGTGACAAGTGGTGTTACATAGTTGGTTAGATATTATACCAAAACCATAAAAATTATATCATGCAGATAACTAATGCTCAACATATAAAGAAACACACAACCAAAATAATAATAATAATAATAATAAGCAATAATTGATAATAATCTGGCAATACTCATTAAATTATCAGACAAAATTAAAGAGGGGAGGGGGAGGGGATACAAAAAATAAGTAGATTTTTTTCTCCATAGACATGTGTCCATTAAACGTTACTGAAAAACTAACGAAAAAAAAAACACGGGTCAGCATGAAAATTAGTCCAGACATCATTCCTCCTGGTTCTTATGTAAAATAATCTCCTGAATCCAAATATGACCGTCACAAATCTCACCTTCTCAGATCTCAAATTCAGCAGTGGAATCTTTTAGAAAGGGACATATTAATCGGTCGGTGACCGGGGCTTCATTCAGATTCAAGAAGTCATTTATATATGCAACATGGATCATTGTGTGATGTGTTACTGTCATGATGCCCTATACCAGCTGTTTGCTGTCTGGAGTCCTGAGTATTGTTTAAATTGTGTAAATAAAAATGTATGTATTTCAGATATAGTATTGTATCTAAAATACACAGCTCGGACAGAGAATAGTTGGTCCATACTATTACATGGTGTAGAAACATGGAAAGTTAAAACCAGTATTATGAACCTTCTGGAGGCAATTAAATGTGGCTACACAGGAGAATGTTGTGAATACCTTGGACATATAGAGTCACCAAGATCGAGATCTTACAAAGAGCTGATTCAAAAAGAAAATTGCTGTCCATCATAAAGCCACAAAAAATATCTTATTTAGTGCAAGTAATCCAAAGACTGAGGAACCGTCTGCTGCAACCAATACTCAAAGGCAAGATTGATGGAAGAAGAGGCATATGCCGTAAACAAATATTGTGGTTGAGGAATATCCCCGAATGGATCAGTATTGGGACAGACTTATGATATGTATTGGATGAAATAAAGATACATACATACATACATACCATCACGCCATGTCCCTTGCGGGGTAGGCAGAGAGAACCGAACGCCACATTTTTCTATCCTGGCATGCATCTCTCGCCTCGTCCACATTCATGCATCGTCTCATAAATGTTCGTCTATTGCTCACACTTCTAACATTTCTGTCTTTCAAAATTTCGTGCCATCCCTTTCTTGGGCGTCCCCGACCTCTCATTCCATTCCTTTCTGCTCTGTATATTTTCTTCGTCAGGCGCTCCTCATTCATTCTACCCATGTGACCAAACCATCTCAATGTGTTCACTTTCATTCTAGTAATGACATCTTTCTTCATCTTACATTCTTTCCTTATGTCCTCATTTCTTACCCGGTCATACATCGTTCTATTACAAATTCTTCTTAACAATCTCATTTCAACTGCATTTATTCTATTTTCATGCGTCTTCTGCCATGTCCAGGTTTCACTTGCAAACGTCAAGGTTGGTACTACGACGGCGTTATGAATGGCAACTTTGGCATCCTTTGATATGTTGCGATCATTCATAATTGGTCTCAGTGCTCCATTCACTCTGTTTCCTGCCATAAGAGATAAAGATATAATATTCTATTTATTTTATGTAAGAATCAGCAGGAATATTGTCAAGGCTCCAAAACAAAAATTGTAGACCAATGTAATTCAATATGTTAAAGTATTTTTTAAAATTTGCTATTTTGAAAAACAAAAGTGTAATGTGATAATAAAATAAAAAAAATAAAACATTAAGTTTACTTAAGCGAATGATATTTGCGAGGAGAGAGCTTCCGTTATGTGTTCCCTGTGCTTGTTCTGTTGGTGTTCTTTCTGGGCGGAGGTGGGGGCGGTGTCTTTACCTCCACCTTGAGTTTCTCTCCGAAGGTTCTGCTCAGTTCCTCGTTGAGCCCCTTGTGGACGGCTGCCACCACGGTCGGCTTCACCTGAGTGTAGTATGTCGTCTTGTACACCACTGTCTGCGTCGAGTCTTCGTTCATTTCCAGGCTGCTCATGCGATTTCAATTTCATCGGCCATGGAGCGTTTGAGAGTTTCGTACGTTTTCGACGGTCCAATAAGAGTGAGTTTAATTGTTTGGCATGCATCGAGTAACCGAGATTGGAATCGTAGATTGACATAATACAGAAATGTTTCCAGAGGCGAAGGTTGCAGCGATAGGAGAGGAATAAATAAAAAAAAAATAAAAGAAGACAATAAGTAATGATTAATAATTATACATGCACTAAATACAAGTTAGAATCATTGTTAAGATTAGCGAAACCAGTAGGAAAAATACACATATAATTTGAATGTTGACATGATATTGATAATTCAAATTTTACGGAACCGTTTTACTAATAAATAAAAATATAGTGTGAAAATTCACATTATATATTTAGTACATAATTTTGTCCTATTTTGAGGTGGAAAATTTTATAAATAAAGTAAGGACAGTTAAATTATATCAAAACAAGTTGAAGTTGGGCAAATTATTTACAAAATTAATCTCTGGTATGACTCATTGATTACAATGGATAGAAGCCAGTCATTTACTGTCTTCTTCAGCTATACCAATATCTATTTTACTATTAAAGTTTTAGACATCTTATTGTTGAAAATATTAAGGGATATTTATGACATATATTGAAAATTTAAAAAAAATCATAGTGTTGTGTAAAAATTACACAAAAGTATCCAATGTTTCATACAATGTTTAAGTGAAACTGATGTGCAACACACATTCTTTTGTCAATTTCACTGAGTTGATAAATTATCTAAGTGTATCTCTACTGATTTTGCAACATATTAAATTAAACATCAAAAAAAAAAAAAAAAGTTTCACGTTCCTTCATCAAAAAATTTCGTAAAAGGGTTTATCTTTTTCAATATATTTTAATTTTTTTTTTTTGATGAAATACAAATCATGCGAATAAATAGATTAATCAATTGTTATTGGACCATCACCGACATTAACCAGTTGCGATATTTAAACATAATATTTATTGCACTACTTATAAAAATTAATTTCTACATGCACAGAAAACTAAATAAATAAATATAAGATAGTATAAAAAAAGCTTCCAACGCAACTGGGTATTGTCAATAATTAATAACATACGACAACAATATGGAATATATAAGAGATAAAATAAAACAATATGAGGGGGATAAAAAAAATAAATAAATGCAAATACAAAAATGTTCAAGACTACATACGGCAACATTCTGTTTCAAACACAAAGGCATACCACACACACACACATTCCGTTGAATGTAAATAATAAAAAAATAACACAATGCAATTTGTAGGTATAGTAAATACAAAAAAGGCAATCTGGATGCGTTACATATAATCCGATTGCCCGAGATTCTCTTTTTAGACTTACTCTGTGTTAGACTTGTTATGTGATCTGGAAATGGAGAGAAAAATCAAAAGTGGTAAACCAGGCTGTGGTAATACAGACATGAACGTACCGCACTCTCCACATTTGGATAATAATCACAACATCAACAGGCAACGACACATTATATCACAACACCAAAGTTCAAAATTTAGAGGATTGACATTTTACAGATTTTGAACCCTAGTTTGTATTTTGATTCTTTAGTCATAAATAAAATGAAATAAAATGATCAAGAAAAGTAAAAAATCACTTCAACATGTTCAAGATAGCTTCTACAAATAATTTTGGGTAAAGGATTAGAATATGTTGAACTATCATCATATGGTAAATACTTTCGCTGATGAAAAAATAATCGGTTAAAATTTTTAAATCAAAATAAAAAATAAATAATGATAGATCAACTAGATATCATATAAACAGTAATGATAGATCAATCAGCCATCAAATGAACAGTAATGTTATCTATCATACAAATAATTATAATAACATACTTTTATTATTAAAAAAAAAAAATAATTACATAATGTGGCGGACTGATTGCCCGTAAGCAATTTATACCGGTTAACTATCATATAAACAGTAATGATAGATCAACTAGCCGTCATATAAACAGTAATGATAGGTCAACTAGCTGTCATATAAACAGTAATGATAGATCAACTAGCTGTCATATAAAAAGTAATGATAGATCAACTAGCTGTCATATAAAAAGTAATGATAGATAAACAAACAAATCACGAAACTAAGAAATCAAGGAAGCTTTCTTGAACATGTTACAGAGCTAATGAACTGTATCAAATATGAAAATATTTGTATGAATATTATGAATGTACATACTAAATTATATTAATATTACACGTGAAACAATAATATAATTGTAAATTGATCTTAAATAATTAAATTCTTGATTTTTCTGTGATTTTAAAATCACTTCAACACTCAGATATGTTTTGTTATTATAGTATGTGTCACAATTTTTGAAAGATTAATTCTTCAAACAGAGTTAAGATGAACCGATCGTCTTCAGATGGTTTTCTTGCAAAAATGAAAATAAAAGGCAATAAATGTTGTTACAACATTAAACAAAACAAATTAACATACAAAACATTGACATGGTAATGTAAAAAGAATCAAAGCCAAGCTTGATGAAATAAATGCACTTTTATGTTAAAAACAATGTTATATTTAATTGTTTATATTGTATGTATATTATGTAAATCATTTAATGATTGTAAAGAATCAAGTTTGAAATATCAAAATAAATGAACAAAATATGGGACAAGACAGAAAAAATAATTAGAATATTATTATGTACTTAAATTGACGTATGAATATTTGTGACTACTAAATACATGGGGAAAATCTTTGCTTTTTTACGTAATATTCATCTCAAAATGTGTACCTATTAATAATGAATGAATGAAAAAATGTTAAATATTTAAAATATACTTTTAAATATTCAGTTTTTGTTGTTAAGAGTGGGCCATGGGTTTTGTAGGATCAAAATTAATTTTTGAGAAATTTACTAAAAGCCAAGAGTAATTATTCAATATTTTGTGAAACATTATTTGAGTAGTTGTGAGTCAATAGAATAAACATGAGTTATTAAGGAAATATGAAGCAAATATATAATTTTACTTGTATAATAATTATATTTTAAAAGTGATGTAAATATGGAGCGGAATGATGAAAAATTAAAAAGCAAAAAAAAATGAAGTTGCCATTAATTCATCATTGCAATATGGAAATAACATAACTTTAAAATAATATATTCATACCATCATGACAAATCCTACAATATGGGGTAACCAGAAACAAATATACAAGTGTGCAATATATAAGGAACGTGCGTGTATTTGTTGTCACACACATCATTTTCATTTTAAGTACCTAAAAAGGCATTAAATTCAGAATAGGAATAAAAAGAATTAATATGTCCTTGAAACAAATACATATACATTCTCATACATTCCCTAAATTAAGAATAAATGCTTGTGCTATAGGTGCACGAAACCGGTCGTGGCAGGATTCGAACTCGCGACCACTGGATTACAAGCCCAGCGCATTAATCGCTCTGCAACCACCCATTTTATTCCATTTGCTGCAAATGATTGTGCAATAATGATGCAAAATTTATATTTTTGATAATTACTAATTTTTGAACTCCATCTTACAATGATGTTGGGCAATACGTTACACATAAAAATATGCATTCTAAATAAATAAATAATTACAAAAATATAATCTAACCTAACTACTTAAAAAAATTATGTCACTAATATATAAAGATGAACTTAATCAAAAATTCAAAGATTAGAAATGTAATCCTTTCACAAAATGTAACTGAATGATTGAATGGAGGATGATGAAATTGATATGTGACAAAATAAAGGATGATGGGATTGATATGTGACAAAATAGAGGATGATGGGATTGATATGTGACAAAAAAGGACGATGAAATGGATATATGAAAAAATAAAGGATGATGGGATTGATATGTGACAAAATAGAGGATGATGGGATTGATATGTGACAAAATAAAGGATGATGAAATGGATATGTGACAAAATAGAGGATGATGGGATTGATATGTGACAAAATAAAGGATGATGAATTGGATATGTGACAAAATAGAGGATGATGGGATTGATATGTGACAAAATAAAGGATGATGAAATGGATATGTGACAAAATAGAGGATGATGGGATTGATATGTGACAAAATAAAGGATGATGAAATGGATATGTGACAAAATAGAGGATGATGGGATTGATATGTGACAAAAAAAGGATGATGTAATTGATATGTGACAAAATAAAGGATGATGAAATGGATGTGTCACAAAATAAAGGATGATGAAATGAACATGTGACAAAAAAAGGATGATGAAATGGATATATGACAAAATAAAGGATAATGGGATTGATATGTGACAAGATAAAGGATGATGGGATTGATATGTGACAAAATAAAGGATGATGGGATTGATATGTGACAAGATAAAGGATGATGGGATTGATATGTGACAAAATAAAGGATGATGGGATTGATATGTGACAAGATAAAGGATGATGGGATTGATATGTGACAAAATAAAGGATGATGGGATTGATATGTGACAAGATAAAGGATGATGGGATTGATATGTGACAAAATAAAGGATGATGGGATTGATATGTGACAAAATAAAGGATGATGAAATGGATATGTGACAAAATAGAGGATGATGGGATTGATATGTGACAAAATAAAGGATGATGAAATGGATATGTGACAAAATAGAGGATGATGGGATTGATATGTGACAAAATAAAGGATGATGAAATGGATATGTGACAAAATAGAGGATCATGGGATTGATATGTGACAAAATAAAGGATGATGAAATGGATATGTGACAAAATAGAGGATGATGGGATTGATATGTGACAAAATAAAGGATGATGAAATGGATATGTGACAAAATAGAGGATGATGGGATTGATATGTGACAAAATAAAGGATGATGAAATGGATATGTGACAAAATAGAGGATGATGGGATTGATATGTGACAAAATAAAGGATGATGAAATGGATATGTGACAAAATAGAGGATGATGGGATTGATATGTGACAAAATAAAGGATGATGAAATGGATATGTGACAAAATAGAGGATGATGGGATTGATATGTGACAAAAAAAGGATGATGTAATTGATATGTGACAAAATAAAGGATGATGGGATTGATATGTGACAAAATAAAGGATGATGAAATGGATATGTGACAAAATAGAGGATGATGGGATTGATATGTGACAAAAAAAGGATGATGTAATTGATATGTGACAAAATAGAGGATGATGGGATTGATATGTGACAAAATAAAGGATGATGAAATGGATATGTGACAAAATAGAGGATGATGGGATTGATATGTGACAAAATAAAGGATGATGAAATGGATATGTGACAAAATAGAGGATGATGGGATTGATATGTGACAAAAAAAGGATGATGTAATTGATATGTGACAAAATAAAGGATGATGGGATTGATATGTGACAAAATAAAGGATGATGAAATGGATATGTGACAAAATAGAGGATGATGGGATTGATATGTGACAAAATAAAGGATGATGAAATGGATATGTGACAAAATAGAGGATGATGGGATTGATATGTGACAAAATAAAGGATGATGAAATGGATATGTGACAAAATAGAGGATGATGGGATTGATATGTGACAAAATAAAGGATGATGAAATGGATATGTGACAAAATAGAGGATGATGGGATTGATATGTGACAAAATAAAGGATGATGAAATGGATATGTGACAAAATAGAGGATGATGGGATTGATATGTGACAAAAAAAGGATGATGTAATTGATATGTGACAAAATAAAGGATGATGAAATGGATGTGTCACAAAATAAAGGATGATGAAATGAACATGTGACAAAAAAAGGATGATGAAATGGATATATGACAAAATAAAGGATAATGGGATTGATATGTGACAAGATAAAGGATGATGGGATTGATATGTGACAAAATAAAGGATGATGGGATTGATATGTGACAAGATAAAGGATGATGGGATTGATATGTGACAAAATAAAGGATGATGGGATTGATATGTGACAAGATAAAGGATGATGGGATTGATATGTGACAAAATAAAGGATGATGGGATTGATATGTGACAAAATAAAGGATGATGGGATTGATATGTGACAAGATAAAGGATGATGGGATTGATATGTGACAAAATAAAGGATGATGGGATTGATATGTGACAAGATAAAGGATGATGGGATTGATATGACAAAACAATAGATATACTTGGGACAAGTTCTATAGCCTTACTCTTGACACTTAAAATCCGATCCCTATTTCGAATTTTAGTTTACAACTTACCTACCTGTTGCCTGGGTTAAATATTTTTACTATTAAGATTAAAACATACCTCCTACCGCATTATTCTTCATTACAAAAGTACATTCTTATCAAAAAAATTGAAATAGGATTGAATTTGAAATCGAAAGTAAATCTGCTGATATGATGGAACACAAGAACAAAATTACAGTTTGTGAAAGAATCATTTACAAACAAAAAGAAATGCATTCTGTACGCACCTGCAATAATTTTGTAGTTATGGTGATCGTTACAATTAATGTTGTTTATATTACAAAATTTCACTTAAAGTATATTTCTCACTCTATACTCTATGTATATTTATGTATTAATTTATTTTAATAATATTGCGTACATTTGATTGATTACATTTGAGTGTTTGTTGTCAAATGTAAAAATGAAATTTTCTACAGATGCTTAACACTTTTTTCTATTCATCTATAAAAAGGAGATGAGAAAAATATAAATTGAGAGTAGTTTAAATTGCAGATATTAAATAAATAAAATAAATGGATAAATAAAATGCAGATGTAAGCGAGATGATTGTTGATGATGATGATGTCGGTATGTATTTGTGATAAAGGAATGGGTCCAACAAATGCAGCATCCAAGAAAGGGAGAAAATACATTGATTAGTTAATATTAAATGTAAGTCTAGTGTTTCATATATTATACATACATATATAAGTCTGGTGTGTCATATAATATTATGCATATATAAGTCAGTGTTTCATATATTATGCATATATGAACCTTAGTGTATCATATACATAATATGCCACATTGATAATGCAGTACTCTTGATTGTCATAGTTGAGAAAAATTATATTTTTAAAACAAAACACAAAATATACGATAAAAATTCTTTGAATTACATAAATATAATATTCTGGACTAGTGTGAGTAGCAATAACCCAACTGCCCTTTCTGAATATTAAGGCATTAAGTTGGCTGATAAGAGGATATTAAAAAAATAAAAGTATTTACACTTTTATTGAATTTCAAAAATAAATGAATATTTTAAATGATTTTGTATTATCGACAACACAAAAAAAACATTGAAAATACTTTTGATAGTTTGAGAAAAAACAGAAAACGAATGAATATGTCCTTGAAACAAGAACTTATAGATTCTCCCATACAACCAAATAAAGTTGTAGGCAAATGAACTGTAGGGAGAATTTGAATAGTATTGTGAATTCTAAGAAAAATTCTATTTTGTTATCTTACCGTGTGGTGAATCCTTCGTAATTCTGTGTCGGCTTCGATAGTTTGATCGAGTCGTCGTTGGCGCTGTTCAAGTTAGTGTTGATGGTCCGTGTGAATGTGGAAAGGTTGGTCGACATCGGGGGAGGTGGATTTGGCGGAGGTGGTGATGGATACTTGGTCTTCTCTACGGTCTGCTGAGAAGAGAATGAAGACACTTTGTTGATGGGACTCGATTGCTGACCGAACGAGTTGTTCAGTCCGAAGCTGTTGGTGGTAGTGGACTGGTTGAACGTAGACTGTCCAAAGCTGGTGTTTTGCCCGAAGCTGGAGCGATCAAAGGTGTTGTTGGCGCTCTTGCGATTGAGTGAGTCGTACCCGCTCTGCATTGTGTGGTTCCTGGTGGAGTGCAGTGTGATCTCTGGGTCGGTCTCATCACCGGAAGTGTCACCTCCCTTAAGCTTGTACTTGGCTTGACGGATGGCCATCAGTCGACCTCGTGCCTCGTCCAATTCTCTCTCAATACGCAATACTTCAGATCTGGTATTACAAAATTTTCATAGAATCAGACAAAAGCAACTCGTATTAGTAATTAAGTTTTTTTTATATAATGCACATGTATTTTATATAATGCACATGTATTTTATATAATGCACATGTATTTTATATAATGCACATGTATTTTATATAATGCACATGTATTTTTTTATGACAAATTGTTGGAATATTATAGGAGAACCAGGAACTCAAGGAACCTACAGGGCATACGACCTGTCACTGGCTGGTTTATGTGATAATTTTTATGCCTTCTTATTGAGTTCCCTATCAATCCAATTTTTGAAAGTTCTATATATTATGAAAAATATGAAAAAAATTTTCACTTAAAAAAGCTGAAACACCATCGCCATCTATGAAATGATGAAGAAACTTTTTTGTAACGCCATCTATTCAAAAACATTGGATTCTAAACAATGAAAGCAACAGTCCTTACGCAACATCCTACGTAGGCGATTCAAAGCGAACGCGAAGCGACACAGCGCGGCGCGAAATAATAAACAGTCGGTAACTATAGAAATGTTCTACGTTACCAACCGCGAGTAGGGTACGAAGCGGCGCGGCCCGATGCGAAGCGAACGCGATCAGTTGGTTTCGCGCGAATTGGAAGCGGTGCCATGTTTTTTTTTGGTTAAGTATAATGTTAGAAGCGCGATTCGCGCGCATATAGGACTGGGCCGCCGGGTCGTATCGCATCGCTTTGAATTTGCGTGTAACCGCTTCGGATCGCTTCGCTTTGAATCGCCTACGTATGACATCGCGTTATACATGAGGTGACAATGCTTTCGCACAAATGTTGCGCCTGATCTGCGCCAGAATTAATTAAGTTCATTTTTTATTTGATTATTTACTTATACTAATGTATATGTAAATCGAATAGTTTTATAGTTGCATATACGCAAACATTGGATTTTTTCCAACTTCGTCTCTACTGAGATGTTAAAAAAATTGTCATAAAATATCATTGACTCCCGATAGGGAAAAATCCAATATATTTGTTTTATAAGTGTACATAAATGTATTTGTTTTATAAGTGTACATACATGTACTTATTTTATAAGTGTACAGATTCAATCATTATTTTAAGTTATTTATTTCTTATAAAAAGTCTTATTAATTAATTTAAACGAAAGAGGTATTATTGACAATTGATTTTACACTAAACTATTAATTAGAATTTCGTAACCTGTTTTAAAGTAAACCTTTAGAGCATCAGCCCCCCTAGACAACATGTCATTAAGCACAAGAAAAGATAACTCAATGTATGGAAGTGACAGATGCTAGTTACATGACAACTGTCACTTCCATACATTGAGTTATCTTTTCTTGAGATAATGACACATTGTCTAGGGGGACAGGTCAGTTTATTACAAAATTGTTCATTATTATCGCTAATATACCAAAATTTAAGTAGTGGAAATCTTTCAACTGTACATGTAAAGAATGTGTTGTATGTACATGTAAAGAAGAGGTTGGAATAAGTTAAAATGGTTATATACCTGGCATCAATCTCTTGTGCTATGCCTCCCACCATCTTAGTGTTGAGCACCAGATGTCTTTCCTCTTCGTGTGATATTGCCCTCTGTGCCGCCTTCACAAGATTGTCTGTGGACTTGATGACAGCGTTGCCAGCTGCCTGGAGCCGTCTCGTGGACTCTGAGTTAGGATCGGCTTTCACCTAATTATACATATATCAAAATACACGTTACATTGTTGATCCAGCTATCACATTATACCGACACAGAGTATGTATTGAAATTGTTATCATAGTAAGCAGCCTGATTGAACCTGTCCAATTTCTTGAAAGAATTGATATCACATTCTTTTCACACAGTTCTTGAATGTAGTGTGGAGTCAAATCATTCAGAACTTTAAAAACCATCAGAAGCTCGATTCTCTGTAACACCAACCGGTGTTTATACTCATAAACACAAGTAAAGGACGTATTTTTAGATTTCAGATTGCATTTCATTAGAGCCAGCTGCAGTGTGAATTTTAATAATACACACATCCTTGCAACCTGCGCAAGTGGCGAGTTTATGCCATGTGGCAATTTCTTCCAACTAACTAGTGTTTCCAGCCCAGAGAAGCAATATTTCTTCTGATGGGTAATTAATTAATTGCGTATTTTGATAACTCCGTGTGGAAAGGAGGTGAAGTTTGAAAAGTATGTAGGTATAGTATAAGCTATAATTTCAAAGAGATCCATGAAGTTTATTACAGCTAATACCTACATACATTTTAAGCTATGAAATTTATTACAGCTAATACCCACATACATTTTAAGCTATGAAGTTTATTACAGCTAATACCTACATACATTTTAAGCTATGAAATTTATTACAGCTAATACCCACATACATTTTAAGCTATGAAATTTATTACAGCTAATACCTACATACATTTAAAGTTATGAAATTTATAACAGCTAATACCTACATACATTTTAAGCTATGAAATTTATTACAACTAATACCTACATATATTTTAAGTTATGAAATTTATTACAGCTAATACCTACGTACATTTTAAATGTCATCTCTTTTCATTATAATAATACGCAATCACCCAGCTGATAGCTCCATACATTTTATAAGTTTGAGGTTTCCATATAAATATACAAGCAATGAATAAAATTAACGAATTCACATTTTTATAAGAAACTACCTACATGACAATTTATTAAAAATGTCAATTTAAATCATATGTACCTACATTACAAATATATATTTGTAATTTACCTTGCACGCAACAAGAAGTTGAGCAGTGGAGCTGGCAACCTGCTTGGCGCTGGAGACCAGTCTCTCCTCTGATCCCAGACCCTGCACCAGGGCGTTGGCACTCTCAGCCAGGGAGTGTGCCGCAGCTGCAGCCAGTCTGGCGGCCGACACTAGGCCCTCTGACCACTGACCATCGTCGCTGGAGTACTTGGGACGTCGGGCCACCTTACCCTGTTTATTGTAACACACAACAATATTATAATATTGTGAAAAATATAAATAGATGGACAGAAAATGATTATTAAGAGTTGATGCATCTCAGATTGTAAAATAATATGTCCTTATGAAATGAATACCAGATAAAAAGATCCTCTATTGTCTATCTGATAAGGGAAGGGAGAAGGGATTCTGATAACCACGAGGACCTTGTCCTAATTGGAAGCATGGAGGTTAGAGGATCCACAAGTTACTTACCAACTTGATGCAGTGACTGTGTTGGATTTGCTACAGGTTCTTCAATCACTGAGATCTGTTCAAGACTGTTCTACACGGAGGCAGGCTATTCATAGAGTAATTGAGTGTAGCCACTATCCTCAGTCATGAGGTCAAGAAAATGACAGTTATAATTATATTCTAATCACCGAGGCAACATCAATGAGTACTTAAAAATTTATTTGTTTTAAATAGTTGTGAAAAAATAGAATTAAAAATATGACAATATTGACCTGATCAATAAGTTCCCTCTGAGCGGCACTGGCAGCCCTGACGAGGGCAGATGTGGCTGCGATGATTGACTTGGCAGCTTCTAAGATCATCTCGTCAAAGTTTAGGGTCTCGTCTGCTTCCTGAACAAAATTGAAAATAACACAATTAAAAAATTACTCAATATTCACATTTATTTCAAGGTTGTGAGAGTGCAGGGAAAATAGTATGGGTCCAAGTACTATACCTTGTGGGACACCTAAAATTGATTTAAAAGCTTTTTCATTTAATAATTCAATGCTATTACTTGTACTTAAAGGTAAAGGTACTTCTCTCAAGATGACTATAAATATGGTAGGAAACAAGTTTTTCAATTAAAGTGATTTATTTATATGTGATGGGTATACTTACCAAATATTAATGTTGAATTTTGATGATGCAAGCACCACTGTAGGAATATGTCTGATTCCTGGGTGATTACTAAAGAAACAACCAAGAATATCAAACATATCTTACAGTAGAAGCTTTTTTATTCTTGTCTCCTCTTGCTACCACTGTTCAAATACACAATATTCTCAAAGACAAACAAAGCAAATGGGTACATCAACTGACCTTGACACCCTTTCTGGGCCTCAGAGCCGCCAGTTTGTTAGCGGCAGCATCGATAGAAGCAGCCGCTCCAAGAAGCTCGTTCTCGGCGATGACAGTCGGGTCGTCTGGGTCCACCCAATCAGAGCCTACATGAAAAATTTAAAAATTAAAGCATCACTGAAGAAAATATTATGATTAAAATAAATTTAATTTTTAAAATTGTGGTAAACACAAATAGAGTATCGGAAAACTAAATTTTGTTACTCTTTTTTTTTTAATTCCTTCACGATAATTTAAAAATATTTAATGTACGGCAACAATTAATAAACATACATATGTACATCCCATAGTGCCATGACCCTAACGGGATAAGCAGAGAACTGAGCATCATACAACTCAATTCTTGCAAACATTCCTTTACATTAATGCATCATCATATGCTCGCCGATGGTTTGAGCTTCTTTCAAAATATCATTCAAATGGAAATTATTACATGCAAATATTCAATCAATAATATGAACAATATATTCAATCAATCAATAATATGAACAATATATTCAATCAATCAATAATATGAACAATATATTCAATCAATCAATAATATGAACAATATATTCAATCAATCAATAATATGAACAATATATTCAATCAATCAATAATATGAACAATATATTCAATCAATCAATAATATGAACAATATATTCAATCAATCAATAATAGTGTGTAAAGTGTAATATGAACCATAAAAAGAAAGAAAAATATAATACAAAACAGTGATAATAATAATAATATAAGTGTATTTAAAATATTATATTTGAGTCATGAAAGGCAAGGCAAGGAGTAAAAAGGTGTTTTACAATACTTGATATTATACAATTCATGCTAAATATTTTTGCAAAACTTCTGTGAGTGTATGAGAAATTGTATAAATTATTTTTACCGTGTTTGTGTAAAAAATCATACTATCCAGTATATACTATCATACTATCCAGGTATATCTACCATACTATTATACTATCCAGGTATATCTACCTAAAAAATCATACTATCCAGTATATACTATCATACTATCCAGGTATATCTACCATACTATTATACTATCCAGGTATATCTACCTAAAAAATCATACTATCCAGGTATATCTACCCTTATGACAATCTGTATCACACTTTCACCCATTCGTCATGTACCTCCATTCATTTCTCTTATATATTCTAATTTCGTTATTTATAATAATTATTCACTTCTATCACGAATTAAAAAAAAACATTTATTAATATTCACCTCAATAAACATGTACATATTTACATAATTTTTCTGTGGTAAAGAAATGATTGTCAAAAAGTGATTATCAGATCAAAATATCTTACGTTGATGATCAATGTAAAATAGGCGACCATTTGGACAGCAACAAGATTGTCACATGGCAACACATCTTCCAGTATTAAATGCTGCCAGGTAATAGGATTGTTTTGTTTATAAAATACTAAATAAATGAATTATTTGAGTGTGTTGACTACGCTACATATAAACGACTGGGAGGTACAGAAAAATGAATATTATAATAAAAAACAGCCAAATGTCCTATGGAGTTCTATGTTATAAAGGGTAACTACCACAAGCTCATAAATAGAGTTTTATATCTGGTTACAAATAAGATAAAACATAGATTCTACGCACTCTTTAAGCAAAAAAATATATTTTCTGATGACGTAGGTTTGTGGATTAATTTAAAAAATAGCAAAATCTAGTGACTGAAAATATGATCTTTATGGTGTTTAGAAATGTCTTATGTTAATAGTGTAACAACATTTATAATAAAGTAGGTATGTACAATACCTTTAAGGGCCTCAGCAGCAGCCACAATCTCAGCAGCTGCTTGTGCTACGGCACGACCGAGATCCGGGAAGGCCTGCCTTGCGGCTCCTTGTCCCTGTATGGCTCTCAACACTCCCATCAGCAGCTCCCTATATGTGGTGGCTGCTGCGTGACCTGCTTTGAGGGTGCGCTCGCGCAGTTCCTCTGTCTCAGCACATTTATATGCAGCTCCCTGAGGAAATACAATTTTTGATTTAATGTTTTTGGTTCTCCGATATCTAACAGGTAACGTGTAAAAGATTAATTCAACAAGTACCCAATAACATGTTGCCACATTTTGCATACTTGTGATGTGAATCGTCTCACAAATTCTGATTTTTGAAACACATTAAAAACTGTGTCTCCACTGGTAACTCAACCCGGGACCTTTTACTCATGAATCAGATATCAAACTAAGCCAAGAAGGCCGACTGCATACAATAGTGTCAACTTTTCATAATTATATTTTACACATCTACAGTGTAAGGAATATACAGAGTTGACAAATGCTATGACTTTAGACCGGGTTTTAGGTACATAAAGTGAGGGGTGGAATGAGGGGAGGATATCTAAAACTCATTCAATGTTTAAATATAAATTGGATATTAATGACACTTTTATATAGCAGTAAAGTATTTGATTTCGAAATTTATATCACATTGATAACAACATGTACTTTTTGATATTAGTGTTGAGTACTATTTCATTAATTTTTCATTCCGAAAATAATCAAATACGTTGTATTGATTGCTACCAAATATTGGTGACACGGTCCCACCGTGTGCACCAGTAAATTTTGAATAAACTATTAGTGTGTGATTTTACCTGTCTATATTATATTCATTAATCGGGCTTTTTGACATTTGGTGATGAATTTGAAAATTTCTATACACACATATGCCCCATAAATACTTTTCCACTATTCATAGTTATGACCTTATTGTCATACTGCAAATACTTGTTCAATGTGTAATAAATAGTCACCTTGCATATGGCCAACATATCACCGATGGCTCTCCTTCCAATATTTGCAACAGCTATGACGTCATCCTGCTTGGCAGAGTTTCCTGCAGCAACTGCCTTGGCAGTGGCCACCGTGATGGCCTTGGTACAGCGGACCAGCTCCTCAGGGGTGGCAGTTAACTTGGGGGCGCCAGGCGACAGCAGCAACTGAAATTTCATTTTATTAAAATAGTGTCCGTAATGTATAAAATAAACACTGCACCATGCACAAGTTGTGAGTTTGTTGCCACATTTCTTCCAACTAACCAGTGTTTCCAGCCCAGAGAAGCAAAAATTGAATGAGAAATAATTTTAAATAAATATCTCCTCTGCTGAGTATGGAACTTAGGACACCCGCACAGAAATGGAAACAGCCAATATGAAGACTTCTAGCATAGAGATTGAGTCAGTTGAAAGGCTTAAGTCAGTTGAGTGTCAGTGCAATAAGAATATTGACATCTTTCACTACATAAATTTTTATCATAAAATAAAATTTCATAAAACTTACCCTAACTTCTTGCGAAATGGCTTCGATGGTGGCTTCCAGTGCTCTAGTTCCTCTAGTGTGTTCGTCTTCCACGGCCTTGACTGTCTTCAGCAGGGACGTCACATTGGTCACCATAACCTGAGACACACAGTGCAAAATCTTAGGATACACGTAACAAACAAATTGATGTGACGTGTTCAGTGAGAACCAAGCTAAGCCCATGGTATGTGGTGAATGACTACAATACTGACAACATTATAGACATAAAATTAAGTAGAAATACACGAGTATGGAATTCCATTCTGTATGTTTATTGTATGGCCAGTTCTGCTTTACACAAACAACGAAATAAGATGTTTAAAATTGTAAAAATTTAATAATATTCAAATTTCCCGCCAGCAAACATTGCAATCTATGGTTTTTCATTCATTCATTCATACCATCACGGAATATATCACAATGTGGAGTAACAAGAAACATGTGCGTATTCCCATACACCAGTCTCTATTCACCTAAAAAGGCACTACATTCAGAATTGGCGCGGTGAACCTCATTCTGAACTATGTGAGATGTCATTGTTCCCTGTTGTATTTTCGATTACACGGCTCTTACGGGACACCCGTTAACAATGATAATAGAAAAGAAAGAAAGTACTATTCCAATCTATGGTTTGATGTGAAATATTTATTTTATTTAAATTAATGTATTTGTAATACAAATCATCAATGAACTTTAACTATGCCAAATCTCAAATGCCTCCGTGTGCGGAGTTTGCTTAAAGGGGGTCTGAAGTTTTTGCTTCACGTTCAATTATTATTATTACAATATTAAATGTTTGATTTGTAAAGATATTGAGTACAAGAATGGAATTTCATGCCACATAATTGTGATGCTGTGTCAGTATTGTAGAGGATGTAGAGGGCGGATTTGTATGGTGTAGTGATATTCCGCTGCAAGAAAGCTCAGCAACAGCAGCCCTGATGGTAAGTTTGAGCCTCGTGCTACCAACTCCTCCCAAAATGCTCATTCGCTTGCACTCAACCCAAGCTGAAAGGGGGGGGAGGACCTTCTCACATCACATATTGTAATCTAATCAATCTTCACAAGACTGAGAGATGCCCACCGTCGTAACCATTCACAACAATCCCTCTTTAAAAATACTCATGGCTTCAAAGATTTGAGCAATCAAAAAACATAGAAACAAAATTTTGATGGAATCAGTTATATTTACAACTTTCTCAAATGTTAAATTATTCTGAAAAATTGACTCTTTTTTTCTTATGATTGCGTGAGAAATAATTTAAAATAAATTTCTTCCCTGTTAGGAATGAAATCCAAGATGGCTAACCAAGAAGTCAAAAGAGTTTCCATATGCCATGATGGTCAGTCAACATAATGTGAAATTGATGACAGGATGACACATGATGTAAACCTTAAAACTTTTTTTTTACCAAATAAATATATGTTAAAAAATATATTATTTGAATTTCATGGGAACAGTGACACACGTTTGTCAGTTAAATTATAACATTGTCTGATTAGGCATCCCTCCGTCCTCCTGAAGTGAACAGTAAAAGCTTTCAAAGGTCATAGTCAAATTCTCAGACTCAATAAAATAATAATATTCTGCAAGAGAAGAACATGTAACAGTCATTATGCGGGCGTAACATAACCGAAAGATCGTCTCTTTTAAGAAATCTAAGCACGCACGTTCGATTTTTGTCTGTGAATTCTACTGGTACGTTCCTTCCCTTGTGTTCATTCCATTGATTAAAAACAAACACAATAAAAATCAATATTGGACTATCACAAAATGTTTGAGAGAGAAAGAGAGATACAGGTACACAATGATAGACAAAGAGAAGCTGTGAATGAATGACATGGCCATGAATGGTATAATGTATGCTATGCTCTTTGTTAGTCAAATGACATGATAAAGATTTACCTATATGAAAATAAAAACCAATACAATAACCAACGTTTGTGACTATTATAATTCTGTGTGCAAAGAATGTGTGGTTGGTATACCTACTTATAAATTACAAAACAATTTAAATACAAAAACAAAATTCATATTTACAAAAAACAACAAAAAAAGGAATAAATATAACAGTACAAAAACAGTAAAAGAACTTGTAAAAATTACGTATATAAAAAGAGAAAAGAAAATAAACATTAAATAGTTAATTAGATTTCAGCTAAGCCATATTAAGATAGACAAAGATTGTTCTGGGGAATTGATATGCTATATAGGTAAAAAATCTAAAAAAAAAATACTTTGATGAAGTAGTTTGCTTTTGTGGTTGGCAATTGTAGGAGCTCCACATTTTGAAATAAAAAAAACAGGTTGAATTAATAACCTCTTCCTTTTTTGAGGTTGGTTAAAAAGGAATGATTACTTTAAGTTGATATTGGAAATGTAAACACAAAATTTTATTTACTGTGAATAGCTACACCGATTATAAATATATTTTTACACCTCTTTGTGTGCAAGCGCAATAGTACAATTATTTGTAAGGGATTTGAAAATATGGTTGCAGTGCGGTGAGCCCCTATAGATAACAAACACCCAAGTTTATGCAAAAAATCAAAGATGTAGATTGTCAGACTACATAACACAAAATACTCCCAGATCAAATGGTCATGACTTAGAAAAAAATGTGCAACAGAAAACAAGGTCATAGATAAAAGAAAAACATGATATTGAAAATGAATGATACAAACAAAAAACGAATAAACTAATAATATTGTAAGGTATTGATAAATTATTTCTATGGGATTTTTTTTTATTTAACGCAAAATATTCACACGAAACCTATATTATTATGATTATTTGTTCTACATGATATTGAAATGCGTGCAAAAACTGTCATAAAATAATTTAAACTAAATTTGTCTATTATAATCAAAATTACACAAAACAAAATACTTTTTTAGTCACTAAAAATCTAATTTATTTTCATCAAAACATGTTGTAACAAAAGGATTAAATCATTTAGTTTTGTAAGATGGCGTTAAAAATAAAAATAAAGCGTAGATTATGATGTAGAGACACAGAGTTATGACAAAAAAAAAAATTACATTCGGTGAATGCGTTACAAGCGTTAATGACAAATTTTTATATATTGTAAGGAGGTCACATATCACCGATTATAGACACAAGTATACGCAACGAATCATGATTATTTAATGATGCAAGTTTCACCTCCACAGTACAATGACAAAAGAAGATGATGAAAAAGAAGAAGAGATGCCATTCAGAGTTGCGTATTAGATAAAACTCAATACATACATTTCACGCACGCACATAATGATAAAAATATATGTGAGATCACTTCAATGTTACCATGTTTCGAAAAAATAATAGATTGCCATACAAATATAAGGGAAAGGTTTGTTTACAAAATTGAAATTATATCAATCATTTGAGTCGGCCTCAAGATAACAAAAATACATACAGATTATCATTACATAAATTTTCATTGATACAAATTCAAAATACACTATATGTATGATTGTTCAGTAATGATTTGAATTATTTTCTATGGCGACATGTCATATTATAAAAATATGAAACAATGTAAGTAATGGACAAATAAATGATTTCACACACGAGTAAGAAATGTATGTGAGAATGAAGTCTAAAAATCGAAACATATTGATAATTAAGAAATAAATGATACCCTACATGTGCATTTAATAAATAATATAATTGTTTCATAGAGATGAATATTAGGAGGCTCTATCCTTAAAAAAAAATATTATTACTCACATATCAGGTGCAGGATTTTTTTTTTATTTTTTTCAAATGAATATGTACTTGTTAAACAAGTACATATACATCTTCCTACATTCCCTAAACTAAGCATAAATGCTTGTGCTATAGGTGAACGAGATAGGTCGAGGCAGGATTAGAACCCAGCGCGCTAACCGCTCTGCCATCGACCCATCTAACCCATTCACCCATTTATTAAAGTAGAAGAACCTAAGATACCTAAGAGTTGGTAGCATTGCTACTGAAATCAATGAGAAAACATACTTCTTTACATTCAATACTATGGAAACAAGTGAAATATTTGAAAATTTTATGGAAAAAATGAGTTAGTGGTGACATTATGTAGTGTCAACTTCAAGTATCTAGTGGCAATTTCAATCCAATCAAATTTATGAAACGGACAGTAAGATTTGTTCATCAAATAATATCATCTTCAACACAAATGAATGCCTACAATAATATGGCCTCAAAGTAGACAGATGTCAAGTTTCATCCAATACAAAACTCTGGCAAGACAATAATATATAGATAGCATATGAAAGAAAGACGAAGGTTTACGTAAGGGGAAAATGTCAACACCCAATCAGCAAGCATTTGCAATATAACTAGAATATAATATATATTTGTCAATCAATATTTTGTTTCTCAAACCGGTTTAGTTTCTATCCTGTCCCATCCCCTCCCCTTCTCTTGGTCCCCTCCAGCTCCACTTTCGTAGTACTCCCACCACCGATCCAAAGACCCAAACTGTCTGACACGATTCTTAACTATGTCATCGTAGATGGACCACCAGTTGTTGGCATAGTACTGCATTGGATATTTGACACTGATGTCTTCTAAAGACTGGTCCGTTGATTGTCGACTCACATTTTGCAAGTGCCAAGGATGTCTGTTGTCATGTTCACTTCTCTCTTTGTAATTTTTATATTTGTTGATGTTTCTAATTTCTGTTTCATTGACAGTTACGTTCCTATTGATATTTCTGTGTTCTTCCATTCTGGATGTTAAATTTCTTAAAACATCGAGATCGATATTTCTGTCTTCAACTCTAACAGGAATGGTAGTTTCAGTCTGAGTGCTTCTTGATGGCACCACACTTTCTGTTTGCGTAGCTCGTTCCACATCTATTTTGACTTTTTTGAAAGGTATTTTTCTTTTGAGAGTTCCCCCTTCGCTGAATTCTTCCTCGTAATATCTCCTGTACTGCCTTTCGATTTCCTCGTAATGCTGTTCCATCTTGCACAGCTCTTCAAACGTCAAGTCGGAATTTTCGATATCCGAGTAAATATTGTCAAAGTCTTCTTCGATTTTCTTTCGTTTCAACTGTAGACGCCGAAGTTTTGTCAATTGGTCGATGATTGGATCGAATCCCTTGTAGTTGAAACTTCTCTTGGCAATATCTTCCAAATCATCGATTACATTATCGAAACATTCGTTGAGGACAACTTTCCTGACTTCCACTACACTCCCCAGCGGCTGAACATCCTCCATTTTTGGTCTTTTCTCAAAATCTATTTCATCGATAGCGAGCTGTCCGCTGAATTGGTCCAATTTTCTTTTTGTCTCCATATTCTTTTCGTAATTCTTCAACATGAGAGCTTTCCATATCTCGGCTTCGACAGTGAACATCTGCCAGAACTCTTCTTGAGTTTTGATTATGTCTAAATAATTTGTGACATTTTCTTGGTTCTCAAAGACAATAGGAGACAAGACCACACTCTTTTTCTTTTCAACTTGAACATCCACTTTGGGAACTTCACATTTTGTAGTGTCCTTGTTAACCTCTGTTTCTATTATGTCTAAAACATTGATGATATTCTTTATTTCAGTATCCAGTTTCCTGAGGGTATCGAATTTGGATTCTGCGACTATGGGAGTTTTTGCACCATCTTCGTAATCCAATTTGTACACAACCTCTTCCAGTTTTTTTATCTCATTTTGAACGATCATCTCGGCATACTTCAAAATTTTAAACTCCATATTTCCCTTCCAAACAGGTTCACCGATTTTCAAAACATTTCTGTTGAGTGTATTTTCCTCGGGAGCATTCCTATAGCTCCATTGGGTGTTGCCGCTGTTGAGACTGATTCCCGAACCAACCTTTTTGCTGAGGAGATTTTCCATCTCGGCCTCATAATTTTCCACCTCGTCTTGACTGGAATCTTCCAGAATTTTGATCAGCTCTTCTTCTTGATCAGACACAAACCAATCTGTCTCTGAATCGTAATTGGAAAGGCTGGGTTTAACGTCTTTAGCGACTGGACCGACTGAGGCACTTCTAAAACCGGGCATATTAATATGAAGGCTCTCTCTGAGGGGGAGATCGGACTCCCGAGCTCTGTTGGGAAGGCTCCATCTTCTAGTATCTGTGGAATGGGTTCTCTCCACCTGGTCCATTCAAACATGAACCAATTAGATCATAAATTTGAGATAGGCCTATAAACAACCATAGCGAGCGAGATAAAATTATCTGTGGCGTGGATACCACCCGAAAAACCCTAGGAATAAAAAGAGAATTGCTATGGTGTTCTGAACATAAGCCATTCGTCGTTAGGAGTCTATCTCAAAAATGTACATGTGCTTATATGCCAAAAGGGACAGATGCCAAAGGGGTTAGTAGTTATAACTTTTATTGATAAAATTTTGTTTTTTTATGAATAACCTCATTATTTCTTTGCTCACTGAAAAAGTTTCAAAATATTTTTTAAATATATAACATGATAGTGTGTTTCATCTAAAAGTGCACTTCATGGTCGAGCTGGTATGATTGTCTTTGTTTTTTTTTTTAATATGTTAAAAACAGGATATTCACTACAATTAGGTATTTTTTTCTTCTTTTGTCTTATTTGTAAAAGTTATTTCTCAAAACCATTAAAATATAAGCATTTTTGTTTAAAAAATTAAAGCAGACACGTTTCATTATATGTATCTTATAAAAGAAAGATTGTTTTATACTACAATTTCTTTTTATTAAGATTTAATATGAGGTAAGAGGAACTTAATTTGGAGACATGGCAACACTATTTAGCCAGATAGACTGACTGACAGTCGTACCATCATTACCATGAAGTGCACTTCTCATTGAAACGCAGTATACAAGAAATTTTTGATTGTTTTGCTTGCTATTTTTTGAATATGAAAAATTTGCTAAATAATGTTTTATTTGAATAACTCTCTGGAACAAACCATTCATTATTTGAAACCTTGTAACATTAAACTTACATTGAGTACCATTTACCACATATAAACACACATCAAACAATTACGTTTCATTGTAAATATATATACACACTTGGAATGGATACAAAAAAAATAAAAACAAGACAGACATAAAATTTTGAAAAAAAAACCCTAAGCATATAAGCACAAACACAAAAAAATATTACAAAATTAATTAAAAAAGTGAGAAACTTTATACACGGCAAAGCATATTACGGAGACAGTCCAATATTGATTAAATATTATTAAAACGGTATTATTATAATTGGGAAAAGATACATCAAAAAGTTGGAGTGACTGAAGTAGGAAAATATGTTTTGAAAAATAAAACAATGTAAAATGAATGAATTTCTACGGAAGATCTAATATATGAAATCAATATACATATGCACAGATAAAAAAGATCAATTATTAAATATTCTTTACAATATATGTATCAAATCACTGTTAATTCATTAAAAGAAATTTCTGGGGGATTTCAGCTGTGAAGGCGTTCTTTAAAAT
Organism: Molanna angustata; assembly: GCA_963576475.1. Classification (NCBI taxonomy): domain Eukaryota; kingdom Metazoa; phylum Arthropoda; class Insecta; order Trichoptera; family Molannidae; genus Molanna; species Molanna angustata. The sequence goes on along the minus strand of OY754965.1, from coordinate 51,658,201 downwards.
TTTAATTATTTAATAAAATGAATTAAAAAAGGCATTACTTGGTTGTGGCAGGATTCGAACTCGCTACCACTGGATTACTAACCCAACATGCTAACTGCTCTGCCATCACCCATCTACATTTGGGTGGTGGTAGTAATATCTATAGCAATAATATCTTTAAAAAGGATATTAATTGATTTTCTCATTCAAAAGCCACAATAAAAATATTAAAGCTTAGACGATTCTCAGATAGGTGGCATTTTACTACGGTGAAATTACACAAGTCTTATTGGAAGACAACACTTCAATAAATCCATCATAATACGCGTTATCCCAAAGATTAACAGAAAAGAAACAGCTAGCCTTCCTAGTTTTCATATTGACCTAACTTTATTCAACATATGAGAAGATCTTTTTCTTTTGGTAAATAAGTATCCTACCTTGGCAGAGTCCTTAAGCCTCGGCATGGCTGGGTCTGCGATGTGCTTTCCACTGGCGTCTTTGGTGGCCTGCACCAGATCCCGCAACGCAGCCGCCACGTCCCTCACAGCGTGTATCAACATCACCTGAGATTCTGGATTACCACTGCCCAGAGACATGGCTCCCAGCTTCACCACACTCGACAGTTGGACTAAACAAAAAAAAAATATAAAAATATTGCATTTAAAATATAAGATATGGATTTTCTTCCTGTCGGAAGTCAATGGTACTTTATGACAAATTTTATTAGGTATCTCTGGGAAATCAGGCATCTATGGAACTTAAGACCTATCATTGGCCGGTATATGTGATCTCTTTTCCGTTATCAATCCAAATTTGAATATTCTATATATGTTACAAGGTTACAACACATTGTTTGAAAATGAGCTTGGGAACATCATCGCCATCTATCAAAGACAATGAAACTTATTTCTATAGCCTTCAATTGAAAAATTCATAGGAACACACAATACACCATACATTTATCCACCAGCAGACACTAATTCCTCTGATAAACTGTTCCAGGCATGCACCACCCTATTGGTTGGGAAGTACTTCCTGGGAAAAGTTGAAAATAACTATAGTGATGATAGCCATTACTCCAAAAGTTTTGGAATTTGCATCTTTGAAGAGTATTCTAGATCATTCATTCCTAAGGTTATTTGGTTGCTTGTCTTTGCACTTTCTCAAGCAGTGTAATATCCTTGGCAAATTAAGGATTCCATATTTGAAACCCATACTCCAGGATCGGCCTCACATATTTTTTATATATTTCTAGAACAAATTAGGACACTTAGGTGGCGAAATGATTATGCTCACCGATAGTAGCAACCGCATTCTGCGCGGCAGACGCCAACTGTTCCTGACTGCTGGCAGCTCCACCAACCAGGGTCTTTGTGTCCTCCACCAGCGACTTGGCTGTCTTCAGGATGGACTCGCGGTGGTCTGCGAATGCGTCATTCTCGTTCTCCGCGTGAAGTGTACCTGGAGAAAGAAATTACACTATGATAGGACAACAAAGGAGTGTGAATAAAAATTACATTAATCACAGCATATTCCACAGTGTAAAGTAACTAGCGATAGGTGTGCAAAGGAAGCGCGACACATGTGTGTATCCCCTCAAACTCACGTGTCTTATCTAAAAAGGCTACTTTCAAAACGCCAAATAACATTTCACATAGTTCACCAAGTCCATTTTGTATAACACCAAGAAATCTTTCTTATTTCTAATTGCTTTTCAGGCAAATAATAGGTAGGTACCTAGGTACTATGTCAAATATTAATTTAACACGCACCCAGTAACAAGTTACCACATTCTGGAGACTTGTGATATTTATCGTCTCATCCATCGTCGATCCAGACTTAAAAAATTATAAAGACTTATTCACAATTAAAAACTGTGTCTTCACAGGGAATTGAATCCGGGACCCTCGACTCGGCATTCAGATATCTAACCAACTGAGCCACGAAAGCCGAATTTGGGAGATTTTAGGTGTTAAGTACTATTTTATCTGTGGTTCATGCAATGTATGAATGTTTTTGGTATTTAGTAAGCGAATTCCCTTTGACATTCCTTTTCTGGGTGATTCTTGGTGTATCGAGCTTAAATATTTTTACTAATTTATCTGACATCTTTTAATTTATTTTAGTAATATTATTCTTCATAACTCACATTTCTTTGCCATCAACGATAAATTAATCTAATTCTAAGTATTCATGTGTGCTGTTGTATTGTAAAGTGGCATTATAGTATACCTACATTTGAAGATGTATGCACATTAAATAATTAGTGATAATTACCAGCGCTAGCAAAGAGTATTGTTGTATCTAGATCTCCTATAATAGCAGAGATGGTGGAAGCAGCATCGATACATGCTTGAGTACCTCGAGATCCAGCTTGCAGAGCAGATAAAACTGTTCCCACCTACAAACAACACAACACAATTTTTCCCCTGTCGGGAGTCAAAGATATTTTTTTAACAGATTTTTAATTATCTCAATAGAGACGAAGTTGGAATATTTATTGTAGGAGAACCGGGAAATCAAGGCACCTACAGGGCTTACGACCTGTCATCGGCTGGTTTACGTGATCACTTTATGCGCTTGCGCAACGTTCACCAATTATGCCTTTTAATGAGATCCCTATCAATTCAATTTTGAAAAAATCCAATGTTTGCGCATATGCAATAATAAAAATATTCGATTACTTACACATTGGTACAAGTAGGTAAATAAGACAAAAATGACCTTATAAGTCTGGCGCAATTCAGGGGTGACTTCTATGCGAAAAATGCATGGTCACCTCAGATATAAGAATTGTAGCTTTCATTATTTACAAAAAACCAATTCTCTCAATAGATGGCGTTCCAACAAAATAAATAAAAATAATAAGATTGTTGTTCATAATTTCACCCATAGATGGCTGTAGTAAAAATTCCTTATTTTCAAGCGAAAAGAATTTCAGTATTACAATATATAGAACTTTCAAAATTGAATTGATAGGGATCTCATTAAAAGGCATAATTGGTGAACGTTGCGCAAGCGCATAAAGTGATCACGTAAACCAGCCGATGACAGGTCGTAAGCCCTGTAGGTGCCTTGATTTCCCGGTTCTCCTACAATAAATATTCCAACTTCGTCTCTATTGAGATAATTAAAAATCTGTTAAAAAAATAAATAAATATAAATTTCGGTACATTTGGTGTCAGAAGTGGGGTATAAAAATACCCAAGTATTTTTTGTGTAAGAAAAAAAATAAAATAGTTATTTATAAAGACATTTATTATGGCATCAAAAAAAATAACTCTTTTAGAGTTGAAAGTGGTTGATTTAAAACATGAGTTGGAGGAGAGAGACGCTGATACATCAGGAAATAAAAATGCACTTCAACTACGATTAAGAAAAGTGATGCAAGAAGTAGGTGAGGATCCAGACACATATCTTTTTGAAATGCCTTGCTCTAACAACGATCTTTGTCAAGTCTTAAAAGAACATTCCAGAGACATAGAAGAGAAGTTTCAAGAACATTCCAGAGATATAAAAGGAGAAATTAAAGAAATCAAAGGAGAAGTAGCGATGCTTCAAAAGCATTCAAATACTATAGAAAAGAAATTCCAGAATTATTCTATGACCTTTGATGAGAAGATAAATGAATTAACTAAACAGATGAAAGTTTTGGAGAATCAAGTGCTTCCTTCAATCACGCCAATGAATTCCGAGCAAAATTCAGCTGTAGATACAAATTTTAAGTGTGTAGAAGATACAAGAGTACCAACAGTGGAGTGCGTGCGAAATGATATGCCAACCTTTGATGGAAAATGCCCCTGGGAAGAATATTTAACATTGTTCGAGACAGTGGCCATGATAAATGGCTGGTCCATGACAAGAAAGGCCTCAGTGTTGAGTGTATCATTACGAGGTGATGCTTTAAAAGTTTTGGAGACAATTCCTCTAGCTGAGCGACGAGATTTAAAATTGTTGATTGAGAGACTTGAGATGCGATTTGGACATAAGCACATGGAACAGTTTTACAGGTCACAACTTAAGAATCGTAATCAGAAATCTAATGAAACTCTCCAGGAATTTGAGGCGGATATAGCGCGTCTAATTAGATATGCATACCCTACGGTTCCTGATGATGTGTGTGAAAGCCTTGCAGTAGAAAAGTTCTTGGATGGATTGTGGGCAAATGAGACACAACAAGCTGTAAAACTAGCTAGACCACAAACTTTGAGTGACGCTCTAACCCAGGCACTCGAATTTGAATCTATAAAAAAATCTTTACGAGGTCATGCTCAAGCCCGCGTTGTTGAGGCCGTTGAAGAGAATCAAAAACTCATCGAATGCATTGTCGAAAAGGTGATGAAGGCATTGCAAGGAAGAAAAAGACAGTTACGCTGCTGGGGTTGTGGACGAGCTGGACATCTACGTAATCGGTGTCCAAATGAAGCAACAACGCAACAGCAACAGCCACAGGAAAACTAAAAAGGGTTGATGGGAAGGGGCAACTGTTGACCTACATTACCAATGCCTCAAAGAGATCTGCAGTTGTTGCATCATTCAGTGGTCGAGATACCAGTATGTTTATAAATGGCAAAGTAAATGGAAAGAATTTGAAACTTTTGCTGGATACTGGAGCAACGATGACAATCATGAGACCAGATTTGCTTTATAACAAAAAGTGTATTACGCCAACTAAATGGACATTACGAACAGCTACTGGGGAGTCGGCATCTATATGTGGTGAGACATATGCCAACTTTCAAATTGGTAGTTCTATCTTCGATCATCAGGTGCTAGTGGCGAATATAGAGGAGGAAGTTATTCTCGGAATGGACATAATGGCGAAATATGGATTCCAGTTGGATCTAAAGAGGCGATCTTTGAAAATTGGAGATGAAGATGTTCTCGTGCAAGAGCGTGAGGAATTTTCTACACGTGTTCTTGCAGCGGATGTTGTAACTATTCCAAAACAAAGTGAGATGTTAGTACGAGTCAATTTAGACTGTGTTATCCCGAATGGACATGTTTTGGTTGTGGAGTCCAACGCCAACAATGAAGCAGGAAAAGGAGTATTAATTGCAAGAGCACTGATTCAAAACCAAAAGGAAATTTTAGTCAGATTAATGAACATAAATGAATATCCAGTAACTGTCAAAAAAGGAGCTTATTTAAGTGTGTGTTCATCAGTTTCATCAGTAACACAAAATGCCTGCATCGCACAAGTTTCTTCAGAGGATGTACCAAAACATCTTGAAGACTTTGTAAAAGATGCTTGTAAGGAACTTACCAAAGAACAAAGCAAACAAATTAGATACCTCATTGCTCATTATCAAGATGTTTTTGAGAATGCGAGTCTTTCTAAAGGAAGAACCAATGTTGTTCAACATCAAATAGATACGGGTGACGCAAGGCCTATCCGCCAATTACCTAGAAGGCTACCATTAGCAAAGCGGGCGGAAGCAGATCAAATTATTCAAGACATGGAAAGGGATAGCGTTATTGAACCATCAAGCAGCCCATGGTGTTCACCAGTAGTGTTAGTTAAAAAAAAAGATGGCTCAACTCGGTTCTGTGTGGACTTTCGCTTATTGAATAATGTAACTAAGAAGGATAGTTATCCACTGCCTCGAATCGATGACACCCTAGATACATTGGCTGGTTGTAAGATCTTCTCAACTTTGGATCTAAAGAGTGGTTATTGGCAGGTTGGATTGGAACCCAAGGATAGAGAAAAAACGGCGTTTTCTGTTGGAAGTGGATTGTGGCAATTCAAAGTGATGCCATTTGGACTTTGCAATGCACCGGCTACGTTTGAACGACTAATGGAAAGTGTGCTAAGAGGATTATCGTGGGAGACCTGTTTGGTATACTTAGATGACATCATCGTACTTGGGAAGCGTTTTGAAGAACATTTAGGAAATTTGGAACAGGTATTTTCACGATTGAGGTCGGCCAACCTTAAACTCTATTGCAAGAAATGTATATTGTTCCGAAAGCAAGTCAACTATCTAGGTCATGTTGTCTCTGAGGAGGGAGTAGCAGTAGATCCTGAGAAGATTAAAGCTGTTCGAGATTGGCCAGTACTTAAAGACAAACATGAAGTAAGAAGCTTTTTGGGTCTGAGTACCTACTATCGACGATTTGTTCCAGGCTTTGCTGACATCGCAAAGCCACTGACAAAACTCACGGAGGAAAGCAGTGAATTCATATGGGATTTCAAGTGCCAACATGCATTTGAAGAATTAAAACAGGTTCTAATTAATTCTCCGGTTTTGAGTTATCCTCGAGCTGAAGGAATGTTTATTCTGGATACAGATGCAAGTAACGTTGGTATCGGAAGTGTGCTCTCCCAAGTACAAGATGGGGCAGAACGCGTGATTGCTTACTTCAGTAAAGTATTGTCAAAACCAGAACGCAATTACTGTGTAACACGAAGAGAATTGCTTGCTGTTATCAAGTCAGTTGAGCACTTTCGCAAGTATTTATATGGACGGAAATTTCTTTTAAGGACAGATCACTCGGCACTTGTGTGGCTTTTGCGATTCAAGAATCCTGAAGGTCAAGTGGCAAGATGGATAGAGAGATTGCAAGAATATGACTATGATTCTGAACATCGAGCCGGACTTCATCATAGAAATGCCGATGCACTGTCAAGGCGACCATGTCCAGAGGATTGCCAGCACTGTAATAAGGCTGAGGAAAAGTTTTTTATAGCTTGTAGAACCACGGTCGTTGACAATTTTTGGCAAGATGATGAAATACGAGCAGACCAATTGGAAGACCCAGATCTCAAGTTTGTAATGCAGTGGAAGGAAAATGATCAAAGACCTTTATGGGAAGAAATAGCTTCACTATCTCCAAATATTAAGTCATACTGGGCTCAGTGGCAATCCATTGTCGTGGAAAATGGGTTGTTAAAGCGTGTATTGGAGAATGAAGATGGAACACAGCAGAGACAACAACTATTGATTCCAAGGAAGAGAATTCCTGAAGTTCTTAAACTGCTTCACAATGATGTGTCTGGGGGACACTTGGGAGTTAAAAAAACCACAGAAAAAATTCGTCAACGTTTTTATTGGGTCAATTACAATGGAGATGTAAAAGATTGGTGTAGAAGATGTGTAACTTGTGCCACTTCAAACGGACCTCAGAAACGAAGGCGTGCGCCAATGAGGCAGTATAATGTTGGTAGCCCATTTGAAAGGATAGCCATTGACATAGCGGGGCCGTTTCCCACAACGGAAAGAGGGAATAAATATATTCTGGTAGCAATGGACTATTTTAGTAAATGGACAGAAGCCTATGCACTACCGAATCAAGAAGCTACCACTGTTGCTGAAGTCTTGGTAAGGGAACTGATAAGTCGTTTTGGAGTACCATTGGAGTTACACTCGGACCAGGGAAGAAACTTTGAATCAGCCGTATTCCAGGGAATTTGTGAAGCATTAGGAATTCGAAAGACGAGAACAACTGCTTTGCATCCACAGTCGGATGGAATGGTGGAGCGAATGAATCGAACAATTGGAAGATTTTTGTCAAAAGCAGTGTCCGATCACCAGAAGGATTGGGACGAATACATCCACTTGTTCTTATTAGCTTATCGAGCAGCAATTCATGAGACAACAGGGCAAACACCGGCAAGTGTGATTTTTGGCCGTGAGTTACGGTTACCTTGCGACCTGCAGTATGGATCTAAGCCTGGAGAAGATCTAGTTGGAGAAGATTATGTGTCAGATCTTCGGAGGAAAATGAATGCTATACATGACCGTGTACGGTCCAATATTCAAGTAGCTAGTGACAAGATGAAGGAGCGATACGACATTAAAGCTGTGGAAGGTGGTTATCAGGCTGGAGACTTGGTTTGGTTATTTAATCCACAACGACGACGAGGCTACTCACCAAAGCTTCAGAAATCCTGGGAAGGACCGTATGAAGTGATCAAAAGGATTAATGATGTGGTTTATCGTATACGAAGAAAACCAAATGGGAAGCCAAGAGTGGTACATTTCAATCGCCTGGCTCCCTTTTTAGGTGATAACAAGGATGAGGAAAAAAATCCAGTTGCTCAAGTTTGCAATGTCCAAAGTGAAGAAAAGACCTTCGAGGAATTCATGATGACTCCTTATCGACGCACTCGCCATGGTGTGACTGTGGAAATTGAGCAAGACCTCTTCGATATCCCAGAAGATAATGTTTTAGCTTACTGTGTGGCTCAAGACATGAAGATGACTAGTGGTATAGCCAAAGTTATCATGAGAAAGTATGGGATGTTATATGAGCTAAAAGCCAAGAATCTGAAGATTGGAGAAGCGGTCCATTCACAGCATGGAAAACAGCATTTATTCTACATGACGAATAAGGAAACGTCTGAGGAACGAGCAGAGTATGCTCAGATGTGGAACTGTCTACGAAGTATGCGGGATCAAATGTTACAGTTGAATCTTATGAAGCTCGGCATTCCAAAGATCAGTGATGGTATGGATTGGAAAGTGGTTCGGAATATGATAGAAGAGATTTTTCATAATACTGGAATTAATGTTCTAGTTTGCTGCTATAATCCAAGATACAGTAAAAATATAAAAAAAAGTGTACCATGTTACTTTTTCAAAGTATCTCACTGTAGAGAAGGTTCAAAATGCCGATTTATTCATCTAGAGAATTCTGTTCGGGACGAACTGAACTAAGAGGGAGGCAGTGTTATGAAATTAAGTACTATTTCTATTTAAATTGAAAATTTAAATAGAAATATTTTGAAAATAAGAACCCAAGAAAAATGAAAACAAAAGATTTGAGTAGTGAGTTGGAAAAACTAGACAAACCTTGTAAAAATATAAATTGTAGAAATATAAATTGTAAAAAATAAATAAGACTTTGAACCATAATAAAATAAATAAATATAAATTTCGGTACATTATATACAAGAAGATAAATAAATATTTATGCTTAATTTTCACTTAAGTTTGTAAATTTTACTATCAGTTTCTGTATCAGACATGCTTTGAAAAATTCATATAGACACAGGACATCCAGAAAATTTTTCGTTAATCAAAGGCAACTGAATGAAGTACCTTTTCGGAGACATGCCTGGAACCGTCTGTTACATCTCTCTGAGCTGTTGAATCTCTGCTGATTTGGCAAAGTCCACCTGCCTTCACCAATGTTATAACACTACTGCCCAACTCCACCACACTTGTACGGATCCTGTTAATCAATACAATTAATTATATGTATCCACTATTTATAGGTACTTACTAGTGACTGCACTGAAGTCAAAATTCAACCGTAAATTGTTAAATATTTAAATTTGAAAAGTCACTGGACCTGGGGGGCAAGTCTGGTCAACAGACAAAATCAAAACCCTAGTGATTACCCATATCATGGATATAATTATCATATGTAGTTCTATGACATCTAAATATATTATAGATCTCCATATAATAATTATATCCACAATATGGGTAATCGTGAGGGTTTTGATTTCGCCAGTTGGACCAGACTTGCCCCCCTAATCTACGATAAAAATCATCATTTATTCATCAAGGGGTACAAAGTTTTCTTTTATAAATAATATTACAAAATGTAATTGTTTAAGTAAAATTTATATTGTTTCACAGTATTTTTAAAACAACTGTATTTGACATTGGCATTATGATAGTAAACAATCTACAGTTTGACGTGAAATATGTCCTATTTAATTTAATGTATCTAACATTTAAGCTTCCTCACACTCACACTCACACTCCTCTGTGTGCACAGTTTGAATGAGTCTGAAGTTTTTGCTTCATGTATTAATATATAGATTTATTTAATATGTTTTTTTATTAGCTGGGAGACCACATCATTAGTGAATTCTGCGTAAACAGTACCCAGTGGCTTTCAACTAGTCTTAGACATTTTAAATGTTCAGAAGATGGTCATTTTTCCTTCTAAAGAATATGAGTTCCAAATTACCTATGGGCAACATCACTGTTGGTAGTGGTAGCAGCGGCACCGACAGAATCTTGCGCCAGCTGGTTGTAGCGATGTGTGAGGTCTCCAGCCAATGTTGCCAGTTTGGAAACATCCGTTCCTGATTTGGCAGTCTGGAATAAACGTGTTTAGTATGAATATTGCTTCAAACTATCTCATTACATACAGCACAAGAAAGAGTTTTCAAAAAAGAGTTAATAATAGTAAAAAGCAATTCAATTTTCAAGAGTTCAACATTATTTTTCTTTAATATTGCTTCATTGGAAAATCTATATCAAAGGCTAACTAAACTCACACTCAATTAACAATATGGAGATTTATGATGTTGATTGTCTCACAATTTCAGAATTTGGGAATCAAACCCGGAGTGCATAACTTGAAAGTGAGATCTTTAAGTAATTAGCCACAGAGCCTTTCAAACACATTCATGTAATGAATTAGATTCGAGAATCAGAGAATAAGAGATTCTTGATTTACCATACGATACCATCACGCCATTTCCCTATTTGGGGTAGGCAGAGAGAACCGAACGCCAGACTCCTCTCTCTTGACATACATTCCTCGCTTCATTCACGTCCATACATCGTCTCATACACACTCTTCTATTATTCTTACTTCTAACATTACCATCTTTCAAAATCCCATTTATGTGATCGTGCCAACTTTTTCTTGGCCGACCTCTACTTTTCGTTCCTCTTTTATCAGCCTTGTAAACTTTTTTTGTCAGACGGTCATCACTCATTCTTTCTATGTGGCCGAACCACCTTAGGGCATTTATTTTCATCTTACTTACGATTACATACATTGTTTTAATTAAAAGTGCACCTTATGGTAATGTTGGTAAAACTGTCAGTCAGTCAAATTGAACAATGTTGCCATATTGCCAAATAAAGTTCTATACTGTAAAGAATATACTGTATTCAACATATATATTGAGGTGGGTGCGAGAGGCCTGCATGCAAAAGACCTGGGTCTCTCTAGAGGTATAATAAAAGAACTTTTGGATAGGGTGGTAAAAGCAGCATTATCTACATCCTATTGGATTTGGTTGCGCAGGGGAGTGAAGTATCAGTCGGGGATTGGTGGGTGAGTGGTGAGCATGACTTGAGTCATAAAGGGGCCCCTTAATCCCACATACATGGTCGCAAGCCCATGTGGCTCGCCTGTTCTGGCTGGTACTCTGGTCGCCTGTGCTCGTGGGTCTGGATTCGTGAATCCAGTGAAACCAAATGCAATCATACTAACATAACCACAAAATGCAATTTTAAATAAAACACATTCTAGAGATCATTTATAAAGAATTTATGTAAAAAGAAAAATGTATATACTTAATGATAAAGAATACAAGCAGATTCAAATGAAATAGAAAAATATAGTAAAAGACAATTAAAAATATGTAGGTATATATTACAAACCATTTCAGTAGCGAGTCGAGCTATCTCCTTGGCTGCTCCGACCATTCTTGTCTGATAGTCCACAAAGGAGTCCGCTTCATTGAATGAACCAATCAGAGACATCCTACAAAAATAATGCAAACAATCAAGCCAAAATAAAAATATAGCGTCAGTCAGTGAAGATGCGACAAACCTTTGACAAGGAAACAATAAAAAAATCTGAGGACACTCTTTTCAAATTTGAATTAAAATAAAATCAATCGCAAAATTTGAGTGCAGACAGATAGACAACAGTTGCTGAAGTTAAAGAAAACTGAAATCAATATAATTACGATATAAATAACGTTTGAATATCATGGCAACATGTATAGTAGTCAAAATTTAAATTCAGAAATACAAAATTGTTCAATTTCATCAAAATATCAAATGAATCAGTTTTAAAATGGATTGTCATCGGTAATACACAAATTCTGAAAGACAGACAAGTCAAAAAAAGGGCATAAAAATACTTTATAAATAGAAACTTGGCTATATGTTGCATTTTCAACGAAATATTTCTGTACAGAACATTACATTAGGACACAGAAGAGACAACTCGTCACCACCTAACTTCACTGCCCCATCAAAATGAACTCTGTCAGCGAGTAAATAAGACGTTTTCATAAAACAAACCTGTGGTCTGTGATCCTGGTGACAGATCTGGTCAGGGATTCAACAAGTCCAGAGACGATTCCTCGCTGTGCCGATATGGCCTCAGTACTTCGCAACAGTTCCGATGCCACATCCCTCAAGCTCTGACTGTACTCATCTATGTCGGGGTGAACATTGGTGGCCTGTAAACATAATTACATCATCAAGCAAACTAATACTAAATGTAATCGACTTTTAATGATTAAATATCATTTAAAGGATATTATTTCTTCCTCCTAGTTCATCCCATTTTCTTTACCATATCATATTTCTTACTCCTTGAACCCCTCCACCTTATATGCAATTTTTTTTTGTTTATGGAATGAAATATGCATATTATATAACGCGACGTCCTACGTAGGCGATTCAAAGCGAATGCGAAGCGGCACAGCGCGGCTCGAAAATAACAAACAGTCGGTAACTATGGTAGTGTCCTACGTTACCGACCGCGAGTTGGTTTCGATGCGGCGCGGCGCGATGCGAAGCAAACGCGATCAGTTGGTTTGATATTTTCGCGCGAATTGATTGCGGCGCCATTGTTTTTTGACATGTCAGAAACAGAAATTTTTATTTCTGTCCATGAACGTCCCATATTATGGGACAAATTATTATTGAACCGCGAATTTTAGGATTTGGCAAAAATAAATGGGAGTACAAGTAAACACATTTATTTATTATTGATATTTTACAATAGGATGTTGTTCAAAACACACAAAGTTTTCTCTCGCTTGCACGAATGTCAAATTTTTTAATTCAAGATCACGTAATTCTTCATACAAATCGTGATATCGCCCATAAATATGCCTCTCTAAGTACACAATATTAGTTTCACTTCTCTGCCGTACATACTTCTTGAGTATTTTATATACGTACATCCATGACAGTAGCTGGCGGCAGAGGGAACGATTCGCGCACACGTAGGAACGATTCGCGCACACGTAGGACAGAGCCGCCGCGTCGCACCGCATCACATTGAATTCGCTTGTATCCGCACCGCATCGCTTCGCAATAACGTTCGCTTTGAATCGCCTACGTAGGACGTAGCGTTAGCTTTATTATTCACTTAGTAATTTAGTGAAACATTGGAATAAGTTTTTTATTTTTTCAACTGTATACCAAATGTATTTTTAAATAAAAAAGCTGTTTTTTATTTTATTTTGTATTGTTTCTACGGTAACTATTTAAAAATTCAATATGTACCCAATAACAAGTTGCCACATTCTGGAGAATTTAAATTATTTATCATCTCAGAATTCGCCACTGTACCGATGCCTTACCACATATAATAATTTGGAAAGGATCGGGTCCATAGTCACATATTCTGTATGTCCAGGACTCTTCAGGAGCCATAGCAGACATGAATAATTCATTGTTTTGTTACCAGCAGTGAGTAAATGTAACATGAGTACAAAGGTGGGCTGATTAAATTACAATTACTTATGTTGTTCTTATTTATTATATTGTTAAAATTATTATTATTGTAAGTTGCCCATTTAAAAAAAAATCATAGATCCAAACTGAAACAATTACAAACTGTGTCCCCACTGGGAATTGAAACCGGGACCTTTGGCTCAGCAGTCAGACATCTAACTAAATAAGGTTATGTTTCCGAACAAAATAAAATATAATTACCCTTGGATTTCCACCGCCTTCCTTGGAGGCCAGCACCAGTTGTGTGACAGACTCCAGGAGGGTCTTACTCTGGTCCAACAGCTGTTGTTGCTTCTGTGACTCCACCATATTGGATGCCACTCCGATGGCGGATGTTGCCAGGGGTTCTGCGTATGATACCTGCGTGGCAATCATCATACAATAATAAATTTTTGTCATATTGTTTGTAAAATAACAACAATTCTATTAGTGAATGACGGTTATGTAAAAAAATATCATTGGAACAACGGACTCACCATTTGATCGACGCAATGTCCAAGATTTTCAGCTTCAGACTTAGCCGCCGACCTCAAGGGTTCTATCTTGTCCAGAATCTCATTGGCCGAACTGTCCAATTGTTCTGTATATCCTGTAAAAAAAAATAAAGAGTTTATATAACAAAACGTAGTACAGAGCTTTGAAGACTTTCAAGAATACTTCATTCAACATCTTTAAGTGGAATGGATTACCAACAGATGTCTGCAGAGCTCAAAGCAAGAGCACATTCTCCAAAAGACTAAAAAAAGCATTGTTTGGTAAACTCACTATGTTATTAGTGATCTTAGAATAATTCTGAATCATTACACGGTACTATAAAAAATCAAATTATTATTATTACATAACTTAAGAGCTGATAAGTTTTCCTTAGACTTCAGAGCACTTTTCTTCTCTAAGATCTTGTGACTACCGCAAAGCCCTAGTAATCGAGACCATCTTTAACCATGCAGTTTCTTAACACCTCCTTGCTGTTATAAACTGCTGACATAACTACCAATATTTATTCGGTCTCCTTAAGTCCTGTATCAACGACGTTTCGCGTAGTAATTTTCAGCACCTCGTATTGTAATATTTAATAGTAAAGATTATAATAACTGTTATAATTTTAATAGTAATAATTCTTTCATTATTGTATAACTGTTGCCCCGTTTGTTCATTTCTTTACAAAATACTTTTGGAGGCATATTTTTACTACACGCATATTTGCCTTCTGATCACTACAATTATCTATTATAATAACTAAATAAACCATCAAACACTTGCCCCCAAAATCTCTATAGGTTTAGTATTTAGTAAAATAAGGGGAATTCATAAATAGAATAAAAACATCTTTGAATATAAAAAAAAGCAAATATAACCTTGCAGTGTGTTTCCCTTTCGAACTGGCAGTGTCTGCGATACGGCCATAAGAGCCGCCTGGTCCAACTCCCTTATCTGAGCGTTGAGGATCTCCAGAGCTGAGAGACACTCACTCTGTCCTGGTGCCTTGTCCCTGGAACATTATATCACACACTCTTTATATTGACGGCTATTGACAACAACCAAATGTGCAAGTTTCATCACTAATTCATGTCAATAGTGGAATAATCGGAAGGTAGTTTGTTACCTGATGTTGTTGACGAGTGATTTGATGCTGTCTGTGACCGTCTTGCTGTGAGTGGCCAAGTTGCTCCACTGTTCTCGGTCGTTGGGTTCTACAGCCAAGGACTTTGCCGATTCAATCATCGAACATGACCCTTGGATAATTTTCCTAGAGAAAAAAATAAATTATCCATAAAATGTGTTTCTTCAATCATCTCTAATAGGATAAGTTAATAATTGAAACCTATATCATAGTTTACATGTATTTAAAATTTTGCTAGTGTTTTGTTTATAATTTTCCTCATTATAGTCAAACAAACTTTTATAATAAACCAAATGTCTTTGATACATAATATATTTTTGACTTGTGCAAGTAAAAAATCCACACACAAACTCTGAAGTGGATAAGTATATTGTGTTAAAGAAAACAATGAGATAGACACCTTCCACTGTCCAAGATTGGTTCTTGCGCCCTCCTTGCTTGTGCCGACACCTTGGCCGGTACACTCACAAACTCTGCACTGCCGGCAAATTGACACAGACTGTTGACTGCATCCAGTAGTGGTCTGGTAGCTTGGCTGCATCGCGATCTATTGGCCTACACAAAACCATTTCATATTACAAATATACACATACAGACTATTTCGCTTCATGTCAACATCACAACTAAGGTATTTTATAGATATACTGAATGTACTTTAAAAGAAGAGCAAAGAACCTCGGTAGTGAATGGGGATGACAAGTAGTGTGTTAAATTTAGCTGAAAGGACAGGCTGTGACTTGACAGAAAATCATTATTGATTGTGATTTCAATATTGTTTTTATATTAAGTTCATTCAAGATGCTCTTATGTAGCTATCAATTATTTGTAAGAATCCAAGACTTTACCTCGGAATAGTCATTGTCGAGAGCCTTGATCTCTTTCACTAGTAAAGAAGTGGAGTTGGCCACATCCTTGGCTGACTGCACAAAGTGTCTCTTGGCCACTGGGTTTGTTGTCTTGGAGGAGGCCACTCTGCATGCGTTGCACAGAGCGCTTGTGTGTTTGGCTATCAACGTCGCAGCTGACAATACCTACAAAGAAACAGTTTTTCAATTTGCGTGTACCACTGATAACTGCTTGACATATTCCCGTATCGAATTCTAGGCAACATAAACATATTAATGCAACTTGTAGTGGAAATCATACCAGATTCATCAAAAGTTTGGATCCTATTAATATTACTATTCATAATAGACAGATATTAACACTAAGAAAACTGTCAGGACTAGTAACACCACAAACAATCACTCATTCCTGCCATAGATAGTCATACAGGTTTTAAAGGAGTTTACATACGATGAGTCAAACAGTTCTGGAGGCAAACCATTCCACTTCTCAACCACTCTGTTTAACAAACAATATTTCCACAAGTTCAGCATAAATTTTTGCCTATCCAACTTCAATCTATGACCTCTAGTTAGTGCTCCAATTGCGACAGAACATTGTCTCCAACTCTCGTAGAGTGATAATGAAATATTATTTACCTGTCCTTGGTTGCTTGCTGGATTGAGTAAACTGTCACACGCTTGTCTGATGACCTGTGACGCACGCGCAAATTGAGATTGGTCCACTAGTCCCGGACGTCCCGCCACACTAGTCGGGTCAGACACCGCAACCTAAACAATAGTAATAAAATGATAAATTCAAATATTGCCAAAACTCAAATGAAATACGTACAAATTCACTTGATAGTTAGACTTACCAAGTAAGCAGCCTGCGCTGTGCACTCGATGAGACCGCATATTGACTCCGAGACAGTTCTAACAGATTTGCCAAGTTGCTCGTGTTCTGAATCTCTGGCATGGTTGGCCATACCCGACATGCTTTGACCTAAGACAAAAAGAAAAAATTCAATCACATATAAAGTTCAAGAGTCACTGAATCAATATAACATAACAAGTGGATTGTACGGTATACTTGATGGTCTTTGGAGTTCTGAATTTCTTGGCTTCTACACCACATCTAAGAACTGAGTTATAAGAATGTGCTATTAGGAAGACATCTTGCATCGAGATTATCTGGACTATCGCAGAGTAATAATTCTTTAAAGGAATTATTATTAAGTGTTTTAAGAGAGGCAGCTATGCTTATATGTCTGATCTCACAACAGTATTTAATTGTTCAGTCTGTTAATTTTTTTTTTAACACATTGTGATCAGTTTCAGTGGAAATAGGCTATTAATGGATTTAATAACCTCCTGACATTCTTCAAACTCAATACCAGTAAATCGTATGAGATTAGCTCACCGAGATTCTTGGAGTGTTGTATAATGGTATCAACGCAGTAATAGTAGCCGATATCACTGACTGGCTCCGAAGGATGCTGAAGTAACGGTCTCACGCTTTGGATACTCCTTACAGCCGCATCGCACTCCTTCTGACCTGGAGCTCCCGATGTGCACACCTCCACCTGATAACATCCAATACAACTTATTGACTCTTGACGAATGGAACAGAACATTTTCTTGAAACTTGAACCAAGCCCTTATAAAATAAACTAATGTTTGAACCATGGAATGGGTAAATAAAGATAATCGAGGGAAGATTTCATCTAGGTTCAGTTTCAAATACTTCTTTTGCTATGAAATTAGAATAAAAAAACAAATTGAAAAAATATTTACATAAATTAATATTAGCAAAAAAATACACAGAAATTCAACCGTAATTCATTCATTTTTAAGTTCAAAGTCATGGGACCTGGTATATGATGTACCATTTATATTGTTTCACAGTAGATCATGTAATTTTTCTTGAACATGTTCTGAATTTGAATTTATCTTTATTTCACATTACATATTTGACATAGGCAGTAATCAAATATAAATATTAATAATAAATATTATAATAATAAAATTTAGCTTTCTGAACAATTTCTCCATATGAGGTGCAAGGTTTATATTCCACGTATTAATATATCGATAATTCACAATAATCTTTAGTTATGAATGAGGTATTTTAAATTATGGGTTTCGAAACTGTGGTATAAACAAAGTGAATTATAAACGAAGTAGTTTAAAATATACAAAAATAAGTATTTAGTTATCCACTCATAAATAATATTTGAATGTAACGAGTAATAACTGACCAGATAGTTGATGCTATCGGTGACTGCTCTAGCAGCGGCTGACAGTTGGTTCCTCACATTTGGCTGAGATGGATCATTGGACACGGACTTGGCTGTGGTCAACAGTTTCGTGCTCTCCTTCGACACATTCTTCATCGAGACAACCATCTGACTTTGAGCCTCGAAATCCTAAACAATACAATCAATAACAATAAGAATAAGTATATGGTAATCTAACAAAGTATTAAAATGCAGAGGAACTCTAATAATCTGGATTTATTGGAATGCACCTGTGTGCCTAGTCAACGTGTCAATTTAGCGATGAAAAAGAAACTCAATGTATGGAAGTGATAGGCATCAGGGGTGGCATGACCATTTGAATGATATTTTGAAAGAAGGAAACATAAGAGGCTTGAACAATCTACAAAGTTTTCTTAGCCATGTCAGGTTATTTACATCCTCCATTACTTAGCCATGTCAGGTTATTTACATCCTCCATTACTTAGCCATGTCAGGTTATTTACATCCTCCATTACTCCATCCAATCTATGGGATGGGCACACAATTGCAATGTGGTCTATGGTTTGGACTAGATCGTCACACTTCTGGTGCAACATGTCTTAATGGTATGTTTTTAAATATAATTGTAGTTCTACTGTATACTTTTAGATCATATATGTGATGTTTGAAAATAACTTACTGTAGTCTGTCCCGCCATCTCCATGGAGACAGTTAGCAGTTGACTGTAGGCGTGTCCAAATTGCTTGCTTGTCTCACCGAGTTGTTTGGGTGACACAACGGCAGACTGGACTGTCTCCGTGGAGGCTGCGTTGAGACCCTCGGCTGCTATGTTCAACTCTTGCTGCAGTTGGCTGCCATCAAACATAAAGAAAATATCATTAATAAGATGCTTCAATAAATAAAATGATAAACAAATACAATATAATGATTAAATCTTGGAGAAAGTTACCTATTACCTTTGGTATGACAGTCCAGACAGTCAAATAAACCGAATAATATTATGCCATATCGCTAAATTAAGTTTTTATAATCTCATATTTAAAACCTAATAATATTACAAAGTTCAGCAATGAAGTTCACCACCCATTCTGAGTGTTGCCTATTTAGGTGAGATGAGATCGGTGTGGACAAACACACATGTGTCGTGCTTCGTTGGTATGTATGTAATAAAGAAATTGTAAAAGAAAACAATCTGAATTTTATACGATAGAATGAAACTTTTTAAATTATTTTTTAATAAATTGTGTAAATTTGTCAGAAATAACTTTTACAAAAATTACAAGAGAACCTAAGTAAAATATCCCCGATTGTAGGGAATGTCCTGTTTTTAACGCAAAACAACACCAAATGCAATCATACCAACATAATTGCATTTGGTGCACTGTTAAATGAAACATACTGTAACTTGGGAGGGATAAAAATAAAGATAGGCAACATTAAAATGTTTTCCTCATTGTAGTGGTTTTTCTGAAGCTTAGACTGTGTTCAAAACTCATTATAGTTAGGTATTTATATTATGTATGTATGAACATTTAGTCAAGGGCGGATAAAAGATAGATATGGTGTTATGAGTTAAGATATTTGATGAAGATCCTCACCCGTAGCTCTTGTTGGTCGGTGGGAATTCACCCATTGAGAGGATCTGCATTGTTTCGCTGATGTTCTCGATGGTTGTGTCCACTTCTTGGAGTCCAGGCAGAGTGTTCACCGAGTTATCCAATGCCTGGAAGTAAAACAAGAGAATCAACATATAGAAAACATGGAGAGCGCTCAATGGGCTCTCCTTCTGTTACAGTGACCTCAAGAAATGGGGTTACAGAGAGGAAGACACCTGCGAGTGTGGCCTCAGACAGGACAATGTGCACCTACTGTCATGTCATACACGCACCAAGACACAGTGGTAGTAAACACTAGTGAAATCCGGGTGCCCGAATTTTAAGGCCACAAATATGACGGTGTTCCAGACACAGTAAGTAAGTTAGATATCTGACTCCTAAGCCAAAGGACCCAAGTTCGTTTCTTGGTGAAATACAGTTTTTCACTGTGACAATTAGCATCATAAGTCTTCAAAATGTGGCAATTTGTTATTGGGCGTATTTTTTTGACAAACTTTTAACATCTCAATAGAGACGAAGTTGAAATATTATAGGAGAACCTATTTTTTTTGCTTAATTTACTGTATTTGTAACACATATTATGTATAAATTTTAGCTATCTACAATCCTTCTCGAAATTTCAACTATGCCAAATTTAACACTCCTCCGTGCATTTGCTAAAAAGGTGTCTGAAGTTTTCGCTCCATGTATTAATACATAGATAAAATAGAATTTAATAAACAAATATATCATTGTTTAAATATCCATTGATGATATTAAAAAATACAAAAATAATCAAGGGTTCATAGCTAAATATGCAAGTTCAACAAATGCACTATCTCTTTTAACTTCTGTCCACTGTATTGTTGGAAATTTGAATTAGGAGAAATAAACTGTAAATTGAAATAATCTTGAATAAATTATCTGCCAAAAACTCCATTTTTTCAAAAAAAAAAAAAGTTAAAACAACCCATACTGCATGATAGTGCTTTCAAATAGCTTTCCTGTACACCCGGCTAACTGTTTTGGGCTCCACTATAGTTGAATTTTCAATTTTTTTTTTGTAAACTTCATTGTAATGTTATTGTTCACCACATTGTATAACATGTAAGATCTAACAAAATGTCAATATAAACCAAAATGTATGTCAACACTCATACCAGCAAACGCTGTCTGTGTTGAATTTTTTTTAATAAATAAATAAACTGAATATTTGGAGATAAAACTTACAAATGATATATTCTTGGATAGTGTTTCCAGCCTGACTGTGTCGTACTCTGGTGATGTGAGACAACGTTTGGATTCCTCAATTAGAGTCAAGCAGTAAGTGAACACATCCTGGGTGGAATCCAACACGCTGTAAAACAACATTTAATATTAAATATAAAATATTCAAATGTGTGGATTCAAGTAGAACACTTTAATCAAGTCTCATAAAAATTTCTTTCCATTCATACATCGTAGCAGAGAGTGAAACATCAACAAGGGTATAGTTATTGGCAACTATCTTGACATTTTGCGGTGAAAAGGGGTACTGTATATGGTTGGAAACTTGCGACTGAATGTGTCTCACTGACCTGGGTCTCTGTTGGCTCTGTGACGTCGCCATGACACCCCTGGCAGAGTCGGCCATCTTGGCCAGACCCTGCGCCGCTTCGTGCGCCGCCCTTCCGCAGTACTCCGTGTTGCCCTGTCCAGCTGCCGACACCAATCTTGCTGTGCAGCTCTTCACAGCTCGGGCGGATGATGTCAACTCTTGCGAGCAAAGCTCCACCTGAAGCAAATGACAAATTGCAATAAAAACTTCAATGGTTTTTGAATGATTTATTTAGGTTAACCGTTATTTTATGAATTGCCATAAACCAGTTAGGTCATTTATAATTTTTCATTTTAAAGCGGATTGCAAAAATGAATAATCTAGCGGTGAAAGAAAAATGAATGAACATTGAACCCTTTTTTTTGTAAAACTGGGCTAGTAAAACGAGGAATTAACATTCAACCCTATTTATTTTTAAAAGGGGCGAAAGAAATGAGAGATGAACATTAAACCCTATTCATAAACAGACTAGAAATATTAGGAAAAAAACAAGATTATGTATTTTTAAAAAGATACAACTAAATTTTTTGTGATTTTATTCACAAGTAAAGGTAACAAAACTTACATAATACTGTACAATGCACAAAATGAGGTTTTTATATCTGTTAAGAATTCAAAGTGAATTAATAAAATTAAGAATATAGAACAAAGGACATCAAATTAGAATAAACATGTATACCGTTTCACCAGGCAAAGGTCTCAGTCGTCCCTCCTTGGCGGACCTCTCGGCTTCCATCAACTCTCGCTGTAGAGCCCTGATCTGTTGAGCAGCGGCGTCTAGTTCCAGACCTTGACACGACATCCTCGCTCTTCCAACTGCCGACCTATACAACCAACCAAAACTCACTTTTAACTGTATTATCTTAATGTTATCTGGATGCCAATGAAGAATTATAAAAATAAACTGGAACGATTACAAAATGTCTGATACGGTTCATTTTCAATCTCAAGAAATATGATCATGTTACGACTTGCAGAAATATACTTTATTGGACAAAGATACGAGATCGTTGTAATATTCATCTACTGTCATTGCTTTATAAGATAATATATATATATATATATATATATATATATATATATATATATATATATATATATATATATATATATATATATATATATATATATATATATATATATATATATATATATATATATATATATATATATATATATATATATATATATATATATATATATATATATATATATATATATATATATATATATATATATATATATATATATATATATATATATATATATATATATATATATATATATATATATATATGTTATATTTGATGTTTTCACGGGTGAAATATGTTATAATATTTTTATCTCGGTTTTCCCGTGTCAGTAGGTCTTGACGGTGGGCTTTCAGTGTGAGTAGACGTGTGTCGCGCGCGTGCTTTTCGTTAAGTCCTTGAAAATGCCTGGTGATATTCAGGCGAAACGTCGGAAGACAAATGGTCTTAGTCAAGACCTACTGACACGGGAAAACCGAGATAAAAATATTATAACATATATATATATATATATATATATATATATATATATATATATATATATATATATATATATATATATTAACCACAATATTTAAAAAACAAAAACACTTTCCTGTCAAATCACGGTCTACCTCTTCAATCTGCTGAACGTACCACACTAGTCATCCCCATTCACACTACAAAAGTACAATCATATAGATTATGGAATGGCCTAAGTGATGATGACGTAATGTCATCTCAATCTATACAAATATTTAAAAGTAAAATAAATGTATTTGTTAGAAAGATTTTGAATATTTCTTCTACTTCCTTCCGTTCGCTCCTTCCTTTCTTCATTCCTATGTGAGGTGTTATTGTATTTTTTCTCTTCTTCTTTGCATTTTTACTAAAAAAAATGTACCAAATTAACTTTAGAAACTTCATGTTGCTCGGGTAGGCTGGAAAAAATTGCCTTAAGCTCACTTTTTTGCACTTGTGTTACATGAAGAAGATAAATAAATGAATAATCTACAGCAGATCTTGAGTAGGTACATAATTGAAAAAAAATTGAGACTGTAAAAATCATAGACTGAAGGCGCCTTTTATACATTAAAAATGTAATCAAAAGCCTCCTATTTATGCTTGTTCATTTATCATATTTGTAAATTGAAAAAGATTCCATTTTAAAATAATATTCGTCTGGTTTGAGTTCCTCTAACTCCAGGTTCATTTGCTGATTTCAATAAATTGGGATGATTTTTATAGCACCGTTTTTGTGATAACCTCACCTCACCTCGGGCGCTTATATTGGCACTAAAAAAATTGCCATTAGATAAAAAAAATCTTATTTCTGTCTTACTATTAATTATTATTGTCAATACTGTAACTTGTGACTAAGTTCATACTAGGGGTTTTTGGTTGCATTTTTTTTGTAAAAATTTAAGGTATGGGCGGCTCCTTAGTAAAAAATGATCTTTCAATCCCTGATGATAAGTATTACTTTGATATGATGAAAAGATTGTTAAGAACTAGTGGTTTATGATGGATTACAAACAAACCTGAGTTCAGAGCAGCTGGTTGCAAACTGTTGAGTGGTGTTGTTCAGTTGTAGCGCTGATGATTGATCCGATACTGTTGGCAGAACTGCTCTGGCTGCTTGGATTACATGTGTACCGGGCTGGAAGGAATGTGAACTTTCAAATATATATATATATATATATATATATATATATATATATATATATATATATATATATATATATATATATATATATATATATATATATATATATATATATATATATATATATATATATATATATATATATATATATATATTTAGACACATAATAATGGAAAATATTTGGTAATTGGCATCCAATGTGGGGCATCTATATTTAATTTGATTTCAATATAATAAAAAAAAGGAACTCGGTGAAAGTTAAGGAACCCTATTAAGTATAATTTGGACTGTAATAATTTTTAATATATTATATAGAAAATCGAATATTTTTTAATTGCATATAAGCAAACATTGGATTTTTTACTGTCGGGAGTAAGATGATATTTTTTTGACAAACTTTTTAACATATCAATAGAGACGAAGTTGGTATATTATAAAAGAACCAGGAACTCAAGACACCTACAGAGCTTACGACCTGTCATCGGCTGGTTTGCATGATCACTTTATGCGCTTGCGCAACGTTCACCAATTATGCCTTCTTATTGAGTTCCCTTATCTATGCAATTTTTGAAATTTCTATATATTTGAATAATTAGTAACTAATTACCCGAAAATAAGACATTATTCCTATTGCCATCTATGAAATAACAAAGAAACCTTTTTGTAACGCCATCTATCTAGAGATTGGTTTATTTACAAATAAACAACTGCATCATATACAGAAAAATCAGTCTGAAATTGAAAAAACTACAAAATAATTGGGCACGAAAGAATAATGAAAGACTGCGTGACTACAATAATTGGGCACGAAAGAATAATGAAAGACTGCGTGACTACAATAATTGGGCACGAAAGAATAATGAAAGACTGCGTGACTACAATAATTGGGCACGAAAGAATAATGAAAGACTGCGTGACTACAATAATTGGGCACGAAAGAATAATGAAAGACTGCGTGACTATAATAAATTGCCAGGACAACTAAAAACTATGAACAAAAATGTATTCCAACGGGAATTGAAATCTAGATTATAGTATATAAAGAATAACAACAATAGTCTCAGCCGACCTGCAAGAAAGCTTCGGAGGCATTGATGAGATTCAACTGTGAATTGGAATCATCGGGACTGGACATTGTTCCTTTGACACCCTCGATAAGACGAGGGATGTGATCTGCCATAGTTCTACACTCGTGGACTAGAGTTTCCTGAAATATTAAAGAGAGATTCATTATTATGCTCTACATGCACATATTTAATATATATATATTAATTTGATCTATACAGTTGCTTGTAATTCCAACCTGAGAATGTTTGTTGGTGTTGTATGCGCTGACATTCTGGGCAGAAGCAATGAACTGTGTGCCAGTTGAAGCAGCTTGTTTAGCAGCACCCTGAAATAATGAGAAATCTAAATTATTGAAATGTCAATATTGAATCTTAAAAAATACTTTTTAGGGTACATCAGAGTTCCTTTAGATAGTTATTTAGCATATCACATACACCTTTATTGTGTCCGTTATAGGGAGCCATAACGGAGAGCCATAAGGCACATATTCCAGAATCAATGTAAATTCATCTATCTTTTCAGGCAGGCAAAGATAATATGGAGAGAGACACTTCTTGATCAACAGTTTATCAACATAATACAAAAACATGATTATTATACCTCTAGCCTCTTGAAGAGCTGTCTCCTGACGTCTGGTGTTGAAGAGGCATAATCAGTGGTGACATAGCGAAGTTCCTCCGCAGCCCGACACAGTGCCTCTTGTTTGCTCTTGTCGTACGGTGAACTTGCACATTGTCTAGCAAAAAGACAAATACAATTAATTTTTTTATGAGTGATGTTTTAAAAAAGTTTTTTTATTTTTTTTAAAGAGAATGAATATGTCCTTGTAGTAACAAATACATATACATCCTCATACGTTCCCTAAATGAAGCATAAATGCTTGTGCCATAGGTGAACGAAATCGGTCGTGGCAGGATTCGAACTCGCGACCACTGGATTACAAACCCAGCGCACAAATCGCTCTGCCACTGCCCATCTATCTATATATATATATATTTATATACTAATAACAAAACAATGAATCTGTATAAATAAATACCTTGCAGCTTCCACCATTTTAGCTGTGGCATCAGCCAAAAGTTTGGCTGCAGCAAGGAGCCTGCGTTGGGTCTCAGATCCAGGACACTTCTCTGCCTCCAGCTGAAAATAATTAATATTGCTTTACTAGTCTATTTCAATTCATCATACTGTAGATAAGTATGTATGTGCTATATAATAATATTATGTATACCTTGATGTTATGGATGAGTTCGGCTGTTGCCTGACCGAGAAGCCTGGCCTGTCTGACCATCTCAGTGGGGTCGCCTGATGAAGAACAGAGACGTTCTGTTGTTGTCATTATACTCTCAACTGTTGACTCATGGATTGTTTCTCTCGCTTGACGACGGTCTGCAACAAAATCAACATCACATAATATAAATATTTAACTAGATTTGTATCAATATTATAAAAATATATAGAGACCACCACTTGCAGATATGGGTGGTGACTAGCGGTTAACGCACTGGGTTAGTAATATAGAAAAAGCATTTATACTTAGGGAATGTTTGAGGATGTATGTGTAATTGTTATAAGGACATATTTATTCTTTTTCAAAAAAAAAATTGTCTAAGACAAATTAAGTGTGTCTATTGGATAAGCGAATTTTGCGGCTATATCATACTTATTGTTCATGTAACTCCCTAATTCAACAATGTTCTTTCTACACAAATATTTTTCTTCTTGTGTCATTCCTAAAGCAGCCCATCGTGTCATTCGGCATCGCTCCATATGAACCGGCTCCATTTGGAGCATTGTGACATTTTCATCACACTCACGGACGCGCCATCGAGCCATCAAAATTAGTATACGCAAGCGGTCGGCGCTTTCGCATTAATAATTTCTATTTTTTATTTTCAAGTAAAAATGAGTTATAATTCTGATGATGAGTTTTATACAACTGCTATATAGCAGTTTGTTTATATATAAAAAGAAAAAACCAAAGAGAAAATGTTGTATTTTGGCATTCACGAAAGTGTCAAACAGCTCGGCGCAATGAGATGGCGCAATGTACCGCTGGTTTTCTTGCTGGTTTGTCGCGGCACTATGGAGTTTCGATCGTTTGGAATTCCATTTTGGTGTGTCAGGCCAATTGGGCTGCGCAGGATTTGACATTCACGAGCGTATTTTGGAGTGATGGCAAGCTATTTGGAAGGATGGCACGATCGTGAATGAGGGCCTTAAAGGAGGTTGGCGACCATCATACTAAATCAAACCACTGCCTGAGATGTAAACATGCCATGGTATTTTTTACGCCCCATCCATCTGTCTATTCTCTATCTATCCCTTTAATATATGTAAGCTGTATAAGGGAATATTTATCTCCACAGAATATTTGGCTTTGTGTCTCTTGACAGTGGTAGGCAAGTCACTCTCTTTCTTCATCATGTTATTAAACTTTTTTATTGGAGATTTATTTAATATTACTTCTCGGGCAACTAACAGGTACTATGTCAAATATTTATTTAACACGCACCCAATAACAAATTACCATATTCTGGAGACTTGTGATATTTATTGTCTCACAGATCCAGACTGAAAACACAATTAAAAACTGTGTTTCCACCGGGAATCGAACCTGGGACATTTGGATAAGTAGTCAGATACCAAACCAACTGAGCCACAAAGGCTGACATTTCAATCGACCCATTAGATAAATTTAGATCATAAATCATGAGATCAATTATTTTTAAATAATGAATGTCTTATATACATACATCTTAACATATTCAAAAATACATATATACATACATCTTAACATATTCTAAAATAAGAAAATGTTTGCGTTTTATGTACACAAGTGAATGAAATCTTCCTATCATTCAAAAACTATTGTACATTTCTTGTATACAAATTAGTTTTCCGATTCATCGTAAACCTTTTTATTATTATAATATTGACAACGAACCAGTATTGACATGTCTGAGCAAGTCGTCGAGAGCTTTGGTGACGTCCTGAGCAGCAGCGTTGAGGTCTGCCATACCTCGGGTCCCGGAGGCCTTCTCACACTCTGTGACAAGACTCTGTACAGCAGACGCCACTTGGCGACATGCACCTGACACTTGTTCACGGCAGGCTGGATTCTGAAGAGTTGGAGCCACCACCTAATAAAAATTATATGCATCTTTGTAAAAAAATATCTTTTTTTTTCTAATTTGCTATGGATTTCCATCAAGAATTGTCTGTTGAGAAATAAAGTGAAAATTAATATTATAAAGCCGTTACATGACTCGGGATCATTCCAAGGGCGCTGATTGTGTTTCTCTTTAAGAGAAAGTGCTCATGCTTTGAGCATCAATTATAATAAGCTGCTTTGTTGACTCTGTCTAACTCCTCCAAGGAGTTGTTACTCTGTGATCCCATCTGAGTGTGAGATGCATCCCAGAGAGATCTTTTCTTTGTCACGCTCTTGAATGTATTGTGGTGGTAGGCTTTTCAAAGAAGGAAACACCATTGAACAAATTTTACAGTCAATTACTGAGTACTTTAATATCTTTACGTTGTGAGTCCCTAATATTTTTTTTATACTGGTAATACCAGCACCATGTAAGGAGAAATCCATATGTACTTATTAATTCTATGTTCAGTTTTACCTTTGCACAAGCGACGAGTTGACTTGTTGCGAGGGCGCACTGTGTTGCCGCACTGATGACTCTGTTCTGGGCCTGCTGGTCATCCTTGCACGTGGCAGCAATATTCTTGGCCTTCAGCACCAGTGCTGCGGTCGTGTTGGCAACAGCCTTAGCTAGAGCCAGGAGGATATCCTGTACCAAAGATAAACAACAAGAGATTTAGGTGAAATCAGTTAATAGTTCTAACTATTAGACTTATTGCTCTGTAAATGTGATCATTTAAAATGAAATTTTTAAAATAGTATTATTGAATGACTAATCCTGCATATAAAAAAAAATAGTACCTATTCAAAATATCTATCCTGCAACCTGGCATTATTATTTAATTTTTACTAGCTATGTCAGTATTTTATTTATGGTAATAAAAAAATTAATTGAATCTATAGTTGCACATATTATGTAATTTGTAAGAACAGCCAACTTGCGAAAATCCGACAAATATTTTGTCGAACTAGTCGTATTGTAGAATACTGCCATACCCCTTGGGTAGTCTGGAACTATTTGAAAAAGAGTACCCTGAAATCCGACAAATAACATAGACATGTCGGAATACATTGGGCACTAGATTACGCAGGTATATTTTAAATATTAAATTATCAAAAATAGATAAATATATTATAATACAACAAATACATAAAATTTAGCACCTTAAGAAAAATTAAATTTATTCTGTATTTTGAAATAAACCATAACTTTAAAATAATTGCTTCTCTGGATGAGAAAATCTTTGTGTATATACACAGCTTTTGAGTCTATTCTTCATATCATATAAGAGTAGAGAAAAAATAAATGGTAATAGCCATCTATGCTCTTAAAAAGTTGAGGTTATATAATTCACACTTTATCATTTTTCATTTCATTATTCCAATTTTTAGTAGTGTTACATTCCAAGTATTTATATTGATCTACATATTTCATTTTGTGTCATGGAAATGATGGTAATTCATCTTCTTCAAAATTGTTGGCAAGCAACATCAATATTTGTCATCATATTTCAATTATAAATATTTACAACATGCATACATATTTTTGAAGTAATGGTCATCCTTCAAATTGTAATGAGTTTAAATCAAGTAATTTTTGAAATTGCCATTTTGGTAAACTTATTAGAAAAAATCACAAATAATCTTGAATTTGATTTGATTGGTCAAAATTGAAACTGAAAACATATTCTTTGTTGTTTTGAGCTTGTATAGAACTGACAACATCTTCCTTATTTCTTTGATCTTATTGTTTTGAGCTTGTATAGAACTAACAACATAATATTTATTGTTTTGAGCTTGTGTAGAACTAACAACATAATATTTATTGTTTTGAGCTTGTGTAGAACTAACAACATAATATTTATTGTTTTGAGCTTGTGTAGAACTAACAACATAATATTTATTGTTTTGAGCTTGTGTGGAACTAACAACATAAAATTTATTGTTTTGAGCTTGTGTGGAACTAAAAACACTATTATTTAATGCCTATTATTTTAAATAAGCACCACTAAAAGAAATCAATACAATTTGTTATACAGATGATTTTCATGAAAAAGAAATTTCACATCTCGAGCAATTTGTTGTGCTGATTTATTGATTGTTAAAAACTTTATCTTAGAGTCAATTTAAAGAAAGTTTCAAGTATCGTTTCAATTAAAAATATTCAAGTATCCTAAGGGGGGGTATTTTAGTAGCTAAAATATTTAAGAAAGATGTAAGTTTTTTTTACTTTTATCACACAGTTAGTTGAACAAATACAAAAAGGCCATTTTGTAAAAGTCAACAATGTTTATTTTGCCAATAAGACATATTAAAAAAAAAACAACCAATAAACAACAAACACTATAGATATAAATTAACACGCCCCCAAACAGATTAAAGCTCTTGACAATCATGATTCAATACACAACATTTGAATGTAAAATGTAAAATAAACAAAATTGATTTGAATATAAAACGTAATACATTAAACAACATTAATTTGAATATAACATGTAATATAAACAATCTTAATTTGAAAATAACATGTTATATAAATGACATAGGTATCATACGTATAAAAAGATAATTTGTAAATTCACTGCCAATAATAGTTGGCAGTGAATTTACAGTCAATTTAGAACCAAACGTTGAATACATGGAGAATGGATAAATATCAACTTGGTATACCGTTATGCACAAAAACAATTATTCGTAGGGGATTTAAAATACATAAATATTAATTTTATCTAAATATTTGATTGAAATGTCGTTAATTCATTATAATATGGTAGAAAAAATACATGTTATAATTAATATATTTTTTATATATAAATACAAGTTCATAATTTTTATTCACACAAATTATTGTTTTTTTTTTATTTGTGAAGTTGTATAGTTTTTTTTTATGGTTTCATAAAAAAATGTTCAGTATTACGTAGCCAAATAAAAAAACAGTAATAATAGCAAAAAAAAAAAATTTGAATTTACTGTAAAATATTTTAGCCACGGCTGCGAATAAAATTGATTTAATAACAACAAAATTACTTTGTATAAACCACTTTTAGTAACGATGGAGCCATAAAACAATAATTTCGCATTTGATTAAGTAAAAATTATTTGGTTCTAAGCATCAGCAAAAATATTCTTTGATAACAAAAATAATTCAATCTTTAAGTAGGTATCTAATTTGTTTATAATTCCATAAAAAGATATTTTTTTTATTTTCAGTCTAGTGAGAATATTGTCAAATATTAAAATTATTCATATTCTTTTGTGTAATTTTCAAAATACACATAACACAAAATACATATATTACCAATTGTATAATAGATAAAAAAATACAGAAAATAAATTTTAAAAAATTAAAAGAAAAAACTATCATAAAGTTACAAAAATTAAATTTTAAAAAATTAAAAGAAAAAACTATCATAAAGTTACAAAAATTAATTAGAAAATTTACATACATTAAGATTCCAAGAAACAGATAAAAAAATATTTAGTTGAATATAAAAATACAATAAAACCACTAGATTAAAAAAGGTTTACTAATAAAATTTGAGTAGAAATTGCAAAAGAAACATGTATAATATATTGCTAACATAATATCTAAGTAAAGATATTTGGCAAATTTATGAATAAATAATACTTGCATGTATAATTAATCACAATATTTTTTGTTGTGTATATGTTATTTATATAAGAGACAAGACTAGATAAGATTATCATTTAATAACAGTTAGGTATATAAAATAATTTCAACAAGAAACATAAAATTACAAGCGGCCTTTGATAGCAACATATGCATTAGGTAGTAATTAATTTTTTGTGACATTACAAAATGACAAGATGTTATTTTTTATTACCATGATAGTAAAAAATGGATAAACATTATAATATAAATATTGACACAATGTGTGAAATATAAAAATCTACTAATTTTATATTTATAATCTCAAATGAAGAATATTTCTTAAAACAAACATTGAATTTGCCATTTTCAATTGTATAACCATAAATATTAACAGTCTTACTAATAAAAATAGACTGCACACCCGTTGACCAGTGCTTTAGTTACTCACTGTGTAAAGCCGGTGTAGCAATTGTTTAAAAATCTTACTAATAAACGCTGTATAACTAATGGGTAGTTGCAATAGACTTACAACATAAATTAATTTGACAACGTTGTATTTTCGCACCTGATCATGCGCATTTGACGTTTGTCAACATTTTCATATGTTTTCACATTTTAAAATAGGAATATGGAAAATATAACAAATTATTTAATCATATGAATACCCATGATATTATAAAGGAGCTGATTTTTTATCAACTTTTGCTCCTTAAATGCACAACTATCAATAATAAAATCATTTATTATTATTCCAAGATATAAAAATATCAACATGCAGATCAAAATCAAATTTGATTAATGATAGATGAAATTTGTCTTAAAACACCACTAAACTATCTTGCACAGGCGTGCAAGAGTTGTGTAGGTACAATTTGTATGAGAGATACACAGTCGTTAACAAACTGATCTGCTACACAGCGTTTATTGGTAACATTTTTGCCTACACGAGTGTAACTTTTACAACACGTTTATTAGTAAGTCTTTAAATGAATATAATTCTGAATTATTAAAAAAAGATCCATTTAAATATTAATTATATGTTTCGTTTGCATTGACATTTTTAAATATAGATTTAAAGAGTTCTTGTGCATTTTGTGATTTCAAGCCCTCGAATTTTTGGATTAATACAAAAAACCTGAACCAGCCTTAAGTTCTCTTGTGAACCTATATTTTTTTAAAATTATATTACAAGTGTTATCTTTTAGATAAATGTTAAATTTATTTTCCACAAAACATCTATGTTCAGATATTGTAATGAAATAGTTTTAAGAATCTCTTAATAGATGGTGTGGTATTATAGCCAAAATATTTCCAGAAAAATGATAATTAGCAATCAAAACAATACTTGTATATTTAGTGTTATTTTATGAAATATTTCATTTGATGTGAAGAACATTAAGTTACAACTGACAGGTATATTTTTAAAACAGCCCTTAAAAATAGCTATGGTCATAATTTATTTACATATTTAACAATTTAAACCACAAACAAAATTATGTAATATACAATATATACATAGGTACTGTACAATAATTTAAATATTATATTTTAGATGTTAAAACCTGTTAGTATAGAACAATACAAACAAATATAAATAGAATGGAATTAACCATTTTTCTACAAAAATAATAAATGCAATTCTGAGTATTGAAATGAAAAAATAATATTTTATACAGACTAGAATTATAAAGCTAAGCATTAAAAAATCTCACTACAATTTTGTGCTATGTAAAAATATACACAACTAAATTTCTAATAAAACAACCACCATTTTATGTGAACAATGTGTTTTTTTTATAATAGTGAGTTTAAAAAACACAAAAATTTAAATAAATAACATTCAAGAACATAAAATAAGATTCTGTTAATATAAAAATGTAAACAAATTTATATTATTAATATTCAATAAAAACTTTATCATGTAAATTTTTAATGCCAAAGTATTAAGTATGTCATTACAGATAAATGTAAAATAAGCATTAAAATATTGTAAAGATGCGATTTAAAAATATAAAATATCAAGAAACCATCACCTCTGGTAAAAACCATACCATTCATTTATCACAGTCAAATTATTGAGTAGTCGACGATCAGTCACAGTGAGGATCAAAGTATCCAAAGATAAGACTCAGTACAAAGAAACTGAAGCAGAGTATGTAGACCCAGTTCTCTATGAGGTATTCCTCGAAGCTCAGTCCACAGCAAGGACAGTTTCCTCTCAGCTTTGTTATTTTGTGACATTTGGTACTGGAGCCGCCGTCGGCCGGTTCAAACGTCGGATTGTAAAAGATTCTGACTTCCGTCACATTCTTCTTAGGATCCCTTTCGCTGGACTTTCTAGAGCTGGCGTAAAATGATTCGCTGCGTTTCACAAACTGTTCGAAGCGCTCTTCCGATTTTCTGCTCTTTGCCTCAGCATCGGCGGGCTTTGTGACGATCTGTTTGCGCTTTAAATTAGGGCTTATCACTTTGATGTCTAAAGATCCACAGACTTCAACATCTGAGCCATTTTTTAAAACGTCATTCTTAATGCAGTAACATTCTATTTGTCCTTTACTATCGTTGTTCTGTCTGTTGACAAATTTTTTAACTTTGCTTTTGAAACTTCTGAAGATGGATTTTTTTTCAGTTGTGGTTATAATTTTTTTAGTACTTTTGTTTGCATTCTTTCCTGTTTCATTCTTCGAATCTTTCAAGTATTCCATGCAATTTTCTAGTACGTTTTCTACACTCAAATCTTCCATTTCATCCTTTTTTCCAGATGGTTTTTTTCTGACGAATCTAACGTTTCCTTCAGTTACTCCTTTGCGGATCGACTCTTCCAATTTATCCTTCTTACTGCTGTCATCCCTACTTTTATTTTTTTCAAACTCCATATTCCTGTAATAGTCACTCTCTCCATCTTCCATAATAACATCCAAAGACCTTTTTCTCTTTGACATATCGTCGTCCTGTCTCATCCAAGCGTTAACGTCCACGTCTTCGTACAGTTCGTCTTCGTTGTAACTCTTGGCATTCTTGGGATCGAAATCACCGAAATTTACTTTGTAGATGAACTTGTTATCTTTGCCGTCCTTAACGAAACATCCGTCTTCAAAATCATCACCAAAGTCGACTGTGGCAGCTGCGCACTCGCTGTCCTCTTTATTAAGTACCATATCGTAATATCCGTCTTTGGCTTTCTTATACTCTAATTTTTTACTATCACCGATAGGTTTGTCATTCTCGCACACTTCACCTTTATCATGCACACATTCTTTCTTTTGATTCGCATCATTCTCAAGTTTGAATCTTTTTCTGCATCCTTCTAGTTCCGTTACTTCTTCTCCTTCATCGATGTAGGGGAAACTGAGGTGTTCATCAGATGACGGGTGTTTGGTTTTGCCAAAAACACGTTCGTTTGATTTACCTTTGGACGTTTTTGTTTTATTCGTTTGGATATCAATTTCACTGTCGTGACTGACTTCACCGATTTTCTCTTTGTTTTCGTTTAATTTAAAGAAGGCATTGTAAAAATTTTCATAGCAATAGTTGAACTTTCTGTATGTTTTGGTTATTTTGTTAAGAGGTGACGGTTCCCTGATGATATTACATTTAGGACAATCGGGACTGTAGACATTCTCGTAATGTTGTGTCGTGTGATGAGGTTGAAAGGGTTTCGTTACCTGAATTTCTCGGTTCTCTTCTGTCTCCTCACCGATGGTGTGAAGGACTTGGGTGGATGCTTCGCCTACTCTAGAAGCAGCATTCAGGAGGTTCTGGCGTGGCTGAAAGATATTATTAAAAGTTATGAGCTATTGAAGATTTTTTTTATTTATAAAACAATTCTTCAACTAAAATTTTAATAACCAAAAAAATCCACATCAATTTAAGTAATTTGTAGCTTTCAGTAAAAAGAGTAAAAAAACAAACAATTTTGTCAATGAAGATTCAATTCTGGAGTGGTTTCATAAATTAAATTGAATCTTTGATAAAAAAAAAGATAAAATACTTTCTTGCAATCTGCATACGTGGGAAGCCTATTTCCAAATGGCAATATCTTATGAGATGCAAGAAATAAGGAAGGGAATCAAACCCAAGAAGACATCAGGATAGAAGTAAAATTACTTGAATCAAGATATAAAATAACAATCCAATCATTTGGTAATCATACCTCTTTAGTTTCTGGTTCAGCAGCCTTGAGAAGATCTGTGAATGCACTGCAGAGTCTTCTGGTGGCGTCCAAGAGTCTATCGCCATTATCATTATCTTCCATAAGAGCTGCTATCAAGCTGACACCTGAGCACAAACA
Source organism: Molanna angustata (assembly GCA_963576475.1). Lineage (NCBI taxonomy): Eukaryota > Metazoa > Arthropoda > Insecta > Trichoptera > Molannidae > Molanna > Molanna angustata. Next base: position 51,622,056 of record OY754965.1, on the reverse strand, counting down.
ATAATTTAAAATAGCATAAATACACTCTTCATTTTACTTGATTTTTATTTAAATATAACATGTCTGTTCTGTATATATCAGTGACATCATACCTTTAGTAACTTCTGGAAGGTTGCTGGTGATAGTTGTGATGGCCGCTCCTACAGCTGTGTGGTCAACTTCATCTGTTGGTCCTATAAACAAAAATATAATATCATCATGGTGCACATTAGTGGGGGTTTGTTTGCATATTCAAATATACATTTTATAATAATGTATGAGACAGTGGATGGATTTGATAGAGATTTGTTGTGTTAAATTTTTTCATCGGTAAAATAAATTATATATTACACCAAACAATTAGGTTAGTGTGAAATTTGATTATTACAGACTTCTTTCGAAGGTCGGTGTGAATTTACTCACTAGTAGAGATGAGATTACTATTATATGTATAATCAAAATATAATAATATCTGTGTCAATAAGGCGTAATACAATTATGACAATATCTATCTAATTCAAATTAAACTGTAGTAACTGTATGTAGTATGCAATGTTTAAACAAGTGTAATAGTGTAAGAAACTAATGTGAGTATAGTATTTCCATATTATTGAAACAATCGTAATAAAAATCTTTTATAATGTAAAATACTATGGGAAAGTAGATGTCGTGGAGTGATTGTGTCAAACACCCGTGGAGGATGTGTCAGTGGTAGATAACCTGCCTTATCCAACATGAAGAGTGCTCAATATACTCAGAACGGGTGTATCCTGCTGTTACAGTGACCTCAAGAAATGGGGTTATAGAGAGGTAGTATCTGCTGTCATGGCCCATGATAGTAGTGACATGCGCCCACCGAGATACAGTGGTAGCAAACAATAGTGGCTACGAATATGATACGTGTTCCGGACACGGAAAGTAAGTAGCAAGTTAATGGCAATTTCTGTTTTTTATTGTGAACGATATATGCAGTCACTGCAATGATAACAAGAGTTGAAACAAAAAAGGAGACAGCAGAATGACTCTATATGGTCACGTCCTCCCGCCCTCAAGGCTCAAATATAGAAACAACTGCCTCAGGAATACAATAATATTAACTTCCAACAGCAAAAAGAGAAGATTTGAGCTGTTAAAGGATCTGATAGGAAGTGTAAATTTTCATGAGCCAACAGAGGTACTTCTAACAGGTCATCGACTGTGACACACAACCTGGGAATCCTTGAACAGACTAAGGACGGGTGTAGGAAGGTGCAAGGTGAACCTGGACTTGGGAGATGCAGAACATGACACCAAAATTTGAGATTTTCATACAATAGTTTTAATACTCAAGTAGGCATTTGAGCTGTACAAACTGAATGCAGTGAAGATACCTACTTTTACTTTATTTATCATTTAAAAATGACTGAAACTGTTTTTATGAATTTAATACAAATGCGACTGGTACAATATTTAGAATAGTTTAAATTTGCGTGCCAATACAAATGGCTAAATAATGAACTTGTTTTATTTTTCTCCAGCAATTGCTTAATATTTTACATAAGTAATTGTACCTACTAAAAAGAACCTAAAAAAGGTTTCAAATATAATTTGTAATTTGATATACCTATGCTAATACTATTAAAAACCGTTGTTCCGTTAATCAATAAAATAAGAATATATATATTTTTTAAGTTGATCTTGTTGTTCCATTGATAAATGAAAAAATAATGCGAGGTGACTGTGGTGGTACCTACCTGATGTGAGTGTGACGACTTGTGCCGTGGCAGCATTCATGGCGGCGATCTGCGACGATACATTCTGTTTGTTGGTATCCAATGTCACCTCCTTCCATCTGATGGACGCTGCGTCGGAACCCAATTCTGGGAGTTGGGCCTGATAACAAATATTATATTGTAGTAATTATTTATGATTGAGACAATTTATAAACCTTGTTGGTGTTACCATATATATATATATATATATATATATATATATATATATATATATATATATATATATATATATATATATATATATATATAAAAAATGAAAAATTGCTTCTTCTTCATCTTGGATTAGGTTATTTGACCTGTTTGTGAAGGTGGACTATCCTTGGGGGAGAAGGATTCAGCTGTCCTTCCATCTCTTTGGTGGTATTCTATTGGCTAAAGAAGATTGGTACAATAAAATAGGTATAATAAGATATTTACCCTAACGAGTTCTCTCTCAGTTTGTCTGATGACTTCATGTCCAGTTGTGATTGTGGTCAGAAGCGCCCTCTGGGGCTCGCTCATAACTGAAGACACCTTCGTTTGTTGGATCTAAACAATTCAAACGACAAAACTCTATTACAGTACACACCACACAAACATAACAGGAAAGATAGAGTTTTTTATTTTATTGAATAGTAAATTTGTTAAATTCATCAATTTTTCTTTATTTTCATTTTAACCTTAGGGGGGCAAATCTGGTCCAACCGGCGAAATCAAAACCCTCATGATTACCCATATCATGGATATAATTATCATATAGAGTTCTATGACATCTAAAGATATAATAGAACTCCATATGATAATTATATCCATGATATGGATAATCGTGAGGGTTTTGATTTCGACGGTTGGACCAAACTTACCCTCCAGTTTTATTAAGATAATCTATTCCAAAATTGCCCATTTTTAAACCAATAATCATAGAACAAGTATATTTTTGAAAGTGAATTCTTTCATTAAAAAAATAAAATAATTTTTTTCAATATGGCTCGCCATTTATTGCACCTTGAAAATGTCACCTGCAATGTGTTAAAATTTTTAAATGTAAAATTTTATGGCGCATATATTGCTTTTATATAAATATATTGCGTTTTATTTTAAAATGATATGGGTAAGTCAATATGACAGTAAGTAGGACAACATAAAAATGTTGCCAAATTTATGTTAATGGCTAGTAATATTAAGACTAGATCTTGAAACAACGATGAACATAAATTAAAGGAATATATTTATACTAAGAAAAAACTAGTAACAATACAGAACACATAGGTACATGAAAATATTCTCCATTATTAAGTTGTTATGTATTAAAAAGACAGAACAGTAATAGGTAAGTAAATAAATAAAATAAAGGTAAATATGAATATGAAATATGTACCTACACGTCGACCTGTGGTTTCCAAATGTAGGTAATTGTTAAGTGGGGAGGGGGCAGGCATGAAACAAATGGAGAAATATAATTAATAAAGATGGCAAATTTTGTTAATGGATGCATAAGTTAATTTATATTTTGTTAATTAATTAATTGTTGAGTTGTAATTTATTTGGCAGAATTCTAAATATTAATTAAAAAAAAAATAAAATAAAATCACATAAGTAAACAAGTGTTTTTTTTTTTGTTCTTTTGATTTAAATCTCAAAAAATACGGGATAAAAATAACCGAAGGTTAAGGCAGAATTTAAACCTTGGTCGGCTGGATCTATGGTAGATTGCTCAAACTACTTAGCAACTGATTCATCTAAACTAAAATAGGTTCAACTAATCAGTTTAAATAACACACAGATAGAATTGAATTATTATGAGCAAAATCTCAGTACCTATTAGATCTGAATAAAATGTAAATTTGAGGAAACGAGGTAGTCAATATATATATATATATATTGTTAGGTAGCCCCTGAAGGTGGAGGTTTGGGCCGCGACAGAGACCAAAGGCAGAGATGGATGTTATTGCAGTGCAGACATATCTAAATACTTAACGCATGCGTGTTGGTGTAAACTAACATTTGTGAACTGTCAAAAAGTAAGGATGATCAGGAAAAACTTTACGAGTGGTTTAATACTAAAATACGAGATTTTTTCGAAGGATTATGATATGTTTTTAGTAATTTTGTAAAATCAAATCCGACATAAGAGGATTTAGCAGTCTATACAAAATGACAAAAAATCGCTGGAATATCAGAAGAATCATGACAGACCTGTCAGTGTTATCTTGGTAACATGTGTTTGTGTTATTATGACAAAAAAACATTTTAAATGTCAGTATAAACCTATAGAAAGCTATGCTACGCCATCGACCTTAAGTTTGGCGTAGGATTTAGTTAGTGATGTCTGTGAAACGCAATTACTAACTTAAGAATACTAAATACTGCAGTGAGGTTAGGAGTTAGTATTTAGTTACCTTGGACTGTGCATTTGGGTCTTAGTGTCTTCATCAGAAAACAGTATCATTTCTCACAATTTTGCACATGCAACTTGAGTGAGACGCGTGACACCATTTGTTTAAGACTCAGACTGTCTCAATGTATTAGTCGGTCAAGTATTGCTATCTCTGTCGTGGCCCTAACAACCGCCTTAAGTTTTCAACAACCTGCTGCTGAGATTACAGTCAATAAAATTGGATGACCCATTGATAAAATTGGATAATTGAAGGTTTAATGTCTGACTTTATGTTAATAAGCGCACCCAAGAGTTAATAAATAGATTGTTAGAGAATTAGAAGGTTAGTCTGTTAGTTGTTGTAGTATGTCCATACCGTGGGTGGTGCATGACCCATATTGATCTGTCCAGAGATGGTGGTGTGTTGTGCGCTGCCCATGTGCCCCTGGCTGTATGGTTTCACACCTGCCAGTCGGGGGAAGGAACATAACAAAATAAAAATCAAATAAACAAAAATAAAATCTATACAAAAATAAAAAAAAACAATATACAAAAACAGAGAATAAAAACAACTACAAATAATAATACTTGTAAGGGGCAGTCTAATGTGAATCATAAAACTTGGAAACTAAGTTCATTTGGGGTGGGAACCTGACAATAGGTATTGAATGTAATAATTCATTCATTAATACTTTCATGGCATATCTCACGATGTGGAATAACCAGCGACAAGTGTGCGGGTTAACTTATAAAAGGAAACACGATACATTGTTTTATCCACACACCCTGTCACGTCTCACCTAAAAAGGCAAATAAAATCAGCATATACATACACTCGTACACTCAATCCTGCACTACGGAATAATAGCATGGGGAGGAGCTTATGTGACCACCTTATGTCCTTTATATATAGCCCAGAGAAGTGTCTTAAAAATAATTCTCAGAAAACCAATGGTCATAAAAATGCATCATGGAAACCAACTTGAAGATAAAATAAATAATATTGGCATCTTATTACATTTACTTAATTTTATAAATAATTTTTTCATCGAGATCTACAATTATAACAAAGTATAAACAAAGGTAAATATTTTTATAACTTGATTTATCTGCGTTTTCTATGGGTATGGAAAGAATGATAAGAATTTATCTATGGTTGAGTCGTAAAAATATCCCTAGCCTAAAATAATTTCCTCCTCTTTGTACCATATGAATGTATTCATTTTAGTGTATGTATTGTGTGTGTGTGTGTGTGTGTGTGTGTGTGTGTGTGTGAAGTCTTGTGTATCTTTATATTAATTGTTAGCTTTATTTATTTATCCTTCTACTTTTTGTAAATTAAAATAAGTAATTATTTTTTATAAACTCTGATGTTTTGTGTGCCTTAATGTAGACTCTTTCTATTATATGTTATCTTGTTAATTTTGAGTTTTGTGAACTCCTCCCCGAAGCACAAGGTTTCCTTCTTTTCGGGAAGAATTTCAAATTTATTTGTGATATTTTTTTTATAATTTGTCATGATGTATCCTTTGTATACTTTCATATTAATAAATTTACTTTACTTTACATAATGCCTGTTAAATATAACATTCAAGTTGGGTAAAATAACTTTTGTCTGAGTCAATTATTATTAATCGTATGGTACGAGTGAATCAAATGTTTAAAATCAAAATGAAAAAAACACAGCAATGACAGCAATCAAACACAAAACAGCACGATAATATAAGTAATAAAATAGATAGTCAATAAAATTTATTAAATGAAAAAGTATCTGATTAAGATACTAATGAAATATGTCATGAAGTTGATAGATAATGGTAATCTACCTTTTATTAAGAAATTTAAATAATTAGAGAATTTTTCACAATTTTGTCAAGAGTCTTCGGTACTTGTTAATTATAGAGGCTTCAGGTTTTCAAAAAAAATATAGTTCTTTATCAAACATCTATATTTAGTTTTAGCTTTGAGGCACCTGCATAGAATGGTGTTTCCATTATCTTAGTTTAGGAGTGTCCCGTAAGAGCCGGGTAATCGAAAATACAACAGGAAAATTAACATCTCACATAGTTGATCAATGAGGTTCACCACGCATTCTGGATGATTCATGCATGATGGCATACATGCGTGAGTCGTGCTTCCTTTTATAAGGTAATGCACACGCACACACCTGTCGCTGGTTACTCCACTTTGTGGGATATGCCGTCATGGTATGTATATTTATTTTCAGTAAGATTAGGTTGTAATTGAATTGAGTTTTAATAATGTTTTCTATACTCGTAAATTCACTTTTGATAACACCAAACATTGAATACTGACCCATCATATTGGTATGCCTTGGTGGGCATATAAGGTAATATACAATATTTGGTTGCATAGTAGCGACCTCATGCAAGCCATCTTGTGGCCAAAAAGAAACTAAATTTGATAATATATCTCCAAAACAAATTCAAAAATGTCTAATATTTGAGCATGGTACTGAAGTAAATTAAAAACAATATAATAACAAAACCAAATAAAATATAATAAAGAATACAGTGCAATAAAACTGTAACAAGAGTGTCAATACTAAATTCATAAAAGATAAAATAAAATTTTACCTTCGTTGGCTAATCTCATGACGGCAGGTTTAGCTAATGATTCTGTGTTGACTTTACCCACAAGCGTTGTTTCATGTTGAAGGATAGTCGCCCTGAAAACAACAATAAGATGATCAGAATAAAGACAATAGTACTTTTGCGTTTATCAAGTGTGTGTTTGTTGTTAATGTGTTGAAGAAGATAATATTATGTACTTACTTATGAGGTGAGACAGAATCTTCAACCATTGTGGATCCTTCATCTCCTTCGATACCAAAATGGTCCTTGGCCTTCTGTTTCTTGAGGATGATGTCGATGTATCCGGCGATGACCTGAAGAATCTGTTCTGCTTCTGTTGTTTGTACCGAGTAATATTGGTCGCTGGAAAATAAATAAGTGTACAATGAAATTAAACAAATTTTGCATTATTGGCAGGTAAAAATACTGATATTTATAATGTCACGACCGCTGTGGCACGGGCTTCTGTGCGGGCGTCCTGGGTCCGATTCCTAGCAGAGGAGAAATTTATTTAATGTCATTTCTCAAGCAAATATTGCTTCTCTGGGATGGTAACACTGGTTAGTTGGAAGAAATTGCCAAACGGCAATAAACTCGCTACTTGTGCAGGGTGCAAGAAAGTGTTTATTATTGTTCATTGACATTGTTCCAAAATTGTTGAACCTAATTTTTAATTATTAGATTATCAATAAAATTACTAACAAAACTCAATAAATAAACATTTAAAGGATTAGAAAGTTTGATTGGTAGTTGACAGACTGCAACTGAGCCTAATCCTTTGACATGTTATAATTTTCGCCATACATCTTATCTTGAACGAGCTCCCGGTTGCGCAGAGCACAAATTTGTGTCTTTTTGCTTCATTGGTTTACGTGTTAATCGCCCCCCTTCTCGGCTAAAAGTTCAAGATGTTTGGCTACAACTTTAAGTATTTGTATGTGTGAAATGTGCCTCCGTTTAACTAAAAATTTGTAGGTTGAATTTAATTTTGCTAACATTGTTACAAAATTATATGTATTGTACTTTGATCGACAAACTAAACTTAGTTATATGTATTGTATTGTATCTGACATTCATTCCAGCTATGACAAAATACATAGTTATAAAAGTAAAATTATATGTATTGTACTTTGATCGACAAACTAAACTTAGTTATATGTATTGTATTGTATCTGACATTCATTCCAGCTATGACAAAATACATAGTTATAAAAGTAAAATTATATGTATTGTACTTTGATCGACAAACTAAACTTAGTTATATGTATTGTATTGTATCTGACATTCCTGATATAATTTTAAGTTAAAAATATTCCAGCTATGACAAAATACATAGTTATAAAAGTAAAAGTGGTATGTTTGTTTGTTACCTATAGTCGCCGAAATCCAGTGTGAATGTGTTGGGGCTGGCACACCATCTCCTGACTGTGGTCAGTGGCCATGTTTGGAGGATCTCCTTGGTATGTTCATCCAATCTCAGTACTGAGTCCTTTGTCACACCCAACAGACGTGGTACCAACTTGTTCTTACCCTTCATCTTCTCCTGTTAACAAAACATTAATTTACAAACCTGTGGACATCCTACATGAGAAATTAATATTTTGTTTTGTGACAAAGTAGTGTACCTTGACAAGGAAGAATGCTACTCCGTATGTTCTTAGTGCCCTTGCTGTCTTGGTGTAGATTACCTTGGAGTCAAGTTCAGTGAGGCCGATGTGATTCTTGTGTTCCTTGAATACTTTCTTCTCAACACCCTTTACCTTCACATACGATTGGGGGAGGAATTCCTTCAAACTGTCGTAAACAAAAAAAAATTATTTGTATAATTTGGTAAACAGTAAAAATATGGTACTTTTTTTTGTATTAATCAATTCACCCTGAAAAGAGTGCTTTGTGAATCTATATGGTACTTAAAAATAAACAAAAACACAGAGATATAATCTTTCATATAAAAAAACAACTTCAAAATCAATGTTTGAAGTCGTGAGATTTAAAAATATATAGTAATTTCCGTTGTTTTATCATTGCAAATGACCAGTCATTTATAACTGGCTTCCAAAAATGAAGGAGGTCAATTTGATGTGAATTTTTTGCTTTTTACCACATTGTCCGATTTTGATTATTCCGATTTTGTATATCATGCCATGTCTCTCATGGGGTAGGCAAAGAGAACCGAATGCCACATTTTTTCTATCTACAATTCATAATTATTTTTTTTGATTTCTCAAACAATTAACTAACATATATTATGTCAAATATCAATTTGCTATGCATACAATGACAAATTGCCACATTTTGGAGAGTAGTAATGTTACTCGTCTCACAAATTCCGACTAAAAGCACAGTGAAAAATTGTGTCTTCACCGGGAATCGAACCCAGGACACTTGGCTCAGGAGTCATATATCTTAGTAACGGAGCCAATAATATGATATATCAGTGATATTAGTCATGGTAGAGACACAATGTGATGGTATCCATGTTTGTACAATTTATGTGATCTTTACTACCGTACCATATTGTTATCACATAATATGATGCAAAATAAAATGATTTAATAGTAAAATAATAACAAGAGTTAGATAATGTTGCAATAAATGCAGAAATATTTATATGAATAATGTATGTATGACTCACTCTAGGAATCCAGATGTATGCTTATCTTCTTTGTGGTCACCAAACTGTATCTGACATTGTATACCCGCAAACTCACACGCTAAAATATAACAAACACACAACTTCATTATTATCATTCTTAATTATGTATATGAAAATAAAATATGCAAGTATTTTAACGATACACATCAAATTAATTTAGATAGTGAAGACTCTGATTATTACAATCAAAATACAGAAGCATCAGAGCAGTAAGGCTCTTCACACACGAGGTTACGCAAATCTTCGATACTAATGTTGCATATTTACATCGCGAATATTGCCTTGTGCACGGTCCGTACACACGGCATTGAATCGCAAGACAAGAGTCGTCTATTCGGCCACTTTAGGCAAAGCGGCTACACGGCTCATATGAATTTATAAAATTTTTGATACAAGTGATGAAGAAACATAGTTTTGGCTTACTGTATCGAAAGCAAAGAAATCAGAGAAGATATTGGGTTCACGTTCTGTAATATCCTTATTGGAATATTCTCCACATACGAAAAGAATTTAATGTTTAATAATCGTTTTGCCATCTTGGAAATCTCTGCAACATTCATAGCGATGATCTCAGCTAGCAGGTGCGCAACTCGGCGACGCATGCCCTATATGAATTTGTACTGCGGTAGATTTGCGTATCTTTGTGTGCGAAGGGCCTAATATAAGCAATGATAGATAATTCGCCTCTGCTATATACAATACAGAAAGAGATTTTACGATGATGACTATTTTTTATTTAAAAGAATGAATATGATTTGTAACAAGTACATCCTCATACATTCCCTAAATTAAGTATATGCTTGTACTATAGGTGAACAAAATCAGTCGTAGCAGGATTAGAACTTGCAACCATTGGATTACTAACCCAGCGCATTAACCGCTCTGCCACCACTCATCTATTTAAGACCTTGTGACTCTGTGGTTTGAAAATGCCATTCAATATATGTAGGATCCAGATTGATAAGGGAAGTCAATAAAAAGACAAAATTGGTGAATGTTGCGCAAGTGCTTATAGTAATCACGTAAACCAGCCGATGACAGGTTCTTCAATAAATATATATTCTAATTTTGTCTCTGTCGAGATATAAACATTGTCAAAAAATATAATTTAGATATGAAGATTTGTGATTCATGCGATTCACATACCAAGGTGTAGAGATCTCCAACAGCAACGACTTATATAACATAATTTGAACACAAGTCAATAGAGCAATAGCCGTAGCTGGTTACTTGAGAAATAAACACATGCTTACCACCAGCAAAGTAACAATATACAAGGCGTGTATCTGCCCAATTATGACATACAAGAGCCAACTCTAACAGAACAAAAATTGTCTTAGAGTAGCTGAAATGAAAATCCTACACTCTATTACAGGAAGGACCCTCATATATCTGTATATGCGGTGTCGAGGACATTAAAAGATGGAAACATAGCAGAAGACGCTTCTGGAGAGACCACGTCGAACGCATGGATGACTTATAGACTTGTCGAAATTGTTGACAGAAATACCCCAACAACAGAAGATTACACGGAAGAGTGATGGAAGGGCAGTTGGATCTCCTCCTCCAGGACAGTCCACCCTCACAAACAGGTCAAATGACCTATTACATTGATGAAGAAGTAAATTTTTGTTTACCTTTTTCCAATGTGACAGGATGTGTACCGTCGAGGATGGCGTCTCTGGCCTGAACATACAACAGGTTCAACTGGACCGGATCTCTCGAGTCAATATTCTGATCAGAGTAGAAGAACTTGCGACGCAGCAGAACAGTCTCCGACTCATCCACGCCCTGTTCACGGAGTGTCTTGGATGTATCAATCCAGTTTACTGAAATATTACAATAGATATTAATTGTTACAATTATCAGATAATCCATAACAATCATCATTCAACTGAATCAAATATTTTGTATGAATGCATTCAATGTAAAACTTGATTTCATTAAAATAAAAACAGTATATAGTTTTTTAGATACCTGCATATTTATACCTATAGTAGGTATAGTTTCTGATAATTACACTATTTGGGGTAGGCAGAGAGATAACAGAACACCAGACTCTTCTATCTCGACATACATGTTTTTCTTCATTTACATCCATGCATCGCGTCTTACATGCTTTCCCATGATTATTCTGACTTTGTATAATGCCATCTTTCAAATTCTCATTTATATGATCATGTCAATTCTTTGAAGCCAGCCCCTACATCTCGTTCCACTCTTTTCAGCCTTGTATACTTTGGATATTTTTCCATGTCGGGGAGTCAATGATATTTTATGACAGATTCATTCTTTCTACATTTCTGAACCATTCTTCATTCTACTCACAATATCTAACAGGGTTATATTATAAAAGGAAACAAGACAGATGTATGTATTCACATACACACACACACACTTCTCACTTCTTCTAAAAAGACACTACATTCAGAATGGGTGGTGAACCTAATTGCTGAACTGTGTGAGATGTTAATTTTACCGGTTGTATTTTCGACTACCCGGCTCTTACGGGACACCCGAAAACGACGAGTGGAAGCACTATTCTAAGTCGGTGCCTCACAGAAAAAATATTACTAAAATTATTTTTCTTTAATCCCCTATATAATTGTAGTATTTCATACAAAGTATTTTTTGACAACGATTAAAAATGTAAAGAGATGTGTGTATTTAGTCATTTAATACGAAGTTACCTTCATCGTCAGTCCTTAGTTTCTTCCTGAGCTGTTCCATCTTGGCATCCCTTTCTTTCTCGGCCGTCTTCCTCTTGAGGGTGAGGGTGCCGTAGTTGGCTTTGTTGTCCAAGTTGTCTACTTCGTCTTTTATATCGTCCCTCACCTACGCACCACATTAATTATATTTCAGTTAATTATATTTCAGTTACAAATCACACATTTATTTGTGTCACAATGAGACTACATATTTGTTTATCACAAAATTTTGATTAGCAAATTTCATTTAAATTTCAGACTAAGAAACCACACATCCTTCGATTATGTATGCTCAATAGTGTCAGAACAAAGTTTTGGCCGAAGCTGATACCTTATAAAAACTCTAAATTTCATCTATTTGACTAAATTTCATTGTTTAGACAGTCGAATCTTTAGCCTGACTCTGTACACTTGAATCCGATCCTATTTTTGAATTTTCCTTTAGAACTTACCTACTTGTCGCCCGTGTAGATTCAAATCGTTAACTAAGTATTACGATTACAACATACCTACCTACCAAATTATTCTCCGTTGCAAAGCTATGTAGGTTTTAAGTAAATTAGAAATTGGGATCGGAGTAAAGAGTAAAGCCGCTGGTTCTTTTGTTACGTGTAATAATTATTGTATTTCATTTTAATAAAAAAAATTATGAGTGTTTAATTTTATTACTACCAATGCATAAAAATAATACATCATCTCTTTGAGAGAATAATGTGACATCTGGGAAAAAGGGATTTTTTTTATTCGATAATCAAAACGTCATATTCCGTTTTATTTTTTAGAAAAACATGGCATATTATAAGTCAAACAGTTTGACTTAAAATATATTGTGTTTTTGTAGAAAATGTATTGTATTCGACTTCGGTTTTGGCTAAAATTGACCTACAGTCAGACACTAAAGGCTCAATAATACTGCTTAATTAGTCAACATGTAAAATTATTGTAGCTTTCAATACTCTATTTAGTGAAATTGACATCATAAAACTTCATTTTCATTGATTTTTTAACAATGTGATAAATTTCAGTAATTTGTAATGTTAATCTGACATTTGATAGTGCACTGAATGAGAAGTATTTTTAACCGGTCAAGTATAGTAATTGCATCAACTCACCAGACTGTATTCATCGTAGTTGGTGATACCGATCTTGGTGCAGATAACCACCATTAAGTTGGCAACGTTCTGACTGTCATCCACCATCATAGTCTTCAGTGTACCTGCACAAATATAAAATATCCTCATTATTAACCTCTCGTGTGCCGACCGGGCCCCGGAGGCAATGTAGCTTGTGTGCCAAGCGGGCACAGGTGACCGTTGCAATATTTTGGGCTACGTCTGTGTTGTTATTCATTTTTATGACTTAAAACTTCAATAATTTGTGTTAAAATTCGCTTGCGTCGAATCCTAATAACTTATTTAACCATACACAACAAAATTCCGTTAAAAAATATTACGCGTCATATTGCGAACGTTCATTGATTTCGTCATCCAAGCAACAAAACGCGCGAAAGTTTTGGGGAATGTCAAACGAGTGAAACTTTGGGAAAAACACAAAAAAGTAAGTAATTATTATCTTATCTTGTTATTTACTCAATTTAGAATGTTATTAGAGAAAAATAATATGTAAAATGTCTTCAAATTTGACAATAATCGTGGTTTGAAAACATCATAGAGGAACAGGTGTTGAAATTTCAATTTTGTTTTTTATGTATCTCACTTATTTCTTATTACAGTGAATGAGTAAGTAATATAATTTTGAAGGTAATTTTGTTCTCAATACACTTGTTTACAATTAGTTTAGATTATTATATAGATTTACGTGATAAAAACACATTTTATCTGGTTATGCGTCTTTGTAATTGATATTTCACACACACATGCACATAATACAATGGCTTCCTTTGTGTACACACATGAAAGACCTTGAAAGAGAACACATTTCACCCAGGGTTGTCCAAAAATATTTCTCAACAATACATTTTAACTTTTCGATTTCTTTTATGAAAAACACAATATAATAATTTTTTTAGTATATATATATATTTTTTGTCGATGTTTCTGTTGCATTTTTTTATCGTAATTAAATATTCTTTGTGTTTATCTTAATTTTACGAACGAAAAGTAGAGGTCGGCCAAGAAAAAGTTGGCACGATCACATAAATGGGATTTTGAAAGATGGTGATGTTAGAAGTAAGAATAAAAGAAGAGCGTGTATAAGACGATGTATGGACGTGAATGAAGCGAGGAATGTATGTCAAGAGAGAGGAGTCTGGCGTTCTTGTTGGGAGTCTTCCAATTAATTGTCCCTTTCGTAGTACTAGAACAAATCTTACTTTTAGATTGCCTCTCTGCAGAACTAACTATGTCCAAAATTCATTCATCCAAAGGGCATGTAACATTTATAATGTTTTTTTAAGAATGTTGATATTTTTAGACATACTAAAATAAAATATAAAAATGCCATCTCTGAGACCCTTAGAGGTTTACGGTAACTGATTCCTGCTTTGTCCTTTTTGACTGCGAGTGCCACAACCTTCCTTTCTCTCTTTTTGTCCTTTTTATTCTGAATTTTGAGTACCTACTAAATTCTAAATAGCAATTTGTTTTACACTGTGCAGCTTAAAAAGATAATGTAATATCCGCAAACAAAATTGGTCTATGATATATTGTTAAAATTGAATTTGTTGTAATATTTGTTTGTATGACTGTATGTTTGTTAGGTTATATTTTCGACGTTGGTTATCATATGGCATTTTATTTCAGTATATGGACGACCCTAACACCGACGACGGGAGTGACGGCGAAGATGACTTCGCCGTGACAGATGCCGGTGTGCTGGAGAGGATCCTGTCGTCGGTTCCTGAACTGATGTACTATTTCCATGGAGATGAGCCCGCGGAAGACACCGCCCATGTCTCTGACGACTTCAAATGTGTATATAGTTCTAAGTGACAGTTCTAATAACTGTAATTTAATAACTGTATTTTAATTATAGTAATTTTTTGTAACAATGTATATTTTACAATAAACAAAGTATTATAATATTTTTTATTGTTCCGATAAATTGTGTGTTATAAAAGAAATTACTTTGGATCTCATGTGTTACATGTAACTAGTATTTATTACACTATTATAGGGAGAATAATATAAATAATACTGAGAAATATATATTTTCTGTAAATATTTTGTAAAAATTTATATTTGTAATTGGAATGTAAAAATTATAATGTTAAAAAATAAATGAAAGTATTTTGTTCAGTTATTTGTTTCATTTCTAATATTTAAAAAAAAAAAGAATGTTTTTATCGAATGTGAGGCCCAGACACTAATTATTTCTGTCTGAACTGACAAGCAAATTTGAACACTAAGTATACGAATAATAAGACATACAATCGAAAAACAACACAGACAAAACCTAAAATACAACGGACACATGTGACCGGTCGGCAGACAACACCTAAAATACAACAGACACATGTGAACAGCGAGTATGGCGGGAAATAAAAATTTACCAATACATGCACAAGTTGACGAAAGATCACAGACCACAGAACTCACAATGAATGTTTATTTTTCAACATTATTTATTATTGGCTGGTTAGAAACGTGATATAGAGTTAGAAGGCCGGTTTCTTCTTCTTTCCAATGACGTATAACATCTATGGAATACAATGCGTAGTCATTTAGTAAAAAAATATTTAGAATGTACTGCGTAAAATGCGAATGGCTTTAGTTTATTTGTCCTAAAATTAATTTTTCTATGTGAATTGTTACTTTTTATGTAATATTTATGAAATAGGATAACTAACTTATGTAAAAAAGTAATTGCAAACATCTAAGACCTAATATTTATGTTTCGCGAGTGTCTGAAAGTTTTATTTGAAAAGGGCCAAAATGGCGTCAATTGCGTATTGAGTTAACAGTTTTCAAATAATAAATAATAACTAAATTTCCTCTAAAGTATTTATTTTCTTTGCATCATTTGATTGCCTTGTTATCGCTCCAAGTAGAAAACACGAAAAATAGGGAATTGAAATAAAACATGTATCGAAAATTTGTCATTTATTCAGATGTGAGCAAAAAAGTTGAATTCTTATAATCAATGGCCTATAAAAAATAAATAAAACATGTATACACTACAAAATATATTGGAAAATATTCATTATTTATCGGTATTTCGATAACAATCGCTACTTTAGTATGTCTAAAGTAATTATTATCAAATATTTAAATAAATGTGAAAGCGTCCGTATAGGACAAAAAATCGCGGGATTCGCGGCACACTAGGGGTACAGAAATTGCCAGTGCTCCGGCACACGAGAGGTTAATCTAGAGGGTTCTATGAACTACTTACTGCTGTTTATATATATGTTTTTTTACTATTTATAATAATAACAGAATTGATTCAGGATGTAATTTATGTGCGTGCATGTACCAGTATACCTGATGTAATGTTATCACCCCATCATCCAATAAAATTGTTTTTATTTTTGTGTCTAAAACATCTGCAGATGAAAATTTTTAACTGCCTATTTAAAAATGTAAGAAAACTGCATATGTAATATTATTACAACTTACCGTCTAACATTCTCACTCTGAGTGTTCTCATCTTCTTCTTGTACTCCACAATATCTCCGTTCCTGAGCATATAATACTCGAGGCTCCTTCCCGGCTCCAACCAGACTCCCTTCTTGTTGTCCTCATCAGATGACAGGAAGATGCCATAATCCTTGGCTAAACAAAACACAACAAGATTATTTTTTGATCTATAGATCTTTACTAGAACAGAGAATTTTCTAATCATAATAGTAATTAGACTGTAATGGAGAATAATACGGCAGACAGTTAGATTCTAACCAAAGACTGAAATTGGATTTGGAATCTAGTTTTGAGAGTAAGGCAGCCGATGATTAATACATGGGTGTGGTAGTGCAAAAGATCAGCAATTTAGAGAACTTAGATTCAAATCATGCCCTTTTTCACTTATATAAGTATAACACAAGTATTTACTTATTTTAGACAACATATTATGAAGATTTATTTACATATATTTGTTTCAAGAGTTCATTCATTATAATTTCTCAGTTTTTGGAAAAAATTTCAGAAAGCAATACTTTTACTACTAATTTCGGAAAGCAATACTTTTACTACTACTATATAAATGTGTCATTAATGTCCTTGGCCTAAAGTCGTAGCTTATGTCAGCTCTGTATATTCCTTAGCCTGTGCTTATAATATAAATCACCGGGAATTGAACACGGGACCTTTGGCTTAGGAGTCAGACATCTAACTGACTGAACCATGAATATATGTCCATTCAAAACAGATCATTAACAATATCATTATTTGATAGTTTAATTTGTTATGGGATCAGTATTATAAAAAGGTATAATAGGCATTTAGTTCTCTTTGCCTACTTAGCAAGGGATACAGCCATACGGTCGATTGGATGATAAAATGTCCACAGTACATTATGTAAATATATTGAGTTAAGTGTAACTGTTACAGAAATACAATAACTCACATAAATGTTACAATTATAACAACATGTCATTTATATTTTGGATCTTTGCCAATTTCACATATCTCATTTTGTATCATTACATACATATGGGGATATCTTTTTTTAAGGGGCTTGACCGATTTAAATTTCCGACACTTCCTCAAAAGAATTACCAGGTAAATGCGTAAATTGTGAATTATTTTGTAACAAATATGTTGACAGTATATTATGTATAACTCAACAGATCCAATCAATGGAGTTTCAAAAGGGAATAATTCATCCATCCACATACTAAATGTAGGATATGTGTGTGAGTGAGACAGCGCGCGTAACAGTGGGAGTGTGAGTGAGTAAGAGTAGGTACTGTGTGTGTGCGTGTATATATGTTGTAGCGACAGTAGAGAGGGGCCACACATTCGATATTGGCATCTCATATTGATCCGTGTCTTATATCTAGTCTAAGTAATTGTCGTGTGTACATAATATTATAACTATTTGATCCATAATCTACGTTGTATTCTAATAAAGTGCAAAGTAAAGAAGAAGTCTTTAACTAACATCAAGACCCATATCATAATCAAAAACATCGTACTAAATGTAGCAAAGAATTATGTATTGAAGAGGTCCCTAAACTATCTATCAACACTACAGATCCTCAAATTGAGTCCTCGAACCGTTTTTAGCATTATTTTCACTATACAAAATGCCAATTTTTTTTTTTAGTATTTTGTATTTTCATTATATACAAAAGATAACAATGCACAATTCTACAAGCATTGTTGCCAACATGACAGACGGCAACATATTATATCTATTCAAGCTTTAGTCACATTTGTATTCACATATAAATGTTGACTTACGTTCTCCGAGGTTGGCCTCCAGTATTTTGTCCCTGATGACTCTGCAAGCGTCAAAGACAGAAGTGGATGGATCAAACTGCATCGTCTTTGTAACTTTACCATCGTTGAGGGATATCTTCAATGACAAAGTCGCCATTTTGCTTAATTTGTTTTATCTAGAAATTGAAAAACAGAAATTTCAATTCAATATAAATAAAAATAAAATACATAAAAATAAAATACATAAAAATATATAATTATTGACCTCATATTGAGGTGTCCTGTATTGAGGTGGACAATTTTACATTAAGTACAGTTAAAATATAAAATATATCAAAACAAATTGTAGTTAGATTCAGTTGGTCACCAATACAATTTCTTCTTCTTCCGGTGCCATGTCCGGTACCAATACAATTAATAAAATTAATTTCTTATATGACAAATCAACTTGGATGGATAAAAGTCAGTCATTAACTGTCTTCTTAAGTTAAACAAATTCCATATCCTTCTACATAACATGTGTCAGGTAACATATAGAACATGTTTGTTTCAAGAAAAGTAAAGTTGTGTTATGCGAATGCAGTATAGGTCTTTTTCTTTATAATGATGGACTTTTGAGTATACGCATGACATATGAATGGCTTGGTATTGGGTAATCCTGTCTATGTTTGTGGGTGCGTAGAATTATATTACATTATAATCATTCACATTTTTTTCTTCAAATTCCTTCTCAGGCAACTAACAGCTACTTACTTAGTAAAATATTAATGTAACGCACATCACGTAAAAAAACAAAAAAAGCAGGGAAGAAAATCACGTCGTTAGAAAGAGCCTTGACATACCAACTATTCGGCGGGGAAGGGGCCGTCCGCTGGTAACTTGGTGGTCTAGCATTCAAAAGTGGGACAGCATCGATACCTTGACGACCCAGGACAGAGTGTCCTGGCTATTATGTACCAGGAGAGCCGACCCCGATTTAGACGGGAAAAGGGCAAGGATGAAGAAGACATCCAATAACAAATAGCCACACCTTTGATACTAATGGTATAAATCTTCTCACAAATCCAAACTGTAAACACATCAAAAAACTGTGTCTCTATCGGGTATCGAACTTGGAACATCTGGCCCAGGAGTGAGATATTTAACTGGGCCATGAACATTATAATTACTTTCAACTTAACTATCTCCAATTTGGTAGATAAGTTGAAAGTAATATATTTTTTTTCTACAGGTACTGATTTCTATAATTTTATATATTTTCAGATTAGGATAATTATTTAGCAGTGAATGTAATGTCTTATTCGTTGATGAAAAGCGAAACATTAAACAGTACAGTCTGAAGATATCGTGCCAATATATCCAATATCGTGCCAATATATCCAATATCGTGCCAATATCGGTCAGTGCCTTTGATAAAATACAAAAGAGAAAGGCAATCCTGGTTTCACTGGATTCACAAATCCAGGCCCACGAGCACAGGTGACCAGAGTACCAGCCAGTCAGAACAGGCGAGCCACACGGGCTTGCGACCATGTATGCGGGATTAAGGGACCCCTTTATGACTCAAGTCACGCTCACCACTCACCTACCAACCTCAGACTGATACTCCACTCCCCTGTGCAACCAAATCCAATAGGATGCGGACAATGCTGCTTTTACCACCCTATACAAAAGTTCTTTTATTTTACCTCTAGGGAGACCCAGGTCTTTAAAGTAAGAATATAAAGATTTTGCGGGCAGGCCTCTCGCCCCCACCTCTACAGCATATATGTATATTCGTGCTAAAGCCATTTTGAACTGTTTTATCTACCAGCATTGTTACAAAAACTAGCGTAATAAATATGTATCTAATTTAGAATTACTTACATTGTAAATAAGGTCACTTGGGTAAGGCTTGGTGATGTTCAGTCAGCGAATTGGAGAATGAAATATTGTTGAATCTCCTTCACGGAACCTGAAACAAGGAAAAATAATATTGTTTAGTTTTCTTGTAAGGGCAACATTGGGTTATATGTCAGATCATTATTTTTGTTGTATGTTTTTGTTTCAGTCAAGTTTTGTTATATATTTTATCATTTTGTGCATGTAATTTTTTATTTGTGAAAATATATTTAGATACTACAGCTTTTAGTCCCATTCCAGGGAAATCCTAACAAATATTTTATTTCATTTTCTAAAATATCTACTACACATCACTTGAATACTTGAATAATCCTTTCATTTCTGTGATATCAACATGTAATAAGTATCTATTGCGTAATATCAGTTTTTATTAGATACTATCACTTGTTAATTACACGGGTACTAGGTTTTATTTTATTTGGTAATGATTCTCAGGTAACTAACAGGTACTATGACAAATTCAATTTAACAATCACCCAATAACAAGTTGCCACATTCTGAAGACTTATGATATAAGTACCTATGTATCGTCTCACAGATCCAGACTGAAAACACAATTTTAAACTGGGTCTGCTTTGGGAATCGAACCAATTTGTAAAACAATTAATAGTTTTGTGTTTCATTAAGTAACAGTAACCTAACCTAATAAAAAACTATTATTTTTGTTAGATTAGGTGTCTATATAATTATTATTCCCTATCATAATAAACTGCTTTATTATGGGTCCGTCTAGTTTAAGGATTCATTATATTCTGTCATCTGAATGTTTCCTTCTTGGACAGTTCTGAAATGGGAACAGGATGTGGCAACTTGTTATTGGGTGCATGTTAAATAAATATTTGAAATAGTACCTATCTGTCAGTTGCCCGAGAACCAATACAATAAATGCAATGTAATGTCAGGTTATAAAAAAAAAATTAAGAAAAATTTTTGGTTCCCTCTGCGATCAAGGTATGTGGAGAATCAGGTACAACCACAAACTACAGAGCCTATTCAAGGAACCAAATATCGTCCAAACAAAAAAATAGGGAGGCTCCGCTGGTTAGGACATGTGCATCATATGACGCCAAAAAGAATCCTCACAACATGTCTGGAGGGAAGAAGAGGTGTGGGAAGGCCTAAACTACGATTGTTGGATGAAGTCGAGATAGTCGGTGTGCGGAATTGGAGAGAAAAGGCCATGGATATGGTGCAACGGAGACCATTCCTTGAAGAGGTCAAGGCCCATCATTGGCTGTGGAGCCACTGATGATGATGATTAATGTCAGGTTATTCATGACTCTTTCTTCTTCGGCCTTTCTTCATCCAGTAATGGACATAGGCCTCCCCTTGAGACCTCCTACATATGTATACCCACCAAATGAGTTTTATACATATAATGATATAGTCAAAAGCCCTTGTTCTGACGATGGTAAAAAACAATCAAATTGATATGTTCAGTGAAATTTTTAATAAAGTCAAATATGATATAAAGAATGTGCTTTATTGTACTAAAGGGGAAGATAATGGCTCTAGACATCTCCCCTCCTCCCACACCTTGTTTCATCTACTTTAGAGTCTGTGTATATCAAAACCATCGGGGTTAACTGAAGTGCAGTTGCTAAGCTAAATTAGATTATGTATATTTTTTTAAACAAGCTCAAAAATAAGAAAAGTTACAATTTGTTAACGGTACTCTAAGATAGCTGTGTGAATCAAGCTATATATATTTAAGAAAGCTATGTGAAATGCTTCTCAGGCAACTAACAGGAACTACCTATGTCAAATATTTTCATTTAACACCCATCCAATAACAAGTTGCCACATTCTGGAGACTTACGATATTTATCCTCTCACATATCCAGATTGAAAACACAATTAAAAACTGTGTCTCCACAGGGAATCGAACCTGGGACCTTTCGTTCAAGAGTCAGATATCTAACCAACTGAGCCACGCAGGCCGATTATAAATTCAAAGGAAATGTTGTTTATGAACCTAAAGTATTTTAAACATTTCTTTACTGAATAAGCATTACATAATTTTAAAATTAAGCATTAATTTTTTTAGCGTTAATTACATTATTTTAAAATTTAGCATTAATTTTTTTAAAGCATTTTTTTAAATTAGGCACTCCAAAACTACTTTTTTTATTGGTTTTATCAGGTTTGTTTGTTTTGAAATAAAAAAAAAACAACATATTTTGGGTTTCCGATAATTTGAATCAGACATAAACTCTTTTCATGAGCATGCGATAGTTAAGCATGTTGCAGACCAAAAGCTAAGCTAAGTTAGTTTAGCTTAGCTAGCATAGCTGAGGTAATTTTTCATACTAGCTCACATAGTTTGCGGTCTGCACACTTGTATGATAAACAACCTTGGATATGCGAGCTAAGCTAAACTAACTCAGCTTAGCTTTTAATCTGCAACCGGCTTTACCCTTATCAACATGGAACTTAGTGTATTTGGCAGTTTTAATATAATATTATGTTTTCAATCATTTAGTCAATTTAGATTTAGCGTTTTTATTTATTTATTTTACTTCATCTAAACAAATGTGTACAATGGTGGGTTTATTGCCATAAGGCAATTTCTTCCAACCAACCAATGCAACGTGAGACCATAAATAGTGTAGTGGTAGCTGTACATTCAATTTACAACACAAAACATACAGAAATATAAACACGTAACATTATTAATGGAAAATGTGATGGAAGTCTTATATTTTGCAGCTAAATATGAGAGCATTGTCGGCATTCGTGGCTCAGTTGGTTAAATATCTGACTCCTGATCTAAAGGTCCCGGGTTCGATTCCCAGTGGAAACACAGTTTTAAATTGTGATTTTAGTCTGGATCTGTGAGACGATTAATATCATAAGTCTCCAGAATGTGGCATCTTGCTTGATATTGGGTGCGTGTTAAATTAATATTTGACATAGTACCTGTTAGTTGCTGGAGAAGTAATATAAAATAAAATATGTTCGCCTCTATATATACATCTAGATTCATTCACAGTAATATGAGAATCTTAGGATTGCCGAAGAGACATTGTAAAATAAGTACCTCAATCAATAGTGGTGTTTCATTCCAAAACTGACTATTTCCAAATTAATGAAAATTGAGTTATATATGTAGACTTATAAAATTGAACCTCAGGAGTATGGTGGTGAAATCATTATCTCAAAATCGCACCATTTTGTATGAGATATAGCCAATTGAATATCACGATTTTTTGCAAAGGGCACTATTTCCAGTATGGACTAAATAAACATTCTTCACAAAAATGACTAATTCCATTTTGCGTCAAAAGTGACTATTTCCTTTAAAATAACTATCTTAACAATAAACCATTTTTTCCATAGTGTACTAATTCCATAAAAATTATTGGGTGATTTCTCATCTGTCAAAATTTGCCGCCGTGTTGTGTTTATTTCGTTTAATTTACTTTTTATTGGTGTCATTTAAAAACTAATATAAAATGGATGATAGTGATTATAATGATAATAATATTACTTATTATTACAAACGAGTTGTACAGTTGCAGATCCCATATTTGGGAGGATTGAACAAATTATACGAAAAAAAAAATATATATATACTGTCAGAGTACATTCATATTTTTACAAAGTATTGCACAGTAAAAGTCTATGGGGTTGACTTTGATTTTTATGTTTTTAAAACTGCTGTCAAACCATTACTAAAGGTTTTTCCATTTAAAATTACACAGCAAAATAATATTGAATATGTCAAAAGGAAAATTAACAGAGTTGGGGTTTCTTCCACCTACAATGTTTTTTTTTACTGCTGTCATTCTAAAAAAAAACAAATAAAATATCTCAAATGGATAGTGTCCTTCAGGTTTTACCAAAAACAAACCATGTAAAAAAGAAAAAAGGAAAGATGTGGCGAGACTAATGATAGTGTTAATACTATCCCTCTGGATGCTCAGCAGTTTTATAATGAGATCTTGGGCTTTAACATTTTCACTGAAGATCCTGAGTCAGACCAAGATTAATATTTGATGAAGATGATGATTATATAAATTTATCATATTTCATACGTAATGTGTCTTTTTAAGTTCCTATATTTTCATCAATATACACAAAATAAGCCAAAAGTGACTATTTCCTGGAATTAGTCAATTTTGGAAAAAAATAACAAACAAAATTTTACATTTTCGTAAATAACTTTCGGTATATTGCATGGATGATGATCTTTTTTTCAGAAATGATGAGCATTTGTACTACCATAAAGAATATATAAATATTTTCTGACTGGTATGCTTATAGTTAAAGATATGAAAAAATTTCCACTACTGAAAAATAGCAAATTTGGAAATAGTCAGTTTTGGAATATAACCCCTCATGCCAGCTGTGACTGGCGTAAGCGCTTAGGCAAATTAAACATACTCAATGTGGAATCAAACTGTGTTTTCTTTTTATAAGTTTTATTTACAATTTATTATTTAACACAATGGAATAAATTAAGTAAAAGTTATAATTTAAAAAGATAGGAGAATGAGGCGTTATATTATATCTAGTATCGCTGGGTGTGTTACATGAAGTGTGTGGCAGCAGTGAAATGAAAATTGAGTAAATTCTTGAGGGACAATAAAATGTCCATTTCACATTTCATTGCAATATATATATATATATATATACAACAAATTTTGAAAACCATATTTCTTATGCAAATAATAAAGAGGGGAATATTTTCATATTACATACTCTCGCATATCTATCCATCTTTACCAGTGTTTCCCAATCTTATTTGTGCCATGCCCCACACAAGCATTTTAAAGTTCTCAAGCCCCAGTATATAACATGCCTACGTATAATATTTTACATTCGTGAATTGAATTGTCCTCTGGAGAAACTCAAATGATAATCTAAGTCCTGATATTTACATTCAAGGCAATACACGGTCTGGCCCCGCAATACCTATCCGAAATGTGCACTCCGCTCACCTCAAACAACAGACAGAAATCCCTCCGTTCAGCTCAAAGCTCAGCAATCGGTAAACTAAAAGAAAGTTAACCTAGTGCACAAATCAAACTTTGGTGATCGTGCATTCGCTGTTGCTGGTCCATCCTCATGGAATAAACTTCCATACCGACTCAGACAAATAGACAATATAAACACGTTTAAAAAACAACTTAAGACACACCTGTTTAATATTTCACACAATAACACCTCCTAAATTTGAATTTGTATATAATGTAATGAAACCAACTTAATAACACTGTAATTAACTGATCCGTGACACTTCTCAACGTTTCATGGCATTAGATTCAATTAAATAGAATATACTAATTACTGTATACATCGTTTTTATGTTTATTTTGAATTTAATTTAAGATCAATAACCTAGATTTTAAGCTTTTACTAACATGAAAAACTAATAGCTACAAAGCGCCCTTGAGGTGAGTTTTCACGAAAACGGCGCTATATAAATTGTCCAACCATATATATATATATATATATATATTACGTCCTCTATCTCACTAAACATCTTCAAGAAAAGGAAAAAGCAAAAATATTCTTCTGACAACACGTGATTACATCTTCCTCTCCCCTTCATTTCCTTATCCTTTAGTTTTCCTATCATTGCTATGAATCGTTCTTGTATGCTATCTTTTTGTTTTTTTTTTTACTTTTCTTCTGCTATCTTTATTTATTTTGTAATGTGTTTAACTGATTGCCATAGTACACACTGTTTTGTATATTTAACATTAACTCTGGTTGGTTGGAAGAAATTGGCATTAGGCAATAAGCCCGCCAGTGTACTAATTATATGTACCTACACAAAAATTCAAATAAATAAATAAAATAATAACATCTCGCAAAGTTCAGTAATGAGGTTCAACAGCCATTCTGAATGTAGTGCCCTTTTTAAGTGAGATGAGACTAGTGTGTGGGCATACACGCATGTGTCGTGCTTCCTTTTATAAGGTAATACACACCCGCACACCTGTCGCTGAGTCATCCCACATTGTGGGAAATGCCGTGACGGTATGAATTAATGGCACACATTTAATGCGTAAAATTATTATTCGTACGGAAACACAGAATATTATTTGTTTGCAGTGATGCGAGCCCCTAAATTTGACAAGAGTGCCAAATATTTGTACGATTTTTGGTGCGCGGTCCGGCTTTTAGCGCGACATACGACATAATATTATGTATATGACTTAATATGGTAAAATAGGTCCGTCACCAAGTAGGCGGGGACTATTGAAATATATGTGTGTGATGCGTGGACACCTACACCTTCTGACGAGTTCACGCCGCGCCGTGACCCGAGAGACAAGGTAAGCATCATGACATGTGTGTCTCTGTCTTGTATAGATATATATGTATTTATATTATAATGTCCAGTGGGCGCAATGGACCGACCAACAGATGCAGTAATGATGGCAGCCGCCCACTGATGTCGAAGAATGAAACCAAATCAAGGATAAGAGAACATTCTAATATGACATGACATGTGTCTGTCTCTCTACTCTACCACTGACAATCTGGTAGGTTATGTCAAGTGATGCAAGGTGGCCCGGCCCGCCCCTGAGCAAGATACAAGCCGCCCAAATATGTAACTTCATTAAAATCTAATATTACATAAATGGGAAAATTATTTTAAACTTAATTTTTGTTCAGTTTATCAAAAATCCAACAAAGTGTGAATAAAAAGAGTTAAGAAAAATTCAAGGTTAATTATTAATCAAAATACGATGTTAGAAAAAATTTAGTTTGGTTACATTTATTTGTTCATAATTATCGAAATCAATATTATTATCAAAATCAATTTGGTTAGGAACTATTTATTTTTTCATAATTATTGAAATCAATTTGGTTACTGTTTATTTGTTGATAATTATCGAAATAAATATTATTATTATTATAAAAATCAATTTGGTTGCTGTTTATTTGTTCATTAATATCGAAATCAATATTATTATTAAAATCAATTTGGTTACTGTTTATGTGTTCATAATTATCGAAATCAATATTATTATTATTATTATAAAAATCAATTCGTATACTGTTTATTTATCAAAATCCAATGTTGGAAAAACGTATTTTGGCTACTGTTCATTTGATTATATTATGAAAATCAATTTGGTTACTGTTTATTAACAAAATCCAATATTGAAAATAGAGTATTAAATAAGAGTATTTCAAGTAACATTCAGTTTATTAACATCAGATATTTAAAAAAACGTATGTCTAATGAAAATAGTTATGATAAAAACCTTTATAATCCCGAACGGTGTCATTAGACATCTTAATCAAGTAAAGTAAGTAAACAATATAATCTCAGAATTTGCTGCATTATGTAGGTACCATAAAAGTATTTCGTCCATAATGGGTATAATAGTGCAAAGATGTATCCGAAGGCCGCCCGGGCTGCTAATGTCATGTGGGCGCGGTAGGTGGGGGGGGTGCGGTAAGGAGGTATGTAGATGGTGTTGTTACGTCACACAAACCGGAAACTGCAGTCGCAGAGGAAGGCCGCGCGATCCAACTAACACTATTGACATCTGTGTCAATAACAACCAGTGCCAGCCATGCTGTGCTGTGCTGTGCTGTGCTGATCTTCAACTATTGTGACACGTTTAAATACTTTTTGTTTTGTAAATGCATAATTTGATATTCTTCGCACATGCCCAAAAATTGTTTTTAATTTGAAAAAAATATTTAACCGTTTGAAATTATTCGTCAAAGAAATTTTAACTACCAAGAGTTGTGGTGATGAAGAATTGTGATGGCTAAGAAATGTTCAGCTATGAATAATATTGTTGTCGGCGGAGAATTGTGGTGTTGAATAAATGTTCAGCTATGAATAATTGTTGACGGCGGAGAATTGTGATGTTGAAGAATTGTTGATGGCTAAGAAATGTTCAGCTATGAGCTAGGAATAATTGTTGACGGCGGAGAATTATTAACGGCTAAGAAATGTTCAACTTCGAATAATTAATGGAAAAATGAGAATTATAAATGAAGAATTGTGATGTAGAAAATTTTTTGATGGTAAAGAAATTTTAAACAGCGAATAATTGTTGTACTATAATAAAAAAAAATATTTGGAAGCATAGGATTAAAACGAAAAAAAAACTAAATGAATTGTTGATTACGAATAATTGTTTGACTGCGAAAAATAGATGATTATGAATAATTGTTGGACTGCGAAGAAAAGTTTAATACGACTAATTGTTTGACTGCGAAAAATAGATGATTATGAATAATTGTTGGACTGCGAAGAATAGTTTAATACGAATAATTGTTTGACTGCGAAGAATAGTTTTATACGACTAATTGTTTGACTGCGAAGAATAGTTTAATACGACTAATTGTTTGACTGCGAAGAATAGTTTTATACGACTAATTGTTTAGCTGCGAAGAATTGTTTACCGCGAAGAATAATTGATTAAGAATATTTTTTGGATTGCGAAGAATAGTTTAATACGAATAATTTTTTGACTGCGAAGAATAGTTTTATACGAATAATTGTTTAGATACGATGAATTGTTTAAGAATATTTTTTGGATTACGAAGAGTAGTTTAATACGAGTAATTGTTTGAATTGGAAGAATTGTTTACCACGAAGAATATTTGATTATCAATAATTGTTGGACTGCAAAGAATAGTTTAATATGAATAATTGTTTGACTGAGAAGAATAGTTTAATACGAATAATTGTTTGGCTGTGAAGAATTGTTTATCGCGAAGAATAATTGATTAAGAATATTTTTTGGACTGCGAAGAATAGTTTAATACGAATAATTGTTTGAATGGGAAGATTTGTTTACCGCGAAGAATAATGTAGTTGTTTACGAATAATTGTTTGACTGCGAAGAATTGTTCACCACGAAGAATAGTTTTATACGAAGAATTGTTCACCTGAATAGTTTTATACGAATAATTGTTTGACTGCGAAGAATTGTTTTCCACGAAGAATAGTTTTATACGAATAATTGTTTAGATGCGATGAATTGTTTAAGAATATTTTTTGGATTACGAAGAGTAGTTTAATACGAGTAATTGTTTGAATTGGAAGAATTTTTTACCACGAAGAATATTTGATTATCAATAATTGTTGGACTGCAAAGAATAGTTTAATATGAATAATTGTTTGACTGAGAAGAATAGTTTAATACGAATAATTGTTTGGCTGTGAAGAATTGTTTATCGCGAAGAATAATTGATTAATAATATTTTTTGGACTGCGAAGAATAGTTTAATACGAATAATTGTTTGAATGGGAAGATTTGTTTACCGCGAAGAATAATGTATTTGTTTACGAATAATTGTTTGACTGCGAAGAATTGTTCACCACGAAGAATAGTTTTATACGAAGAATAGTTTTATACGAATAATTGTTTGACTGCGAAGAATTGTTTTCCACGAAGAATAGTTTTATACGAATAATTGTTTGACTGCGAAGAATTGTTTACCACGAATAATTGTTGGACTGCGAAGAATAGTTTTATTTATACGAAGAATAGTTTTATACGAAGAATAGTTTTATACGAATAATTGTTTGACTGCGAAGAATTGTTTTCCACGAAGAATAGTTTTATACGAATAATTGTTTGACTGCGAAGAATTGTTTACCACGAATAATTGTTGGACTGCGAAGAATAGTTTAATACGAATAATTGTTTGACTGGGAAGATTTGTTTACCGCGAAGAATATTATAGATGTTTACAAATAATTATTTCGACTGCAGAGAAAAATGAGTTGCGAAATGAATGCTAAGAATTATCTGAGAGCAAAATATTGAGACTAACTCCTGGATGCGAAGAATTATTCGATTGCAATTATGGAATAGCAGTAAATAATGATAATGTAGCGAATTTTGGCGTGACAAATTGGGAAAATATCGGAAGCTGGAATAATAGAAAACATGCACAGATGTTGGAAAACCAATGAATGTATAAATGAACCAATAAATAAAATTTGACTATTTCGTCAGTGCGAGTTGTCGACACCTGATTAAAACCGCGCTACAGTTAAGTGTGTGTGATATGGGGAGGAAGTGTTTCGACACCTGTCTCAGGTGGAAGCTCACCATTATAAATAGAATATAATAGTAAGCAAGGGAGACATAGTACGAGATAGATATATACATAACATGCAGCACGTGTTCCGGTCGCCATCAAATCACATCTTGGCGGGAAAATACAAAAATAGAACTCTATAGTTAGTACATAGTAGTTTGCAGAAACAAGCTGAAGGAGCGAACTAGTTGGCGCCGGTTATCTTGAACAATCTTCAATGGCTCAAGGTCGAGCCGAAACAAGACTTAAGTAATAATTATATAATTATCTAACAAATAAAGGTAGGTAATCAGGATGTTTCCATGAAGAGTCTTATGTAAATGTCACATACACAATTTGTGGAAAATATTATATATATAAGTTTATAAATTGTTTAAACTGGCAGTATTTGGGGTTTAGAACTCTATTATACTAGATATTTTGAAATCAAACAAAATTGACTATGGTTCTACATATATATTTTCGATAATTGATAATGGCCTAGTCAGCTGAAACAGTCATCCTGATATAAAAAAAATATATACGTAGAACCATAGTCATTTTTTTATTTGAAAATACCTAGCAAAATATAAGCCTTTGTGTTAACAGAGGGCAAAAAAGAAACAAGACGATATTCAATTAAACAAGCGGATTATTAAGTGACGTAGAGCTCGACAAGTGAGATAATATAACATGGTTGCATGGTCTTGGACACAAGATAAAACTGGGCAAAGAAAACCAAACAGCGGAACTGCCAAGAAGAATAGGAATGAGTTGGGCAGCTTTTAACAAACTTAGACACATTCTAGAAGATAAAGAGATTCCGATCTGTCTGAAAAGAAAAACATATGAATCATGTATACTGCCAGTGACTACATATGCATTGGAGACCATGGCCCTTACAAAAAGAAATGTAGAAAAACTCAAATGCACACAGCGATCCATGGAAAGATCCATGCTTGGTATAAGCCTAAGAGACAGAATAAGAAATGAGGAAATTAGGAAAAGGACCAGAGTAGCGGACGTCATGGATCGCGTAGCTACATTGAAATGGCAATGGGCGGGACATATTGCTAGACAGGAACCCGCAAGATGGACCCCTAAAATATTGAGATGGAGACCTTGGGAAAGTAAGAGAGGCGTCGGAAGACCTCAAAAAAGATGGTCTGACGTCATATCCGCTGTGGGGGGTAGAAATTGGCTGCAAGCAGCAACCGATAGAAGGAAGTGGAAGAATATGGAAGAGGCCTATATCCAGCAGTGGAAGACAGAGGGCTGAAGAAGAAGAAGAAGAAGGTTGCATGGTTCAGGGTAAGATTGACACTCAACACACTACATAACGTCGAACTTCAACTTATTTTATTGGTTGATTCAAATCAAAGTATGTATATCCTTGTACTAAAATTGGTTTGTGCACAGGTAACGTCAGGTGAATTCTTTCGCTTGCCGAGCACTACCGGTAACGGGTAGTTTGCTGGCAGATATTGCCTTCGGGCAAAAAGTCCGCCACATGATTGTCTATTTTATTTTTGCGAAACATAATATATGAAGCTTGAACTCTTACTAGCCTAGGTTGCGGCTCTAAGGGCCTAGGCAGTAAAGGCGGGGGTAGGCGGCCGACGCTGTTGTGCCCTCGTCATTCTGTACTTAGAGAAGAGCAGGACGGACGCCTCTAGTCTCGCTCGGCAGTTACTCGTCAACTGTGGCGAATGTTGTTGTGTGGTTCGGGCACACCGCCGGCGCAGACGTCGGGTCAGACATCCTGTGTTGACAACTAGACGTCAAATCTGACAGGTGATGATTGCGTCGGATGCCCCCGGTGTTATCCCGCGGAACCTTCGGACGCCAACACGAGGACCGAGGGGTCGGGGTACAAGCCCCTCCGACTTGAAACGGAGTGTTCTTAGCGGCCGATTTCGAGACCAATCGGAGGCCCTGACGTGTGTGGTTGGATTCTCGGGGGCAGTGGTTGAACCCGATGGATGGTGGATATTTGTGTTTGTCCGATGTTGCGGCTGCGTCCGGTGGTGAACAGGGCCAATGGGCTCTATAGCGTCGCCGGCGTGGAAGTGGATCGCGATCTCCCTCCCCCCAGTATCGAACTGTGTGAGATGTTATTTTGCGGCGAGGCACCGGCTCAGAATAGTGCTTCCACTATTTTATATTATTATCGTTTTCGAGTGTCCCGTAAGAGCCGGATAATCGAAAATACAACAGGCAAAAACGTTGTATCAATTCGTAATTATTGAAATTAGTGATGAGCAAGTCTTGCGAGACTTGTGTCACAGCAAGACCAAGACCAGGACAGACTAAGATCCGGATGCACAGTCCTAGATAACTAAATACTAACCTCCTAACCTCACTGGAGTATTTAGTATTCTTAAGTTAGCAATTGCGTTGCAGAGACATCAATAACTAAATACTTAATACTACGCCAAAATTAAGGTAGATGGCGTAGATTTCACATTATTGTGTATGAAGAAAAGAGATAGATAGCTTTCTATGGGCTTAGACTAACGTTTTACCAAGCTCACACTGAAAGCTCGATGTTACGACTTTTCTGAAATTCCAGCGAATCTTGTATAGATCGCTGAAGACTCTGTGTGGTATTTGATTTGACAAAATTACCAAATACATATATGACGAAGTCGCTAAAATCATCATCCATTGAAAAAATCTCGTATTTTAGTATTAAACCAGTGGCAAGGTTCCTCGCGATCGACCTTACTTTTTGACAGCTCTCAAATGTTAGTTTACGTCGACGCGCATGCGTTAAGTAATTAAATATTATGTCTCTGCGATGCAATTCTCATACAAAAACTTCGTAGCATCCTCCAGTTAGGAAACCACGTGATCTCCTAACTTAAGTGAGCGACTGAGCAATGAAAACATGGTTATAAAAGTATTTAGAATTGAGTATTTAGGTCAGACTCTGCATTCGGATCTAAGTATTTTTTGTAATCAAAAATTTAAAAAAATAACTACGTATTATCTACACAATACAATGAATTGGTATTTTTTTATTTCATTTTTTTCATCTCAATCACTGAATTTGAACAGAAAATAATATGATCACGCATAAAGTGATCACGTAAACCAGCCGATGACAGGTCGTAAGCCCTGTAGGTGCCTTGATTTCCCGGTTCTCCTACAATAAATATTCCAACTTCGTCTCTATTGAGATAATTAAAAATCTGTTAAAAAATATCTTTGACTCCCGACAGGGAAAAAAATCCAATGTTTGCGCATATGCAATAATAAAAATATATCCGATTACTTACACATTGGTACAAGTAGGTAAATAAGACAAAAAATGACCTTATAAGTCTGGCGCAATTCAGGGGTGACTTCTATGCGAAAAATGCATTGTCACCTCACATATAAGAATTGTAGCTTTCATTATTTACAAAAAACCAATTCTCTCAATAGATGGCGTTACAACAAAATAAATAAAAAAAATAAAAATATTGGTGTTCATAATTTCACTCATAGATGGTTGTAGTAAAAATTCCTTATTTTCAAGCGAAAAGAATTTCAGTATTACAATATATAGAAGTTTCAAAATTGAATTGATAGGGATCTCATTAAAAAGGCATAATTGGTGAACGTTGCGCAAGCGCATAAAGTGATCACGTAAACCAGCCGATGACAGGTCGTAAGCCCTGTAGGTGCCTTGATTTCCCGGTTCTCCTACAATAAATATTCCAACTTCGTCTCTATTGAGATAATTAAAAATCTGTTAGAAAATAATATATAGACTCGCAAGACTGGGTATGCAAAACTAAGTCTCAATCGAGTATGCAAGACCATCCCGTTGTTGGACATTAACTAATTTGCTCATCACTAATTGTAGTTTTCGAAAATAAATAAAAACTAATAAATAAATATGAGGTGTTGAAATATATGGAGGTATCATTACCAACATCAGACAGATACAATATATTAGATAATAATTAATGAACAACGAACGATGGAATAGAATAGCTTGCTTGATTACAGAGGCAATGAAACGTCAATGGTAAGTAAGATGAAGTGGAGAAGATGGAGGAGATAGATGAGATATCCCTTAGCATAATATACATATAATTGGTGGCAGAACTTGGAGGGGATCCAATCAGTGGTCTTCTTACTAACGACCCCATACTGTTATAATAATAATAATAATTTCAACAACAAATAAGTATTACATTTACTATACCTACTTAATGTATTATAATGCATTGATCAATGAACAACTGATATTATATTTATTTAATAATTAGCTTGAATACCCCGTTGACGAATGTAAATATGAAGGAAAAAGCAATGTTTTTATAATATCGTCATCGAAAGGAAGTGTGTAGGTACCTATACAAAATTACTAGTTGCATGTAACACATGAGATCCAACTGTCGAAATTGTATGAAACAATATCGTCACTAAATTCAATTAAAATAAATGTTAAATGTTTGAGATGTACTTCTACAATATTCACATTTTTTATAGATAATTAAAATAACCCGTTGGGGTGTTTCGACTTTTTTCGATACTTTTAAAAACTGAAAAAATAGGCAGTTAAACACAAATTTTATCACAAAAAAAAGTTTTTCTTACTAAAAAATGTTTGAGAAACTCTGGAACTTTTTTGAAAAAAATAGTTGAAGGTGCTGTATTTGCTTATATTTATACAAATTTTCAGCGTTCTAGCTTTTATTGTTTTATGGAGATATATGAAAAAATAAAGTAAAAATGTAAAAGTTGATAACCACTGTTTGAAATTCCGAGTATAAAAGTTTTGTAGGTCTGTAACTATCTATATTTTCGGCTCTGTAAATTGAGCGGATCAAAAGTTACAAGGGGGGGATGGACACAGACACGCATAGACTCTACAACGAATTCTGAGTAAATCCATATATACAGAGCCATATATATGCTGCGAAGCTTCTAAGTTGGCGTTTTTTGTTTTCAAAGTTGGAAAAATCGTGAAAATATACCGTGAAAAATCGACAGTTGGATAAGCATTGTAAATAATTAAGTGTTGGCCAACCCACAAATTTTACTATAGAAGAAAAAGACTATAGTCGATAGAATATATTTGTAAAAATCAGCCGTTTTTTTTATTTCAAAGACGTATCTTTTGAGGTCACTGGGGAAAAGATTTTCAAAATTTACTCTTTGGTATACATATTATAGGACCTTAGCGAGTTGATTTTAAAAGATGACTAGTCGGGAGAGAACTCCTCCCATCGACAGACGTATTTTATCGTAAAAAGTTGCGAATGTCTTCCGACTGACAAACGTTTCTAGACAAGAGAAGCAAATATTGCGTCAGTTGTATTTTTTAATAAATAATATAATGGTATGACGCCGCCACAGTGATCTAACGACATAATAATATAATACATACATATTATAAAAATACATAGACATTAATCGACATTGAAATAAGTGTATTTTAGTGTAATTTGACAGAAAACAGCTGATCGATATAACGTTTGTACACAAGTACTGTGTGTGACATTAGTGTGTATATAATATTTATATATATATAGCCCACAGAGCCACCGAACTTCGATACAGTCTCCACATCTGTATGTATGTCTGTCTGTCTGCTTGTGTATGTGTGTGTGTGTGTGTGTGTGTAACGTGCTGACAGACCGTCACTGTGTGTGTGTCTGTCTATATAGATATAGGTATAGCTATACATAGGGAGGTATGTGGGGGAACCCTTCACAATCACTCACTGGACCAAAATCAGGGATGCACTAATATTTATTTAAATTATTAACAAATCCAGTACATGTATCGCTTTAATAATAATAAACACTTCCTTGCACCCTGCGTAAGTGGCGAGTTTATTGCCATATGGCAATTTCTTCCAACTTACCAGCGTTTCCAGCCCAGAGAAGCAATATTTGCGCGTGAAATGAATTTAAATAAATCTCTCCTCTACTGGGGATCGAACCCAGGAAGCCCACACAGAAACCAAACGGCTTACCAACTGTGCCACAGCGCCAATCTTACATTTTAATAATAAAATATTAAATTCATTTATTCATTCGTACCATCAAGACATAACCCACAATGTGCGGTAACCAGCGACAAGTGTGCGGCTGTGGTATAATAATTAAACAGATTCCTACAAATTAGTTGAGTCAGTGGCGACGAATGGATGTTTACACTCAACTAGTTTAAAGGCATGCTGAATTTATTTATATAATTGTTAAAATGTATTGCTATAATTTGTTTTTTTCATTTTTTCGAAAATATTTTACTATATAAAATAATCGAGGCTTCAAGTTGTTTAGAAGAGATTGCATTAAGGCAAAAAACCCGACTAATATGTGCATTTGATTGACACGATGAATTAAGTATATTTTTGTTGCATATATTAAGTAGGTTTTTGAAAGTTTTGGCAGGAGAAAGCATAAAAAGAAAATAAAGATATCAGCGATCGTATTGTCAAAAAGAGAAAGATCGAATTTGAATTTTCTTACAAAATGCACAGCAAAATTCGGCGCTCGTTCGCATGCATCGTCTAAGTAACGAGTATTCCTCAAGTAGGTATAGTCTTGTGTTGGTGTTGGCTTATGTAAGAAGTTTAATTTAATTTCCTAGTTTAGTTGAGTTCATAATGTGTATACTTTCTTTTTAAAAATTAGTTTTTTTTATTTTTACTGTGTTTAATTGTTTTATTTCTTAATTCTATGATGTTATTTTAATATGTATAATTTTTATTATGGGTTTAGTGCACCAGACAGGAAAGTATAATGACGGCCGAACAAATTTTAAAGGGACATATTCTATGATCAAGTTATTAATAACTGAGTAACAATAGTTAACCGCCTCGTTGGCACTTAAACCTGAAAAATCCGATTGCCAATCAATGGAATCGTAATAAGCTTTACCGAATAGAGGAACACTTCTTGGAGAGTCAACTTAATAGCACTCGAGTGACACTTACTGATATTGACAAGAAGACCTATATATGATGATTAGAATTTGATTCATGGATCTGATTGATTTGATGAATTTGATTCAACTATATTTTGGTATTGCAAAATAGTAAATTTGGTAAAGCATTCCTATCCCTTTTTCAAAAAAATTAAGTAGGTACCTAACCATTTTCCATACACACAATTATAATGACGTAATTCACTCTGAAATCTAAGTAAAATATCGGCCTTCGTGGATCAGTTGTCAGTTATCCAAGTCTCCAGAATGTGGAGACTTGTTATTGGGTTCGTATTAAATTATAAGTAATCTATATTATAAATTTGAATGTTTGTATGTATCTATGTATGTGTTGAATGCGCTCCTAAACCGTTCATCCAATTGCAATGAAACTTTGGTGAATTGTCGAGAGTATACCAGGGATGGTTTCTGGATCAAAAAAATTTTTCTTCTTCTTCTTCTTCATCCACCTTCATTTTACCTATGAAGGTGGATTATCCTGGGAACCATTCATCCGATTGCAATGAAACTTTGATGACTTGTCGAGCGTATGCCCGGGATGGTTTCTGGATTAAAAAAATTCTTCTTCTTCTTCTTCTTCATCGAGTATTGGGTCATTTTACCTATGAAAGTGGACTATCCTGGAAACCGTTCATCTGATTGCAATGAAACTTTGGCGAATTGTCGAGCGTATGCTCGGGATGGTTTCTGAATTAAAGTCTGGGAGAAGAAGCTTCAACTGTCCTTCCATCTCTTCGTAAGTCTTCCAGGAAATTTTTTAGATTTAAACTTTTTTCTTCTTCTTCTTCTTCATTGTGTATTTGGTCATTTTACCTATGAAGGTGGAGTATTGTGGAAGAATAAGATGCAACTGTCCTTCCATCTCTTCGCAGGTTTTCCAGGACGGTTTCTGGATTCAAACTTTTTTCTTCTTCTTCTTCTTTATCGTGTATTTGTTCATTTTACCTATGAAGTTAGAGAATCCTGGAAAAAGAAGGTCCAACTGTCCTTTCATCTCTTCGTAGGTCTTCCCAGTATTGTGTCGGGAATTAAACTTTTTCTCAACCTACTGAAGGGACGGGAGGTAATGAAGGGAAGGGAGGTACTGGTGGGTCTGACGGGACGGGTGGTACTGAAGGGTCTGAAGGGACGGGAGGCACTGAAGGGACGGGAGGCACTGAAGGGACGGGAGGCACTGAAGGGACGGGAGGCACTGAAGGGACGGGAGGTACTGAAGGGTCTGAAGCGACGGGTGGTTATGGACCATTTTTAATTATACAGGCAATACGAAGTTTGCCGGGGGTTCACTAGTATAAAATAAAAATAAAACATTTACAACTAACTTTGTCAAATAATGAAACAGTCAAAAAATATCGATAATAATGAAATGACGACATTGTGTACAACCCTGATCCGACAGCGAGGCAGGGTTGAGAGTGGTTTGGGCAAACAGTTAGGGAGGGAGGGAGGGAGATGAAGGTGGGTGTGGGTGAAATAGAAAGACAGGGGAGGAGATCTAGCGACAGTCTTACTTGGCGGACCTATTTACTCCTTTCAATTAACCAATATTATATTTCATTTACTGACTTCCTATACATACCCATCCATCCATCTATTTATCTACTTAACGTCTAGCCGACAAAAATACATAATACCTATATTATCGGAAACATTATATTTTCAATAATTACCTATTATATATTTTCGACGTATGAAATGGATTGAATAGCAGGGGTTCGTCTTAGAAAGGGATGGCATGACCCATAGATAGATATTGTTATATAAAATATAAAGTTGAAATCATCTAAAGTTAATTATGAAAATATGAACACATATATATTCCACAACGAATTTATTTGACTCCCGACGAACGTTTCGGCTTACAAGACCATAATCAACTAGTTGATATATTACCAGTTGATTATGGCCTTGTAAGCCGAAACGGTCGTAGGAAGTTAGAGAAATTCGTTGTGGAATATGTGTGTGTTCATATTTATCATAATTATTATGGAATTTTACAGTTTGGAAGCCTTGTTAAACGACAGATTGAAAACTGCTGTCATTTAAAGTTCCTAAAGTAGAGGATATTTTTTATAAAAAACGTCAAATTTACAAATTTTTAAAATTAATGTACAACTAAATTTTGAAAAATGTCTCTGTAATTCCGAAACGATTTTAAAATCACGAAATGTAATATTAAGACAAATACAAAACAACTATACTTATATGGGAATAAAATGTTTCAATTGTTCCCCAAACAGTTAAAAATAAAACAAAAAAAAAATTTAAAAATCAAAATTTTCAAAAACTCAAATTTTTACTCTATGAAGCGCAAATACGCCCAATTATTGAATGCAATACCCTCGGTGCTGTACCTACGTCTGATTGACGACCCAACGTTGACTGATGGAATGCAATCACTATTAGACCACAGACGCACACTATATACGGGAGATGTCCAGAGGAAGTTGCATCTTTGGTTCCTCTACCATCCATTCACAATAGAATCAATTGATTTACTCAATATCAACACCTTGTTCACAGAAAACCTTAATCATACACGAACCAGTCGCTACTCCAACTCATTCATTAACACAGCAGCGCGGCTGTGGAACGCTTACAACTCGGGTATTTTTAAGATCCCAATTGTTATTTTACCAAGCAGATTGCAAACCCTCCCCAACGCTACGCAGTGCGCTTCTTCGGAGAGTATAATGGACCAAAATCTTAATAGCTGGTGTCTCCTACGTAGTCATGATGAAAATTAAAAAAATGGTGTATGGTTTGTTTTTGATATACCTATTTTAATATGATGCCCAAAATTATCATCAAATCATCTTCCTCTCTCATCCTTTAGTTTTCCTATCATTGCTATGAATTGTTCTTGTATGCTATCTTTATTGTTTTTTTTTTACTTTTTTATCTGCTATCTTTCTTTATTGATTATAATATTTATATTAACAATATAGAACGAATACAACAAATATTTTTGAAACATATGAAGTACAAATTTGGTAATAACTACAAACATGAATTGCAGACTTTACAGACAAGACGAAGGACCTCAGACTTAATGTACCTTTATGACATAATAAACTTCAATATTGACTGTACAGACCTTCTGAAAATTATTAACTTCAACATACCAAACAGACGAACAAGACACACCTCAACGTTCTTTTTAGAAAAAAAAAAAAAAACATTAATGCCGCTCAAAATTCGCCATTGTACCGATGCCTTACCACGTATAATAATTTGGAAAAGATCAGATCCGTGGACATATTCTGTATGTCCAGGACTCTTTTCAGGAGCCACGTTAGACAGTAATAATATATTTTTTTTTATTACCAGTAGTGAGTACAATGCACCATGAAATCAAAGGTGGGCAGATTAAGTTACAATTACTTATGTTGCTATTCTTATTTATTATATTTGTTTAAAAAAATATTATTGTACGTTGTCCATTTTTTCAAATAAAATAAAAAAAAATAAAAATAAAAAAAAATAATTGTATGTACGCAAATATGGCCATCGTAAAACAGGAATTTCCTAGTTAGATGGCCATAGCATAGCAAAAAAAAAATTATTGCCATAGTATACACTGTTTTGTATATTTAACATTAACTCTGGTTGGTTGAAAGGAATTGCCATAAGGCAATAAGCCCGACAGTGTACTAATTATATTTTTGTATGTACAGAAAGTTTCAAATACATAAATAAAATTGTTTCAATTACCGGGTTATTTTAGTTTTTGAATGTTCGATTGATTTTTCTTTTTTTTTATTATCAATTTTCAACACATTGAAGGCTTCGAAAACCCCCACTACTCAGGGTTCATATTATCGAATCGTTGTTACCCTGCTGTGGTGTCTTTTTACAGAAAAAAACAGCCTTCAAACAATGACGTATAGGCTGTCGCTGCCTTATAGAACTGAAAGTGTACGTGAGATGTATCCGCTACATATATGTATACTATATACTTGGTGCATGGAAGTGTTCTATTATCGTTCTCGGAAGCATTTAACTTGTGTCAACTTGTGATAAGTTTTGCGGTGTAAAGTGTTTGTTATCTGTGAACATCTTGTACGAGATTGTTGGTTGAATCTAGGAAAGTTGCAGGGAGCGACACTACACGACATCCTCCCGGTCGAAAATGATAAGATAAGAGGTCAGGTCGGTACAGTCAGTCAGACAGTTTACCTCATCTTCACTTCACAGTGAGGATATAAATTACCAAGACATCTTTATCACGTTCACGCTTCTCGCTCGCGTATTTAACTGACAATGGAAGGAGAAAAAAGAATGGATAGTATCCAAAGCTCGACTCTTAAATGCATAAAACATAATATAACGAAGAATAAAATAAATTGGTGTTTTGATTGAACGCTTTAAACCACATTTGCGATTTTAAGAAACAGATAATTGCGGCTTAAAGCCTTGGTCAGAATGTGCTAGATGCATAATATATATATATATATATATATATATATATATATATATATATATATATATATATATATATATATATATATATATATATATATATATATATATATATATATATATATATATATATATATATATATATATATATATATATATATATATATATATATATGAAAGCGAATGCAACAGACAGAAGTATGTACTCATAGGTATCTTTGAAGAGATCTCAAGCAGAGATAGAGGGATGGAGAGAGATTTGAATATGAAGACAAGGAAGACCACAAGACATTCCTACAGGGCTTACGACCTGTCATCGGCTGGCTTAAGTGATCACTTTGCGCCATGGCAACATTCACCAATTAAATGTCTTATACATAGTGGTTTCCTTGTGACAATCGAAAAGTTGAAAGTTGTATATATTTAGTTAATCGAAATCTGTTCACAAGTGGGTTTTAAGCGTCCATCTGTCGGATGAGACACAAACTATACAACTTTCAACTTTTCGATTGTCACAAGGAAACCACTATGTATAAGACATTTAATTGGTGAATGTTGCCATGGCGCAAAGTGATCACTTAAGCCAGCCGATGACAGGTCGTAAGCCCTGTAGGAATGTCTTGTGGTCTTCCTTGTCTTCATATTCAAATCTCTCTCCATCCCTCTATCTCTGCTTGAGATCTCTTCAAAGATACCTATGAGTACATACTTCTGTCTGTTGCATTCGCTTTCATATGTACCTAAGCATGTGTTTAATGCAGAAAAACTATCCCATCATATATATATATATATATATATATATATATAAATATATATATATATATATATATATATATATATATATATATATATATATATATATATATATATATATATATATATATATATATATATATATATATATATATATATATATATATATATATATATATATATATATATATATATATATATATTTTATTTTTTTTTTTTACAAAAAAAATGAATATGTCCTTGTTAAACAAGTACATATACATCTTCCTACGTTCCCTAAAATAAGCAAATAAATGCTTGTGCTATAGGTGAACGAAATCGATTACTAGCCCAGCGCGCTAACCGCTCTGCCATCGACCCATCTAAATATTCATTATATTCGAACGCACTTAAGGTATTTAAAATAATTTTAAAAACGTCAAATTAAATCAATGAAGCAATTCATATTGAAAAACTACCTTTAAATCGTGTTCGCTATATTGTTTTCTCATAATTTCAAAAGAAAACAAAAAAGTTTAAATTATTTCGAAATCTCCACCTTTTAATTAGTATGAATCGATATCCATCTTGAAAAATCAAAAAAAGAACAAGAAGAAGTTTAAGAACAGACGTCTTCTTAAATCTCAAAATGTAGCAAATTAAAACTCGATAAACCCAACATAATTATTCACTTTTTAAAAAAATGAATATGTCCTTGTTAAACAAGTACATATACTTCTTCCTTTTTTCCCTATATATAATACATATTATATATAAAAAATAAAACAGTAAAAAAATATAGAAAAAGATGCAAAGTAAGAAAAAACATATTTCCCATTACCAGAGTGCAAAGGAGACATTTAAAAACAAGAGACCAAAATATAGGTACACTTATACATAGTTAATATAATTTACATATCAGTCAAATTTAATAAGTTTATTCTATTTGTTATTTTTTTTTTAAATCATTATATTTATTTAATTCATTGTCGGCCTTTGTGGCTCAGTTGGTTGTGTATCTGTCTGTTGATCCAAACGTCCCGGGTTCGATTCCCGGTGGAGACACAGTTTTTAATTGTGTTTTCAGTCTGGCTCTGTAAGACGATTTATATCGTAAGTTTCCAGAATGTGGCAACTTGTTGTTGGGTGCGTGTCAAATAAATATATGACATAGTACCTACCT
The DNA here is from genome assembly GCA_963576475.1 of Molanna angustata. Lineage (NCBI taxonomy): Eukaryota > Metazoa > Arthropoda > Insecta > Trichoptera > Molannidae > Molanna > Molanna angustata. Next base: position 51,578,443 of record OY754965.1, on the reverse strand, counting down.
GTTAGCTGCCCGAGAAGTAATAAAGAAAGAGGATATTGTTAACAGACTGAAGAACGACTTAACAAATAAAATTTATAGAGCTGAAACATTGGCACGACCTTGTGAACTATATTCTGAAAGAAGGAAACGTCAGAAGTGAAAACAATCGACGAAGAATTATTTATTTAAAGACAGAAGTGTATGGCGGTCGGTTGTCTATCCCTACCTCATTAACAGGGACATGGCACGATGGTATTTTTTGTCAAATAAACTAATCTCCATGAAAAAATATCAAATTTTAAAATGACACACTATTAAGCGATGGCTCCTTTTAATAAGGGATATGTTAATATATAGGTACAGTGTGTGAAGAAAACAATTGAAGACACGTGGCGACAAAAAAAGGTTTCAACTGTTTTCTTCGAGGGAGGAATGCCAACTGTACAATTTTCTAACCAATTCAATGAAATCGACAAACGTGGGCAGAAAGAAGGAAAAAAAACATGTAAAAATAACCCATGGTTTCCATAATATGGCTCATAATTTAACAAGTATTATTAGCAAACGGAAAAATGTTTCTACGTCAAATATAAAAAAAATATAAAAATAGATAAGGAAAAAATAATGGTACCTACCACCTTGGATTTTTAATATTGTGTCAATGAAAAAATTGTTTAAAAATAACCCTCACTTTTAAATAATTTATAGCACTTATGTAACTGTGGATATTTTACGTAGTAGAATTCCATTTTAAATTAGATCAAAACAGTATGTTTTAGATTCTACCTATATTTTTTAATTGGTCGATAGCTATTTCGCCTTGTTAGGGCATCTTCAAGACTATGACGGCGTGGGGTTTCTGCTGTGTTATATAGATAGAGGGTTGAGCTTACAGTTTTTTTGATTGGTCAGTATAGTATTGCGACATATTCCCAATATTTTCATGTAAAATCAACAAACTTTTCATCAGGAAGATATATATAAAAAAAACCACTAAAAATATATAAGTATTATAATACTCATTATACATTAATTTTCGTTTCATAAGAGAATACTTTGAAATATTAATTTCGCACGCATCCAATAACTATGTAGTTGACATATTTTGGAGACTAATGTAAATATTAATAGTTTTTAAAAATCCAGTAGACAGTATATAAATATAGATCTTGATAGAATGATTTGATTGTGTCAAGAAACAGAAAGTTGTATAAAATATACATAACCCAAAAAAGAAATAATACATAAAATATCTCCGACATAATCAAATGCATTACCCGTATAAAAATAGCCAATATATGTACACTAGATGAAGAAAGCCGAACCTCACAACTGAATTAAACACAACTGTACACAAAAATTAAGTTGTATAGGATAATAAGATACTTTAGCCCCTATTGACAAACCTTTTTTTTTAACATCTCAATAGAGACAAAGTTGGGACATTGTAGAAGAATCAGGAACTCGAGACACCTACAGGGCTTACGACCTGTCATCGGCTGTTTTACGTGATCACTTTATGTAAGCCCCGTATGTGCCTCGATTTTCTGATTCTTCTACAATGTCCCAACATTGTCTCTATTGAGATTTTAAAAAAGGTTTGTCAATAGGGGTGTCATTTGACTCCCGAAGGGAAGGAGATCCAATGTTTGCGTGTATGAAATTAGAAAAAAAAATATTCGATGATACTTTAGGATAGTCAAGATATATGTAAGAATAATAAGTGGGTTTAAGAAGATTAAAGATGAACAATAAACGACATATATTTTGACACGTATTATTGGTCTTTTGACACGTTTAATACTTAGTTTATTTTACAATAATATACAAGTTTCTACCAGGATATAATTAAATATACGTAAATATTTCAAAAGATACTAAACAGAAACAAATTACACAATTTTATTTTTCGGTTATATATTCATTCTTCATATCTATTGCGATGTAATTGTGCATAAAACGTTCGTGGAAAATATCAACATTACTGAATGAATTACATAGGTATAAAATTAATATTAATATATTCTCAGTTAACTTTGTGGCAATTTTTTTATTTTATTCAATTTGTTTAAACTACGAATGAGCAATACGAATGTCATCCGTCCTGAGAAATAAGAGGTCTTTTCGAAAAACTTATTCAGCAAGTTCTAATAAATAAATGGAGGTAAAAATTTAATAACAGTTACAATCATTTTTTTGAAAAATCTATCGGCGTAAATTTGAATTAAATAAGAGTTTTGATCTAGTAAGACACATAATTAAAACAATTTGACAATAATAAAAAATCACAAATGAAAAAATAGTCACATAAAAACTCACCCAATAGCTCTCCTTATTTCCGCCTCCATGACTTCAGTTTATCTTCAAATTTCTTATTGTTTGTCGTATTTATTTTAAATTTTTAACAGCGGTAAGCAAAATTACTCGTGACATACCTACATATAAAAATACCTTTGTATTTTGTGATCAGTTCAACCATAAATAAAGATATACTTAAACAATATCACATCAACAATCAAAAAAAGTTCAATATGTTCGAAATGTGTATATTTATATAATCGAAATTATGAGTGATTTTGATCTTCGAATGAATGATCTTTGAAGGTATACAAGAATTTCGTTCGCGGAGTATACAACGATTTAAAATTACGAAAAAAAAACTTGCTACTAACAACTTTTTGACAGCATCACACCCATTAATCACAAAACAGTGTGGATTCAAAACATCGCTAAGACATTATTTCATAACGAAACACGTAAATATTTAAAAGTTCGACGAGAGAATTGTGAATATACGTTTTCAACAAAAAAAAGTGATCTCAGGGAGATTTAAAGATCGCGCTGCTTCGGCGTAAAGATTTAATTTAAAACAAAATCGAAAGATTTAAATTTGGAGTTGAGTACACTTTGTTAAAAAAAAAAACATTAAATTCACTTGGATCAAAAAATTGAATATTTGTTACTGCATCGAAACGTAATTTTACAAATCAAAAATAAGTGCACTATGAAATTCTTACTTTCACGATTGCAATAAATATTTTAAGACATGGTGCAGCTGAATTGTTTTAAAAATATGAGGATTATTTTCCGAAGATTAAAAAAGTGCATCGAATATATTTGGCGTTTAAAGATAAGTTTAGTAAAGAATTTGTTACGTTGACTTGATCACAAAATACGAGGTTTAATTTTTTTTTAAATATTCGGTAAGGCGGCATTGAATGAGTATCGCACGATTGCGGTGTGAACTTGTAGAGACGGCGGTGCATGGCAGAGGAGCTCGGAGCGCGACCGTCCACCGCGGCAGCCGCCGGCCGAATGCCGTCGGTCGGAGGGTAGTTTGGGCAAGGATAGCCCGCCGGGGGTAGCAAGGGTTGCGATGGGATGAGGGTGTGTGTGTGTGTGTGTATGGTGGAGGGTAGAGGGGGAGGAGGCTGCGGCGATGGTGTAGAGCTGGGAGGTAAGGAGGGTGGTTTCTAGATAACAGGGGTAGCCAGGACGACGGGAAAAGGTTTTTCTTTTAAAGATGCAATGAATTTTTTTTCTCGCTAATGTGGTATTTGTTCAATTAAAAAAAAATTGGGTTGAGATAAAACCATGATATACGTCTCACAATTTGCTCTCAATAGACCTATAAAATAGTGAAATTAAAACTTATAAAAAAATATGACATAATTAACATTTTAATAGAGACGAAAGTTAGAATATTATACTAGAAACAAACAAGAACTCAAGGCACCTACAGGGCTTACGACCTGTCATCGGTTGGTTTGCGTGATCACTTTATGAGCATTGAGTTCGTCTCTATTGAGATATTAAAACTATCATTGACACCGGACAGGGATATAAAATTTTAAGTTTTACTCTTCCATAGTATGATAATGATGGTATCATGTTAAAAATCAGCTGCTGGGGGTTTGTCCTCCTGCAACATATGTAGCTAAGCATGGTCCTATTGAGACGGAAAAGTTGTTTTTCTTTTTGTCAATGAATTCTCTCATATTAATTGTTATTTGAACGTAAATTTGCTTCTCACGCAAATATTGCTTCTCTGGGCTGGAAACACTGGTTAGTTGGAAGAAATTGCCATACAGTAATAAACTCGCCACTTGCGCAGGGTGCAAGAAAGTGTTTATTATTATCATTAAACTTGTTTTGTCTCAATAAATGTCTCACTCTTACCATCACGGCATATCGTATCCCACATTGTGGGGTAACCAGCGATAAGTGTTCGGGAGTGCATTATCTTTAAAAGGAAGCACTACACGTGCGTGTGTCTATAGCCACACTCCAGTCGAATCTCGCCTAAAGGCACTACATTCAGAATGATTGGTGAACCTCATTGCTATTATTGCCTGATGTATTTTCGATTATCCGCCTCTTACGGGACACCCGAACAATAATAGAAAAGAGTGGAAGCACTATTCTAAGCCGGTGCCTCACATCCAAACGCCTCATTATAATTAATATTATTCATATGTTTCTACGATTTACTTCTAAAGAATTTACAAGAATATATTATTTATTTATTTAGGGACAATTAATACAGTCTTATAAAATAAACGGAAAAAATACACTATGAAATGGAAAAAAAGACAGACCAATTACTTTTGTCCACAATTGATGTACCTACATTAAATATTTTTTTTATTTTTTTATTTTAAATTATTTGGGAGACCAACAGCTATCCATTACAGTTTTTCAATTAGGATAACAACCAAACAGCCAATTATAGGTCTCCGCTGATAGGAAGATCATAGAAGTATGTACCTACAATACAACAAATAATAAATTTAAATATATGTACATACATACCATCACGCTATGTCCCGGGGGTAAGCAGAGAGAACCGAGCGCCATACTTCTCTATTTATGCACAAATTTCTGGCTTCCTTTACATCCATGCATCGTCTCATACATGCTCGCCTATCTTTCAAACTTTTTATGTTTCCTTCTTTCAAAATATCATTCACATGGTCATGACATCCCTTTCTGGGGCGACCCCTGCTATTCACTCATCTCATACACACATGTACTTATTAAAATTATTACATATTCATATATTTCACACATTTGCCCGTGACGGAAAAGAAAGGGAGAAGGAACTAATTTGTTATGTAAAGATGTTTTTTGAAGGACATATTGGGATATAACCTTGTTTATAAAAAAAATAACTTATTCGTGATTTTACAAACAACTACAAACTTAAGATTCTTACGTAGGTAGTTGTAAGTTCTTGATCCAGAAACAAATAAACCAACTATTTTGAACAAAATGACATGTTACGTAAAATAAGGTTTAAAAAAGAATTTAATACTACCGCTTTTGGGTTGTTTTAAATAGGGTACCGCCTCAAAGTAAAAGAGGTATAAGAGGAAGGGTGTCGCCTTAAAATAATAAGTCCGATAAATCCGGATAATTAATTTAAAAGATACAGACATGGATTCAGATTGAGAAACAGTTTCATTGCGTTTTCACAGATACAATTTCAAAAGAATCGATACGAAATTGCCTGTATGATTGAAACTACATAATGTTTTTGTTATTTTAAACAAATTGACAATATCAACGATAATAATAAATACTTCCTTGGACCCTGTACAAACCGTGAGTTTATTGGCAAATGGCGATTTCGTTCCAGCAAACCAAAGTTTCCAGTCCAGAGAAGCAACATTTGTTTCATAGATTATTTAAAATAAATTTTCGGCTGCCGAAAATCGAGCCCGGGACGCCGGCACAGAAGCCAAATGACTTACCTCTCATGTCATTCGAAAGGTATAATAATATAAACGGATATGTTATAAAAATACTTGGTTATAGTTCTATTGTATTTATTAGACTATTGACGCGTTTCGTGCAAAGCACATCGTCAGATTATTCTGACGATGTGCTTTGCACGAAACGCGTCAATAATCTAATAAATAAAATAGAACTATAACCAAGTATTTTTATATTTTTATAACATATCAACGTACAATGGAGTTCTATCAAGAATTGTCGAACGACAAACTAAACTTAGTAATATAAACGGAATTTTTATAACGCCGTTTGATGATTCAAGATAATTTCAAAAGCGCTAATGGTTCGAACCAAAGCTGTTTTCAGTCCTTGTCTCCTGCCTTCATATCTCCGCAGTGCTCTTGTTTTGAGCACTGCGGAGATATGGAGGCAGTGCTCTTGTTTTGAGCACTGCGGAGATATGGAGGCAGTGCATTGCACTTAGGATCGCTCAAACTAAAGCATCGGTCTAAGATAGAAATAATAAAAGATTGGTATAAGATCTTTGAAGTGTAATTAGTCCAACAATATATTGAGAATAGTAGACGATTGGTGAATCAATTAGCGCTATTTGTGCGGGTTTGCCCAAGTATCAGATTGATAGATTACAAATAGTATTCAACGCAGCTTCGAAGTTGATATATGGAGCTGACAAAAGATGTCACATAACACCCCTTCTTAACGAACTACACTTGTAGAAATGTTCAGAACGAGTAGAATATAAGGTATGCCTGGTGGTGTTTAAGGCTCTGAACGACTTGGCTCCACAAGAACTGTGCCAAAAGAATGATCCATCAGGAAGACAGCTTACATTGAGGATCATCTGGATCATAGAGTACCGACTATTTAAAAGAATTGGACAGAGCAAATAAGGCGGCTTACTATGATCGCGGTTTCAGTGTGAACAGGTCTTTAAAGTGGAGTAAATTGCCCTTTGACACACGTGGAGCTACGAGAATTGACACCTTCGGTAGACTTCTTAAGACTTGTGTTTCTGTGAGCCAACAAATAAGCTACAGTGCCCTTGGAGTGATCTTGTATCACTAAACGACGCTTTATAATTTCTAATCATTATTATTACCCTGGAATAGCGAACAGAGAACTGACCGCAGAGAGCCGGGCAGACCACAAGCAAGATGGTCGGATAATAAAAGAATTAGATTGGCGAGGGATAGAGATATGAAAGTCGAGAGGGGAGGCCTATGTCCAAAACGCTGGCCGACTAAAGGCTGAAGATTATATATTTTAAAATTATGGTACTTATTTATAAGCAAATAAACCGTTCCTATTGATTACTCCCCACTACCCCAGGAGGATATAGTTAGGAGTTATGAATTTGCAATTAATAAGTTATTTTTTATTGCAGGTTATCAACTAGTATCATGCTGAGATTGTATCCTGAATGTTTCATCACAATGTATCTGTGTGTGTGCTGTGTACCTACTATGTGCTGTATCGAAATGACCCCAAGCTCAGGAAAATTAGATTTGATATTTTTATTTTCAAATTGCTAAAAAGGCACATCATTTTCACAAAGTGGCATTGAAGAATTATCAAGTTTTCATAAAAATGCTGAAGATTTTCCATACAAAATTTTAATACTTTGTGAAGTGAAGGGTATAGCGTTGGCCACAACCCATCCGTTTTTCTGATGTTTTTGTAGTTTTTAGAAATGCATGATAAGTTACAAAATATCGAATTACTATCAGTTCCAAATTAACCTGACGAGGGAACGGTTAGTTCCGAAATCAGTGACATAGTTTACAACAAATTATGTGGTGAATAAAATATATGTAACAAAAAAATATATAAATAATAAGTACTAAACAATTACATATATGAGGGCTTCATTTAATCAAATTGCTGATTAAGGTTCCACAAACATTAATCATTTTCCTTTGGTAGGACAATCGTTTCGGCTGATTGGGCCATTAGTAACCGATCAGCCGAAAAATTGCACTGTTAAAGTAAATAAATATTTGTGTAATCTAATTATAAATTTGACTTTTAATTTTTTTTTATTTATACCTATATTTCAGAAATGGGCAACGAACAAAAATAAAAATTAAACAATATAATAAATAAGAATAACTAAGTAATTGTATTTTTGTCGGATTCAGTGGCTCAGTTGGTTAAGTATCTGAATGCTAATTCAAGGGTCCCGGGTTCGATCCCCGGTGGAGATATAGTTTTTAATTGTGTTTTCAGTCAGGATCTGTGAGACGATAAATATCTTGAGTCTTCAGAATGTGGCAACTTGTTATTTGGTGCGTGTTAAATTGGAGACGAGACCGGTGTGTGTGTGGATACACGCACGTGTCGTTTTACCTTTTATAAGGAAAATATAAATCAGCACACATAAATGAAAAATATATTTTCTTCAATAGGATGGGCAGACTCAACTAGGAAAGCTTGTAAATTGAATAATCTAAATTAGTACCTAATATGTAAGATGAGTCTGGCGTTCGGTTCTCTTTACCTACCTTAAGTAGGGATACGGCGTGATATGTATGTATATTTATTTATTTATTAATAATCCTTTTTTACTAAAAATTAATAATATCAGAATAAGTACAATATAACTTTAAATGTATGTATAGGTTATACTATTATAAAGTTAAAAGTTAAAGTTTAAGTCATAAGTGTATACATATATCTACTCTACTAGGCTGGCTATGCCTGTCCCAGAGTAGCGTTATATAAATCAGTTCTATTATTTTTATTCGTCATAGTGTTAATTATTTTTTATAAGGTTTAGTGGTAGGTTGAAGTAATATAGAGTTGCAAGTATATGTTTCAGTGTAGTATGAAAATATTGCTTGATGTAAAAAGGGGTAATGCTAATATAATTTGGATTTTATATAAGTCAATTAAGTAGTAATATCAAGTAATTGTTCTGTTTCTTTTCGTCCTTATATGTATGTAGGTAACATGTAATTGACAATAAATTTGTAGTAAATTATATATAAGAGAAAAATATTAAATTATACTTTCATGAAAGGTATTTACACAACGTTCCTGATAAATAGAAATGTCTATTGCCAAATTGATTTTAGACAATTTATTTCTGTAATTTATGTCAATTTAATAACAAGATATAAAAAAATATAGGTATACGTTAAGATTAAAACACAACTCGTTAATATAAAATACAGAACTGTTTCATATAAATCACACACTTCAATTATAAAACTATTTATATTTGGGCAACTACAAAAATGTTAATGCACACTCCCCCCCCCCCCCCCTCTCAATTTCCGCCGCCAAAAGAACAAGAAGAAAAAGAAGACGGCAGCCCTAAATGGTCCACCGTCCCTCTCGCCCTATTTTCCACCGCGCGAAGGGACCACGTCGAGAGTGAGTGGCGGAGGGATGATGCTGTGGTGGCGGCGGGGGGTGGCGGATGACTTAGGCGCCAGGCTGACAGACTAACGTACTCTCCTCGGCAGCGATCGGTGCCAATGTATGGGTTTATTTTGCCCAAAGGAGGAGAGGGGGGGAGGGGGTGTAATGTTATGTCACGGCCCGGCTTTCAGCTCGATATACATCCATACATACATATATACTATATACACACCCCTGATTCGAAAATATTGTGGCACGTATTCGCGGGGTCTCTCATTTCGGCTTCGGTATCCCTACAGTCGACTGGTCCCCTTCTGCTCGAGACGTCCTCTAGGTGGGGCGGGTGCGGGTGGGCAGCACAGAGTCTCCCTGAATTACGACGCGGAACGGGACGCGGCGTAAATAAATTCGATTTCGAAAATAATTAAGGATTCAGCAGCAGTTGGATATGCCGATCTTCCGTCCTGGACGGAGACAACAGCGGACGAGGCCCTGGTATAGAACACAGAAGTGTGTTGTGCTGCGGCGCAAAGTTTTATTAATCTTTCCGATAACCGTCGGATGATCTCCGTAAATAATTACCGTGCCCTCATTATAAAATCGTTCTCTGATGATGTCTTCATCAACACCATCGCAATAATATACATACATACATACATTACTATAGAAACGGGAGGGTCGTGATAATAACTGACACACTTCAACAGTAAAATCATTTTGTTTTCTTGCTCCAAAAAAAACTTGTTAATGCAGTGGAGCAAAAATAATCTTATGATGTGAAGAAATTAGTACATTTTTTTTTACGAAATCAACTTTAAATCTTCGGGGCGGGAGAAAAATACTTCAGATTGATAATATACTAAAGTAATTAACAACAAATAAGTAATTTCTTTGAATTCTTATTCATTATAAGTTGAAGTGGGTTTCACCAGGCAAAACTGTCATCCTGGGGGGCAAGTACCGTCAATCGGTGAAATCAAAACTCTTTTGATTACCCATATCATGAATACAATTATACGGAGTTCTATAATATCTTAAAATATTACAGAACTCCGTATGAAAATTATATCCATGATATGGGTAATCGTGAAGGTTTATATTTCACCGATTGACGGGACTTGCTCCCCTTAGTAAGATTGTAAATAATTGTAAAATAAAAAAAACCGTTTTTTTATTTTTTAAATTGTGGATTGAACATAGTCAACGGCGTTAGTGTGAAAAAGATAAAAATAACGAAATAAGTGTATTTACGAGTGCTTGTACTCTGGTAAAAGGCAATATGTTTTTTGAATATATGTTTTAATATAAATCAAATAAAAAAAGCAGTTCGTTACGAACTTAAATACATAGAAACAAATCAAAACATAATTTTCATTTATGTTTAAATTTGAATTTTGATACGGAACTATATTAGAGAGCTAAATGTAATTAAAAAATGTGATTATTTTAGGAATCTAACATTGACACGGCTTACGACTATGTGATATTTTGCGAGATCACAAATCTATACACTTGTACAGCTTATAAAAACTATCTACGTTTGGTCAAATATAAAATCCAAGTTGTTCGAGTAATTGAATCTGGCGTAAATCGAGGTACTAATGTTGGGTAGAAAAACTGTCTATATGTATGTATTGTATAAGTATGTAGGTAGACAAAAATCTAAGATGGTGACGATAACATGAGATTATAAGATAGGAGTTAAGTGATATATGGTGAAGGTGGGATGTAACTATATAATATAAACTATGTATACTATACCTAGATATGGCTAGACATACATCTCCATCTTTATCTTCTTCTTTGGTCAACTCTATGTCAACATCAACTATCATGGATGTCACTCACACACATACATACACATTCAATTGTTGTTTGGGTACTTGTTAATAATAGGTAACGTGTACAGAAAAAAGAAGACAAAAAATGAATGGATTTACTTTAGATATGGAATAGATCAAAAGCAACTAGGAAAATGAGAGAATCGGGCAACTCATGTTATAGAAATATAATTTCTTGAAATTTTTGAGACCAAATAAATATTATTTTTTTTTATCTTTTTCTTATTCTATTTTTAACGTCAGTTTGTTCCATGTTTTAAGACCATGGAAGCATTAATTTGGTAATAATTGTGTTTAAATACACTTCCGATATTGGAGAGATTCGAACATAAATACACTTTTTAATTATTCTAATATAAATAATATTAAATTACTGAAAAGAAGTAAGAAAAACTCAATTTTTTAACATTTTAAGTCACTTATAAATATACTTGACCACTGACACGTTTCGCTCAGAGCATCTACAGAATGGTACTTCTGTATTAGAGGATCTTTTATTTATATACAAAAATTCATTTCCAGCAAACCTTTTTATAAATAAATTTACCATGTAAGTACCTACAAATATGAGAGAAAAAAAAACAATTATGCAATTGTAAAAAAGCACAGCATACAACTATAAATACGGGCTGAAATTTTAAGAAAAAATCAGGCTAAAATTCGAAGATATAATGAAATTCTAAGGTAATTCAGGTTGAAATTCTTTGATAAACTCAGGTCAAAATTCGAAGATAAATTGAATTTTTTTTAGATGGGTCGATGGCAGAGCGGTTAGCGCGCTGGGCTAGTAATCCAGTGGTTGCGAGTTCGAATCCTGCCTCGACCGATTTCGTTCACCTATAGCGCAAGCATTTATTTGATTATTTTAGGGAACGTAGGAAGATGTATATGTACTTGTTTAACAAGGACATATTCATTTTTATTAAAAAAAAATTGAAATTCTAAGATAAATTTACTGGAAAGTCTCCGGTAAATTTATCTTAGAATTTCAATAGAGAAGGTAAATTAATAACAAAAGTATCAAAGAAATGCTAGAAACAACTTACGACATTGGAAATTAAATAAAAATTGTCGAAATCAAAACGTCCCGACTAGACAAGTCAGCCTTTAGAGAGATCTTCTTCATATCGGAGTCTCCTCAGTGTCAGTGTGAGATCTCCTATGTTTACTCCACCTCCAACTCCCTATGGGTCTGGTGGTGAAGGGTCATACATTTCGATATTATTACCCTGACGCCAGAGTGGAATAAAATCGCCATAGCCACGAGAAGCTGCCGGAATTTAAATGTGGAAACAGATCATTTACTTTAAAGACGTTCCGAGGAATTCATTCAAACATTGATAGTCACGAACTGCACACAAACACTACGATAATCATCATATTTCAATAAAGATGATAATTATAACAATAAGAAAACTGACTATTTTTTTATGAATTCACCGCAACGTTGCTTTAGGCACAAACTCGTTTTATTTTATTTATTTATTTATTTGAGTTATTTGGGACAATAACAGAATTATTAACTAATATGAACATAAAACAATGAGTAGGTAATAAATCAAGACCAAAAAAACTGTCCACAAAGTACGTATTTACAGTTGATTCAGAAAAAGATTAATATTATATATTAAAAACTACAAAAAAAATATAAGTTGATATATTTATTATTGTTATCTATTAAGATGCGGATCTATGGACCTATGAATACAGATTTATGATGTGAAATGTATCTAAATAATACAATTATATCTAATGAATTGATAAATTGCATAAAGCTGCTGTTCTCTACACACAAATATATGAAGTCAATGACATTCGCAAGGATAAATCTCTGAAATGATCAATTAGCATGAATATAATAGTCGGATGAAAAAAATACTACATAATTAACGAATGTCCAAAAAGATTCAGGGCTGCGTTCACAATGAACGCCGAGTGCAATTGGTGACGCTCTAAGTCATTCAGAATGACCGGAGACAGACACTGCCCCCAAGTCAAATTGAAAACGCTGTTCGTTATCGCCAAGCGCTAATTTTTTTTTGTATGGGATTTGACGTTTGTTGTTTGTTATTGTAGAAAAAATTTCTACAACAAACGTCAAATCACATACAAAAAAAAATAGCGCTTGGCGATAACGAACAGCGTTTTCAATTTGACTCAATACCACTGTCGCATTTAGATTTAACGTCAAGTGTAGGTATGCTCCAAACGCACCGTATAATCGCCGGGTGAATAACGCTCTAACATTATCTGTCGACGTCTATTTTATCTGTGGTAAGATGTCTTCTATTGGTTTCTGTGGTGTCTATTATATCAGTTGACATTATGCCCCCAAGTCAAATTGAAAACGCTGTTCGTTATCGCCAAGCGCTAATTTTTTTTTGTATGGGATTTGACGTTTGTTGTTTGTTATTGTAGAAAAAAATTCTATAACAAACGTCAAATCACATACAAAAAAAATAGCGCTTGGCGATAACGAACAGCGTTTTCAATTTGACTCAGGGCCTATATCCGAAGACAATATGCATTCACAAAGAGGTCAATTTAAGAAAAATATCATTAGAAAGTTTCTAATAAAAAGTCAGAGAGCATTATTTACTTCATTGTCCAATTGTTGTCTTTCGATACAAATATAACCTAAAAAGACCAATGTATGATAAATGACATTTAAAACGCCCGATGCAGTATTATATTGAAACGCTGCTCGAAAGCGTTCAGTGAGATTGATGTGAAAAAAGGCCACAATCTGCAACTTCAGGTACATCCGACGCCCGAGGTCGAGCGTTGAATCTGAACACAGCCCATACGTTGTGGTCTTACAAGGAAGGATGCTTACCGGCGAGATACATGGAAATGCATGATTGGAAAGACCAACTCCCTGTAACGGGACAAAGCGAGGTCAAAGAAAAAGACTACATTATGTAAATTATACAGCCGTAGAAAGATTTGAACGCGGGGCCACTGAAATGCAGTTTGAAATATGAGCGCAAATATTCCACAGGAACAATATACTTCTTCTTTTTTTTCTTAGCCTCGTCCTACTTTAGGTAGGGTCGGTTTTTCTAATCCTTCGTCGTCTTGATGATCTGTCCTGTATTGTCGGGGCTGGTATTTGTGCTTTATCCATGAGCTTAAGCTGTGAGGCACCGGCTTAGAATAGTGCTTCCACTCTTTTCTATTATTGTTTTCGAGTGTCCCGTAAGAGCCGGGTAATCGAAAATACAACAGGCAACAATAACATCTCACATAGTTCAGCACCCATTCTGAATATAGTGCCTTTTTAGGTGAGACGAGACTGGTGTGTGGGTATACACAGATATGTTGTGCTCCCTTTTATAAGGCATTGCACACCCGCACACCTTTCGCTGGTTACCCCACATTGTGGGATATGCCGTGATGGTATGAATGAATGGATCCATGAGCTTACCCCACTACGTGGATAGTAGACGTACTTTTCCTCTCCTGTTTTCTGGGAGTGCTAGAGCTGTTTGAACCACATGATCATTTTGCCTTCTCATTACCTACATGTCCATACCATCTGAGTCGGCTCTCTGTGAGTTTTTCTAGTATGGGTGCTAGTACAAACCTTCCTTTTATTAGCTCATTTCGAATTTTATCAAGCTTTGTCACCCCGCCTGCCCATTTCAGAATTTTCATTTCATTTACATGTAGTTATTTGTTCGTGTATGTCATTGGAGGTCTCACAGCTGTTTTGTACAATATGTATTTTTTTCCACAGAAATAAATATTTATTTATTTATTTAATTTAATTTAATATTGTTTCTCGGGAAACTAACAGGTACTATGTCAAATATTAATTTAACACGCACCCAATAACAAGTTGCCACATTCTGGAGACTTACGATATTAATCGTCTCACAGATCCAGACTGAAAACACAATTAAAAACTGTGTCTCCACCGGGAATCGAACCCGGGACCTTTGGCTCAGCAGTCAGATATCTAACCAACTGAGCCACGAAGGCCGAAATATACAAATAAAAGAAAATCGACGCACTTTTCAATCTTTCGATTGTGACGGCTTCTATGTATTCAACTTCTGTGTATTCAACACCAATTGATTATGGCCTTATAAGCCGAAACGGTCGTCGGAAGAAAAATAAAATAAATTGTGGAATTATATATGTGTTCATATTAATCATTGTCATAAAAAGAAAATCGAGTCAAATGAACGTATTTGAGTAAAAATGTATCGGTCTAGGTTTGAGAGAGGTACTATCTATAGGAGTTTTACCATCTCATGGTCCTAGCCGAGCAAAGAAACCAGGGGGGCAAGTCTGGTCCAACCGGCGAAATCAAAACCCTTACGATTACCCATATCATGGATATATTTATTATATGGAGTTCTATAATATCTTTAGATGTCACAGAACTCCATATGATAAGTATATCCTTGATATGGGTAATCATTAGGGTTTAGATTTCGCCGGTCGGATCAGACTTGCCCCCCAGATCTATATGAGATTACACCGATCTAATCCAATCTACATAAAGGCAACCTCAGACAGACGGGTACAATTAAATACAATATATTGTATCTATTTTTTTCGGATCATTTTGTAAATAATTTTAATATCTTGTGAACTTAACTAGAGTACGAACCAGCGACTGACAGACTCACGTCATAGTATGAAGGTTTTTTTTTCTAAATAAATGCTCTGCAATGTTCGGACATGTAGAGAGAATGATCGATGAATGCCAGACAAAGTATACAAGTAGGGGTAATCCGAGAAAGAGTTGGCATCATCATATAAATGAGATTTTAAAAGATGGTAATATACGAAGTCAGAATAATAGGAGAGCATGTATGAAGCGATGCATTATGTATTTATTTATTTTTACTTCAAATCCTCACACAGTCAGGCACATAACATATACAACGTAAATACCTTAAAATATTTGCAAGGATCCCACTAACGCTACGTCCTACGTAGGCGATTCAAAGCGAACGCGATTACGAAGCGATGCGGTGCGGATACAAGCGAATTCAATGCGACGCGGTGCGACGCGGCGGCTCTGTCCTACGTGTGCGCGAATCGTTCCCTCTGCCGCTAGCTACTGTCATGGATGTACGTAAGCGTATACTCAAGAAATATGAACGGCAAAGTAGATATTGTGTACTTAGAGAGGCATATTTTTTGGGAATATCACAATTTGTATGAAGAATTACGTGATCTTGAATTAATAAATGAGACTGAATTTACATCTTTCCAGGAAACATATCAAAATTTGTCATTCGTGCAAGCGAGAGAAAACTTTGTGTGTTTTGACCAACATCCTATTGTAAAATAGCAATAATAAATAAATGTGTTTACTTGTAGTCCCATTTATTTTTGCCAAATCCTAAAATTTGCGGTTCGATAATAATAATAGGCGTGATGACAGTATGAAAAAATCATTGAAATTATAATTTTATAAGATAAAATAGGTTATATAGATTGGAAAAAATATATTTATTTTCATTTTAAAAGAGCGAATAATATTAATATTATTAAAATAAAAATACAAAATATGTAAGTCCGCCATTTTATGAGAAACACCAATCAGAGTGAATCAATAATTATGACGTCACAGTTTCAATACAATATATGAAATTACTTTGCATCGAACAAAGACTTTTGCTTGTCAGAATTTAGAAACGTAAAAACTTACATATAAGCGTATTATTATTATTCTATGCATATACATAAGTACTTTATTTATCTATAATTTAAATACAACTTACATCTCGAAAATCGATAAAATATGTTCCTTCTTCTCGCTACATTATGTGTTCATAAACTAAAAGCATACCTACGCGGTACTGTGGTAGACATGACAGTTGTAAAGCTGCGTTGCACCGCTCAATTGCGTCGATTCTGTTCACTGCGACGGGTGTGTTAACTCACTCCTTCGAAATGTATTGGCTCACGGCGCAGTGAGTCGTGAGTGCTAGACAGGGAGAATGCGAACAGTGTTAGGGTATTGAGTTATTGAGTTGCCTGCTTTTTAACCGACAAACTATTACTTTTAAAAGTAGAATCGGGATTTTTAACCGACATACTATTACTTTTAAAAGTAGAATCGGGAAAGTTGTGATATTTTTAAACATGTAGGTACATGAAATATAATGAATTCAATAATAATCTTTGCTTATATAAAATACAATACCTGCATATTATACTTTTATTATTATTTTTTAACTAGCTTAATGACCCGGCGCAGTGAATAGGCGTGATGAGAGTAAGAAAAAATCATTGACATTATGATTTTAAAAAATAAAATAGGTTATTGAGGTTTAAAAAAATGTATTTTCATTTTAAAAGAGTGAATAATATTAATATTATTAAAATAAAAATACAAAATATTATAGACTGCCATTTTATGAGAAACGCCAATCAGAACGAATCAGAGCGCATGACGTCACGATATTCTAGGTTCACGTCCAGTTTTGCCGATTTGCGGCACTTGTGCCGATTTCGGGAAATTCAGACTTGCGTCGGCACTTAATCGGGAAACGCTTTAATTCGGCACTTTTTGGGATTAGAATGTATAAAAAAATATATATATTTTTGTTTATACTAGATGTATTAATTTTGTATTTTTTACGTATAAATAAAAGTTACTATTATTATTAGTAGTAGTAAACATACAAAGTAAATATAAGTTATTTCATTTAAATAAATATCATTCTATTATTTCACTGGTGCTTACATAGTTTAAGCTATTTCTTTTTGTTTGTATCTTTGTTACTAGCCCCGTCACTAGGCATGGCCTGTGCTAAGGTAAGCTAATAGTTTTATGTTATTGTCTATTGCGTTGTTTATTTAGTAAGTATGTACATAGGTATGTCGGTTAAAAAGCAAGCAACTCAATAACTCAAAACCCTAACACTGTTCGCATTCTCCCGGTCTAGCACTCATGACTCACTGCGCCGTGAGCCAATACATTTCGAAGGAGTAAGTTAACACACCCGGCGCAGTGAACTGGGTCCATGCAATTGAGCGTCGTAACACAGTGGTGTTACACAGGCCTAATGCCTAATTCGCGGGAAACTTAAGATGGCCTATTTTGACGTTTGGACATTCATGAAGTTCTTTATATGCTTATTGCCTAATTAATGGTAAATATTTAGTAAATTAATTATAGTATTGAGAGCTAAATGTAGGGGAACAAATACTGTACTTCATTGTAAACGCATACTTAATAAAATACACTTTCTGTGTCTCGCATTGCCAAATTTAACTACTTGTTTCTCGTTTATATTCGCGTGGGACGAAAACAAATACCTCAGTAGGTGTTTTTTTCGACGTGTTTGTACATTTAGGGACCGCACAACACTTATGCACTTTTGAATTTATTTTAAATACACAAATCGTCTTAGAATACATATAGTACATATAGTAGTGATATGCGGTCTACGAAACCATGACGTCACCGTCAGCTCCGACGGACGCCATTACACTGCAAGCGTTTTTTGACGTAAATGTCAAATTGGATTTTGAAATGGCAATTTTTGCTACTAAACCTTTATTTTATGTTGAAATGTATATATATTTGAAAACAGTGGATGCATAAAAACATCGTGAGATAGTTTCTCAAAATTAGTCATCATGCCTATTCTTTTGTCCCATAATATGGGACGTTAATGGACAGAAATTAAATTTCTGTTTCTGACATGTCAAAAAACAATGGCACCGCTTTCAATTCGCGCAAAAATATCAAACCAACTGATCGCGTTCGCTTTGCATCGCGCCGCGCCGCATCGAAATGTACGCGTGGTCGGTAACGTAGGACACTTCCATAGTTACCGACTGTTTGTTATTTTCGCGCCGCGTCGCGTCGCTTCGCATTCGCTTTGAATCGCCTACGTAGGACGTCGCGTTAGGCTAAGCCTGTATGTGGGAATTATATTCAAAATAGATACAGCAAAATCCACATATATATATATATATATATATATATATATATATATATATATATATATATATATATATATATATATATATATATATATATATATATTTTCTTTTTTTTTTAAATAAGAATTAAAAATAAGAATTGTGTTTACGAAACGTGAAAAATCATGATGTAAATGAGGCAAAACATGTATGTCATGATACAAGAGTCTGGCGTTTGGTTATCTCTGTCTACCCCAACTAGGGAAACAGCGTGATGGTATGTATGTATATCATGGACCAATGAATTATGCTATAGATAAGATAGTATGATGACCATTATTTTTTTAATCAAGAATAAATCGGCAGATATTTATTTTATATATTTTTACTATCTATTATTTTCTTTTTAAATGAATACGTCCTTGTTAAACAAGTACATATATATCTTCCTACGTTCCCTAAAATAAGCATAAATGCTTGTGCTATAGGTGGAGGCAGGATTCGAAGTCGCGACCACTGGATTACCCAGTCCAGCGCGCTAACCTCTCTGTCAGGAGTTCAAGTTTATAGATAAACAAATATTTCGTGATATTAATATTTTTTTTTGTAGAAACGCTATATGTCCTTGCGCACTATAAATAGTATATCCATAGACTTCGTCTCTATTAAGATATAAATATAATATAATGAACACCTACCTGAAAGATCCGATGTTAATTTGGATAAGATCGATAATACATATTTCGTTCGAAAGAAACAACATTAGCCATGATGTAATTTGGTCACTTATAGTGATGAACAAATCTCGCTGATGATGCTAATTCAAATGTGTTGCATTACTTCATATCAACAAAGATGTATTTTCAAGACGCATATACAAACATACGTGTCATAAACGCCGAGTGCCACATCTCCCTTAACTGTTATACATACATAACTTCTCCTACATTCATGTATCTATAGGCTTCTGACTACCTTATAAGATATTTCGATTTTCAATATAAATTCAAATGTCAAAAAAAATATGATAATTATTTCACAATTTAATCATACAGTATAAAATATACGTTGCCTATGAAAAAAAACGAGTGGGTTATGGCCAACGCTATACTCCTCACTACTAAGTCAATCCACAAAGTATTCAAATTTCGCATGGAAAATTTTCATCATTTTCATGAAATGAGTTTGTTTAATTATATTTGAATTAAATATTTTATTATGAAAACTTGATAATTCTTCAATGCCATTTTATGGAAGTGATTTGCCTTTTTAGCGATTTGAAATTTAAATGATCAAATTTTAGGTTTCTTGAGCTTGGAGTCACATTGAAATATTTGACAGTTAAAAAAATGAGAAGCACTATTCAGATATCCTTTAAATCCAATGGGGTCTAAGCGAGTATTAGATATACAAATCTGCAAAATTTGAAAAGAATCGAATGAGTACTTTAATCTATAATGTAAAATACACACATTTATGATACACTGAGATAAAACTTTCAGAATACAATCTCATCATGATACTAATTGGTAATCTGCAATAAATAAAATAAAAGTTGCGAATTCATAACTCCCCACTATCCCTTTGAGGTACTGAGGAGTAAAAAATACCAATAGCACATACCAGCAGCGGTATTGTTTATAGAAGCCGATAATCTTGGCCTGCCTATGAATATTATATTAAGAAATTCAAGAACTAATATTTATTTATTTGTTTTAATTAAACCTTTGTAGATAATTAAACCTTTTGTAGATACGATGTAGCTTTACAGGGCCACAAATGTAAATATTATTTTGGAATGCGATTTTAAAAATATTTTTCTTGGCCACTGAAATAAATAACGATGCTAAAAAAACATTTAATTTTCGACATTTCCCAATTTTCTTCCAGGGTTTGCCTTACCCGAAGGTTCTTGTCTCGCCCCTGGCACATACTTCCCATATACATACTAAGCATTTGTTTAATGCATAAAATAAATTCCATCACATTAAAAAATAATATAATTTCTTAAGTATGTATACACCCTCGTCCGTCGCTTCACGGTGACACTGTCACAAGACGGACCTGTCTGTCTATGTGGTGTATCTCGTGTGATCCTGGCAAGTGATAGTGCTTATCTGTCGAGATCACACTACCCCCCATCCCCTCTCCCAATACACCACCAGTGGACGGGTTACGGGAGGGGACAAGGAGCGGGAATTCAATAATCATTCTCACTTTTTGTACATTACAACTTTTACACAATACCAAAAAGACTCTTCACTAGGAATATGTATATTTTTTTCTTGACACACTGCATTTTAAAGATTGAATTATTCAAATAAATATTAATACGTTTTATATGGAATATACGATTACCTACTATCCCCCACCGTGATACTTATCAGGAAATTATAAAATAAAGTTAAAAAAAATATATGATCGAAAGTTCTTGATGGAATTCCATTAAAATTTCAGTGGAATTAAGTTATAAACGTTTTTTTTATTTTTAATGTTTATTAAAAATTTTAAGAATAAAAGAAAAGATAACTCAACGCATGGAAGTGACAGTTGCCTGTCACGTGACAAATGTCACTTCTATACATTGAGTTATCTTTTATCTTTTCTTGAGCTCAATTACACGTTGTCTAGGGGGGCTGATCGTTGACTATCGCCAGAATAGGCTTGTACATATAATAATAAAGTATTCGAACCTGGGTCCAAACAAAATATATAAAGAGACTTGAATATTTTTTTTAAGAATATGACCATGTAACAAGTAGATAATATACAACCTCATACATTCCCTGAATTAAACATAAATGCATGTGTTATAGGTGAACGAAACAAGGTCAAGAACTATATTTCCACCTGAAATCGTACCCGGTACCTATGCCTCCGGAGTCGGTTAGCCTACTGGCAGAGCCAAGGAGGCCGACGTAAAAAGGAAAAAAAAAAGTATAGTTAGTGAACGCATTCATTTATATATTATTACGCAAGGCATAAAATTAAAAACTTTCCCGGATTAAGGGAATCGTCTTAGAACATCTCAGGTTTGGTAGTGAGGGGGTGGGGGGAGGCGGTGGGAATGCTAGGGCTTATCCACACTCCTTCTAACCCCCCCCCCCGGCCCCATTCTATAGAGTAGTGTAGCTGTGAGTGGGGGGGGAGGGCTGGAGGTGATGAGGGGGATCGGTTGGCGTCTGCGCGCTTCCTTGGCGCCAGCGTGACACGTGGACCGGGGGATGGATGGGAAAGAGGAAAGAGGGGGGCACAACCACCACCCCTCCATCCTTCAAGAGATAAGTCCGCCACAACCTCCTCCTCCTCATCCTCAGCCGCCACTGGGGTAAGCTAATACACAGAAACTGCCGTCAGAGGAACCTCTATCAAATTAATGGCCCACCAGTTTTAAAATAGCAAAAACTATACAACACACACAGAGACATATTGGTCCTCGATGTTAATCGGGACGGTAGGAGTTGGAATAAGACGTCAATGTCAAATATATTCATTCATACCATCACGGCATAACGGGATAACCAGCGACAGGTGTGCGGGTGCCTTTTAAAAAGAAGTACGACATCTAACCTCAAAGTATTTAGCGGATCATCGAATGAGAAAATGTAAGTTTGCTCAGGGAATAATAACATCCTCATGATTCAAATATATTTTATTGTTTCACGAATAGTTCGGGGATGACAACGTCTGTCGGGTCCGCTAATACATTATATAAAGTTAAAAACATTTTTTAAAAAACAATCAATTGAGAATATGACACTATTAATTACTTTTTGCAATTTAGGAGGCACTGTGATGTGTGGTTGACTGGTAGAAATTGCCTCGAAAATAAGTCCGCCACATTATGTAAAATTTATTTTTTTACATAATAAAATAATTGTATTATTATTATATTCCCAATAGTGATGAGCGCAAAAATAGTAAGTCTTGGCCTAAAATGCAAGTTCATGTCAATACGGCCCTAATTTATGAAACGTACTAAGAATTTACTCAATGCTTATTATAACAAATTCCATACATTTCGGTGTGCTAAGTATTGACCTAAGCACTGAAAATGGTTTATAAATACGGCCCTAATAAACCTATATTTTCTTAAGAAGAAGCGATTAAAAAAGTTAATTTTTTTGTGAAAATTACAAATCTTTCGTGATCAAAATTCGACCGAGTATGACAGACCAAGACCACCCAGGTATTGGTCTTCCATTTTCTCATCACTAATGTCCAATATCAATCAATTACATGTTGCCATAATAATTTTCACAGTTGACAAGTTGTTAAAGAAAATACAATATGCAGCTCAAAAGTCATAATATAAATCTGTAACACCTTTTTGGAGGTTACTTTGTTGCATCACGTAGTTAAATTTTAATTTTCAACAGTTGTAATTCGCCTGTTGACGAGAGTTTGGGTCGTCCGAAATTAGTCGGGTACAACTCAAAATGAATTGGTTGTAGCAATATTTTAAATTTAATTAATTTTACCTTCAAAAACGATACATATTAAGTTTAATCATATGGAATACTCAATAACGCACATACCTATTGATTGCATTGAGAAAGTTCAAGATATTTTTTTTCAATTATTTAACGTATCTATCGTTTTGGGGAGAAGCGATGAAGAATTATCAGATATTTTGTATTTAAAAGAGTAGGTATACTGCAATAGTAAACTGCATAATGGATTGAGCATATCTGTTGGATAAAATATGTTTCTTTCGTTGCCTTTACGCAGTACTAGATCGAATGAATTATTTGTAATTCCTATGTGTATACTCGTAACATAATTGTATAATTGTCGGCCTTTGGTTAGGTATCTGACTGCTGATACTAAGGTCCCGGGTTCGATTCCCGTTGGAGACACAGTTTTTGATTGTGTTTTCTGTGAGTGTGACGATTATTATCGTTGGTCGTGCGTGTTAAATTAAAAGTTGCCTGAGTGTATGTTTCTTTGATAAATAAAATAAAAAGTAAATAATAGACTCACCTTTGTCAGTGCAAGTGTAAGGATGGCTCGCTGAGTGCTGTATAATATGTCGATAAGGGCGTTCAAAAAGCTTTTGTATATTTCCAAGACTATTTACTTTAACTATGTATGTATGTAGTTACAAAACTATGATATATTATGTATTTCGACACTAGTATAATATTATATACACTCAAGTCCTAGGTCTGTACAGTACACCTATATACGGCATCAGCAGCCTGCGAAAAATAAGAAAAAAATATTTATTAATATCTACAAATAAAATTATATTTCAAAAATAACTGTCAAGAAGTTTTTTGTATATTGCTTATTATTTGAATGGGCTCATATAGGGTGAAACGATCGTTCCATTTTTAGAGATACTATTACAACAATTTTTTCCACGTAGATCTATAACACGATAAATATCATACACAGCGGGGTAACCAGCGATGTGTGCGGGTGTGCATTACCTTATAAAAGGGAATG
Source organism: Molanna angustata (assembly GCA_963576475.1). NCBI lineage: Eukaryota > Metazoa > Arthropoda > Insecta > Trichoptera > Molannidae > Molanna > Molanna angustata. The sequence goes on along the minus strand of OY754965.1, from coordinate 51,554,153 downwards.
GCTGGAATGCACTGTTGAGGAAATGATGTTATAAGTATGGATGAATTTTTAAAACGCCTTGTAAATTCAAAATTATACTTTATACTTAATATAGGTTATCAAACATTTATACATTTTTATATTTTGTTACTTTTATCTCTTATCTTCATCTCTAAGCAAGTTTATTTTTTCTTTATAACTTCTCTATTGGAAATGATGTGATTACACATACATATACATATATGAATCTTATGTATAAAACAAAAATGTATGTGTGGTGTGTAATTATTTTTTCTATTAATAAATGAACACATGCCTGTATACCCACACACCAGTCTCGTCTAACCTAAAAAGGCACTACATTCAGAGATAAATATCATAAATTTTCGGAATGTAACAATTTGTTATTGGGTATTATGTTAAATTAATATCTGCCAAAGGAGTACCTGTTAGGGCTGTTAGTTGCCTGAGAAGCGATACACAACTACAATGCCAACATATAGTATAATCTTATTATACTATACATATGTAAGACCCCACCTCGAATTTGCCTCCGAAATATGGAATCCTATCCACGTGACTAAGTCACACCGATTGGAAAGAGTGCAGCATAAATTTTTAAATTACCTCAACTTTCGTACATATCACAGATTTGCATCTAAATCAGATATTTTAACAGCCTTCAACATTGAGACATTGGAACTTAGACGTACCGTTACTGACCAAATGACATTATACAAAATTCTAAATTACATAATTGACTCACCCGACATATTAAAATTAATTCCATTTCATGTCCCGATGCGAAGTGGCAGACGTAACACCCTATTCTACACAGACCGAGTGCGTACCACTACAGGGCAGAACGCATTCATTGTGCGGGCTTGCAATAGTTACAACAATAACTTTGCAGGCCTGGACATGTTTGATAGTAGCCAACTGCGATACAAAATTGAACTATATAAAAGGTTGCATTCGCCTACAACGATAGTTGAATAAATATTAATAAATATGTTTACTTCACTCCATACAACCCATCCTATAACCATGCACATCCTTCTTATACTTATTACAATATATGAAATGCTTTTTTTTTTATTAAATTTTTTGTAACTGTCATTATTCTGTACATTCTGGGATTGGTATGTAATTGGTCTCATTTCTGTAAATCGTTTGTGTATTGTAAGTGTTAACATGACTGTTTACTAATCCAAATAAATTAATAAATAAATAAATAAATGATACCCGTTGAAATTCCAAATCGAAAAATAAATACGTTAATGAATTGCGAGATCACAATTATCCCCATTGCAGCATAGTAAAATATGACCAAGATACCATTTCAAAATCAATCTGGTTAAGTTGGTCGTCTTGAGATGCTGTATTGGGTTCGCAAACCGGTATGTGTGATGTGTGTGTGTATATGTGCGGTGTGCGCACGCGCGTTTCTCTAGCGCCGCGGCGCCGGCCGCAACGGCGCCCGCCAGATGGGCGACGCGACGCTGGAACCTACACACAGCCTCCCAGCAATGGCGCACGCAACACTCAAGGGGACCTGCCCTCACAAAGGACCCGAATATAAAAACATAATAAAGGATCTGTAGCCTTATTCTTGACTTTCAAATCCGATTTCAATTACATTTTTTTGCTAAGAACGTATTATCTAAAGTAATAAAGCAATCAAAATGTTAGTGTTTGTGTGTGTGTGTGTGTGTGTGTGTGTGTGTGTGTGTGTGTATGTGTGTGTGTGTGTGTTTGTCTCACGCCTTCTGAAAAACCAAGAGCATCTAAAAATCTAATTTATGTGCGAACGTGTACCTGTATACCTGATGCAGTGTCACGCTAAAAATAATGCGATAAAAATGCTGAATTTTAAAAATATTTCAATAATTATTTTTTTCATACAAAATTTTCCAAGTCGTATCTGTCAAAAAAGTGTACATTTTGCACGCAAATATCTGTTAGTTTAAAAGTTAGAAGTACGTATTTATACGAAAAAAATATATTTTCAAGTATAACTTAGCTTTTAAGTGAAAAACATGGTGAATATTTTGTCTAATTATAATGTTTAACTTATTTTTAAAGTAAGCGTTTTGTACAAATGTACATATAACCCCGCCATTTTAATATCTTTTCATACGATATTTAATTTTCCTACCGAATGAATATGTTCTTTAAAATAATATACCTTTGAAATAAATGTGATTATGAAATAATAAAATGAAACACAAGACTTTATAGCAAGTTTTAAGACATATATTGTAAAAGTCTGTTAATTATTAGTAAAGATATAGGCATAATAAAATTGCATAATTTGTATATAATATTTGATATTTCGGACAATTTTCGTTTTTGTGGCTTCGAACAAACCAATGTAGGTACCTACCTACATATCCAAAAAATGTATCGAGCCCATTTGATATTAATATTGGAATGGTTACTATGGTAACGGAAAGATTCTGATATTCAAATAAAATTTGTTATGAATCGAATTTATTTAGAACATTGTTGTAGGTAGGTACCTATTACTATTTACTTACAAATCACACAACAATATACTGATTTCCTATCAGAAAATTGTATGCGATGTGCTCCTAAACCGTTTGTCCGATTACAATGAAACTTTGGTGAATTGTCGAGCGTGTGCCCGGGATGGTTTCTGGATTTAAACTTTTTTCTTATTCTTCTTCTTCTTCGTGTATTTGGTCATTTCACCTATTAAGGGGGAGTATCCTGGGAAAAGAAGGTCCGACTGTCCCTCCATCTCTTCGCAGGTCTTCCAGGACGGTTTGTGGATTTTAACTTTTTTCTTCTTCTTCTTCATCGTGTATTTGGTTATTTTACCTATGAAGGTGGACTATCTTGGGAGATGAAGGTCCAATTTTCCTTCCATCTCTTCGCAGGTTTCTGGATTAAAACTTTCTTCTTCATCGTGTATTTGGTTATTTTACCTATGAAGGTGGACTATCTTGGGAGATGAAGGTCCAATTTTCCTTCCATCTCTTCGCAGGTTTCTGGATTAAAACTTTCTTCTTCTTCTTCTTCGTCGTGTATTTGGTCATTTTACCTATGAAGTTGGAGTATCCTGGGAGAAGAAGGTCCAACTGTCCTTCCATCTCTTCGCAGGTTTCTGGATTTAAACTTTTTTCTTCTTCTTCTTCATCGTGTATTTGGTCATTTTACCTATGAAGGTGGACTAACCTGGGAGAAGAAGGTCCAATTGTCCTTCCATCTCTTCGCAGGTTTCTGGATTTGAACTTTTTTCTTCTTCTTCTTCTTCTTCGTGTATTTTTGGTCATTTTACCTATGAAGTTGGAGAATCCTGGGAGAAGAAGGTCCAACTGTCCTTCCAACTCTTCACAAGTCTTCCAAGACGGTTTTTGGATATAGACTTTTTTCTTCTTCTTCTTCATCCAATTTTCCTTCCATATCTTCGCAGGTATCTGGATTTAAAATTTTTTCTTCTTCTTCTTCGTGTATTTAGTCATTTTACCTTTGAAGGTGGAGTTTCCTGGGAAAAGAAGGTCCTTTCATCTCTTCGCGGTTCTTCCAGGATGGTTTCTGGATTTAAACTTTTCTTAACCGACTGAAGGGACGGGATGTAATGAAGGGAAGGGATGCACTAAAGGGCCTGAAGGGACGGGAGGTATAAAAGGTCCTGAAGGGACGGGAGGTACAGAAGGGCCTGATTGGTAGGGACGTAATGATGGATTGAAGGGACGGGAGGTACTGAAGGGCCTGAAGGGACGGGAGGTTCTGAAGGGTCTGAAGCGACGGTTCATGGAGTCTAATTCTTTTTCTTCTTAATTTTATGTAGACCTTACAGTTTTTACACAAACTATTTCCTTTAGTCTTTTTCTTCGTTTTCTTATTTTATGTAGAACTTTGGTGAATTTTATACAAACTATTTCCTATAGATTAATCTTCTTCTTCTTTTGTGAAGACTTTTTAGTCAGTTTTTATACAATCTATTTCAAATAGTCTAATTCTTCTATTTTATGTATTTTTTCTTATTTTATGTAGACCATTGGGATAGTTTTTTATACAAACTATTTCTTATAGTCTTATACTTTTTCTTCTCTTTTTTATTTAGACTTTTGGGTTAGTTTTAAGTCTAATAGTCTATTGTGCAGAAATATTATTAACAATATGCATACTTGATGAAAATACATATGTAAAAACGAATGAGATGTGGGATGTGACGATGTAACCTGCACTAGAATCTTTTCAATACTTTTGTTTGATCAAATTTAAACCATTTATATCATCCTTTTTTGAATAATTTTCAACACCTTCATATTTGATTTCGTTGACGATATTTAAAGAATGGGCGTTGTGGCCATTACTGAACTCTTCACAACGTTTATATTCAAATTAAATACTATTTACTATAGTTTAAGTCTTCTTCTTCTTCGTTAATGTAGACTTTTGTGTCAATTTTAAGTCTATCAGTCTAATTGTGCAAAAATATAATGCACACTTGATGAAAAAATATAAAAACGAATGGGATGTGACCAACACTAGATCTTTTCAGTACGCATTATTTAATCAAATTTTAACCACATTCCAACATCCAAAATTACTAAAAAAAAAATTATAGGTACATATTACAATTTGTTTTCGATGATAATATTTAAAAATGGGGGTTGTGGCCAAATCAATCTCTTTGCAAAGTTGATAAACAGTCATATTTAAAACCATTTCGCATAGTCCATGCGTGCAGAAATTGTATATAGCACTTTATAGCAATATATAAAAAAGAATGGGTTGTGGCCATCACTTGAACATTTTACAATGCTTAAACTCAATCAAATTTCAAACCACTTTTCATAGTCCGATATTGCAAAATAATTGGGTGACAATATTATAAAAACGATTGCTTATTCCTTCACAATTTTACATTCTTGGCCAACGGCGGGACATAAAAGCTAGTTATAAAGAAAAATAAGACTGTAGGTTGGTATGTTTTAATCGTAATTGTAGATAATTTGAATGTATAGTGCGTTTGATTTAAAAGTGCGCCTCGTGGTTATATTGGCATGATTGTATTTGGTGTAGTTATTTTTTATAGACCAAAAATTCTTGATAAAACTCCTTCGTATATAGATATGTATTATGAAGTATTTTTATTTTTTTTACTTTGTTGTTTTTATTTATTTAAAATAACCAAGAATTTTCTATTTATTTAAAATAACCAAGAATTTTCTATTTATTTAAAATAACCAAGAATTTTCTATTTATTTAAAATAACCAAGAATTTTCTATTTATTTAAAATAACCAAGAATTTTCTATTTATTTAAAATAACCAAGAATTTTCTATTTATTTAAAATAACCAAGAATTTTCTATTTATTTAAAATAACCAAGAATTTTCTATTTATTTAAAATAACCAAGAATTTTCTATTTATTTAAAATAACCAAGAATTTTCTATTTATTTAGAATAACCAAGAATTTTCTATTTATTTAAAATAACCAAGAATTTTCTATTTATTTTATCCCAGAAAGCTACAGCTAAAATTTATTCATTATACTTTACATTTCTTGCATAAAAGTTGAGCCAAAAGTGCTTTCTTCAATTTAAATTAATGATTATACAGTAATTGATTACATAGTTGAAAAATTCGTAAGAAAATACATGATACAAGAAAATTTAAAAGGATAAATAAAAAACAAAGATATACAGTTAACGAGTATGTTTCAAGATGAGGAGGGATCTTTAGAGAACGAGGAGGGAATTGTTGGATTTTGTTTTAGAGTTTTAGAACATCTTTATCTGGTTTTGGTAATACTGTAAAGTGTCATGAAAAATATATGTGTGTTTGAAATATATATTATTTGTTTTGTTGAAAAATATCGGTAATTAGTGTGGCATACTGGCATGTGGAATAAATTTTGTGAGCGGGTTTTCGGTACATGGAGTGTGTCAGGGGAATCGATCAAGTTATTGCAAATTTTATATAGTAATATTTGGTCAAAGTAAAGTATCCTGTCCTGCAATCTATTAATGTTGAAAATTTGGGTTGAACTATTATAATTAGTGTATTCAACATAAAGGCGTCTCTCTAAGTGTTTCAAGAAGGTTTTTTGAATGTTCTCTATTTGGTTAACGTATATTTTGTAGTATGGGTTCCATATCGGTGTACAAAATTATAATTATATTTTTACAAAGTTATTTTTGATAAAATTGCACAAATCGTTAAAAAATTAGTGTGGTTTGTTTATAATAATTATAGAAAACATGTATCATTTTATCATGTATCATGTTTTCATTTATAATTTCTTATTATTTGGTTTTGAATATGAAATTAGAGGAACTTTATTCGGAGTTAATGCAACATTATTCAGTTTATTTGATTCATTGACAGGTAAATAAGAAAACAAGACACCGGTCAAAGGTCACCGACATTGCAGAAAGAGTGGGAAGGCTGAAGTGGCAATGGGCAGGTCATGTGGCAAGACAGAGAGATGATAGATGGACCCCCAAAATTCTGAATTGGAGACCCTATCATAATAGAAGGGGTGTAGGGAGACCACAGAGGAGATGGATTGATGACATTGTCGAACTGGTGGGACATGGGTGGAAAGAGAGCGCCCAGGACAGAGAGAAGTGGAAAACTCAGGAAGAGGCCTTTATCCAGTGGAGTGAAAGGGGCTGAAAGAAGAAGAAAGACAGGTAAATGAGTTCTAAGCGATAATTCGAAATTGGGATCGGATTTGAGTGTCAAGATTCTAAACTACCGATTCCATAAGCACCAATTCAAACATATCATGGCGAAAAATCCAAAATCGAGTTAGTGCGATAAAAAGAAACATCTCACGAAAATGGACAGAAGGATTTTTCCTGTTAATTCTATGGGTATGTAAAAACAAGTTACGTAATTATAAGAAGGAAACAAAAACTGTCATTTTCTTACTGATAGACACCAATTGATTTAGAATTTTCGAAGTACATAATTGATGAATTAAATTTATTTTTACTACAGCGTAAATTTAGTAGATTTTTTATTATTATTATTATTATTATTAATTAACAGGCAGGCACCTATTGCTGATGTGCCTGTATCATGTGCTTATTTGTGTAATGTGCATCCAATCTGTTTTTAAATTGATTGAGTGTTCAGCACTCACAACTTTATCTGTTCCAGGTATCCACCATCGTGTTGGTCAGGAAGTGCTTCCTTGGATTCAGGGAAAAGGATGTTTTTTCAACTTTAAGTGATGGACCCTCAGTTGTGGATTGTGATTCATTGTAAAAAAAATATCAAAAACACTAATTGATAATAGCCATATAAGATTTTGTATGTCTCGATCATATCCCCACGGTTCCGGCGTTCCTGCAGAGTAAGGATTTTTAAAATTTGCAGCCTTTCTGAGTATTCCAGGCCACCCATTCCAATCGGCAGTTTGGTTGTTCGTCTTTGCACTTTCTCAAGCAGTGATAAAGTATTGATAAAGTTTAAATGCTCCTTGATTTTAAATGATCTCCTTGATAAAGTAAAGATTCCATATTTGAAACCCATACTCTAGGATCGGCCTCAAATAAGTTTTATATATTTCTAGGAAAACTTGGACAATCAGGTGTTGAAATGATTTCTTGATAAGATAAAAAGTAGAAATGGCTCTCTTAACAACCATAGTGATATGTTCACACCATTTCAAATCCTCTTGAGATAGTAATGCCCAAGTCCTGTTGTTTCTTGACTGGAGTTTCTTTTGACTTTCGCCCAAGATGTACTGGATGTGTGGGTTGTTTTTTTTCCAATATGAAGAACGGTACATTTGGAAGCATTCTGATTCATTAACCAACTTTTTATACAAAATAATCCGACTTTGTAAATAAGTATACCTATGTATATGTGATATGTAGAAAAAATGGAGATGGTTAAAATGCTGTTCACTTTTTTTACTGTCCACTATTGTGGTTATGTTTTAAAAAATGCATTTCTCTGCAGTAGAGGCCCGGTTTTTTTAATCTTCGAGGCGCCCATTACGTTACAGATAGAAAGCGGTGACGCCAATGTTTAGGTATGTACCTACCACCTATCAGCAGTGTTCAGTGCCCCGCAGAAAGATATATTATAGTGTAGAATGTTTGGAAAATATATTCACAAAACCTTTATGTAAGCGAAAATATTATCAATAATAGTCTCTACTCCGTCATCCCTCCTCCAGTAGGTACACATCACGGAGGGACTAAATATTATTTATTACAAAAAAAAGAGAATTTGTATTTCTTACAGAGCTGCTATTGTTCCGAAGTGTACCATGTCCTCACCCATAGAGATATTATGTACAGAGTTGCAATCCCATACAAATTATTAGTTTGAAATGTGCACTATGCGTATTTATGGACTTTGGGGTTTTAAGAGGGTTTTTTTCTCATATAAACCTAAATATTTAAATAAAATTTCTTAAATATGATAATTGTGTGATTATTTAAGAAAATACAATGGGTATTATCAACATTTCGCTAGTGAATAAGCGCTACACAATTTTAAAATTCAGCATAAATTTATCGAAGAAAAATATTTAAATTATGATTTTATACAGCATTTATTCCATAACTACATAATATATGTATATATGTCGGGGATAAATACATATTTTATGTGCTAAAAGAGTGCATAACATTAAAGGCTAACGATCGATAACGTTTTTTTTTTATTTCAAGCCAGATTTGTTTTTAAAATGCAAAAAAATACAAATACAACATTGATCACTCGAATGTCCTGGACAATAACCAGTACCAGACATCTCAAGGAGGCAAGGCATCGTTCGGAAGATACGTAGGAAAGAAGTACTTGGAAGATTTGGAAGAGGTGAGGTAACCCCAAATGAATGGGACAAAGGCTATGGTAAAGGAGAAGAGTATACGAAGCAAAAACCATATCTGGAAAACATGGCAATGGATTTTCTCTAAATTCTAATTAGTATCACGACGTGACAATAATAAAATCGTAATTATTTTATTAATTTTTAAGTGATACTGTTTTCCGAATGCAAACGACTTCATTACAATTAATTTGGCACTTGACATTTTATTAACAACATTTGAATTGAATATTTTTTTAATTGCATGTACGTAAACATTGGATTTTTTTCCCTGACGGGAGTCAAGTGATATTTTTATTGACATACTTTTTACCATCTCAAAAGACACGAAGTTGGGATATTAAAAAAGAACTAAGGACTGAATTTATAAGGACTGTTGCTTTAATTGTTTACAAATAAACCAATTTCTCAATATATGGCGTTACAAAAAGGTTTCTTCGTTACTTCATAGATGGCAATACTAATAATGTATTATTGTCAGGTGAATTGTTACACATTATTCAAATATATAGAACTTTCAAAAATTACATTGATAAGGGAACTCAATAAGAAGGCATAATTGGTGAACGTTGCGCAAGCGCATAAAGTGGTCACGTAAACCAGCCGATCACAGGTCGTAAGCCCTGTAGGTGCCTCGAGTTCCTGGTTCTTCTATAATATCCCAACTTCGTCTCTATTGAGTTGGTAAAAAGTTTGTCAGTAAAAATAACATTTGAATTCGTAATAATTATTAATTTTTAATTACTTCCGTTTCCGACAGCCGAATCAAATTGTCGATTCAAGTGTTGGGTCTCTATCAAATGATATTTTGAAATGAAAATGAAAATATCATTTGATAGAGACCCAACATTATAAAGGTGATAAAAATAGGGAGGCTACGATGTGCACGATACGTGGTAAGAATGGGCGAAGAAATAGTGCCAAAAAGGGTCCTGGCACACAAAGCCACAAGGTAGACGAAACGTTGGTAGACCCAAGCTCCGATGGTTGGATGGCGTGCAGCGGGATGGTGGTGTAAGGAACTGGAGGGGAGCGTGTCAGGATAGAGGGAGATGGCGAGGAATGCTGGAGGAGGCCAAGGTCCGCAATGGGCTGTGGAGCCATTGATGATGATGAATGATCATTGATTACTACAGAGAGTGGGCAATACTCAACCGCATAAGGACGAATTGCAGTAGGAGTGCGTATGAAAGGCACAAATGGGGCTATATTGAAGACCCACGCTGTGAATGTGGCACAGAAATCCAGACCCTGAACCACATCATAGATGAATGCCTTCTATATGGTTTTGATGGAGGAGTACATACATACATACCATCACGCCATGTCCCTCGCGGGGTAGGCAGAGAGAACAGAACGCCACACTATTATATCTTGACATACTATCACCGCCTCGTCAACATTCATGCTACGTCTCATGCATGTTCTTCTATTGTTCAGACTTCTAACATTTCCTTCTTTCAGAATATCGTTCACATGGTCGTGCCATCCTTTTCTTGGGCGCCCCCGACCTCTTTTTCCATTCCTGTCAGCCTTATATATTTTTTTCGTCAAGCGTTCTTCATTCATTCTTTCCACGTGACCAAACCATCTAAGTGTGTTAACTTTCATTCTAGTTACTACATCTTTCTTCATCTTACATTCTTTCCTAGTGACCTCATTTCTAACTCTATCATACATCGTTCTATTACAAATTCTTCTTAACGATCTCATTTCCACTGCATTTATTCTACTTTCATGCGACTTCTGCCATGTCCAGGTTTCACTTGCATACATCAAGGTTGGCACTACAATTGCGTTATGAATGGCAACTTTAGCTTCCTTTGATACGTTTCGATCATTCATAACTGGTTTAAGTGCTCCATTCACTCTGTTTCCTGCCATAACTCTTCTTTCAATATCCTCATCAGGCCGTCCATTCCGTTGGAACATGCTTCCCAGATAAACATATTCGTCGACTTGTTCAAGCCATTCATTCTCTACTTTTATTTGACACGATGTTCTGCTTTCACACTTTTCAAAGACCATTACCTTTGATTTGCTAGCTAGATGGAGGAGTACTTATTTTAAATACACTGACGACCGAAGCCAGAAACTGGCTGAGGGATATAAAAGTTACATTGTAAGCGCCTGACACCATACGAATATATATATATATATATATATATATATATATATATATATATATATATATATATATATATATATATATATATATATATATATATATATATATATATATATATATATATATATATATATATATATATATATATATATATATATATATATATATATATATATATATATATACTACCGAAAGATAACTCGTTAGGGACATGGCGTGATGATATGTGACTATGAAGACAGAGATAAAAGTGAAAATAATAAGTGTCTACTAGCAGTGATTATTAAAACTTTTATCTTTGTGACAATAAAAGAATTGTTTATTGTATCCCATACATGGACATCACATGTCATAATACAATAATTGTTGTGTGCATATAAAGGTCGGAACACGTACGTACATTGACAACACAAATTCATCGTTATCGAAACGTAAACGTGAAAACGATAGCGTAAATCGCTTGCGAAACGAATGCATTTCCATACTGACTCGTGGGTTTTCGATACAAAATGGCAGAGATTCAATATTGTTTACAAGCACTTTTGTGTGTGATAGCAGTCTTTGTTTATTAACAGATAAATCCTCTGAACATGTACAGCTTTAGATGGTTTTTAGGATTAATGGATCAATTTTTTATGTTATGCATTAATATATTATATCATTATAGGGACCATCCATAACTAATAGAAACTGACAAAATTATCTCTCGAGTGATTGATTATGTGATGAGCAAGTATTACATGACCATCAAGACCAATACTTAATGCAGAAGTCTAGCGGTCTCTCAAACAATTATAAACTTGATATTTTTATCAATAAGTAAGTAATTATCTGCGCATTATCGTCATAATAATACAGACTATAAATAGGTGTTTTTTTTCTGTCATATTTCATTGTAATTACTGAATTTTAACAAAAAAAAAAATAAAAAATAAATTGTAAACATGCAAGACTTGCTAGAATTGCAAGACTAAGACCCTATCGAGTATGCAATACTAAGACATACCCGGTCTTGGTATTACATTTACTTATTACTATAAGTACATATGCATACTTAACAGAATGTGTCCTGCATTCATCGAGTTTTACATTTAACACTTTCTTCCACTCATTTAAACTGAATCTATAATGCAATTCGCTTCCGCGAGTCAACAGCAAATCGATAAAAGCAAGATTTCAGATTTTTTAAAGAACATGTCCCTGTTAAGTACATATAAATGAAGCATAAATGCTTGTGCTATATGGGAACGAAATCAGTCGCGGCAGGATTCAACTCGCGACCACTGGATTACTAACCCAGAGCACTAACCACTCTACCATCTAATTTATATGATTATAACGAAAGACAAAATCATCTAGTGACTTCCTCGGATATAGGTACATCCGCATGGTGTGTCATTAGTTGTCAGCTTCTTAGGAAATTGTTGATGGAAATATTGCTGCCATCACACATTCCGTGTATCAATGACTATGTTGAAACAACTTTATTTACATATATTCGAAAAAAGAAAAGGAGTTACTCTTTAACTACGTATAATTTATAAGTATTATATTGCCTAATATAATTATATTATCGAACCACAGAGTAAGGAAATATACAGAGCTGACACAAGCTACGACTTTAGGATAGGGGATTGTACATAAAGCAAGGTGAAACGGGGGTATCCCAAACACATTTAATGTTTAAATATAATTCGGACACATTTATATAGCAGTGAAAGTATTTGTTTTTCGAAATTTAAAATTCTCTTAACAACATGTTTCGTCAAGGAAACAAATCAGGGGGTCAAGTCCCGTCAAACGGTGAAACCAAAACCCTCACGATTACCCATACCATGGATATAATTATCATATGGAGATATTATAGAATTTCACTTTTTGACGGGACCTGCCTCCCAGGTATACAGTAAAAAAGGAAATGTATATAAACATAAAATGAAGCATAAGAAAATTCGTACACTCAATAATACTGTTTCACAAATAAACTTACCCTAAGAATATATCTTAAATAAGACTAACTTAAAAAAGTATCTACCAAAAGATTAAATTAAATTTGCTAAGAACTGGTCAACAAAATAGTATAGGGAGGAAAAGAAAAAGTGAAATATTGAAGTAATGAAAATAGAAGTCAACAGATACTGTCAGAGCGTCTCTAGAACGTCTGTTTCCGGTAATTCTGAACGGTTTAAAGCGTCACTAAGTACGCTCGGCGTTCATTGTGAACGCAGCCCAGTGCCAATGTTCAGTTATGAAGCGGGAGGACATCCCTCAGCAGCAGATTTTCAGCATGATCATTTTACTAACATGCTGCAGCAAATACATTTTTACAAATGGTAAACACAAAAAATAATATGGCGCATAAAAGGGATGATAATTTAATTATGGAACGACTCGTTCACGAATCAAAGTGATTCGTTCAATATTCCGATCGACTCACAACAAGAAGCGGATCGTTGAGAGTTCGTATAGTCTACGTTATTAATAAGACAATTGCGCGGAATGTGGTGTGTGTGGCTGGCTGGCTGTACGTGTTGTGCATGACATTATGTAGATTTTCAATTGAAATGATTAAAAAGCAACGAAAGTGCGTTTCTCATTTGACGCACGTCTTTCAAAGTGTAGGATGACGCACCCACACACACACATTATATTATTATATACCTATAGCACAATTGCCAATCAGTAGCGGCCGGTGATAGAAAATTATGGCGATGCAAAATAGCTTTATTCAATAAGTAAAACTTAAAAAAATCGCCATTTCCACTACCATCTGTTCTGCGTATGAAGACTGAGTAATCTGCCCCAACACAGAACGCAAGGTGAGCGACAAAAAATGCCAAGCACGAAGAGTACCTCACGGAGCCCTTTAATTGGAATCTTCCAATAGTAGGGCAAAGAATCTATGAAAGAAGTAAAAATAATTATGTATTCAATAAGCTATTATTCAAATATGTGACGCACGGGCATAGAATAGTGCGTCAACTCGTTTCTATTATCATTGTTTTCGAGTGTCCCGTACGCGTATTTACTGCCTCGAATTGAACACGTATCAGCAGGAACAGTTTGCGTCGCTAAACCGTGTGCATTTGGAGGATACGTGCCTCGAATTCAACAAGAGTTTTAAGTGCATTAGCGAACAAACTAGTGCCTAATTCGAGGCAGTACTTGCCTCCTTATCAACACGGAAACGTAAATACGCGTCCCGTACAACAAGCAAAAAACAACATCTCACAAAGTTCAGCAATGAGGTTAACCACCTAATCCGAACGTTGCTTTTTTTAGGCGAGACGAGACTAGTGTGTGGTGATACACTCATGGGTCGTGTTTCTGTCGCTGTCATTACCTGTCGCTGGCTACCCCATATTGTGGGATATCCAGCGATGGTATGGACAAATAATTTATTTGTTCAATAGTTATTATATTTTTGCCAGGTTCAACGGGCCAATGGTAAACAAGGAAGGGAACTAGGTAAGGTACGCCCATGGTATGGCTGACGAGTTCTATAAATATATAAATATATAAATAGACCAGTGTTGTATTATATATGTATATATATACCTACCTAACTACATAGGTACATAGGTAGACCAAACTAGCATTTCGCTTTCATAATAATAATAATATTGTAACAACTATAAACAATACATAGAGATTGTTGTACTATTGTAGCATAGGCTAATGGAGTAACCTATAATTTTATATTTTACATAAATGTTACACATTTTATTTCCTAACTGCATCATCTCCACCAGAAATCACTATACAATGTAAACGAGTGGGTTGTGGCCAACGCTAAACTCCACATTAACAAGTCATTCTATAAAGTATTCGAATTTTGTATGGAAAATTTCCAACATTTTCATGAAATGAGTTTGTTAAAATATTTTTTATTTAAATATTTTATTATGAAAACTTGATAACTCTTCAATGCCATTTTATGAAAGTGATGTGCCTTTTTACGTATTTGAAAATAAAGATTTCAAATTTTAAGTTTCCTGAGCTTGGGGTCACTTAGAAATATTTGACAGTTAAAAAAATTATTCAAAAAAATTAATAATTTTTTTTTAAAAAAATTATAAAAAGCACTATTCATACATCGTTCAAAATCTAATGGGATCTAATCGAGTATTAGACATACATATTTGCAAAATTTGAATAGAATCGAATGAGTACTTTAGTCTATAATCGATAAAGTAAAATGAACACGCCGCGCCGTACATAGCACTCTGCACACAGCACATAGCACACACACACACACAGATACATTGTGATGAAACTTTCAGAATACAATCTCAGCATGATACTAGTTGATAATCTGCAAAAAAAAAATACCCTTAAAAATTGCGAAATCATAACTCCCCACTATATCCCCTTGGGTTAGTGAGGAGTTAAAAGGATTTTGAAATAAATAAATATTATGCGTGGATGTGGACGAGGCGAGGGATGCGTGCCAGGACAGAAAAGAGTGGCGTTCGTTTCTCTATGCCTACCCCGCGAGGGACATGGCGTGATGGTATGAATGTATCTCAACGAACTTATATACTATCGCATACCTACTACTACTACTACCGGCCGGAATTCGAGAACCCTTCATATAACAAGATATTATGTTTGATACAAAAAATTACCTACGTTAGAAATTAAATTGTTTGACGACCTTTTGAGGACTAATAATTTCAAGTTTCGGAGTTTGGACATATTTCAGCTCCCAATTTCGATATAGGTACAGATAACCCCTGGGATCCTTAAGAAAATTATCAAATTCTTCAATCTGTATCCACGTATTTTTGGATATAGGCGAAATGTATGAAAGATTACTACATATGTAGATACATACCATCACGCCATGTCCATCATGGGGGTATGCAGAGAGATCCGAACGCCACAATTTTTTAATAAAAAAATGAATATGTCCTTGTTGAACAAGTACATATACATCTTCCTACGTTCCCTAAAATAAGCATAAATGCTTGTGCTATAGGTGAACGAAATCGGTCGAGGCAAGATTCGAACTCGCGACCACTGAATTACTAACCCAATGCGCTAACCGCTCTGCCACCGACCCATCTAAAATATTTTCTACATATATTTTAGTAGGATGACCGTTTTGGCTGATTAGGTCGTTATTATCTGGTAAACATAGAATTTTGTTTTTTCTTATACTATATTAAAATTCGGTACATTTATAAAACAATACAAATTATGCTTTAGAATTTATTGTTACCTAAATATAATTTGTACAATTATAAAAATATTCGAATTTTTATAAATTACAAGAAAAATAATATGTTTACCAGTTTATAAGAGCCTAGTCAGCCGAAACGGTCATACAATGATTAGACATAAAAAATATTGTAAAATGTAGTTCGATATAAAAAAATGTTATCAATAAGGTCCCACTAATAGGCTAACTTCATAATTATTTATAACTAATATCTGTAAAAGAAAAAACCAAAACCCTTGCCCCCAAAAAATGAAAAAAAAAAATTAGAAACGATTATTACGAACAATACGAACACCCACAAAAAACGGTACCTACACACTACATATTTTAGTCACGTACAAAAACGTCACAATAACCATAGAAAAATACGAATAATGACATCATGATGACGTCATTATTGGGGCGTTTTTAACTCATTGGCTTGACACCGTTAGTAAAGACTACAACAATCAAACTAGTGCGCCCATGGAATGAACTTGAATCAGTAGACGGCTCTATATTATAACATAATTCACTACCCTCTGCCTTCATAATCTGAGAATCTCTACCATAGCTTGGTGCCATTCATCATTTCCATTATAATTTTATGGGTTCAATTAATTAAGAGGTCCCAGAATATACTTTTCTTTTCTGTTTACGTTTAAGTACCAATTTCTGATAATTATTTTGCATTCGATAAAATGTTATCTTAGACCAAATTGAAAAAGAACTGCCTCAGAACAGACTCGTCAAGTGAGACAGTAAAAATTTTCAACATCTCAATAGAGACCAAGTTGGAATATATCAAGGCATCTTCGGGGCTTACGACCTGTCATAAACAATGAAAGCCACAGCTCTTATATAGGTATGAGATCATTTTGCTCTCATGATGCGTTGGAGATAAGGAGAGTAGTAGCTGATCTTGCATTATTTCATAGATTACTGAATGGTGTTGTAGATTGTCCTCGTCTTTTGTCACAGATTCACTTACGGGTACCGTCAAGACTCACTCGCAATAGTGAATGTTTCGCCTTACAAAATGTATACACAAATTATTTGTTTGGCTCACCAATGCAGACTTCCAAGACTAGCAAATAAGTTTGAGCAGATTGATGTCTTTGTATTGGGTTATGGTGTATACAAGAATTTGTTATTAAGTATAATTAAATTTTCTTTATTTTTTCCTTTTACTTAGTGTATTATTGTTTTTAGTTTCTATGATTTTTCTCTGTATGTATATTTAAATGTATAATAGTTTGTTTATCTGGTAGTTTTAGATACTCAGATATAATAAATGAATAAACGCGTTTTCACTTAACACAGTTTATTACAATCAAACAGAAATTATATTAACAAAGAGAAGTACAATTATAAAGTTATATATCCAAGAACCACAACGTGAGAGCACTATCGTTGATAAAAGCAAAAAGCCCCTCCAAAACCCCGACATACCTTTATATTTAAACCCGAAGATTTCCGAATCATATGATATCGTAATCCGCTATACACCTTGCCTGATACCAGGCGCAACATCAATATATTACAGTTTGTAAAAGGCAATTCATGCCGTGTATGAGTAAATAAATAAATAAATGAGTTAACAATGATTTCATATAGATGTCACCTCTGAACTGCGCCAGAAATATTATTTCATTTTTGGCATGTTTACCTACTTGTCTTGAGATATTAAAAATTGTCATTATAATATTCGATTTCGACGTAACATTTCATCAATTATTACTATTATTTACCTTGGAGAGTACTGTTTATTTACTAACGTTGCAAAATAAATAAAGAAATGCAAGGCTTGGCAAGCGAATTAAAAAAATAAGTAAATATAGGTAAAGTCGATTAGTTATAAAATACCAAATAAATAATGAATCGTCAGAAATTGATATTGAAAACCGACAGCGGGTGATTAAAAAATAAATGTGACGTTTTGGAATTACCTACATTATATAATGTAAATGATAAAAAAATCCAAAGATATAATTAAACCGCACGTCTTTATCACTTTTGTGCGGTTAATTTCACTGTTCATAATCACTATTATTATTATAAACATCATTCGGGTCCATGCTGACGATAGATGCCCAGTGGACGAGGATGTCAATGTGCCGTGGCTGAAGTGGAGATCTATCTCTGGCGTACTATGCCATATAATAATGACTATTCAAACTAACGGCAAAATGTACAAAACAGTAGTAAAACCTGCAATGTTAAACATGGCTGTGTTCAGATTCAACGCTCGACGTCGGGCGACGAATGTTCCCGAAGTTGCAGATTATGACGTTTTTCACACCAATCTTACCTCTGAACGCTTTCGAGCGGCGTTTCAATCTGAACGCTGCATCGGGTGTTTTAAATGTCAAATGTCATTTATCATACGTCTCTTTTTAGGTTATATTTTTATTGAAAGACAACAATTAGGCAGTGGTGTAAATAATGATCTCTGACCTTTTATTGGAAATGGTTGAATGATATTTTTATAAATTAATCTCTTTGTGAATGCATATTGTCATCATAAATAATGTTAACTGACATATTAGATACCACAGAAACAAATCATCATTCCACAGATAAAATTAGATATTATAGCGTTTGGTGCGTACACACGACGCTCAATCTGAACGCCACAGAGTGTCTTTCGAGCGTCTGTTTCCGGTCATTGTATTCGGCTTGGAGCGTTCACTAAGTGCGCATAACGCAACCGTTAGTTTTTAACGCAACCTAGATCAAGAATTCTGGACATCAAAAAAGCACGCACAACAAAATGAAGGTGTTGCGCATGCCAGGTGGTGTAATACGCCTTGATTAAATTAGCAATGAGTACGTCGGGGGATCCTTCAAGGTAGCCCCAGTGGTAGCCCCAGTAGAACAAAAATGTGGGCAGACAACGATGGTATGGCCATGTCATGCGAAGGTAGGACACCTAATACTCTGTCAAGACTGTGCTCGATATCCCTTCGAAGCCGCGAGGAAGAGGCAGACCACCGGCGACATGGTGTACGTGTATTGAGAGGGAGCTGGCGGCACAAGTTATCTAGCAGGAGACAACTCAAGAGTCGCAGATCATGGCAACTGTTTACTAGGAAGCCCGACCCCGGAAGAACTGGGATAGAGGGTTGGAAATAATGATGATGAATGTCTTGGAGTCATCTTTCTATTTATGCTATTAACTACGCATATTTGGTATTGACTATTTTGACTTCCAAAGCCACAAAAATTCGACTAGTGAAGGCACTAATTTTCCCTGTATTTCTGGGAGAATCTTGAACCGTCAAAGCCCGCGAAATGCAAAGAATATATACCTATGCTTTCACAATGTGATTTTGGAGACATATGCTAAGAATCTCCTGGACAGCGAGACGAACGAACATGTCAATCCTCAGAGAGGTCAACGTAGATGACAGGCTCTTCTCCACCCAGAAGAACTTCCTCAGTTCTACGAAAAAATGATTGTTGTGAGGAGGCGAAGGGAGGTGAGGAAGAAGATCTCCCACTAGAGCAGCGGTCGGGGAACCGGGGTAAATTACTCCAAATGGGGTAAAAATGTTTTTTTTGGGGTAATAAGGAAATATTTTTCCACTCTAACGAACAGAAATCGATTAAATAATAAATAAATTTGGAATGGTAAAATAAAACCAAAGTTTTCAGTTCTACTAATTTAATGACACTGACTAGTTTCGGTCATCCAGTGACCATTTTCAAATGGTCACTGGATGACCGAAACTAGTCAGTGTCATTAAATTAGTAGAACTGAAAACTTTGGTTTTATTTTACCATTCCAAATTTATTTATTATTTGAAATGGAGTTCTACCAAGAATTGTCCGTAGAAAAGTTAAAAAAAGAAATCGATTAAATGTATTCAAATTGCTCTTACATCAAAAAGTCCCAATTTTGAAGTAATTGTATTAAACATGAAGCAACATCATTTCTCCAAAAACTGAAAGGGTAACCTGAAAATCTGAAACTTCTTTGATCCAATTTGAGAATTTTATTTTGTTTGTCTATTACATACTAACTATTTTCATGTAACTTTTTTTTTTATTTTCCGTGTAAATTAATTCAATAAATAATGTTTATTTAAATATACATTGATTGTCTTCTTTTCAAAATGGGGGGAAGGGGTAATATCGACTTACGCAAAAATATTTTGGGGTAATGATTAAAAAAGTTCCCCGACCGCTGCACTAGAGAGATGGAGGACAAGAATCCAAGGTGTGTTGAGGACAAGATGGTCACGAACCTCAGCAATGAGGAGAGCAACGCGGAAAGAGAGATATTAACTTAGTTGGATAACTGTCTTCCGAGTAAAGGATCCGGGGGGAGATTTGTGAGATCTTACAACCATAACTTTTGTTTTTTTTTTTGAAAATTTTAATATCTCAATAGAGACGAAACGGATTTTGAAAAAAGCATTTTCGGCTCAACTTTCATACAAATAATGAAAAGTAAAATACATAACTTAAAGCTGTAGTTATCCGAGATGAAATAAATAAATGAATATTTTTATAGTAGAGCCAAAAAATCAGGCACCTTTAGGGCTTACATCATCGGTTGGATTACATGATAACTTAAAGCGCTTGCGCAAAGTTCACCAATAATACCCTTTTTATTGACTTCCCTTATATAATGCTACATCACAAATTTATATCGTTTGAGAATAAACCTGGGAAAAAAATAAAAAAATATTATTATAAGTCTTTTGTTATTTATACAAGGTTTAAGAGTTTGTTCCTAGAATATATTCAATCACGTCGTGCCCCTTGCAAGGACTGGACTCGTGAAGAGAATGAGTGAGCAATTGCCCGCCAGACAAGTAGGGGTTGACCCGAGCTAAGATAGACGGACTGCGTCCAGAGGAGACTGGACTCCATCGTGGGCGTAGTCAATTGGAGATACATCCTCCGACAGATCGGAATGGCGAAGAGTTCTTTTGGAGGCCAGGTGGAGCCAATGTGATTATGATGTTAAATTAATATTTGACATAGTACCTGTTAGTTGCCCGTAAAGGGTAATACAAAAAAAATATTGATAATATTAGAATGACGTCACATTTCTATATTGATCATGACATGGTTACCCCACTTTGTGGGATATGCCGTGATGGTATGAATGAATGAATGATCATGACATTGTTTCAAGTTACATATTACCTACGAACATTAATTATATCAATGTTATTCTTAAAATTTAGCATTATTACGTGACACTTTGTGGTCACAGAACGAGGAAATGAATATGTAACGTCATAAATATATGTAATAAAAACTTATAGTGAAGAAAACTTGATTTTATATTTTATTTGATTTGTGACAAGTCAAATTTTTTTAACATGTCTACGTAGGGGACACCACAATGTATATGTGTGTATGTTCTATGTAAAATGTACGGCGCGCGGAGTGTTTATTCTACTTCGTCGATTATAGACTAAAGCAGTCATTCGATTCTTTACAAATTTTGTAAATTTGTATAGTTAATACTCGCTAAGACAAATATTTCAATATGACCCCAAGCTCAGGAAACTTAAAATTTGATATTTTTATTTAAAATTGGTAAAATACGAGATCGTCGTAACATTCACATTCTGTCATTACTTTATAAGACTATTTATGATCCCTATTCACCACAATATTTAAAAAATAACGTCGTTTTCTTGTCAAGTCACGGCCTATCCCTTCGATCTGCTGAACGTACTACACTAGCTATCCCCATTCACAATACAGAAATTTTCAGCTCCTCTTTTCAAGTACAATCAGCTAGACTATGGAATGGCCTAAGTGATGAAGTTACGTCATCTCAATCCATTCAAATATTTAAAGGTAAGCTAAAAAAACTTTATTTGTCAAATAGTTCCTAAATTCCTTATATATCCTTCCGTAACCTCCTTTTCCTCATTGCTATGATCAGTGTTATTTTTATTATTATTTTATTTTTAAACTCTCTTTTCATTTTTTTCTCTTTGTAATTGTTTTTTAAATTTCTTACTCTTTAATGTTATTTTTTATCAATTTATTTCTCACTTAATTAGTACTGTACCAATTTAACTAAGAGACTTCACGTTGCTCGGGTTGGTTGGAAGAAATTGCCTTATGGCAATAAACCTGCCTTTGTACACATGTACATAAATTATATTAATAAATAAATAAAATGGCACATCACTTTCATAAAATGGCATTGAAGAATTTTACAAAGTCATTTCATGAAATTGGATAAATAAATTGATTTTTGAGCTACTGAGGCAGGTTTGGATTAGAGAGAACATTGTACAATAGTGACAGAAACCCAAAATTTGTGATTTATTACATTTTATGAACATACCTGACTTGAAATGAAAAAAATATATATCGAAAACTCACTTCGATTTTGTGCACTCTGAGCTCCTAAAAGATTTATTTATAAAAAATAAAAAATGTAGAAAAATGCTGTAAAAAATACATAATATATACAATATATTTTTAAGGGAATTAATGATGAATTTTAAAGTTGTGTGACGAACATTTACTAGAGAAATGTTGACAATTAAATATTTTCTAGGAACAAACTGTCAAACGTTGTATAAATAATAACATAGTTATCTTTGTAAGATTAAGTTATGGTGTGTAAAATAAGCTTAACCAAAAAAATAAATAACTATATAAACAAGATAAGATAATAAATTATTAATAGTAGACCGTGATAAGTTATTTAACTTCTGTTCTGGCGTTCTGGGTTCGATTCCCAACAGTTTAAAAGTATATTAAAAAAAACTCGCGTTTTTTTTTGCCTAGTGTGGAGTAAACAGCGACGAGTGTGCATTACGTTATAAAAGGAAGCACGATACATGCGTGAATCCCCACATACCATGGTGAACACAGATGATGAACCCCATGGCTAAACTGTGCGAGGTTTTATTTTTATCTGTTGTACAACGTGTTTGTAAAAATAAAAAAGGTTTGAAAAATAATTTTAAATTATGTCAAATTATTTAAGACAAAGCATTTTTTCCTACATTGTGAATGGTTAGGGTTTAATAAAACCTTGCTTAACGATTAATTACCTTTTTTTTATTCGCGTAGGTAAAATATACCATCATTTACATATCACAACAAAATTTACAATGGTGTTCGAATTTTGGACGCTAGGGGTAGCAATTATGTATTTTTCTTTAATTAGGTACCTACTTCGTTAAATCTCTTTTTTGCTTATACTATGTATATGAAAATGTCAATTTATCGGAAAAGTTCGTCAATACCTAAAAATTGTCTACTTATACATGTAATCTGTTAAATAATATCGTATAAAACTACCTATGAAAGAGATTATACTTAATTAGAATAAAAAAGAATTCTAACTAGAATCTTTTCATTGGTGTTGACATTTTGTTAATACCTATCATTTTTGACAGCTATGTACTAATTACATTGCTCACGGTATATCAAAAGTATATTAATCCAATGCGATTGACATACAGTTTACTGGCAAAGCAATGCGTCGATTGATGCAATTTTACTAAGAATCACACGTTTGCTATTGTGAATCAGTACGTACATAACTTCTTATACGTTTCTATTTAAAAACACTGATGTCAGACCGGACGGGCTGACTACAAGGACGTCAATACGTTCAAAACAAACCCATAAAATGTACAAAAATTCACTGAAATTCAAACGGAATGCACAATAATCGATAATTACAAGTATACCGACACTTTTTGGGATGTACACATCGTCTTTTTCTTGAATATACTTGAGATATCACCGCATAAATAAGGGCGAATTCGACGATTCGTTTTGCGCGAATCTGTCATCGAACATTAGTCATTGTTTTAACGCAAACTAATAACTGAGAGTATGTTAATTTGGGGTTGTTCTTCAATCGATTATCATTCAAGATTGTGCCAAGGGTGTAAAATAAAAGGGTGCGAGACTAATCGATAACATAAAGCCGAATTTCGCGAAGGGAACACAAGCAAGATGGCGGCACTCTTCCTACTGGATCAGGACAGATGTATCTTTATACGGCATTTAACTGACTTTGGGACAATTTTGAGATTTAAGATTCCGTCAACACACTAAACACATCTTTAATAATAAACACTCACCGTTTTTATTCGCCATCAGCGAATGTTTTCGCGAAAAAACACTCCTTCCTTGACACTTGATCACACCACACGCCCATAGATCGGTTACTAACACAATTAAACTGCAGAGGCATCTAGCGTAGGAAATGGTAAACTTCCCAGTGAGCCCATTGCAGACGTGTAGAAACTTTGTATATTTTATTTTTTTTTATATTATTATATTTTATGGTATGTATTATATTTACTAGCCCATCCTGAATATAAATTTTTGAATTTTGTATCTAAATTCAATTCAATAATCAAATGTGTCTAGTTAAAAAATCAAGTATATATAGTATATATATTTTTTTGTTTTTTACTAAGTACCTAAGTACATTGTCTAAATAGGAAAATAGTCACTTTTTGTATGTTCTGTAATTAAATTAAGTATTATTATTAACTGTGCCGACTGCCGTGGCACAGTTGGTAAGCCGTTCGGTTTCTGTGCGGGCGTCCTGGGTTCGCTTCCCAGCAGACAGAGAAGAAATTTATTTAAATTCATTTCTCACGCAAGCATTGCTTTTCTGGGCTGGAAATACTGGTTAGTTGAAAGAAATTGCCATACGGCAATAAACTCGCCACTTGCGCAGGGTGCAAGGAAGTGTTTATTATGATTATTATATATTGTGACGATAAAAAAGCTGTTAAAAGCTATGCACAAAATAATAACATACAACAACTTGTTCAAACAATACATTTTGTACTGTAGGTACAAAACTTTATTTGCTTTAAAGTGCAAAAATTTTTTTTTCAATAAATAAATTTAAAAATTTATAAAATCATATTGGTTATAAATAAATACTAATTTTGTACACACACATAAATGTATCTACAAACACTGGTAAATGAGGAAAAAATAAGTACACAAAAATTACAAAATTGACCTAAAAAATCGAAATTAGAAAACTAATATTACAATATCCTTTACTATGTATATCCTTAACGATAGTTTTGTTGTTTAAAAAAACACATTTCTTTACTCAGTGAAATGGACTATTAACTTTAATATGTTTCATTCCAATAGGTATTTAGTGTGAGTGTGTAATTTTTTAAATAAATAAGTATATATTTCGGTTCGAGAGAGCACATCTTTTTGCTTTCCTCAATATCACACGTTATAATTACACGAATCAGGTTCATATACCTATATAATAAAAATTATGATATTAATAAAAATACAAATTAACGAATTGATAATTATTTACGTGTACAATGGACTTTGTGTTGCAATTTGTAGAAAGGAAATTGCGGTGAAATTTTTGTTTTCAATTATCCTTTTCCTGTACAATAATATTTTATCGTAAAATCATTTTTTATGTAATATACTTTTCACCTTTTGTGGTACATATATAATTTATTAGATAACTAACATCGTTTTTACTAAATTCAGTATGCTGGTGTGGGTGTAACCCCACTGAAGTGACCATTTTAGGACAGACAGAGCTACTTATTGCACAATATTCCTATACGGGCCTATGAGATTACTTAATATATCTTTACTAAATGGAAATATACTATACTGCATGGATTATAACGACTGGATATGTTTAAAATAAATATGATTTCTTATTGAGGTAAAACCATTATTTTTTTAATTGCTACATTTTAAAAGGCAAAACAAATTGTTATAATGTAGGACCATAAAATTATAGTAGAACCTTAGGACAATACTATTTGAAATTGGAATATTATTATTTTTTTTTATATACGCAGGTAATGGTCGAATAGGTATCTATTATTCATTATCTACACGAATTGTCCAATTGACACAATATCTAAAAAGAAAACAGTTAAAATTATGTTTTGATTTAAGAATTTATGAAATTTAACATTTGTAAGTCAATTATGTATTATTTCGGTAATGATTTTTTCATCCCGTATTGTACAGAGTTGAAAGCTAGCGCACGTGTGTTGTTATCGATTCCTTTCTTGATAAACTGGGAGTTCAACGAACTTTGGGAAAACTTTTAATCTAGTTTGAATACGTACAGCGATGTTTTTTTTTTTTTGTAAACAAATGAAATGATTAATGTTTGCTTGTAGTTCTTATCTTGAATTAATTATCTGCTTAACGTGAATGATAATGTTTTCATTCGTGAGATTTAATAATGTTGAAATGAAAGTATACAAAAAGCTGACGGCGCACAGCGCCATGGTGACAAACGGCAGAAACAGATACCTTAGAAAAGATTTATATGCAGGAAAAGTTTGAACAAAGCTTTTGGGAAATGCCGCTAGGTGTTACAATAATACATTAATATTTATATAATAATTAAATTATATGAGTTTTTATAACGAATACAAATGTTAAATGCAAGCTAAAAAGTGAAACATCATCTCTAATGACACAAAAATACAAAATAATTATTTTGTTCTATTTTTAAATCTAAAGCTGACGGTGTACTTTGCACGAAACGCATCAATAATAATAATAACCTTCGTTGAAATACTTATGAAAAACTTAAAAATATAGACATAACAAATATTATTTATAACTTAAGCAGAGCGCAAAAATAGTTTAGAATGTACAATAATTTATACAGTTGCGTAAAATAGATATGGACGTAAACAATGAAATGAAAATCAATACGGTGATCCGGCTACATTACAAATATTACACTGTTTTATTATTAAACCTTAATAAATACATTGAGAAAAATAGCAACTAAGAAATAAATGGAGCATCCAACTTTGCGAAAATGATGAGGTGCTGCTAAAATATATATGGATGTAAACGAAGTGGTTAATATTTAAATATTTTATTTTACTATGCATATATTATTATATTGTTCGATTTAAAAATAGGTTAAATTTTATGAACATATTTTATTCGGAATTCGTTAATGTGGCTCGCAACCAATTATGTTATAATTTAATCGAGTATTTTTAATTGCATATTATACAAACATTGCTTTTTT
Organism: Molanna angustata; assembly: GCA_963576475.1. Taxonomy (NCBI): domain Eukaryota; kingdom Metazoa; phylum Arthropoda; class Insecta; order Trichoptera; family Molannidae; genus Molanna; species Molanna angustata. The sequence continues at coordinate 51,526,986 of OY754965.1, read as the reverse complement.
TTCCCTGTCGGGAGTCAAATGGTATTTTAACAAACTTTCTAACATCTCAATCAAATGATATTTTTAAACGGGAGTCAAATGATATTTTTACAAACTTTTTAACATCTCAATAGAAACGAAGTTGGGATATTATAGAAGAACCTGGAACTCAAGGCACCTACAGGGCTTACGACCTGCTGGATTACTGGAACTGGAACTCAATAAGAAGGCATAATTGGTGAACGTCGCGCAAGCGCATAAAGTAATCACGTAAACCAGGAGATGGCAGGACAGGACGACATTGAGTCGAATGGTGGAGGCCTTCGTTCAGGAGTGGACGGGAATAGGCTGAAGAAGAAGACATACAAAATACATCGACAATAAGATCTCATACAACTACTAAGTTTAAATTTTCATCTGTCATTTTTACAAAAAATAACAATGTCTTCCCAAATAACTCAATTATACTGTCGGCCTTCGTGGCTCGATCGGTTAGATATCTGACTCGTGTGTCAAAGGTCCCGGGTTCGATTCCCGGTGAAGATACAGTTTTTAATTGTGTTTTCTGTAATCTGCAAGTCTCCAGAATGTGTCAACTTGGTGTTGGGTGAGTGTTAAATTAAAATTTGACATAGAACCTGCTAGTTGCCCGAGTCGCCATACAAAATGAAGATGGGTGGTGGCAGAGCAGTTTGTAATTAATACATTGGTCGCGTTCTAATCCGGTCAGGACTGATTTCGTTCACCTATAGGTATATGACAGGATTTATGCTAAATAAAGGGAATCTAGGAGCATGGTTTAAGGACATTTTTATTCTTAAAAAAAAATAAAAAGATAAAGATAATTGTATATGTAGAGATATGAACGGAATTTACAAGATAATGTTAAGGAGTACAGTAAAGTGAAGATTTGCTGAGAGTGTATGTGGATGACTGAGTGGTGAGATCCATTACTCTGATTAGCTATGGATATTCAACACAGGACCGACACAATTCACAAAAGTGCCCCCCAATACCCAAGACATGTAATTTTTAAAACATATTTTTTTATTTAAAAAAATGAATATGTCCTTGTTAAGCAAGTACATATAAATCTTCCTACATTATTTTAATTAAACATGAATGCTTGTACTATAGGTGAACGAAATCGGTCGGGGCAAGATTCGAACTATAATATTATGTTCTATGTGTTCATGTACATTAATGTGTGGGTACATATGTATATTTTTAATTTTTCTTGTTAATATGCATATTTTTGTTAATGTAAACATTTTATAGGTTTCTCTGGTATAATTTTCATTGTTTTAATATGTCTTTTGGTTTTTATAAAAAATACTATTGGTTTCCCAAAGACTAAATATGCAAATCTCAATAGAGAAAACAAAAAGCATGGTAACCTCAAGATATCCAGTACATTGCAAACTTGCAATAGACAATAAAACTATAGAACAAGTGATGAGATTTAAGTACTTGGGCATAGAAATATCCAGCAGCAATGATCTCTATAACGAAGTACATGAACAAGCAACCAAGGCTGCTGTAGTGGCTGGATGCCTGAGAAGTGCTGTGTGGAGAAATAGGGATATGCTGAGGGAGAGTAAAGTCAGGATCTACAAGACTTGCATAAGACCAATCATGACATACGCCATAGAGACAAGAGCTGACACCACCCGTACAAAAAGTCTCCTTAGAACCACGGAGATGAAGACTCTACGGCCCATCGCAGGAGTAACCCTCCGTGATCAAATGAGGAGCTCCGAAATAAGGAAAATTTGTGATGTTGAGGACGTGGTACGATGGGGTAGAACAAGAAGACGTTTCTGGAGAGACCACGTGGGGAGAGCAAGCTCAGACCGAGTAGTGAGGATATCAGCTGATGAAAATCCTACAGGTAGCAGACCTCCAGGAAGACCACCCTAACGATGGAGGGACAGCTGGACGTCCTCCTCCCAGGAACAGGTGCCGAGAACTACAGGACATAGTCCTAGCTGAAGAAGAAGAAGAAGAAGAAGGTTTGCGAAAGAAACAAGTAAATATTATAAATAAATCTTTTTTTTACATTTATTTTGGATTCTCGCAACGTTCTTTACAGTATAGAATAAAAAAATCTTAAATTTTATTATTTACACTCAAATAATAAAAACAAACAATAGCTTTTGATCGCCGTGAAATGATTCAAGACATTTCCAAAGACGCACTTATGTACTTCACTGTTGGTTACATAAAATAAATTGCTATCTTTCTCTCGTGCTTATCCTCGTGACTGAGGATGGTGCCTGCAATCAAGCGCTCTTTGTGTGCCCCGCCTCCATGCTAATCTGTTCTGGGTAGAACGTAGAGCACTAATCACTGAAGATCCCAATGCAGACTAACCAAGATCACTCCATCACAACAAGCTTTACGAGGCAATCTGGATCTCTCCTGGCGATGTGTTCAAAGTAATTTATCTTAGAATTTAATTTACTGAAATTTTCTGTAATAATACTGCAGGGCTATTCGCAAAGACAGACTTTACAATTCTTTAACCAATTCTCTCAATAGATGGCGTTACAACAAAAATAAATAAAAAATAATAAGAATGTTGTTCATAATTTCACACATAGATGGCTGTAGTAGAAATTCCATATTTTCAAGCGAAAATAATTTCAGTATTACAATATATAGAACTTTCAAAATTGAATTGATAGGGATCTCATTAAAAATGCATAATTGGTGAACGTTGCGCAAGGCCATAAAGTGATCACGTAAACCAGCCGATGACAGGTCGTAAGCCCTGTAGGTGCCTTGATTTCCCGGTTCTCCTATAGTAAATATTCCAACTTCGTCTCTATTGAGATAATTAAAAATTTGTTAAAAAATACCTTTGACTCCCGACAGGGAAAAAAATCCAATTTTTGCGCATATGCAATAATAAAAAATATTCGATTACTTACACATTGGTACAAGTAGGTAAATAAGATAAAAATGACCTTATATAAGTCTGGCGCAATTCAGGGGTGACTTCTATGCGAAAAATGCATTTGTCACCTCAGGTATAAGAATTGTTGCTCTCATTATTTACAAAAAAGCAATTCTCTCAATAGATGGCGTTACAACAAAAATAAATAAAAAATAATAAGAATGTTGTTCATAATTTCACACATAGATGGCTGTAGTAAAAATTCCTTATTTTCAAGCGAAAAGAATTTCAGTATTACAATATATAGAACTTTCAAAATTGAATTGATAGGGATCTCATTAAAAAGGCATAATTGGTGAACGTTGCGCAAGCGCATAAAGTGATCACGGAAACCAGCCGATGACAGGTCGTAAGCCCTGTAGGTGCCTTGATTTCCCGGTTCTCCTATAGTAAATATTCCAACTTCGTTTCTATTGAGATAATTAAAAATCTTTAATATTAAAATTAACTGATCAATTATGTTAATTTATACAAAAATTAATGATAATTTCATACTTAACTTTGATCTTAACGATTTTTTTAGATTGATTATAAATTATGATCGAGTACTGATTTATCCATTTTAAAGATTAAAACAAGATAAGAACGCATTAAGATCTTGCTATTTGCTATAGCTTTAGATGGGTGGTGGCAGAGCGGTTAGCGCGCTGGATTAGTAATCCAGTAGTCGCGAGTTCGAATCCTGCCACGACCGATTTCGTTCACCCATGGCACAAGCATTTATGCTTAATTTAGGGAATGTATGAGAATGTGTATATACTTGTTTAATGCCATATTCATTTTTTTTTTAAAGTAGCTCTTTGCTCTTTTTATTTCAAGGGTAAATATATTTTTTAGAATATGTTTTCGTTAAACAAGACAAGTAGTACATATTATATATTATACATCTTCCTATTCCTGCTTTCCCTAAATTAAGCGTAAAATGCTTGTGCTTTGGGTGAGCAGGGAGCAGGATTAGACCTGGCGACAACTGTATTTCAAATGCAGTGCGTTAACCGCTTTACCACCGACCCGTCTAAAATTATAATTCACATTATTTAAACTACGAATGAGATTAAACAAATAAGTGGCATCTCATTCAAAAACTCATTCACGGTTTAAACAAAATGACAGATGGTTGCCTGGAATATAGCCACTAGGCTATAAGTCCGCCATTTGTACTGGTAAATAAGTTATGTACAATAAAGTGTTAAAACAAATAAATAAATAAATAATAATACCTAATAATAAATTATTTATCATAAATAGTCGACAGCCGTGGCATAATGGTAAGCCGTCGATTAGAGGATAATATTATTTAAAAAATATTTCTCACACAAATCTTGTTTTTCTGTATTGAACATAATTCCATTTTGCCATATAAATAAATTAATTAAATAAAATTAGTGCCCGTGTTTTTTTTTATTTAATGTGAATTCCCGACACCGGCCCAGTGAAAGTGTTATGAGGTTGAGATCTGGGATCGCTGACAGTTGTGAAAGAATTAAGATTATTTATTGACACTTGTCTGTCGAGAGAAGTAGGGGTGAGGAACGAGGGTGCTCTGTTCTATCTTGCTTGGGGATAGGCACATACATACATTACTATATTGTTATATCGATCGACTTCATCCAATCATACATATTACACAATGTTAAAATATTATATTTGCAAACTACTTACAATATACATCGACCCCAATCAAATAATTGGGCATACATCTACTCATATTTCTTAAAAAATTTGATTTATAAAAATCAAATCAAAGGGCCTCTTAAGGTGAGACTGGTGTGTGTGAAGATACACGAATGTGTAATGTTTCATTTAATGCAAACCTGTCACTGGCTACCCCACGTTGTGGAATAAACCGTGATGGTATGAATGAATGAATTATTCAATTAACTATTATTTTTTATTGTAGAGCATAGTGAGTATATAAACATTATATAATTAACAAAAAACTCTTGTGCAAATGCAAAAATTAACATTTTATATAGGTACTTTAGTAGTAATTTATGTTTGTACATATAAATGAAATTAAAACGTAAATATATTTCAAACTAATTAAAATTTGAATTGTATTTTTTACTCTCCACTACTATGGAATAGTGGTCATGATTTCACAATTTTTAAGCACATTTTTTACATCAATTTCTCAATGGGTATCATGGAGAGAGTGCATACTTTGAGTTACGTCGTGATGTTTTTGTGTGTATGCCGTAATCCGTACGCTGTACACTAATCCAACTGTCGATTTGTTCAGGAGAACTTTGTTCTCTTAACATATCGACAATGTTTCAAGCCAGAATACGCGAGAATTGTATGGAGAGGTCTACTTTTTTCACGGCTTTTCCAACTTTGAAGTCAAAAAACACCAACTTAGAGGCTTCGCAGCATATATGTTCCATACACGGATTTACTCAGAATTTGGAGTAGAACATTTCGTGTGTCTGTGTGTGTGTGTGTGTGTGTGTGTGTGTCTGTGTGTCTGTGTGTGTGTCTGTGTGTGTGTCTGTGTGTGTGTGTGTGTCCCCTTATAACTTTTGATCCGCTCAATTTACAGAGCCTAAAATTTCAGAATATATAAACAGTTACAGGCCTACAAAACTTTTATACTCGGAATTTTGAATTTTTGTTTCAGTCAGGGGTTATCAACTTTTGAATTTTTATTTTATTTTTCCATATATCTCAGAAACCATAAACGCTAGAACGCTGAAAATTTGTACAAACATAGACAAATACAAAATCTCAAATTAGTTTTTTTCAAAAAAATTCCAGGGTTTCTCAAACATTTTTTATTAAGAAAAATATTTTTTTTATGATAAATTTATGAGTTTAACTGCCTATATTTCCAAAACTTTTACAATTATCGAAAAAAGCCGAAACACCCCAACTAGATAATTTAATTTTCTATAAAAAATATCAACATTGTAGTAGAAGATCTCAATTTTTTTTTAACAATTTTTTTAAAAATTGAATTTAGTGACGACATTGCTTCATACATTTTGTATGGCAGTCGCCTATACACAATATGTAAGAAGACTTAATAGTTTGATACTTCATCTCCAAACATACATACATACCATCATGCTATTTGCATATTCTGGGTAGGAAAAAGGATCTTCCTCCATACTATCCTATCTTGACATACATACCTACATATGTTGTATAGAAAACAAAATATCTGAAAATATTCAATAATTTGTATCTATGGGTTTATAGTTTGGTACATATTCTTCAACTATACATACTATCGCTATCGACAGTTGGATCTCATGTGTTACATGCAACTAGTATGAAAATTCTTTCTATCTTGACACAAATCCATCGCTTCATTTATGCATCGTCTCATACATGCTCGTCTATTATTAAAGCAAATTGTTTATATCAATTTCTCAAGAGTCATCATGTAGCTAGTGCTGTGCATACAATGAGTTTCGTAACAATGTTTTTATGTGCATGGTATATTGTGAAAACCTTTGTCCTCTGGGGAAATAATTATTAATAGAAATATTATTTTTATAAACAAACTTTTTAACATTTCAATAGAGACGAAGTTAGGATATTATAGAAGAACCAAGAACTCAAGGCACCTACAGGGTGTACGACTTGTCATCGGCTGGTTTACGTGATCACTTTATGCGCTTGCGCAACGTTCATCAATTATTCCTTCTTATTGAGTTCCCTTATCAATGTAATTTTTTGAAAGTTCTATATATTTGAATAATGTGTAACAATTCACCTGAAAATAAGGAATTATATCTACTATTGCCATCTATGAAGTAACGAAGAGACCTTTATTGTAACGCCATCTATTGAGAAATTAGTTTATTTGTAAACAATGAAAGCATCATTCCTTATAAATGAGGTCATGACAGGTCGTAAGCCCTGCAGGTGCCTTGAGTTCCTGGTTCTTCTATAATATCCCAACTTCGTCTCTATTGTGATGTTAAAAAGTTTGTGAGTAAAAATAGCTGCATTTGACTCCCGACAAGAAAATAATCCAATGTTTGCGTATACGCCATTAAAAAATATTCGATTTATGTAATAGAAATGTACTTTATAAAAATTCATTAAGGGATTGTTAACCTTTCAAGAAGAAAAAATGTACACTTACTATGTAGTGAATAGTTTAGTGTTAGCCACAACCCACACGTTTTTAAATTATGTCTTATCTCCAATAAATTGAATCACGCCATCCCAGTATACATATGTACATATACTTACATAAATACGTGTAGTAGTGTTTTGCAAAATTTTAATCCAACTGTCGATTTGTTCAGGAGAACTTTGTTCTCTTAACATATCGACAATGTTTCAAGCCAGGATACGCGAGAATTGTATGCAGAGGTCTACTTTTTTCACGGCTTTTCCAACTTTGAAGTCAAAAAACACCAACTTAGAGGCTTCGCAGCATATATGTTCCGTACACGGATTTACTCAGAATTCGGAGTAGAACATTTCGTGTGTCTGTGTGTGTGTGTGTGTGTGTGTGTGTCTGTGTGTGTGTCTGTGTGTGTGTGTGTGTGTGTGTGTCCGTCCCCCCCTTATAACTTATGATCCGCTCAATTTACAGAGCCCAAAATTTCAGAATATATAAACAGGTATAGGCTTACAAAACTTTTATACTCAGAATTTCGAATTTTTGTTTTAGTCAGGGGTTATCAACTTTTGAATTTTTTACTTTATTTTTCCATATATCTCAGAAACCATAAAAGCTAGAACGCTGAAAATTTGTACAAATATAGACAAATACAAAATCTCAAATTAGTTTATTCAAAAAAATTCCAGGGTTTCTTAAACATTTTTTTTTTAAGAAAAATATTTTTTTTATGATAAATTTATGAGTTTAACTGCCTATATTTCCAAATTTTTTAAAAATATCAAACAAGCCGAAACACCCCAAATAGACAATTTAATTTTATATAAAAAATATTAACATTGTATTAGCACATCTCAATTTTTTTTTAATACCTAATTTTTATAAAAATTGAATTTAGTGACGACATTGCTTCATACAATTTGTATGGCAATCGCCTACACACAATATCTAAGAAGACTTAATTGTTTGATACTAAACTCCAAACATACATACATACCATCATTCTGTTTTCATATTCTGGGTAGGATCAAAGGACTGACCTCCATACTATCCTATCTTGACATACATACATATGTAGGTACATGTGTTGTATAGAAAATCAAATATCTTAAAATATTAAATAATTTGTATTTATGGGATTATAGTTTGGTACTTATTCTTCAACTATACATACTATCGCTATCGACAGTTGGATCTCATGTGTTACATGCAACTTGTAATATATAAGTAAGAAATAAGAGATAATTGACTTATATTTTACCTCTCAGCTGCAAATCAGTTGATGATGGCTGAATCATCCGAAACGATCTTTCTGTAAAAAGAAATGTATCTTTGTGGAACCTATCATTGGTTCATTGGTTCTCTTAAGTGTCGGATAATCGCCAATTTCTTATAAATCTAATACACGATAAAAGATCTGGGATTTGAATATGAGAATATCTTCAAATCATACATTTTACAATTATTCAGTAAATAGTACCTATACCTAAATTTATTACCTACTTTCATCATAATTTGTCTCGCTTACACTTACACTTTCACCCTTTTATTTTAATTTAATATTATTTTTTCTGTAACAATTTTTTATAATTTTTTTTCACCCTAAAAAATTTTAAACGATTTTTTTCTGTAAAAATATGTTTAAATATATATTACCTACTATATGTGAAAACATTTAATTAAGATGCAATGTATCATCCATATTTATAATAACTATTGTATATTCTTTTACCATTGTATCTTGTTTGTTTTCCGAAATAAATAAATAAATAAATACATTTCCAGCAGCACTGTCTTTTCTAAAATGAATATTTATGGCTAAAACCAGTACGAAATGTCATGTAAAAGTATTTATGGTTTGGAATCTTCATAGATTATTTTCTCCTCCAACCCGATTTTTAATCCGATTTTTCGACATGGTAACACATAAACATAAAGTATGAAATGTTTTTTTTTTAAATCTCTTAATACAAAAAAGATTTGTGCCTATAAAGCAGTGCTTCTCAACCTGTGTGTCTTGAGTTCTTGAGCCGATCCAGGTGTGACGCGGTCAAATAATATTTGAGACAATATCCAAACTAGGTAAATAATTTTTCAATGGTCCTCCTTAGAAACACAATATCAACAATACGTGTAATAGAATATTTCGATATTTCGTTTTACTCCTCACTAACCCAAGGGAATATAGTGGGGAGCTATGAATTCGCAATGTTTAAGGTTATTTTTTTAATTGCAGATTATATCAACTAGTATCATGCTGAGATTGTATTCTGAAAGTTTCATCACAATGTTTCTGTGTGTGAATGTATACTATGTTGTGACTGACCAAAAAAATATACATGGGTGTAAGAAACGGAGTGAATAGCAGGGGTCGCCCTAGAAAGGGATGGCATGACCATGTGAATGATATTTTGAAAGAAAGAAACATAAAAAGTTTGAACAATCGACGAGCATGTATGAGACGATGCATGGATGTAAAGGAAGCCAAAATAGAGAAGTATGGCGCTCGGTTCTCTCTGCTTACTCCTTAATGGACATGGCGTGATGGTATTACATATGTATGGATTGTTCATGCCTGTGAGTGTAAAACTGGACATCAGAGAGTTGACCAGGGAAACTCTGTAATTTCTAACTCCGTATTCAGCAGTAGTGTCAATAACTATGGCAAAACAATTTGAAGGCTGTACCTAAAGTTCTTCTTCGAGACCCCTAAATTCGCATGCCCAATAGAACCTTGAAGATGCCCGCGGACATAGAAAAGGTTGCGGAACACTGCTGTAAACTATAAACAGCAAGTCGCGTGACTCTGTGATATATTAAATGAGCCGTTGGATTTATGAATTTGGGATGCCAAGAAGACTGTAGAACTACTGCAGAACAACACCCAACCTACCAAACGAATAAGATAAAGCTGGATACAAAACGTTAGGTATGTAAAAGGTAATACACAATTGACTGTCTTTTCTGAACGACATTCGGTCGCAGTGTCGCATTATTGAAAACACTAGTCGGTTCCTTGTGTCAAAACTTTCGAAATGTTATCCTGTTCTGGAAAAATCTGGTGATACAAATATCCCGGGTACGGTTATCTGTGGAGATACAGTTTATTATTGTGTTTTTAGTTTGGACCTGTGAGACGATTAATATCGGTCTCCAAAATGTGGCAACTTCTTATTAGGTGCGTGTCAAATTAATATTAAATAAATATTTTTTTTTTTTACTCCTCACTAACACAAGGTGATATAGTGGGGAGTTATGATTTCGCAATTTTTAAGGGTATTTTTTTTTTTGCAGATTATCAACTAGTATCATGCTGAGATTGTATTCTGAAAGTTTCATCACAATGTATCTGTGTGTGTGTGCTATGTGCTATGTACGGCGTGTTCATTTTACTTTATCGATTATAGACTAAAGTACTCATTCGATTCTATTCAAATTTTGCAAATTTGTATATCTTATGCTCACTTAGATCCCATTAGATTTTGAACGATATATGAATAGTGCTTCTCAATTTTTTTAACTGTCAAATATTTCAAAGTGACCCCAAGCTCGGGAAACTTAAAATTTGAAATTTTTATTTTCAAATAGGTAAAAAGGCTCATCACTTTCATAAAATGGCATTAAAGAAATATCAACTTTTCATAATAAAATAAAAAAATAAATAAACAAACTCATTTTATAAAATCGCTGAAAATTTTCCATACAAAATTTGAGTATGGAACATCTTTGACTAGGTATGTACCAAAGACCTTATAATAATATATACTGACTAAAGGTAATATATTAACATTATTATTGTGAAATTTTCTCTGTTTATGTTAAATTATTATTTAATTTTACTCTTTTACATCATTTTTCATAATATCTTATATGAATATTAGGAAAATGTTTATTTTATCAGTTTTTTTTAGAAACCGGACGTCATGAGAGTTTATTTTCTAGGAATATACTAGTTACAAATAAATATTTTGTGTTTTTTTACATACATACTATCATGCCTTGTTCATATTGAGGTAGGCAGAGAGAACCGAGCGCCATACTTTCCTATCCTGATATACTTTTCTCGCTTCACTTAATCCAAACATTGCCTCATGCACACTCTCCTACTATCTACACTTCAGATTCCATTCATGGGATTTAAATGAATCTTTCTCGACCGAACTCTATCTCTTATTCCGCATCTTTTAGCCATGTATAATTTTTTTGTCAACCGTTCTTCATCTGTTCTTTCTATGTGGCCGAACCACTTCAGGACATATATTATATTTTTATCTTGCATGTGGCGTCCTTTTCCAACATACATTCTGTTCTTGTGCTTACTTTTTTTTATTTAATCACACATCGTCTTATTACACATTTGTCTGAGAGACCTCATTTCAACGGCAGTTATTCTACTTGGGAAACTTGATGTTTTACTATGTTGTTTTAAAAAATATATAAAAAGGACATTATTTACATTGAATTACATTCATGTATTCTCAATGTAACATAAAGAAATTTTGTTTATAAAAAAATAACATAACAAATAATATTCATCAATTACTACTTGTATAGACTTATATTGATTTTTGAAATCATAATATTGTGTATTTTCATCATGAGTAACAAACAACTATATTTTTCCAGACCAGCTATAACATGTCATGCATAGAAAACTTTCATATTACTATATATAATTTATATTTCACAAAGTATGCTTTTGAAAAATTTCTTTTAGAATTTTTGGTTAATTGTCTTAAAATTATGCACAAAAGCTAAAGAAATATTTCATGGTATTAGTTAAAGCAGCACTTCAGAGATCAAGTGAATTTTTTTTCCTATATTATGTTTAGTATTGTATATTAAAAGTGTTCTTTGATTGACCAGACTCTATTGAGCAGTCTCTCTCGCACCCACACATTTACAGATCTATGTCACTGTGCACTGCGAGCTCAGGAGATTAGTCTGTGTATAATAAATCATTAAATTTGAGTGACTTTAAATATATATATTTGTAAAATACAAATAGAATAATGTTTATAAAGAAATGCTTTCATTCATAAGCAAAATTTGAATGAAAAACAGCTTTTGTTATACTGAATGAGGGCAATATAGAAATATTATTTTCAATATTTGTCTTCTTTGTAGTAAATCATTTGTCTAATTTATTATATTTATAAAATTTCTCATACCTAATGTATGTGATTCTTATACATACCATAATGCCATGATCCTCACATGGTAGACAGAGAAAACTGAATGCCACATATCTTGACACACAATCATCGCCTCGTCAACATTCATACATCTTCTTATACATGTTTATCTGTTCTTCACGCTTCTAACCTTTTCGTCTTTCAAAATACCATTCACATGGTCATGCCATCCCTTTCTTGGGCGGCACTGATTTCTCATTTCATTCCTATGCGCATTGTATATTTTCTTCGTCAGGCATTCCTCATTCATTCTCCCCATGTGGCCAATTAATGAATGAAATGAATTCATCATTTTCATTCTATTAATGACATCTATCTTCATCTTAAATTCTATTACAGATTCATCTTAGTGATCTCATTTAAACTGCATTTATTCTGCTTTCATGTGACTTCTGCCATGTCCAGGTTTCACTTGCATACATCAAGGTTGGCACTAAGATAGCGTTATCAATGGCAACTTTAGCATCCTTTGATATGTTGCGGTCATTCATAACTGGTCTAAGTGCTCCATTCCCTCTGTTTCCTGCCATAACTCTTCTTTCGATCTCCTTATCAATCCGTCCATTCCGGTGTTCCGTTGCTTCCCAAATAGACATATTCGTCTACTTGCTTGAGCCATTTGTTCTCTAATTTTATTTGGTACGCTGTTCTGCTTTCACTCTTTTGAAACACCATTTGAACTTCGATTTGCTGGCATCCATTCTCAGTACGTTCTTTTTACATCCTTCAAATACTATACTTACGGAATTGTCAACGTTTTGACATTTCTCATATACCTACTAAAATTCAGACGGATAAATTTAGACGAATCGGAATGGGACATATTATGAATATTTCGATTTGTGTGATGGATTTTGTATTTTAATGAATTATTGTGTTGTTTTTCTTTTTAATTGTTGTGTTGTTTAATACGAGTTTTATGTTTTATTTTTACCATATTTTTAGAGGCCGTGTATGTGAATATAAATAAATAAATAATAAATTTCTGACCCTTGCTATCCTCCATAAAAGTTCTGATGCAACATTCAACATATAGATTGAAGAGCCATGGAGATAGCAAACCCCCTTATTTATAGAGAACTATGTTGTTACTGTGTCGGTGACACAAACACGTGATATTCAGTAGTGGCCAAAAGAATGGAAACTTTTTATTTTGACTACATTTTTCAACTGACTAGGTGATTCATTTTACTTTTTCATTGAAATTTTATTGCATTCTTATTGTTTTTAATGACAATATGTTCTTTTGTTTATTTCCCAAGAAACAATAAATATTTTCTTAATTATTTTAACTATTTTTTTACAAAATTAGTTAATCCTTTCTAATTTGTCTCATAATGAGTTGTAAGGAACATATTGATACCTTACTAATTGATTTTATGAATCATCATTATTACTTTGAAATTCATAGTATAATTAGTTGCATGTAACTAGGGAATGCAATCCCGCAGGACGATGTCAATCCAGGTATTTGCGGGACTGAACAATCTTAGTACCGCTGGATCCAGGTATTTGCGGGATCCAGCAGGGTGGACTTAGATATCTTATCAATCGTATAATAAAGACCTAATTAATACCTCGATCTACCAACCTTTTTTTTAGAGTTTTAAATTTATACCTAATCAAACAAGTTCTTTGGGACATTTTAAATGGTTTATTAACATACTTACCTTTAGTTAGACATAAATTAGCAAAGAATAAAATGAGACATAAATTTATATTTCAAATTAAATTTAAATAATAACGTTCACACGATAAACAATATTCTTGTACAATAAGCATCATAAGTTTAAACATTATTTTGGAAATAGCTTCGTAAAAAAGTTAAAGTATTGTGTCGTCTGATAAACGGCTTCTGATATTGGACACAAGGTAGCCAGCAGCTGAAAAAGCTCGTTCAGATTCCACGCTGGTTGGCACAATAGTCATTTGCGCATTGTAAGTGAATTGAAGGTATGTACCTTTCCACTGGACTCGAAATAATTCATTTTCTTCTTGATCAAAACCTCAATGTTGCTCATATTGCCAGATCTAGATTGTTGGGCTGTTGATCTCGAACTCTTCATACTAATCAAAGTAAGTTTGAGTTCGTCTTGAAGTGACATTGGTGCTGCTGCTGCGTATGTCTCCAGATTAGCGAGAGGAGTGTCGTCATCCTAAGGATCATCAGCGTCAGCAGGAGCAGTGGCTTCTGCGTTGTTACCCGTGTCCGTGTACTCTAGCCTTTCGACTATAGTTTTGACTGTCTTGCATATTAAACTTTTTGAAGGTAGACTAAATGTGTCATCAACATTAATAAATTGACTTCTGTCTTCTTCGTACTTATATGGATCATGTAAGTATATAATAAAACCGCTGTCAAGTTAGTTCGCCGCTCTGAAATCCGTTTCCTCAACGAATCAACAAAGAGTAACACGTATGAACTACGCTTCTCTGTAATCTCGCCAGTCCAGCGGGATCCCGTAAAATTTTCGACCGAGATTAGTCCCGCAAAATGTCTGCGGGATCTCGGTATTTCGGGATCCCGTTCGGGATTGCATTCCTTACATGTTTACCTGTTTAGGTGAACTCTCGTTCACCTGTTTGGCTTTGGGCCCTCGGGATACCAAGTTACCTGATCTTGGTTACCGAGGACTGGGTTGTGCTGCCGATCAAGTTAGATGAACCTGTTGGTGGTCACCCAGGATAGGCTATGCCGGTCTATATAGGCTTTAGGTATTTCAATCTGTTTGCCTATCCCCAAGCGAAGGTATTGTAATGACTGTGTAGGTACTTACCTAACACAGCACTACGTACATATAGATATTAAATATTATAGTAAAACACAGGTAATTGTATGACAGAAATCAAAAGATAATGGTGCAATTACTTACATGAATTTATTTGGATAAGTGACTCTAATACATTGAAAATAGTTGACTTAGTAAATATTTATATTTTAAATTAGAATAATATACGATGATTACGCGGATTGAAAACTATGAGGTCGCAAGGACAGCGCGACCGCGATAACTGGTACTGGGTAGATCGAATGGCCGCTCCCGATCTGAGGCGTCTTTATATAGGGCTGAATCGTCCGGATTCAGACACTAGCGCGCGCCATATCACCCCCTTTCCAGTCGATTCGACGATATCCTTGCTTCCCCAATAGTCCTTACAGCATTCTGTAACAATGGAAAAAAAATTTAAAACATTTGTTGATTCGACATGAGGAAAAATTAAGTTTTTTACTCTCCACACTATGGAATAGGGGAGAGTCATGATTTCGCAAAATTTAAGCGTATTTTTTTTACATCAATTTCTCAATGGGTATCATGTAGAGAATGCACACTATGAGTTTCGTCGTGATGTGTTTGTGTGTATGGCGTATACGCTGTACGCCGTACGCCGTACGCCGTACGCCGTACGCCGTAGCATTTATCTTTTTGTGTCCTCTCTACAGCCCAAACTATAAGTCTGATCGACTTCATATTAACATCATATGTGTAAAGTGCAAAGACCTAGAGCTGATTAGTTTTCCATAGACAACTTTTGATTTCTTCTCTATGAATTCATCATTTACGTTGTTTTTTTTTTGTGTCCTCTCTGCAGCCCAAACTATAAGTCCGATTGACTTCATATTGATATCACATGTGTTAAGTCCATAAACTTAGAGCTGATTAGTTTTCCATAGACAACGGTTCATTTTTTCCCAATGTTTCTTTATGATTTCATCTATTAAAACTGAAAAAATGCTCTCACGACCTGGAAATTAGAGATATTTTAATTTGGTTTCAACTATTTATACAACACCAAGAATCTTCATAAAATTGTATTCAAAGTTGGTCAATGTTAAAAGAAAAATATTCAACGGTTTCAAAAATTATATTTTATTTAATGGATATTTGTATGAAACTTATATGTAACAAGAGAATTTTTTTATATTTGGCAATGATCAGTTCATTGATTTCATATTGATAGAAGAATATTAATAGCTTGAACTTAGAACTGATTAGCTTTTCATAGATATCATATAATTTCTTCATATGATATCACGTGTAAACATTGTCAAAATGCTCTAACGCTCTTTGAAACAAAATTTATCTGCTTTTTTTAAAATATTTCATACAACATAAGCAGTCTTCACTATACTGCATTAATAGTTTGTCTATCTTAACATAAAAATATACTATCGGAAGAAAATTTATATTCCTGGTAGTAACATTTAGTATGAATAAAAATGTAATTAGATAAATTTCTATGTATGGAAACGTTTAGTAATTTGATTTCATGTTATAATGTAAAGAGCTTGAACATAGAACTGATTAGCTTTCCATAAATAACAAAAAAAATCTTCATATGATATCACCTGTCAAAATTTGGAAAATGCTCTCGCGTTCTTTAGAACAAAATTTATCTGCTTTTTTTAAAATATTTCATACAACATAAGCATTCTTCACTATACTGCATTAATAGTTTGTTTATCTAAACATAAAAATATACTATCGGAAGAAAATTTATATTCCTGATAGTAACATTTAGTATGAATAATAATGTAATTAGATAAATTTCTATGTATGGAAAAGTTCAGTAATTTGATTTCATGTTATAATGTAAAGAGCTTGAACATAGAACTGATTAGCTTTCCATAAATAACAAAAAAAATCTTCATATAATATCACGTGTCAAAATTTTGAAAATGCTCTCGCGTTCTTTAAAACAAAATTTATCTGCTTTTTTTAAAATATTTCATACAACATAAGCATTCTTCACTATACTGCATTAATATTTTGTTTATCTTAACATAAAAATATACTATCGGAAGAAAATTTATATTCCTGGTAGTAACATTTAGTATGAATAAAAATGTAATTAGATAAATTTCTATGTATGGAAAAGTTCAGTAATTTGATTTCATGTTATAATGTAAAGAGCTTGAACATAGAACTGATTAGCTTTCCATAAATAACAAAAAAAATCTTCATATGATATCACCTGTCAAAATTTGGAAAATGCTCTCGCGTTCTTTAGAACAAAATTTATCTGCTTTTTTTAAAATATTTCATACAACATAAGCATTCTACACCATACTGCATTAAAAGTTTGTCTATCTTATCATAAAAATATACTATCGGAAGAAAATTTATATTCCTGATAGTAACATTTAGTATGAATAATAATGTAATTAGATAAATTTCTATGTATGGAAAAGTTCAGTAATTTGATTTCATGTTATAATGTAAAGAGCTTGAACATAGAACTGATTAGCTTTCCATAAATAACAAAAAAAATCTTCATATAATATCACGTGTCAAAATTTTGAAAATGCTCTCGCGTTCTTTAAAACAAAATTTATCTGCTTTTTTTAAAATATTTCATACAACATAAGCATTCTACACTATACTGCATTAATAGTTTGTTTATCTTAACATAAAAATATACTATCGGAAGAAAATTTATATTCCTGATAGTAACATTTAGTATGAATAATAATGTAATTAGATAAATTTCTATATATGGAAAAGTTCAGTAATTTGATTTCATGTTATAATGTAAAGAGCTTGAACATAGAACTGATTAGTTTTCCATAAATAACAAAAAAAATCTTCATATAATATCACGTGTCAAAATTTTGAAAATGCTCTCGCGTTCTTTAAAACAAAATTTATCTGCTTTTTTTAAAATATTTCATACAACATAAGCATTCTTCACTATACTGCATTAATAGTTTGTTTATCTTAACATAAAAATATACTATCGGAAGAAAATTTATATTCCTGATAGTAACATTTAGTATGAATAAAAATGTAATTAGATAAATTTCTATGTATGGAAACGTGTAGTAATTTGATTTCATGATATAATGTAAAGAGCTTGAACATAGAACTGATTAGCTTTCCATAAATAACAAAAAAATTCTTCATATGATATCACCTGTCAAAATTTGAAAAATGCTCTCGCGTTCTTTAAAACAAAATTTATCTGCTTTTTTTAAAATATTTCATACAACATAAGCATTCTTCACTATACTGCATTAATAGTTTGTCTATCTTAACATAAAAATATACTATCGGAAGAAAATTTATATTCCTGGTAGTAACATTTAGTATGAATAAAATTGTAATTAGATAAATTTCTATGTATGGAAAAGTTCAGTAATTTGATTTCATGTTATAATGTAAAGAGCTTGAACATAGAACTGATTAGCTTTCCATAAATAACAAAAAAAATCTTCATATGATATCACCTGTCAAAATTTGGAAAATGCTCTCGCGTTCTTTAGAACAAAATTTATCTGCTTTTTTTAAAATATTTCATACAACATAAGCATTCTACACCATACTGCATTAAAAGTTTGTCTATCTTATCATAAAAATATACTATCGGAAGAAAATTTATATTCCTGATAGTAACATTTAGTATGAATAATAATGTAATTAGATAAATTTCTATATATGGAAAAGTTCAGTAATTTGATTTCATGTTATAATGTAAAGAGCTTGAACATAGAACTGATTAGTTTTCCATAAATAACAAAAAAAATCTTCATATAATATCACGTGTCAAAATTTTGAAAATGCTCTCGCGTTCTTTAAAACGAAATTTATCTGCTTTTTTTAAAATATTTCATACAACATAAGCATTCTTCACTATACTGCATTAATAGTTTGTTTATCTTAACATAAAAATATACTATCGGAAGAAAATTTATATTCCTGATAGTAACATTTAGTATGAATGTGGGAAATCTGGCAACACCGAGCGGAAGCGGAAGTCAGGCGCAGCTTGGCCAAGGGACGCCAGTCGAAGTGCAAGCGGCGTTGCGCGGAGACCCGGAGAAAGTTTTACAAATGATTATGTAAATAAAAGAAGTTGAAGAAATATTTTTGTTTTCATATACTATTAATTCCAATCCCACAACTTGGGGGCTCGTCCGGGATTCGAAAAATAATAGTAAAATCAAAAATAACGAGTGATATACGCAGATAATTACGTGAAGAAGAAAGACGCCATTTTGATGATTGCCGTGCGATTAGTGTGTCGAGCGAAACTACGCATCGAGTGATAAAAACTATTCTGAGAACAATATTGTGAATTTAAATCATAAACTGTGAACTTTTTTAAATAAAAAATAACGAGTTATATACGCAGATAAACGCGTGAAGAAGAAAGACGCCATTTTGTGATTGCCGTGCGATTCGTGTGTTGAGAAACTACGCATCGAGTGATAAAAACTATTCCGAGAACAATATTGTGAACTTTGTGAACCTTAATTATAAATTGTGAACATTTTTTAAACATTTTATATCGATTTTGACATTAATTGTGAAGTGACGTTGTAAATTTTTGAATTGTCGACTCTGCGACGGTTAGACGCGTAGTAGGTATTATACAACGAAAACGTATAACCTAACAATATGCCACCGAAGACGGATAAGGCGGATGTGGAAACGCTGAAATTCACATTCAAGGACGTTGAAGATGCCCTGACTCTATTTAGCGGCGAAGATAACTTTGGCGTCGATAAGTTTATCGAAGATTTCGAAGATGCTGCGCAAGTAGCAAATTGGAACAGCGTGGAGAAGTTCATTTACGTCAAAAAATTATTACGAGGAACGGCTCAGCTCTTCGTTAAATCAGAATCGTTTAAATCATGGAACGAGCTGAGGGACGGCCTACAAGAAGAGTTTGGAAAAAAAATAAATTCGGCCGCCATTCATCGCCAACTAGCAACGACGAGGAAGCTACGCGATCAAAGTTGCATCCATTATTTTTACCAAATGAAAGAGATAAGCAACAGGGGAAACATAGATGATGAGTCATTAATGGAATACGTAATTGACGGCATATCTGATACGGAAATAAACAAATCTATTTTATATGGCTTGACGAATCTAAAAGAATTTAAGCACAAACTGGAATTATATTCGAAAATATCAGAAAAGCAAAAGTCGAAAGGTGAGACCTCCAAAAATCAACTAAAAGAAAGCTCCCCTAAAGTATCGAAAGACAGGTGCTTTAACTGCGGAGGAATTGGTCACAGGTCAGGAGAATGTAAGTTCAAAGATAAGGGAACGAGGTGTTTTAAATGTAACGACTTTGGACACATTGCGTCTAAATGTTCTAACTTAAGAGAAAATACCGCCAAGACCACACTGAAAGTAACCGTCCAAGAATCAGAATCTCCGCTCTACAAAACGGTCATGTTGGGAGGAAAATCTGCAAAAGCATTTATAGACACTGGTAGTGATTTGAATTTGATGACAATGTCGCAGTTATTGAAGATGGACCAGGTCAACCTAATCGACGATCCCTTGGAGCTCCGAGGGATAGCAGAAAAGAAGGTCACCACAATTGGACATTTCGAGACGATGATGAAAATAGATGATTGTGAGTTCCCAACTACCTTTCATGTAGTTCACGATGCAGTGTTGCCCATGACAGTCCTCCTTGGTAGGGCTATTTTACAGAACGTTGACATGATGGTACGTGTTGGAGGAGTTGAAGTCACAGAGAATACTGTAGATGAACAAGTAAAGAGCTTGTACTTGATTGAAACAAAAGATAACCATGATCATGTAGATTTAGGAGATGAGATTTACAGAGAAAGAATCAACACAATGGTCTCAAACTATTCTAGCGAGTCGCCTAGAGTTAAAGAAACAAATATCAAAATGAGAATTGTCTTAGAAGATGAAACACCCATTTACCAGCCACCCCGACGTCTGTCCCCTCGAGAACTAGAAGTTGTAAATAACCAAGTAGAGGAATGGCTCAACGATGGGATCATTCGCCCAAGTAGATCGGACTTTGCAAGTCCAGTAGTTTTGTCAAAAAAGAAAAGCGGGGAGATGCGTCTCTGTATAGATTACAGGAGACTCAACAAGAAGACGATTAAAGAAAGATTCCCAATTCCACTTATTGATGACCAAATAGACAAACTGCGAAATGCTAAAGTTTTCTCCACTCTTGATTTGAGAAACGGATTTTTCCACGTATCAGTAGAAGACAATTCACAAAAATACACTTTTTTTATTGTGCCGAATGGACAATTTGAATTCTTAAAAACCCCCTTTGGTTTATCCAATGGACCAGGTGTTTTTCAAACTTTCATCAACGCTGTATTCAGAGATATGATGCTGAGTGGAATTGTTCTCACTTATCTAGACGACCTAATTGTACCTAGTAACGATGAAGAAGAAGGCCTACAAAGACTGGAACTAGTCCTAAATAGGATGAACGAGTATGGGTTAGTTATCAACTGGAAGAAGTGCAGGATTCTGATGCGGTCCGTAGAGTATCTTGGACATGAGATTCGAGATAATGAAATTAGACCAAATAAGTTGAAAACTAATGCCATGACTAAGTTTCCAATACCGAAAACCTTAAAAGATGTTCAGTCTTACTTAGGGCTGACAGGATACATTCGTAAGTTTATCCATAACTATTCTAAAATAGCTAGACCACTGACGAATCTACTGAAGAAGGAAAATGAGTTTATGTTTGGAACAGAGCAAAAGATAGCCTTTGAGACGTTGAAGAAGATATTATCAGAAGACCCTGTTTTAAAGATCTATGATCCTCATTTACTGACGGAACTACACACTGATGCCAGCTGCGAAGGATATGGCGCAGTTTTACTTCAAAAGGATCCATACGATAACAAGATGCACCCTGTTTACTATATGAGCAAGAAAACAACAGATGCAGAAAGAAAATATTCTAGTTACGAACTGGAGGTGCTAGCAATCATAAATGCTTTAAAGAAATTCAGAGTTTACCTATTGGGACTAAATTTCAAGATCGTGACAGACTGTAAGGCCTTCGTCCTTACCTTAAAGAAGAAGGATCTTGCACCAAGAGTCGCCAGGTGGGCACTACTGCTTGAGGAGTACGACTATGTCGTGGAGCATCGACCAGGTGAGAGGTTACGACATGCTGATATGCTAAGCCGATACCCTGTCGATTGCTTAATTCTCGAAAATGAACTCACAGCCCGATTGAGAAGAGCCCAATCCAACGATAAATATTTAAATGCCATACGAGAGTTACTTACTCTTGGAAAGAGACACGAAGACTATACCCTGGATGGAGGAGTTGTCTACAGAGAACAAGGGGGCTATAGACTTATAGTAGTTCCGAAAACTATGCAGACGGAAATAATAAGAATGTACCATGATCGTGGCATAAATAAGACAAGAGAACTTCTAGAGAGAGAGTTCTGGATAAGAGATTGTCCAGCAAAAACAAAAAAATGCATCGAGAACTGTGTAGCCTGTATACTGGTAGATCGAAAGAGAGGAAAGCGGGAAGGTTTCCTACACCCTATAGACAAAGGTGATAGTCCATTAGACACATATCACATAGACCACTTAGGACCGCTGCCTTCAACCAACAAAAACTATAAATATGTTCTCACAATAGTAGATGCTTTTACTAAGTTTTTTGGGCCATACAAGGTCACCAAAGTATGTGGAAGAGACAGATATAACCTGCGAAGAATTGGTGGAACAGAAGGCGCTTGGGAGACAACAGCATCAGCAGACCTAATGAAGCCATGGAGAAGAGATAGTACAGACGATGATGATTCATCCGAGGCGGATGACCTGCAGGATGACCGAGTTGTGGGAAATCTGGCAACACCGAGCGGAAGCGGAAGTCAGGCGCAGCTTGGCCAAGGGACGCCAGTCGAAGTGCAAGCGGCGTTGCGCGGAGACCCGGAGAAAGTTTTACAAATGATTATGTAAATAAAAGAAGTTGAAGAAATATTTTTGTTTTCATATACTATTAATTCCAATCCCACATGAATAAAAATGTAATTAGATAAATTTCTATGTATGGAAACGTGTAGTAATTTGATTTCATGATATAATGTAAAGAGCTTGAACATAGAACTGATTAGCTTTCCATAAATAACAAAAAAATTCTTCTGTCAAAATTTGAAAAATGCTCTCGCGTTCTTTAAAACAAAATTTATCTGCTTTTTTTAAAATATTTCATACAACATTAGCATTCTTCACTATACTGCATTAATAGTTTGTCTATCTTAACATAAAAATATACTATCGGAAGAAAATTTATATTCCTGGTAGTAACATTTATTATGAATAAAAATGTAATTAGATAAATTTCTATGTATGGAAAAGTTCAGTAATTTGATTTCATGTTATAATGTAAAGAGCTTGAACATAGAACTGATTAGCTTTCCATAAATAACAAAAAATTTCTTCATATGATATCACCTGTCAAAATTTGGAAAATGCTTTCGCGTCCTTTAAAACAAAATTTATCTGCTTTTATTAAAATATTTCATACAACATAAGCATTCTACACCATACTGCAATAATAGTTTGTCTATCTTAACATAAAAATATACTGTCGATAGAAAATTTATTTTCCTGGTTGTAAAATTTAGTATGAATAAAAATGTATATAATAAGATAAATTTCTTATGTATGGAAAAGTTCAGTAATTTGATTTCATGTTATAATGTAAAGAGCTTGAACATCGAACTGATTAGCTTTTCATAAATAACAAAAATTTCTTCATATGATATTACGTGTCAAAATTGTCAAAATGCTCTAACGTCCTTTAAAACAAAATTTATCTGCTTTTATTAAAATATTTCATACAACATTAGAATTCTTCACCATACTGCATTAATAGTTTGTCTATCTTAACATGAAAATATACTATCGTTAGAAAATTTATATTCTTGGTAGTAAAATTTAGAATGAATAAAATATTTCATTGTCAATATTTGTGGTGTGGAGAGTTTAGTGTTGGCCACAACCCACTCGTTTTTATTTTTGGCATGAGGTAAAAAATATTTCTTTGGTATTAGATAAAAATGTTTCTTTGTTATGTTGACATAATAATGGAAAAAAATATAGCATACTTTCATGCTGTATGAGTTCTCCAATACAATTTTAATTCTTTATAATTACATTCCTTGGTATCAAAAAATAAATAAATTAACTAGTCATTACTTCTGAGTTGGTTTACATATAGGTACATAAAATTTAAATTAATTACTCTTTACTTCTGAGTTTATAAGTACTTAGTTTTACATATTACATTATACACAAAATTTTAAATAATTACTCATTACTTATGAGTTTGTACGTGCTTTTTTTTACACATTAAATTATACACAAGACTTAAATAATTACTCATTACTTATGAGTTTGTGAGTGCTTATTTTTACATATTAAATTATTCACAAGATTTTAAATAATTACTCATTGCTTATGAGCTTGTAAGTGCTTATTTTTACATATTAAATTATACACAAGATTTTAATTAATTATATTATTTTATTCAATGCACTTTACTGTGAGGTGCTACAAATTGAATAAAACAGTTATATTATATTATAACGAATGCACTTTGTGTTACATATTTTACATAGATTATAAATATTTTCATAGATATATGAAAAGAAAAAAAATATAAGTTACTTAACTTAAAAAAATCTGTAGCTTGTGAATCTTTCAGGGAAGTACACTCTTCTTCCAGCTCTGGTGGTTGTGTGTGATTGCTGTGATGAAGTGGCTTCTGACGTAGTGGCGTTGTTATTCTGCGGAATAGACATCCTTCTCTGCTCTGGGGAAGTGGCTTGTCTGTTGTTCATCTCATCGCAGGGGTCCATACTCTCATTTAGGAAGAAGGCTGGTTTTAGACGATCTAATGAAATTTTTCTACTTTTTCCCTTGATATTTATAGTGGCTGTTTTATCATCCCTCTCTTGCACTAAGTAAGGTCCATCATAAGGTTTCTGAAGAGGGCGTCTCACTGCGTCGTTTCTTAGAAAGACGTATTTTGTATGGTTCATCTGCTTGTGCACGAATGTTTTTAATCTGCTATGATTTGAGATTGGAATGGGGCGAATTTTTGACATCATTGTTTGTAGTCTCTGTCCATAGGTGTCTGGTTCCTCTGGTGGTCTGTCTTCTTCCTCCATCTTAACTTGATTATAAGCTCTAGCCAAATCTATTTTGCTGAATATTGTTGATCCGTGGAGCTTATGTGAAAAGTCCTGAAGTTGTGGTATCGGATACTTGTCCGGCTTGGTAATTGAATTCAGTCGTCTGTAGTCTCCACACATTCTGTAGTTTCCATCTGGTTTCTTAACCATGTGAAGTGGGCTTGACCAATTGCTCTTTGAGGGTCTGCATATGCCTTGCTCGACCATGTATGCAAACTCTTTTTTTGCTATCTCTACTTGCATCGGGTTTAATCTTCTCACTTTTGATGTGACAGGCGGTCCTCTTGTTTGAATGTGGTGTGTTACGTTGTGTTTCGATTCATTTGGTGTCATGTTTGCTCTCGTCAGATTCGGATATTTTTGTAAAATTGTTTTAAATTTTAATGCTGCTTGCACCGTTGCTATGTCTATGACTGATGTCTTGTACATGAATCCTCTTGTTGTTATACCTGTTGTTTTATCTATTAACAGTTTTCTTTTTAAATCAACTAAAATATCATAATTTGTAAGGAAGTCCGCTCCGATAATTGGCTTTGTTACATCGGCTATTACAAACTTCCATTTATGATTTCTGCGAAGCCCGAGATTTAAATTTATAACTTTATGACCGTATGTTGGTATCACTGTTCCGTTTGCGGCGTATATTGGAGTGATGATGCTGTCTGTAGAGATCGTTGCTTTGTCACTTTTGTGATATCTCGGTATTATACTGATCTCAGCACCAGTATCGATTAGGTATTTGACGCCGGTGGCTATATCTGGCATGAAGAGACGATGTTTCATTTGCGACGGTGTTGTCTCGCACACCTGTCGCAGTTTTAGTTTTCCGGAAGATTGAAAGTGCAGGGTAGTTGACAATATCTTGCGTTAATTCCAAATTTTTGATGTGGTATGCATATATCTTCCTTCTTGTTATTATTATTATTAGGCATATAATTTTTATTATTATTATTTTTATTTTTATAATTTCGATTATTGTTTTGTCGGTTGTGATAAGAATTATTATTATAATTATTATAACGGTTTCTACTAGACGATCTTGATCTGGAACGTTCTCTTTCTTGATTATTATAAAATGGTCTTGATTGCCTTTGCTGAAGTTCTAGTCCTAATATTTTGTCAGTCAAAATTTGAATTTGCTGCTGCATTCCAATAAGAAGTTGAACTGTGTTTGGATCGTTATGTGCATGGTTATTCATTGAAGATGTAGATGGTAAATTTATCGATTGTATTTCAGCTCTATTGTTCACCTCCATAATTCTGTCTGCTGTAGTTGCGATTATCATGATGTCGTCAGTATTAATTGCTGTGATGATTTCTTGAATTCTATGCGGAAGTCTCTCTATCCAAAGTCTTTTGATGATGTTTTGGTGAAACATGATGTTTAAAATGAAGTGAATTTATTATAAAAAATCTTGTTTCATTGTTAATAGTTTAAGTAGTGACTAAACTATATTATACAAGTTATATAGCGACTGCATTGAAGATATAAAAAAATCAAGAAATAAAGTAAATTATGAGACGATGAAAATTCTTCGATATGCGTCTGTAGGTATGGCGTTTTTTTGTCATTGTCCTCCTTTTTAAGGAAAATCCTCCTTTTTTGTGCTATTTGTCCTCCTTTTTCAAATTTCCATCTGGCAACCCTATGTGTGAGTCTCTTTTCTTCCGATTCTTGTAGACGGTTCAATAACACATTACACCCAACTGTTGATAGTATGTATATAGTAAAAGAATACGTAAAAATCCATGTATTTTATATTTCCATGTTTTAAGTCTGGCTCTGTGAGACGATTAATATCATAAGCAGATCGTAAGTCTCCAGAATGTGGCAGCTTGTTACTGGTGCGTGTAAAATAATTATTTGACATTGTACCTGTTAGTTGCCCGTGAAGCTACATAAAATAAAAAGTTATAATATAATATTATGCTGATTAATTATTTAAATTAATCAAATGACAGAACGAACGCGTATAATATGTCAAATGCAATAATAGTCAAATGACAAATGTCAACCACGGTGGACGGTGCTGCCAGGACTTAAATTTTTAGATATTATTGGAGAGTTGCACGAAAAAAATATGAATCCTTATGAAGAAGGGGTTGAAAAATAACATTGTTTTTACTCCTCACTACCCCAAGGGGATTTATGAATTCGCAATTTTTAAAGTAATTTTTATTGCAGATTATCAACTAGTATCATGCTGGGATTGCATTCTGAAAGTTTCATCACAATGTATCTGTGTGTGTGTGCTGTGTACTTTTTTTAACTGTCAAATATTTCAAAGTGACTCCCATGCTCAGGAAACTCGAAATAATTTGTTATTTTTATTTTCAAATTGCTAAAAGGGCACATCACGTTCATAAAATGTTATTAATAAATATCAATTTTTCATAATAATATATTTAAATAATAAAAGAATTAAACTCACTCATTTCATAAAATTGCCGAAAACTTTCTATAGAAACTTTGAATACTCTATAGTGACTTGTTAGTGAGGAGTTTAGCGTTGGCCACAACCCACTCGTTTTTCTTTAACGAATGCTTACATACTATAGAAATGAGGCGAGGAATATTGACGTTTTATTTTTTTCTCAACTATGTAAAAGTGGAGAGTTTCGATTCCAGTGATTTTAAGTATATCTTTCTTAATCAAGTTCTCAACATTACTGTGAGGAACCGGCTAAGAATAGTGGTTTCACTCTGTTGCATTATTATCGTTTTCGGATGTCTCGTAAGGGTGGGGTAATCAAAAATACAACAGGCAACAATAACATCTCACATTGTTAAGCAATGAGATTCACCACTCATTCTAAATCTATGTAATGCCTTTTTAGATGAAACGACACTAGTGTGTGGGTATACACTAGTGTGTGGGTATACACTAGTGTCATGCTTCCCTTTATAAAGTAATGCACGCCCAAACACCTGTCGCTGGTTACCTCACATTATAATATATGTGTAGTAACATTTGTAAAAGTTTACTAGACACAAGTCTTAAAAGTTTACTAGATTTCTTTCACAAAATTTTATCTTCCATTAGTTTCAAAATGCCCTCGTGAGTTTTGTTTTTCACTCCTCACTAACCCAAGGATATAGGTATAGTGGGGAGTTATTATTTCGCAATTTTTATGGCTATTTTTTATTGCAGATTAACAACTAGTATCATGCTGAGATTGTATTCTGAAAGTTTCATCACAATGTATCTGTGTATGTGTGTGTGCTGTGTACTATGTGCTATGTGCTGTGCGCTGTGTGCTATGTAGTATGTAGGTACGGCGTGTTCATTTTACTTTATCGACTATAGACTAAAGTACTCATTCGATTCTATTAAAATTTTGCAAATATTCATATCTAATACTCACTCAGACTCCCTTAGATTTCGAAGGATATCTGAATAGTGCTTCTCAATTTTTTTAACTGTCAAATATTTCAAAGTGACCTCAAGCTCAGGAAATTTATAATATGAAAATTTTATTTTCAAATAGGTAAAAAGGCACATCACTTTCATAAAATAGCATTGAAGAAATATTAAATTTTCATAATAAAATATTTAAAATATTTAAATTCACTTCATAAAATTTCTGAAAT
This sequence comes from Molanna angustata, assembly GCA_963576475.1. Taxonomy (NCBI): domain Eukaryota; kingdom Metazoa; phylum Arthropoda; class Insecta; order Trichoptera; family Molannidae; genus Molanna; species Molanna angustata. Next base: position 51,498,213 of record OY754965.1, on the reverse strand, counting down.
TTTTCCATACAAAATTTGAATACTTTGACTTGTTAGTGAGGAGTTTAGCGTTGGTCACAACCACTCGTTTATAATTGAGTTTTGTTGTGTGCTTCTCCGATTATCCACTTGATGTTTGTTGAGATTAAATATTATAATAGATATATATTTGAAAAATAGAGCATTGACGAATGGTTACTATACGTATGCACCCAAAGGAAACTTTATCATTTAATTAGGTATATGTAATATGTTGGGAAACATGCGACAAAAATGTCGTAGTTCAATACGACGCTTGGTGTGTACATTGTCTCAACTGGCGACAGATATACTATTATTTATTCCATGCAGAGATGATCAACGATTCGCAGATAGACTTTAACCCAAAGATTATCTCAATCTAATGTGGTTTAAATACGACTTATGAAGAATATAAAATATTCTAAAAGTTTTTACTCGTAAAAAATAGTTATATATTATGTGCTCCATGGAGCTGACTCTTCCATGAAACACAAATATTCCAAAAGACCATCAATACAAGCTAGTAGAAGGAACTGTTTGAAAAACAGTTCAAAATGGCTTTAGCACAAATATGTATGCTGTAGAGGTTGGGGCGAGAGGCCTGCCCGTAAAATCTTTATGTTTAAGGACCTACTTTAAGGACCTATGTAGGTCTCCTTAGGGGTAAAATAAAAGAACTTTAAGATAGAGTGGTAAAAGCAGCATTGTCCGCGTCTTATTGGATTTGGTTGCGAAGAGGAGTGGAGTATCAGTCGGAGGTTGGTGGGTGAATGGTGAGCGTAACTCGAGTCACAAAGGGGTCTCTTAAGCCCGTAAACATGATCGCAAGCCCGTGTGGCTCGCCTATTCTGGACGGTGCTCTGGTCGCTTGTCCTTGTGGGCCTGGATTCGTGAAACCAGTTTCCAAATTTTCTGGATTGCCTTTCTCTTTTGTGTCTTCATAGTTATTTAATTTATCTATGCAAAATATAAAAAAAGAGATTCAAAATAATAGGAAAAACTGTAGGTACCATAAATATTAATTTTATGTTGAGGCTTAATAGACATTTCTTACTCTGTACGTTTCCCTGCCATATATCAGCACCGCACTCCTATAACTAACCTTACACACAGGAAGAATTAGATGTTTACCATACTTTGCATCTATTTCGTGATTTTCAAGTGCTTTCATTTAATAATATTTATAAAAAACACAGCACAGCACTACTACACTTACAATGGGGTGATGTGGTTCAACCAACTTGAAACAAATTTGAGACTGACAACTGAATATATACTGAATTCAAAAGAAAAATAAAATAGACTTGTAAAATTTAACTGATTTGTATATTATATTAACTTCTTTTTGTATAGATAATAATTACGTATATAATATAATATAATATTTTGTGTCTTTTGATTTTAAATGTCTCCTTTACACACGAGTGCTTGCACTCTGGTAAAGGGAAATATGTTTTTTCTTATTGTGCACCTTTTTCTGTATTTCTTGATATATGTATTATAAATTTAATATATTTTTTTTCCTATTAAATGAACCATACTTTTGAACTGGCGGAATCAGTTTGAGGCATAAACAAAATATAGTGTCCGCTTGTGAAAGAGGGTGTGTTTGACGATTTTAAAGTAAGTATTACAAACGTAGAATGAGGAGATGAGGTGGAGGGGTTGGGGTTGGGGTTGGCACTTCTTGGAGACACAATTCATTTTAAATATTGTTATTGCTTCAAAATATTTCTATACAAAATACATTCATCTTTATTTGTAGCTGTTGTAGCGGAGAAATACTCTACTTCATAGGGTGTTTCACTACCCTTATATTTTATATCTATACAAGTAAATACCTATTGAATATATGTAGATATATTATACTGAAGAGGGTTGCTCTTACAAAACTATACATACATACATACATACATACCATCACGCCATGTCCCTTGCGGGGTAGGCAGAGAGAACCAAACGCCACAAAACTATGACAATATATATCGAATCTTATACTGTTAACGCTTATAAAGTCACTCTATAAAATATTCTAATTTTGTATGCAAAATTTTCAGCGTGTTCTTGAAATGAGTTTGTTAAATTATTTTTGATTTAAATATTTTATTATGCCATTGTATGTAAGAGATGTGCCTTTTATAGCAATTTTAAAAATAAAATTATCAAATTATAAGTTTCCTGAGCTTGGGGTCACTTTGAAATATTTGACAGTTAAAAAAATTGAGAAGCACTGATCAGACGTCCTTTAAAATCTAATGGGGTCTAAGTGAGTATTATTATATATAAAAAAATTCAAAATATGAATATAATCGAGTACCTACACATCACGCACACACACATACAGATACATTGTGATGAATTTTTCAGAATACAATCTCAGCATGATACTAGTTGATAATCTGCTATTAAAAAAATAACCTAAATAATTACGAATTCATTACACTCCACTATATCTCCTTAAGGTAGTGAGTAGTAAAAATATGCGAATAGGTATATGGACGCTGAAAAACCAGTCGCGTAGCCACCTAACAGCAGGTTCATGCATCTAGAGGACCCGGCATGACAAGGGGCCCCAATTTACAAACATAATAAAAAAATATATCTTAATTATAAAAATATGACTTGAATATATTTTCAAAATATAACATAGCAAGCATATATATTCGTATATTTTTTTTAAATTTACTTCTTTAAATTAGATTTATTTTTTTTGTTGGACAGTTCTTGATGAAATACCACTAAAAAAAATTAATTTTTAATAAACATTAAAAATAAAAAAAACGTTTATAATTTAATTCCACTGTTTTTTAGACTACAACCAACAACCGGTTTCGTGCTAAGCAATGACAAAAACTGTTGAATTTGTGCTTAGCATGAAACCGGTTGTAGGTTGTAGTCTAAATAAACAGTGGAATTACATTATAAATATTTTTTTTATTTTTAATGTTCGTTAATAATTTTAAGTTATTCCTTTAAATTATTTAGCTACTCTATTATGTGAATATTTATTAGGCTACGACTATTTACACGACTCAACCATAGACGAAAACCAAAAATAACCACAGAAAACGCAGATAAAACAAGCTATAAAAATATTTACCTTTTTTCATACTTTGTTATAATTGTAGATCTCGATGAAAAAAATAATTTATCAAATTAAGTAAATGTAATAAGATGCCAATATTATTTATTTTTTCTTCAATTTGGTTGGTTTCCATGAAGTATTTATGACCATTGAAAAAATGACAAAGGTAAATATTTTTGTATTTTGATTTATCTGCGCTTTCTATGGTTATAAATGACCTAAAAACTTAGACGACGTCAGAAAATTTGTCGTGTAAATAGACACTTTTTGGCGGGAAAACGTTTTTCCCGCCATATTGGCACCGTATTTATTATCTGTACCTAAATAGGTAGCTAAATGATTTCATATTCTTAAATAAAAATAACGGAGGCCCTTACGTATTTTTGCATGAGGGCCCTGAATACCTAGTTATCCCACTGAATAAACCTATCGAACCATTATTTTTTTCAATTGTGTAAAATAATTGATTGAACGTTTTTCCTGAGTTAACTTTGTGGTAGGTACATTTTAATCGCTTTGATATTAACAAATAATGTAGAATACAGTTTTTTTTCACAGGTTCGATTTATTAACAAATAATGTAGAATACAGTTTTTTTTCACAGGTTCGATTTATTCGATTTAGAATTCTTCAAATTAAACACATTGCAAGACAGAAGGACCTTATTCGATCAACTGTTACTGTATAAAATATGCAACAACCTTATTGACTCCCCCGATTTACTAAGCACTATATCACTCCACGTACCAAACAGGCACACCCGTTCGAAAAATTTATTTCATCTACCTATTTGCCATACTAATTACAGATATCACTCGACTATTTACAGAATTCAACGTGACAATAATCTAAAATTTAAACACACTGACATTTTCCATGACTCCATAGAAACTTACCGTAAACAAATAAAGATATTTTTCAACCCAGTTCCCTAATTCCTTCAAACAAGCTCTATCCTTCACTCCAATAATCCCTCCTTTTCCCCATTTTATTTTCATTATGTATTGTTTTTTTTTTATTATCAATTGTTTTTTTTTTCTTCTCTTATAATTGTTATTCTTTTACCTGCTGCTCAGCATACTAGTTATTTGTAATTCATTAATTTAAATAGAAGAAAACAATATTAGCTTGTTATAATTTTAAAAGCACCAAATGTAACGAAACAATTAACAAAGCTGTAGTTTTCTGAAATAAAATAAATAAATAAATTACGACCAAACGTTTTCGCAGAGGTGTATCGGCATTATCACGGTCTAAATTATACTAAATTTAATTTGATCAGACTAATCCAACACAACTTCAAATAATTACAATGTTGCCAAATATGTAAATGCCAAATCTGGCAACAGTGCAAATATTTGAAGTAAAGTTGGATTATTTTATTTAAACTATTAATTAGGTATTTTATATGACCGGTTTCGAAAGATCGCGACTTTATCAGTTGTCATCCATTCTTAAGAATCTGATACGATTCCAGTTAAATGAATTACATATAATAATTCCAATTATGACATATGGAATAGAAGTAAGACCCTACTTCAATAGCACAAAAAGCTGTCTTAGAGTGGCTTAGTGGATGAAGACCCTGCGCTTCATTGCTGGAAGAACCCTCAGGGACCGCATCAGAAATGAAACGATCAGGTCTATATGCGATGTCGAGGACATAACAAGATGGGGACGTAGCAGGAGACGCTTCTGGAGAGACCACGTGGAACGCATGACGACAGTATAATTGTCAAAGTGGTGAAGATAGCAATACCCAACAACAGAAGATTACCTGGAAGACCTGCGAAAAGATGGAAAGACAATTGGACCTCCTCTTCCCAGGATAGTTCACCAACACAAACAGGTCAAATGACCTAATACACGATGAAGAAGAAAAAGAAGAAGACATGTACCTAATAAACAAAATAGTTATACAATATTATCCTACTCCTTACTAATAATTTGATGTTCATTTGATCGTACAGATCAAATAGTTAATTGTGGATTATTAACTTTAATTGAAACTCTCGTAGAAGCTAAACGCATTAAAAATAATGACGTAAAAATAAAATCGGCCACAATAATTTTTTGCCCCTGGCTATTTGGTGTGTAGTCTGGTGGATATAAAAACACAAATTTCAGCCATTACCGCCCCCTCCTTGGCGCGCGAGGGAAGTGACGTCATTCGCAATAGATAATAAATCAAGATGGCCGACAGTAGATATGCGGCCATAGAGAAATAACATGTCTTGTCTATGTGCGCGAGGGGCTGTCAAATAGAGTTGTAAACAGTATTTCAACAATACAAGTTAGTTCGGCTGAAGATACTCGAATTTATGTCGATCGTTGGGAGATATACATATACATACATAACATAATACATAACCAATATAATATATGTATGTATCTAATGTTGGAACTTTTCCGATGGGTAAAACCAATTTTTCTTCTGTTAGATATTTACTATTTGATATCGACACCCACCAATAAACTAACTCTGTAATACATTAGAAACGTAAATTACAAATTTACTTAAGACTAGTTGCATGTAACACATGAGTTCCAACTTCCAACTTTCGATGGCTATAGTATATATAATTGAAGAATACGTACCAAACTATAAACACTTTAACACAAATTCATAAACATTTTAAGATATTTTGTTATCTATATAAAGCATGTACATAGGTATGTATGTCAGGATAGGACAGTATGGAGGTCAATCTTTTTTTCCTACCCAGAATATGAAAACAGGATGATGATATATACGTATGTTTGGAGATTAAGCATCAAACTATTGAGTCCCCGTAGATATTGTGTAGTGTATACTGCCTTATAAATTGTATGAAACGATGTCGTCACTAAATTCAATTTTAATAAAAATTGTTAAAAAAGTTTGAGATGTACTATTAAAATGTTTATATATTTTATAGAAAATTTAATTATCTTCTTGGGGTGTTTCGGCTTTTTTCGATAGTTTTTGAAATTTCAGAGATACCTATAGGCAGTTAAACACATAAATTTCTCGTAGTATCTAAGGGCCGTATTTATAAACCATTCTCATGCTTAAGTCAATGCTTAGCACACCAAAATGTATGGAATTTGTCATGCTAAGAATTGAGAAAAATCTTAGTAGCTACGTTTTATAAATTCGGGCTTAAGAGTTAGGTTGATTTGGTAAAATTAACAATTAAAGTCCATCCATCCTACTTATAAATGTAAACTATCTATAATCTATAGTACCAAGTAATAGAGCGTGAATTACGAAATAGTTTACTTATAACTGACTATCTTTATTATCTGTTATTTTTCACAGCAGTAACAAATTAGGTCCTTCTCCCTTCCTTCTTTCTTCCCTTTCTTTCCCGACACGGACAAATGTGTGAAATATATGAATATGTAATAATGTTAAGTATATTTAAATTTATTTTTTGTTGTATTGTTGGTACATACTTCTATGATTATTTCATGTACCATCAATTGTGGACAAAAGTAATTGGTCTGTTTTTTTTTTTCATTTCATAGTGAATTTTTACTGTTTATTTTATAAGACTGTATTTGTCCATTAAATAAATAAATAAATTATACCTTTCTTTCATAGACGTCAAGTTAGGACGGGTCGAGAAGTTGTTTAACGCTTGACTAACGCGTCATACCAAATATTTCAAAATGGCGGATCTTTCACATATGATCCGAAGCATATTTGAGATTGACAGAAAAATTGAATCCTAATAACGCTTTTCCTTGTTATTCTTCATCGCTATCGTGTTTAATTTGACTCAACACGGCCCAACGCGGTGTTTGTTTTCATTTTTCGGTGTCAGTTATCTAAAGATTCCATGCATTTATCTATTTTTTTGACATCTGTGAAGTCAATGCGACCATAGAAAAAAAAATGAGGGTATTCGTAAACAATTCGGTGAACTAGTTAGTCATATCTAATTGCGCGTTTAGTAAGGCTTTAACAAAATCTTATAAGTAAGACCGATGTGTCTACATACAAACACCATAGACTCGAGATAAAACATTATTACGTAATGATAATATATTATGTCACAATGTTGTAATATGATATTTAAAAAGTAGAAAAGTTCTGTTTGGAGACATTTGAGATAAAAAAAGCGAGCGATCGTGAGTGTTTGTTGAGTAGATACTCACGTGACATTCTCAGTGTCTGAGAAACAGGACCGTATTATGAAGTGAAGCATTTTAATTTATTTATTCCTTTTTTCTGCGAAAGGATACCACAGCAGGTAACAACGATTAGCTACTATGAATCCTGAGTAGTGGTGGCTTTGGCAGATAGCAGGCAGCAAATTATCATTTTAACATGTCAGTATCAAAGTGTCCATTTGCAGACACTTTAGTTGATGGAAACACGCAAGAAAAACTTCTAGTCTTATTCACTCTCCTGAGTAAACTTTTTATTTTTACAAACATGGCACCGGTTTATAATAGTGCTTCCACTCTTTTCTATTGTCATTGTTATGTGGTTTCCCGAATGAGCGGGGTAATCGAAAATACCATATGCAGAATAACATCTTTAGGTATGTGTCGTTTTTTGTTTTATTAAAGGTAATCCATCCGCACATCCGCACATCTGTCGCTGGTCACCCTACATTGCAGGATATGCCGCGATGGTATGAATGAATGGATGAATGCTTTGCGATAACTGGATGAAAAGTCACATATATTTCTATTAGAAGAGCAAAAATTAAATTGCATTTGATATAGATCGTTAAGTTGGAAATTTCGGGGTGGAGAAATTGTTGGTCGGTCGTAATTCTTCATTTGGTCGCCCATACACTTAGCTGCTTTCCCCTTCACTTGGGGCTCCAGGGTGGGGGCAACGTCCCCTCATCGACCGTGTTATTCTATCTAACCATAAACTTCTTGTTTGTCAACTCGAGATGTGACAAATGTATGTATTATCCCCATGTAGGTACTTATTTGATCAAATGAAAGGATTCATCTGTGAATGTTTTAATAAAAAATGGGATTTTCAGTTTTTCTTTTTTAATAGAACGAAAACCTATATAATATTTTTTTAATATGAATCATGATTTTTTCATTTGCTAAAGATATGACAACGACGTAATATAGGTACCTACATATCCTGTCATTGTTATACAATTTAGTTTCTAATTCAAACTTACCTCAGTATCTCAAAAATAAAATCACTTTTCAAGCCACGGGCGTCCACACCGATCTGGTATATTTCAATTCGTATAACTGATTTTTTTAGCTCTGATTTTATTTCATTTTTTTAGCTGTGAGGCACCGGCTTAGAATAGTGCTTCCTCTCTTTTCTATTACTGTTTTGAAGTGTCCCGTAAGAGCCGGGTAATCGAAAATACAACAGGCAACAATAACATCTGACATAGTTCAGCAATGAGGTTCACCACCCATTCTGAATGTAGTGCCTTTTTAGGTGAGACGAGACTGGTTTGTGGATATACACATATGTGTTGTGCTCCCTTTTATAAGGCAATGCACACCCGCACACCTTTCGCTGGTTACCCCACATTGTTGGATATGCCGTGATGGTATGAATGAATGATTTTATTTCAAATACTATTTCATAGCTTTGCTGATTGTATACAATCAGCAAAGCTATGAAATAGTCAATGTTCTGTTATTACGTTGACTATCTCATTGAACAAATTCAAAAAAGGCTAAAACAAAAATATCATTCTGATAATACCTGATTTCTTGTTATTTTCCTATCATTGTTGTGAACTGTTCTTACATTCAATATTTTTTTTCCTTCCTTTAACTTTATATAGGTAATTATTATTTTTATCTTTGTCATGTCATAACCCAATTGCCATATCTACTCTTGTTGGTTGGAAGCAATTGCCGTTTGGCAATAAGCCCGTCATAGTACAAATTATGCGTACAAGAAGATATAAATAAATAAAAATTAATTTTATAGAATCTTCATTTTTATTAGACATGTTATTTTACCTATCCATAAAATAAGGTTAACAGTCAAAATAAAGTGCCATTCAGTACTTAGTATTTAATTCAATTATAGTTGAATATTTTTACTTTATTTTTGAAATTAAAATGTGATATTATTATTATTATTCATCATTGTCTTATGCTATGTAGGTAGGTCTTGTTGGCAGAAATTTTGTTCTCTCGCGAGTTTAACTCCCAGCTATCCATCCATCGGTGATCTACCTGGTGGTCGTCAACCTTCGGGTCGGTCATGTAGCGCTATGTGAGGGATTCTGGATGTCATGCGCTTACCAAAATCTTCTTCTTCGCCTATCCTATCTAAAGACATCTTCAATCTAGCATACTTCCCTGACTCTCAGGTTCCTCACATTCTATCTCTAAGCGTAAGATGTAGGTACTATTTTTCGGATAATATTTATTAATAATTTTAGACTATTTACAAAAAAAGTATAAGTTATCTAATTGGCTTGTATTATTTTTGTTTTAAAAAAGCTAAATTAAAACACAGTGTATGTCCACAATTAGTACCTACTTATAAACATTAACTACTTATTTTTTATTATATTTATATTACAACACATAAGTATTCAAAAACAGATGATACAGAAAAAGATACACAATAAAAAAACATATTGAATTTTACCAGATTACAAGCACTAGTGTGTAAAGGAGACATTTGAAACAAAAGAAACAAAAAATATATTTACATAATTATTGCTTATACAGAATGAGGTGAATGTAATTTACAAATCAGTCAATAAGTCTATCTAATTTTTTAATTTTTTTTTTGAAATTTTTCAGTCTCAGATCCAGGGGGGCTACTCCTACTCATGACACTTTCTTGATATGTTCTTAGCTTTCCTTAATCTTAAAAATGTATAAATCAGGGGGGCAAGTATAGTCAACAGGCGGAATCAAAACCATCCATGTTTGCCCATATCATGGATATAATTATCATATTGAGTTATTTAACATCTTAAGATATTGTAGAACTCCATGAGATAATTATAATAAGCGCATAAAGTGATCACGTAAACCAGCCAATGATAGGTCGAATAACTTAGTCTCTATTGAGATATTAATAAAAAGTAAAAAAAAACTTTCGAACATAATTAAAATTTATGCGCCATTAACTTGATTTCCAATTCTGGGGGGCAAGTCTGGTAAACACGCGGAATCAAAACCATACATGTTACCCATACATCTTAAGATATTAAAAAACTCCATAATACAATTATATCCATGATATGGGTAAACATGGGATGGCTTTGATTCCGCTGGTTGACCAAACTTGCCCCCTGTACTCGATTTTAATAAATCGTAATCTTTCTCCACATTCGATCGTGGAAATTTGTTAATATCAAAGTTTAGTATGAAATTTTTATTGATTGTTTTATACAAATTAATTATATTATTCAATTAATTTAACCTCAAAGATTGCTAAAGTCTGAAGTTGATCTTAATTTTACTTTGATCAACTTCATGAGTTGGTTAAACCACACCACCCCATTGTACGTGTAGTAGTGCTGTGAAAAACTTGTATGTGTTAACGGGGTGCAAAATTACCCACTATATTTTGTCAATAACGCTCTATAGTTTATAACATCACCTTTCGCCAGCGTCTTTAGAGGATTATATTATTTTTGACATAATATATTTAACTAGGAATACTTTGTGAGAGCACTAGCTTTGACTTACGAAAGCGCTAAAACTAATGTTTGATTGTGGAATTAAACTGTATTTTTAAATAAAAATTATGAATAAAAAACTCACAAATTCCCATTGTGTTTACGAAAATACATAAAATATTTATGTAATGATATTTTTGTATGGCGAAAATATTCGATAAGTAAGTAGTTTTGAATAATATACTAAAGTAAATATTCTTTTCTTCACTTTGAGTAATGAATGAATTCCTTTTGAATATTACGATGGGGAAGATTTTATTATACTCCACACACAATGTATATAATATACCTACTTGATACACAAATTCCTCTTATTCTTGGACTGAAGCGGGAAAAACAATGGCGGTCCAAGTGAATTAGCTAAAAATACAGTCCATTTGTCATAACTAATACAGACGAGAAGACAGCTTTAGTAATCCACTACCCTCCGTTTTAGGTTTGGGGTTCATTTTATGAATCAAATATCCGGATTATTATTTTTGCTAAGACGTTGGTCGGGGGATGATTTTCATAACTAATAGGTAACTATAATACATTGATAAAGTATAATGTTTATTAGTCATACATACATATGGAAATGGAGGAGGAAAATTAAGAAAGCTTTCATGAGATCATACTTAGACGTTAAAGAGGCGATATTATAGTCAAAAATCGAGAATGCGTTTTTTTCCTGACTATCTTTTGAGGGATTTGCGGATATGATGTCATGGGCTGTGTTCAGATACAACGCTCGACGCCGGGCGTCGAATGTACCTGAAGTTACAGATTATGGCGTTTTTCACACCAATCTCACTGAACGCTTTCGAGCGGCGTTTCAATCTAAACGTATAGCATCGGGCGTTTTAAATGTCAAATGTCATTTATCATAAATATATTTTAAGGTTAAATTTTCACCGGAAGACAACAAATGGGCAGTGCATGGAGTAAATAATGATCTCTGACCTTTATTGGAAATTTTGAATGATATTTTTATAAATTAACCTTTTTATGAATGCATATTGTCATCATAAATAATGTAAAATGACATAATAAATACCACAGAAACAAATAGAAGCCATCATTCCACAGATAAAATAGAAGTCAACAGAAACTATAGCTGTCAGACCGTTTGTCACCCGACAATTTTAACAAGCGTTTGGTGCGTACACCCGACGTTCAATCTGAACGCCACGGAGTGTCTTTCGAGCGTCTGTTTCCGATCATTGTGAACGGTATAGAGCGTCACAGTGCATCCGGCGTTAATTGTGAACGTAGCCATGATAGCGTTAATCTGATTTGTTTTACTCAATCTGTTAAAAATATCGTGAAAAATATTTCAGCTATCGATATAGGACTGCTTCTTTTAGGGCCAGCAGTGTAAAACATTCATTACTTACTTCTTACGTACTTCGTGGGAGGAAACAGAACAATTTATTTATTTACTGACCGGGCGTCCTGGGTTCGATTCCCAGCAGAGGAGAAATTTATTTAAATTCATTTCTCACGCAAACATTGCTTCTCTGGGCTGGAAACACTGGTTAGTTGGAAGAAATTGCCATACGGCAATAAACTCGCCACTTGCGCAGGGTGCAAGGAAGTGTTTATTGTTATTATTAATTTAAACACTATTAAAATTAATTCTACGATGATGTCAATGACCCAAAATCGGAAAATACAGCAGGTATCCGGAAACCAAAAAGCAATGGTGAAATTCCCTTAATCACTAGTGAGTTCAGGTCTAGAAGATAAGCCTGGATTGGACATGTAATCAGATCGAGAGAAGAAAGAACCACATAACGCATCCTGCAAAATAACACTTTGGGCAAGAGAACAAGGCAGAGATTGATGGATAATGTCACCCGAGATCAGAATGTCTTGGGAGTCCGCTCCTGCTTACAGGAAAGCTTGGAAATCCATTGTATGAAGAAAGTAAGATGGTGGAATTTTATGTTAAAAAATGCTAGAATGTTTTTAAAAAAAATGCAGCTGTGCACTCTCGAGATATTAATAATTATAATGTAAACAAATAAATACGATATTTTGTATGAAAAAAACATACCTCAAAGAAATATTATTTTAAATTATCATCTAAAGCGATCCATGGCATGGCTCCCACGTATCTTTCAGACTTCTGCATCCCTCTCACTGTAAACGAGCGACAACAAACACTTCGGTCAGCCACCACATCCATGATTGGCAAGTTAGACTGAAATAAATCTGAGAGACTGAGTCAACACTACATCCATAGGTGATCGTGCTTTTGCTGTGGCTGGACCAGCCTTGTGGAATAAACTACCACCTGAACTGAGGCAAATCGACAACTTCGCACTATTCAGGAAACACCTAAAAACTCACTTCTTCCGCGAGTCTTACAAAAACCTGTAATATATTCAAAGTGCCCTTGAGGTGATGAGTTTATCACAAAAACGGCGCTATAAAAATCATCCTAATTTATTATTATTATTTATTATTATCTAAAATATAAAAATATGATTATTATCAATTTATATGGTTAATATAAAGTACAAGGATTCATTGCAAACAATGGTATTGAGTGGCTATCATTAGAGGCTTACGATTTGGGCGTGAGTCTCTTGTAAGATTAAATGGAACGAGATTTTGCAATAAATCTTTCGTAGAAGTCAATCACTATCTGTCAGATGGAGAGCAGAGATGATCATGGACCGTTACTTCCTGCAGCCGCCGCGGGAGGGCGGGAGATGCGCACTTCCTGTACAACTCGACCGTACATCCGGTACGAAAGGAATGTCATAGACAAAATACAATTTTACTTTTCTTTTTTCAAAATATTCTATTCATTTATTTAATACTAATTTAAGTATATTATGGTTAATTTGATAAATGCAAAGTACCAATTTATCAAATTACCTATTTACCAAAGTACCAAAAGCAGATATGTCTTAAATGTGAACATAGCTAAAGTACCTATTTGTTTTTTTATGATTAAATTAACGTTCTAAGATATCCTTCTTTGCACTCTACGCAAGTGGCGAGTTAATTGCCGAATGGCAATTACTTCCAACTAATGAATGCTACCAGCCCAGAGAAGAAAATAAATTTCTCCTCTGCTGGGAATCGAACGGCTTACCAACTGTGCCACGGCGGCGGTCGGCTATTATTTGAATAAAGCCTTGAGCCTTTTTGGTGTTAATACTCTGATAAAATTTGTAAATGCGACTTTGACAATACCATAGATTCGCAAAGATACAAAATTGTTTCCTATTCGTAGATCAAAATACTATAATTCTAAATTATGACATTTATTTCCATTCCGAAAAACCTTTTGGTAAATGAAATATTATCATTGGGTGATAATTAGATATTTATTTGGTCTCATGATGGGTGTATTTGATATTAATGAATTATATCACCATGCCATTGTTTATTTCCCGCGTAAACTTTCCGCGTCAAATAATTCGCATGACTAATGGCCGTTGTTCCATTCTAAAGTTGAATTTTATTCAAAGCATGGAACATTCGAAACTACTGGACCGAGTGTTTCTTACGAGAAACTATATAATATTGTCTATGGGCTGTGTTGAAAAGGGAACTTAAATATTCCTCTGCGTAGTTTATAGGTACCTACCCACAAAATTTATTGTAAAATATATTCCTTACTTTATATGGGGAGGATACACATTAAACTTGCGAGAAATATTCTCTTTTTAAAATGTTTGTATGATTCACAAAAATTATGTTCAAACCAAATAATATTTTTTTTTCAAAAGTGTTTTTTTTTTATTTCACATTTAGGTAATCATGACTTCATGTCTTTTATAAATAATTAAAAAATATTTATAATATTTAATGTATAGCATATTAATTTGTTATTTCAAATGGGTTATAAATGAATACAACTGGTGGATATAATTGACGTCTTTCAGAAAACGAATAAAATAAGTGAAGAATTAACATAATAAACAGACTGCTTCACTTTTTTTATTTCAAAATGCTACTTATAAGTTTATATGTCCTCTTAAGAAGGCTATTTTTTTAGCAAAAACGTGATATTGCTCTCTTGAGAGACAATTAACCATTGGCATATTGGACCTACAAAACAATTTATGCATTCTCGGAAAATAATCAACTTGGCCTTCTTTAATTTTCACAAATATAAAAACGTATACATACTGTGGCGGCCATGTACTTATCTTTTTACGTACAGAAAAGTAACTGCAAATTGTTATGTATTTCAGTTGTCAGTAATAAAAACCGATGATTTATTATCTACTACATGAGATGGAGGTCGGATCTCCATGCCAGTCATAACCCTCCCCTCATATTCCATGTCTTTTCATGCGATTTTTTTACAAGCTTGCCTCGTACGCACGCTGTATCTTCAAGGGGATCTGCAATCTGTACATATATCCTCAGAAAATTTGCATATCATTTTAATTTTATATTTGATTGATTTAGTTTTTACTCTCCTTTTTTATTAAAAATATTTTTTTGCAGTTTAAATCTGCTTATATAATATTTCTGAATTTATATACTTAGTGCACTTTATCTTAACCTTATACGTACATATATCACGGTGGATTACTTCGATGAATTATATTTTATATAGCTTTAAATATTTACATAATATTGCTTATGAGGTAACTAACAGGGTTTGAATTGGGTTTTTGTATTGTTTTTACTTGTCCTTTTTGCATATTGCTCGAGAATCAGGTACCTATTGTGTATGTTAAATATTATTTAACACCCACCCAATAACAAGTTGCCACATTCTGGGGACTTGGGGACTGTTATTATTATATATAACTACTTGTACGTATATTTTGTACCCTGGCGGTTAACCAAACAGCCATTTCTTTCAACCAACAAAAGTTTATTGTAATATACAATACAAAGCATACTATGACAATAATGTTATGACATGGGTAAACAAAAAGTAAATATAATAAAGTAAAAAAAAAACGAAAAAGACAAAAAAATAGACAGAATACCATAGAATTATTAAGGTACAGAAGCCGCGTGCAGTATGACAAGTTTTTTTTACATGTGTGTGTGAGGCGGTAGATCGGTAGGTCTACATATTATGTAGGTGTGCGTATCGGTAGGTGTAAGTATACGGCCGGGCGAGTGAAACTCAGAACATTGTTCTAAGTTTTTGTTTTCATACTTTCAATGCGCTGACTAGGTATATGTATCATATATAATCTAAGCAGAATACAATAACAGTTCATGGCAATGATAGTCAATTAAAAGGATAAGGAGAGGAAGAGAAGAGGAAAAAAAATTAGGTATTATCAGTTGTTTTGCTTAAGCCCTTTTTTGAATACGTTTAATGAGATAGCAGACGTAATATCAAGACCTTGATTATTCCATAGCCTTGATCATCTCACAGACCCAGTCTGGAAAACACTTTGCCACTAATTTTGTAGACAGGAGTTGATGTGTAGATCATATTATTATGTAGATAACAAGTTTAGTGTTGAAAAATAGTGGTTTAGTAAACGCTATACACTTTGCCACAAATTTCGTAGACAGGAGTTGATGTGTACATAATATAATTATGTATGTAGATAACAAGATATTTTAAGTCAAGTCATAAGTTTAGTGTTTAAAAATGGTGGTTTAGTAAAGTTTTCTGATTTAGTTCAACTTTTACGATGATAAATCTACCCTCCCTATATATTGTTTGTGGGGTTGGAATGGGCGTCGAACAATATGTATATTGTTGGATAGGGAATATGAACATTATAAAAAGGGAACGCATAAAACACTAATAATTTTTATGATTAATTACATATCATATAGAAACGAAGACAACTTGAAAAAATCACAAATTTATAATATTTTAATACTCTTCCAAAACAATATAAAACGTGAGATCCGTGGGCGCTCCACGCATTTTTTTGCAATGCCATGATATTATTCCCATTATTGCGATAAATTTATATAAGTCTCACAGATACAGACTGAAAGAACAATAAATACTATGTCTCTACCGGGAATCGAACCCGGGATCTTTCGCTTAGGATTCAGATATCTTATCAACTGAACCACGAAGACCGAAAATAAAAAAATATAAAATATAGTAAATTAGATTGATCGAAATACATCTTAATCTGCAATCTTTACCAAGTTGTTAGGTAATAAAGTGTACGTTGATTATATTTCAAGAAAAGGCAATTCTATGGGCACTTAAAGCGATTTATAACATTCCTTCCCCATATACATAGATATAGAAAAATACATATATCTACATAAGGGGGTTAGTATAAAATACGAAGGGGAATCGTTAGATGACGATGGACTCATAGGCGAAACTAGTGACCCATGAATGTGTCACATTAAATATTTTTATACATACCTTACTTAACATTAGAGCACACAATGATAGGGAGATAACGTAGGAATATAATTTTTCTTTAATATAATTAGTTTTGATCGAATCAAAATATTACTCGTTTCGTTCTTAATTTTCGTTTTTGTATCACTAAGACATCGTCTGCCTGGACGACCAGCTATAAGTGATGGAACCTCAGTTGGACTTCATTATCCCAGGAAGCATAGTTTTTGTATCACTAAGACATCGTCTGCCTGGACGACCAGCTATAAGTGATGGAACCTCAGTTGGACTTCATTATCCCAGGAAGCATAGTTTTTGTATCACTAAGATATCGTCTGCCTGGACGACCAGCTATAAGTGATGGAACCTCAGTTGGACTTCATTATCCCAGGAAGCATAGTTTTTGTATCACTCAGACCTCGTCTGCCTGGACGACCAACTATAAGTGATGAAACCTCAGTTGGACTTCATTATCCCAGGAAGCATAGTTTTTGTATCACTAAGATATCGTCTGCCTGGACGACCAGCTATAAGTGATGGAACCTCAGTTGGACTTCATTATCCCAGGAAGCATAGTTTTTGTATCACTAAGACATCGTCTGCCTGGACGACCAACTATAAGTGAAGGAACCTCAGTTGGACTTCATTATCCCAGGAAGCATAGTTTTTGTATCACTAAGACATCGTCTGCCTGGACGACCAGCTATAAGTGATGGAACCTCAGTTGGACTTCATTATCCCAGGAAGTATAGTTTTTGTATCATAAAGAAGTAGAAAATAAGAAGAAAAAAACGAATATTTTTACAATTGCATATAAACAAACATCGAAATTTTTCCCTGTCGTAAGTCAATAATATTTTTTTGACAATTTTTTTTAACATCTCAATAGAGACGAAGTTGAAATATTATAGAATAACCAGGAACTCAAGACACCTACAGTGCTTACGACCTGTCATCAGCTGGTTTAAAAAATCCAATGTTTGCGTATATGCAACTTTTAAAAAATATTAGATAATACGTGATATATATGTAGTTACAAATGTTATGCAGTATTTTAGTGGTTATTGTTGAATACTCAGTATTTGTGTTAGTTCTGACTATACATAATTTATGGTGTATTTTTAAATTAAAGGTTTGAACTCTTAAACTAATAATTTCAAGATGGACGATTTTGTAATGAATAACAGGCGAGTTATTTTCCTGAAGCGGATTTTGAGCATTCTTGAATGCATTTTCAAAGAGTGTATTTTCATTATATCAAAATAAAAAAAACTCGATTTTCCAGACCGTGAGAGCATTTTGAAAGTTTTGGCAGATGAAATCATAGAGAAGAAATTAAAGGATATCTATGGAAAACTAATCAGCTCAAGTTTATGGACTTTACATATATGATATCAATATGTAGTCAATCGGAGTTATAGTTTGGGCTGTAGAAAAGACATAAAAAAACGTAAATTATGAAATCATAGAGAAAAAGTTTATATCAATTTTAGGGTCGTATTACAGGAGTTATTTGAGAATTATGTAAGAAAAAGTTGAGGTCCCGTAAGTAGTATTATCGCAGTACGAGACCTTACCTTTTTCTTACATTTTTCTCAAATAACTCTTATAATACGACCCATGTCTTTGAAAACTAATCAGCTCTAGGTCTATGCATTTTACAGATATGATTTAAATATGAAGTCGATGAAAAAGGATGCGGCGTACGGCGTACGCCATATATATAAACACATCACGACGAAACACAGTGTGCACTCTCTACATGATACCCGTTGAGAAATTGACGTAAAAAATACACTTAAAAATTGTGAAATCATGATCTTTCACTATTTCATAGTCTTCTTCTTCTTCGTTTCCTCAATGGTGAGGGTCGCGATCTATGGGGCCGCTAATGGACAGAACTAGTCGCCTCCAGTCCTCTCTGCCCTCCGCAGCTCGCACCGCCGAGTAAAAGTCGTTCCCAGTCATCTCCTTAATTTAGTCACACCATCGCGCAGGAGATCTGTCTCTATTTCTTTTGCCTGGTATACTTCCTGTGATAATACTTTTTTCCAGGTTACCTGGCTCTCTCCTGGCGATGTGACCAAAGAAGCTCAATACCCGACGGCTGCATACTGTAGATAATCTTTCTTTTATCTTGAGCTCTTTAAGGACCGAGTCATTCGTTCTTCTTGCAGTTCACGGAATCCTCAGCATGCGACGCCAACACCACATTTCATAGTAGTGGTGAGTAAAAAGGTATTTTTAACTGAAACGAACTATAATTTGTATATCTGTATTGGTTTGTGTTTACAACCTTACAATGACGTGCTCGATCTTTTCATACTATGAATAATGTACGATGAATAAATTATTAAAAAATAAAATAAATACTTAGGTACCTACTTAACCTCAATGAAAGTTATCTGTAAATAACTTGATAACAAATAAAACAGAGGGTGTTTCATTTATACTATCGACATATTAGATTAATTATCCCGTCAAACAATCCATTGTCAAACTTTAGTACACTACATTGTTCGTATTGAGTAAATTTCACGGAATCAGAAAATATAAAGAACATAAAATCAAACATTAAATAAAATATGATAATCTAAATTCTTGATACACTTATAAAATAATAAAATGTGATAAACTTTTCTTTTTATTTTACCCACAATTTGTACATAACAGAGGGCGGGAAAATGAGAGGTGAATTTTTCTTCGTGATTCCTACAGCATATACCTGTTTAACGAAATACGCATTAGGTACCAAATTTCATATTTTGAGAAAAATTTTCTATTCGGTGAAGATTTGAACAAACGACTATTGTGATGGCAATACGCGAAATCAAAATATTGTTTTCCCAAACGATGGATGAAATGGAACTTAGAAATAAGACGATACAATCGCTGTTATTAAATACAAATAATGAATTTATAAATATTCAAAATATATTTGCAATTTCAAACATTTTTTAATGTGATATGGTACCTATAATTATTTCAGTTTTTAAGTTTGAATTTCATACTTATACCTTTTTAATTACTGTTTGTTTAAAAAGCAGCTTGGCTGAAATACATGATCTCTCTGAAGATTTAGGTTCCTATTAAGTACATAGATATCAACAAAATTTAATACTTATTTTCAAATATAAATCATCAAAATATATTTCACAATTACACAAGGATTTATTCACCCATCCAGATATTACAGTATGAGTTCAGTGGGGAGTCCTTATCTCGCTATCAAATATCTTCTTCGATTTCAATCTTGGATATGGGTTGGCGGTAAAGCGATGCATCTTTTCCACCACTCACAGCTAGGTCTTTAGCGATTTATATTTTTGTTTAATTTTTTTTTAGCTGTTAAAAAAATATCCTTTTTTTTATTTTTTAATGTAGATTGATATTTATTAATATGAATTTATTTATTTATTGATAAATACATTTTCAACGAAAATATTGTCAATTGGTCCCAGGCGCAATTTCCGGTGGAGGCACAGTTTTTAATCTGGATCTTCGAGACAATAATTATCGCAAGTCTCCAGAATATGGCAACTTGTTATTGTGTGCGTGTTAAATTAATATTTGACAAAGTATTAATTTAACACGCACACGCAAAGTTTGTTAGTTGTCCTAGAAGTTATATAAAATATACAATAAGATATCAATTTATGACCATACATTACATTGGTTGGTTGGAAGAATTGTACACATGAATTATACATGAATAATTGTACATGAAGTTAATCAAATAAATAAATTTATTTTATATTTTTAAGAAATATTTTGAAAAAGAAAATTTTTTTGGGTAAAATTATTTAACTGGGAATCCATAGAAGGACCAAACAAAATGGCGTACAGTAATTTTATTGTATTATAGATATTTTGATATAAAAATATTTTTCAATAAAAAACTATTTTATGGAAGCAAGTAGTTGCTTCTGAGAATATTGACTGTATTTAACGAAAGTGCTTTGATTTACTGTCCACTATTTTAACGAAAATATTTGGAAATTGATTTGGAAAATCTTGGTTTTTATATTTATACATATTTTTTTTATTTCACCATATTTACAATGGCAACAACAATTATACTACTGCTGCCCAACTAAGAAATTATCTAGCAGTTTAATTATTTAAATAATTTAGCTTTCTTATGTACCTATATGTATTTCAAAACTGTATGTTACCTACAAATTTATATAAGGAAGTATTTTGTTAATCAATTTATAAATATCTTTGTTTGAGAATCATAGATAAAATAGATAATAAATGAATATATGAGGGGTGGTTACCCCACCCTTCTATAGGCTGTTAACATTTTAATGGTTTATTTATTGGTCGTGTGTCCTCTGCAATACCGATCTACCCCTAACTGCTTTTTCTCAGTCACCCTTATTTTTGTATCAACTACTACAACAATCACTACACTTTCCTACGCACCGAAAATCTCGGGAAAAAACAAATTAAATAAAAAAACGCAGTCATTGTCATTATCATTTTTTTTTTGTCGTAGTCAAAATCTTATAAATAAACCATTTGATTTTATGCTTCTTTCGGGAAGTAACATTACGCTATTGTCAGAGTACCAACTCCATCAGGAACTGGATATGGTCAACACAATTACATACTATGGACGATGCTCAAGGTTAAGTGGTCTTTTAAGTGATTAGTATCTGATGTTCTCGTTTCTTCTTTGGGGTGACCAAATATTAATTATTATGATAACACCATGCTCCTTTATTATGTACGTTCACATTCTATCAAACATCATGATATCTCAATGATATTATTGCTGTAGCATTCTGATCTGATCTTGGATTATTTGATGATAATTGGGCCACACATGTAGAATATATTATAGAAATCAATGCTTGGTGGAGAAATCAATGCTTGGTGTTTAATGCTTTGAATGATCTAGCACCGAATTACATACAAGAACTATGTCAAAGAAAAGAACTCTCTGGGAGGCACCTCACACTTAGGTCGTCTGGATCACAGAGTACCAACTCCTTGAAGGAGGTGGACAGAGCCAACAAAGCGGCATACTATGATCGATGCTTTAGTGTGAGCGGTCCATTAAAGTGGAATAAACTATCTCCTGATGTCCGCGGTGCTCAAAGCAAAGACACCTTCTCTAAAAAACTAAAAACAACTTTGTTTCGCAGAGCATTACAGAATTGAGCTACCAGCGCCCTTGGAATGATTTTAAATCATTTAACGGCGCTATATAAATTACTTATTATTATTATTAAAAATGACAAATCTTGTTAATGCTATGACACAATTTTATCTTGTCTTAATATTAAAATGTATGAACCAGTACTCGATCATAATCTTATCTTCATCTACAATTTTCGTTGATATTTTAATTAAAATCTAAAATATTTCTAAAGTAACTACCCTTAATCTAATATTAATCAATTTCATGAGTACCTAATTGAGTTTAATTTATTTATCAATTCAATATACATAAGGCGTATCTAGATTTCATCAAAATCGGTTCAGTGGTTTAGAAGTTCAGTTACATACACACGTACAGAAGAATTATAATAAGATGAAACTCTTGTGTCAAATTTTATTTTAATTTTTGCCAAACATCATGAACGAGCTTCCGGTACGTGCAAATCGCCCCCTTCTCTGCTAAAAGTTCAAGATGTTTGGCTACAACTTTACATACTTTAAAAGTAATTCTGTTTGCATATTACCAGGCGTACATTTGTATAAATGTTTTATTATGTTTTTATTTCCGCTGTTACTATTTTTCATTCGAATTGTGAAACTAAACCATTCAGGGACCCACTCAAAGAAGCACCAAAAATTTCATCTAAATCGCTCCAATCGTTTAGGAGTTAATAATAATAATAATAATAATATTTATTTTTCCATAACAAAATACATACAGGAACATAAAGTTTTTTTGAACATGTAATTTATGATTTACTGTATATACAATAAAATAAGAATAAAATAAAATAAAATAGTCGTTGGGAAGTACCATGTTTTTTAGTTCAGTGACATACACACGTACAGTATTTTTTTCTCTAGAAGATCTGTATTCCTTATTTTTCATTTTTTTAATGTTTGTATGATTATTTGTTTATGTATGACTTTGATTTAATTACTTTATGTATGACTTTGATTTAATTGCTTTATATTTGATATTTTTTATTTGTCAGTGTAAGTGATTCCCTCATCAAGCACAAGATTGCAATATTTTTGGTGAGGCATTACAAAAATAACTATTGTAAAAATTACTATACTTGTGAATTATACTTTTATGTGTATTGGAACATATGTTAAATAAATAAATAAATAAATATAAGAACATAAAAGGACATAGTTCGGGAATATTAAGGAAAAATTAAAAAAATGTTTATTTCATTTTGCCAATGCAATATACTAGTGTAAACCGAAAATTAGTTTAAGAACAATTCCCATTTAAAATAACACAGGCCGTGCATCATCGAATTAAACTCTCCCACATTTTATCTGTCTACAATTTTAATTAATTATCAGTTTTAAGGAAAGCGTTGTCTCAAAATAAAATAATGCTTCTTGCGTTTCGGTGAATGGCAACATTACAAGAAGGGAAAGACTTTATCCGGGGAAAGTTTTTTCGCGTCTCTCTGTCATCCGGTAGTTCCCCGTCCGCCATTGCTACCGGAAAGAGAAGCTAACAAATGGTGACTTCCGCAATGCAATGGAGGGAAACGACCATAGAGAAAAATGTTTCAGACAATCTACACATCTTTTATATATTTTTGGTAGAAAATCCAAGCTTTTAAGAATATTAAGAGGAACGTATCTTGAAATTATAAGTGACAAGGAAAATTATTAAGAACTATAATATTGTTTTTCCAGTATTTTACTATGCGACTACCATACGATCGTTGTAAACGATTTCTCTGAAGATTAATTAACCCCCTAAACAACGTGTAATTTAGCTCATGAAAAGAAACAAGAAAATATAACTCAATATATGTAAGTGACAGTTGCCAGTCACGTGACAACTGTCACTTCCATACATTGAGTTATCTTTCTTGTTTCTTTTCTTGAGCAAAATGATACGTTGTCTAGGGGGGCTGGTTAGAGCATCCAATATTTTTTTTTTATAATACATCTTTTCCTCATCTTTGCTGTCAAGTCTTAGGATGGCGGTTACGCTCAATCACCCGTCGAATTTTCCGCCTCCATGTAGGATGGGCTTGGACAGATCGAAGAGCTTCAGTGATCGAAGAGATTCTGTAACGGACTTGGAATGGAGCGACCTAGCGGAACAAGGTCGCTCCATTTGCTCGGCGGGCATCCTCTGGGTCATTCAGGCCTTCCATTACGACGAGCTTCTCGAACATTGCTGAAAATCATGAAACGCAATTAACCGATTAAAAATGGTAGCAGTAGCATGGTAATGATAGGTTCAACAGTTACCTTACGGTCTTACTTATTAGATTTCGTTAATAGCTTACTTAATGCGCAACTAGATAAGCACAACTAAAATAGTTAAACCGGTATTAAAAAATCTTACTTATACACGTATACTAAGATATGATTTGGGTACTAGTTCATCGAATTGTTTGCGAACACCTTAATTTATTTTGTTCATATGGCCGTATTGACTTCACAGATGTCAAAAAATAGATAAATGCATGTAATTTTTGGATAATTGATATCGAAAAATGAAAACAAACACCGCGTTGTGCCGTGTTGAGTCAATTTAAACACGATTGCCATGAAGAATAACAAGGAAAGACGTTACGAGTATTATTTCTTTCTGTCGATCTCGAATATGCATATACAAATTTTTAATATCTCGATAGAGATGAAGTTAGAATATTAGGGGAGAACCGGGAAATCAAGGCACATACAGGGCTTACGACCTGTCATCGGCTGGTTTACGTGATCACTTTATGCTCTTGCGCCACGTTCACCAATCATGCCTTTTTATTGAGTTCCCTGTAATGTTTTAGGTATATATTTTATTCAAAGATATTGTTTTTCTTGAAATAAGCTCTTTTTACCATTGCCAAGAAACTTTTTTTTTGTAACACACTACTGAGAAATTGTAAATAATGAAAGCCACAGTTCTTAAACATGATGTAACAAGTAAGTTATATTGGTACAAGTAGGTAAACAATCCAAAAATGAATTAATATTTCTGGCGCAGTGCAGGGGTGACATATATGCGAAACTATTTTAACCTCATATAGGTATAAGAACTACCAGTAAAAACTAAATGACTTATTTATTTATTTATTTGTACCTTTCTGTACATATAATTTGTAACAACGGCGAGCTTATTGCCAGACGGTAATATCTTCCAACCAAACGTTAAATATACAATAGAGTGTGTAGGTACCTACTTTGGCAATTACTTGTAAATTTCAGTTAAATCTGGGTGCTACTCATTACACATTCTTAATACGTTCTTATCTTGCCTTGATCTTAAAATTAAACAGGCAGGACAACGTCTGCCGGATTTTACTAGTTTTCGTATATTTTTCTATAATTATTCAATTCACTATAACCTCAAAGTTTTCTAAAGTCTGAAACTGAAACTGATCTTTATGATTAGACCTGCGTTCGTTTTGATACTTAGGTATTCAATTACAATAATTATTTTATTTCATGTTACATAGGTAGGTACTATAAATGAAGTTGATAATTAACTTTATAACTTCTATTTTTACTACTACATACAACTGTGTAATTAAACGATAAAATTTCTTAGAAAAGTAAAGATACTTTTTTATTTTAAAGTATTTTTTTATTATTATTTTTATTGTTGGGCAAAATAAAACGTAGGTATCAATCAGATCAAATAAACATTAATTTGATTGATTTAAAAGTGTACCTACCACAAAATGAATTCAGAAAATATAAATAACAAACAAATATTTTGATAAAAAAAATTCAACCCATTTTAAGAAATTTTCGAATGAACAAGATCAAACTTTATCGAATATTTTTATTATTGCATATGCGCAAACATTGAATTTTTTTCCCTGTCGGGAGTCAAAGATATTTTTAACAGATTTTAATTATCTCAATAGAGACGAAGACGAGGTATAAGAATTGTTGCTCTCATTATTTACAATAAAACCAATTCTCTCAATAGATGGCGTTACAACAAAAATAAATAAAAATAATAAGAATGTTGTTCATAATTTCACACATAGATGGCTGTAGTAAAAATTCCTTATTTTCAAGCGAAAAGAATTTCAGTATTACTATATATAGAACTTTCAAAATTGAATTGATAGGGATCTCATTAAAAAGGCATAATTGGTGAACGTTGCGCAAGCGCATAAAGTGATCACGTAAACCAGCCGATGACAGGTCGTAAGCCCTGTAGGTGCCTTGATTTCCCGGTTCTCCTACAGTAAATATTCCAACTTCGTCTCTATTGAGATAATTAAAATCTGTAAAAAAAAACAAACTTTATGTTTTAATGATATTTTTATTGACAAACATTTTTTTTAACATCTCAATAGAGACGAAGTTGGGATTTCACCTGAAAAATTACGCACTATTCAAATATATAGAACTTTCAAGAATTATATTGATAAAGGAACTCAATAAGAAGGCATAATTGGTGAACGTTGCGCAAGCGCATAAAGTGATCACGTAAACCAGCCGATTACAAGACGTAAGCCCTGTAGGTGCCTCGAGTTCCTGTGGTTCTTCTACAATATCCCAACTTCGTCTCTATTGAGATGTTAAAAAAAAAATTTTTGTCGATAAAAAAATTATTTGACTCCCGAAAGGGGAAAAAATCCAATGATTGCGTATATGCAATTTAAAAAATATTCGATTTATGTTTTAATTGAAATCCTAATCAGAGCCAGAGATTGTGTCTATGATATAATGTTGCTAAAAAGAGATTTTTAAATATCAAACTCATTGAAAACTCAAAAATCTAATCTAAATAAGCATACTAATATATTTTTTATTTATTTATGGATTTTTCACAGAAACGGATTTAATAACAATAATAAAGATATAATTCGTAAATGCTGATAGAGAATAAATTGATACGAATAGGAACTACTTAAATATTTTTTATTTTATCGTGTTATTATCTATTTCAAAGTAGTAATCCTTAGATTATATATGTATTAATCATTATGATAGTATTATATGACATAAATATTTATATGACATAGATATTTTCGGTCGTTATAAAAGAAGTTTAGCTGTTTTAATTGAATTTCATCTTCTTCTATACAAAATGAATTAATTTGGTTTTTATTGTATTCAAAATGTCATATTCTTCAATTTAACCATTTGTCTAAGCCGTAAAGACAAAACACCGCGTCCAAAGAACAGCATAGGTAGGGCCGTGTCTTTAGTCTCTACCTCTATCTACTTGACAGCGCAATATCTATGGTATGTCAAAAAAATATTCTTTGGCGCCAGAAACACTCACACCATTCAATTTTCAAATTCGGAACAATGAAATGAACTCGACAGAGTACGCGGCCTTTTGTAAAACATCCGTGGAAAAGTTTTCTTCGTGGGTGTTGAGAAATTGTTACTTTCTACTCTGGCAAAGATATTTTCTTATGATGTTTGTCGCTGGCGAGACAGCTAACAACAAGAAACGTCAGACGGATGAAAAATAGTTTGGCCCTCCCCATCAGAAAACATTAAATAAACTTACAAATGTGGATATGTTTCGCAGCATCGAACCAAAGCACGGGATAAAGCTTAGGAAGATTTTTTTGCATCAAATTGTCGAAAGATTCCTGATTATTTTGAGTGTGCTGGGATTTTCTTCTTTATCACCCGTTGGACTTGATACGTGTTTGTTGAAACAGTTTGAGCAAAGTTACAAATAGGCCCGCCTGGTTGGCAGCATTGTGGAGTTTTCCCGCCAAGTATTGGTGGATGACTTTTCGCGTTTTTACGTTCTCTATGCTACAAATAAATTTACGAAGAAACACAATGGCGTATTTTTGACATTTTTATACATATTTTTTACATTATGTTCTTTTAATTTGAAGAAATATCGAACATCGGAAAGTCGGAAAAACTTTATTGGGTTTTTTTTTCCTCTAATCTTTTATTGAACATTACGACAGTTAAGTTAATACTACGAATTTATCAAAAGAGTTGGGTGTACAAAAAAACTAAATGATGTAATTTATTTCAAAATATTAATATACAAATAATACATAAAATTTATGAAAATATTATTTTTTTATAGATATGTAGGTGATGATGTATTTACTAAAGTTTTTATATAGGTATTTTGTAAATATCGCACAGACTTCAAAATAATTTAAGTTTTATTTAATTATAGAGAATCACCACTGCGATAAAATATTTTGTGTTCCTTAGTTATTTCTGTATCTAATACGATTTTAGTATTTGACGTTTGTTATAGCTAACGGCAAATATCTTGAGTAATCACGTGGGCTGCACAGAACGCAAATTTGGATAAATATGAATATATATATTCCACAAAGAATTTATTTGATTTCCGACGACCATTTCGGCTTACAAGGCCATAGTCAACTGGTTGGCCATAATCAACCATATTCAACCAGTTGATTATGGCCTTGTAAGCCGAAACGGTCGTCGGAATTCTACAGTTTGGAAGCCGTTTCAATTGACAGATTGAAAACTGCTAATTTGAATGTTTAGTTTTGTTCCGCCGCCGCTTATACGACGAAAATTCTCAAGTAATTTGCCGGAAACTCTAATGGGATTAAAAAGTGAATTTACTAGGATAAAAATCGTATAATTTTCACTTAATTATTGAAATAACTCGCTCTCGTGGTTCGCCATGATTATTATTTGTTATTTAAGCAAAGAAAATGTTTAATTTAGTAACAAATAATTTCGTGGTTTCTCATATCACATCAAAGCTCAATGCTTCGTCTCTGTTTACATATAAATTAGTAATATATGTAGATATTGTTTTTTTTTCTTAGGTGTCATCCCTTCATGGGAATGCATGCACCTACATTATGAAGTAAATATTACTACGAATAATCTACAATGATCTACATATTTTCAAATTTATCAACTTACTTGATTACGTAACAAAATTTAGTGTTCCATTTTCAGAATTTGTAAAAATTCCAATTTTTCAAAGTTATTAACAAATTTAGAAAAAGCGTAGATAACGTAAGTACATCTATGTATTCGTATGATTGTATGGGGCGTTCCTAGACAGTCGGCGCCATGGCTCTATGGATTTTGCTACAAAAGTTTTCCAACTCCCCTCCCCTCCGCTCTTTACCTAACTCTTCTCATTCCCCTCAACATCACTATATATTGCCGCAATACCTAAGTACATAGGAATACATACCTTTTTCATAAGGATATTTTCCCGGGACTCACCGTTTTTCTTCTTTATCTTTTTGCCAATATTCCAGAAACATCGAACCAAATTAGATAATACTTTAAAATGTCTGTTGTATCACAAAATCTACGAGATTTTGAAATTGTCATATTATATACATACTTGAAAGAATGAAATGGAATAACATAGGTACAATAATTTCAATGTGTTTTACGAAATATATTAATATGTTGTACACAGGCGAACTTATTGCCATAACGCAATTTCTTATGACATATCAGATTACAAAATAAGACAACATAGCACATATTATATTCAACGTCAAACATATTAATAACACATGATCCTCTTAATTAAATTATATTTATTAACATATAAAGACTTGGTGAAAGCGGAAGTAAGAATAAGAAGGTATTGGAGAGATCATATGGATAGAATTGACTCCCAAAGGATTCCACACATCGCTCTACATGGAAAAGGGGATAGAAGGATGCCTGCAATATCTCTCAAAAGGTGGAATGTCAGGTTGCAGTCTACGTCGCAAGAGACTGCGTTCTAAACAGGTCTTAGTGGCCTTCGAACAGTAAGTATAATTTTCGCCAAACATCTTGAACGAGCATCCGGTTGCGCAAATTTGTGTCTTTTTGCTTCGTCGGTTCGCCTCCCCTCTCGGCTAAAAGTTCAAGATATTTGGCTACAACTCTACAAAAATATGTTAATATTAAACAATTGAATAAATAAACAGTCTTAAAATGTCTTTTGTGTATCGATATCGGAACAGAAACAAAGTATGATTAATTTAAAACGAAACTCGCAACAACTTTGAAACTAATACCTTATATAGGTACTCAAATAACATTCCTTTCTCTGTAATTTTTATTTATTATCATTTGTGTGATTGTAGTTTATTTTGATATGGGTTCTTCTTGATTTTAAATATATCTGGATTGTTTTTAGTATTAAATTGCGTGATTTCTTTTTTTGTGATTTAAGAAATTTTTTAAAGTAATGAGCTGCTGCTTTCCTAAAAGAAATCTTAAATAAGGAAAGTAAACATTACGAGTAATTAATTCAGCTTGATCATTTGTAAGCCTCTGTGAATATTTATATAAGAAAAATCTTTTCAATATATTTAAGAGTCAAATGAACTTAACGTAGGTACCTACCGTGGTATCTATACATTAGGTATGTCTAGGGTTAAGTACCTATTTAATATTTCGTATATTTTCATCTTTGATTTTTCTAACGGCCCATTTCTGACGTTGGAAAAATAAAAGAGAAGGAGCGCGGTAAAATGTCGTCCTTTAATGGTTTTGTCTGTGGCGCCAACCGGCCATAAAGTCCGCGTCTATCGTCTATGGTCACACTGCGCGGGAAACAACATCAAACGTCATTCGATTTATTTTCAAAATGATCCTATTATTAACTTTATTATTATACAAAACGATCTTTCCGATATTGCTATTCGATTATGGTCACAAAATGGACTCATTTTTATTTCACAGAAAATAAATTGTGTTTGATTTAGGAACTATTTTATGCGTAGGTACATTTCCGTCTATTTAAAACAATAGCATTTATTTAACTCCGAATGAGACAATTTAATTATAAATCCAATAAATATGCACTCCTTCTTTTTGTGCCATGTCAGGTCCCCCCGACGTCGGCTACCACTCTGGCATTGGCATCTTTTCCTTAAGGAAAGAGTTATTCGTTCTTCTTGCAGTCCACAATTCTCAGCATGCCACGCCAACACCACATGTCAATCCTGCCCCCCTAGACAACGTGTCATTTAGCTCAAGAAAAGATAACTCAATGTATGGAAGTGACAGATGTCACGTGACTGGCAACTGTCACTTACATGATACATTGAGTTATCTTTTCTTGTTTCTTTTCTTAGCTACTGGCACGATCGCGTGACTAGGGGGCTACTCATGACACGTTCTTAATACGTTTTTATCTTGCCGTAATCTTAAAAATGTAAAACCAGTACTCTATCATTATCTTATTTTAATGTTTCTCTTCATTAAATCATAAAAATTTGTTAATATATACGTTTAGTATGAAATTGCCATTAATTGTTGTATAAATTAATATTTCTTTTCAATTGATTTAACCTCAAAGATCGCTAATGTCCTGCAGGTTTCGGTTGCATAGATGACAGAGACGATTTGTTCTGTAGAAGAAGAAGAAGAAGGAGAGTAAATAAGTAGACAGATACAATTATTGTATGTAGATACTTAGTCGTATCTGCTGAGTGGTGTAAACATCAATATCCCCCTTATATTTTTGTTGTGTGTTGTCTGTTAGGATAGAGATAAGGGGGGGGAGGGGGGGTGAAGGGAGATACGGTCCATTTGTTGTATCGGAAGCTGAGATGTCTCAATAGATAAAACAGATATACATCTGATGCTCCCGACTGCAAATATCAGAGCACATTCAACATTCGCTACGGTACGACAATACAATATTATATTATATTAGGTACTTACATACATAGGTACCTACATATCATACATAACTATCTTTCTATGTACAGTGCAATTCGACTCGCTTGATCTCAGTGTATGACATAAAATGATCGTAAAGTTGGCATAGACAAAATAACATCAAATATTTGTCTTCATCATAGAAACTTAAGTACTTACATACTTGAAATAGATTAATAAGCCAATATTTGGAAATAATTGGGTGATACGAGACTTGTGTGTGAATATACACGCGAGTGCCGTGCTTCCTTTTATAAGGTAATAAACCCCGGACACCTGTCGCTGGTTACCTTACACTTTGCGATATGCCGTGACGGTATGAATGAATGAACAATAGGTATTTGAAAATTAAATTAAATATCGAGAGTATACAATAAATATACAGTCGTTTTTGACGATTTTTAGTTAGTTCATTTGAACAAAAATTTTAAGTAATTTTTTGAACATTCCTTTTTGTAGTTGCTCACTGAGTGAAAAAAAATAAAACTGAGTGTTTTTTTTACTTATTTTTGAGTAATTTAATGTCACTAATTTTTAATTGCTTTGTTTTTACCAAAACTCGATATAATTTGATCATTATTTAATTTTAGAAATAAAATATAACTAAGATAAAAAAACAATTCCAATATTGACTGATTGTAATAATATTCTGTATAACAATAATTCTGTGGGTATATATTTTTATTTCATTTGTATTTAAATATTTCCTTTACACACGAGTGCTTGCACTCTAGTTAAAGGAAATATTTATTTACTATTCATAAGATTTTTGCTATTAGGATCTCTAATTATAATTCCGTCCAATGTTATGTATAAAAAGATAAATAAAAAAAGGTATTACTACAACTTGAAATTTGATATTTCTCTAATGAAAATGATCTAAATGTAGCTTTGTATAAGGTGGTGAGGGGAAGAGTGTTAAATGCAATGAATAAGATGATATGAGAAGTGATATAGATAAAATTAACCCCGCGGGATCCATTGTTAGGAAAATAAACATAGATTTAATTGGTGTCTGTCATAATTGTTAAGTGGCAGTTATATAAATACACCCATTGATTACTTTATGCCATTATACATCACCCCAACATTATTTGCATGGGGGCTAATGGCGGAAGGCGGAACACGACACCCATATTTGATAGATTGACAACAACTCAAAACGTTTCGTTTGTAACTTGGTACTTGAAGCGGTAAACTATTTCATTTTTAACAGCTTTAAACACAGTTGTCTTTCATCAACATTTTATATTTAAACTTAATTGTACATAACTTTATATCCTTCTTTTAAAGTTTTTGATACTTTGTCTAGTACGAATGAATTGTGATACGACTTGTCACAAAAAATGCGAAATTATTCTTTAACTAATCCTATAAAAAGTTGTATGTATATATCATATTTTTTGTGACAAATTACATTACATTTCGCTCATATTAGACAACACCGTCACATCTCAGAATGCTCAAAATTCCATAATGGACATACTGCTGGTCGTATTACAAGAGTTATTTGAGAAATATGTAAGAAAAAGGTAAGGTCCCGTACTGCGAGAATACTGCTTACGGGACCTCAACTTTTTCTTACATTATTCTTAAATATATGATTATAAATATATTAAATTCTTCTTCTTCTTCGATGGCGCTACAGCCCAAATCGAGCCTTGGCCTCCTTCAACAAGCGCCTCCAACCTCTTCTATCCTCAGCCGCCGTTCTCCAGTTAGGGACCTGCAGGAGCTTTTCTGCATCTCTCCGTATGTCGTCCTCCCATCTCAGTCTTGGTCTCCCCATCTTCCGTTTACCTCCCGGGTGACCAACCATGATTTTTTTCTGTACATGGCCAGCCCATCTCAACCTAAGCAGTCTTATATGGGTTGAGATCTTTGGGGATTCATAAATTTTGTACAGTTCTTCATTTTTCTTTATGCGCCATTCATCTCCTTCCTTCACAGGACCACATATTCGGCGTAGGACTCTCCTTTCGAAAACATCTAATGCTTCAGCGGATTTCACGGTCAGTGTCAGAGCCTCGCATCCGTAAGTCAACACAGTCCTAATGATTGTTTTATATAATGTCAATTTAGTTTTCCTGTGGACGTTGCGAGACCTGAACACTGGTAATAAGGAGAAATAAGTTTTATTGCCTGCTGATATTCTTTTTTTGATTTCTACTTCAAAATATTAAAATATATTAAATAGATGAGACCATATGCACATCATTTTTTTATGTTTGCATACGTTATTGATTTTTTTAAATTTTTGAATTTAATGTTTTTTTATTTTTGAATTTACTGTTTTGTTTTTTTTTGGATCCTTATGTATATCTTTTTTTATGTTTGCTTACATCTATTTTTTTATTTTATTTTTTGTCTTGCTGTTTAGGTTAAGTTTTGTTTACCAAGTGTATACCTAATTGCTTTTTTTATTCTATCTATTATTATCATCAATATGTGTTTTTATCTATGTATGTAAAAGGCATTTTATGCCGTTTATAAATAAATAAATAATTCCTGTATAACGACCCTGCGGCTTTACTCTTGAATTTCAAATCCAATCTTATTTTCGCTAAGAACCTCCTACATAATATGTACATACATACCGTCGCGGCATAATATCTCACAATGTGGGGTAACCAGGGACAAGTGTGCGGTTGTGCATTAATTTATAAAAGGAAACTCTTCACATGCTCACATTACTAAAAACACACTACATTCAGAATGGTTGGTGGAACCTCATTTGTAGAACTATGTGAGATGTTATTGTTGCCTGTTGTATTTTCGATTACCCGAAAACGATGATAATACAAATGAGTGGAAGCACTATTCTTAGCCGGTGCTTCACAGCAAACCTACCTTTTTAATGGAGAAATAGATGGTAGGTATGTACATATGTTTTAATCGTAAAAGTAGATGATTTGAATGTTACGCAGGCGTACCTATTTCATTGGCTAAAATTTGTAATTGGTATCGAATTTACTAATTCAGAAGTTTTAGATCGAGCTAGGACACTCAGACAACTCTAAGGTAAGGCGCGCATGGAAGCTTAAATAAATCGGCCGATTATTATCGGCCGATTAATTTATCGGCCGATAAAAAATCGGCCGATCGGTTCTAACGCGCATGGAAGCTTCTAGAATCGTATAATTGGAAATAACACGCCGGTCAACATTCATATGATTAGATATAATTGACAGATCATAATTTACCGAACTTAATCAAAAAATCATTAACTTGGGCTCCATGCGCCTGTACAACAAGCGGGAAAAAGAAAAACATTGCGCGGGAAACAGAAAACTGCGGTACCTTTGTATTGCGCGGTAAAAGGTATGTATTGCACGGGAAAAGATAAATAAATTGACAGATTTACCAAACATAACCTAGAAATCATTATGATGGGCTCCGCGCGCGTACAAGCGGGAATATACAAACATTGCGCGGGAAACAGAAAAGAACTATTGTGTGACAGAGCAAATGTACAGACGCAATAGTGAACCAAGTATATATAATATAAAACTTTTTTTAATGTTTTTTCGTTGACACAGTTGAAGTTCATAATTATAAATTGTAAAAAAAAACACTTGAAACACAGTTAAGTTTTTATTCATTAAGTGGAATATTTATTAAATTACCTATGTAACTATTATTCAATTAAGTAATAACTTACCCAATTCAGTTCTTTTATTATGATTTAGCTGTTCCCAGCCAGTTATTAATATTTCGCTTATCTCCAACCATAATTTTTGCATAATTTGGCGGTTACTATAATTTTTTATCATATAATGAAGGACGTGCTTCAACTAATATAATTAATTTTTCCGAATCAAAATTTATTTCATCTGACATTTCGTTTGGCAGCACTGAGAACGTACTTCTCGATCTACTGCGCTCGGACGATTAAATTATCACATCTGAGACACGGAATGAGAGGAGAAAAATACCGCTAGCGCCATAGCCATATAGTGGAGATGGAAGAGACAGATGTCCTGGCTATGCAACATTCGGGAATGGACGGGCTTTATAAGGACTGTTGAGCAGATATTCCGAGCGGCACAGGGCAGGAAGGGATTCGCCAGGATGATTGCCAGCGTCGGAGGTTCCTGACAGGGCATCGGAAGAAGAAGTTCATCTAAAACATTTTATTTTTTTGACTAACTTAATATCTCAATAGAGACGAAGCAGGAATATATATTTATAGGAGAACCGGGAAATCAGGCACCTACTGGGCAACAACCTTTCTTTGGCAGGTTTACGTGATTACTTTGAGCGCTTGCAAAACGTTCACCAATTAAGCCTTTAATAGACTTCTTTTACGTAATCTACTGAGAAATTGGTCGGTAAAGAATTGAAGCCAAGATTCTTATATACGAGATGTCTCCCCTGAAGCGCGGTAGAGTTGTTAGTTCATTTTTTGCTAGTTTACATACATACTTGTACAAATGTGTATGTAAATCGAATATTATATTTTATTTCTGTCTATTAAAAACAATTTCATCGCAATGGAGAGAAAAAAAGTAACCGTGTTGCTAACTAGCGACTGTGAAAACAACATGTCACGATTCGTTTGCAAACTTTTACTACGAAAATAAATATTTGATTATAATATAAATCTCAAGTTGTTTCTGAAAACATACGTCCATCAGTTATTGAATTAAGGAAGTTTGGGAAACTTGCCAGATAATTAGTACCAACCACCAAAAGAAATGTTGTTTTCATCAAATGACATTTCAGTGGCGTGTGGTAACCAAAGATTTCCATATAATATACTAGATGGAGTACCCCGTGCAATGCGTGAGTCATGGTATATCGCGCGTTTGATTTCTTGGTTGGCAACATATTATAGGGTCGTATTACGGGATTTATTTAAGAAAAATGTATGAAAAAGGTAATGTCACGTACTGCGAAAATACTGCTTACAAAACCTCAACTTTTCTAAAAAAAATCTCAAATAACTCCCGTAATACGACCCATATTGCAGTTTTCTATACATTTCAACAGTTCCTAGATAACGTGTTCTCTAAATTTTGACGAACAAAGTGTTTTTTTCGACAAATAAATCCGAATCAATTCACACTAGTCGTTATTCTCTATAGAAAAGCGATGTTTTCTGTCCACCTTTGTTGTCAAAAGTCCTGCGGAAAAAGCCTCACTTCGATTCATACACAATTTGCTAACTACGACATCTAGTCCAACTGTCGATTTTTTCTAGAGAATTTATTTCTCTTAACCAATCGACAAAGTATTAAACCAAGATACGCGAGATTTGTAGGCAGGGTCTATATTTTTCACTGATTTTTCAAATTTGATGTAAAAAAACACCAACTTAGAGGCTTCGCATATATGGATTTACTCAGAATTCGAAGTAGAACATTTACATACCTAGTGTGTCTGTGTGTGTGTGTCCCTTATAACTTCTGATCCGTTCAATGCACAGAGCCTAAAATTTCAGGAAATATTGATAGTTATAGGCCAACAAAACTTTTATACTCAGAATATTTAATTATTGTTTCAATCAGTGGTTATCAACTTTTGAATTTTTTCTTTATTTTTTTATATATCTAAAAAAACATAAATTTAACTCTGAAAATTGGTATAAATATAGACAAATACAAAATCTCAAATTCGTTTTATTTTTAATCCAGAAATTCTCAAACATTTTTTATAAAGAAAAACACTTTTTATGATAAATTTATGTGTTTAACTGCCTATATTTCAAAAGTTTTTAAAAATACCGAAAAAGCCGAGACACCCCAATTAGATCATTTAATTTTCTATAAAAAATATGAACATTGTAGTAGTAGGTAGGTACATCTTAAACTTTTTTTAACAATTTTTCTAAAAATTGAATTTAGTGACGACATCGTTTAATACAATTGTATGGCAGTATACACTACACAATATCTACGATGACTCAATAGTTTGATACTTAATCTCCAACATACATGCATACCATCATGCTGTTTTCATATTCTGGGTAGGAAAAAAGACTGACCTCCATACTTATATAGAAAACAAAATATCTAAAAACATTTATTTATTTGTTAAGTGTTAATAGTTTGGTACGTATTCTTCAATTATACATACTATCGCCATCGACAGTTGGATCTCAGTTACAAGCAAATAGTATAATGATATATTATGGTGTTAACGTACCTATATGGATATATTGGTATGATTGCATTTAGTGTTGTTATGCATAAAAACGTTTGGGAAAAAATATTACATATAAAAAAATTAAATTATTTCTGATATATGTATCAGCACAAATCATGTGTTTTGTAAAAATATTATATAAGACATTTCATATTTCTTCTCGGGCAGCTAACAGATACAACACAATGAAAACCGGGTGAAAATGGAACACGGGACCTTTGGATCATCAGTCAGATACCTAACCAACTGAAACACGAAGGCCAACATGTTTCATTCAATCACATAAAACTCAGATTGTCTTCTTTTGTAATTTCTTATTATATCATTTTAAATGTGAGATTACATGAACTTAATTTGGCGATATGGCAACATTATTCAGTTTATTTATCTGACAGTTGTACCAACATTACCATGAAGTGTACTTTTAAGTGAAACGCACTCTAGACACTAGACTTTGGACTGGGTTGAGTTGAGAGATTTCAATAATTTATCTATGTATATGTCATGCTACGCCACTGCGCTGGGAAAATTGCCGACTTGCCGAAGTAGTTTTTTTATCTCTTTCATGTTTCCATAGATAAAGGGAAAAATGAATTATATTAAAACGAAAATAATGTTCTTTGAAATCGTTCTCTTTATAAGAAGGGGCTTTATAATATAAAGGCAAGTAATGGAAACTTATATACAAAAGATTTTGTTTGTTGCGATCCGTCCATGCATTTGCTGCATGATTTTGAGCAAATTTTTACCACGTAAATATTGATTAAAGCATATTTATTTACATGGGTGGTGGCAGAGCGGTTAGCGCGCTGGGTTTGTAATCCAGTGGTCGCGAGTTCGAATCCTGCCACAACCGATTTCGTTCACTCATAGCACAAGCATTTATGCTTAATTCAGTAAATGTATTAGGATGTATATGTACTTTTGTTACAAGACATATTCATAAAGTATTTTAAAAAAATCAAGTGATTTTAGTTGTGCGTTCCATGTATGCGATCGCTGCATGATTTTGAGCAAATTTGCAGTACGAAAATATTGAATATATCTTATTTAGAAGGAAATTAGATTGTGCGATCCATGCATGCGGTATTAGCTGCATGATTTTGAGCAAATTTTTGCTACGAAAATTTAATTATAGATATCATACTTAGAAGTGATTTGGATTGTGCGATCCATGCATGCGATTGCTGCATGATTTTGAGCAAATTTTCACTACAAAAATATTGAATACCTAGGTATATTTTATTTAGAAGGGAATTTGATTGTGAGATCCATGCATGCGATTGCTGCATGATTTTGAGAAAATGTTTACTGCGAAAATATTGATTAAATCATATCGAGAAGAAATGTTGGTGGTACGACCCATGCATGCGATTGCTGTATGATTTTGAGCAAATGTTCACTGTGAAAAAATATAATATTTAAATTCTCTGATCCCCACGGAGTATGTAATGAAAATTAAATGCCACATTATCTGCATAGTCTCATACGAGTTTGTCTATTGTTAGAATATCTTTCACATTATATGAGTCTTAGAATATATTATTGTGAAGTATAATTTTCCAATATTAACGTAGGTAGGTAAATTGATAATTTAGTAGTGCAACATGCGTTTGTGAGAATTATACCTACTACAAAATGAATTCAATCAAATAACATTGAAAAGTTAAAAAAAACAGTCTATATAAATGTTGTCAGTCCTCAGATTATTATGTAAGAAATATATTTTTTTCTGCGTGAAACATGCTGTCAGTACCTATTCCTAACTCAATATTCGAAAAAAATGTTCGAATTTCAAAAAATACTTAGTTCAGACAAATGAATTTCGTAATATACATAACTTCATTTTTTATATAAATAGGTAGGTACCTACTCATATCAAAATGATAGCTCTGATCATTTCATTGTCGGATTATCACGA
Source organism: Molanna angustata (assembly GCA_963576475.1). Taxonomy (NCBI): domain Eukaryota; kingdom Metazoa; phylum Arthropoda; class Insecta; order Trichoptera; family Molannidae; genus Molanna; species Molanna angustata. The sequence continues at coordinate 51,458,338 of OY754965.1, read as the reverse complement.
CAAAAATCTCCATCAACCTTTGCTGAATAGGATTATTGCAAATAGTCTTTACATTAGCCACATAATATTGTAATGAAACAAATGATAATGGTTATAGCATGTACTCGCCGTGTCGGCCATTTTGTCTGTGAAGGCGTTTCCCGCCGTTAATGTAGCCACGCCCACCAGTTTCCCGCCGTTTTCATTCGTCTGTTGATTTTCCACGCGGTGAAAAACTAAACGTCAGCGCAGACAGGTAGGGCAACACACCAACTATATATTACATAATTTTGTATATGTATTTGCTGCATCTTTTTATAAGAGAAACTCGCATAAAAAATGGATGATTAGATACAGCAAATTCATATCATTATTTTTGACAAACTTTATGCATCAATAGAGACGTAGTTGAAATACATATTTATAGGAGAACCGGGAATACCTCCGGGGCTTGCGGCCTGTCATCGACTGGTTTTCGTAATCACTTTCTTAATCCCAATTTTAAAAATTCTATACTTAGGTAGACTCAAATAAACACACATAAAAAGTTTCATCAAAATCGGTTTAGTCATTTAGGAGGAGTTCAGTGACATACACACGTACAGAAGAATTATATATATATATATATATATATCTAAAGTAATAAAGCAATCAAAATGTTAGTGTATGTGTGTGTGTGTGTGTGTGTGTGTGTGTGTGTGTGTGTGTGTATGTGTGTGTGTGTGTGTTTGTCTCACGCCTTCTGAAAAACCAAGAGCATCTAAAAATCTAATTTATGTGCGAACGTGTACCTGTATACCTGATGCAGTGTCACGCTAAAAATAATGCGATAAAAATGCTGAATTTTAAAAATATTTCAATAATTATTTTTTTCGTATCTGTCAAAAAATTGTACATTTTGCACGCATATATCTGTTAGTTTAAAAGTTAGAAGTACGTATTTACACGAAAAAAATTTACTTTCAAGTATAACTTAGCGTTTAAGTGAAAAACATGGTGAATATTTTGTATAATTATAATGTTTAACTTATTTTTAAAGTAAGCGTTTTGTACATAAATGCCGCCATTTTAATATCTTTTCATACAATATTTCATTTTCCTACCGAATGAATATGTTCTTGAAAATAATAAACCTTTGAAATAAATATAAATATGAAATAATAAAATGAAACACAAGACATTACAGCAAGTTTTAAGACGTATATTGTAAAAGTCTGTTAATTATTAGTAAAGATATGGGCATAATAAAATTGCATAATTTGTATATAATATTTGATATTTCGGACAATTTTCATTTTTATGGCATCGAACAAACCAATGTAGGTACCTACATATTCAAAAAATGTATCCGAACCATTCGATATTACTTACGTGTTCGAATCGTTTCCATGGCTACAGAAAGAATGTGATATTCAAATAAAATTTGTTAGGAATCGAATTTATTTAGAAGGTTGTTGTAGGTAGGTACCTACCTAATACTATTTACTTACAAATCAACAATAATATACCTATACTGATTTCCTATAGGAAAATTATTTTATTTATTTATTTATCAACCGTTTGTCCGATTATAATGAAACTTTGGTGAATTGTCGAGCGTATGCCCAGGATGGTTTTTGGATTTAAACTTTTTTCTTATTCTTCTTCTTCTTCGTGTATTTGGTCGTTTTACCTATGAAGGGGGAGTATCCTGGGAAAAGAAGGTCCGACTGTCCCTCCATCTCTTCACAGGTCTTCCAGGACGGGTTCTGCATATAAACTTTTTTCTTCTTTTTCTTCAACGTGTACTTGGTCATCTTACCTATGAAGATGAACTATCCTGGGAGATAAAGGTCCAATTTTCCTTCCATCTCTTCGCAGGTTTCTGGATTTAAACTTTTTTCTTCTTCTTCTTCATCGTCTATTTGGTCATTTTACCTTTGAAGGTGGACTAACCTGGGAGAAGAATGTCCAATTTTCCTTCCATCTCTTCGCAGGTATCTGGATTTAAACTTATTTCTTCTTCTTCTTCTTCATCGTGTATTTTTGGTCATTTTACCTATGAAGTTGGAGAATCCTGGGAGAAGAAGGTCCAACTGTCCTTCCATCTCTTCGCAGGTATCTGGGTTTAAACTTTTTTCTTCTTCTTCGTGTATTTAGTCATTTTACCTATTAAGTAGAGCATCCTGGGAAAAGAATGTTCTTTCATCTCTTCGCGGTTCTTCCAGGATGGTTTCTGGATTTAAACTTTTCTTAACCGACTGATGGGACGGGATGTAATGAAGGGAAGGGATGCACTAAAGGGCCTGAAGGGACGGGAGGTATAAAACTGCCTGAAGGGACGGAAGGTAGTGAAGGGTCTGATGGGAAGGGACGTAATGAGGGATTAAAGGGACGGGAGGTACTGAAGGGCCTGAAGCGGCGGGTCCTGGAGTCTAATTCTGTTTCTTCTTAATTTTATGTAGACCTTTAGGGCAGTTTTTATACAAACTATTTCCTATTGTCTAATTCATCTTCTTCTTCTTTTATGTATACATTTGGGTCATTTTTTTATAAAAATTATTTCCTTTAGTCTAATTATTATTCTTCTTCATTTAAGTACGTAGACTTTTGGGAGAGTTTTAATACAAACTATTTCCAATAGTCTTATTCATTTTCTTTTATGTAGACCTTTTGGTCAGTATTTATACAAACTATTTCCAATAGTCTAAATATTCTTCTTCTTCTTTTTTGTAGACCTTTGGGTGAGCTTTTATACAATCTATTTCCAATAGTCTAATTCTTCTATTAGGTATATGTATTTTTACTTATTTTATGTAGACCATTGGAATAGTTTTTTATACAAACTATTTCTTATAGTCTTATACTTATTTTTCTCTTTTTTATTTAGTCTTTTGGGTTAGTTTTAAGTCTAATAGTCTATTGTGCAGAAATATTATTAACGATATGCACACTTGATGAAAATACATATGAAATGAATGGGATATGGGATGTGACGATATAACCTTCACTAGAATCTTTTCAATACTTTTGTTTAATTAAATTTAAACCATTTATATCATCCTATTTTGAATAATTTTCAACACCTAATATTTAAAGAATGGGGGTTGTGGCCATTACTGAACTCTTCACAACATTTATATTCAAATTAAAAACTATTTACTATAGTTCAAGTCTTCTTCTTCTTCGTTAATGAAGACTTTCAGTCAAATTGAGCAAAAATATAATGCACACTTGATGAAAAAATATAAAAACGAATGGGATGTGACCAATACTAGATCTTTTCAGTACCTACGTTTGTTTAATCAAATTTTAACCACATCCCAACATCCAAAATTACTAAATTTTCAATAGGTACACATTACAATTTGTTTTCGATGATAATATTTAAAAATGGGGGTTGTGGCCAAACCAATCTCTTTACAACGTTGATAAACAGTCATATTTAAAACCATTACGCATAGTCCATGCGAGCAGAAATTGTATAAATATTATACTTCATTCACACTTTATAGCAATATATAAAAAAGAATGGGTTGTGGCCATCACTTGAACATTTTACAATACTTAAACTCAATCTAATTTCAAACCACTTTTCATAGTCTGATATTGCAAAATAATTGGGTGACAATATTATAAAAACGATTGCTTTTTCTTTCACAATTTTACATTCTTGGCCAACGGCGGGACATAAAAGCTAGTATATAATAATAAAGATAATCAGTATCGGTCAATGTGGATGCTGATTTTAAAAAAGATGCTGATGCTGATGTTCACAACAACCCTGCTACCTATTTTGAAGCGGGAAAAATCATCCAGTTAAAAATTGAATGGGCAGCAGTAGTCTGCACTCTTGGTGTCATGTTAAAATATAGTGTGGTAATCAAATAGATAACTAAATAAAAAATATGCATCGGGCCAATAGTCACAAAGGTTACGTTAAGTGAATCAAAGAGATATGAAATAATAATTTATAAAGAACATACATAAATAGTTGTGATAGTATTTTTTCGCTATTCTGCATTGGTCCCCGGATGCTGCAGATCGATAGAGCGGGCACGCCCGGCGCCGCAGACATTGTATGGAGACAGAGGACCAGGGTTGGGATATGGGAAGGGGTCAGGGGAGGGAAGGAAGGTTTAGGTCGGAGAGTGAGAGAAAAGTATGAAGGAAGGGAAGGAGGGATTGGCCAGAATCAACGCCCAACCAAACTACTCCTAAACTCTAATATTATATACCAATACTTACCTAGAATTTTTTACAGTTGCATATACGCAAACATTGGATATTTTTCCCTGTCGGGAGTCAATAATATTTTATGACATATTGTTAACATCTCAATAGAGACGAAGTTGAAATATTATAGGAGAATCAAGAACTTAAGGCACCTCCTGGTTCTCCTATAATATTCCAATTTTGTCTCTATTGAGATGTTAAAAAATTGACATAACATATACTTATATTTTTATTTTTACTAATAATTTACTCGTCTCTATTGAGATGTTAAATTTTATTTTTACTAATCAACTAATAAAACCTACGTAAGGGAGTCTTCATAACATTCATCTCATATATCTCATTATATGTATGTCCGAGTAACGCTGCTAAATATCGGTATACCTATATAGTATATATCAGTAGAGCATAGTAGGCAAACTGCCAGACTTGCGTCATATTAAGGATACCACAGTAGGTAACATTGTTAGGGAGTCTTCATAACATTCATCTCATATATCTCATTATATGTATGTCCGAGTAACGCTGCTAAATATCGGTATACCTATATAGTATATACCAGTAGAGCATAGTAGGCAAACTGCCAGACTTGCGTCATATTAAGGATACCACAGTAGGTAACATTGTTAGGGAGTCTTCATAACATTCATCTCATATATCTCATTATATGTATGTCCGAGTAACGCTGCTAAATATCGGTATACCTATATAGTATATATCAGTAGAGCATAGTAGGCAAACTGCCAGACTTGCGTCATATTAAGGATACCACAGTAGGTAACATTGTTAGGGAGTCTTCATAACATTCATCTCATATATCTCATTATATGTATGTCCGAGTAACGCTGCTAAATATCGGTATACCTATATAGTATATATCAGTAGAGCATAGTAGGCAAACTGCCAGACTTGCGTCATATTAAGGATACCACAGTAGGTAACATTGTTAGGGAGTCTTCATAACATTCATCTCATATATCTCATTATATGTATGTCCGAGTAACGCTGCTAAATATCGGTATACCTATATAGTATATATCAGTAGAGCATAGTAGGCAAACTGCCAGACTTGCGTCATATTAAGGATACCACAGTAGGTAACATTGTTAGGGAGTCTTCATAACATTCATCTCATATATCTCATTATATGTATGTCCGAGTAACGCTGCTAAATATCGGTATACCTATATAGTATATATCAGTAGAGCATAGTAGGCAAACTGCCAGACTTGCGTCATATTAAGGATACCACAGTAGGTAACATTGTTAGGGAGTCTTCATAACATTCATCTCATATATCTCATTATATGTATGTCCGAGTAACGCTGCTAAATATCGGTATACCTATATAGTATATATCAGTAGAGCATAGTAGGCAAACTGCCAGACTTGCGTCATATTAAGGATACCACAGTAGGTAACATTGTTAGGGAGTCTTCATAACATTCATCTCATATATCTCATTATATGTATGTCCGAGTAACGCTGCTAAATATCGGTATACCTATATAGTATATACCAGTAGAGCATAGTAAGCAAACTGCCAGACTTGCGTCATATTAAGGATACCACAGTAGGTAACATTGTTAGGGAGTCTTCATAACATTCATCTCATATATCTCATTATATTGTGAAGGTCCTATTGTTGGCCCTTCTTTGCCGGCTGCTCAGGTTCGAGCTACGCTCTCACCGTCAGGGGATGTCTTCGTTGCAAGTTAAGGTAGTTGAATAATATATACATTAAGGTTTAGCAAAATATATTTCTCGGTCACTTGAATGGGTTGTCACGCCGTCAATACAATTTCAATACAATTTATACATAGATACAATTACATACATGACTACAACGAAAGGTCAATACAATTTATTTTTGTTAGTAATCAATAATTTGAGATATATCGTAAATAAGTTAATTAATATTTTATACCGCGTGTGTCATCTTGAACCTCTACAAAAAATAAACAAAAAGGGTGTGACGGTACCTGGAGCCTTGTAAGGGTTTGTCGGTGTCGCATCGAACCGACTCTTCGAGAAGCACTAAATACTTCTCCAAGAGATGGGACAGTTCACCACCGGAAATGAATTCAGTGACTATGTACAGCTTCCCTCCAGTCTGCCATTTCGGAAAACAGCTCACAATGAAGGATGGCGACCGCAGACCTCTTGTATATGCACCTCGTCCCTTACTTGCTTTAAACAATTCTCGGATACTATCTGAGCTCGAGCAGAATCCTCAGAGCAAGCAATTTCTTAGATTCAACATGATGTACTTAGTGTACTTTGCGAAATGCACCCTTGGAGATAGCATCCAAATGTTTCAATTGCTTGCTGTGCGTGTCACAGTCGATCTTAAACTCGGGCAAGAAGAAGCTTTCGATATTAGCTACAGGCCAAGCAGTTCGATTGGCTCGGAGGAGAGCCATCAAAGTAGAATCATTCCAGGATATTCTAAATCGTCCATTATTATAACGCTTTTACAAATTAATCACAGTCAATATTAATATCAATTACACGAAACTTTAAAAAGATGCTTTAAAGCAAAAATTAAAAAATATTTAAACTTTATTCTGATAAAAATTAACACCGATCAACATTAGCTGTCTATGGTTATTTTACTTTTCACTCTCAACACTTGATTATTAATCACTGGAGTTATCATTCTCACAAGTGTAGTGTGAACACGTATCTTTTTGATCCATAATAAATTTATATTTTGTGCTAGCTTACAGTTCTTTCAACCACTGTTTAATTGTGAAGATAATTAAGTTACTAATACCTCCACATTTTGAATAAAAAGTTGTCAACGATCTGAAGTTACTTTATTTTCAATTAATCCGTTACTTTATTTTCAATTAATTATTCTATCGCACCACATTCGATATTATTTTTCTCCGATCAAAATACTTTCAAAGTCAAAACCGAAAAAAAAGCCGGCGGGAATCCAGACATCAACTCGGCGTCACTTGCGCGCGCCGATAGATCGGAACGGCGGGAGAGTAGACGAAAATCGCCGCGCGCGCACCTCTAATTCTCATATCTGCCGATGGGGCGAAACTGTCGGTGCGCGCGCAGGTCGGAACGGCCTTCGATGGTAGAGAAGACGAAAATCGCCGCGCGCGCACCTCTAATTCTCATATCTGCCGATGGCGATACGGTCGTCTGAGGCGCGCGCAGCTCGAACGGCCTTCGACGGGAATATAGATAGAATTGTTGCGCACGCACCCGTACTTTTCATCTCTGCCGATGGGGCGACAGTGTCGGTGCGCGCGCACCGAAGGTCACCATCTGTACCGAATCCAATGCCGTGTGATTTGAGTGTCGTAAGGAGTATTTATACTCCTTACACACCATCTTATCTTGGGAAAAAAAAGAAAAAAAAAGTGTTAACGTCGGTTAGCGTCTAGCAATTCGGGCGATGAGGTCGTCAATCGTAATAACATCCAGGGATCGCGGTCGCTGCTCACTACTAAAATTCCCCCAAGGCTCTCTCTTTCGGTTCTTAGTAGTTGATGACACACGATGACAGGACGATGGGCAAGATTTACCATAAAAATTATCAGCATGTTTGATCAACCCTTCTCATCGTCAAGGAAACATATTAACAGAAAAAATGATGCCCAAACTACAAGTTTAAATGAACGAGGTCGCTATTGCAAACGATATGCTACAATCGGAGTTGCCTATATCAAGCAACGTCGTTCATCCAACAATGATCATACAATAATACAAGTACAACACATTGTATGCATGACAAAAAAAATATTAACAGGAGCAACGAAGGACCTCCGATTATAAGTCCAGATGAACAAGGTCGCTATCGCAAACACTAGATGCCATAATAAGGCTTGCCTATATTAAGCAACGTTGTTCATCCAACAAGATCATATAATAATACAAGTACAACACATTATATACATGACAAAAAATATTAAAAATCAACAAAATTCAATATAAAACTAATTTACACAATGGTTCACTGAAGCTATGTTTCTTGATGTTGGGTGGGAAAAACCCTTTAACAAATGGCATTGCTTTTTCCCCACTTCACTGACACTGATTAGAAAAACCAGTGGTTTAAATTTCTTGCTGTCGGAATATTTAACTTTACACGGAGGGAATACATATTTTTTGGTTCAAGTATGACACTTACAAACTACGTACGAAACTATCAACTTATATACTAGCAACATAATATATACTTAATAATTAATTCTTATATTCCAATTAACATTGGTTGCGGTGTGACAATCCACTCTGCAGTAACAAATTTATACAAATAATGACAAAATATAAAGCACCATCAACGGTACGGGCTTAATTTAAATGAACGGTTTAGGGATCATCAAATAGTCGTACGATAAGATAGTATAAAATAAAACAGTGATAAAATAGACGCGGTGATTCAAGCAACCGTGGAAACGAGTATAAAAATGTTTAACGTAACTTAGAATAACATAATAGGAATGTAAGGAGGACTTAAAAGTGCAAAGTTGACACATCCTTCAAACAATATTAGACGGGAACACGTGTGCAGACAACTGGAACTCATTAACTCAGAGGTGGAATACAGTTGACAAACACACAGTATATACTTTGCCCAAATAGGCAGACGGAATCCACTTGGATGCCCATTCTCAATATCTCACTTAGACCGCAGATGAGTGATTATACAAGCAGAATCGGCAATCACCCAACAAACGGTGTAGTCCATGAGCGTCCTAGAGGTTTCCAGTAAGTAGAATCACTTACACCTCAAAGTGCGGACTTAACCACCGATAGAACAATTTCTCCTCCGGAGGAAGTTAGTCACTTTTCCGTCCTCAGAGACAATTTTCCACAATCCATGATCTCGTCAGATCATACTCGCCCAGCCATCGGCTAGACTGCAACTCCTACTTCAGATCTCTGGTGATCAGCCAAGATCTCATCATTCTTCCACAATGCTTTCTCAAGGGTGACAACAACAATTATTGCCACTGACAATATGACATGATCACTGCTCAGTCAAGGGTACTCTGAATAATCATAAGAAGAAGAACATCAACTACAGTCACAGAGTGTCTAGACTCGTCACAAACACACTCAACTCACATTCGTCAGAAACAAGGCTCATCTTTCGCTCAACATCTGTCATACCATGAAACATACATCATTCGTCACGGAAAGATACATTTATACACGAATAACGAGTCCAAACAAGTAAGGAAATCAAGAAGTACTGGGGGGGATGGGATAACCGAGTCGACAACGGTGATACACACCGGCCCGTATTTGTCGACCATGAAACACAATAATTTAGTAAATAGGCGCCACTTGTTTTAATTTAAGGGAAAACAAGAACCCGAGAATTTCATCCTATACCTTCGGTCGTATAAGGAAATATTAGACGGGGAGAGTGAGAGCACCATCAAAATTAACAGTAATCGGATATTGACCGAATATACATATACAAAACAAAATTAGAATAATAGATACACGTCCATCTGGTAAGGATTTCGACATCAACAGTAAGACGGTAAAAAAATATTACAAGTACATGGTTCACAATTGCTTGAATCAGACGTAGACAAAATCTTAAAACTAACGTAACTTAAGCCTAAGAACGTGATGACCTATGTAAGGCAACATGGAAGGTGGACAGACAGAATAAGGGACAGTTTTATTCAACCTTGCGACCAACACATTCAAGTATGACTAGCGAATATGTGTCCAAGGGATGGGAAAGATGAGAGGTAAGATATTAAGGTGAATCACATGAGAGAGTGGGATAAGAGGTTGTTCGGAGGTTTTTACTCCGCTCGCAACACAATAACAAGAGAGACCTATTCTACTAAACCCGGCCTATTGGGTGCCGAAAATGTAGATTGATCCGGGGCCTTTTACGCCGCATTCAAAACTACAAAATGGCAGAGGTATTCTTTAGGCCCCAATCTGCAGGCGGTTTTCAGAGGTAGACTTTTGAAGAATTCGATGATGTTCAAAACATGTAGTTCCTGTCTAATCGACTTTGACTATGTCTTTAATGTGATACCGACCGCAAGGTTTACCTTGCATGTTACCCAGTAAGTAGATCTTGTCGGACACACACTGAAGTACCACATTCTTGACAAACTTAGGGGCAAGTTTGGAAGTAAAGCCCTTGGCTCCATCGGACAGAATGAAATTCCTTCTCCAGACTGTTTGACCCACGGATAGCACACAATTCTTCCTCCTTAAGTTGTAACGACTAGCATTCTTTTGGAATGCTGTTAATAGGTGAGAAGTTACTCGGTCGTATAATGTTTCAAGGTTCTCAAGTGATTTGATATAACTCGGGGAGTTGTGGTGAGGGTCATGTGGGTCGTTCTCTACATCATGCATTGAAGCATGCGGGTGGGGGTGGAATCCATGCATTAGGTAAAAGGGTGAGTGGTCTGTGGTTGCGTTAACGGTGTTATTTAATACGGAGCAAATTTTGGGAAGGTGGCCACACCAGCCTCTCTGGTCATCTTGCACAGAGATAGACAGGGCAGTGACGATAGATGCGTTGTACCTTTCAACGACATTATTTTGGGGATGGTACAGGGCGTTGTAGAACAGATCTTTTATACCGTAGTTTTCGAGGAACGTTTTGAATTCCTTGCTGACAAACTGTTTTCCGTTGTCCAGGATCATTGTTCGCGGAATAGAATAAGGTAGGAAAATGTTTTCTTCGATCAGTCTAATAATTGTTTTAGAATTGGCGTGGCGCAAGGGGAAAGCCCAGACAAATTTTGAAAACACGTCCACGACGGAGAGAATGTACATGTTTCGACGTTTGGAGAGTGGCAATGGACCAATTAGGTCGGCTGAGAGAGATTGCATCGGCCGATTAACTTTTTTGGGGACGGTCATGAGTCCTAAGGGTGGTTGGCGGTTCGGTTTATACGCCTTGCAAATGTCACAGTGTGAAAGAAATTGACGGATGGATTGAGACATGCCTCGCCAGTAATAAGTTCTGGAGAGGAATTCAAAGGTCTTATGGGCTCCAACATGGCACAGGAATTCATGAGTCGTCTGGATTAAGGGGTTGACATGGTCAGAAGGAACTACTACTTTCCAGCAGCGGTCGTTACCAGTAAGAGGGTCGTGCTTTGAATTTGAATAACGGTACAAGTGATTATCCTTGTACATAAATCCAGGAACTGACGCCGGATCAGTCATCGTACTCTTCTTTATTTTACTATACCAAGGGTCTGTAGAACCATCAAAGGGTTCCACTAGACTGAGATTGTCCAATTCAATTCGACTGAGCCCATCGGCTAAGTTATTCTCTTTGCCCTTCTTGTAGACAATTTGAAAATCGTACTGGGACAGGCGGCAGCTCCACCGCATCAATCGGCCTGATGGAGATTCCATGCTTGTCAGGTACTTCAGGGATCCGTGGTCAGAGTATACGGTGAACGAAGTTCCGTCCAGGTACGGTCTGAAGTGTTCGACAGAATTTAATATGGCCAGTAATTCACGTTCTGTCACCGAGTAAGATCGTTCCTGGGGAGATAATTTCCGAGAAAAATAGGCGATTACATGTTCGGACCCATCAGGCATATTTTGGGAGAGATAGCTGCCAACGCTTATGGCACTGGCATCACAAGTTAACGAAAAGGGAACAGTGTAGTCGGGTGTTTTTAAAACCGGAGCGGTGGTCATGGCTTCCTTTAGAGCACAAAAGGACTGCTCTGCCTCAGGCGTCCAAGAAAATTCTTTGGATTTAATTTTCGAGCTAGTGAGTGCGCACAAAGGAGCGGCTATACGGGAAAAGTTGTTTATGAACCTGCGGTAATAAGAACACATTCCTAGGAATCCACGGACCTGTTTCGGGTTTTTAGGTCTGGGGTAGGATAACATGACTCTTACTTTTTCTGGGTCGGTGCGGATTCCTTCTGAATCGATAATGTGTCCGAGGTATTTCAGGGAGGCCTTGCAAAATTCCGATTTTGCAAGTTTAATGGTGAGGTTTGCTCCACGAAGACGGTCAAGAACAATGTTAAGGGTCTGGAGGTGGGATTCGAAATCTGAACTACAGATCAGGATATCATCGAGGTAACAATATACCTGATCTTGGACGTCACAAAAGAGTTCATCCACCAATCGTTGCATCGCCATACCACTGTTTTTAGCTCCCATGGGGCAAACTGTATATTGGAAGAGGCCTCGTCCAGGAACAAAAAAGGCGGTCTTAGGTCTGCTCTCTGGCGATAAGGGCAACTGCCAATACCCATGGCTCAGGTCCAGCGCAGTGAGAAACTTGATGTCTTTTAGATCGTCAAAAATTCGTAGAATATTGGGGATACGATATGAGTCTGCCGTAGTTACTTCGTTCAGTCGGCGAGGGTCCAATACGAAACGTGCCGTACCGTCTGACTTAGGAACGAGAAAACAGTTGTTCAGCCAAGGACTGCGGCTAGGCTCGACTACACCGAGTTCTATCATTTTATCGAGTTCCGAAATGATCTGCTGACGGCGAGCGTGGGATACAGGATACGTACGTTGTTTAATGGGTGGGTGGTCGTTCGTATCAATCACATGGGACACCAGGGTGGTTCGTCCTAGTCCTTTCTTTTCAAAGGAAATCTCTACGAATCTACTGCGAATGTTTTCTATTCCACCCTTCTGCGTAGCAGAGAGGTGGTCGTACGATACAAGGCACTTGGGGGGGGTCTGGAGGACCGATATGACGACATTTTCTTTATTTATATTAATATTTACGTCCGCATCGGGGAAAAGTCGGGGGGCCAAGCCTGAGTCACGCAGGAATTGAGCACCCAATATTATCGAGTCCTCCAAGGATGGTACTGTACGAAAAGGTACCGTCAAGGTTCGGTTCTCGAAGGAGAGTGGAAGAGTAATAGTCCCGGTGATTGTATGGGGGGTCGCATCAGCTGTATAAACCACTCCTCCGGTGGGGCAGAAATCTAATTTAAAGTTCTCGAGGCTCGATGACAAGGAACCTCCCAACACGTTTGTGGCAGCTCCTGTGTCCAGTAAGGCTCGAAAATGGATGCCACGAATTCGGCAAGACAAAAACGGGCGGCTGTAGAGGTCGTTACGGATGGATAAGGCGTTCATGTTGTATATATTATGGAAGCATTGAACCGTTTTTAGCCAATCCTCCCACTCCTTACGGTGTTCGGGGGATTGGCTCATTGGGCGTTTTTTGTCGTGCGAGAGGTTTTGGGTGGGGGACGAGAAAATTTCGAGGTGTAAGGAGGGTTCCTCTGGGCGTTTTGTCCTTCAGGACGAGGGGTGAAGCGAGGGTTGTCCCTTATAGGTCGGCGAGGGCACTCCCTGGCAAAGTGTCCCTCCTGTTGGCAGGAGAAGCAACGTTTGGCAGGGGGAAAGGCGACTGAGGTGACGGTAGGTCCGCGAGCAAGTGGTTGAGGGCAGACTGGCTTCCTTAGTTGGTCGAAGGAGGCGACCAGCCTTTCAATGGCCATTACAGATGTTGGATCAGCCGCAGCCAGCAGGGAATGGTAATCTGGAAGTAATCCCCTCTTCGCCACATTGATAATATCTGCCTCTGGGAGTGGAACGTCCAGCCCCGCGTTCAACTCCTGGACGCGAGATATAAAATCTATGGCCGGTTCTTGGGGCTTCTGCGCAGAACTCCAAATCGCCAATCTCCTCTCCTCCATGAAGTTTGGTGCTTCAAAGCGGGAAAGAATGGACTTTTTTAATTCCAGCCACGAGACGTCCTCGGAAAATTTCAACCGATAGAACGCCAGAGCTCTACCTTGAAGAAACTCTGGGAGGGCGAACGTTAGCTCTTCCACTCTTACTCGTCTGGAGCGGGCCACCTCCTCTAACCTTTTAAGGAATTCTCTGGCGTCGCCGGAACCGTCAAACGTTGGTACCGGCCAGGTGCTATAGTTCGTGTTGATGTGCGGGAGGGATCGGCTCCTCCGACGCAGTAAGGAACTTGTAGGTGGTGTTGGGGGTAATTGTGGAGATAAAAGCGAGCCATCAGTCTGTATTGCTTGCATCACTAGGGTGAGGTCCCTAGAGGCCTGAGCTCTGACCACGGGCGCGACTTCAGGAAGTTCAGGGCCCAGGTTTTTATTGTAGTCGTTGGCCTGCCTCCGAAGCGTTGATAGAGCGCGCTTGGGAACTACGCCGCGCGCTGTCAATGCATGCTTTAGCGTAGCGGCACTTGACGAGTTGACATTGGGGATAACCGAACACGCTAAAGATGCACTCATTTTTAGAGTTGACAATTATTTTTGTACTAAATTCAACCAAAAAGTACGAGAAAAAATAGAAAATCTACCAGTAACTTGCAACGAGGCAGTTAAAACGAGTCCACACGCTTGGGCGCCAAATGTGAAGGTCCTATTGTTGGCCCTTCTTTGCCGGCTGCTCAGGTTCGAGCTACGCTCTCACCGTCAGGGGATGTCTTCGTTGCAAGTTAAGGTAGTTGAATAATATATACATTAAGGTTTAGCAAAATATATTTCTCGGTCACTTGAATGGGTTGTCACGCCGTCAATACAATTTCAATACAATTTATACATAGATACAATTACATACATGACTACAACGAAAGGTCAATACAATTTATTTTTGTTAGTAATCAATAATTTGAGATATATCGTAAATAAGTTAATTAATATTTTATACCGCGTGTGTCATCTTGAACCTCTACAAAAAATAAACAAAAAGGGTGTGACGGTACCTGGAGCCTTGTAAGGGTTTGTCGGTGTCGCATCGAACCGACTCTTCGAGAAGCACTAAATACTTCTCGAAGAGATGGGACAGTTCACCACCGGAAATGAATTCAGTGACTATGTACAGCTTCCCTCCAGTCTGCCATTTCGGAAAACAGCTCACAATGAAGGATGGCGACCGCAGACCTCTTGTATATGCACCTCGTCCCTTACTTGCTTTAAACAATTCTCGGATACTATCTAAGCTCGAGCAGAATCCTCAGAGCAAGCAATTTCTTAGATTCAACATGATGTACTTAGTGTACTTTGCGAAATGCACCCTTGGAGATAGCATCCAAATGTTTCAATTGCTTGCTGTGCGTGTCACAGTCGATCTTAAACTCGGGCAAGAAGAAGCTTTCGATATTAGCTACAGGCCAAGCAGTTCGATTGGCTCGGAGGAGAGCCATCAAAGTAGAATCATTCCAGGATATTCTAAATCGTCCATTATTATAACGCTTTTACAAATTAATCACAGTCAATATTAATATCAATTACACGAAACTTTAAAAAGATGCTTTAAAGCAAAAATTAAAAAATATTTAAACTTTATTCTGATAAAAATTAACACCGATCAACATTAGCTGTCTATGGTTATTTTACTTTTCACTCTCAACACTTGATTATTAATCACTGGAGTTATCATTCTCACAAGTGTAGTGTGAACACGTATCTTTTTGATCCATAATAAATTTATATTTTGTGCTAGCTTACAGTTCTTTCAACCACTGTTTAATTGTGAAGATAATTAAGTTACTAATACCTCCACATTTTGAATAAAAAGTTGTCAACGATCTGAAGTTACTTTATTTTCAATTAATCCGTTACTTTATTTTCAATTAATTATTCTATCGCACCACATTCGATATTATTTTTCTCCGATCAAAATACTTTCAAAGTCAAAACCGAAAAAAAAGCCGGCGGGAATCCAGACATCAACTCGGCGTCACTTGCGCGCGCCGATAGATCGGAACGGCGGGAGAGTAGACGAAAATCGCCGCGCGCGCACCTCTAATTCTCATATCTGCCGATGGGGCGAAACTGTCGGTGCGCGCGCAGGTCGGAACGGCCTTCGATGGTAGAGAAGACGAAAATCGCCGCGCGCGCACCTCTAATTCTCATATCTGCCGATGGCGATACGGTCGTCTGAGGCGCGCGCAGCTCGAACGGCCTTCGACGGGAATATAGATAGAATTGTTGCGCACGCACCCGTACTTTTCATCTCTGCCGATGGGGCGACAGTGTCGGTGCGCGCGCACCGAAGGTCACCATCTGTACCGAATCCAATGCCGTGTGATTTGAGTGTCGTAAGGAGTATTTATACTCCTTACAATATGTATGTCCGAGTAACGCTGCTAAATATCGGTATACCTATATAGTATATATCAGTAGAGCATAGTAGGCAAACTGCCAGACTTGCGTCATATTAAGGATACCACAGTAGGTAACATTGTTAGGGAGTCTTCATAACATTCATCTCATATATCTCATTATATGTATGTCCGAGTAACGCTGCTAAATATCGGTATACCTATATAGTATATACCAGTAGAGCATAGTAGGCAAACTGCCAGACTTGCGTCATATTAAGGATACCACAGTAGGTAACATTGTTAGGGAGTCTTCATAACATTCATCTCATATATCTCATTATATGTATGTCCGAGTAACGCTGCTAAATATCGGTATACCTATATAGTATATATCAGTAGAGCATAGTAGGCAAACTGCCAGACTTGCGTCATATTAAGGATACCACAGTAGGTAACATTGTTAGGGAGTCTTCATAACATTCATCTCATATATCTCATTATATGTATGTCCGAGTAACGCTGCTAAATATCGGTATACCTATATAGTATATACCAGTAGAGCATAGTAGGCAAACTGCCAGACTTGCGTCATATTAAGGATACCACAGTAGGTAACATTGTTAGGGAGTCTTCATAACATTCATCTCATATATCTCATTATATGTATGTCCGAGTAACGCTGCTAAATATCGGTATACCTATATAGTATATATCAGTAGAGCATAGTAGGCAAACTGCCAGACTTGCGTCATATTAAGGATACCACAGTAGGTAACATTGTTAGGGAGTCTTCATAACATTCATCTCATATATCTCATTATATGTATGTCCGAGTAACGCTGCTAAATATCGGTATACCTATATAGTATATATCAGTAGAGCATAGTAGGCAAACTGCCAGACTTGCGTCATATTAAGGATACCACAGTAGGTAACATTGTTAGGGAGTCTTCATAACATTCATCTCATATATCTCATTATATGTATGTCCGAGTAACGCTGCTAAATATCGGTATACCTATATAGTATATATCAGTAGAGCATAGTAGGCAAACTGCCAGACTTGCGTCATATTAAGGATACCACAGTAGGTAACATTGTTAGGGAGTCTTCATAACATTCATCTCATATATCTCATTATATGTATGTCCGAGTAACGCTGCTAAATATCGGTATACCTATATAGTATATACCAGTAGAGCATAGTAGGCAAACTGCCAGACTTGCGTCATATTAAGGATACCACAGTAGGTAACATTGTTAGGGAGTCTTCATAACATTCATCTCATATATCTCATTATATGTATGTCCGAGTAACGCTGCTAAATATCGGTATACCTATATAGTATATATCAGTAGAGCATAGTAGGCAAACTGCCAGACTTGTGTCATATTAAGGATACCACAGTAGGTAACATTGTTAGGGAGTCTTCATAACATTCATCTCATATATCTCATTATATGTATGTCCGAGTAACGCTGCTAAATATCGGTATACCTATATAGTATATACCAGTAGAGCATAGTAGGCAAACTGCCAGACTTGCGTCATATTAAGGATACCACAGTAGGTAACATTGTTAGGGAGTCTTCATAACATTCATCTCATATATCTCATTATATGTATGTCCGAGTAACGCTGCTAAATATCGGTATACCTATATAGTATATATCAGTAGAGCATAGTAGGCAAACTGCCAGACTTGCGTCATATTAAGGATACCACAGTAGGTAACATTGTTAGGGAGTCTTCATAACATTCATCTCATATATCTCATTATATGTATGTCCGAGTAACGCTGCTAAATATCGGTATACCTATATAGTATATACCAGTAGAGCATAGTAGGCAAACTGCCAGACTTGCGTCATATTAAGGATACCACAGTAGGTAACATTGTTAGGGAGTCTTCATAACATTCATCTCATATATCTCATTATATGTATGTCCGAGTAACGCTGCTAAATATCGGTATACCTATATAGTATATATCAGTAGAGCATAGTAGGCAAACTGCCAGACTTGCGTCATATTAAGGATACCACAGTAGGTAACATTGTTAGGGAGTCTTCATAACATTCATCTCATATATCTCATTATATGTATGTCCGAGTAACGCTGCTAAATATCGGTATACCTATATAGTATATACCAGTAGAGCATAGTAGGCAAACTGCCAGACTTGCGTCATATTAAGGATACCACAGTAGGTAACATTGTTAGGGAGTCTTCATAACATTCATCTCATATATCTCATTATATGTATGTCCGAGTAACGCTGCTAAATATCGGTATACCTATATAGTATATATCAGTAGAGCATAGTAGGCAAACTGCCAGACTTGCGTCATATTAAGGATACCACAGTAGGTAACATTGTTAGGGAGTCTTCATAACATTCATCTCATATATCTCATTATATGTATGTCCGAGTAACGCTGCTAAATATCGGTATACCTATACACCAGTAGAGCATAGTAGGCAAACTGCCAGACTTGCGTCATATTAAGGATACCACAGTAGGTAACATTGTTAGGGAGTCTTCATAACATTCATCTCATATATCTCATTATATGTATGTCCGAGTAACGCTGCTAAATATCGGTTTACCTATATAGTATATATCAGTAGAGCATAGTAGGCAAACTGCCAGACTTGCGTCATATTAAGGATACCACAGTAGGTAACATTGTTAGGGAGTCTTCATAACATTCATCTCATATATCTCATTATATGTATGTCCGAGTAACGCTGCTAAATATCGGTATACCTATACACCAGTAGAGCATAGTAGGCAAACTGCCAGACTTGCGTCATATTAAGGATACCACAGTAGGTAACATTGTTAGGGAGTCTTCATAACATTCATCTCATATATCTCATTATATGTATGTCCGAGTAACGCTGCTAAATATCGGTATACCTATATAGTATATATCAGTAGAGCATAGTAGGCAAACTGCCAGACTTGCGTCATATTAAGGATACCACAGTAGGTAACATTGTTAGGGAGTCTTCATAACATTCATCTCATATATCTCATTATATGTATGTCCGAGTAACGCTGCTAAATATCGGTATACCTATATAGTATATATCAGTAGAGCATAGTAGGCAAACTGCCAGACTTGCGTCATATTAAGGATACCACAGTAGGTAACATTGTTAGGGAGTCTTCATAACATTCATCTCATATATCTCATAATATGTATGTCCGAGTAACGCTGCTAAATATCGGTATACCTATATAGTATATACCAGTAGAGCATAATAGGCAAACTGCCAGACTTGCGTCATATTAAGGATACCACAGTAGGTAACATTGTTAGGGAGTCTTCATAACATTCATCTCATATATCTCATTATATGTATGTCCGAGTAACGCTGCTAAATATCGGTATACCTATATAGTATATATCAGTAGAGCATAGTAGGCAAACTGCCAGACTTGCGTCATATTAAGGATACCACATTAGGTAACATTGTTAGGGAGTCTTCATAACATTCATCTCATATATCTCATTATATGTATGTCCGAGTAACGCTGCTAAATATCGGTATACCTATATAGTATATACCAGTAGAGCATAGTAGGCAAACTGCCAGACTTGCGTCATATTAAGGATACCACAGTAGGTAACATTGTTAGGGAGTCTTCATAACATTCATCTCATATATCTCATTATATGTATGTCCGAGTAACGCTGCTAAATATCGGTATACCTATATAGTATATATCAGTAGAGCATAGTAGGCAAACTGCCAGACTTGCGTCATATTAAGGATACCACAGTAGGTAACATTGTTAGGGAGTCTTCATAACATTCATCTCATATATCTCATTATATGTATGTCCGAGTAACGCTGCTAAATATCGGTATACCTATATAGTATATATCAGTAGAGCATAGTAGGCAAACTGCCAGACTTGCGTCATATTTAGGATACCACAGTAGGTAACAACGTTAGGGAGTCTTCATAACATTCATCTCATATATCTCATTATATGTATGTCCGAGTAACGCTGCTAAATATCGGTATACCTATACACCAGTAGAGCATAGTAGGCAAACTGCCAGACTTGCGTCATATTAAGGATACCACAGTAGGTAACATTGTTAGGGAGTCTTCATAACATTCATCTCATATATCTCATTATATGTATGTCCGAGTAACGCTGCTAAATATCGGTATACCTATATAGTATATATCAGTAGAGCATAGTAGGCAAACTGCCAGACTTGCGTCATAGTATTAGTTAACAACGATTGACTAGACCTTATAGGAAACGCACTGATCATTTTACCAATGTCGGAAGAGCTGTCAAAGTTGCCTTACAAATTGTATGAAACGATGTCGTCACTAAATTAAATTTTTATTAAAATTGTTTAAAAAAGTTTGATATGTAGGTACTACTACAATGCTGATATTTTTTATAGAAAATTAAATTATCTAGTTGGAGTATTTCGGTTTTTTTCGTTATTTTTAAAAACTTTGGAAATATGGGCAGTAAACACATAAATTTATCATAACAAAATGTTTTTCTTAGTAAAAAAATGTTTGAGAATAATGATTTTTGAAAAATAAATTTGAGATTTTGTATTTTTCTAGGTAGGTATATTTATACCAATTTTCAGGGTTCTAGCTTATATGGTTTTTGAGATATTCTGAGTAAATCCATCTATGAAACATATATGCTGCGAAGCCTCTATGTTGGTGTTATTTGACTTCAAAGTTGTAAAAACCGTTAAAAATATAGACCCTGCATACAAACCCTGCATCTTGGGTATCTTGGCTTGATACTTTGTCGATATGTTATAAGAGAATAAAATTCTCTTGGCAGTTGGATTAAAACAAGCGAAGCTTCGAATATTCAGCTAATGTTTTGTCCTTAACGTTAGTGCCACACATGTTGCCGTTACACAGTCGTGGTGTCATTACTGTAACATTACTCAGTTTCGGTCAAGTTTGGACTATTGAAAATGCTTTGTACAATTCTCTCATTCCTTCTTTTCCAGCATCATATATATATTTTGAACTGTCGTTCTGGCCAAAGAATCCGCAGGGTATTGTTAACATGTTTAGTTAATAAAAAACAAACTTACGTTTTATTTTACTAAAAATATAAATATATTGATATTTTTTATACATATATAGACTATCGACAAGTTTCGCAGCTTAGAAGTATTAAAATATGTAGGTTATAAATCGTATAGAATATGTTCTTAGATTAATTAAAGGTAAACGCAGAGTAAAATTTTGTACAGAGTATGTGAATAAAGTGTATAAAATTTTACTAAAAACACGTAAAATTACAAGTTATATACATATAAATATTGACTATCTTTTATTGTTTATGTATTTCCATATGAACTGAATATTGATGTTGAATATGTTGCCAGGATACCATGTGGAATTTGGAGTGCTCGTAACATCCGTAGATGATGGATACCATGTAGATGTATACCGCGGAGTATCTGTTGTTTCATCTGTATACCATGTCGACTCTGTAGTAGGATAAGAAGTAGACGATTCAGATGGATACCCTGTTGTAGATTCAGTTGGATACCACGAAGAATCAGTAGTAGGATAGTACGAAATCGATTCAGTGGGATACCATGTAGAATCTGTAGTATGATCTGTTGTAGATTCACTAGGGTACCATGTTGTCGATTCCGTTGGATACCATGAAGAATCTGTAGTATGATCTGTTGTAGATTCACTAGGGTACCATGTTGTCGATTCCGTTGGATACCATGAAGAATCTGTAGTATGATCTGTTGTAGATTCACTTGGATACCATGTTGTCGATTCAGTTGGATACCATGAAGAATCTGTAGTATGATCTGTTGTAGATTCACTTGGGTACCATGTTGTCGATTCAGTTGGATACCACGAAGAATCTGTAGTATGATCTGTTGTAGATTCACTTGGGTACCATGTTGTAGATTCACTTGGATACCATGTTGTCGATTCAGTTGGATACCACGAAGAATCTGTAGTATGATCTGTTGTAGATTCACTTGGGTACCATGTTGTCGATTCAGTTGGATACCATGAAGAATCTGTAGTATGATCTGTTGTAGATTCACTTGGGTACCATGTTGTCGATTCCGTTGGATACCATGAAGAATCTGTAGTATGATCTGTTGTAGATTCACTTGGATACCATGTTGTCGATTCACTTGGATACCATGTTGTCGATTCAGTTGGATACCATGAAGAATCTGTAGTATGATCTGTTGTAGATTCACTTGGATACCATGTTGTCGATTCAGTTGGATACCATGAGGAATCTGTAGTATGATCTGTTGTAGATTCACTTGGGTACCATGTTGTCGATTCAGTTGGATACCACGAAGAATCTGTAGTATGATCTGTTGTAGATTCACTTGGGTACCATGTTGTCGATTCCGTTGGATACCATGAAGAATCTGTAGTATGAACTGTTGTAGATTCACTTGGGTACCATGTTGTCGATTCCGTTGGATACCATGAAGAATCTGTAGTATGAACTGTTGTAGATTCACTTGGATACCATGTTGTCGATTCAGTTGGATACCACGAAGAATCTGTAGTATGATCTGTTGTAGATTCACTTGGGTACCATGTTGTCGATTCAGTTGGATACCACGAAGAATCTGTAGTATGATCTGTTGTAGATTCACTTGGGTACCATGTTGTTGATTCACTTGGATACCATGTTGTCGATTCAGTTGGATACCACGAAGAATCTGTAGTATGATCTGTTGTAGATTCACTTGGGAACCATGTTGTCGATTCAGTTGGATACCACGAAGAATCTGTAGTATGATCTGTTGTAGATTCACTTGGGTACCATGTTGTTGATTCACTTGGATACCATGTTGTCGATTCAGTTGGATACCACGAAGAATCTGTAGTATGATCTGTTGTAGATTCACTTGGGTACCATGTTGTCGATTCAGTTGGATACCACGAAGAATCTGTAGTATGATCTGTTGTAGATTCACTTGGGTACCATGTTGTCGTTTCAGTTGGATACCATGTAGAATCTGTAGTAGGATACCCTGTCGTAGATTCAGTTGGATACCACGTAGAATCTGTAGTAGGATAATGTGTGGTCGTTTCAGTTGGGTACCATGTTGTCGATTCAGATGGATACCATGTGTATTCTGTCGTACATACCTGCAATGAACATTTAATAACTCAAATCAAATTGCTTATCTAGGAATTTTGAGACAGATGTATGGATATTCTATTGATGAAATGTCAAATATTATGACAACTGTAACAAACATTTTTTTATACCAAACTAGCGGACCCGACATGCGTTGTCATGCCCACACGTTGACTTTCCTGCTATTAGCTGGTTCAGCAAACAAAATAATATAAAAATATTCTAGCGGACCCGAAATGCATAGCCTGCCCTCATTTTGTCTTGACCGCTATCAGCTGGTTCAGCAAATATAAGAACAACTACATACACACCATCACGGCATATGCCACTATGTAGTATAACCAGCGACGGGTGATCGAGAGTGCATCACCTTATAAAAGGAAGCACGACTTACGCATGCATACCCACACACCAGTCTCGTGTCTCATTTAAAAAGGGCATAATTCAGAATTGGTAGTGAATTTTGTATGATATTTTTTTCCTATTGTCTTTTCGATTAGGAACACAGCTCTTACGGGATATTAGAAAATGATTATACAAAATCTATCTTCTTCCATCTATACAGAGATGCTTCATTAAAAGTACTAACCTATAGTAGGTACATACTTCTATATAACTTTTTGTACATAATATAAACAAATATAATGCACACTGGCGGGCTTATTGCCATTAGGCAATTTCTTACAACCAACCAGATTACGGAGTGACAGAACATCAACAAAAAAAAATGAAATCTACAAAAGAACTAAAAAAATATACAAAACACCAAGATAAATGAAAAAAACATCATAGCAAAAAAAAAAGTTTGGGAAGGAACAACAAGTGGAAATCGAGATCAGGTGTTTAGGGATAAATATTATGTAGCAAAGGAAATGAAGGAAAAGGAGAGGGATCGGGTATTTTCGGAGAGATATCTCTGCTTTAGACTTTTCTTGAAAATGGAAAGCGAGTTTGATGAAGTAATATCAGGACTCAAATTAGTCCAGAGTCTTGCTGAACGTACTTCAAAGGAAGAGCTGAAAAATTCAGTGTTGTGAATGGGGATAGTTAATGTAGTACGTTCAGCAGATCGAAGCGATAGGCCGTGATTAGATAAATAGGTGAATTTGGTTTTAAGGTACTGTGTTGAATTAAGGTTAAAGAGCGTATTATATAGAAGTGACAAAATATGTATATTTCGCCGTTGTCGTATCTTAGCCCAATGGAGAAGATTACGGTAAGAAGAAATGTGATAGAATTTTTTAAGTCCAAAGATACAAACATTCTGGAGGCGCTCGAGTTTGTTGAGATGCTCCTCGTTCGCATCCAAATAACAAACGTCAGCATAGTCAAATAAAGTAAAGAGAAGCGATTGTGCTAGGGTTATATTGCAATGCAAAGGAAGAGCATATTTGAGTCTATTGAGAGAGTGGATGCTAAAAAAAATATACTTGTTCGTGCCACGAAAGATCTTCGTCAATTAGAACTCCAAGATCTTTCACGACTTTGGTAAAAGGTATACATTGATTACCTACCCTTAAAAGATTATTATTGAGAGAATTGTTTTTTTTTTTTTTTCTGTAGGTGCCTTGATTTCCCAGTTCTCCTACAGTAAATATTCCAACTTCGTCTCTATTGAGATAATTAAAAATCTGTTAAAAAAATCCAATACGTACCTTTTTTATTTTGTCAAACTTTGTTCCAGTATCGCATTGATACTTGTACGGTATTCTGGAATGACAGATAAAGAAGTTGGACTGACTGGTTTCATCGGAAAATGCGATGCCATCTTCAGACGGGCACAACACACGAGAGTCGATCAATGGCAACACAGCCAAGAAGGCCAAGAAGAACAATTCTGAAATTGAATATTAAAATTAATATGGATGTAAAATTCATTTAACATATTCTCAATTTCATCAAGGCTACCTAAACTGTCGTCAATTTCACCAAGGCTACCTAAACTGTCACCAAATTAAGTAGGAAATATTTAATCGAATATTCTTTTTTTAATTTCATATACGCAAACATTGGATGTTGTTTCCCTTTCGGGAGTCAAATGATATTTTCATTGACAAACATTTTTATAATGTCTGATCATAATATCTGTCAAAAAAAGAATATTCGATTTACATACACATTGGTACAAGTAGTTAAACAAGACAAAAATGAAATAATATTTCTGGCGCAGTTCAGGGGTGACATCTGTGCGTGATACCGTCATTTCATTTATAAGGACTGTTGCTTTCATTGTTTACAAATAAATTAATTTCTCAAATTCTCAATAAATGGCGTTACAAAAAGGCTTTTCCGTTACTCCATAGATGGCAATAATGGAAATGTTACACACTATTCAAATATATAGAACTTTCAAAAATTACATCGATAAGGGAACTCAATAAGAAGGCATAATTGGTGAACGTTGCGCAAGCGCATAAAGTGATCACGTAAACAAGCCGATGACAGGTCGTAAGCCCTGTAGGTGCCTCGAGTTTCTGGTTCTTCTACAATATCCCAACTTCGTCTCTATTGAGATGTTGAAAAAAAAGGTTTGTCAATAAAAAAAAAATATTTAAGTTTATGTAGTCCCTAAAGGATCTATAGGTTTTAAACAGTCTCTTCAGTCTATTGTATACAAACGCATTTTAATCATTTTGCATTTTATTTCATTTTATAACACTATATTTACAATGACAACAACAAATCTGTTCTAGGACTAGCAGTTTTACAATTTTTAGTGACAATATAAGCAATTATGAACCAGGTGATTGTTCCCGTTCCACATTAAATAGGCACACAATCACAGTATTCTGCTCTCACAACCATCATCTCAACATAAGAGGTATAGCTCACAAACAAACTCACATAGATCAACCAGGTCCTAATGTCTGCCATAATACCTGTTATCAGTTCAATTTCCGACGCGATTTGTCACTTCAAACCCATAGTAAAGAGACTAGTTAACTACATTGGTGTTGTTGATATATACGTCCCATATCAAATAAAATATTTTTATGCGTAACTCAAAGATCATTGCAAACATACGAAGAAGATACAGACGAAGTTAAAATATTATAGAATAACCAGGAACTCAAGACACCTACAGTGCTTACGACCTGTCATCAGCTGGTTTAAAAAATCCAATGTTTGTGTATATACAACTTTTAAAAAATATTAGATCATAGGTACGTGATAGTTACAAATTAATGTTACCTATGCAGTATTTTAGTGGTTATTGTTGATTACTCAGTATTTGTGTTAGTTCTGACTATACATAATTTATGGTGTATTTTTAAATTAAAGGTTTGAACTCTTAAACTAATAATTTCAAGATGGACGATTTTGTAATGAATAACAGTCGAGTTATTTACCTGAAACCAAAGTAAGTTTTTAATATTTATGAAATATTTTGATTCTAAGTATTTGTAGAGCTCGACAAGTAAGAGAGTGCGGATAGTAGTTTTATTCACCATGATTGCTAATGTGTGATTGCAAAGCTCAAGGGAAAAGTAATACGCTAGACAGCCAATGTATAGAACCAATGCTGGGACAAATGTATCGATAACCAAAGAGGTAATTCGCAGTGCTCACAACATGAGCACTTTCACTAAAGGACTGAAAACAGCTTCGTTTCCTAGAGCAACACCAAATTGATCTATCACCGGCATTGGAATGATTTTGAATCATTAACCGGCGGTATAAAAATCCCTCTCATTTTAATTATAAGTACCTACTTATGTAGAAAGAGATAAATTCATCGCTAGACGAGACGATAGCAGCCTTGGAAGAATGATTGTTGTGGGAGTCCAAGAAAAGAGAGTAAGAGAAAGATCTCCACGAGATGGACTGTTCAAAATATAGCTGCCACGAGGAGATCGACGGCGGTATGTCGAGAGAGATGGAGGACAACAATCCACGGTGTGCTGAGGACAAGATGGTCACGACTCACGATCTTCAGCAAAGAGGACAGCGAATTCAAATTCGATGTACAGTTAGCAGCAAATGCTTTGAGTGTGTCAAGTGGTGTTCGCAGAACGTAAATTTTTGTTTTTATGCTTGGTTGGTAATATTATGTGCAAATCGCCCCACTCCATGACGATAATTCTTGAGTTATGTACTGAAAACTATGGGTAGGTACCTAAGCTTATTATTTTGCTTATAATAAAAGTATTTAGCGTATTTTTTTGATCAAATTGATGTAAGTATCAAATAATGGCTGATGGATAAATTATCTTTTAATGCACATATTTTTGACCAACTTGATGTAGATATTATACTATAATGGCTGATGGATAAAAGCACTATATCTTTTAAAGCACTTATTTTTAATATACCTATTATTATTTTGAACTTACTTTTCATATTTGATTCGTAGCTAAATGATATTTTGTTTTGTAATTCAAAAAAACACTTTCACAGATATAAAAATATTACAACTAAAGGTATGAGAATTTTGCAATTCAACTATATCATAATCATTATCTTTTTCATGTAAATACTCGTTATTTATACGGGTTAAACACATGGGTCGTATAATGAGAGTTATTTGAGAAAAACATAAGAAAAAGTTGAGGTTTTGTTAGCAGTATTCTCGCAGTACGGGATCTTATCTTTTTCTTACATTTTTCTTAAATAACTCCCTTAATACGACCCTTTAAGATAGAAAATACTTACTCACAATATTTAGTTCATCAATAAAGTTCATCGCCCATTCTGAATGTTGCATAGTGCCTTTTGAAATGTGACGAGGCTGGTGTGCAGGAATACACGCAAGTTACATCACATTGTTAGATTATGTCGGTACAAATGTAATTGTTGGATACAGAGAGAAGGGAATATTATTGCACCTACCTGGTGGCGAATTTCTTCCTTCTTCTGGAGTTCTTCACGGAAGGCACTCACTGTTCTCTGGTATCACAACACACACTATATTGGTGAAAGACCACTTCTAAATACGATTTGGGCATCGAAAAAGGGGGTGCACGGCGCGTATTTTTAGTTGATCAATACGAAATGTATCGAAACTAATATTAACTTCAACTGTGTGTGACGTAAACGACGACGAGTTGACAACGATATATACACTGCTGTATCGTACAGCTGACTACATATGTAGGTAGCAATATATTAGGAGAGGAAAAAGGTCTGGAGTGTTGCCACATTTACCGAACAGTAATATTTTTATTCACATTATATAGATATTTTTATCATACGTTCATTACGCCATTCGTTTATCTTAATAATTACATCATCTTTCTCTCATTTCTCAGTTGAGAACAAATTTTGTATATATGTTTGTTTTAAAACAGGACAACTGTTTCAACGATTAACTTAAAATGATATTTAAGAGTCATTTCTTATATCAATATGTGCTGAGTATGGTGTTATTAGACATTGTTTGTGACGAAACTTTTCACTCTGCTTCCTCATAAGAATCAGCAGACTAATGCGTAAAATGTAAATAACTATAAAGAATATAGCCTAGGGCTACGTTCACAATGAACGCCGAGTGCACTTAGTGACGCTCTAAGCCGTTCATAATCACCGGGAACAGACGCTCGATAGACACTCTGTGGCGTTCCAAACGCTCGGTAAAATTGTTGGGTGAAAAACGCTCTGACAGTTATAGTATCTGTTGACTTTCTACTTGTTTCTGTGGTATCCGTCATGTCAGTTGACATTATTTATGATGACAATATGCATTCACAAAGAGGTTAATTTATAAATATATCATTCAACAATTTTTAATAAAAGGTCAAAGATCATTATTTACACCACTGCCCAATTGCAGTCTTTCGATAAACATATAACCTAAAAAGAGACATGTATGATAAATAACATTTGACATTTAAAACGCCCGATGAAGCGTTCAGATTGAAACGTCGTCGCTTGAAAGCGTTCAGTGAGATTGATGTGAAATACGCCATAATCTGCAACTTCAAGTATACATCCGACGCCGGCGTCGAGCGTTGTATCTGAACACAGCCCTGAGGGGGTCCCTTTAGGAACTTCATCACTAACTATATCGATTCCTGAATATTTATATAATATGAACATTTATATTATATAGATTGATATTTTATTATTTTTCAAATAAGTCTTGTTTTTTTTTTTTTATAAGTATCTATTGAAAAAATTAACGAACCTAACAGAGGAATTAAATTAACAAAAAATATCAATTTAATGGTTGTAAGAATTGTTTATATATTTGTTTTTAACACGACGGACATATCTAAAACATTATTTATCAAAATTGACTATGGATTATTTTCAATAGATTAATTCCAGCAATTTCATACTATGTTTTTTTATGATATCATAATATATGTCATAAACAAATATACAATTGCATATTGATTATTGTTAGTGAGATTAGTCGAATCTAATTAATTTTATTATCGATATAATTGTTTAAAATCTTTAATCGACAGGAAGAATTATTCATAATTTTTCTCTCGAATTTCATATAAAATATCAATATTGTTTTGATCTAAATGTTTTCTCTGTGAATCAAATCTTATCTCCGGAAGGATATCAAAAATATAAAAGATTATTTGTATTTTAAATTACGTTGACGTTTCCACATATTATCACATCTTCCATAACGAGCTATACTGGTTAAGGTGTCCAGAGCGAGTAGACTATATAGTCTGAGTAATTGGCTTCTTCATATGATTTTAATTATTCTACTTGGATATGATTGAAATATTTTGTCTCCTTTATATGATTTTAATTATTCTACCAGGATAGGATTGAAATATTATGTTGTCTCCTTTATATGAATTTAATTATTCTACCAGAATAGGAGGATCAAAGTATATATTGTATTTCATCAGTATATATTGTATTTTTCTGTGTAATCCTTGTACAGTGAAGTTAAATGAATCATTATATATAATTTTCTCTACTATCAGTACTTTCTAGTTATGAAGATTTATGTTTGAAGTTTGTCAACTACAGTGCTAATCGGAATTATAATCAGTTGCTGTAAAAGTGTTTAATATATTTTCTGTTTACAAGAAAATAAAAACATCCCCCAACATCATTACACACCCAAGTGACATCTATTAAGAATAAACTGTATTCAACTTTCTTCCTATGTTACGGTGTACTTCCAAATTGTATAAACATAGGTGTAAATCAACAGTGTAGATACAGCCAGCTGTCGACTAGAGGTAGAGTGGTCAAGAACTCAACGCGGTATCGTTCTTGGAAGCAACGTGTGACGAGTTAAAACCAAAGCCGTCCAATCTAATTTTGTGTTTTTATTTTATATTTAACGCACCACATTACACTACCAAGATGGCATCTAATAGTGTGGCGACCAGGAGTCGTCATCCGTCAGACGCTGAGGACAGGGGAAGGAGAATGAATAAACAAGAAACAATTACAATAGCTGAATTGAAAGAATTACTGCTGACAACAATTTACAATCAAGATAAGAAATTTGAAGAAATAATAGACCAAAATAAAAAAATGCTGGATTCTATCAACTGCATAACTAAACAATACGAAGACATCTGCATTAAGCTGAATGAAGCAGAGAAGAATAACAGCGAGTTAACAAAAAAGAACATGGAATATGAAAAACGAATAGTTAAGCTCGAAGAATGTGTCAAATTGCAAGAGAGCCTAAATAAAAAGAACAATTATACCATAAACACTGAACATGAACAGCGTAACAGATCCCACAATGTTGAAATTAAAGGGGTTAATCAGGCTAATAACGAAAAATTACCTGAGATAATACAATCCATCGCTAAAATTTTAGGCTCAGACCTTGATCTGCGTGAGATTGATTACATCGTTCGTGTACGATCCAATTCTATCGCCACACCCAGGCCTATTATAGTCAAATTTATCCGACAAATGGCAAGGGACAATTTCCTGGCACTGATAAGAACGAAGAGAAGAACAATCACCAACAAGGATATTGGCATCGCCGGGACCCCCCGAAACATTCTTATAAATGAACACCTGACACTATACAATAAAGAGATACTTTATAAAGCCCGCTTATTCGCTAAAGACAAGAACATTAAGTATATTTGGGTGAGAAACGGTAAGGTTTTTCTGCGACGAAACGATACATCTCCAAAAATCTTGATTTCTCGGGAGCAGGATTTGGAAAAATTGAACTTGTCATAGAGTTTCTGTTAATCAATTTTGTAATTTGTAGACACTATCTAATTGTTAATAGTCATCATCTCATGTTTGTGCTCATTTTTCTGTCTCTCTTATATATTCCTTTCCCAACCTCGCGATCACTATACCTAATTCCAGCCCTTCTTATCCTATTTTCCTACCTAATGTACATCTACCAACTGTCTGTTATAATTAATCTCTATAATGTTGGTATCAAATTATTGATATTGACTTTTCTATGTTGTTTACAGTTAACCCCAACTCCTATTTTACCTAAGGCCATAGACGTGTCTCTATGTTTACCCGTCTTACTCGTGCAAATGGTACTAGAAAACTAGATATATACTACCAAAATGTAAGGGGGCTCCGAACTAAGATAAATGAGGTATACCAGAGTATACTTTGTGGAAATTGTGATGTGTACTGTCTATCGGAAACTTGGCTGAATAACAACTTTCTAAACTCTGAACTTTTTGATCAAAGATATGTGGTTTTTAGAAGAGACAGAGACTCGTCTGTCTCAACTATGGGTGGAGGAGTTTTGATAGCTGTTAAGTCGAACCTTAATCCAGTTCAGCAATTCTCATGGTCCTCTTCGTCGGAGGACTTATGGGTATCTATCCCATTAAGCCCTGCCACAAAACTACACATATGCTGCTCATATATCGCGCCTGGCATTGATCATTCTGCATGTCTTAAAACACACTTGGATATGGTAGAAGAGATATCCTCCCTTTTCAATGACGATACAATATTGTTAATCGGTGACTATAACCTCCCCTATATCAGCTGGACGCTTGATGGCGACTCCTTGCCTACTGTCGATAACTATGTTAAAAATCCATCTAATACTCACTTCGTCAACTTTCTCTCGTTGACTGGCATGAGACAGTACTGTCTGGTACCTAATACTTCACTCAGAATATTAGATCTTGCTGTCTCAAATCATATATGTGAAGTTGTATCATCTCAATCACACCTGGTCACTCCTGATCCCCACCACAGAACGTTATCCATTACCTTGAATATGTGTATAACAAGAAATAGTCTAATGAAAAATAACTCTAGAGATGTTATTCTCTTTGATAGGGCTGATTATACGAAAATAAAAGGTGATCTATCGGCTTATGATTGGGAAAATGAACTATCTGATCTGGCTCTTGATGAAGGTGTAGATAGATTTTATGAAATATTGTCTAAAGTCATACGTGATAACATACCTATCAAAAAAATAAGATCGGGTCACTCTTTCCCTCACTGGTTCTCTGCTGGGTTAATAAATATTATTAAGGAAAAACATAAATATCACAAAAAATGGAAAAAATCTCTGAATCCCATGGATTATTTATCCTTTTCATTATTAAGAAAACGACAAAAATTGATACAAGGTTATTGTTATGAAAAGTACGTGAAGGATATTGAAAATGATATTAAACATGATCCAAAAACTCTATTTTCCTTTATAAAGACTAAGCAAAATTCAAATGGTACACCTAAGACGATGTCACACAATAATACTACGCATACGGATCCTAAATCTATATGCAATTTATTTAACGATTTCTTTACCTCAGTACATATTCGAGATGATAACGCAATGACCAGAACTGAACATCATCTGAACGATTTTGCTTTCTCCTCTTCCATTTTTATTAATAATATTGAAATAGACACTGCACTCGTTACCAAATATGTTAAATCTATTGATGAAAATAAAGGCCCGGGTTCTGATAATATACCAGGAAAATTTATAAAAAGATGCTCTCCAATGATTTCAATACCAATGTCTATAATATTTAATAAATCCATAAAGGAGGGCTGCTTCCCCGCATTATGGAAGAAAACAATAATTACCCCAATTCATAAAAGTGGTAACCCAAATGAAATAACAAATTACCGTCCTATATCAAAGCTTCCAATATTAAGTAAACTGTTGGAAAAAATAATTATTGACCAGATTCTACCTCTTCTAAATCCTCTAATCATTTCAAACCAACATGGGTTTCGGATTAAAAAATCTATAGAAACAAACTTGCTTGAGTTTACCCATAGTGTTACTAGAGCAATGCACAATAAATTACAGGTGGATACAATTTACAGTGACTTTTCTAAAGCATTCGACAAATTAAATCACAAAATTTTACTACATAAGGTCTGGAACATCGGGATTAGAGGAGATCTCTTTAGGTGGTTTAATTCATATATAAGTAACAGGTCTCAGGCTGTGGCTTTGCACGGTCACAATTCTAACTATAAACCTATTTTTTCCGGAGTACCCCAGGGCTCTCATCTGGGGCCTCTGCTATTCTTAATTTACATTAACGATATAAAATCTTGTCTTAAACATTCCAACATACTGTTGTTCGCAGATGATGCTAAAATATTTAAAGAAATTAAAAGCCCGTCAGATTGTTTGGAGCTCCAAGATGATTTATGTAGTTTACAACGTTATTGTGCGGAAAATCAATTGTTCTTAAATGTGGAAAAATGTAATTACATAACATACTCTCGAAACCGTAATAAAATATTATTTAAATATAAAATCAATAATGAAGAACTGAACTATAAATCTGAAATCAGGGATTTAGGTATAATACTGGACGAAAAACTATCTTTCACTAATCATATTGAATACATAACAACTAAAGCATATAAAACCCTCGGATTCATATTTCGAAACACGAAACCTTTTCATAACTCTGACACGCTGCGTATATTATTTAATTCATTTATTAGAAGCTTACTGGAATTTGGATCGGTTGTATGGAATCCAAACTATGAAATACATATTAACGCAATAGAAAATCTTCAAAAAAAATATATAAAGCAATTAAATTTTCGTAATAGACTACATTTCTCTAACTATCCTCAAGCTCTTAAACACCACAACACAAAACAACTGGAGACACGCAGATCAATCCATGATATTTGTTTTCTATATAAAATTATTAACGGTCTGATCGACAGCGCACCCCTTCTAAGCACACTCCGTTTTCACTGTCCACTTAGGAGAAATAGAAACCAGTCTCTCTTTTATATAGAACCTTCTAAAACTAACTATATGCTAAATTCTTATATTAATAGAGCTTGTACTGGGTACAATAGAAATTGTTTGAGCGTTCCGGAGTTGGATATGTTTGCTTCAAGTTTTTATGTATTCAAAAAAAAAATTGTGAATTTGTCGGATGTTTAATCTGTGCTCTGTTTTATTGTGCACATCTTTAACTTTTTAATTGTGCCCCTTTAACATTAACTTTAACTTAATTTTAATTTACTATTCTTCATACATTGAGACACGTGAGGCAAATCATAATATGAGTTTCTAGTGGGTCAATGCTTCCCCCCACTCCCCTTCCTACCTCTCTCCTTTCCCATCCTGTCTTCATAATTGTTAATAAATGTGTATGTACTTAATA
The DNA here is from genome assembly GCA_963576475.1 of Molanna angustata. Classification (NCBI taxonomy): domain Eukaryota; kingdom Metazoa; phylum Arthropoda; class Insecta; order Trichoptera; family Molannidae; genus Molanna; species Molanna angustata. The sequence continues at coordinate 51,423,410 of OY754965.1, read as the reverse complement.
TATTTAGAATACTATAATTGGCAACATAAAAATTATCTCTGTATATCTGTATAAATCTTTATTGTAATGCTGTTGTATTCTATAAAATAAAAATAAAAAAAAAAAAAAAAAAGGGGAGGCCTATGTCCAAGAATGGATGAAAACTGGCTGAAGAAGAAGAAGAAGACCAGAATAGGATTGAAATATGCTGTCTCCTTTATATTATTTTAATTATCCTACCAGAATAGGATTGAAATATGTTGTCTCCTTTATATGATTTTAATTATTCTACCAGAATAGGATTGAAATATGCTGTCTCCTTTATATTATTTTAATTATTCTACCAGAATAGGATTGAAATATGCTGTCTCCTTTATATTATTTTAATTATTCTACCAGGATAGGATTGAAATATTATGTTGTCTCCTTTATATGATTTTAATTATTCTACCAGAATAGGATTGAAATATGCTGTCTCCTTTATATTATTTTAATTATCCTACCAGAATAGGATTGAAATATGTTGTCTCCTTTAAATGATTTTAATTATTCGACCAGAATAGGATTGAAATATGCTGTCTCCTTTATATTATTTTAATTATTCTACCAGGATAGGATTGAAATATTATGTTGTCTCCTTTATATGACTTTAATTATTCTACCAGAATAAGATTGAAATATGTTGTCTCCTTTATATGATTCTAATTATTCTACCAGAATAGGATTGAAATATGTGGTCTCCTTTATATGATTTTAATTATTCTACCGGAAAAGATTGAAATATGCTGTCTCCTTTATATTATTTTAATTATTCTACCAGGATAGGATTGAAATATTATGTTGTCTCCTTTATATGATTTTAATTATTCTACCAGAATAGGATTGAAATATTCTGTCTCCTTTATATTATTTTAATTATTCTACCAGAATAGGATTGAAATATTATGTTGTCTCCTTATTTTAATTTATACATATGATTTTCATATCAGGATAGGATTGAAATATGTTGTCTCCTTTATATGATTTTAATTATTCTACCAGGAAAGTAGTCAAATACATTGGCTTCTTTATAAAATTTTAATTATGCTACTAGGATCATATAAAAAACATTAACAGACATCTGATGAACAAACTCTTTATTCGTTATTGTTGTATATTTTTTTAACATAAATATGAATACAAAACATTACTCTGTGATACAAAGAGTTTTTATAAGAGAATTTCTTAAAAATTTTCTAACGATATTGTCTGACAATATTTTCAATTGCTTGATATAGGTACATTATATTAGGTATACTTCTCAAGGTTTCTGTGATGTGCATCCAGTTGAAGATATTGGAATACAGACCTGAAAATATACATGTTTTTGTACTATACACAAGTTTAATATTGTTTCATTCATAAGGAGTTAAAGGCGAAAGGTAGATACGAAAAAAATATGGTAAATCAAACATATGTATATCTATACGTAATGACTTGGGGAGGAATGAGAAGATCTCTCACTAGATGGACTGCAAGGCTTCCACGGGAACATCGGTGTTTAGAGAGCTTTCTTTGGTTGACACCATGGTGACATCGTATTTGGACAAAATCACCTTATTAGAAATTGGACTAAACTTATAACCGTATTACCATTCATTAAACCTGCCACACTGTAACACAAACGCCAAACAACATGCATTCATATACCGAGCATCTCACTTCTATGTACAATACGTACCTAAACGTAATAGATATATTCAACTCAATATCAAATCAACACTAATCACACAATAAATACTCATATAAAATCATACCAACACTAATCACACAATAAATACTCATATAAAATCATACCAACACTAATCACACAATAAATACTCATATACAATCATACCATCACTAATCACACAATAAATACTCATATACAATCATACCAACACTAATCCCTTTCCAACTGCATTATCTTTTTCCTTTCTATTTACAAATCTCTCCTACATCATCTTGTATACATTTCTTCTTATAATTACTTCTTTTTGTTTTTTACTCTACTTATGTACTTGACTTCACGTGGAAACACATTTTATTTATTTATTTATTTTATTTCAAATCCTTACATAGTTAGGTACATAGCATATAAATATAACTTAAATATTTTAAAATATATGTAAGGATCCCACTAAGGCTAAGCCTGTATGTGGGAATTATATTCAAATAGGATACAGTAAAATCTATATAATATATAGGTATACATATTTTTTTACTACATATTTTTACATATTTTTACCCATACATATTTTTTTATTTATTTTTTATTATATACGCAGTTGCGTCAGCCACCAAGACTCAGATTCACCGTGGTATTCGATAGGGGTAAAAAATGAGAATTGTGTTTTCGAAACATGAAAAATCATGAGCCATTCCCAAAAGATCCACAACATTTAACATAGCTACAATAAGTAGGTATAGGTACGTAATAGTGTCCTCTACAATAGCAGATCAGATATATTCGGAAAGTTCTCACCTTGCAGCCATTTTTTCATCTCTTTCCTAAAGGTATAAGGTTTGCTTTCTATATTTAGATTCGTTGGTAGAGTATTAAATGTTCTTGGTGCTACGAATAGGCCTTGAATGAAGCATACTGGCATAGTTGTTATAATTTTTTTGTTTGTACCATAAACTCTGTCAACGCTATTTGTTTCCCAAATATAAATAAAATTAAATAAACGAAATCGTTCGGAGCCTCTTGGAATGCTTAAAATATTTCAATTTTTGTGAAAATTGTAAAACTTTTTCAGCAACACCTGCGCCATTACTATCGACACTCGAGACTTAATCCAACCTCAACCTACAAAGTGTACATACCAATATTACTATTATCTATAATTATAACTTACCAATCTATCGCCTACTCTATTATTCCTTGAGTAAATTCGAAATTTTGATTGAAATTTGGAATTGTGTGTCAAAGAACAACTTATGCTTAACCAGTATAAAACCCTTAAATCTTGAAATTTGCTTAAAAAACTCTTTTTTATATAAAAATCTCAACACACAGTTATTAATAGTAGGTACCAACACTGCCATTGGAAGTTAAATTTTACTTGCAAACATGTGATTTGTTTCAATGTGGGTAGTATATACTACTTGTATGTATAGGATTTAAAGGAAAAGAATATGTTGAAATTAAGACTCATCACAATTGAGAACTGCACTGATTCTGATTGAGATGTCCAGAACGAGTGGACTATAAGGTATGCCTGATGGTGTTTAAAGCTCTGAACGACTTGGCTCAACACTACATTCAGGAATTGTGCCAAAGGAATGTTCCATCAAGAAGGCAGCTTACGCTGAGATCGTCTGAATAACAGAGTACCAATTCTTTAAAAGAATTGGACAGAGTAAATAAGGCGGTTTACTATGATCGCGGTTTTAGTGTGAACGGACCTTTAAAATGGAATAAATTGCCTCTTGACATACGTGGAGCTCAGAGCATTGACACCTTCGGTAAACTTCTTAATACTGCTTTGTTTCGTAGAGCCAACAAACAAGCTACAGCGCCCTTGGAGTGATCTTGTATCACTAAACGGCGCTTTATAATTTATTATTATTATTATTATTATCAATTATTCAAACTCTGGATACGGCGGCATAGATTAGTATTACTACCTTTAGATCAGGATCAAATTCATAGCCATTCTCGCAGAAATATGCGTTCGGAGTTCCATTGATACAGACGTAGAACTTAGTGCAATCATTCTTATCTGGCACAATTACCACACCTGGATCATCGGGTGGACATATCTCCTTGGATGCTGTACAACCAGTTGGAGATAATGGTACGCAAGTCTGAAACATTACATCGCTACAATCATTTATTGATGTTACAGTTTTAATAACTTTACCAAAGTATTCATTATGTTGCTAGTATTTTGAGTAGGTACCTAACAATAATTATAATTTTTGTGTACAAGATAAAATTTAAAAATGTAAGGAAAGAGATAAACTAATTTATTATTATACAAAATGATGATTTTTTTATCATAAACCTAATTAAAAATTAAAAAAAAATTTAGGTACCTAATATTGTGAACTAAATACAATGACATTTTATATCGTGTCTGGACAATTGACCGTAGGTACGCCCTTTTTATCGTATGGGCAATTGACCGCGGGGACAATTTACCGCGTGGAGAATTGACCGTGGGGACAGTTGACCGTACGGACAACTGACCGTGGGGACAATTTACCGTTTGGACAATGCATCGTTCGGTAGTACCTATCAGAATATACTTCATCCTTTTCTTTATTAGTTAAGGACTTCTTCTTCTTTTTTTATTTCAAAATACTACGAGAAATCCAAGATGTCGGCAGTGATGAAAACGTGATTATAAAAATAAGCGATAATTTTGGGATTAAAATCAAGTTAAAATTTGATGCATTTAGAGTTTTTAGACATATATTTTTTAACTTCTTCTTGTTCTTTATTTACCTTTTTAAGATGGACGTCGATACATACTAATTGAAAGGCGTTGATTTCGAAATAATTGAAACTTCTTTGTTTTCTTTTGAAAATACGATGAACCAATATGGCGGTGACACGGAGAAGTTTCAATTAATTTTTCGTCATCTACACCTTATAATTAGTATAAATTGATATCCATCTTAAAAATTAAAAAAAAAAACAAGCAGAAGTTTAAAAACATACGTCTTCCTTGATCTCAAAATGTAGCGAATTTGAACTTAATACTTAATAGTTATCGCTTATTTTTATTTTTTTATTTCCATAATATAGTACAATAATTTCAATATAACAAAAAATAAATATACCAATGGAATTTATTACCTCACTAGGCAAAGTCTGTTCTGAGGTTATACTAACAATAATAAATTATGACATACATTTTTGTTTCATGATTTTTTATAGAATAAAATTAAAAAAGTAATATAAATATACATAAAGAACAATAAATAACTAAACAAGTGGACCAAAAAACAAGTGTGTTTATGAGGGTGAGGGTGTGTTTATGTGTGTAAGAGGACAATGTGTAATAAGGATGTATGATGGCGTAAAAAAACGATCTCTTTCTGAGTGGAAAAATCATCTTAGAACAAACGTCAATTCTCTCTCTGACTCTTCTCTTCCTCTCCGAATCAACCAACCAGTAACCAGCATTCCAAAATTATGTCCACTCGGCTGGACTAGGTCCAAGAAATCTTGATTCTTATTTTGTAATTATCGTTTTAATCATCTTGGATTTCTCGCAGTATTTTGAAATGAAAGAAAGGAGTCAATCGGTACGTCCAGGCAATTTTTTCATCGCGCAATTTCTATTTTCTTTTTTCATTCGAAAAAAGAAAAGGAAGTTATTTTTGATACTTAAAATAGTTTCCGCACGGCGAATTGTCCATACGATAAATTGTCCTCCCGGTCAATTGGTCAACTGTACATACGATAAATTGTCCCCGTGGTCAATAGTCCTCACGGTCAATTGTCCATTCCATTCGGTAAAAAGGGTGTACGATCAGTTGTCTGCGGTCAATTGGCTACGATCAATTGTCCGGGAATCGTACCAATAACCTAGTTTTATTTATGTTTTTGTTTTAAAAAAACGATCCCTACGTGGAATTTGCTAATCAGCGCTCATATCTTATACATATGTCTCCAAAACGTGACAAGTGGTTGTAGGGTGCGTATTAAATTACTATTGAGAAACAATAAAAGAAATAATATGTATGATTGAATATAAAAGTATGGACTAACCAGCTCAACTGGATCAAATTCGAATCCATTTTCTACATCACAACTATATTCCGTAGCCTCTCCACCAAAACAGACATAGAACTTGTGGCATTCAGTTTCATGGGGTATGATAACTATATTTGTGTCGTTGTATGGACATTTTGGTGGGGGTACAGGTGTTGAAGGATTTGTCGTACTCGCCACTTCTGTTGTAGTTGAGGACGGAGCTTCTGTAGTTGACGATGGAGCTACTGTAGTTGATGACGGAGTTACTGTAGTTGATGACGGAGCTACTGTAGTTGATGACGGAGCTACTGTAGTTGATGACGGAGCTTCTGTAGTTGATGACGGAGCTTCTGTAGTTGATGACGGAGCTTCTGTAGTTGATGAAGGACCATCTGTTGATGTACTTGGAGTTGCAGTCGTTGAAGTTGCTAGACATCCAGTTGGTTTTGGCCACTCACAAACCTGGTAGATCAAAACGAAATATCCACTTAATTGTAACGTTTGTGTTTTTAATAAAAATAAATGGGGACACGGAAGGAGCCTCCACGTAGATTGAGTTTCGGTTAACTTCGGAAAAGCAATCGGGCGTCCCTGGAAACGGCAGAATGCCGGCCAATCCTTCCACCACCGGAGCACCAACCAATATGATGGTGTTCCGGACACGGAAAGTAAGTAAGTATAAAAATAAATAAATTGAAAATCTGAAGCTATTCCAGAAAAAAACAATTAAACTATGTACATGTTTTTGTCGGCCTTCGTGGCTCAGTTGGTTGGGTATCTAACTGCTGATCCAAGGGTCACCAGATCATCTGGAAGGCACCAATTCTCTGTTTCTCTAACTCCTTTAGAGGCCACGTCCTACACATTAAAAGTAAAATTGAGAAAATTAGAGTTCTAAATTCGGTGTGTCTGAACTTACTGAAGTTATATTTGCCGATAAAACTTACCCATGTGTCTGGGTTGTACTCTGTTCCCGTAGGGCAGTTTTCTTCGTACAGGACCCCATTGGAACACGTGTAGAACTTAACACACGAAGTTTCGTGCGGGAAGAAGATGGTCTCAACTTGGTCTGGGGGGCAGAATGGAATTCTCGCAGAAGATTCCACGCATATCTTAAAATATACGATAAGTAAAATGATCTCAATAGTAGTATCACATAGGGCCAATAGACCTGAGTGTGTTCTCTGAGAATTGCCAGTTAAAAAATCACAATTAGGTAAGTATTAAAGATCTGCAAGAGTGTTTTTTCGTTTGATACCAACATTGGGAATTTGATGCATATTGTATTAATCAATGTTATTTGATACTAATCTTAAGCAATAAAGATGTCATTGTACACCTGGCATAAAACAATTTGTTGTATATATTGCAATTAGCGAAATATGAAACTCCTGATTGTATACAATTTGTATTGCATTTATTTAGACATACGCTCATCTTGTTTGTTTAGTTCAAATCTTGGGGATTGGTTTGCATCAAAGCGATGCATCTTTTCCTCCGCTCACAGCTACATAGGTCTTCAGCGGCTCTCTTCAACTCTGTATAGGGGGTACACTTCATGTACTCGCACACCAGTTCTAGAGGCGGTGACTCCGCCTGCCAGTTGTTCACGATCATAGAAATAATAACTGCATTCTGACTTTTTAAACTCCTAATTTGTATTTATATTAAAATATTAACTTCACTTAATATACATTCTTCAATAAATAAAATACATTGATAATTATTTTACAATAGTAACCTCTTAATTGCAAGCAAGAATAATAATTGTAACGAGTTATATAATACTAGTTGCATGTAACACATGAGATCCAACTGTCGATAGCGATAGTATGTATAGTTGAAGAATATGTACCAAACTATAAACCCATAAATACAAATTATTGAATATTTTCAGATATTTTGTTTTCTATGCAACATATGTAGGTATGTATGTCAAGATAGGATAGTATGGAGGAAGATCCTTTTTTCCTACCCAGAATATGAAAATAGCATGATGGTATGTATGTTTGTTTGGAGATGAAGTATCAAACTATTAAGTCTTCTTACATATTGTGTATAGGCGACTGCCATACAAAATGTATGAAGCGATGTCGTCACTAAATTCAATTTTTAAAAAAATTATTAAAAAAAAATTGAGATCTTCTGCTACAATGTTAATATTTTTTATAGAAAATTAAATTATCTAGTTGGGGTGTTTCAGCTTTTTTCGATAATTGTAAAAGTTTTGGAAATATAGGCAGTTAAACTCATAAATTTATCATAAAAAAAATATTTTTCTTAATAAAAAATGTTTGAGAAACCCTGGAATTTTTTTGAAAAAACTAATTTGAGATTTTGTATTTGTCTATGTTTGTACCAATTTTCAGCGTTCTACCGTTTATGGTTTCTGAGATATATGGAAAAATAAAATAAAAATTCAAAAGTTGATAACCCCTGACTGAAACAAAAATTCAAAATTCCGAGTATAAAAGTTTTGTAGGCCTGTAACTGTTTATATATTCTGAAATTTTAGGCTCTGTAAATTGAGCGGATCAAAAGTTATAAGGGGGGGGGGGACACACAGACACACAGACACACACACACACAGACACACGAAATGTTCTACTCCGAATTCTGAGTAAATCCGTGTATGGAACATATATGCTGCGAAGCCTCTAAGTTGGTGTTTTTTGACTTCAAAGTTGGAAAAGCCGTGAAAAAAGTAGACCTCTCCATACAATTCTCGCGTATTCTGGCTTGATACATTGTCGATATGTTAAGAGAACAAAGTTCTCCTGAACAAATCGACAGTTGGAAAATGTATCCAACAAGTTAAAAGAACTTGAAAAAGTTGTTATCCGCCCTGAGGAAGAAGCGATCCCAACAAACAGTAGCACATTTGTGCTATTAAACGAAGTATTTTTTTATAAACTAGTTGCATGTAACACATGAGATCCAACTGTCGATAGCGATAGTATGTATAGTTGAAGAATATGTACCAAACTATAAACCCATAGATACAAATTATTGAATATTTTCAGATATTTTGTTTTCTATACAACATATGTAGGTATGTATGTCAAGATAGGATAGTATGGAAGAAGATCCTTTTTCCTACCCAGAATATGCAAATTGCATGATGGTATGTATGTATGTTTGGAGATGAAGTAACAAACTATTATTGGATCCGACAAATTACCGGGGGTTTTCTTGAAGAATTGTTTGCCTGAGATATCGGAACCTTTATCGATAATATTTAATAAATCTCTGCGCGAAGGTTGTTTCCCATCAGTGTGGAAACAAGCATGGATATCTCCAATACATAAAAACGGAGATCGTTGTGACGTTAAAAATTACCGACCAATATCAAAACTCCCAATAGTTAGCAAATTACTCGAAAAGATAATAATAAATCATATTAACCCAAAAATAAACCCATATATCAGTAATAGTCAACACGGATTCAGAACCAAAAGATCTGTTGAGACAAACCTACTTGAGTTTACCCATTATATAACACAATCGATGCATGAAGGAAAACAGGTTGACGCCTTCTATAGTGATTTCTCCAAAGCATTTGATAAACTTAATCATAATATTTTGTTGGAGAAACTATATAAACTGGGAATCAGGGGTAACCTCCTAAGATGGTTTGAATCCTACATAAAAAATAGGTCTCAGGCGGTAACTGTATGCGGATACACATCATCATACTTACCTATTCATTCTGGAGTACCCCAGGGGTCCCATCTGGGACCACTCCTGTTCCTAATATATATAAACGACATGGGAAACTGTGTAAAAACCTCGAACTTATTACTATTTGCAGACGATGCTAAACTATATCGAAAAATCGAGTGTATCACTGATTGTATTGATCTTCAAAACGACATCGACGCACTAAAAGAGTACTGTCAGGTAAATCAACTGTTCCTGAATATCGACAAGTGTAACTTTATAACTTATACCAGAAACAAAAACAGGATAAACTTTGATTATAAATTAAATAGCTCGACTCTAGAACGTAAGTCCGAAATGAGGGACTTGGGAATTATATTAGACGAAAAATTAAATTTCATTAAACACTATGACAATATTACTTCCCGTGCTTACAAGACCCTAGGCTTTATATTTAGAAACACAAAGGATTTCCGGAATCCCAACTCGCTGGTAATACTGTTCAACTCGCTTATCCGAAGTCTTTTGGAATTTGCCTCTGCGGTCTGGAACCCGAGTTATACTGTCCACATTAATGCTATAGAGAGATTACAAAAAAAATGCATAAAACAATACAATTTCAGAAACCGTCGGTATTTCCGGTATTATGATCAAGCACTTACACATTATAAAATAAAATCACTGGAAGACCGAAGGATAGTTATTGATCTGGTCTACTTGTACAAAATTTTAAATAATATAGTCGATAATAGTGCACTCCTGAGTGCAATCCGTTTCCACTGTCCATCTAGAAGCAACAGAAATAAAACACTATTTTATATCGAGTCCTGTAGAACAAACTATATATTAAACACATTTGTCAATAGAGCGTGTATTAGTTTCAATAATAACTGTATGACCAATACAAAGATAGACCTGTTTTCATCAAACATTGCATCCTATAAAAAAGAACTGTTAAAATCAATAAATGGATATATAGTCTAATTAAGATGCCTATATTCTTGTGAAAAATCTAAATATATACTATAGAAAAATTATGGAAAAGTATATATAAAACCTAACAAGTAAAATGTTATGGCACTGAAATAATATATTATAAACAATAAATTCATTGAACTGTAAACATAAGCGAATGAAATCACAATTTGAAATAATCTGCGAGTTAACAAATATTTTTAATAACGTATTTTAAGATATTTATAAAAAAAGATGACAAATGAACAGTACGTAAATGTTTTACCCTAGATAAAAAAATGTACATAAAATATTTGTATGTTATGTACTTTTATTTGTCTCTATTTGTTGCTAAAAATAAGGAAATAGATATCATCTCCATCTCCATTATCACTTGAAATATTCTTTTTTCGTATTTATTGAGAATTTTTACCGAATAAACAATATAAAATGTAACTAATAACTAGGAAATACTGTAATTGGCGATATAAATAAGAAAATTATTTACTGTATACCTATAAATGTTTGTAAACAGCTGTTGTATTTCTTAATAAAACAAAATAAAAAAATAAAATAAAAGTCTTCTTACATATTGTGTATAGGCGACTGCCATACAAAATGTATGAAGCGATGTCGTCACTAAATTCAATTTTTAAAAAAATTGTTAAAAAAAAATTGAGATCTTCTACTACAATGTTAGTATTTTTTATAGAAAATTAAATTATCTAGTTGAGGTGTTTCGGCTTTTTTCGATAATTGTAAAAGTTTTGGAAATATAGGCAGTTAAACTCATAAATTTATCATAAAAAAAATATTTTTCTTAATAAAAAATGTTTGAGAAACCCTGGAATTTTTTTGAAAAAACTAATTTGAGATTTTGTATTTGTCTATGTTTGTACCAATTTTCAGCGTTCTACCGTTTATGGTTTCTGAGATATATGGAAAAATAAAATAAAAATTCAAAAGTTGATAACCCCTGACTGAAACAAAAATTCAAAATTCCGAGTATAAAAGTTTTCTAGGCCTGTAACTGTTTATATATTCTGAAATTTTAGGCTCTGTAAATTGAGCGGATCAAAAGTTATAAGGGGGGGACGGACACACAGACACACAGACACACACACACACAGACACACACACACACAGACACACGAAATGTTCTACTCCGAATTCTGAGTAAATCCGTGTATGGAACATATATGCTGCGAAGCCTCTAAGTTGGTGTTTTTTGACTTCAAAGTTGGAAAATCCATGAAAAAAGTAGACCTCTCCATACAATTCTCGCGTATTCTGGCTTGATACATTGTCGATATGTTAAGAGAACAAAGTTCTCCTGAACAAATCGACAGTTGGATAAAACTGTGCCAGAAAGTTTACTCAAAAAAATATCAATAATATACCTAGCGAGGAAAAAATATCAATAATATATTCAAAGTGAAGTAATTAAATAATTCTTTACCAAATTCGAAATGTCAATTATTTGTCCTGGTTAACAAATGGGTATCCTTGATCTTAGATGATGGGGAAGTGAACTCCCTCCAAGTGGATACATGCCCCAAGATGAGGAAACCAATGTCCCAAAGACGAGAATTGCCCCTGAATCAAAACAAAACTCACCTTTTTATACATTTACAGTAGTGGTATTTACAATAGATTTTGCCAAGTCAGACATGATATTTTCAAAATGTTCATTTACTGGTCATTTGGTAATTTTGAGGAACTTGTGCCCATTTCTAGTTCAGTGTCTTGAACTTCGCATAGGCAACGCGGTCGCGGTGTCTTTGCATCTGTAGTGTACCCCGCGCCGGTAAGATTAAAATGACAAAAGTGTGTTCCTCAGGGATCTCTACTCGGACCTATGTTGTTCATTAAAAAATTGATGAAACTTGTTTAGTTCGAAAATAAATGGGGGGTTTGTTTTTGCTGATGTCCGCCTGTTTTTCAAAATCACACACAAATATTGTCTATAAGTTTTGGGTGCATTAAAATATAATAATATTTCATTTATAATAACTTTATTGCAGTTTAGTACTATATTTTCTACCTTCTGCTTATAGGGACTGATTGCGACCCTTTGCAGAACTATGAAAGAACATTAAAACACAGAATTCAGAGAACTCTAAAACATAGATATATTTTAACTATTGAAAGCATTCAGGGTCTTATTAACACAATGTGTGCATTCAGGGCCGGATAAATCATAGAACAATCAGGAACATTATTTGTATATAATTATGAAGTCAGGGCGGTTGTCTTAAAAAGGGCGCTTAAAATTCTAAAATGTTAATCATATAAATAAAAAATCCGCAGGTATGGCGCTCGGTTCTCTTTGCGTACCCGGATAGAGGCTCGGCATGATGGTGTGTATGTAAAAAAATCCCGCTTAGTGCTAATATCTTTAAATATGGGTTAGTATCTTTAAATATTGCTACGGGCGGATTTAAATATATTGCTACGGGCGCAAAAACACGTTTATGCGACCCTGTGTGCATTATATTACATGTAACCATGTTTGAATATAAGGACCCGAGTATGTGTTTCTTATAAGTTTAAGTGAGTGTAAAAAAATACGGTACAAATGCTTAGCAAAATACTACTTGATGAGTTTGAAATAACACCGCTGGTTTCGGGAGAGCACTCCTCCCATCGACAAGAGTGTATTATAACTTCTTTTAGATAAATTTACATCTCATTACATGGTATTTAGCAAAGTAGTTCTATTAACATCGTCATTATTTGTATATAATTATGAACTGTTAGAAAATTTTCGTCAAATTCATTATTTTTTTCAACTGACGATTTGTTCAAGATAATTTATTTCTCTAATTAAACTTATAGCAGTACTTCTCAAAAAAATTGAAAGCTTTTGTAAAAATTGTTTTTAGTGACGATGTTGTTTCATAAACTTTGTATGACAGAATACATAATATTATATACTTGGACTCTACAGATATCTATCTACATACTTAATATTTATACATACCTACATACCATCGTACCACATACCCATTCGGGGTTTGAAAAAGGTACTGAACTCCACACTATCCTATCCTGACATAGGTACATGTTTTGTAAATAAAAACACAATATCTATAAATATTAAATAATTTGGATTTCAGGTTTTACAGTTTGGTACGTATTCTTCATCTATGCCTACTAATGACATCGATAGTTGTATCTCATGTGTATCATGTAACTAGTTATAAATAACAACATGATGTTTTAATAGTCTGTAAATTAACTTACCGTACATTTTAAATCAACACACAGAATACATGTACAAACGATAACTGGAACTTGCAGATTAATTCATTTTATTTTATATAAATGCATTTAGTAAACAGATTATTAATGGTGGGTTCATATTATTGTGTTGTGTTGTTTTGGGGAGCTATCTGTCGTGTCGGGTGAATGTTTATATTATTGTGTTGTGTCGTGTTGCAATGTGTCGCATTTTCAGATCATTGTGAGTTGAGCTGTGGTTAAATGCAATGTTTTACTAGGATACAGACGAGTCTTCTTAAAAAAGAAAAGAAGATATTGGGTCAGGGGCGCATTTCTCTGTCTCGTTTAGGAATTGGAAAGGGATGAAAAAAGATTTCATAGATATTTTAGACTGACTAAAATACAATTTGATCAAGTTACAATTTAATTGAAATGGATATAAAAAAAAGGACCGGCAAGTTTCGCCAACCTATAGGAACAAAAGAAAGACCGATTTATTTAATGTCTTTGCTATATCCTCTCAAACAGCATATTATCTTATAGCTTGGTCCTTATACTCTTTGGATTTTGTGTGATATAGAATTTGAAATTGTCTTACTCGATAAGTTCGTCGGAAATTTTTAAACAGAATGACACTATACAACCACATTCATTTTTTTTGTTTAAAAAATATTATATACTTTTTGTTTATACAAGATGTATTAATTTCTATATCTAAATAAAATTTACTATTATTATTATCGAGTATACCGCGTTGACTGCTAGATTCACATTAGTGTGGTGTGTTGTGTTGCGACAGATCCCCCACCACCTCTGTGGCGCGATCGGGTATCCATCGATTGCCGACACGACAGAAGCGCCACAACACAATGCAACACAAATGTGAATCTAATCATTAAATGAATGAAACTGATAACATTCTGTCTCGCCACGACACAACACGACACAGTAATGTGAACCTAGCTTTACCTATCAAAGATAATTTATTTTAAATAAGTATAATATCTGCACCAAAACAGAGATGTACCTTCTGGTTATCCTTTAACGTTATCTTATGTAGATATTTGATAATACATAATGTAATCTCTGATAATATATGTTATGTAATAGTAGGTATATTTAATTATATAATACTTGTGTAAGTATATAAGTAGATAAAAGATGGTTCTCGAATTATATTGGATGTGTAAAGGTCCTATAATTGGCCAATATAGTAAATTTTGAACGTCTTTCCCCCAGATCCATCAAAAGATGTCTTTGAAAAAAAAACAATTCATTTTTACAACATTCCTAATTAAATTATTTAATGAAATTATTTATCAAATTATTTTTCCATCGCAAATAACTAAAAAACTATAAAGCCTACACAGTAGACTTTTACTATAAAACGAAATAGAATGTGAAAATCTATCGACTAAATTTTTTGTTTCCTTTTTTTTATTTTCTGTTTTTTCTAAAAAAGAAAAAAATGACAAATTTCGGGATCCGATCATTTGAATCTGGTATTAACTCTTCCACATATACCATCATCATCATCATCATTGGCACTACAGTCCGCTACGGACCCTGGCCTCCTCCAGAAATTGTCTCCATCCCTCCCTGTCGAACGTCAGTCTTCTTATATCACACAGCACGTCGTCCAGCCATCTCAACCTAGGTCTGCCTCTACTTCTTCTGCCTTCGGGACAGGTGTCTAATACCTTTTTAGGAATACGGTCATCATCCATCCGGCAAACATGTCCAAGCCAACGTAGGCGCTGAATTTTAATAAATTGGACTACATTCGTTTCTTTGTACATTGCCTCTAGTTCATGATTATACCGTATTCTCCAGGCCCCTCCATCGTTAGTTGGACCAAAGATTTTCCTTAATATCTTCCTTTCGAACACCAATAACATTTTTTCGTCCTTCTTAGTCAGTCCCCAACATTCTGCTCCGTATATCAGGACTGGTCGGAGAAGAGTTTTGTATAATATAAGGACCTTTATAGTATTTCGCGAGATTAGTCTTGACTTTGAGTAGCCCGTAGTAACATATATTAGCCACTGCAAGCCTAGCTTTAATTTCCATGCTAATGTTATTGTCCGAGGTGACCAATGATCCCAGGTAGGATTGCACAATATTACACCAACCAAGCAATAATACACAAACTTGAGAACTGGCACCCACGCGACTGCTTAAAGTTTTTTTCTGATAACTGTAACTTCATAATAGTGTATTAGGCGGTTTTAATATAATATCATGTTTTCAGTCACTAATGGTCATATTATTACGGGAGTTTTTAATGGTGCTTATTATCCGATCTTAATGAAACTTTAGAGTCATACAAATTTAATGAAAACATGGAACGATGATTGAATATTGTACTTTATTAAAATGACAATTCAATGATACTACGTTAGATTATATATGATACAGATACCTAGTCAGCGCAATGAATGTATGCCAACTAAAACTACGAGGAAACAGACGAATTTCTACTATACGTACACCTACCGATACGCACACCTACATAAAACGTAGACCAACCGATCTACCGCCTCACACACACATGTAAAAAAAACTTGGCATACATTGAATTCGAAATTTGTACTACACGCGGCTTCTGTACATTATAATTCTATGATACTAACGGTTAACCTTGATAAAAAAAAGATTGTTTAATTTATAAATATATTCTGTTATAAAAATAATAAATATTAGACTTGGCGCAGTCTCGGAGTAAATATATAATAAGTACGCAGATAAATATATAAATATATAATAATTATATAAATATATAATAATTATATAAATATATAATAATTATATTGTTGTTGGCTGAATGGAAAATAAGCCACAGGAAGCAAACAGAAAGTACAGAATCCAGGAAGTCAGGACAGTTGTATGAGATAACTGGGCACCAGGATAAAAGCATCAAGGTAGCAGTAAGGAGCAACTGAGCGGTCTGCAGGAGCAGCAGAAAGACGAGAGTCTATAGAGCCAGTGCTAAAAACGAATTACAGGCGGTCTGCAAAAGCAGCAGGGAGACAAGAGTCTTCAGAACCAGACCAAGTGGAAGATTCAGGTGGTCTGCAGTAGCAGACTATGAGTTTAGAATCCTTTTGTCATAAGACAATGAGTTGGCCATTATATCGAACAAGGTGGGAGAATGCTTTGATATTAAATGATGATAACTGATCTGCTAATAAGAAACGAGCTTTCTTAATAAACTCATTGACTCAGGACACATTCAAATTGGTAATTGATCTGTAATTATCGATGAAGTTTTTATTTGGTAGAATTCCATTATAAGTTATATCTATAATAAAAAGTAAAGACTTTTTGATTCTACATTAATTTAATAAGCTAGTTAATGCCCTAACAAGGCGAAATAGGCCTATCGCGCTCAATTAAATTAATGTAGAATCAAAAAGTCTTTACTTTTTATTATAGATATAATTGATCTGTGTATTACATTATCTGTAGATAAAGTTACCAATGAAAAATAATTATTAGACAATCATTTTCAGGATGAAACGAGTATT
Source organism: Molanna angustata (assembly GCA_963576475.1). Classification (NCBI taxonomy): domain Eukaryota; kingdom Metazoa; phylum Arthropoda; class Insecta; order Trichoptera; family Molannidae; genus Molanna; species Molanna angustata. Next base: position 51,406,337 of record OY754965.1, on the reverse strand, counting down.
TTTGAAGCTAGAGAAATGTTTTACAGAGCTTCTCAGAGTAATTTATTTATTTATTTATTTAATAATTTATTGGATACAACAGCTATAACAGTTACACAATTATAAGTAGATACATTTCAATATTTATGGCGCCAATAACTGCATCCATCATTTTAACAATTACATAGAGAACATTTCAGTTTTTTTTTTATAAAAAATACAAAACGCGAAAATAAAAGATAAAAAGAGGGAAAGGGAGTATACGGGAAGTATGGGGAAGGGAAGAATTTAGTCGTCAAATAAAGGTTTTAAGTGTGATAATGATTCGAAAAAGATATAAAAAATTTACGTAGATTTATTGTTTTATATATTTTTTTTTTAATATTTGTAATCGTGAGTCAGTCAGTCAGTCAGTCCGCATGCTTATATTTGTAAGTGTGTGTGTACGTCATGTCTAGCCACAATAATAATAACACCAACACAGTGATACCGACAAAAAGCAATTTTTTTTTTTTAGTAATACAGAAAACATCAAAGATTTTGTATTGAGATTGAGAGAATTAACAAAGAATTGTAAATTCGAAAATAGATTAGAAAGTAACATAAAAGATTTATTTATTGTTGATATTTATAATAAAGAAATAAAACAGTAATTATTTTTGAAATATGAAAAAGATAATGTTACTTTGAGTGAAACTATATCTATAACCTCTAGTATGGAGCATATTTTGAAAAATAAAGTAGAAAAACAGGAAGAAATTAGTGCAATTTCTAGAACAAGTAGTAATAGTAGTTCTAGCAATAATAAAAATAAGAAATTTTTAAAGTCAAAGTACAATGATAATTTTAATAGAGATAAGTTTAAAAATACAGTTGAAAAAAATTCATGTTATATGTAACGGAAATCATTATAAAAGTCAATGTAAATTTAATAAAGATAAGTTTTGTTTAAAATGTAAGAACAAAGGGCATTGGAGTAAAAATTGTTATAAAGTTCAAAGTATTTATACTGTGAATGATTATAATGAGAATATTGATTTTGTTATGTTAAGGGGGGGACTGCTGCCAACGTACCTATTTTTAAATTTGATATACCATCATTATTTCTTATCAAATCGTTTTGAAAAAAATAATTTAGATAGTTTGGGTATTAATAAATAAAAATATACCTTAATTTTTTGATAATGTTCTGTATAAATTCTTGTAGAAAAATAATGGCATACCCCGATTTTCAACGTTTATCTTATATTTTTAATAAACTACAAGGCGTAGAGTAATATATATTTTTTTAAATTAAAGTAGACAAAAATATCTAGAAAAATATGATGTGACGTTGCAGTAATGCTTCAGGTTTAGTAAATAAACCTAAAAAACATTTATTTTCCATTCAGCGCCATTGCGTAATAAAAGTTTTTTTGGTTTATTTACTTAACCTGATGCATTAATGCAACGTCATATCATATTTTTCCAGGTATTTTGTTCTTCTTTAATTTATAAAAAAAAATATTGCTCTATACCTTATATTTTTTTAGAAATTTAAGATAAATGTCTAAAATCGGGGTATGCTTTTTTTCTTCCTATAAGAATATATACAGAACATAATCAAAAAGTTAAGGTATATTTATCTTTATTAATATCCAAACTAACTAGGTTATTTTTTTCAAAATGTTTCGTTTAGTAATAATGATGGTATATCAAATTGAAAAAATAGGTACGTTGGCAGCAGTCGCCCTCTCAAATGATAAAATGAATAGTACACAGAAAAGACAAAAATATTATTATAGGGGTTCTAAATTAAGTCCGGGGAAGAAGGTAAAGTTTTCAGTTGGTACAATAGTACTGACCAAAGATTTCAGGTCTCAAAATAAAAGGTATAAATGGGTCATAGGTAAAATTGAAAAAGTATTGGGTCATACAAAATTTCTTGTAAGAATTAAAGATACTAATCAGCTTTGGAAGAGACACACGGATCAGTTGGTAGTGAGAACTGTTCACTGGGATGATGAGGACAGACCTTCTGATAGTAATAACCATTTAAGCCCCCTTTTTATGTATGATGGCCAAGCTCTAATGGATTCTGAATTTTTCAGGTCAAGATGGAATCCATGGCAGGGACGATTGAGAACCAGGACTTTAAGGCATCAGTATGTAAAAGTAATTTGAATTTACGCTTATCGTATTTCTTATAGAAGTATGGAGTTGGTAGGTTCTAAGTTCTGAGCGTAGATTTAAATTGAATTTGGAACCTATTATATGTAGTTTCGAGAGTAATGTCATTGAACTTTAAATATCTTGATTGTTTACCATAGCAAATATTATAGAAAGTATATTCACAAATAGGTTTTAAGTTTTTCACAAAGGTACAAAAAAAAATTCAATTTTAAATGTATAACATTTATTATAAAATCACAGGTATTTTTGGTATTAGCCTATATAAATTATTTATTTTTTAATGAAAATTTATTTGTGGATATCGAAAAGCATGCAACATGAAGTCTTCATATAAATACCGCCTTCTCGTAGGTCGTAAGCCCTGTAGGTGTATTATGTCTTATTTTCCTGTGTCCCCTTCACAATACTCTATTAAAGTGACTCCAAAACGTCCCATTCATTGATGGTTTATAAAAAAATATTGAAAATTTATGTACCTACCTACAATTATTATAAATAGTGTCATTACCCGCTATGTGAAATTGGTTATTTATTTTTGAATGTTATGTATTTCCCTATATGATCAATGATGTGGTTCGCAATGTGATATTAGTTATTTATTTTTGAATGACATTACCTGCTATGTGTAATTGGTTTGAACATTTGAACATCATCAGCTGCTATGTGAAATTGATTATTTACATTTGAACATCATTACCCACTATGTAAAATTGATTATTTACATTTGAACATCATTACCCACTATGTGATATTGATTATTTACATTTGAACATCATTACCCGTTATGTGAAATTGATTATTTACATTTGAAAATCATTACCTGCTATTTGAAATTGTTTATTTACATTTGAACATCATTACCCACTATGTGAAATTGATTATTTACATTTGAACATCATTACCCGCTATGGGAAATTAATTATTTACATTTGAACATCATTACCCGCTATGGGAAATTGATTATTTACATTTGAACATCATTACCCACTATGTGATATTGATTATTTACATTTGAACATCATTACCCGTTATGTGAAATTGATTATTTACATTTGAAAATCATTACCCGCTATGTGAAATTGATTATTTACATTTGAACATCATTACCCGCATTGCTTAATTGAATATTTACATTTGAACACCATTACCCGCTATGTGAAATTGATTATTTACATTTGAACATCATTACCCGCATTGTTTAATTGAATATTTACATTTGAACATCATTACCCGTTATGTGAAATTGATTATTTACATTTGAAAATCATTACCCGCTATGTGAAATTGATTATTTACATTTGTACATCATTACCCGCTATGGGAAATCGGTTATTTACTTTTGGAGTTTCTTCTTTAAAATCTTAAACAGTGTGTTGTAAAAATTCCCTGAAACAAAAATGTTATAATATTAATATTTTACACCAACATTTAAAAATACAATACCTACTTAAATCAAACAAATTAATTGACGACACCCTTTTCAAAGTATTTTTCACTTAATTAAGTTGTAATCGATTTTGCAAAGCACACATTTAATTATTCAATTGATACATTTTACTGTCAAAATAATAACATTATTTAGTTAATAAAATTTTTCTTATTTTTAATCATGTTCATAGTTGTTTAGAAATGTATATTATGTATTTTTACTGTTTTTACATTGAAAACATATAAAGATAGTTTGAATTTTAGTATCGCTCAGCCGGAAAGGCAAAGTTTTGTTCACTTTGTATGAAATATAAAATTGTTCAATTTTATCAAATTATCAAATTTATCAAGCTGGCAGTTGTAACATATATTGTCATTAGTACCTAATACACTATTTCTGTTTCGAGGCTCTAACTGGTCGGGAAGTTTGTTGAAAATCAACTGCAAATTTCCAATACAGTCAGGTAAGTAAAGTTACAGAAAAGAGCGTGATAGTAAAACATTTATGAATATCTCAATAGAGACGTAACATAAATTTATTATACGTAGAATAAACCAAAAACCTTATTAATGTTATATTTTTATTTGTGAAATAAAAAAATATTTTGTAAAATTTACTGTTTCATCTAATAAAGATGTTTTGTGTTGATTAAGTATATAAAGTGTACTAGTAAATTAGTAAATTGTATAACGTGTACTAGTGTAGTACACATTATACAATTAACCACTAATTAAAAAGATTTAGTATAGGTAATAATATTTTTTTTAAATTTTCCTTCAATAAACAATTAATATTTTTATCATCACCTTAGAAAGATTTTTCTTTGGTATTGTTTTGTTTGTTTTTATGTATCAGGCCCCTTAAATATTATATTTTACTGTAATATTTTTAATTTATTGTTTCATGGTCAAAAATGAATTTACACAACACAACATCGAACGCCAATTGATTGAATTGGTTGATTCAAAATAATATCACTGTACTTTAATTAGTGTTTGACTGAAGATCAGAGTGTGACCGTAACCAAATATTAAGCCCTAGTTGTTTTTACTTAGAAATTTTATAAAAATACTTTATAAAAATATCAATGCAAGCTTTGAAACAGTTGTCAACCTCTTTTTATTTATTAAAATGAAATAAACTATTTAATATATGTAACTAAACGACCAATTATTATTACAGTAGAACTTTTAATGATAATGATCAGTTAGAAATAAGTATCAATAATAATTAGGAAGTCAAATGACTGGAATATCCTGATGGATACGAGACCAGAGAGAAACACTCTTCCAAAGGAGATCCGCATCTCGTCATATAGGCCTGACTTAAAAATATATTCTCCTTCTTTGAAATTAGTTATTTACATATACGGAGCTGACTGTTCCATGGGACACAAATATTTCAAAAGACCACCAATACAAGCTAAACAAGTACAAGGAACTGGTAGATAAAACCGTTCGAAATTGCTTTATCTCATATATATTATGCAGTAGAGGTTGGGGCGAGAGGCCTGCCTGCAAAGTCTTTATATTCCCACTTTAAGGGCCTAGGTCTCCCTAGGAGCAAAATAAAAGAACTTCTGGATAGGGTGGTAGAAGCGGCATTGTCTGTGTCCTATTAGATTTGGTTACGCAGAGGAGTGGAGTATCAGTCGGAGATTGGTGGGTGGGTGGTGAGAGTGACTTAAGTTATAAAGGGGCCCATTAAGCCCGCATACATGGTCGCAAGCCCGTGTGGCTCGCCTATTCTGACTGGTACTCTGGCCGCCTGTACTCGTGGGCGAAACAGTAAAACAGTGAAGCCACAATTTCTTTTCTCTTTTATATCTATTTAAACAATAAAATTTAGGCAATTTTAACTGTTATACTTACATAAATAACAAAATAAGAATATATAAAAACCAAATAATTCACTAAACATACAAGTAAGTGTACACACTTTGAAAATTATATTAATATGTATATTATAAATGAATGAAAATACAAAAAACTATACAGGAAAAATTAAATTTGAATCAAAATTGTTGAAAAAAATTACCTTTGTCCTTTGGAGTTGTTAGCACTGTGCAACCATTTCCTGTGATGGGCACACATGTCTGAAAATAATATGTAAATACACATATGAATGAAAGTCAGAATATTAAAATATTGCAACTATTCAACTAACTATTACAAATGGTCCTAAAATCTACAATTCATTTTTTTTTTTTTAAGATATTTATTTTTTAATAAAAAGTAATACATTGTTCTTTTCCCGCCAAACTGCAAAGCAGTTTTTTGGCAGAGCAGATTCTCTCTTTCACATAATTTTATAAATTTCACATATAATTATTTCAATAAACTAATCTCAAATATTAAAGATACAGAGACCAAACAAAAATTTGAAAGAAAAAAAAAAACTTGAAATTCGATAGAAAAAAAAAATTGAATTAATTGAATGAAAAATTGAATTGTATAGTAACAATCAAAACTGAATTATTAAAAACAAAAACTAAGATGGCTGTTCTGTTGACCATGAACTTTACTTTAAGATAGAATATTTACACACATTTTGATTTGAACTTCAAACTATTTTGATGGCATTTTTTTTTGACAACTCTTCAACATCTCAATAGAGACGAAGTTGGAATATTATAGAGGAACCAGGAACTCAAGGCACCTACATCGGCTTGTTTACGTGTTTTGATAGCATTTTTAGCTTAAGCTAGGGCATTCTCTTATCTGACTGTATTTTTATTACCACTCTAGAGTATATATGTTAATATCTTTTCTTTCTTTCTGTATTATTATTTATTTCTCTTCATAATATTTTTTATTATTGTAAAATACTACCGTAAGATATTTATATATACATAGATTGTATGTACATATATTTTGCCCATCATAAAACAGGAAGTCCAAGTTAGATGGCCATAGCATAATACTATGAATTAAATTATGTATTTATAAAATACAAAAAAAATTAAAATTAGGTACGCTCTTGTATAAATAAATAAATAATGAAGTAAAATATTTCTTTTCACTTTTTTGTACTAAATTTATGTAATTTATATAATTCATACTGCAACTATTAACAACAATACACTATAAAGAGATGTATAATAGTTTTATTTTCAAAGTTACCTATTTTATATGGGCCTTACTTACTATTTATAATACGAGTTTAATCCAATGCTAAGTCAATTTTGGCCATACAAAAAACTGGGTAAGTATCAGCTTAAACCTAAATTACAAATAGTAAGTAAGGCCCTATATGTTTATTGAAACGTTCAATCTAAAATACTCAAACTCATGGTTAGTACAAATTTATTGTATATATTTATTTATTTATAACATGCAAAAATGTGCCACAACGTAATAGCAAAATCGTATGAAGATATTTAAAAATTCAATTTGTATGTTACCCATTTTTCAAAATAAATAAAAAAATAAAATAAAGAATATGAAGAGGTGTATATTAGTACAATATAAAAGAGGGTATAATACGATCCGAACAGGATATAAATTTTAGGTGTCTGGGTGCCCTAGCCAAATTGTAAAACGCTGTTCGAAATCGCAAAGCAGTATTTTTTTGTATGGGATTTATCCTTTGTGTTGATCGCTGTTCTCCAACAAGTGTCAAATCCCAAACAAAAAAATAGTGCTTTGCAATTTCGATCAGCGTTTAGTCATCTGACCATCATGTGTCTACTATATGAAGAAGCGTTATTCACCTTCGACACCGGATCAAATTCATAATTTTCATCAATGTCTCTACAGTCGTACTCGTTAGCTTGACCGTTATAGCAAGCGTAGAACTTAGAGCAGTCTGTCTCATGTGGGACTAAGACAAGAGTCGTGGAGTCCGATGGACAAATTTGTGGTTTTTGTGTCGTAGGTTTTGTTGGCTCGAAAGTTGTCGATGTCTTTTGGGCGGTGCAACCGAGAGGTGATAGTGGTTCACAAGTCTGAAAATAAAGTTTCTGATGCAAAATTCCACCAAGTGTTTTATAAATGATCCATAAAATATATTTGACCTAACCACATTGACTCCGTATATTTTTGTCCAAGCTCTGCATCATTATTTGACAAAAAAAACTGAGAATTATCAAAACTCGTAAGATCGATTTAATCGTGAACAATTGGGGCTGTGTTTTATAGAACATACACTTAATTCTAACAAATAATGATCAATTTTTTTGGAGGAGCAGTAGATTTGAAGAACATTTCTATGGTCGTATCTCGTCCTGTTTTTAGATGTTTAAATTAGCACATCATACATAATCAAAACATTGATATTTTAGTCTTTTTGGACTAATTGTCGGGTCTAAATTTAGTTGATTGTGCGCTCAGCAAATCATCTAGCCTTTACCAATATAAAAAACCATGCTCATAATAAAAAACAGAATAAACCTAGATTTAATTTAATTCATTCAGAGTTTCATATAGAAAAGTCAAAGAATTCATACTGTCGTCATTTGGACAATGATTGTTGAGACCTTTATTGAAAAACTTACTGGTTCTTCAGTAGTTATTGATTTAATGTACTAAATGAAATTAAAACTATGACAAGAGTCAGCTGAAGATGAAATGAAATTCCCAAACAATGAAGAATAAAATTGTTTTTATAAAATAACTTACCAATAGGACTGGATCGAATTCGTACCCGTTATCAATATCACAGGAATATTCTGTGGCAATACCATCAAAACAAACATAAAACTTGTGACATTCAGATTCATGCGGTACTAGTGTTATCTGATGTCCATTATTTGGACATATTTCAGGAGATGTGGTTGTTGTTTCTATAACAGTTGTCTGTTCAGTTACGGTTGTTGATGTTTCTGTTACAGTGGTTGTTGTTTGAGAAGCAGTACATCCATTATCGGACAGTGGAACACATTTCTGAAATCACACATACGTATGATAAACAATCATCATCCTAATTTTATTAAGGCATTCTCTTAAGGCTGAAAAATCTGGAATAACCAGAAAATGCATCATAAGATGGACAGAGAGTGAATGATTATGTATCTGACACTCGTCCAATCAAGTGTTAACCCAAGACTAAGACAATTGTTAAGATGTTTGTCAAAGGAACATTGTAGATTAGCATGGTTTATCGACGATTATTGTGATCTGGCAATAACCTTGCCGCTTGCAATGAAATGTTAATAATACATACATACATACCATCACGCCGTATCCCTACTTGGGGTAGGCAGAGAAGACCGAACGCCATACACCTCTATCATGACATACATGTTTTGCCTCATTTACATCCATGCATCGCGTCATACATGCTCTCCTATTATTCTGACTTTGTATATTACCATCTTTCAAAATCTCATTTATATGATCATGCCAACTCTTTCTCGGGCGGCCACGACCTCTCATTCCACTCTTTTCAGTCTTGTATACTTTCTTTGTCAGGAGCTCATCGTTCATTCTCTCCACATGTCCGAACCATCATAGTGTATTTACTTTCATTCTACTCACAATATCTCTTTCAATCTTGCATTCTCGTCTGATGTCCACATTCCTTATCCTATCATAGATCGTTCTACCACACATTCGTGTTAGGGACCTCATTACACAGCGTTAATTTTACTTTCATGCGTCTTCTGCCATGTCCATGTCTCACTTGCATACATTAATGTTGGTACGACTATTGCATTGTGCACAGCGAGCTTTGCTGGCCTTGAGATAATCGGATCGGCCATTATTGTTCTTAATGCACCGTTCACCCTATTTGCTGCCGTTGCCCTTCTTTCTATATCCTTTTCCAGTCTTCCATCACGTTGAAACATACTTCCTAGATACAAATATTCATCCACTTGTTCTAGTGATTCATTATTCACTCGTATTTCGCATTCTGTTCTTCTTTTGTTTTTTTTCAATTACCATTACTTTAAACTTAGCTCCATTCATTCTCAGTCCATTTTGGATGCATCCCTTGAATACCATGTCAATAATGCATTAAGAAATTATAAACTAATGCACTAAAAACTATTTTTATTCATTGCAGTTAAGGATTTGAAAGTAAAATATAACAGAGAATATTTACATTGTAAATACTTACTGATTGTACTGGATCAAACTCAAAGCCATTTTCAACATCACACGCATATTCTGTGGCAACTCCATTAAAACAGACGTAAAACTTATGACATTCTGTTTCATGAGGATAAATTGAAATTTCAGAATTCTCATTGGGACATTTGAATGGTGGTCGAGTTGTTGGGATTGTTACAGTTGTTGGTTCTACTGTGGTAGTTTGAGTTGTTGTTTCTTCAGTTGGAATTGTAGGTGTAGATTCTTCTGTGGTTGTTGGTTCTTCAGTTGGAGTTGTTGGTTCTTCTGTTGGAGGTGTTGTTGGTTCTGGAGTTGTTGGTTGTTCAGTTGTGGTTGTAGGTATTTCTGTGGTTGTTGGCTCTTGTGTTGGAGATGTTGTAGGTTCTGGAGTTGTTGGTTGTTCAGTTGGAGTTGTAGGTTCTTCTGTGGTTGTTGGTTCTTCTGTTGGAGATGTTGTAGGTTCTGGAGTTGTTGGTTGTTCAGTTGGAGTTGTAGATATTTCTATGGTTGTTGGTTCTTCTGTTGGAGATGTTGTAGGTTCTGGAGTTGTTGGTTCTTCAGTTGGAGTTGTTGATACTTCAGTTGTTGAAATATCTTGAGTAGTACTTTGAGAGGCTGTGCATCCAGTAGGAGATAAGGGGACGCATGTCTGTAATATTTAATCAAATCAAAAATAGACACACACTTCTACATCAAATAGCTTCATCAGAATTAAACAACAATTATTATTAGCGTATTACAAAAAAAAAAGAAATACCAATAAAACTGGATCAAATTCATATCCATTTTCAATATCACAAGTGTATTCTGTAGCTACACCAGCAAAACAAATATAAAATTTGTGACATTCAGTTTCATGTGGTATAATTACAATGTCATTGCTATTATTTGAACATCTTTCAGGACGAATGGTAGTCGGTTCTGTTACAGTTGTTGGTGTATCAGTTATTGTAGTTGTAGTTTGAGAAGCAGTGCAACCATTTTCAGATAGTGGAACACATTTCTAAAATTAAAACAAAAAATTCGCACTTATTAAAATTTCTAAATGATGAAAATTGTTCTAAATGGATTTTACTGATTTAAAAAAACAATATATAGTGTTCCATGTTTCCTGTACAGACTGCAAAGAAATGTTTATAAAAAAATAAAAATAATCTTTTTAAAAAAAAACTCACCAACTCTACTGGATCAAATTCAAAACCATTTTCAATATCACACTCATATTCAGTGGCAATTCCAGCAAAGCACACATAGAATTTGTGACATTCAGTTTCATGGGGAAAAATTTGAATTTCACTGCTACCACTGGGACATTTGAATGGTGGTCGAGTTGTTGGGGTTGTTGGGGGTGTAGGTTCTTCTGTGGTTGTTGGTTCTTCTGTTGGAGGTGTTGTAGGTTCTGGAGTTGTTGGTTCTTCAGTTGGAGTTGTAGGTTCTACTGTGGTTGTTGGTTCTTCTGTTGGAGGTGTTGGAGGTTCTGAAGTTGTTGTTTCTTCAGTTGGAGTTGTAGGTTCTTCTGTCGTAGTTGGTTCTTCAGTTGGAGGAGTTGTAGGTTCTGGAGTTGTTGGTTCTTCAGTTGGAGTTGTAGGTTCTTCTGTGGTTGTTGGTTCTTCTGTTGGAGTTGTTGTAGGTTCTGGAGTTGTTGGTTCTTCAGTTGGAGTTGTTGGTTCTTCTGTAGTTGTTTGTTCTTCAGTTGAAGGAGATGTTGACTCTTCTGTTGTCGTTGAAATACCTTGGGTAGTACTCTGAGAAGCTGTGCAGCCAGTTGGAGATAAGGGTACACAAGTCTGCAATATTTCATTTGATTAGTTCGTAAACATAAAATGAAAACTATTTTGTCAATAAATTGTGTTATTAATTAATTGAAATGGACTGACAAATAAACTATTCATTATTTTGAGCATGCAGTAATATGATTAATTTTTCATGAAAAAGTCAAGTCATCATTAGCAAACACAAATATCTTTACAATTTTTATTGTGGTTTGCACATTTACAAATTTACGCTCTGCTCACCTCACATGACATGCTCATGTTATTTGCCGCTAACTGTATTGAGGTTTAATTGTATGATCATCTACAAATATTTTGCTAAATTCTTTCACTCGACAAATTAAAAAACGAAATTTTGTCAATATTAGGTCACATTATTGGTTACTTACCAATAGGACTGGATCAAATTCATATCCATTATCGATATCACAAGAATATTCTGTAGCTATACCACCAAAACAGACATAAAATTTGTGACATTCAGTTTTATGTGGAACTATTGAAATTTCATTGTTGTTGTTTGGACATATTTCAGGAGGTGTGGTTGTTGGTTCTGTAACAGTGGTTGGAGTTTCTGTAACAGTGGTTGGAATTTCTGTCACAGTGGTTGGAGTTTCTGTAATAGTCGTTTCTGTTACAGTTGATGGGCTCTCTGTAGTTGATGCTTCAGTTGTAGATGATGGTCCTTGAGTAGTTTGTGCAAAGCATCCATCAGGTTTTGGCCAATCGCAAGCCTGAAAATAATGGATAGAAATTACAAGCAGAAATGGAATTGGATTATTTTCTGACATAAATTAATTATATTTATCTAAACTTCTCGACAAACAATTATTTTCGGTTCGGTTAAAATAGGTACACAATCTCAACTTTCTGCACTCACAATCATTACCTCAACAAACATATTGGCTCACACAAAATAGATTAATCAGGTCCTAATGTCTGCCATTAGTACCTGTCACAAATCCAATCTGATCCAATCTCTGACGCGATTTTTATTTCAGAACCATAGAAAGAGACTAGTTAAATATGTTGGTGTAGTTAATATGAATCACATGCTTCCCAAATCAAATCAAATATTTTTATGTGTTACTCAAAGAGCATCGCAAAAACAATACGGCATAGTTACAAATGTTAATAATAAGTATATATAAGTATTTTACTCTTTTCATTTTTTTTCAGTTGTCAATGAACTTTCAACTCTTGGTGAATTTTTTATACTATTTAGATATATTTTTAACAAAAATACCTGTATCCAAGTATTATATAGGTACTTAATTCTTTTTATATTATTTTCTTTCAGAAATAGGATTGACAGTTTTTTAGAATATACCTCTGAAACTATTTGTGAAGTTAAATATTCGTCGGCATTCAAATAATTAAAACAAGTGAAGCTGCTGGTATTTAGTTAGATAAAAATATAATAAAATCAAACATACTAAAAATCCACATTATAATTTTGATTTGTTTGTTTTTTATAAACATGAATATAAATCTAATGTTATTAAAAAAAAACTTCCATTTTGTAAACGTCACAACATTTCAGTAATTATTTACAGAAAACTTATAAGGTAAAGATAGTACTTACAAGGTAATTTGTCCTTTCAATAATATGGCTACAAGTTACATTAAACAAAAATAATACGTACAAAAGAGAGTTATTCATGTTGAAATAATAATATTTCATGTGTAAGTACCTACTTTTTTATTGTTGCAATATTTAAAAATGTTAAAATTTGTATAGCCTAAATATGATCACAGTAGGTACCTACTTATTAAAACACAGTAAAAGCACTCTATTCTGTCTATTTACGAATTAATATGATTTTATAAAAATAAAATACAATAATAATTTAGATGGCTGGCGGCAAGCGGTTAGTGCGTTGGATTAGTAATCCAGTGGTCACGAGTTCGAATCCTGCTCTGCATTTATGCTTAGTTTAGGAAATGTATGAGGATGTATATGAACTTGTAACAAGGACATATTCCTTCTTTAAAAAAAAAAATTAAATATCTGAATTTTTATTTGGTGTGTGAAAAAAGTGCCTGTTAGTTGATTGAATATTTTATCACATATTATGTGAAATCGTTTTCTATTATAATCATTTTCTATATCATTTTCAGGTATCCCGTAAGAGCCGGGTAATCAAAAATACAACAGATAACATCTCACATAGTTCAGCAATGAGGTTCACCGCACACTCTGAATGTAGTGCCATTCTGAATGGTGTGTGGAGATACGAGCATTTGTTGTGCTTCCTTTTTTATGGTAATATACACCCGCACACCTGTCGCTAGTTACTCCACATTGTGGGATAGGTATGCCATGTTTAGTATGTATGTATATTATATATGACGCAAACATTACACATTTTTTTACTGGAAGTCAATGATATTTTTTGACAAATTTAATATGTCAATAGAGAAAGTGAAACAAATATTTATTGTAGAACAGGGAAGTCGAGTACTTACAGGGCTTACGACTTGTCATTGGCTGGTTTACATGATCACTTTAAGTGCTTGTGCAACATTCACCAATTATGTATTTTTATTGACTTCCCTTATCGATCCAAATTTTGATAATTCTATATTGATATATTGAAATTTGTCAAAAAATACCTGTTAGAAGCAACACAAAATAAAATGCAATAAAACAATCTTGATTGTAACTTACATCTATGTTAGGATTAAACTCAGTTCCCTCTGGACATGTGATATTGGTGAGTATTCCCAGATAACAACTGTAGAATTGGTTGCATAATGTTTCATGGGGGAAATATATTGTCTCTGCTTGATCTGGTGGACAAAAAGGTGGACCTATCTTAACTACACACATCTGAAAATCAATTGTTGATTGTATTAATATCGACGAAGAGTTTCATGACTCCATATCCTGAGACAGTGCTTCAGAAAAAGCACTGCATCACTGTACAGGGCCATAGTGAATAAAGTGGAGATAGCTCTGATGGTCGCCAACCTTCGTAGAGGAGTCGGCATGTGAAGATGAAGAAGAAATAAGTATACAGTATTAGCTTGATTGATTGCAAATGGTAAATAATTGACACAGCTGCGAGGTTGATATACGGAGCATACAAAAGATGTCACACAAACTACACTAATTGAAGTGTTCAGATCAAGTGGACTATAAGGGATGCTTGATGGTCTTAAAGGCTCTGTGAAATTGGACATTAAAACATGAAATAAAACAAGGAGTTTTCTAATTCACTCTATTGTAGATTTAAGCTCTTCTTTCAATGTTCAATCAAGTTGATTATGAAATATCTTAAGTGATGAAATTACATCATCTCAGTCCATTCAAATATTAAAGAAAAAAACTACAATTATACAATTAAATGATTTTTGAACAAGAACGCCTTTGTTAGGTGTTCATTGTTCATTCTCTCTACATTTCTGAACTATCATAAATCTTCATTTTACCCACAATATCTCATTCAATCTTACATTCTCTTCTGATATCCTCATTCCTTATTCTATCATAAATTGTTTTGTCACAAATTTGTTTTAAGGACCTCATTTCCCCAGCGTTAATTTTACTTGCTTTCATTATTGTTGGGACAACTATTGCATTGTGCACATAAGATCAACCATTATTGTTCTTAATGCACCGTTAACTCAATTTGATGCCGTTGACCATCTTTCTATATCCTTTTCCAATCTTCCATCATCCGAAACATACTTCCTAAAAACAAATATTTACAAGTGCGAATGTATAATGAACTACTAGAACAAATGAATGGAATAAACAAATGAGAGATAATAAATGAATATACCAACCAGTTTGTCGCTATTGAATATATTCCCTTGTGGACATTTCATGAGGAAAGGCTGACCTTTGAGGCACATGTAGAAGTTGGAGGGAATGTCATGCTTAACAAAGCCATTACCCTGCTGTGGACAGACCACTTCGCTGCTGGCAGGAGCCCATAAAATGCCCACCACCAACAGAACTAAAAAAAAAACAAAAATTACTATTCTGACAAGTTAACTATTCATTATTTTGATTGTGCAGTAATGAACAGATCAATATTTGTTTCTGAAGAAGTCATACAGTTCTATTTTCGGTCAACATCACGGTTTATGGTAATATTTTAATCACAGACCAATAATTTATATGTAGACATGACAGAAACAAAATTTTTTGGTACACACCGCCACCAAAATTAGGTGGAAATCAATATAACGTATTTGAATATTTTCGGAATGATTCGAAATGAAACAGAACCCAACACTAATATCAAAAAGTACATGTTGTTAATAAAGGGATTTAAATTTAAAAAAACAATGTGCTATTAATATCCAATTTATATTTAAACTTGGAATACCTCCCGTTTCACCTCACTTAATGTACCTACCAACCCCCTGGCCCAAAGATGTAGCTTATGTCAGTTCTGAATAATATTCTTTGCTCTGTTATTTTATTTTTTTTAGTTTTCAATACTTTATATTAAAAAAATCTTCATTAATAAGTATCAATGACAAAATATAGTAAATAAACTAAGAATATCTCATGTCACTTTCCATTTTTAAAAATAACCAATCTTTATCAAAAATTATTTACTAAATTTTAATTGTGGTGAATTTATTTTTGAGACTTCACATTGCTAGGATTTGTTGGAAGAAATTGCCTTATGGCAATAAACCTGTACACATGAAATAAATATAGATTAAATAAATATATTATGTGACTATTTAGGTGTGAAATAAGTTTCTATGCAATTAAACATGACAGTAAGTTGTGTTTTCTTTTTGATCGCAATATAAAATTGAAATGTCATAAAAATCATACTTTTTAGTGATTAACACTGTAGATTATCAATTTTATTGATTTTATCTCATTTAGTGAGTTATTTTGGTGTAATGTTGTATTGTTGTATGCAGAAGTGACATTAAACTTCATCTACAAGTTATTTTGGTGTAATGTTGTATTGTTGTATGCAGAAGTGACATTAAACTTCATCTACAAGTTATTTTTTTACTTTATTGTATTTAGGTACCTATACAAAAAACATAATAATAATTTGGATCTAATATGTTACAAGCATAGAATAATAGTATAGAATACTCTTTAGCCTGCAGCAAACGTGACTGCTTTATGTTGACTAATTTGGTCAACATTTTGCTACGAGCATTCAGTAATCATTTGGCCGTCTGTAGTAATTTTTTAACTGCTTGCAAAATTATTTACGCAGTCATAACGAGTAGTACTATACGAACAATGTCTACCAGCAGAGTCATACATATATTGACACGAGCCAGCCAATAAAACGGCTTCACTTTTTCAGCGAGATTTTGTATGGGAATGAGTATTCTATAGTTTTATTATTATCATATGGTTACAAGTAACTAGTTACATTGATATTTTACAATCTTACAACTACTGGATTATAGCCAAAGCTGAATGTTTGAATTTTCAAAGAAATTTTCCTGTATAAAAATCATAAATAATATCTATGAAAGCTGTGAAGGAAAAATTTATTATTTGAGCAGTAGTAGTAATAAAATAAATAGGTACTTGGTTTTTTATTGAAATTCAATAAAATGGTTATTTTACTTAACAAAATGACTAGGTTTAACGGTTCAAACAACGAAATTTTGTCAGTTTTAACTGTTTTGGTCAAAACATGGACTTATTCGAAATGTTCGATCAAAGCCGAAATGAAATGTTCAGTCGGACATTAATTACAACATAATAGTTACACTTTAATTTATTTCAAAATAAAAAAATTAATTAAAAAAAACATGTTACTTACAGAAAGCAAACATCCTTATATGTTGTAATGTGCGGTGTTACTAAAAACTCAATGATGAGTGATCAAATGATATAATTAAATAACAAATAAATACTTAGATAATAATTATTATATGTAAATCTGCAGATAAATATAATCTGTTATCTTGTCTAGGATTAAATAAAAACGAGTGGGTTGTGGCCAACACTAAACTCTCCACACCATAGTAAGCGTTCATATTTTCTTCTTGAAATGTTGACAATCTCAAAATGGTAAAAAATGCTTATGTTGTATGAAATATTTTAATAAAAGCAGATAAATTTTGTTTTAAAGAACGTGAGAGCATTTTGAAAATTTTGACACGTGATATCATATGAAGAAATTTTATGTTATTTATGGAAAGCTAATCAGTTCTTAGTTAAAGCTCTTTACACTATAACATGAAATCAAATTACTGAACTTTTCCATACATAAGAAATTTATCTAATTATATATATATTTTTATTCATTCTAAATTTTACTACCAGGAATATAAATTTTCTAACGATAGTATAGGTATTTTTATATTAAGATAGACAAACTATTAATGCAGTATGGTGAAGAATGCTTATGTCGTATGAAATATTTTAATAAAAGCAGAAAAAATTTGTTTTAAAGAACGTGAGAGCATTTTGAAAATTTGAACACATGATATCATATGAAGAAATTTTATGATATCTATGGAAAGCTAATCAGTTCTAAGTTCAAGCTATTATAATAATACTCTTACATCAATATGAAATCAAAGAACTGAACATTGCCAAACATAAAAAATTTCTCTTTTACATATAAGTTTCATACAAAAATCCATTAAATAAAATATAATTTTTCAAACCGTTGAATATTTTTCTTTAAACATTGACCAACTTTGATGACAAATTTTATGAAGATTCTTGGTGTTGTATAAATAGTTGAAACCAAATTAAAATATCTCTTATTTCCAGGTCGTGAGAGCATTTTTTCAGTTTTAATAGATGACATCATAAAGAAACATTGAGGAAAAATGAACCGTTGTCTATGGAAAACTAATCAGCTCTAAGTTTATGGACATGATATCAATATGAAGTCGATCGGACGCCATACGCCGTACGCCATAGCCGTACGCCATACGCCATAAGCCGTACGCCATACGCAGTACACCATACGCCATATGCCATACGCCGTACGCCATATGCCATACATACAAACACATCATGAGGAAACTCACAGTGTGCACTCTCTATATGAAACCCGTTGAGAAATTGATGTAAAAATAATATGCTTAAAAATTGTGAAATCATGACTCTCCACTATTCCATAGTGTGGAGAGTGAAAATCAGAATTATGTGTGGTACAAAGAATGACAAAAAATAATTGAGTATAGTGTATTATTGTAATTAATAAATTATCGTTATTTATTTCTTCTTTCTGTGCCGTATCAGGTCCCCCCGACGTTGGCGATCACTCTGGAGAATGCTTCTCTGTCCTGCGCCATTCGGACCAGCTCTCCTACCTGCGTTATTCCAGTCCACTGTCGGATATTGCGCAGCCAAGACATCTGCCTTCTCCCTACTCCACGACGACCCTCAATCTTTCCCTGTATTATCAGCTGCAATAGTTGGTACTTTTCTCCTCACAGAATGTGGCCCAAATATGATACCTTACGAATTTTTAAATTTGTCAGGAGTTCTCTGCTTGTATGTGCTCGACGCAAAACTTGTTCGTTGGATATTAAATCTGTCCACGGTATTCGAAGCATTCTTCGATGAATCCACATTTCAAACGCTTCTAACCGGTTCATTGTATTAACTTTAAGAGACCAAGTTTCGCAACCATACAACAGGACGGACCAAACATAGCACTTTATCATTCTCTGACGGAGTTTCAAATTAAGGCTGTCATTGCAGAACAGTGTTCTCATCTTGTTAAAAGTATTTCGCGCTATTTCAATTCTGCGTTTTACCTCAACATCGGGGTCTAAAGATTGTGTAATTATACTGCCAAAATATGTAAATTTTTCAACCCTTTCAACATTTACACCTTTTAATTGTAGAGACACTGCGGAGTAGTCTAGTCGACCAAATGTCATCCATTTGGTTTTGGTATTTATTTATATAAAAATATCAAGATGAAACTCACAGTACACTCTCCACATGAAAAATTAAAAAATAGGACTGTGTAACAAAGTAGTGCTGAAGACTGAAAAAGATCCACAACATGTGTGAGCCTCAGCAGAAAAGCCCTTAAAACTCTGACAGGTTTCCTCACAGAACACTGTAAACCCTATAAGCAAGTAGGTGGCACGCAAAAGATCCGAAGTGTCACGGTGCACAATACCACCCCAACTAATTAATAAATAAGTAATGCTGAATAATATATAAACAATTTTTCTCTTAAATTTTCCTTAAATAATAAAGAGTGAATTTATTTGTAACAAGAACATATATACATCCTCGTAAATTCCTTAAATTAAGCATAAATATAGGTGAACAAAATCAGCCGAAATGGGATTCAAACTCATATATAAATTATCATAGTATTTATGTATACATATGGGATCAGAGCTACCTTTCATAGGACCTGAACCATCAAAACACGGCCGCAGTGCGAGGACATATAGATCCAACTGCTAACTCATAATAATATGCATACAAAAATGACAAAAATCTACATTTTTTTACAGTTGATATAAATAAAATAAATAAATAAAAAGTTTTCATTCTCTGTTGTCACACCACTTCAAGAAACAATGAATATAATATATGTCAGATAACTTAATCCATTTGATTATCTGTAGGTATTATATACTCTTTGCATTTGATGTGATGTACATATCAAAAATAATTTATATGTTGTCATGACAAAGTAAATAATTTCCAAGGAAAACTGAATTATCTTTAATTTTGAATTTAATAATAGTGAAAGTACAACAATATAATGTTGGAACAATATATTATTGTTAATCCTATAAGTAACAAAAATAAATGCTGAATCATAATTAAATAATAAATAAATATGTAATACTTTGACACTTAAGACACATTGTAGACAGTTTATTAATTCCACAATGAAATTTAAATTATTCTTCTTCTTCATAGTGTATTAGGTCTTTTGACCTGTTTGTGAAGGTGGATAATCCTAGGAGGAAGAGGTCCAACTGTCCTTCCAACTCTTTGCAGGTCTTCCAGGTAGTCTTCTGTATTTCTGTCTTTACAATTTTGACAATTCTATTGTTGTCCATGCTTGAGACGTGGTCAACTGCTACGTCCCCATCTTGGTATGTCCTCAACACCTGTTTGTCTCATTTCTGATGCAATCCATGATGCTTCTTCCTGCAATGCAGTGCAGGGTCTTCATTTCAGTCACTCTAAGACAGGTTTTTGTTTTCTATTGTAGTCAGCTCTTACTCCTATCCCATATGTCATAATGGGGTGGACACACTTCTTGTATGTTCTGTATATCCTTTTATTAAAATTAAAGTTATTTCAAAATCAGTTTATTAAAGTATTTTCATTTTATGATTTACCTCATATAGTTAAACAATAATTTAATACTCTGTATATTTTTCCTATTAAGAGGCTATAGTATATTTTGAAAATAATTTCCCCAGTACCTTAAAAGATATGTCTTTGAAATAAAGAACAGTTTGTATGTACATCTGTATACTATTGCATGAGTTTTTTGAAATTTAAATTTGTTTAATAATTTTCTTGTAAAAATAGTCCAACTGTCGATTTGTTCAAGAGAATTTATTCTCTTAACATATCGACAAAGTAGGTATTAAGCCAAGACCCGCGTATAAGGAATACTAGGAACATTTTGTATGGCATAGTGGACTTTTTGCATGCTAAAAACACCAACTTAGAGGCTTCGCAGCATATATGTTCCAATACTTTTTATGTTCCTTTTAATATTTTTTAATATTTTTTTATGTTCCTCGAAGTAACACTAATTCTAATCAAAATGAGTTTATCAAAAGGGCTTGTAACTTCTATAATGTCAACCTCTCAGCCAGTATCACACATTCTGATATATTCACCGCTAGTAATAACGCATACAAAAATTCTCTCTATAAGTGCATAGCATGAACTCGTATGTTGAATTTTTTTTTTTTTTTGTTAGTTATTTTTGTTTTTTCTAATATTATCTTTTGTTTACTATTATTTACATTTTGAGTTGTTGTTTGTAACAAAAATATAACAATTTAACTGTCATAATCCTTTTCCCATCCTTTTCCTTTCCCGTCACAGGCAAACATACATCTTAGTTATATTTAAATTTATGATGTTTGAAATGTTGTATATTTAATATCTGTGGACATATGTAATTGGTCTGTTTGTTTTTATTTTATAGTGTATTATTCCATTTTAGTATTTTAAGACTGTATTTGTCCCTAAATAAATAAATAAATAAATACATGGATTTACTTAGAATTTGGAGTAGAACATTTTATGTGTCTGTGTGTCTGTACCCCCCCCTTATAACTTTTGATCCGCTGGATTCACAAAGCCTAAAATTTCAGAATATATAGACAATTTTAGGTACACAAAACTTTTATACTCAGAATTGTGAATTTTTGTTTCAGTCAGGGGTTATCAACATTTTAATTTTTTGGTTTATTTTTCAATATACCTACCTCAGAAACCATAAAAGCTAGAACGCTGAAAATTGGTACAAATATAGACAAATACAAAATCTAAAATCAGTTTTTTCTAAAAAATTCCAGGGTTTCTCAAACATTTTTTATTAAGAAAAATATTTTTTTTATGATAAATTTATGAGTTTAACTGCCTATATTTCCAAATTTTTTAAAAATATCGAAAAAAACCGAAACACCTCAACTAGATAATTTAATTTTCTATAAAAAATATTAATATTGTAGAAGTACATCTAAAGTACATCGAAGTACAAATTTTTTTTAACAATTTTTATAAAAATTGAATTTAGTGACGACATCGCTTCATACAATTTGTATGGCAGTCGTCTATACACAATATGTAAAAAGACTTAATAGTTTGATACTTAATCTCCAAATATACATACAGAACCATCATGCTGTTTCATATTCCGGGTAGGAAAAGATGACTGACCTCCATACTGTCCTATCATGACATACATACCAACATGTGTTAAAATTTTCAATAATTTGGATTTATGGGTTTATAGTTTGATTCTTATTCTTCAACTATACATATATCACTATCGACAGTTGGATCTCATGTGTTACATGCAACTAGTTCAATAAATAATATTTTAAATTTAAAATTTCTACAGGTACCACTTTAAACAACTACACTAACACACAACCACACAAACACATAACCTCACAACTTGAGTACGGTTCATTGTGAAGGAAATTACTGGATCATAATCAAGATCAACATTTTTGCAATTATAATAATAATAATAATATAATAATAAACACTTCCTTGCACCCTGCGCAAGTGGCGAGTTTATTGCCAAATGGTAATTTCTTCCAACTAACCAGTGTTTCTAGCCCAGAGAAGCAATATTTGCGAGAATAATGAATTTATATAATTTCTCCTCTACTGGGAATCGAACGCAGGACGCCCGCACAGAAGCCAAATGGCTTACCAACTATGCCACGGCGGTCGGCGTATTAATAATTGTCTCAGTAAGTTTTCATGCTTTCATTCTATATTCAAATATTGAAATCACATAGAATCGTAACATTCTAGGTTGATTTTAAATCGTAATTGCAAAATAGCTATAAATATTGAACAGGCTGTCTTCTCTGGTTATCCCAAAATTAGGGAATTTCTAGTCTTAATTAATTTCAGATTGTTTGAAACAAATACAATGGAATTCTTCAACCAAATATGTATTATATCAGTTGCTTTTTGGTATTAAGATTGGACGGAAAACATTAAAATTTTCTTATCAAAGGATTAGAAAATTATTTTAAAATTTTTATATCTGATGTAAATGGTGTCAGTAATCTTTTGAGATCTTCGCTGTCCAATAACTTCCTCTCTATGTAGGTATTTGATTGACATTTTCTTTGTAATAATAATAAAAATAATATATGGCCTTTAGTGATACAAGATGGATGCTATTACTTAAGAGATTTATTGTATAATGTCAATACTCAGAACTCCATGAATGTCAGAGGGTATTTTATTACATTTTAAATGATTTTATTACAATGAAACCACAATATAAGTAATCGACTACATGCAATTCATCTAATTAAATAAACAAACATGATTCTGACAATCTCAATGTTAGATTGAATCAGCTATTCGACACAACTCCTGATTATAGTGTGAAGAGATTTGAAGACCATCTAGCATACTTATTTTAAACACAAACAAATTCTGGTCTAGTCTAGATATTATTAAATTTAGAATATTTTACATGTCCCATTCATTATGTAGAACTATATACATAATTCATACATCAATAGAGCGTGTACTGGGTACAACAGAAATTGTTTGAGTGATCCAGAGTTGGATATGTTTGGTTCGGGTTTATATCTATTTAAAAAAAGAATAATAATTTTGTGAATTTGTCCAATATTAAATCTGTGCCCTGTTTTGACTGTGCCCCTTTGATCTAATTCTTTATTATTCATACATTGAGACACATGGGATATAATATATTGAATATGAGTTACCAGTGATCCATGCTTCCACTCCCCCCCAACCTTTCTCCCTTCCCATCCTGTTTTTGAAATTGAATAAAATATCTTACTAGTTGCATGTAACACATGAGATCCAACTGTCGATAGCGATAGTACGTATAGTTGAAGAATAAGTACCAAACTATAAACCCATAAATACAAATTATTTAATATTTTAAGATATTTGGTTTTCTATACAACACATGTACTTAGGTATGTATGTCAAGATAGGATAGTATGGAGGTCAGTCCTTTGATCCTACCCAGAATATGAAAACAGCATGATGGTATGTATTTATGTTTGGAGATTAGTATCAAACTATTAAGTCTTATATTGTGTGTAGGCTACTGCCATACAAATTGTATGAAGCAATGTCGTCACTAAATTCAATTTTTATTAAAATTGTTAAAAAAAATTTGAGATGTGCTAATACAATGTTAATATTTTTTATAGAAAATTAAATTATCTAGTTGGGGTGTTTCGGCTTTTTTCGATATTTTTAAAAAATTTGGAAATATAGGCAGTTAAACTCTTAATAAAAAATGTTTGAGAAACCCTGTAATTTTTTTGAATAAACTAATTTAAGATTTTGTATTTGTCTATATTTGTACCAATTTTCAGCGTTCTAGCTTTTATGGTTTCTGAGATATATGGAAAAATAAAGTAAAAATTCAAAAGTTGATAACCCCTGACTGAAACAAAAATTCAAAATTCTGAGTATAAAAGTTTTGTAGGCCTATAACTGTTTATATATTCTGAAATTTTGGGCTCTGTAAATTGAGCGGATCAAAAGTTATAAGGGACACACACACACACAGACACAGACACACACACACACACACACGAAATGTTCTACTCCGAATTCTGAGTAAATCCATGTATGGAACATATATGCTGCGAAGCCTCTAAGTTGGTGTTTTTTGACTTCAAAGTTGGAAAAGCCGTGAAAAAAGTAGACCTCTGCATACAATTCTCGCGTATCCTGGCATGAAAAATTGTCGATATGTTAAGAGAACAAAGTTCTCTTGAACAAATCGACAGTTGGAAAAATTATCATAATATTTTTATTGCTATTGTATCCCATTAAATAAAAAAATATGATGACGCCATTTCCCTTATGAGGTAAGCAGAGAGAACCGAGCGCCATACTCCTCTATTTATGCACACATTCCTGGCTTCCTTTATATCCAAGCATCGTCATATACATGTTCGTCGATTGTTCAAGCTCCTTATGTTTCCTTCTTTCAAAATATCATTCATATGTTTATGCCATCCCTTTCTGGGGCGACCCCTGCTATTCACTCCATCTCTTACACCCTTGTATATTTCTTTGGTCAACCGTTCATTCTTTTAATTTGCCCAAATCATCTCAGGGCATTCACTTTCATTTTACTTATAATATTCTTCTTTATCTTGTATTCTCTCCTTATGACTTAATTTTTTATATGATCTAAATTTTCCTACATATGATCTAAATTTTCTTTCTTTCACAAGTTATAAAAATGCTATATCACTCGATATCGGGTGGAACGCCTGTCAGTTCCATATTACTAGTTGCATGTAACACATGTTATCCAACTGTCGATAGCGATAGTATGCATAATTGAAGAATACATACCAAACTATAAACACTTAAGCACAAATTAATAAATATTTTTAGATATTTTGTTTTCTATATAAAACATGTAGGTATGTATGTCAGGATAGGATAGTATGCAGGTCAGTCTGTTTTTCCTACCCTGAATATGAAAAAAGCATGATGGTTATAAGGGGGGAGTACACAGACACACGAAATGTTCTACTCAGAATTCTGAGTAAATCAGTATATAGAACATATATGCTGCGAAGCCTCTAAGTTGGTGTTTTTTTGACTTCAAAGTTGGAAAAACCGTGAAAAATATAGACCGTGCATACAAACCTCGCATATCCTGGCTTGAAACTTTGTCGATATGTTAAGAGAACAAAGTTCTCTTGAACAAATCGATAGTTGGATTAAGTATACATCAGCTTTACACCTAAAGTTATGACATAACATTTTTTACTGAAATAAAAATAGAAGTAGGCACTTGGTTTTGTTCTATGTGCTAATTTTGATTATAGACGTATTTTGTGCAAAAGACATTGTCGGATAAGTGTTTTTATTTAATAATTCAAGTAGTTTTATTGATCGATAAACCAAATTTAATTTGACAATGTTGTCTTTCATTGTTTAGGTACTCATAATTGATATATTAAATCAATGATATGTTGAAATTTATTCATGCAATAATTTAAAACTGTTGCATGTGTCGTGTCATGGTGATTTAATAAAAAATATGGTTTGTGATATGAAAAGATGTGACTATAATAGTAATATATGTAAGCCGAAAACTCCAAAATATTGGGAATTCCCTAAAAAACAATAATATAGTCAATTTTCCAAGATGAAAATTATAAGTATATTGAGACGTAGCAACATACTTACGTATTATAATAATGACATATCTTATACATTGATTCATTCAAGAGACTAATAATATTTATTGATAAGATAAAATTGGTATTAATTTAATTTTATTAAGTGTTGGTGGTGTTACCGGTCTTGATAGTTGGACTTGGCGCAATATACAGTGTTAACATCAGACATGTCTGTTTGGTTGCCTGTCTGATAACAATAAAAACTTCCAATACTGTGTTATTTACAGAACTTTTTATCCATGAAGAATTATAAGAAGGAGACACTCTAATACAAAAAATGACTGAAATTTAGGGATTTTATTGTTCAAATAAGGTCGCAGTACTGACACTACAAAGACAAGAAAGAATTATTTTAAAATTAAAATAAATATTGATTGAAACTTGACCATTAATTCAGTTCATTATATAACTTATTTAGATTAAATAGTTTTTTTTTAAATGCATATATGCAAACATTGGATATTTTTAAATGCATATATGCAAACATTGGATATTTTTCCTGTCGGGAGTCTAATGATAATTATTTTGACAAACTTTTTAACATCTCAATAGAGACAGAGTTGGGATATTATAGAAGAACCAGGAACTCAAGGTACCTACAGGGCGCAGTTCAGGGATGACATCTGTGTGAGAACACTGTCACCTCATTTATTAGGACTGTTGCTTTCATTGTTTGGCTGTATGTAGGAGTACCAGTGTGGTCAAAGTTGCCACTTGGGTTGTAAGCGTTTGCACACCAGCTGAAGCTAATATGCAAACCTGTCGGCGGGAGCCGTGACAGATAAATGGTGGTAAAGTCGGTCTGCTGGACGTGTAGGTATAAACCTGTGTGTCCGCCTTTGGCTACATACAACCAAATGATATCTCACCTGCCTGGTTCGAACCTGGATACCGTCTGTCGGAGACTCCCGACAGCTGGGCTACAGATAGATCGACCAAGCAACTGTGATACCGTGTATAAAAGACAATTAGATATTGAATGAAACTCAGGTAGAAATTGATGACAGAGATTAAAAGATGCGACAAGAAATGTAACTTACTCGTTTATTATCTCTTGGTTTACAAATGGTAATTGTTAATTCAAATCTGATAGGTATAAATAGTACTTAATTTAATATAAATTCAATTCGCGGACTTTGAATGACGACGAGGCGGTCGGGCAGCGTAAGGGCGTAGCAAGAGGTCTGGATAGAGCCGAATGCCTTCGTAGCTCCGTGGGCTTCCTTATATAGGTAGAGAGAGGCTGCGTACGGCGCAGGACAAAATGACGTCTGCGTGCGTTGCATAACCGAGTAGCGCAATTGGAAGTTTGCGCTACAATTGTTTACAAATAAACCAACTTTTTAATAGATGGCATTACAAAAAGGTTTCTTCGTTACTTCATAAATGGCAATAGTAATAATGTCCTATGGTGATCTGTTACTCATTATTTAAATATATAGAACTTTCAAAATTGCATTGATAAGGGAACTCAATAAGAAGGCATAATTGGTGAACGTTGCGCAAGTGGCGCATAAAGTCAAGTCGTAAGCCCTGTAGGTGCCTTGAGTTTCATCTCTATTGAGATGTTAAAAAGTTTGTCTTATTTAGAGTTTCTGGCTCGTTTGTTCTCTAAAATTTATACAATCAGAACCAAAATATTTTTTGTTTGTATGGTTAACACTTGTCTGTCATTCTTAAAAAAAACATGTACATTTCAATCTCACTTATGTGGCATTAACGAAGGCAAGAGTTCCAGATTAGTGGAAAATTCGAATTACTGGAATTTAGGTAAAATGAGTAAAAATTTGTAAATGATTGTGTATACAAATTAGAATATAATTATCATCTGTGTATCAGACATCTGTGGGAAAACGTTGTCACCTCATGTATAAGGACTGTTGTTTTCCTTGTTTACTAACCAATTACTCAATAGATGGCATTACAAAAAAGTTTCTCAATCACTCCATAGATGACGATAATGTTTTCGGCTTATTTTCAAACAATCAGATATTCACGATTATATTGAGAACTTTCAAAAATTGGATTATAGGGAACTCAATAAGAAGGCATAATTGGTGAACGTTGCGCAAGCGCATAAAGTGATCACGTAAACCAGCCGATGACAGGTCGTAATTTCTGTAGGTGCCTTGAGTTCCCAGTTTTCCTATAATATTCAAATTTCGTCCCTATTGAGATGAAAAATTTTAAATTTAAAGTAAATTAAACATAAAATATAATTAAAAATTTGACATAAAATATAACTATTTATTAAAATACAAATTAAATCGATGTTTTTTTAAACATTGTACAATCTCTCACTTACAATACCATTGTATTGTTAGTGAGAGATTGTACCGTAATATCATTCCTATGAAATATATTTTTTGATAAATAGATCAGACAATAATGTCCATCTTTAGGGACATATTGCTTGTATTAAATGCCAGACAACACAGTGCAGGCAACTTGGGAAAGATAAAAATATAGATAAGCAAAATTAAAATGGATACCAGATTCTTATGAAACTTAGAATTTGGTAGATACTTGTCATAGTTAGCAATTTATATTTCGTACGTATATCATGTACATAATGTTCAACCACTTGATATGAACATATGTACAAATAAAACAAAGGGGCTAATAAATAATACAAAATTTAAATATCTAAATAATATATAATATTCATTTTATTACAAATTCTATTTGTAATTATTATAATAACATAGTTTTTTGACAAACATCAATTGAATTAAGATTAAACAGTGACTCCTTCCAGCACTTAAATTGATTCCTTGTAATATTAGATTGCCGACCGCCATAGCACAGTTGGTAAGCCGTTTGACTTCTGTGCGGGTGTCCTGGGTTCGATATAATGAATGATTGACAAGAAAGGTAAATATCTTAACACACAGGTTATACAGCACCTATTAATTGTTACAACAAATATTACATATTTCATAAAATTATTCAATGCTGTCAAATATTGGTAAAAAAATCAATAATAACATTAATAACTGGGTAATATATAGTTAACAACATTTGAAGTCTGGACGTGGCAATTTTCTGCTCAAATATTTAGGACATTTGCATACATAATGATACTTATTAAATTACCCCATCACTTATGTTACTGTCAATATTTCAACAGTGGTTAGGCTAGGACAGAATATTTTATTTTTGAAACTGAATTATTTATTCAATGTTAATAAATGAGTATACGAGGTTCAAAACCAGCTTAAATCAAAACTATGATTCTCTACCATATGATTCTAAACACAAATTTAGAATCATATCCTTTACATAACATTTTTTTGAATCTTCAGGGGCATTTAAGCAATATTTACAAAGCAATTTAACGATGCAATAAATTTACTTCTAATGTATGTATGTGTGTATGCGTTTGTATGTCACTGTCAATATGTAATTAATATGATAAATCGTTATGGCGAATTCGAGTTCTCATAATGGTGGTATGAAGTAATATTTTAATATTATTAATCTTCCCTTTTAATCCTCTCCTAGATCCTTTTGATTCAGATACACCATCATTCACATGTTTTTTTAATTTTGAATTATTATACATACATACATACATACCATCACGCCGTATCCCTACTTGACACCTGTATCTTGACATACATGTTTTGCCTCATTTACATCCATGCATCGCGTCATACATGCTCTCCTATTATTCTGACTTGGTATATTACCATCTTTCAAAATCTCATTTATATGATCATGCTAACTCTTTCTCGGGCGGCCACGACCTCTCATTCCACTCTTTTCAGCCTTGTATACTTTCTTTGTCAGGCGCTCATCATTCATTCTATCCACATGACGAACCATCGTAGTGTATTTACTTTCATTCTACTCACAATATCTCTTTCAATCTTACATTATTGTCTGATGTCCACATTCCTTATCCTATCATAGATCGTTCTACCACACATTCATGTTAGGGACCTCATTTCCACAGCGTTAATTTTACTTTCATGCGTCTTCTGCCATGTTCATGTCTCACTTGCATACATTAATGTTGGTACGACTATTGCATTGTGCATATTCTGGTCCTTATGTGGGTAATTGTCTTATTTAATGTATTTTTGTAATTGTGATTATTTGTAACCATAAATAAATAACATATCCACATTCAAAACATCCCAAATAACCAAATAAATACCATTTTGAAAATCTAGCAACAAAACTCGCTCATTTGTAGCAAGTACGTAGCAAAATCCACTTTATTTTATTAGACCAATCAGAAACTGGCATTCCTGTTATCGCCATTCATCTTTTTTCAATGAGCGCATTCATTGGATGCTTGTTTTTAAACATCTCTAAAGAGATTCAATTGAAGGTTTAACTATCAAAGTGTCGGAACCTCTTTCTGGAGAATCTAGGAAATGTGTGAAAAAGTCAAAAGAATGGAAACGCAACGTAAAGCTAAATATGAAAATGCACCACCACAGCATAGTAAGGTACCTAGTTGAAGTTTATAAAAAATGAGTCGCAAAAACCACAATAATCGCAAAGCGAGGAACAAAATAAGCTCGAGTGTCAAAACTTGCTCTATTAAAAATTGAACAGTAAATATTATGTTTTTGGGAATACATGAAGTGAATTATGATGTTTTTTTTTTATTTATTGACAGTAAAATGGACAGGCAGAATATTGAACAACCAGAATATTGCCTTATAAAATGTGAATGCCACAATTTTTCGCATACTCAAATAGAAAAGTATTATACCTTCATGAATAGAACTGTTTAATTCATTAAAATATAAAAGAAATCAATTTTTAATATTCCCACTATACTTAATTAACTGTAGTGGAATTATCAAATGTTGTTTTCTTTTATATTTCAATAATAATATGAATTAAAATGGGATTCCATCAAGGATATTAGTTTGAAAAACTAAATTTGTCTTATTCATGTTTGAGAACTTGATCAAAACCAATTACAGCAGGAATTGTTCATTTTAATCACTATAGGATCAATAATACTAAATTATAATTCGTATTGACGATTTTATCGTTTGCTCAGTGTTTAAAATATCGTTAACTAATAGGAATGTGTTTTAAATAATTGAACTCATCACCCGTATAAGGGTCTATATCATAAATTTGGTCAAAAACAACTTTTTTAACAGAAAAAGGTTCTATATCACAGGACAACAATAAAATTATTTTATTACTCTCTTATAATGGCAACCCAAAACACTCTTTTGTCTATGAAAGTTAGCGGTTAGGCGTACAAGGGTATTAACTTTTTTATAAAAAAATATGTTTTTCTCAATATATATTTTTTTTCATATAGACCCTTATACGGGTGATGGGTTCAATTATTAACATAAAAAAAACTTAAACAATTAACAGCCAAACATGTCTATAATATTTTTACTTGATATATCAAAGGAAGGTGAATGTTCAGAATGAACAAATCAATATTGACAAGTTGTATGCAAATCAGGCTCAATACTTTTAAAAAAATGGTGGTATAGTTTTCAGTATTATATTGTTCCTTACGATATTGAAAACTCTAGATATAATTTGGTCATTGAGGGTCACCAGTATTACAGCTCCATCTTATTGGGATTTTTATAGAAGTCTCTATTTTTGTTCAACCCAAGATAGCTTCTCAAATTCAATCCACTATACCAGCAGAGATTAGTTTGTTATATCAATTTATTATATGGATTGGTCTTTATCTTGTTACATCAATGTTTTTAATAGCTAAGTTTGACTGTACTGTACACTCCATTCAATAATTCCTTATTAACTTTTACATTGGTTTTCTTAGTGTTGTCAGATGTAACAAACTACACTTCACCAGATCTGACAACATTATATAATTCTGTAGTATTCACCACAAAGTAAGATTAATAATATATCTTTTTGACATATCCCCTAAAAACAATATAATGAGTATTAAATTTATTTATAAAAGAAAAAGTTTTTGTGAATCGTAGATTGGCAAAATATTTAAAATGTTGGCAAATCTGTAGAACTGAATTGACCAAATTGACAACTATGGGCCGGTATTACAGTCTCAGTTAAAGAGCTAAACTCAAGTTTTACAAAAATATAGCGTATTATAGTGTCCGTTTAGGCCTAATCTTCCCTCAAATACGTCACTAAAACGACAAATATTTAACTCAACGTTTCTGCTGGATTAGGTACTCAACGGTGAGTCAACTGTCATTTCTCGACTCGTTGCTAGGCAATGAGTGAAGTTTCAGTGTTCAATCTCTAGAGGCGTTAGGCAACGAGTGTAGTTTCAGTGTCCTATCACTAGAGGCGTTAGTTGTATCAACGGTGGCGCCACACAACAAAACAAACTGACAGCCATATTGAAACGAAAATGGGCATTTAAAAGCATTATTATGGTGAAAAAATTTAATTTACCATGTTGGATAATAAAACAATAGTATTTCAAGTTGTAGCGTCCCGTTTTGTAGTTCATATTATTTGAGGTTATTTAATATTTGACAGATAATAACCACAGAAAAAGTAAAATATGTCTATAATTGAAGATTTAGTAACTGACATGTCATATTGCACTGTAATACGGAAATGGATTCAATCTCCCCTTAACATTAACCTTGAGTTAAACAAACTCAATGAGTTGAGGGTCGACTGTAATACCGGCCCTATGTAAGCTTACCAACACAATGAAACAAAATGAGTTATTAAATGGAACGGACCGTAGTTTTGTTTGATTTTTATTTTCACCAAATATTGCCAACCAATTGAACAGATAGATAAATAAAATTATAGTTTGAAATAGAATATTTCATAGTCCCGCCTCAAGTTAACTAGGAATCACGAGAGAATAACTCACACTTGTAATCCAATGAACAATTATTGTAATATTAATAAATGTACGATTAATAATAAATTTGTAAGAATCATTAAATTTTGCCTTCAATAAATATTTATTAAATTATTTGAAAGCGTTTCTTTCGTGCTTTGTAACATTTGATATATCCTTATCGATGTCCCCTTGTCCTTCTATCCTGGTCGGGTACATCAGAGTCGGTCGACAGAGGCTGACAATGTCTGAAGATATTGGGCTCTTCTTTTTCTTTTCCTTTTTTCTACATCTTCCCTTGTTGAAAATTTCATTGGAGGCAAACGTATCTGTACATTTTATTTTATCACCGGAATATACTTCCTGTTCCGTAAACTCGTAGTCCATCGACTGCTGGGATATATCTTGATAACCCGACAATTTTTTATTCGCCGATAAAACATTCGATAGCTCCTCCACGTCTTTGGGACTGGGAGCGCTTGAACGTCGGCTGGATACGCCCTCTTCGAACGTTTCCGGCGATTCTCTGAAGCAAGGGTTGGGCAGCTGCTGGTGAAATTTGGGGGCAAAGGGGCGCTGGAGATCTTGAAAGTCCTCGTACTCCTGCTGGTTGGTGGCGGACGGATAGAATGTTTGCAGGATATTGTTGGCGATGGACATCCGTGTTGACAAGAATGTTGCGTTGGTCCTATCAGTGTTGACATAAGAACGATAATCAGAACTGGACTGGGCTGTGTTAGGTCAGAACTTTAAATCCTGAAATAAAACAGTACATATTAAAAATAACAAGCACTTATGCTTATTTTAGGGAACGTAGGAAGATGTATATGTACTTGTTTAACAAGGCATATTCATTTTTTTTTTTTTTTTAAATAATCAACAAAATTTTTATCCACCACTTATTTTATTATCATAAATACCAAATATTTTAAATAGTAAATATTATGCAGACTCCTATTCTACCCCAAATATTTTGAATAGTAAATATCTTGCAGATTCCTATTCTATCCCAAATATTTTAAATAGTAAATATTATGCAGACTCCTATTCTACCCCAAATATTTTGAATAATAAATATCTTGCAGATTCCTATTCTATCCCAAATATTTTAAATAGTAAATATTATGCAGACTCCTATTCTACCCCAAATATTTTGAATAATAAATATTTTGCAGGCTCCTATTCTACCCCAAATATTTTAAATAATAAATATTTTGCAGATTCCTATTCTATCCCAAATATTTTAAATAGTAAATATTATGCAGACATTCTACCCCAAATATTTTAAATAGTAAATATTATGCAGACTCCTATTCTACCCCAAATATTTTTAATAGTAAATATTATGCAGACTCCTATTCTATCCCAAATATTTTAAATAGTAAATATTATGCAGACTCATATTCTACCCCAAATATTTTAAATAGTAAATATTATGCAGACTCCTATTCTACCCCAAATATTTTGAATAATAAATATTTTGCAGGCTCCTATTCTACCCCAAATATTTTAAATAATAAATATTATGCAGACTCCTATTCTACCCCAAATATTTTAAATAATAAATATTTTGCAGACTTCTATTCATGACATGGCATGATGGTTGCAGACTCCTATTCATGACATGGCATGATGGTATGTATAATATTTTTTTATTATTCTTATACATGGTATGTATGTATGTATAAGAATAAAAAATATTTTTTTGTCACTATTTTATGACCACTAACTTCTGCTTGCATTGAGGTACATCAAATATCAACAAAGTACCGTTTGGGAAATCAAATCTTTTAGTGGAGCAAGAACAGTATCACGCCAAAATGGAAAATGGGTATTAAAGAGGAATCTCTTGTCTTGGTGCACATGAGTTTCATGAAA
Source organism: Molanna angustata (assembly GCA_963576475.1). Taxonomy (NCBI): domain Eukaryota; kingdom Metazoa; phylum Arthropoda; class Insecta; order Trichoptera; family Molannidae; genus Molanna; species Molanna angustata. Next base: position 51,371,396 of record OY754965.1, on the reverse strand, counting down.
ATGGGTATTAAAGAGGAATCTCTTGTCTTGGTGCACATGAGTTTCATGAAAATGGGTATTAAAGAGGAATCTCTTGTCTTGGTGCACATGAGTTTCATGAAAATGGGTATTAAAGAGGAATCTCTTGTCTTGGTGCACATGAGTTTCATGAAAACATGTATGTATGTAGGTACCTACTATTAATAAAACAGTATAGTTATGTTTTATTGTATTGTTGCTTCTCGGGTAGAAGAGTCAGAGAGAGAATTGACATTTGTTCTGAGATAATATTTCCACTCTGAAACAGATTTTTTTTACGCCCTCATACATCCTTTATTACACATATCCCCACATCATCCTCTTACACATGCAAATACACTTTATACTTTTTTATCTTTTATACCTTATTGAAAATGTATGCAGCAAAATTCCATTATAATATTGTTTAGCTTTACTAGTTGCATGTAACACATGAGATCCAACAGTCGAAAGCAATAGTATGTATAGTTGAAGAATAAGTACCAAACTATAAACCCATAAATACAAAGTATTGAATATTTTCAGATATTTTGTTTTCTATACAACATATATTATGTAGGTATGTATGTCAAGATAGGATAGTATGGAGGAAGTTCCTTTTTTCCTACCCAGAATATGAAAACAGCATGGTGGTATGGAGATTAGTATCAAACTATTAAGTCTTCTTAGATATTGTGTATAGGCGACTGCCATACACATTGTATGAAGCGATGTCGTCACTAAATTCAATTTTTATAAAATTTGTTAAAAAAAATTTAAGATGTACTACTACAATGATAATATTTATTATATAAAATTAAATTATCTAGTTGGGATATTTCGGCTTTTTTCTATATTTTAAAAAATTTGGAAATATAGGCAGTTAAACTCATAAATTTATCATAAAAAAAAATATTTTTCATAATAAAAAATGTTTGAGAAACCCTGGAATTTTTTTGAAAAAAAAAATTGAGATTTTGTATTTGTCTATATTCATACCAATTTTCAGCGTTCTAGCTTTTATGGTTTCTGAGATATATGGAAAAATACAGTAAAAATTCAAAAGTTGATAACCCCTGACTGAAATAAAAATTCAAAATTCTGAGTATAAAAGTTTTGTAGGCCTATAACTGTTTATATATTCTGAAATTTTGGGCTCTGTAAATTGAGCGGATCAAAAGTTATAAGGGGGGGGGACACAGACACACGAAATGTTCTACTCCGAATTCTGAGTAAATCCGTATATAGAACATATATGCTGCGAAGCCTCTAAGTTGGTGTTTTTTTACTTCAAAGTTGGAAAAACCGTGAAAAATATAGACCCTACTTACAAATCTCGCATATCCTAGCTTGAAACATTGTCGATATGTTAAGAGAACAAAGTTATCTTGAACAAATCGACAGTTGAATAAGTTTAGCTGTATTGTATTATAGAAATAAATAAATAATAAAAATAAAAACTAACAGGTACTTACTGTGTTAAATTAATATTTGATATATTAATACATACCTGTTAGTTGAATGAAATATCTTTTTTATTTAACACGCACCCAATAACAAGTTGCCACATTCTGGAATGTTTATCGTTTCTCAGATCCAGACTGAAAACACAATTTAAAACTGTCTCACCTGGGAATCCAACCTGGGACCTTTGGTGCAGTAGTCATACATTCAACCAACTGAGCCACGAAGGCCTAGTTCATTCCTAGTTCCTAGTTCGTAGAAGGTTCATTCCGAGTTGAATGAGAAACAAATTTTCCAATTGAGTCGGATCGTGTTATGATAAGGAAAAACGTGGATGGTTTGTCATTGGATAATGTAGACATTTACCTTGATGGCTTGCGGAAGATCGGGAAGTTTCATGTCCCTGATCTGCTGTGGAAGGTTCATACTTTTTACTGCAGACACGGCTCGAGCGGGAGCTGCCGACAATCCAGCCTAAAATAATAAATACGCATTATAAACAAATACAATTTCACAAACAAACTAAAAAGGAATAATAATTGTGGTTATAAGGATTGTAGCTGCGGTGTCCTCTTAATGTGCGCCTGCGCATACAGTACCAGCACATATGCACGAACGCGACCGAGATCCTACAATCAGACAGCTTTCTGTTCAAGAAATGGCATCCGTATGCATGACACCCTCAGTCAGCTGAACAAGATTAGTTTTTAAAGTCAATCAATACTTTGACATCTAATATTAATTTGATAATTAATGTGTAATCAAGTCTTTGTTAAACATCAATAAACGTTATTGCAGTAAGTCCATTCTTTTGTTTAAGACAGTGTTTATTAACTGTATTGAAATAATCGCCCCTTACCATAGTTAAACTGTCCAGTGCCCCCCCCCCCCCGACAAAAACGAAATTTAATATTTCATCTTTCTATATGTATATATGGTAACTACTTTAACTAATATTTTGGCTTTACAGTCATTTTGTAGCTGAATAAAGTGGTCTTATAAATTTGGACTGACACTATCTTCGTCCGATAAAAATGGATTAATCAGATGGGGGTTACGATCCTCAGTCATTGCGAGAACGACTCCGAAATATAGAGGATAACAAACCCTCTGTATATTTGTACATAAATAATTATATCCTTCCCCTTCGCACTTTTGTCCCATTTCTATCGGGCTACGCTTTGACCATGACCCTGGAATTGGCGAGTCTGGTTATTACATTGAAGCGACTGCCATCTGACCTTCGTAACCCTTAGAAAGGGGAACCAGGCAAATTGGATCATGGCTACACATAGCTAGTGATATTAATCCTACACATAGCTATGGCTACACATAGCTAGTGATATAAATCCTACACATAGCTATGGCTACACATAGCTAGTGATATAAATCCTACACATAGCTAGTGATATAAATCCTACACATAGCTATGGCTACACATAGCTAGTGATCATATATAGTGAAATAATTATATAAAATCAAATTTACTGACTCAATACAAACACTTAATATGATGTTATAATTATTTTAATAAAACATCTTACCTCTTGTTTTTGCAATTTATTTTGATCTTCTATTCTGGCGAGTATATCAACCATGTTGGTTTGTAGCACCATCCCTCCCATGACCAGTTCACTGAGAATATGGTGGACGCAGTCGGCGTGGAAGATTAGATCCAACTCGCACACATTCTCAAAGCATTTGTCTAATGTCTCTACGAATACCTGAAAATGTTTTTTTTTTATTTATTTATTTTTTTGTACATACAATGATAGTTTCGTGTTGGAGAAAGGATACATATACATATTTATACACATAAGACAAATTCAAAAGTAATTTCAGTGCTACAGTTGTATTTTTCTTTGGTATGTATATTTTGAGGTTCCTTCTAGTTTTGCATGGTTCACTAGAAAAAAATTCAGGATGGTTCTGTCTGTAAGCATATTTATAGTTGCAATAATTTCTAATATTTGTTTAATAACTCATATAATAACTCAATAACTCATTTAATAATTTTTTCTCTCACATCCGGTAATTTTCCCTCAGCATGGAAAAAGGAATAATCTTAATCTTCCAAAGATAGCTAATCCAACATCTGCAAAAGACTATCGACCAATTTCAATCCTCCCTATTCTTTCAAAGGTAATTGAAAAAATTGTTCATAACTAACTCAACTCTTTTGTACTTTCAAACTCACTCCAACATCCGAAACAGTCTGGTTTTCGTGTCGGCCATAGTACAACCACTGTCTTAGTCAAAGTCACAGATGACATAAGGAAGGCAATGGATGAGTCAAAACTCATCCATAAAAAAAAAAAATTATCAGTACAACATAAAAATTATCAGTACAAATATAATATGCTCTGTTTCATGTTTTTATATTTGTACTGACAATTTTTATAAATAATCTCATATTTTGATGTATAATATTTTGTAAAAAGGTTTGCTAACAATGAATTTATGCATATAAATAAAGGGACCACTAATTCAAAAGTAGCATTCAGTAGATGCTCTTTGAGCGAAACGCGTCAGTGGTCAATATTTTTAAATTAGTGAAAAAAAAGTTAAAAATTTGTGTTGTTACTTATTTTCTTAAGTAATTTTATATAGTTAAAAAATAATTTGTAATATTTTTAAACAAAGCGAGACAAGAAATATAATGGGGGTTAATTTTTACCTGTATAAGATCTAAAATTCCTAATTCACTCTCTGACGAATCCACACAGAATACAAAGTAGAGAGTTGCATAATGTCTGTAGATTAACTTATAGTCAGAACCTCCGATTAGACTGAAACAATAATACATATTTTAGTACAAGTATGAGACTTCCAGAATATGTAGGCAATAGGACACAAGCGTTTAATATCCCCGTATGGAAGTACAGGAGCAGATCCACAAAGTGATTAGGCAGGACAAGGCAGGACAGAAAATTCCTTGAATCATGGTTCAATTGAAACCAGTTCAAAGTCTTATTTCTACGTTCAACTGAAACCTCATTTATAAAAATATGAACTCAGTTTTGAACTTTATTTCATATGACAGCACCGAATTAGGTGTTTTTAAGTTGGTAGTCATGACTACAGAACCCGTGGTAGTTCTGTCAAACTCTGGCTATTTTACTTTTTGATATTCAATATTTTGAATTCAACATGAATCAATAATTCTAATGGATTAAATAGCTTTTTATATGCATTTTCCATTTCTTATGTTAAAAAAATCCCATAGAAATTATTTAAACGGATCATAACTACTTCAAAAATTGTGAAATGTCAAGTTGAACCAATTCAATTTGACTTTAGAGTTGAATACGGATCAACTCTTGACCCATGCTTATAAATAAGAAAAGGGATCAAGTTGGAGTTCAACCATAGTTCAATATTTGATCCACGTTTATTTATTATTATTTTTTTTTAATTTATTTATTCAATAAAACAATATATATAACAATTATTTGTTTTTTTTTTCTCTTTCCCAAAAAGCATGAAATGCTTGTGCTGAGAAAGTGAGTACATATAGAATGATTCAATTACATAAAAACATAAAGATATACAAAATATATAAAATCAACAGTATTATAACTATAGGTACCTACACAAAAATAAAACATCAATACAAAAAGCATCAATACAAAAAAAAAGCATCAATACAAATAGCACCAATACAAAAAAAGCATCAAAACAAAAAAAGCATCAATACAAAAAGTATTAAAACAAAAAAAAGCATCAAAACAATAAATTAATTTAAACCCCAAGATTCTGTTAACCCCCTTTCTATTATTTTACATTAAAGTGCTTCTTTATTTTGTTACCTAGCGTTTCATAATTTGACTGTCTTATATCTGTTGGAAGTTTGTTGAAAAAATGTTCTGCCATGTAAATAACACTATGTGAGAAAAATCATTGCCAGGGAGAAGAAGTATAACTATGTATATTTATTTAAAATATATATATTCTGGAGAGCTATGATATTTTGACTTATTTTTTATTTCTAAAAATAATTTTTCAATTTTTCGCTTCATGGGCAACTAATAGATACTATGTTAAATAATTTAACAAGCACCCAATAACAAGTTGCCACATTCTTATGATATTTATAGTCTCACAGATACAGACCGAAAAACAACAGTATAAAACTGTTACAATCGGAAATCGACCCCACTACCATTGGCTCGGAAGTCAGATATCTAAATAATTAAGCCACGAAGGCGGCTGACGACATTACACGATGAAACAAGAAATATAAAATTACGGTGATATGTTAAATGTCAGGAATAAGTTTTTATATACCAACCTTCCTCCTTCCAAGAAATTACAAACATTGTCATCTCGCTTGGAGACCAGTTGGAAAGTCTCCTTAATTATCTGTTGCTGCATATCCTCATTCTGGAACAAAAAAAAAGCAAGTAATTAATAAATTCAATTTTGGGAATTTCATAATTATTATTAAGAATAAAAAAAACCACCGTCACTACTCACAAATATGCATTGTATAAAAATGTTCAAGTGATGGCCACAACCCATTCTTTTTTATATATTGCTATAAAGTGTAAATGAAGTAGGTATATACAATTTCTGCACGCATGGACTATGCGAAATGGTTTTAAATATGACTGTTTATCAACGTTGTAAAGAGATTGGTTTGGCCACAACCCCCATTTTTAAATATTATCATCGAAAACAAATTGTAATATGTACCTATTGAAAAAATTTAGTAATTTTGGATGTTGGGAAATGGTTCAAATTTGATTAAACAAATGTACTGAAAAGATCTAGTATTGGTCACATCCCATTTGTTTTTATATTTTTCATCAAGTGTGCATTATATTTTTGCACAATTAGACTGATAGATTTAAAATTGACACAAAAGTCTACATTAACGAAGAAGAAGAAGACTTAAACTATGGTAAATAGTTTTTAATTTGAATATAAGCGTTGTGAAGAGTTCAGTAATGGCCACGACCCCCATTCTTTAAATATTGTCAACGAAATCAAATATGTAGGTGTTGAAAATAATTCAAAATAGGATGATATAAATGGTTTAAATTTGATTAAACAAAAGTATTGAAAAGATTCTAGTGCAGGTTACATCGTCACATCCCACATCCCATTCGTTTTTACATAATATGTATTTTCATCAAGTGTGCATATCGTTAGTAATATTTCTGCACAGTAGACCATTAGACTTAAAACTAATCCAAAAGTCTAAATAAAAAAGAGAAAAATAAGTATAAGACTATAAGAAATAGTTTGTATAAAAAACTAACCCAATGGTCTACATAAAATAAGAAATAGAAGAATTAGACTATTGGAAATAGATTGTATAAAAACTGACAAAAAGGTCTTCATAAAAGAAGATGAAGATAAATTAAACTATAGGAAATAGTTTGTATAAAATTCACCCAAGTTCTACATAAAATAAGAAAACGAAGAAGAATACTAAAGGAAATAGTTTGTGTAAAAACTGACCCAAAGGTCTACATAAAAAAAAGATGAATTAGACAATAAGAAATAGTATGTATAAAAGCTCACCCAAAGGTCTACAAAAAAGAAGAATAATTAGACTATTGGAAATAGTTTGTATAAAAACTGACCAAAAGGTCTACATAAAAGAAGATGAATTAGACTATAGGAAATAGTGAATATAAAAACTGATTCAAAGGTCTATATAAAAGAATAATAATTAAACTATAGGAAAAGTTTGTATAAAAACTCACCCTTGGTCTACATAAAAGAAGAAGAAAATGAATAAGACTATTGGAAATAGTTTGTATTAAAACTCTCCCGAAAGTCTATGTAAATGAAGAAGAAGAATATTTAGACTATAGGAATTACTTTTTATAAAAACTGACCCAAATGTATACATAAAAGAAGAAGAAAACGAATTAGACTCAGGACCCGTCGCTTCAGACCCTTCAGAACCTCCCGTCCCATCAGGCCCTTCAGTACCTCCCGTCCCTTCAATCCCTCATTACGTCCCTTCCCATCAGGCCCTTCAGTACCTCCCGTCCCTTCAGGCCCTTTGATACCTCCCGTCTCTTCAGGAACTCCCGTCCCTTCAGTACCTCCCGTCCCTTCAGGCCCTTTAATGCCTCCCATCCCCATACAGCCAATTCCGGTCACAGAATTTTCAAAGTAGTCACAAGTAGTGGCAGTTACTAAAAAGTGTGGTAACAGTTACTACACATTGCGACCGAAAAAAATTTGGTAACTTTTTGTCGACAATGTGTAGACACAAAGTCTACACATTTGTGTACACTTTCATTGTATACACTTTGTGACTAGTTTGCGACTAGTTTGTGACTAGTGTACACTTTGGGAAAAAGTGTAGTAACTGTGTGGTAACAGTGTGGAAACATTGTAACCAGAATATTTAAATCTGCACACAATGTGTGGTAACTGTTTCCACATTGTTACCACACTAGGCGCGAACATTACAATGCTAAATTTAGAGAAGAATTCTCAAACTGTTTTGATAGCATGCCTCGTATCGTCATTAATATTGCATTCATTATGAGTAAACAACCAAAACGATTCCGTCTCTCGTCGACTTTTTACAGAAAAGTTAATAAGTTAATCAATTCACAAAATCTAACTCCAATTAAGTATTATTAAGATACTTATTTAAATATTTCATTTTCACCTTCTCAAACTATGTTATACATATAAGTTTTTTATAATTTCACAATTAGTTAATTTGGTTAATTTAATCGTATTGCTTACTGACGTGTTGTGTCATGATTTTCTCTGGCGTGATAGAAAGCTTTTTCATCTATATGTCATGTCATATGTATATCAAATATGCTTGAAGTAAATAAATAAATGTGCAAATGATCGTCTATCTTAAACAGGAATATTTCTTTGTTAGTTTGACAAATATAAATTAGCGGAACACTTAACATGGTAACATGAAAATTTTTTCATACTTTATTTTAATATAATATATATTTTTTAATTATTTTTTATAGGAGATATTTGTTTTCCTTTAGTATTTTTGTGAAGAAAATAAACCTATTATTATTGAGTCGTACGTCTCGTAGTGTTCAAACGTTCTCAATGTAAAAACAATTTTATATAAAAAAATATGCATCGATGACGCGTAGCAACACAGCACTGGCGCGTGCACACTAGACTTATGACACGCGGCCGCTTCCCCGCACTATGGAGCATTGATGAACACTGTTAAATTTTTTTTTATACATTCAACAATTTGCTTTAAATTTTTATTTTAATATAAATAATTTAGTTAATTAAACATCAATATTTTGGACATTTTTTTTATTTTCAATACAATAAAATATTATAAATATTTTCAAGACAATTTGCACATAGAAAAGGAAAAACTAAACAAAAAACAAATTACAAAAATATATTTTCACATAAATAAATACCTAACACTAATGATATAACACCGTGTGCTTTGATACCTAACACTAATGATATAACACCGTGTGCTTTGATTTTGCATTTTATTTTTCTCCAATTCCCGGAAGGTACACTACTGTCATAATATATCTTCTCAGTGCTTCGAGATCACCGTTTTTTTAATTCTTGGCCAAAAGAGGATATCTTCTACGATTCAGGTGCTGGGTATAAGCGATATAAGCTTCGATGAACCCTCTTTTGTTAAAATGATGAAAAGGGCAAGCTGCGTTTTGTTTTGAAAGTTTGAGAATAACTGTAAACGAGTAAAATATGTGAATCCATTTTGTAAATTCGATAAATGTCAGATGAAAATATTTTTTTTCATTATTCACCAATATTATGGTTTTTATTACTCATATAACTATATTATTATAATTATTATTGATTATTCTATCAAACAGAAACATCTTCGCTTTAAAAATGCATGACTTATTGACTAAAAATAATTCGTACAATTCGATTTATTATTGTTTAAATTACGATAATATGATGGCGCGTTGGTTAAATTCAATATATTTGAACGAATTACACAGTAAATTTCTTTTTCCACTAAAAATCTAGTTACATATGTCATGATAATCAATATTAATAATATATACCTACTTATATTGACAAACTGTAATGGCGGTGTTATGTAGTTTTTTTTTAATATTTTATCACTCACGAAAATATGTCTAACTATCTAGTGAACAAGGAGGGGCGGAGCTAAAAGTAATCGCAAAGTGGTAACAATGTGTCCACACGGTTACGGAACATTGTGACCGAAATGTTACTGTGTCTACTGTTCCCCATTTTCGGTCGTAGTGTAGGAACAGTGTCGACTTTGCGACCAGAATATGTTACTAGAATACATCGTGTGTACACATTTGTGTCGACTTTGTGTAGGAACGGCGACCGAAAATGGTTATATGGGTCCCTTCATTACATCTCGTCCCTTCAGTCAGTTAAGAAAAGTCGGTTAAGAAAATGTTAAGAAAGACCCGCGAAGAGATGAAAGTACCTTCTTTTCCCAGGATACTCCACCTGCATAGGTAAAATGACTAAATACACGAAGAAGAAGAAAGTTTAAATCCAGATACCTGCGAAGATATGGATGAAAATTGGACCTTCTTCTCCCTGGATAGTCCACCTTCATAGGTAAAATGACCAAATACACAATGAAGAAGAAGAAGAAGAAAAAAGTTTAAATCCACAAACTGTCCTGGAAGACCTGCGAAGAGATGGAGGGACAGTCAAACCTTCTTTTCCCAGAATACTCCAACTTCATATGTAAAATGACCAAATACACGATGAAGGAGAAGAAGAAGAAAAAAAGTTTAAATCCAGAAACCTGCGAAGAGATAGAAGGAATATTGGACCTTCTTCTCCCAGGATAGTCCACCTTCATAGGTAAAATGACCAAATACACGATGAAGAAGAAGAAAAAAGTTTAAATCCACAAACCGTCCGGGAAGACCTGCGAAGAGATGGAGGGACAGTCGGATCTTCTTTTCCCAGGATATTCCCCCTTCATAGGTAAAATGACCAAATACACGAAGAAGAAGAATAAGAAAAAAGTTTAAATCCAGAAACCATCCCGGGCATACGCTCCACAATTCACCAAAGTTTCATTGTAATCGGACAAACGGTTTAGGAGCACATAGCATACATAAATAAATAAATAAAATAATTTTCCGATAGGAAATCAGTATATTGTTGATTCGTAAGTAAATAGTATTAGGTAGGTACCTACCTACAACAATGTTCTAAATAAATTCGATTCATAACAAATTTTATTTGAATATCAGAATCTTTCCGTAACCGTACTAACCATTCGAACACGTAAAAAATTTCAAATGCTTTGGATACATTTTTTGAATATTATGTAAGTACCTACATTGGTTTGTTCGATGCCATAAAAATGAAAATTGTCAGAAAAATCAAATATTATTTACAAATTATGCAATTTTATTATGCCTATACCTTTACTAATAATTAACACATTTTTACAATATATGTCTTAAAACTTGCTATATTGTCTTGTGTTTCATTTTATTATTTCATAATAACTGTGTTTCTCCGCTGCTGAATATGCTGCACCAGTATGGTACAACTCATCACACGCAAAAAGGGTAGATGTGGCAATTAATGAAACAGCCAGATTAATATCTGGTTGCCTAAAACCGACCCCCACTAAAGAACTCTATCCAATTGTGGGTATTGCCCCTCCTACGATCAGACGGCGTGTTGCAGCAGAAGTCGAACGGAGCAAGCAGCAAACTGACCCTAGACATCCAATGTATGGCTCACAGCCGCATCAGTGCAGACTCAAGTCCAGAAGAAGCTTCCTGGAGATGACCGTCCCTATAGTTGGCCTCCCCGAGGCCCGAAGGCTGTCACTGTGGTGTGATAGTGTCGAATGCACTCAGCTACCACCCGCGGAGGACGTGTCAGTGGGACACAACCTGCCTTATCCAACATGGAGAGCGCTCAATAGGCTCAGAATGGGTGTCTCCTGCTGTTACAGTGACCTCAAGAAATGGGGATACAGAGAGGAAGACATCTGCGAGTGTGGCGCCAGACACGACAACGTGCACCTACTGTCATGTCCCATGATAGGAGCGACATGCACGCACCAAGACACAGTGATAGCAAACACTAGTGGAATCCGAGTGGCCGAATATTGGGGGCTACGAATATGATGGTGTTCCAGACACGGAAAGTAAGTAAGTATTTCATAATCACATTTATTTCAAAGGTTTATTACCTCCAAGAAAATTTTCATTCGTAAGAAATAACAAATATTGTATGGAAAGAGTTAAACATGGCGACGCTGTATGTACAAAACGCTTACTTTAACCTTTTCCGTGCTACGCGTATGCTAAACAATGTAACACCTCAGTGCGGCGCAATTTTCGGACAAAATTAAAATCGTCATATCTCAATAACTACTCACCTGAGATACTTGAAATCTTCGACAAGAATATTCGTTTTTAGCTGTTCTAAATGTTGAATACAATTTTTTGTTTATTTTGTGTTTCTGCATACTATTTAACTGATTTTTTCAACATTCCAGCTTACAAAAACATAACTAATTAGCAAAAAAATATCACATAGGTAAAAAAAGACATAGGAAAGAATATAGTGAATAAAAATCATCTTAAAATTCATGAATTTTTAAGTATTTCTTAGAAAACAAACACAGTTTTCAACAATTGCTTAGTGCCTTATACGTTTGTATGAAGTTTATCTGTAAGCGCTTTGACCTATGCACCGCTGCACCGTAATTTATCAACTTATAGTAGAAAATAGTCATAAAATAATTGGTTGTTATAAATAATACTGTAATAAGTCAACAGGATCTGGAGAACTTTTTCGAAACATTTATAAAAGCAAAATTCATTCATAATAGCAAAAAATATTTAATGTATTTTGTCTATCACTTAGTAAGATTTTAAAAGTTGGTGACACAAAAAATCGAAGTTACTCTCAAAAACACATGAACTTTAAAAAAATAGTAATTTTGAAACATGAATCAACGTTAAAGACACAAATAAAATGTAATTAAATAATAAGATTAATTACTCATTGTTTTACGTTCATATTAGTTAATAATGCTCTTATTGTCAAAATAAATAAATAAACAAAAACATATAAATTTACAGCAAAATACTTTGTTTTTATATAGGTACTAAATAAAAACCGAACATAAATATTTTTCTAAACCGGCGCACAATCTATACGACCTCGGATATGGGTTATACGCAACATTAATATCCATACAAAGCGTTATCTCAGTGCGGGTCTCGATTATGTCTCGAGATGAAATAGACAAAAAGTAAACACTCTACCGCCATCTACCAAATTTTTTTAAAATCATATTTAGTTAGATAAATGGTTCAGCTACACGATGTAATTATTATATTTTGGATATGTCGATAAATAAGATTTCTACAGCGAGTTTAAGTGGAGCATTGTCCATCACGATAACCTATCGTGATCCGCACTGCTGTAGCACATGATTCATCACGATAACGTATCGAGATTAGCACTGAAATGGTTAAAAATAAGTTAAACATTATAATTAGACAAAATATTCACCATGTTTTTCACTTAAATGCTATTGAAAATATATTTCTTTCGTGTAAATACATACATCTAACTTTTAAATTAACAAATATTTGCGTGCAAAAAGTACACTTTTTTGACAGATTTGACTTAGAATATTTTGTATGAAAAAAATAATTATTGAAATATTTTTAATAATTCAGCATTTTTATCGCATTTTTTTCAGCCAGTTACTGCATCAGGTATACTGGTACATGTTCGCACATAAATCAGATTTTTAGATGCTCTTGGTTTTTCAGAAGGCGTGAGACAAACACACACATACACACACACACACACACTAACAAGATCATTGTTTTATTACTTTAGATTTATTTATTAAGTTTTGTACATATTCTTAAATTTTCCATACTATCACAATCTACAGTTGGATCTCATGTGTTCTTGACAAAGGTGTGTAAAATAGACTCTAAGTTGTGACGTGATGTTCTAGATGGGCAGTTAAAGGGTATTCTTTCAACAAGATAAAGACTATTGACAAATTTATTTAATATTTTGTGAAGAAAGAGTATGTTTTCTTAATGATTGGACATAAATGGGTAATTGTTTACAAGTACTGTACCTCGCTGATCGCATAAACTTTTATATCAATAGATAGATAAACGCGTAGGTATATATTACGGGAAAAATAAAAACTTAATAAAAAATTATAAAAAAAATTGTTTCTGAAATTCACCACCAGACTTAAACACTAGCGCAATACAATAAATTATATTACAAAATAATATTTAAATAATACTCACATTTTCATTTCTATATCATAACCAACCTATTCTTACCAAAAGTTTGGTTTGAATAGGTTGGTTAGGTTAGTATGTAGTTATTATTGCGACTCGCATGAGCGAGTTGCATCATAATATTTATACCACGAGTGTAAATGTGGCAAATTGCTATTTTATTATTGTTTATAATTTGCTTTCAAAATGCTAGCAGTTTGGAGACAGAATTGCCACCTAGCGGCAGTGAGTTTCAGAAATTCAAATTGTGTCAGACATTTTTCGTAAGTTTATTTTTTTAATTATCCCGAAATATATACGCGTTTATCTATCTATTGATATAAAAATTATTACGATCGGCCAGAGACAGTTCTTGTAAATAATTACCCATAAATGTAATTGTATATTTGATTACGGAAGTTAAGGGATTTGACAAATTTATATTGGGTTTTTTCAATATGTGATTCTCTTATAAACAAATATTCAATAACTATTGATTATCACTATCATATTAATATTCTTTGTGAATAAACAAATGTACACACGATAGTGGCATGTATCTGTTGAAATTCACTCGTGTTATCAAAAATTTACGATTAGATGTCTAATTATTTGCTTTATTTAAAATATTTAATAAATTCACTGACATATGTTATGGTGCAATATAATGAAAATGATTTATTAGATAAAAAAAGTAACATTTTAAATGTAGAAAAATCTGTTGTTGAAATTTTATACACTGCAAATTTAATTGTATGTAGTTTTAGCTAGTGATATACTAAAAAACAAAATTGAAAATGGTATACTTACAAAATATTGATAGAATTTCGATAACCTAGGTTTTCCATGATTATTGAAAACTAGAATAGCCTTAATCATTTTTAATGGTTCACCTTAATATTATATATTGAATAGTATCTTAATATATTATATTAAAATAACCAAAACAAGGAATCACTCGCTACAACTATTACACGAAAATTTTGACATAAAATTGACAGCTAAGTTGCTAAGTAGCGAAGTCAGCTAATAAGTTGTCATAAACCATTGAAATTGAACCCATTTGTTATTTATTCGTTAAAGATACAAACAAAAAAATGGTGTTCGATTGTTAATAAAAGCAAAACGTAAACATAATAATAATAAAAGCAAAACGTTTTTGGCGTGCATTTTACTTATTATGAATCAAAAACGTTTGAAAAACACGTTTTTACACAGTTTTTGGTACATAACACTTGGATAACCACGATTTAACCTCGAAACAGGTTTATCCTCGTGAGGTTGAATAAATATTTTTTTTCTGTAATTTGAGAGATTTTATAAATAAATGAATACTTAAATAAATAAATAAATAAACTGAATAAATAAATTAAATAAATAGATCAATAAATAAATAATTAAGAAAGTAATTAAATAATTAAATAAATTATCCGTCTAATTGTGCAAAAATACAATAAACTATATGCACACTTGACGAAAAAACATAAAAACGAATGGGATGTGACCAACACTAGAATCTTTTCAGTACTTTTGTTTAATCAAATCTTAAACCATTTCCCATTATCCAAAATTACTAAATTTTCAAAACACATTATTTGCTTTTGATGACAACACATAAAAATGGGGGATGTGGCCAAAAACCAAATTCTTTACAACGTTGTCTCTTAGCAATCAGTCATATTTAAAACCATTTCCCATAGTCCATGCGTGCAGAAATTGTATGTACTTATATATAAAAACAAATGGGTTGTGGCCATCACTTGAACATTTTACAACGGCTTAACTCAATTAAATTTCAAACCACCTTTCATAGTCCGATTTAGTAAAAATTTTATGTGACAATAACGATTGTTTATTCATTCACTAATTTATATTTTTGGCCAACGGCGGGACATTGAAGCTGAATAAACAAATTAAATTACTTAATAAAAAGACAAATAAATAAATAAGTAAATAAGTAATTAAATAAATAAATAAAAATAATAAATAAATAAATAAATTAATTAATAAATAAATAAATATATATAAATAAATATGTAGAAATCATGTTACATTCACTCTGTTTCCTATCATACCTCTACTTTCGATATTCTTGTCCGTCCATTCCATTGAAACATGCTTCCCAGATATATAAATTTTATATACTCGGTAACTTGCTCGAGCTATTCGTTCTCTACTTTTATTTGACACACTTTTTTGCAAGTATTCATGAACTAAATATTATGACGGCGGATGCGGGGTGTAGAGCTTTATGCATAATAAACATCAATGCTTATTAATTAATGGCTCAATGAAAAATACATCCTAATATTGAGTGTCCTGAATTTCGATTATCAGTGGAATCACAAATTTTGACGATTTCAGACGAAATCAGTCTCCAAAATGTGGCATCTTTACGATGTATGTTTAATTTTTATTTGGCAAAGCACTTGTTACTCTTTCGTGGTATATCTATGAAAAACTTGTTGCATGTAACCCATGAGATCCAACTGTCTATGACGATAGTATGTATAATTGAAGAATACGTATTAAACTATAAACACTTAAACACAAAATTTATCAACATTTTAAGATATTTTGTTTTTATATAAAGCATGTAGGTATGTATGTCAGGATAGAGTAGTATAGAGGTCAGTCTTTCTTTCCTGCCCAGAATTTGAAAACAGCATGATGGTATGTATGTATGTTTGTTTGGAGATTAAGTAGGTATCAAGCTATTGAGTGAGATATTGTGTAGTGTATACTATGAAATATATGAAACAAATTATATGAAACGATGTCGTCACTAAATTCAATTTTTATAAAAATTGTTAAGAAAAGTTTGAGATGCACATATATTCTATACAATACTAGTTAAACCCGGCAGACATTGTCCTGCCTGTTTAATTATTTACCTCCAAATATATAAAAATGGTTGATCGGTATGTTTCCTTTTTATTATTTAACATTCATATTCGCTTATTATAATTCCGTATTTTTTTCTCCTCCATCCCTACAGTCCGTACCGTCCCTATTTATTCATTCATTTATAATTTTATTTAATTATGCAAACAAATATACTTGAACCTTTACCTTTATACCAGTTTTATATAGTATATAATTTTTTGTATATGGATATATGGGATTTTTTTTATTAATATTAATGTATTTATTAACTTATTAATTTCTTTATGGCCACAGGATTGGGTACACTCTGTATTCATACCCTTGCATAAGAAAGGCTCAACAAGAAAATGCGAGAATTACCGGACCATCTCTTTAATATCCCATGCCAGCAAGATAATGCTCCACATAATTAATCAAAGACTAGCACAATACCTGAAATTTCAAATTCCACAAGAACAAGCCGGATTTGTGAAAGGGAAAGGAACTAGGGAGCAAATTCTAAACATTCGTCAACTTATAGAAAAGAGCCGAGAGTTCCGAGTACCGATGGTATTTTGTTTTATAGACTACAAGAAAGCTTTTGACTGTGTTAAATGGAAATATATGTGCTTCTGGAAATGGGAGTGCCAGGTCATCTTATAAACATCATTAAAAAATTATACCAGCATAATACTGCCACAGAAAGAGTAAATGGACTGTCAACCTCAGAATTCCATGTCCGAAAAGGTGTACGACAAGGATGCATTCTGTCCCCGCAACTGTTTAACATATATGGTGAATACATCATTCGGAACGCACTTGAGGACTGGGGTGGAGGAATTAAGATCGGGGGTAGGAGAATATCCAATCTTAGATATGCTGATGATACCACACTCATAGCCAAATCTGAGCAGGAAATGGTAGAGATACTACGTCGAGTGGAAGCAGAAAGCAACATCTTGGGCCTTGAGATAAATAAATCTAAAACAAAAATAATGATTATAGACCGTCATGGACAGCTAGAGAGAACAGAATGATTCTCTACAAGATCTCGAAGTTGTCGATGATTTTGTTTATCTTGGCTCAACGATCTCTGTAGACGGAAGCTGTGAGATGGAGATACGCAAGCTTATTGGCATGGCCAAAAGTGCAATGGCCAAATTGGATAAAATTTGGAAAGATAGATGCATCACCACAGCCACAAAAATTCGTCTCGTCCGTGCATTGATCCACCCAATATTTTTGTACGGAGTGGAATCGTGGACAATAAAGGCAAGAGAGAGACAAAATATTGATGCCTTTGAGATGTGGTGTTGACGTCGCATGCTCCGGATCCCCTGGACAGCACATCGAACAAATATCTCCATTCTACAGGAACTTGAGATTGAGGATAGATTGTCGGCTGTCTGTCTTGGCCATATCCTCCGTTTCTTTGGACACATCGCAAGACGTGGTCAGGACTGCTTGGAAAAGCTGGTCATGACCGGAAGTGTGGAGGGGAGTAGAGGTAGAGGAAGATCCCCGACTAGATGGACTGACCAGATCAAAGCGGTTACTGGCCTAACAGTAGTAGGTGCATTGCGAACTGTGGAGTGTCGGGAGAGATGGAGGGGTGCTGTCCACCAGGTGATGATGGCAAAGAGAAGAGAGGATCACGACCCTCAGTGATGAGGAAAGCGACTCAGAAGATCAGAAGAAGAATTTCTTTATTCATTTATTTACTTATTCGATAATTGATTTATTTATTTATTTATTTAATTATATGGTTATTTTTTAATATTTATTTATTTATTCGATCCATGATATGTTATTTATATGTTATTTTTTATATAAAATTTTCTTGCAAAACCAAATAGATAATTTTTCAATAACTTTTCTGCGAGAAGTTAAATACTTGAATTTAATTTCAAATACGCTTTCTGCTATGCGCTGAACGAATCCCTAAGATTAAATGACAATCCCAAACAGATAATTGTTGTAAATTCTTGTGTTAAATATTAAATAAATAAATTCACAAAACTGCTAGTGTGTGCGCTGAACAAACCCACTAAGATTCACTTCAATAAAAAACTTTTTTTTTCCATTTTTTGTGAAATATAGATTAATTAAATAAATAAATTATAATGCATAAACCTTTTCCTCAATGAGCTAAACAAATTCCCAAAGTTTCATCGCAATCGGATGGTTGGTTTAGGAGTACATCGCGAACATACAAACAAACAAATATACGTACATCCATTTTTATATATATAGATTTCTTCTTCCTGGCACTATCCCAACTTCTCGCCCTCAGGCTGTATACTCTGTGGCTACGCATATCGCTTTCATGTAAGCCGTTTCTTTGAAGTATTTTGGAGCAATAGGCATGATGACTAATTTTGAGAAACTATCTCACGATGTTTTTACGCATCCACTGTTTTCAAATATATATACATTTCTACATAAAATAAAGGTTTAGTAGCAAAAATTGCCATTTCAAAATCCAATTTGACATTTACGTCAAAAAACGCTTGCAGTGTAATGGCGTCCGTCGGAGCTGACGGTGACGTCACGGTTTCGTAAACCGCATATCACTAATATATGTACTATATGTATTCTAAGACGATTTGTGTATTTAAAATAAATTCAAAAGTTCATAAGTGTTGTGCGGTCCCAAAATGTACAAACACATCGAAAAAATTACTTACTGAGGTAGTTGTTTTCGTCCCACGCGAATATAAACGAGAAATAAGTGGTTAAATTTGGCACGGCGAGACCCAGAAAGTGTATTTTATTAAGTATGCGTTTACAATGAAATACAGTATTTGTTCCCCCACTTTTAGCTCTCAATACTATAATTCATTTACAAAATATTTACCATTAATAAGGCAATAAGCATAAAAAGAACTTCATGAATGTCCAAACGTCAAAATACGCCATCTTAAGTTTCCCGCGTATTAGGCATTAGGCCTGTGTAACACCACTGCGTTACGCCGCTCAATTGCATCGACCCAGTTCACTGCGCCGGATGTGTTAAGTCACTCCTTCGAAATGTATTGACTCACGGCGCAGTGAGTCGTGAGTGCTAGACCGGGAGAATGCGAACAGTGTTAGAGTATTGAGTTATTGAGTTGCTTGCTTTTTAACCGACATACCTACATACTTACTAAATAAACAACGTAATAGACATAAACATAAAACTAGCTTACCTTAGCACAGGCCATGCCTAGTGAAGGGGCTAGTAACAAAGATACAAACAAAAAGAAATTGCTTAAACTATGTAAGCACCAGTGAAATAATAAAATGATATTTATTGAAATGAAATAACTTATATTTACTTTGTTTGTTTATTACTAATAATAATAGTTACTTTTATTTAGACGTAAAAAATACAAAATTAATACATCTAGTATAAACAAAAATATATAATTTTTTTGATACATTCTAATCCCGAAAAGTGCCGAATTAAAGCGTTTCCCGATTAAGTGCCGAAGCAAGTCTGAATTTCCCGAAATCGGTAACACTGGACGTGGACCTAGAATATCGTGACGTCATGCGCTCTGATTCGTTCTGATTGGCGTTTCTCATAAAATGGCGGTCTATAATATTTTGTATTTTTATTTTAATAATATTAATATTATTCACTCTTTTTAAATGAAAATAAATACATTTTTTTAAATCTTTATTACCTATTTTATTTTTTAAAATCATAATGTCAATGATTTTTTCTTACTCTCATCACGCCTATTCACTGCGCCGGGTCATTAAGCTAGTTAAAAAATAATAATAAAAGTATAATATGCAGGTATTGTATTTTATATAAGCAAAGATTATTATTGTATTCATTATATTTCATGTACCTACATGTTTAAAAATATCACAACCTTCCCGATTCTACTTTTAAAAGTAGAATCGGGAAAGTAATAGTATGTCGGTTTAAAAGCAGGCAACTCAATACCCTAACACTGTTCGCATCAAGGTTCGCATTCTCCCTGTCTAGCACTCACGACTCACTGCGCCGTGAGCCAATACTTTTCGAAGGAGTGAGTTAACACACCCGTCGCAGTGAACAGAATCGACACAATTGAGCGGTGCAACGTAGCTTCACACATGTCATGTCTACCGCAGTACCGCGTAGGTATGCTTTTTGTTTATGAACACATAATGTAGAGAGAAGAAGGAACATATTTTATCGATTTTCGAGATGTAAGTTGTATTTAAATTATAGATAAATGAAGTACTTATATGCATAGAATAATAAAAATACGCTTATATGTAAGTTTTTACCTTTCTAAATTCTGATGAGCAAAAGTCTTTTTTCGATGCAAAGTAATTTCATATATATTGTATTGAAACTGTGACGTCATAATATTTTGATTCACTCTGATTGGTGTTTCTCATAAAATGGCGGACTTACATATTTTGTATTTTTATTTTAATAATATTAATATTATTCGCTCTTTTAAAATGAAAAGAAATGTATTTTTTCAAATCTTTATAACCTATTTTATCTTATAAAATTAAAATTTCAATGATTTTTTCATACTGTCATCACGCCCATTGTTTATCCAGATGTTTTTGGTCTTCCTATGGATGATAAATGAGGAAGATTAAAATTAATTGCCTTATTTACGATATGTTCTGGTAGTCTCATTTTTACATGCTCATACCTTCTCAGCTAACGCTTTTCTATTTTTCTGTTTATATCTATAAACACCGAAATGTATTTATAAACACCGAAAAAAAAATGTATCTATATGCGCAGATGTACACTACATCAACTAGGAAATACTGTAATTGGCGATATAAATAAGAAAATTATTTACTGAATATTAATGAATGATTGTAAACAGCTGTTGTATTTCTAAATAAAACAAAATAAAATTAAAAAAATATCAGCGACTCCCGGGCTACCACGATTACGTGAACTCTTTATTTTATCTTTAAATGATACTACTACTGACCACCTAGCATTCGTATTTCCATGTATTTCATATATAATTAAATATATTATATCGAGTTGTTGTAAAATAACAATGGAAGAGTGAACTGTTGCTCATTGAATGAATAATAAATAGTATTCCAACGTAGAAAGTTAGTCGTTTAGCTTCCGATTTATATTATTTTAACATTCGACTTTGTGAATTTTAATTTCAGTTTCATTATGGTTCCGCGTTTTTTCTTGAATATAAAAGGTTTGCAATACCTACTTTTTGCATACTTTACAAGTTTCATAGACAATGTTTCAAAATATCCATAAATATTTTTCGTTGATTATTTATTATTTTATTATACTTGCAACATGTTTCCCGAGCATGGGACGCTATAGCCGCAAATAGAAGAAAATTTTCTATTTCACTTGTGTGATTTGGGCGTAGAGTTGTTCCTTTTGTCGAGTTCACTTGCAACAGGTACTACTTTTGCGCTACTCCACTTGGCGTTTATAGAAAAATATTTTCTTTTCATATTAATACTTATTGTGAAATAATTTATTGTATCGGCCGGTAGATTTCGTGTGGTGATACGTTTTGATAGTGTTCCTGGAACTTATTATATAGTGTGTGGTTAGGTGAGTATAAATTGCATTTACTGTGTTTATGTGGCGTCGTTCATCAGCCTTCACGCATTTTGTGACTAAAAAATAGACGCTGATTTTTAAAAGATACGCGCATAGGTTTGTATAAGATAATGAAGATTTAATTCAGCCGAAGTTAAAATAATAATGAAAAATTGGCAGTCGCAATTATTAATTAAAGGTTAGTCGGTTCTGAAATCCATCCGTGTCAAAATTACATATCTATCGTATGTCTTTATTTGGATGTCGGATTTTTAAGTAGGTGTGCTTTTTCTGGTGCAGATGATAGGAATAATGCTCCAATATGAATGGTGTCAAATACTTTGATGCTAGGTCTTTTTTTAGCGATAACTAGAAACAGGTGGAAGCTAGATATGTTTGCGGTATTTTCATGTCCCAGCGTTCTTTCACGATTAACTGTTGGTATAGAATTATACAACCATGCAATTACATTTATAGTTGTATACGATTGATTATTTTTTAATTTCCTGATTTAAGAAATATACGCTTCACGTGTTTCAAGATAACAGCATTGAAGTTTTATTATACCGAAAGAATTTAAATATTATCGACTTTTGTACAATTTTATACAGATGTTTTTGTTTTGCGCCCTTGAGTTGTATTTTCATGACATACAATACACCTATATAGGTATTTTCTTTGGGTTCCTTGATTTATGAAGAAATTTGGTTTGATAACAAAAACGCATTTGCGCGTCATTTGGCCGCAATGATAAAACAGAAATATTATGTCAAATAAAAACATGTAATTAATCATGTATTTATTAAGATATTTATGGTCAATCTGTTTCTTAAGTAAAATATATTTTTTTAAAGGGTGCAGCATTTATATCTATTTATATCTATCTTTTTATATTTTCCTCATTCAGAACATATATTTGTTTCAGAAGAAAAATATAAAATTAACAAAAAATAAATTGGCTGCCTTAAAACAGGAATTATTCCTAGTTAGGCAGACAATGGTAAAAAGTAACACAACCTATATACCTACCACAAAAGTGGTTGAATTAATGTATTATATACCTACTTATTCATATACGTATTTTTATCATTTTTTTCTTTGTATACATTCAATATTGTTCCAATGTAATATGTTTTTAAAAAGTAAATAAACAGTTATGATTATTATCTACATATTATATCAGTCAAAGTAAATGGTAGTTTTATATAGTTTAAGAGGACATATAAAGCTAAATCTAGTGACTGAAAACATGATATATTAAAACCGCCTAATGCTCTATGATGGTACGCATTAGTAAGGGTAACTATCGCGTGCGTTAATTAAGGTTTATACATGATTTAAATTATCGGAAACCCAAAATTTGTTGATTTTTTGCATTTTAATAACAAACTTTACTTGAAATGAAAAAAAATTATCGGTCATTCACTTTGATTTTATGCACTCTTTAAGCATATAATAGATTTATTTCTCTACGACACACAGTTATGGAGTAATTAAAAAAATGCTGTAAAATAGGATATATTTAATATTTTTTTTAGGGGAATGTAGGCTGAATTTTAAAATTGTATAACGAACATTCACTAGAGAAATGTTGAAAACACTAA
The DNA here is from genome assembly GCA_963576475.1 of Molanna angustata. Taxonomy (NCBI): domain Eukaryota; kingdom Metazoa; phylum Arthropoda; class Insecta; order Trichoptera; family Molannidae; genus Molanna; species Molanna angustata. The sequence goes on along the minus strand of OY754965.1, from coordinate 51,347,685 downwards.
TGCAATTTTTTCTAGAAACACACTATTTAACATATTTGAGGAATTTGATTTAAAATTGGGGTGTTTAGGTTTATATGCCCCCTTAAGTAAATAATCATAATAGGTACTTGTAAGTAGTTGGAACTTCATATTTACCAAAAAACAATAAAACATTCTGACAAAAATCAATAATTTTTTTTTATATATAATTGAGGCATTTAATTCTCTTTATACCTCATGAGGGAGGGACACGGTGTGATAGTAAGTCTTATGATAAACATTTGTTTATTTTTTAATATCAATATTATTTATTTTTCTGTTGAGATTACGACTATCACACAAGTGACATTTGTTTAATGTTGACTGTTATTACTTTGTAATGATTGACTTACAATCAGCACATTGATCACCTTGTGTATTAATTCTTACTAAGTATTTATTGAGAATTTAATCTAACTTAATAATAATTCTACGTAACCCTGACAATTGTTTACACCAGTTTACACAGTAGTCTCGATAATCCGAATACCTCTGTAATCTAAATGACCCCCATACACCCCCAAGCAACCAACGTTTTTCATTAACTCGATGAATTAACGTTTTCTGTGTTGCTAAATAAAGCCACTTGTCAAAGCACTGTAATGAATTTTTTTTAAAAAGACAACGGGGCAGGTGCCAAGGTACTTTATGTATGACTCGAGTGATCCGAGGTATAAAGGGGCCCCTCAAGCATGCATACATGGTTGCAAGCCCGTTTGGCTCGCCTATTCTGGCTGGTACTCTAGTCGCCTGTGCTCGTGGGTCTGGCTTCGTGAATCCAGCGAAACCACGATTGCCTTTCTCTTTTGTATCTATATTTATACTGAGGGGTGAAAGGCTATTGGATTTAAGCGATATTTTTGTGATACTGACATTTATCTTTGAAGCTAGGGCTGTATTTTAGAAAATTACGCCAGTATATCAAGAGATTTTTTTGAGAAATAGTGACCTTACCCAGTTTAAAATATGGCCACTAGTTTTGTAATAATGATTGTATTTTTATAAATCTAAAACTTTGAATATGTCGCTTAAAACAAATAGCCTTTCACCCATCAATATATTCTTTCATTATTTGTATAGATATTGGTCCAATAACTATTTTAATTTTGTGAACTTTTTTCGTATTTTATTTTTAAATAATACCTATCTGTTTTCTCAGATTTATTATCCATAACTCAAAATTTATCAGGCTTATAAACATTAATGTTTTTTTATAATGATTGTTTATTTTATGAATCTAAACACTGGTCCGATACATTTTTTACGCAAATAAACCTATCTGTTTTCTCAGATTTATTATCCATAACTCAAAATTTATCAGGCTTATAAACATTAATGTTTTTTTATAATGATTGTTTATTTTATGAATCTTAACACTGGTCCGATACATTTTTTACGCAAATAAACCTTTTCAAATTAAAATCAAATAAAATTCTCATAAAATATTTTACGATTTGAATACACTCAGTTTGGCGCATAGGAGTGTAATCTCTAAGGACGTATATTCTCATACGATAGTTTCAAGTATGCGTTTGACCGGCCTACATTGTCTTTGTGCCTTAATAGCATTTTGCATAATTTAAAACATAACTTTCAGTTACAAAAAAAGCCTAGTTTTATTTAAAAAAAAAATGTCTTTTAAAAGTGAATCTAATCACGCACCAAAATAACCCACGGAATAATAATTATTTGTATAGTGCCGTTTACTGATTCGGGATCATTCCAAGGGCGTTGATATAATGGTATTATGTTGTTCTACGAAACAAAGCTGTTTTCAGTCCTTCAGAGAAACTGCTCTTACTTTTTGCACTGCGGACATCTACAGGCAATTTATTCTACTTTATAGGACCACTCACGCTAAAGCATTGATCATAGTAAGCCGCTTTATTGGTCTGTCCAACTCCTTTAGGGAGTTGGTAATCTGTGACCCAGACGACCTAAGTGTGAGATATCTCCCAAAGAGCTCTTTTCTCTGACACAACTCTTTAATGTGCTGGAATATGCTGGATTACAGACTATTTATCACAAATCAAAATACTTTTTTCAGTTTCTAAGCAAATTAAACACAATGCAATAAAAAACAAATAAAATTAGAATAATGAAATCATGACTGAAACACCATATTATACTTTCAGTCCTGCAAGTCATGCGGATTCCGTAAGTGTAGTCCCGCATTACTAACCCCGCAAGTAATTTGCAGGATCCTGCATTAATAATTCCATAAAATTCATGCCGGATTGGATTGCTTTATCTGAACGCTATGTACGTCCTAATAGGACTAGAATATGTAACTTTTAGGTGTTTGATTTTTATATTTCATCTGTCAAAAATTTCTCTCAAAGTTTAGAAAATCGGATTTAATATTTATGTATTTATGTAACAATTGTGTATTATAAAATATGAATTGGCTAAAAAAAATTCATGTATTGTCTATACACTTCCTTGCAACCCTCCGCAAGTGGTGAGTTTATTGCCGAGTGGCAATTTCTTCCAACTAACCAGTGTTTCCAGCCCAGAGAAGCAATATTTGCGTGAGAAATGAATTTAAATAAATTTCTCCTATGCTGGGGATCGAACCCAGGACGCCCGCACAGAAACCAAACGGCTTACCAACTGTGCCACAACTATCGGCAATATGTAACAAATATAATATATACCATCAATTAACCTCCCTGATATTGGGGCAGAATTTTTTTTCAATTGATCTTAATGTCTTCCTTAAATATCCTCGTCATGTTTGTTCCATCTTACAATCTTTTAGTTTCAAGCATATTCAGCCTAAATTCTGGATAATTATTACCCATATCCTTTATATAATGCTGGTTGTAATTTAATTGTGAGTGACAGAAATCAAACGTCAATTAGCTATTGGGTCGGAATTGATTTGGTCGTTGACCACGTGAGCGCGTGCATATGTATAAAAAATATATACTCGATTTATATTGATCGTCTAGGTACTGATTCAGACAGACATAGCAACAAGTAATTATTATTAGCGTTATTAATTTTAAATTAAGCGGAATGGTACCGTCCATCAATCGTTAAATATCCCTTCTCTATTTTATTACTTTGTTCTTTTTTTTATTTTTTTAATTTATTTTATTTAATTTGTGTCCCTGGTCCCTCTTCCACTCATTCACAAAAGAGTCACACGTTTTACTCAATCTCAACAGCCGTTCACAGTAATCATTCATCATACGCGAACCAGTCGTTTCTCCAACTCTTTTATTAACACATCAGCCCGGCTGTGGAACGATCTTCCAAATTCTGTGTTTCCACCTTCTTACGACCTGGGTCTTTTTAAAACCTGAATTAATATTTTCCTTTGCAGATTGCAAACTCTCCCCAACGCTACGAAGTACGCTTCTTTGTTAGAGTATAATGTACCCAAATCCTAATAGCTGGTGTCCCCTACATAGCCATATTAACAGAACCAGTAATTTTACCTAATGGGTTAATACAACTAAACCTTAACATTAGGATTTCTCAGTTCCTGGATTTTTTAAGTGAGACGAGACTGGTGTGGGAGTTGCTGATTACACCACGTCGGTTATGCCCTGATAGTATGAATGAATATTAACTTATAAATACATACATGTATGCATTAACCTAAAGGAAGCACATTAAATGTGTGTATTTCCACACACCAGTCACTTCTCACCTAAAAAGTCTCGGAATGGGTGGTGAACTTCATTGCTGAACTGTGCAAGATGTTATTGTTGCCTGTTGTATTTTCGATTACCCGGCTCTTAGGAGACACTTCACAGCATGATATTGATTAATTATTGTTGATATAAACAATTCTGGATAAGATTTTCGATGACTGATGCATTAAAATGATTGATGATAAACTTTTGACTGAGTCGGGCAATTGGGTCATTTTGTGTATATGTATGTGCAGTGGCGTGCGAGGGGTCCTTCAGCTGGGTATGCCAAAAAAAACTACATCCTCTGTTTAGTCAACCTCCATATCTTTTCACTTTATATTTTTTCTTTAACTCCTGTATTGTACTATGCACATAGCACCTTTTACACACATTGCGTGAAGGTAGGAGCATATAATCCAATTTGCATAATATTTTAAATATTTCAATTTTTCTATTAATGAATATTGGTTTTAAATATTTCCAATGATTTATTCAGAGACATCTATGAAGTATATCTCCAACCATTATCACAACAAATTTACTAACAGCAAATTTTTTCATGCATTATTTGTTCATACTTGTAGATTTTGTGATATATTTATCGATATATTACTCTAACATATTTACGCAAAGGTTCTTTTTCTTATATTTGAATAATATTTATGAATTCCTTACAAATTGTACATACCATTATTTTAAGAATTTCCTTACAAATTATACAAAACATTAATATTAAATATTTTCTTTAAAAAAAAACGTTATTTTAAAATATTTTCGTTTGTAAAAGGAGTCCACTCAACAGTTACTGTAAAATATTATACCTAATTTAAAAATACAGAATTATCACATTATTTATGTAATTTTTGATATTGTTTGAAGTACGCAAAAAATTAAACACTCTCTGTTTATATATTGCAATTACAGCACCACTTAATCCATTACAATCCATTGTAGTCCATTATAAATATATTGAAAATCCATTGTAGTCTAATTAGGCAGTAACTGTCAAATATTAGCATACTAACGGACAGTTAAAATAGTTTTATAACACCTCTAATAGCAATATCTACTTAGGAACATTGTAAACATACTTACAAATATTTGGTCTTTCGTTTATAAGACCGGCCCTAACACATTCAAACAAACTTTGTTCCTTTAGTCATGAATATTGTATGCTCAAATGTATTAGGCATACTGCTATGAATACTAATGACCAAAATAAAAAGAGATTCACAGTTAGTAGCGAAACAAATCGTGAACGATAGAGGTGTTCTAACATTTTAGCTACTGTTATCAAAGCTGTCAATGTTTCTTCCTTGGAAGTAATGCAGCAAACGTTTTAAACTCAATGTTGCAAATGAACGAAAATAATTAGCTGCGAATTTTCAAATTTAAAAAAAATCATGTCTTCGTTAATATTGTGCTAGAAAAAAAAACTGTTTTATGATTCGTGATATACGTTCTACAACTTGCTTTTATTTTAAAAAAATCATACAAGATTTTTAAAAATATATATTTTTAATAGTTTTTGTATTTTGATTTTGATAGTCATGCCGGGCTTAGCGGCATGTATGGCTATGTTAGTATTTTGGGGATAACCCGGGTCAAATCCTGAAATATGTTTCTCCTCTGCTGGGGATCAACTCCAGGACGCCGGCACAGATGCCTAACTGCTTACCAACTTTGCTATGACAGTTGGCGTAGTAGTAAGTCGTTTGACTACACCCTTAGGGACATAGCATGATGGTATATATATATATATGTATGTATTCTTTGTCTTGTCTTTTCAAACTCACATAGACTGTTATCAACATGATTTAAATTAATTTCAATCAACATAATATTATAATTTATGTCTTACCATTAATCAAATAACTGAGATAACAAGCATGCTTTACCTCTCATATGTCACACTGTCTGCATTGTGTTGTGTTGTGTTACTTGTACAGGTGATATTTTAAATATGCTGTTCAGATGATATTTCATTTGGCAAAGGCAAATATTGTTTTCATGGGCACTGCCCAAAACTAATTGGATAATTGTTAAACCTTTGTTAAATTGTTTAAATTTTTAGTCCATGTCGGAAATTTTAAATATTCCATTTTTACTATTGTATAGCTTAGCATAATATCATTGTAGTAACGATATTGTGGAACATATTGCGTAGTAGGAAATAAATTTTCCAATAGGAATTTTTTTCTGAGTTTTATATCACAGTATTCAGAAACTTGATTTACTCACAATCAGATGCTATGGGACAGGTATCGCAGACTGTCGTGAGTTATTTCATTGGCAGATGTTGCTTTTTATATTTAATTTAATAGACTATTCAACGGAATGTTGTGGTTGGTTGGAAGAAATTGCCTAATGGCAATAAGCCCTCCAGTGTGCAATGTATTTGTGTATATTATGTAAAACAAGTTAAATAAGATTCCTTTGATTTGTATAAATAATAGGGGTAGTCAATTCTTGGGCAGTAGGGACCAGGTTGGCCCTGTCAGGGTTATTATTAATATTATTAGTTGGGGTGGTATGTGCACTGGGGTCCTTAAGATGCGCTCCCCATACTTGCTTGTCTGGCTATCGGTTAGAGTGACCCCTCAAGTCACAAGCGTTGCATGGAATTTAACCCAATCAAGACGGGTAGGTACAAGTATTTGCATTACCTACGGACGGACAGTATTTCGCGTAGCACACAGTTTTTTTTTAATCTCATTTGAATTGAATATAATAAGGGTAAAAAAAAAATCTAAAGATGTAGATATATCATAAAAAGATCAAAGATAAACAAAATATCACATATACTCAATAAAATTGAATACTTCATAACATAAACATAAGATAAATGTTGGATGGATAATGTTATTGTAGTTATCTCCTTATAAAAAAGTACATGGCAGCATCAATATGTCACGTGATCCTTCCGGAATTTGATGTAGATAAGGAATATGTGCCGATTGTATATTGGTAAGGATCAAATTCAAAGCAGAATGTTCAGCGCGAAACAATAAAATGAACTGGCGCAGTATCCCTCCTTCCTACGCGCATGCGTATTAGATCCTTATTAAGCGCGGGAGAGTGTAAATTTGGTCAGTGATGATCAATGAATTTCAATGTTTAGAGTTCTTAATTTTTTAAATAATTTAACAATTGTTTTGTTGATTCACCGACAATGTCTTGAAGTCAAATATATGGGAGTAATATTCATTCAATTTTCGTCTCAATCAAGTATGAATTTACTGAGATATGAAGGTTCACAATTGTGTATAGCCATGAGGGCATGTATAGATGACACTCGGCGTTTAGGCACGCGGATGGTGGGCATCTATACATGACGCTCGTCTTAAAAAGGTTAATGAGGATATATAGAGTTAATATCTATTTGTGGCTTGCCCAAAGTCTTCATTCTTACTTATGTCAACAACATTACATTTCACAAGGAGGTGATGTTGCATTTCTACTCCCTGTTTGCAGAATCTGCATGTGCCATCTTCTAGTCCTTTTTTCCACAGATGTTCCTCAATTCTACAATGTCCTGTGAGAAATCATGACGAGAGTTTTTTGAGCCCTTCTAGCGAAGTTCACATATGAGTTGGGTCTTTTTCGGTTTTAGTTACCAAACAGATGGTAAGCCTGATTTCAGGGTTGTTTGTAGAAGATCAAATTTTTTCATGTTGTAGTCGCTCAAATTTTTCGCTTATCCCACGACAAACAATCTTATTCACTAATAATTGTCAAATAACAACTGTTCTCATTCTTTTCAGATGTAACGGTGATGCTGATATTGAGAAATCACACAGGAGCAGCGTCAGTTTTGTAATAATCGGATGATTGAATCATCCAATGATTCTCCAGTTTATTAGCAGTTTGCTATCGGTAACGTCCGTTTGATTTCGCTTAGTTCTCGCGAAAGACTCTTCTTCTGGGTGTTTAGTTCAATTCGGTGGTAGTGGTTTTTACAAATGCCAAATTGAAAAGTATTATTTTTGAAATAAATTTTTTTTATTTACTATTTTTTACCTTTTTTTTGTTGTTGTCTAGTTATTAGGATATCTGTGAAATTCTAGTGCTTTTTCTACAATTTTTATAGTTCCTTTCTTTACCTGATTGTCATACAACTTCTTCAAAGTGCTATTTTGTTATTAAACTAGTGTACGTTGACATTTTTTCGTCTCCGTTGAGAAATATGAATGATAAGTGAATGTTGTGAGGTACAATAACAATGGGGTCGTCACATCACCTTGTGACAGTGTGTATGTTCTGTCTTCTCTGTGCCACGCACTCATCTTGCTCGGCGCACGACGGTCTGTTAACTGCAGACGGTCAAACCTTGAGGAAGTATCAAGATCTGAAACATGAGAAGATTAAAGCCAACGTCGTGCCCTCCAAGGGACACCTGCGGAACTATATATCCAAAATGAGAAACTTGGAGAAGGACGAGTCTCCGACGGACGGCGTAGATTTAAATAATAATAATGTCAATTATAGGATTGGCCAAGGTGTTCATTTAGAATTGGAGGAAATGGAGAGAATCAACGAAAGGTTAGGTATGAATCTCAACATCATAGACGGACACGGCGGTGCAAAATTTCAACCGAGAGCTACTCACGTCCGAATGAATCATCCCAAGAGAGACGACGGTGATGACAGTTTAGAAAATAAGTATTCAAACGAAGAGTCGGAAAGACGCTACAGAGATCCGCGCAACAAATTAATACACTCTGCTCGGGAGGAGGGATATCATACTCCCGATTTCAAACACAAGGACATATCTCGCAGACTGTTTGATCTCAAGAGAAGAAAAGACGGTGCTTATTTTGTTCGCAGTTCGAGACACTGGAGCAATGTTTTCGGCAAAGAGACGGGAATCATTAGGAAAGATTTAGATATTATGGATGACGTATCCTCGAATATTTTTGATGTTAATTATAAGTCTAGAGTAAGCCATGCTAAGGACGACGGAACGATCGATAGAAATATTAAAGACAATATCTCCAATATGAAGAATGTAGCACTGAACAATATACTTATGGAACATTCTGAAAGTTTAGATACCAAGATAGATTTAAATAGCAAAAGCGTTCCTAATATGATTAAGGAGACGCCCAAGGACGGCGGCAGAACAAAGAGAGACGCACATCTGCCCGAGGGAGACGCCAACAAAGGACGGGAGAATCAGACTGCGAGCAATTCGACAGAGTACAAGCCAAACTTAAAAAACATAGACGTCGATTTTTACCTGAAGAAGTTATTCACTCAGTTTGGAGACATTGAGACGATGACTATGAACCTGGAAGGCTTCGACAGGATGCTGGCCAAACTGGACTTGGATAAGATGGTGCTGGTTTCTAGAATACTACAGAACGGTGGCTATCAGCAGCCACCCATAGAGGTTGTCGTCAATGGAGTTCTTTCCAATTCTAGCGTCAGAGTAAGTACAACTGAATAACTTTGAAATTAACAGATTCAATAATTAGGATATTTTTCTGTAGATATTATTATTATTAGTTAGACCCTTGGGATCTTTTGCGCTCTCCCTACTTGCTTACTGAGTTTCCTGTTACAGTATCCCCTCAAGTCTCAGACCTCTTATGAAGGTCCTGCAGGGATTTTATTTCTGTAGATAATCAAATACTTTAGAGTACTTTTTCATGTTTCAAAGTGTCCTGACTAGAGTGAATAGAGAAAATACAAACATATTTTTCTTTATTAACAAAAATTTACATGGTTGGCTCAGTTATAAATATTCTTGTAAATAATTATATGTAGTTATAAATTTGTATTAATCCAAAATCAAAATGGTGTTATAATAGTAAATATTAACTGAGACTCAATTGTATATCTGATTATTAATATTTTTGTTCATTGTTATTGTGTTTGCATGTTTATTATTCTAATTTTTGCATCATTTTCAGTGCGTTAACAGCATCGATCTGGTTTCCAGTCTCAACGCTCAATCCAAGGTACATCACAACCACACACATACGGACCACGATCATCATTCCCACGAAGCCGATGATAAACATCATTCTGGTTCATCTCCTCTGGACACGCTCAAATCCAACATACACTTGAACGCCAGAGTACTCACCAAGGTCTGTCCCATCCTGTTGTACCAGAAGGTCGCCGACAACTCTTACGAACGTCATGGCTGCGTAGTTGAGAGGGAGTATGCCAAGGTGAACAGTGACATTGACATGGAGACATTGTTTCCATACAAGAATACAGACAGTGAAGATGCAGAGTCGGACCAATCTGCCAACAATAGAACAGCTGTTTGGACATACTCCTGTTTGTGTATTCTATTGATCAGTCTGTGCGGTCTGCTCGGTGTTGCTGTGATCCCAATCATGCATCACACCTACTATCAACAGATATTGCAATTCTTTGTTGCTTTAGCTGTCGGTACATTGTCAGGAGATGCCCTTCTTCATCTACTGCCTCATGCTCTTTCATCCTCCCCTCATGGTCATTCTCACTCCGGATCTGACCATCATCACACAGACAGCATGTGGAAGGGTCTCGTCGCTATGATCGGCGTCGTTTTCTTCTACTTCACAGAAAAGTTCCTGACTCTCATCACCGAATGGAGGAAACGAAGAATGCGCGCCGACAAGGAAAACAAATTACCTTTACGAGTTAGGGTCATGAGGAACGACATCGGATGCCTGAAGGGGTCGGGGAGCTGCAGCTCTCATTCCGGTAAAGACGGTTTCCTCAAACTACCGGCTTCCCTCTCCATCTTCAAACCCAACTCCAACAACAAAGACGCCGAACAGAACTCCGTTCCCAGTTCGGGAAAAATATGCAAACACAAGTACTCGGAGTATCCTTATTGCTATGACGAGATTGCAACGGAAACCTTGGAGGACCATCATCACAGAGATGCGGCGAAAAACAGCAACGTCAAGTGGAACAATGCCAATAGCAAGGGGAGTAATGAAAAGCCTAACGAAGACGGTCCTCTCAGTGTAGTGTCTTTGAACGTCTCCAACGATCAGGATCATGTCAACGCTAATTCCAATTCCGAGCCCGGAGTGAACGATTCCCTCCTCGCTGGCGATTCAATCAAAGCAAACAACGCTGGAATGGCAAACAATCGGCTGCAAGCCAAGGACTACAAGAAGGAAGACTTCACTTCCATTCTGGACGGGGCCAAGAAGAAGTTTGAAGCCAGCAGCAACGGCGGCAAGAGGAGGATGGGTGTGAAGATTGTGGATGGACACGGGAGATCGAGGAGTGCAGACAGGGCGACAGAGTTGGAAGACTTTGATTTGAGGAAGACTCCGAACCAAGAGGAAAGTTACACCGTCATATTAAGGTAAGACCAAAATATGATATTCTACATAATATTTGAGCTGTTATTGTAAAACATCATTTTTACTGAATATTTAATTTATGTGATAGTAATATAATTGCAAATGATATAGAATTTTTCATGGGTTACCAGACATATTATATTGTAAGTTCAATTTTTAGTATAATTGAGTTATGATACACATTTTGTAGAGCTTAACTTTGTCTTTGATCTGTGAAAATATACTAAAATATAAATAAATAAATAAATATGTCCATGCGCAATACAAATATTACAAGCGAATGTACCATCATTGTGAATATTTATTATATATATTTTTGTACATACATTGCCATTAGACAATTTCTTCAAAAGAATGAATGCGAAAAAAATAACAAAGAAAAAATACAATACACATTACTAGATGAATATTAAAAAAACATCAAAGCAAATAAGGATTGGGAAAAAACAAGGAGAGGAAATTGGGATCAGGTGTTTAGGGATAAATATTCCTTCTTTAGTTTATTCTTGAAAATACAAAGTGAGGTAGACGACGCAATATCCAGACTTTGACTTAATATTCATGTTGATTTATCTATAGGTAATATAATAATGGACATACAATATACCTATCTACATATCAATTTATAGTGCTGATAGACGAGGAATGAGGCCAAAAAACATTGGCATGTTCATTTGACCAATATTCAAGAGACAATCGTGTATGAATGTGAGTGATGCAATGGGTGTACGCGATGAAAGAAGCGTGTGTCTTCTTCAAGTATAGGTATAAGAACATGTGATATTAAGAAATTATAAGACATGTTTACAAAACATTACAAAAGAATGAACTAATACTACACAAAGTGTACTGTATTCACATAATACTATGTAAAGATAAATAACACTTGAAAACACATTAATTACAAACCACACAGACTAAACAAAATGCTTCAGTGTTTACTCACACACTACATATATCTATCAGATAATATCAAAGGAAAACTAAAAGTAACTCATTTTAAACAAACATGAAATTGATTGACCTAAATATCCGATAATGATTTTTTATCACTTCCGACGAGAATTGTCTAATGTTTTGCCCGCGTTGCACGCCCGATAAAAAATTGTGATGGATCTCGCTCGCATGAGTTTGTATGAAGTTGTTCACACCTATCCAACAACATTTTTTCTATGTTTTTGACAAAAATTGTCAAATGTTGTACCCGCGTCACACGCTTTAAATAATTGTGATGGATCTCGCTCGTATGAGTTTGTATGAAGCTGTTCACACATATCCAACAACAATTTTTCTATGTTTTTGACAAGAATTGTCAAATGTTGTACCCGCGTCACACGCTTTAAATAATTGTGATGGATCTCGCTCGTATGAGTTTGTATGAAGCTGTTCACACATATCCAACAACAATTTTTCTATGTTTTTGACAAGAATTGTCAAATGTTGTACTCGCGTCGCACGCTTTAAATAATTGTGATGGATCTCGCTCGTATGAGTTTGTATGAAGCTGTTCACACATATCCAACAACAATTTTTCTATGTTTTTGACAAGAATTGTCAAATGTTGTACCCGCGTCACACGCTTTAAATAATTGTGATGGATCTCGCTCGTATGAGTTTGTATGAAGCTGTTCACACATATCCAACAACAATTTTTCTATGTTTTTGACAAGAATTGTCAAATGTTGTACCCCCGTCACACGCTTTAAATAATTGTGATGGATCTCGCTCGTATGAGTTTGTATGAAGCTGTTCACACATATCCAACAACAATTTTTCTATGTTTTTGACAAGAATTGTCAAATGTTGTACCCGCGTCACACGCTTTAAATAATTGTGATGGATCTCGCTCGTATGAGTTTGTATGAAGCTGTTCACACGTATCTGACTATGATTTTTTATTGTTTCTGACAAGAATTTTCAGATATTTTGTCTAATATAAAATTGGGTCGATACACGACACATGGGAACGGACTCTACGTATAACTCAGCAACTTTTAGAACAGTCTTGCTATATAGGATGGAATATTTTATTGGTTAGGTTTTTATTTTAGGTTTAGGTTAGAATTGCTTAGGTCAGCTTTTTTAAATACATACATTCTATGGAGAGAATCAAAGTATTCATCTCTTCCTCTCTCTCATTAAAATATCTCCTCAATAATTTATATTTTATTTATTTATTTATTTAAAATTTGGTACACGGTTAACATACAATATACATAAACATAATATCAATTATAATAAATCAACCGTACACACAAAAATCCCACAAGGCATAGCCTGTCTGTGGGTATACCAATTAAAAATATATTCAAAATTATTTCGTTAATAACATTAGTTATTTATAAAAATAAAATAGAGCAAATTGCTTAGGCAGGAAACAAGTGCAAAAAATATAAAGTATACAAATTAGGTATATATAAAAACATACATACACATATTTATATACAAAACATCAATAAGTTTACATAAATCAGCAGACTGACAGCGGTCCTACCAAATATTATACCCGCAGTCGATAGCAACAATACTTGGCAAGTACAAGGATATGCATTATGCATGTCGCAGTCAATCTACATTATTCTAGATAAAATTGAGAATTAAATTATTAAAAATTATGATAAATAATTTATTTTTATGTATTTATGTTGTAAGTAATTTATGTGTATTGTTAATATTTTCCAGGGAACACTCCCAGACTCATCACGGACACTCCCATTCTCACGGTCACGTTCACTCGCCACCCTCCAGTCTTAGCTCTGTAGTTTGGATGGTCATCATGGGAGACGGATTACACAACTTCACTGACGGAATGGCCATTGGTAAGTTTGTATATTTACTTTTGTCATGTGTGTTAATTGAGAAATGGAGCTGTTCCGAGCTACCCCCGATATTATTCCACGCTTATTCTCATGTGAAAAGACATTGTTGGAGTTACTTAATAAAAGAAGATAGGGTAATTCCAGACCTTAACTTTATCTTGTGTTTCCTTCTTTCAAAATTTCATTCACATGATCATGCCATTGCTTTCTGGGGCGACCCCTGCTGTTAACTCCATCTCTTACACCCATGTATATTTTTTTGATCAGTCATTCGGTTGTTTATTCTTTCAATATGCCCAAATCACCTCAGGGCATTCACTTTCATTTTACTCATAATATCATTCTTAATCTTGCATTCTCACCTTCACTTTTTTAATCTATCATTAGCTGACAAGGGGGCCTACGCAATATGCCAATTTAGCGATAGAGAGAATAAGCAAAGATAACTAAATGTATGGAAATGACAGTTGTCATGTGACCGGGCTACGCAACATGCCATTGATAAACGATACGTTATACATTATCTTATATTCGCTGCGATTCTTTTTGACGCCTAGCGACGGCCATACAAACTGGTTATCGTCGGTAGGCAATGTGCCATATTTCTGACGTTTGGAATGGAAAAATAACGGTTTTTTGGATAATAATGAAATGTCATTAGCGACTACAATTTGGTCTGGAACGTGGTATTTTGATAGATATTTCTTTTTATATTTCATTTATTATCATTATTTTCTCGTTGAACCTGGTATATATATTCTTGAAAAACATTTTAGTTTTAATACATTATGTGAATATGTATTAAAATATACCTACGCAAATATATTTTTTTGCATATTAAAAAAGAAGCATTATAAGCGTGAAAAAATTACCACGCAAATTGATATTTTGTTTGATGATTTTTGTATTTAATATAATATTTCGGTTTTATATCGTAGAAATAGTAAACATATACTTAAAATACAAAAAAAAATTAAGTCAATACATATTGCGTAGGATAACAATACAAGATACATTTAATTAAATAATAACCGAACGCGCGCCAAAGAGAATATAACCTACGGATAACGTGTGCGCCACATAGGCGATGACAGTCAGATTGAGAAAATGAACAGACTGCCAACCTAACCATTATAATGTTTAATTATAGTCGATGGTTTTAGCTTTTGGACGCCAACGACACTGTAGCGTAGCTTATTCTTGTAATGTGTCATTTGCCTACGAAATTTATTTCGCTGATCCAATTTAAGAACACTCTTTTCTTGAACGAATATAAGATAACATGGTATATTGCGTAGGCCCCCAGGTGAACTTCGTAACTCTTAAAAGTCAAAGAATGTCGTGTTAACTTTTAGCTAAACTTAATTTATGATTTTACTATAATAATCGCTAAGAAGAATCTAAGTACTATAGTTATCGCTAAGAGATCACTAAGAAGAATCTGTAATAGAACGATGTATGACAGGGTCAGAAATGAGGACATAAGGAAAGAATGTAGGATACAGAAAGATGTTATTAATAGAATAAAAGTGAACACATTAAGATGGTTTGGCCACATGGGGAGAATGAATGAGGAACGCCTGATGAAGAAAATATACATTGCGGACAGGAATAGAATGAGAGGTCGGGGCCGCCCAAGGAAGGGATGACACGTCCTTGTGAACGGTATTTTGAAAGACGGAAATGTTAGAAGCGTGAACAACAGACGAACGTGTATAAGTGGAAATATGAATGTTGACGAGGCAATGAATGTATGTCAAGATAGAAGTAAGTGGCGTTTGGTTCTCTCTGCTTACCCCGTGAGGGACATGGCGTGATGGTATGTATGTATGTACTATAGTAATAAAATGAATACAATAAATTTATTAATTTCAATAGTTTATGATGATATAATAATTATAATATATACAAAGAAAATAAAAATTCAATTACACTTTCACGCTCGCATTGCGGTGCGTTTTAATTTATTTAAAAATTAAATTTCTGTAAAAAAAATTTTATGTGAATTTTTCAAAAATATTTTTTATCCGAGACAAAATACCATCAACCAATTATTTTAGTTCACATAAGACTAAAAAATATAACATATGGAATATCTCTGGGGTTATTTTTATATACCATCCAAGATTTGTCTTCGTAATATTCTACTCAATTTTTTTAAAATATAATTAAAAGTGTTTAAAATAATCTCTTTTCTTCCTTTATGATATAATTCTGTGGACTTCTGCTCAGTCACAACATGTTGAAGGCATCTATCTATCATTGCCTTTGCGGGCTTTAATGGTCCAAGATTCTCCCCCATACATAAATATAGTAGACCATATTAGTACCTGTATATTTCAATGAAACTTTTTGGTGTTACAGGAGCAGCCTTTTCTAGTAATATTGCTGGAGGATTTTCTACTGCTATTGCTGTATTGTGTCATGAACTTCCTCATGAAATTGGTAATTATTTTATATTATTTTGACGACTGTCGTGGCACAGTTGGTGAGCCGTTCGGCTACTGTGCAGGTGTCTTGGGTTCAAATATTGGTTCTCTGAGGTGGAAACACTGAAAAGTTGGAAGAAATTGCCATTTAGGTATAAACCCACCACCTGAATAGGGTGCAAGGAAGTGTTTATTATTATGGTACATTTTGCTTATTTTCAAAAATATTAATTAAAGATAATGAAAAACAGTTTTTTTTATATTTTATTTATTTCTTTCTATTTTATTTATTTCTTTACAGCATTGTTGCTGCAATAAAATATACATGCAAACAACATCGGCATCCATAACTGGCGTAATGCGTCACAGGATCAACAGTCATTGAGGCGGGCTCTACAGGAGGCCAAGACCCGACCTGGGTTGTAGAGTCACAGATGATGATGATGATGAATAAAATATACACATATTGAAATACAAAATCATAAAAAAATAAAAACATACTTAGAAAAACATAATAAAATTGAAATACAAAATCATAGAAAAAAATAAAAACAATTATATACATACATAGAAAAAAAAGAAAACTACATAATAAATCATAGAAAAAAAAACAATCATGTAAATACACAGAAAAAAGAGAAAACTACATAACAAATCACAAAAAATATAAATACATAGAAAACTACATAATAAATCATAGAAATAAATAAAAGCAATCATATAAATACATAGGAAAAAATAAAACAATCATAAAGTACATACTTAGAAATAAATGAAAACAAGTTAACCGTTTAGAAAATTTTGCAAAACCGCGCCAGGTACTGTCTAGTCAATGAAGTCATCTCGGATTGTTCCACAAAACCGCGCTAGGTACTGTCTAGTCAATGAAGTCATCTCGGATTGTTCCACAAAACCGCGCTAGGTACTGTCTAGTCAATGAAGTCATCTCGGATTGTTCCACAAAACCGCGCTAGGTACTGTCTAGTCAATGAAGTCATCTCGGATTGTTCCACAAAACCGCGCTAGGTACTGTCTAGTCAATGAAGTCATCTCGGATTGTTCCACAAAACCGCGCTAGGTACTGTCTAGTCAATGAAGTCATCTCGGATTGTTCCACAAAACCGCGCTAGGTACTGTCTAGTCAATGAAGTCATCTCGGATTGTTCCACAAAACCGCGCTAGGTACTGTCTAGTCAATGAAGTCATCTCGGATTGTTCCACAAATTAAATGTTTTTATTATTGAAATGTTTGTCTGCAGGTGATTTTGCTGTCTTGCTGAAGGCCGGTATGTCCGCTAAGCGAGCCGTGTGTTACAACCTGCTGTCGTCCATCTTGTGCCTGTTTGGTATGGTGGTTGGCATCATGGCAGGTCACACACCTCAGGCCACTGCATGGATATTTGCAGCCGCTGCCGGAATGTTCCTCTACATTGCTCTCGTCGACATGGTTAGTCAAACTCTGATTTTATTCTTTCAAAGATATTTATTTATATCAATGATATATAAAATCAATAGGTACGTTACTGGTCTTTAAATTCATTAAGCAAAAAATAAGGCGCATACCTCACTTAATTATTACAGGGCTTACAACCTGTCATCGTCTGGTTTACGTGATCACTTTATGCGCTTGCGCAATGTTCACCAATTCTTCTTCTTCATCTTGGTGTAGACCGAGGGTCTTGGTACAGGATGGTCCTCCTGAGATGCTGAGTTCCAGCTATCTCTCTATCGTTTCGGGGGTCTTCCTGGTTGACGCTGTCCATCTGGTACCTGGTGCAGAGCTATGTGTGGAATTCTCTTTTGGTTCATCCTCTGCACATGCTGGTACCAGTATCGACGACACTGTCTCCCCCATCTGACCACATCTTGGACCTCACATACTTCACGGATTGCCGTGATTCTGATACGATCACACAAGGTCCTTCCAGCAATGGCGCGTAGAGTTCTCATTTCTGCAGTCCTAAGCATGCTCTTGGTCTTGACAGTGTCTGCTCTTGCCTCTATATATGCCATAAGTCAGGTTAGGTCGCACACAGGTCTTATAGATGCGTACCTTGCTGCTTTTGAAAGTTCTATATATTTGAAGTCTTCTTCGTCAGCCATCTCTCCACTGCTGGAAGTAGGCCTCCTCCAATGAACTCCATCTCTCTCGGTCCTGTGCTTTCCCCAGCCAACTTCTTCCCGCAACCGGAATGATATCGTCCACCCATCTTTTTTGTGGTCGCCCTACCGGTCTTTTATTTTCCCACGGTCTCCATTTTAGTATTCTGGGTGTCCACCTCGTAACATGCCCTGCCCACTGCCATTTCAACTTTGCAACACGGTCTGCTTTGTCAAGGACTTTTGTTTGGCGTCTAATTTCTTCATTTCTTATTTTATCCCGGAGGCTCACTCCTAACATTTGTAGTTCCATAGCTCGTTGCGTACATTTCAGTTTGTATATTGTGTTGGCAGTTAGTGTCATTGTTTCCAATCCATATGTTAGCACTGGGAGGATACATGTTTCAATAGCATAGCTCGTTGCGTACATTTTAGTTTGTATATTGTGTTGGCAGTTAGTGTCATTGTTTCCAATCCATATGTTAGCACTGGGAGGATACACGTTTCAAAGACCTTTCTTTTCAAATTCATCGGAATGTCTTTGTTTTTCAGGATGTGACCGAGTTTACCGAAGGCCGCCCAACCTAGTCCTAGTAGTTTATTTGAATAGTGTGTAACAATTCACCCGAAAATAAGGAATTATACTATTGCCATCTATGAAGTAACAGAAAAACCTATTTTGTAACTATCTATTGAGAAATTAGTTTATTTGTAAACAATGAAAGCAACAATCCTTATAAATAGGCCCTGTAGGTGCCTCGAGTTCCTGGTTCTTCTACAATATCCCAACTTCGTCTCTATTGAGATGTTTAAAAAAATTTGTCAATAAAAATATCATTTGACTCCCGAAAGGGAAAAAAATCCAATGTTTGCATATATGCAATTAAAAAAATATTCAACCATTTTGTATGATGAAAACATGTAAAATTTACCCTAAAACTGTGCAGGAATGATATAAAGTTTCATGCTGCATATTTATTCAATAAATTAATATATTCATATGGATTTTTCAATATTAATTTTTATTTTGAGTAAACGAGAGAGTACTCGAGACGCATTCGCTTGTAGCTATGCAGAGGGATTCTGTCGTTGGTATTAGCCTTTTCACACAGCTATAACATAATATATGTTTGTCTCTTTAACCATCATTATTTGGTATGAATTAATTATGGTGTGATTGCACTGGAGTAAAAAGAAAATATGTCTGCAGTGTGTGTCTATTATTGTATCAACTCTTTCTCACTAAATGTATTCTGTTGTGTGTGCTCATTCTTTGTGATATTGTAA
The DNA here is from genome assembly GCA_963576475.1 of Molanna angustata. Lineage (NCBI taxonomy): Eukaryota > Metazoa > Arthropoda > Insecta > Trichoptera > Molannidae > Molanna > Molanna angustata. Next base: position 51,328,066 of record OY754965.1, on the reverse strand, counting down.
GAATTTGTTAAAATATAGCATTTTTGTAGAGTGCTCTCTGTTCTCATATAACGTGTCTATATATAAAATGTCATTGCTTATACGTCATAATACATACAAAAAACACAATTTTGTACCAAAGTTGTCTTGCTTTTTTTGCATTTCAGATTCCCGAGTTATCGTCGTCTCACTCCAACGAGGGCTCCTTCTGTCAGTGTCTCCTGCAGCTGTGCGGTCTGACATGTGGCATCGGTATCATGCTCCTCATCGCCATGTACGAGGATCACCTCAAGAGACTGTTTGGTTGAGTTAGGACGGGACAGACAGAACTGCTTACACGTTTAATAGTTGTAGTAATGGAATAATATCATAATTTAAAGTAATTTTCTTTTGTACCAATGGATCGTTGGAAATATACAATTGTGCGAACATAGAAGAGTACAAATGTGTTAATGTCAACCTTGTTTGACATTTTTTTGTGTCACATTTAATACTTAAATGTATTAATTTAATTATTTTTTACATAATAATTATGTAAAGTGAATGTCTGGCCATACTCGATGCATTGTTTCGCAGCCTTTACAGACCAAAATAGACTTCAAAAAAATGTATTCAAATATGATGTGTAAATAATAATATAACTTATGTAATGATGAATTTAGTATTTATTGGCCACAACCCACTCGTTTACATTAGTGTCATAACCAAAATAAATCCAAATATATTTATTTTAAAATCCAAACATTATATTTCATGTTGATTCAAAATAAGAGTTTCTTAAGATTCATTATCAAATTTTGATAATAACACAGTGATTATTAAATATCGATAATAACGAGTTGAAATAACTTTAATATTATTTCAATCGTTATATATATTCTGTACATAGTTAAGGATTCTCGCCATGATGTATGGAAAATGTAAGAGTTTTTGTGGTATATTAAAACCTTTTTATATTCAGGTATTTTTTATGTGGATTATATAAAAAAGAAATGTAAAGGATGTGAAACTTTGCAACACTAGATATTGCCAGTGTGTATTTAACAGGTTTTTCAGTCTGTCGCTTTGCAAAACATTAATACCTTGCATTTACCAGTGTTTTTTTTTTTCAATTTATATTTATTTTTTACGGCGCCAACCGACTAATAATAATAATAATTGTTTGTATTATATTCTTATTAAACTCTGTTAGAACTTTATAAACATACTGCCTATTTTAAATATACCCATTTAAAAAATAAGGCAAATCGAATCAAAGCTAATTCTAACGTATAATAGTCTTTTTGTGATAATGAATATGTTTACAGTGAAAACAAATTTTTTTTAGTTGTACAATATTTCTTATTTAATTTTTATTCACTGTGGTGCATTCGAGTAAACTTGTTTTGCGTATAATTGACGAGTGTAGGTCGTATTAAAAAACGTTATTCCAAATTTTTGGAAAATCTTATACGAACAGGACAAGTCGTTTGTCTTGTTGACAGTATCACGGGTTCAATTTATCAATATATGAGAAATAATGCATAAATGCCGTGTTCCTAATGGGGTAGGCAGAGACTCGAATGCCATATTTAAAAAAATAATATGGACTTCTCATTTTTTTATTCCAACTGGAATAATTTTCAATGGCTCTAAAACTAACCTCTACGGGGGTACAAAAGTAATTCTTAACAATATATATTTTTTTAATTATTTAATTATTTTCAAGGAAGATCTTAAGTAATATGTTAGTTATAGGAAAAACAGTTCTATTAAAAACACGATCAAAATAAATTGATTCTCTGAAAACTCGAATATTTTTTGTTTTCTATTATTAATTATTCAATTTGTTTAGATCTTATTGTGACCAATGTCTTAATTCTTGTACTTACCTAAAGCGTAATACAAAACGCTTATCTTAAAGAATTATACAGATTTTTTTGTCAAATAATACTACTACTTATTATTATGTATATTTTTTTAAACATTGAAATGTTTTTATCTTTTAACTTTATTGTTGTTTTTATTAAGAGGAGTCTTCCATTGTTTATCATTATATAAATAAAAACGGATTATTATTTGCAATGTGACCACTTATTATGATGCATTTTGTTTTGGGAAGATAAAAAGATGTGAATACCTTATTAATAGATATAACTTACTAATATTTTTATGTACTTAATTGTATAATAATATTATCTCGGTGAATTTTTCCTTGATAATTGAACCATCCAGGTGACCTCTTCTTATCGTGCTCTTGAAGTTGTGTGTCTGGTAATATTTTTATAAAACTGAATTTTTTATTTTTAATATATTATAGATCATCAAATTTGAATATATCCGTCAAGATTTTTTAAGGTTATTTTATTCATACTGTCCGATTCTTTTAAAAACTCCTTTTGTATTTTTAGAAGTAATACAAAATAAATAAAAAAAATAGTGGCTTTGCTGAATTTATCTCCTGATTTATATATTCTGGCTTAATAAAGAATATTAATAAATAATTACATTATCAACATCTTCATTTTTAAATCACGTATACGTTTTTATTTCTTTTTTAATGTGTAAATTGTTAGTGTAACGTTATTGAAAGATGTATTTTTGAGTTATTTTATGTTTAACAAAAATATTTTTTTTATTTGTTGTTGATTTTATTTTCCTATAATTTGAACTTGCCAAAAAATGTGTGAATACACGCAGATAATTTTATATTTATATTGGAAGCACACAGGATCACAGTGGATGAAACAACAAAATGAGTATGTAATTAGTTAGTATCATACCTTCGTGGTACGCGTAGTATAAATGAGGAACAATTAGAAACTTTTCATTTTATTTCAAGGCATTTAAATGTTTCATTCCACGTTTATAATAACAGTATGTTATACTTTCCATATGTCTCACTAGTATTATTATTTTGTGCTTACAAATAGGTTGAATGCCGTGGTAATTTATTCCTTGCCATCAGGGGGGCAAGTCTGGTCAGCTGGGGAAATCAAAATGTAACGCGACGTCCTACGTAGGCGATTCAAAGAAATTGCGAAGCAATCCGAAGCGGTTATACGCGAATTCAAAGCGATGCGGTGCCTCTGTCCTACGTGCACGCGAATCGCGCTTCTGACATTATACTTAACCAAAAAAATGGCACTTTGGCACCGCCTTCGCACCGTGCCGCACCATACCCTACTCGCGGTTGGTAACGTAGGACACTTCCATAGTTACCGACTGTTTGTTATTTTCTCATCGCACTGCCCCGCTTCGCGTTTGCTTTAAATCGCCTACGTAGGACGTCGTGTCATAGAATTCCATATGATAATTATATCCATGATATGGGTTATCACAAAGGTTTTGATTTCGCCGGTTGGACCAGACTTGTCCCCCTGGTTTGATACCCAACACAATTTTTTTTACACATAATATCTTGCTTCTCTGGATTGAAAGCACTGATTAGTTGGAAGAAATTACCATTTGGCAATAATAAATTTGCCACTTGTACAGGGTGAAAGGACGTATTTATCACTATTGTCAATATCCTTGCTGTTCTTATCCTGTCATATGGACAAAAATTAATGTCCTTGGAACCAAAGAACATGTTCTACATCTTCGTATGTCCCCAATAATAAAATGCAAACCCTCACTCGGCATTCAATACTGTCAATAAAAAAATGTGCATTTTTGCATGGAGTTAGTTACTAATGTACATTCACGGCATTGTTCTATTCGACATGATTTTGTGCAACAGTTTGCTATACACAATCGCGTATTTGAACATTCTTTACCGATTTCAACAAAAAACATAATTTACTAAAATTGTTTCATTTGCAGTATTGAATACTAAGCGATGAAATGCTTGTGATGTTTCGCATGGTAAGAATTGATGAGATCTAATCCAATATTTATCCAAATCGAGTTACATACAAAAATCGATTTATAAAAACATATACCATCTAAAAGCAGTCCCATTTCTGTTAAAGAAAGCAATATTTAATGGAAATAGGACTGTTTTTCAATTTTTAAGCGATTTGTGTATGAAACTCGATTCGCCTAAATTTTGGATTGAGTCACTTTAATTCTCACCGTGCAGTATCTTCTTCGGTCTTGTCAGGTTCTCCCAACGTCAGCTATCGCCTCCCTGTCCCTCGCCCGCTCCAAGAGTTACTCGACCGTCTCAATCACTGGTCCATTCGCGGACGTTCCTCAGCCGCGATATATGAGTCAAGGCAGTATTTGAACTCAAATCCACTGGATTTTTAAACCAGTGGATTACCGTTCTGTCTTGACCCATCCAGTTGTTTAATTTCAGCATTATGATGTTATGTTTCTGATTCTATTTAATTGTTTGTACGGTAATTTAAACAATTAATAAAATTTAATTGGGGTCAATACTAGAGTAAATAATTTGTCTTGTAAAGAAATCATTAATCTTTGAAACTATTAATATTTTACTATGGAATGATGTTAAAAAAACCTAATAAAAGTGTCCTTCATAACGGACGCTATTTTAGGATTAAATTGTCAATAATAATATGAATAGTATATAAGAAGATAGAACTGAAAAAAAGAAAATTAGGGGACCCCCCAAAACAAGATTGTGTGTATTTGAAAGTTGGAACAATGTGATATGTGAGGAATTAATTAAAAGGAGTTCTTTTGTATATAAATATAAAATTTTGGTAAAAAGAATAATATAAGATCAGTAGAAAATTGTAAAAATATAAAATTGGAAATTGTCATCACTTGCATGTGTGATTTTTATACATTGAGAATTTTTGTTTTTTTTTTCTTTTATTTTTTTTTTTGTTATCGGAATCTCAAAGAATTGTTTAAGCGGGTTTCGTTTTGATTTTGTAATTTTACAAAAATATTTTTTTACGTTTTGTATCTAAGTTCAACTCATCTAAGTAATTATTCAATAAAATATTTAAATTGATTTTTGTGGTTTTTTACTTCTATATATTTTTAAATTTCACTATTTTTTACAATTATTTGTACAATAGGTACACAACATATACTATGCAGTATTTGTGCTTAAATTTATTTGAATTATGTCAAAATTGAATAAATACTTTGGTTCCTTTGGGTAGATATTTTTGTTGCTTTCACAACTCTCAAAACAAATGTTTTTTCGAGTTGTTTAAATGTTTTTTTTATTTATAAAAAAAAGAGTTTGTCATCCATATTTTTAACATACAAATGATAATCTGACTCACTATTTTATTATGACTTCAAAACTCATATTTTATCAAAAACTTTGTATTTTTTTTACTTAGCACTACTGTATCGTGTTTTGATTTTCACTTTTTAACACTGTTTTTATTTTGTATTTGAATTTTCTATTGGAGAATGACCGATGGTTTAATGCACAGAAGACACATGTCCACATTTGACATTTTAGAGAAAGCAAAGTTTGAGATTCTCAATTAATTTAATAACAGTAAATTAATACAGAAGATCTTAAAAATTGTATTCCTTGTTTATTTTAATGTCATAATAATAATTATTATTATTATTATATTTGTTGTTTATACTTGTAATGTAATGTAATTTACTAATATTAACTCATTTTACAAAAAATGGACATGTGTCTTCTGTGCTTTAAACCATCAATGTATGGTTGTATGTTTTCTGCGAGTTTCAATTTGATGTTTTTGTATTCCAAAAAATATTGTCCAATCTTCAGCTTTAATTATAATTCCAATCGACTTCACGTTGAGTATGCTGATTGGTTTACTTATCCATAGACAATGATACATTATTCTACTGTGATTACATCGGTGAAACGTTTATATGAATATTCTCATGTTTTGATGACTACAGATGTCATCAGTCGAAGCCATCGTACAATGTATGATTACAAGAAATGAATGCCAGTGATATATAAAAGTATCGAACTTGTCAATAATTTCATATATATTTATGAAATGGAAATTTCGTGAAACCTGTTTTAGTTTTCAATGTTATGAGTCGAGAGTAAAGCTTTGACCACAGTATATATGATATATATGAAAGTATATAGTATATTATGTTTTTTTCTCAATCTTTATTCTTCAAGTTAAGCTTTGTAAAAAGATATTACTCAAAATGCCCTTGTCATATTTTCTATTGTAGTTTGATTTTCAATAATATTATATTTACTGTTACTGATGATGCTAATTGAAATATACTTTTAATGTATTTTTAAATATATGTAATAGTAATGTAACGGCAGGCAACCATTATTTTTTACTCTATGTGATAATTCTTATTAATTACAAAAAAATCTCGTTCTGATATATATATGCAAGACTTTTTATTTTTAAAAATTACCCCTCTCCCGTACTGACTTATAATGCGCTTTTCAATGGAATTATCGACTTGCACACTAACAGTCTTACTAATAAAAATAGATTGCACACCCGTTGACCAGTGTTTAGTTATACACCATGTAACAATTGTTTAAAAATCTTACTAATAAACACTGTATAACGATTGGGGAGTTAACAACAGAAATTAATCCGACAAAGTTGTAATTTCGTAACTACAGGAGGGAAGGTTCTCATACAGACAATAAGGTGCTTGAGAGAGGCTAACAGTCTTGCGGTGGCAAGACCAATCAGAGGATTAACCGCATGGAAGCGGTCAGTTGTAACATTAACAAGAAGTCAGCTACAGCAATGAAATTAGTATCAATAATTAGAAAGTCTGGACGATTAGACGACTGGAATGATACGAGAGCAGAGAGATATACCTTTCCAAAGGAGATCTGCATCTCATCGGCCTGATGACAATATTCTCTCTTTCATTGAAAATGGGACACAGATATTCCAAAAGACCACCAAAACAAGCTAAACAAGTACAAGGAACTGGTAGATAAAACAGTTCAAAGTCTATATATTCCTACTTTAAGGAACTAGGTTTCTTAGGTCCTTAAAGTAGGTTTACTGGGTGGTAAAAGCAGCATTGTCTGCGTCCTATTGGATTTGGTTGCGCAGGGGAGTAGTGTCAGTCTGAGGTTGATGGGGAGTGATGACAGTGACTCCAGTCAAAAAGGGGCCCCTTAAACTGGCATACATGGTCCTAAGACTGTGGCTCGCCAATTCTGACTGATACTCTGATTGCCTTTCTCTTTTGTATCTTATCACCATTGACAGTTGGATCTCATGTGCTACATGCAACTAGTAATATAACAGTATCCTAAACATGTTGGGGCAATTTAGTCCAAGTAAAATGCTTTCGAAGATTTGTTGAGAACCTTGTTTTAACAAGTTTTAAGGTATGGCATATTATATGACTAATTTTCTAATCCAACTGTCGATTTGTTCAGGAGAACTTTGTTCTCTTAACATATCGACAATGTATCAAGCCAGAATACGCGAGAATTGTATGGAGAGGTCTACTTTTTTCACGGCTTTTCCAACTTTGAAGTCAAAAAACACCAACTTAGAGGCTTCGCAGCATATATGTTCCATACACGGATTTACTCAGAATTCGGAGTAGAACATTTCGTGTGTCTGTGTGTGTGTCCCCCCCCCCCTTATAACTTTTGATCCGCTCAATTTACAGAGCCCAAAATTTCAGAATATATAAACAGTTATAGGCCTACAAAACTTTTATACTCAGAATTTTGAATTTTTGTTTCAGTCAGGGGTTATCAACTTTTGAATTTTTATTTTATTTTTCCATATATCTCAGAAACCATAAAAGCTAGAACGCTGAAAATTGGTACAAACATAGAAAAATAAAAAATCTCAAATTGATTTTTTCAAAAAAATTCCAGGGTTTCTCAAACATTTTTTATTAAGAAAAATATTTTTTTTATGATAAATTTTTTATGAGTTTAACTGCCTATATTTCCAAAACTTATACAATTATCGAAAAAAGCCGAAACACCCCAACTAGATAATTTAATTTTCTATAAAAAATATTAACATTGTAGTAGAAGATCTCAATTTTTTTTAACAATTTTTTTAAAAATTGAATTTAGTGACGACATCGCTTCATACATTTTGTATGGCAGTCGCCTATACACAATATGTAAGAAGACTTAATAGTTTGATACTTCATCTCCAAACATACATACCATCATGCTATTTTCATATTCTGGGTAGGAAAAAAGAAACTTCCTCCATACTATCCTATCTTGACATACATACCTACATAATATATGTTGTATAGAAAACAAAATATCTGAAAATATTCAATAATTTGTATTTATGGGTTTATAGTTTGGTACATATTCTTCAACTATACATACTATCGCTATCGACAGTTGGATCTCATGTGTTACATGCAACTAGTAATTAGGGCATATGAAAAACACAAAAATAATAATTTTCATTTTTTTTATCAAATACTGAATAAAATTTCATATAACATGTACTTAATAAATGGATAAAAATTTATAAAATCAATGGCCGTAAAAAAATATTGTTCTATAGAATTGACTTGTATACACATAAGATTGAACATTCAACTAAATAATCTAATTTAATCGAAAAATGTATGGAAAGGCAGCTGGGAATTCACCTCGCAGAAGAAGCAACCCTTTACAGAGAAGAAATTGTTTGGTTTGAGTCTTGTCTAAATGTTATCATTAGTGATCAATAGATGGCGGTGATATATGTATTGAAAACAAAATCGGTGCCACAATCTAACAGAGGATAATAAGACGACTTAATTATGTATTCAATCTTATGTTTATTGTTGCCATATACGATAGTATTAAGAACGGAGTATGTAGTGCAGTTTAAGGTGTGATTCTCTTAGGGTCTCTCGGGAACATGCTGGTCTTCCTGATATTGTCTAATCCCAAGTACAACATCACCACTCTCTCCATTCCAATACCTCCCCCTGAAATGCACAAATTATTATGAAGACAAAATAAAAATATTTCAAGAAACATAAAAGGACAACAAAAAACGATATAAAAATATATAATACAAAATACTACAAGAGATTTTAGAGAAAGAATTAATGAAAGATATTAAAATCTGCAATGTTCATCTATAGAGTGGGGATGAGCATTGGTAACGCAACTTACTCCCAGGTGTCAGACTTACCCTTTTCATATCTATATTCAATAAGAAAAACAGCCATACAAAATGAATATTTTTTTGACATCGCTATCACTTACGCTAAAATGAAAAATTATTTCTGGTCCTATCTAGTGGAGTTTACAACATCTAACAAAATACTTTTAAGTATCCAATAATTAATATTTATTTATTTATACATCTTTCTGTACATAATATAAACAAATATATTGTACACTGGCGATCCCCTATTGCCATTAGGCAATTTCTTCCAACCAACCAGATTACAAAGTATGACAAAATTGTGTATGTACATCAACAAAAGAATAAGAGCAAAAGAAAATGTATATAACACTAAGATACTATTAAAACAACAAAAAAAAAATACTTCATTGCAAAAAAAAGGATAGGGTAAGGACAAGGAGAGGAAATTGGGATCAGGTGTTCAGGGATAAATATTCCTTCTTTAGTTTTCTTGAAAATACGAATTGAGTTAGACGACACAATATCCGGACTTAGGCTATTCCATAATCTTGCTGATTGTACTTCGAACGAAGATCTGAGAAATTATGTATTATGGATGAATAGTGTTGTACGTTCAGCAGATCGGAATGGAATCCATATTTGTTAAAACTACATTTTTTTTTTACTATTTTATTTAGGTATATAAAATTATTATTATTTCTACTTTAAACAGTGTATAACAAAATAACAATGTTGATACTCTCTCAACAGAGTTAAAAACTTGTGTTCGAGAGAGCAGTATCATAATTACACACAGAAAAAAATAAACAAATTGCCAAAAAATGACCTTTTAATGCTATTTTATAAATAATATTCCCCTATATTACAATAATTTGTGCTGCAGTGCTGTTTCATGCATATTTTATATAGTTCTCTAATAAATAATTATAATATAATTGCTTCAACATTCATGAACCAGTCGCTTCTGGAGCCTCTTTATTTGCCCGACTGTGGAACGATCTTCCAAATTCTTTGTATCCACCTTCTTACAACTCGGATCTTTTTAAGATCCCAATAAATATATTATTTAGCATTACATGGCGCGCTTCTTCGAAAGAGTATATAATAGACCCAATATCTAATAGCTGGTGTGCCGTATATAGACACGTTAAAAAAATCATAATGAAAATACAAAAACAAAATTACCTCCGTGTGGTGGACATCCCAGTCTGAAGGAGTCAATGTATGCGGCAATTTTCGTAAGGTCTGAAAAATAAACATTGATTTAAACTCCACGCAACGACTAAATTGTTTGATAAAAAAAAAATTGAGTTTCTGTATCGATCATTCTCTAAGTTTTGAAGCATAACTACGATCAGCCTTTACTCTAGACACTCAAATACAATCCCAATTTAGAATTTTGGCTAAGAAACTGCCTTTTAATGGTGAATAATACGACAGGTAAGTTCTAAGCGTAAATTTAAATTGGATTGTCAAGAATAAAACATTTTTTTTGTATAGTTTATGTGTAATGTGGTGTCTAAAAACTACATCTTAAAACAATTTAAAAATATATTAATTAATTAATTTATAATGTGGTTATATAATAGTCAATAAATATTATTTAAAAAAATGCTCGTACCAATATTGTGGTGTTTGGCTCGTTCGGTGAGGAAGTCTGGATCGTGAATCCTCTGTGCTCCAGACAGGATCTCCTCGCCACGCATGAACATGTCATACGAATTGGAGGATATCTGAAATAACAATTAAATTATAAAATATAAACGAAAGATAAAAATTAGTATAATTTTTATCATCAGCCCTCCTAGACAACATGTCATTTAGCTCAAGAAAAGAAACAAGAAAGCATAACTCAATGTATGGAAGTGACAGTTGCCAGTCACGTGACGACTGTCACTTCCATACATTGAGTTATCTTTTCTTCATTCTTTTCTTGAGCTAAATGACATGTTGTCTAGGGGGCAGGTCAGAAATTCAATATAAAAAAAATCAAAGTAGTTGCCCTAAATAAAATGGTTATTTTGAATACCTACTGCATAAACTTCAGTAGAGCCTTACTTTCAAGATGATAACATATGCATACATACATACATACCATCACACCAAGTCCCTTACGGGGTAGGCAGAGAGAACCGAACGCCATATCTTTCTATCCTGGCACACATTCATCGCCTCGTCAACATTCATGCATCGTCTCATACATGTTCGTCTATTGTACATGCTTCTAACATTTCCGTCTTTCAGAATATTGTTCACATGGTCGTGCCATCCCTTTCTTGGGCGGCCCCGGCCTCTCAATCCATTCCTATCCGCATTGTATATTTTCTTCGTCAGGCATTCCTCATTCATTTTACCCATGTGGCCAAACCATCTCAGTGTGTTCACTTTCATATTATTAATGATATCTTTCTTCATCTTACATTCTTTCCTTATGTTCTCATTTCTTACCCTGTCATACATCGTTCTATTGCAGATTCTTCTTAGCGATCTCATTTCAACAGCATGGTAACATATGGGATATTTAAAAGAATTTGACAGAGTTTATGAGGCAGCTTACTATAATCACAGTATGAGAATTCAGCGATAGCGCTTTTGTGATGACTAATGAATGTATTTATGAAAGAAAATAATGAATGATGTGTGAATGTCTATTGCTGCGGTAAAACCGGCGATGTGGCAGGAGAGGATTGGAGGCTTGCACGGCGTTAACTGACTTTGAGGCACATGTGGCAGTGACTGCTTGCTCGTCTGCATGTATTGACTGCTCTATGATACAATGACATCATCGAGCATTCTCTGGAAGTGCTGACAACATATGTTGTTGGTAATGTTGAATGTACGGACGACACAGAAGTTTCAGTGTGAACAGGCCTTTAAAGTGGAATAAACTGCCCCCTGACATACACGGAGCACAAATCATTGACACTTTAGGTAAATTACTTGAAGACTGCTTTGTATTGCAGAGACATATCTAAATATTGACTGTCAAAAAGTAAGGTTGATCGCAAGGAACTTTACGAGTGGTTTAATACTAAATATGAGATGGTTTCGATGGATGATGATTTTAGCGACTTCGTCGAATATGTGCTTGATAATTTTGTCAAATCAAATCCCACACAAAGTATTCAGCAATCTATACAACAAGATGCTGAAATTCGCTGGAATTTCAGAAGAATCGTGATATAGAGCTGTCAGTATGAGCTTGGTTACGTGTATTGTTATGACAAAAAACATTTTAATCGTCAGTATAAACCCATAGAAAGCTATCTACCTCTTTTCTTCATACACAATAATGTGAAATGCTATGCTATCCACCTTAAATTTGACGTAGTATTTAGTTAGCGATGTCTCTGCAACTCAATTGCTAACTTAAGAATACTGAATACTCCAGTGAGGTTAGGAGTTAGTATTTAGTTACCTAGGACTGTGCATTTGGGTCTCTATTTCCTTGGAATGATCTTGTATCACTAAATGGAGCTTTAAGATGTACAACATTGTTATCTTTACATAATTGGTAACATAGGATGGTGGCTATATATTGTTATGTTAGGTCCATCCATTAGTTTTAATAAAATAAGATAATTAAAACTAATATGTAGATGTATGATAATTACATTATCTGTGGGATCAGGCATAGTATAGAACGGTCTAACAGCAAGAGGGTACTTGTCCAGTATATAAAAGTCAGTGTCGTATTTTGCCTTCACTAATTTGCCCAAAAGTTTTTCATCCGGAGTTGACAGATCGTCTTCACGTCCAATTGTCACACCTGAAAATATAGTATTGCACAAATTGAGTGGAAATTTAAATAACACATTAGATAATGGGAGGTTCTACACATCTCTATCTGAATGAATGAATGAATGAATGAATCTTGGAATGAATAGTATATTTCCAACAGTATAAATAAATTATTACAAAGGAACAAAAATACATTTTTTTTAGTTTATACCTAATTACAATTTTACAATTATTATTATTTTTTTCCACACATTTGGAAATTTTACTGCCTCGCTAGACATAGTACTAGTACTAGTTTTGAATTGCTTTGGCTACTTTGCGATCATATGATTTGTTTTCTTTTTTTTTACATACTCCATTCACTTAGAACATCGACAACCAGGATAAAAAAACTCTAAAACCTCTATCTCAAAAAATCTAAGAGTAGGTACCGAGGCAGATCCTTCTCTACCAATCTGCTTCAGCCAACGAGTAACGAGATCTTTGAAATTTTTCCCATCATGCGATATGTTTTGTTCATTATCCATCATTATTTTATCATAAAGTCTTGGTGCCAAAAAACTATATTGACGCTGCGCATGTGTCGTTCTTGATTGTGGCAGTCTTAGCTGATGTCTGTTTCTAGTGCTATGTATCAATATATAGTCCGGTTGGAACTCAGCAGTGTTTTTATGCAAATGAGACAGTATCAGTCTCATATAGAGCTGTCTAACATCCAAAAATCCACTGTCTATATATATTTGTCTGGTGTAATGTATCTTAAATCCACTGTCTATATATATTTGTCTGGTGTAATGTATCTTAAATCCACTGTCTATATATATTTGTCTGGTGTAATGTATCTTAAATCCACTGTCTATATATATTTGTCTGGTGTAATGTATCTTAAATCCACTGTCTATATATATTTGTCTGGTGTAATGTATCTTAAATCCACTGTCTATATATATTTGTCTGGTGTAATGTATCTTAAATCCACTGTCTATATATATTTGTCTGGTGTAATGTATCTTAAATCCACTGTCTATATATATTTGTCTGGTGTAATGTATCTTAAATCCACTGTCTATATATATTTGTCTGGTGTAATGTATCTTAAATCCACTGTCTATATATATTTGTCTGGTGTAATGTATCTTAAATCCACTGTCTATATATATTTGTCTGGTGTAATGTATCTTAAATCCACTGTCTATATATATTTGTCTGGTGTAATGTATCTTAAATCCACTGTCTATATATATTTGTCTGGTGTAATGTATCTTAAAATGAGACGAATAACTAAGTTATCAATTATTTTTTACATTGTATTTGTAAAAACTGTATTGAAGTAGATGATAAACTATACCTTCATGTGATAAACAATATTTCTGTATAAGTAAATACTGAAATTTGTATTTGTATGTATATTTTACATCTACTATAACCAAAAGCAGAACTCAATAAGAAGGCATAATTGATGAATGTTGGGCAGCCGATTAGAGGTCATAAGCCCTGTAGGTGCCTCGAGTTACTGGTTCTCCTTATAATATTCCAACTTCGTCTCTATTGAGATGTTAAAAATTTGTCATAAAATATTTGTAATAATTTTATATTTGTAATAATTTTCATCATGACCTTTCAATCTGCAAACGAAACAACATAAATGTATTATTATTATTGGTTCATTGAATTTTTGCCTAACTTACTTACCAGCTTCCTTGAGCATTTCAATTCCTTGCACAAACTCTAGTCGGAGTGGTGGATCCAAGAACTTGAAGGGTTCCACATTATACTGTTGACCGACTGCCGCAATTTCTGCTGCATAACTGGAAATACAATAAAAAAACTTTCATATAAAAAAAGACCATAATAAATGTGTGTCAATATAGAAAAAATGAGTTAGGTTCTCTCTGCCTACCCCACAAGGGACATGGCGTGATGGTATGTACATATGTAGTAATATTATCTTTCATGCAAATTGATGAGTTTCATGATTTCTCATGATTCCCATCGTCAAACCTCTTGGCTAAGTTCAGACGGAACCACCCCAGAAGTAATCATTTTATGCGGTATTTTCATATAGCAAATACATGGCAGGAAGCTGCTATTTTTTTTACAAAAATGAATGGATATAAAATTTAAAAAACGGCAATAAAATGAATACTACTTTGTTTCTTTTAACGAAACTTTGATTTTTTATTGTCAAATAAAGGCTTTGTATAAAAAATAAGCACTTTTATGAATTCTACTTCGAAAGTCATATTTTATTAAATTTGTAAGTTTGAAAAGTCATTGGACTGATCTATGATAAAAGCATCAAAATAAGTTATAGGTATTATTTTTAAAGGTTAGCCTCCACATAAACGCAGCGCATTAGATGGCTTTAAATAGCAAGCAATAACAATGTTGTTGTTATGAAACAAAAATCCGATCTGTCCACTGCGCCTCTATGGACGACAAGCATTAATCGTAAACAACGATTATGAAAGAGAGGGGATACATAAGTATGTCTGTCTCTGTTATTTGAATTTTTTGGTCACAGTAGCTTGTACTACTCGGGTATATTATGTCGTATTTTGATTCGTTTCAGAGTACGAAAACGTCTCTAACCAATGGGCGACCGTGGATAAAAGGATTTTATCGCGCAGTGTAACGTAATAAGTCCCGTATAAATGCAGTCAACTTTTTGACATTTATCATATACTAAAACAGACGGATAAATTTAGATGAATCAGAATAGGGCATATTGAATTTATACTTCCCCTCATGTTCTAAGGAAAACAATCAATGGTTTGGCGTGAAATATTTTTTTATTTGATTCAATGTACTTATAGCACATATTATGTATAAATAGTAGCTATCTGCAATCCTCCTCCATACAATTTTTAACTATGCCAAATCTCAAACTCCTCCGTGTGCGCAATTTGCTTTAAAAGGAGTTGGAAGTTTTCGCTTCACGTATTAATATAAAGATATAAAATACTGCTGAGCCGAAAAAGTATCTAAATCAAAGAATAAATAAATAGGTACCACCAACTTTTGAAGTTAATTACTTACAATATCATATATTTCAGATGGTGGCAGAACGGTTAGCGTGCTGGGTTTGAAATCCAGTGATCGCGAGTTCGATTCGAGCCACAACTAATTTCGTTCACCAATAGTATGAGCATTTATGCTTAATTTAAGGAATGTATGAGGACTTGTTGTAAGGACATATTCATTCTTTTATAAAAAAAATATTTTGCAACACAAAATTTGTGTTTTCGGATGATCCTGAATCAGTAAACGCTATACATATCATTACATCGCTGATATAAAATAAATCTCACTTGTCACGTAATCCTCTAAACATGGCGGTGAATGTATCGCCGATTGTGTCGACAACTTCGTGGTAGTGGAACTTGAACGCCATCTCCAGATCGAGCCCCACAAACTCTGTCAGATGACGATGAGTGTTGGAGTCTTCCGCTCGGAACACAGCACCTACTGTGAAAACCTGTTAATGGAAACATTCAGAGTAAATACAGTGGACCCCGGTAAACTGACATGCCTATGCTGTCTATTCTGCTGTATAATTTACTAAATTCCACATCTTATGTAGTACAGATAGAATCTTACCATTTTTAATTTACCAATCTTTTTCAAAAAGTTCCAGACTACAGGGGGTCTGTGGTAGTACTTTATAATCTTACAAATTCGATCATCCGGCACCACCGTGCAAAACATTTGTCGGATAAGCACGGGTCGGCTGTATAAAGAATTGACAATAGGAAAGAATGCAAACTATTCTACAGGGTTTTCTCTTTTGACTCCAATGGGGTATAATAAAGGGGGCAAGTCCCGTCAAACGGTGGAATCAAAAATAAAATAAAAAATAAATTTAATTTTATTTCAGTTCGTGAGCAGGGGGGTGCAATGCAACACAAACCATATAATATATACAACATTTAAAAATAATAAAAAAAAAAAAAATAATAATAATAAGGTATAAGTACATATCAATATATATTAACACAAACATTAAATAATATAACCGGAAGCAAAAACAATATCACCGTATAAAAAAAAAAAAAAAATAAAAAAAAAAAAAAAAAACATCCATTGAAATCACTTCAGTCACTGCAAAATTGATGCCCATCTTCTGTGAATTGGAGAATCAAGCCACATACTAGCCTCTCGAACAATAGAATTGCTAGATCTCCACATCCTCATTCTTGCAGCAGCTATCTTGCGTCTTTGGAGAGTGGCAAAGTCATGGACCCCGCGCTCTACAAACATTTGAGATGCACTGCTGAATCTGGGTAACCCGAACATTATCCGAAAGGCATTATTATATTGTACTCTCATAGAATTATAGGACTGACATGTGTGTCTACACCACAGCTCACTTGTATACAGATTAGTACAGTATGTGATAAATAGATATTTCTTTACATTGTCACTGCATCTAGTGAACTTCCTGGCAAGCATATTAGACCTTACACTAATGGCCCTCAAAACCCGCACAATTAGCTATATCATGGACATAATTAAATTATGGAGTTCTATATTATCTTAAGATATTATTGAACTCTATCAGATAATTATATCCATGATATGGGTTATCATGAGGGTTTTGATTCCACCGTTTGACAGGACTTGCCACCCTGAACTAAAGAAAAAACGACAATAACAAATTTTTTGGTTAATCTTTTCTCCAAAAATCCTTTTACTAATTTTAATGCAAGAGTGGATAGTTACGATTCTGTGATATTTTAATTTGCTATTTGATGTATGTATTCTCCCAGTGCTTACTTATGGAATGGAAACATCGGTCCTAACAAAACGAATAATGCACAAGCTGTTAGTGACACAGAGAGCTATGGAGAGAAAGTTGCTGAGTATTTCAATAAGGGACAGAATACAGAATGTCATGATAAGACAAATAACCAAAGTAGCCGATGTAGCGGAAAGGGTCGCTGGTCTTAAGTAGAGCTGGGCTGGGCATATTGCCAGATGCCAGGATTCACGATGGACCAAAAAGATCGTAGAATGGCAACCGAGAACCGAGACCAGTTTCAATTGGAGATTGGTTGACAGCAAAACAATGCATCTCTTCCTCTAATCGGATTGGTCTTCAGGCATTCTCTTCAACTCTGTATAGGACGGACACATTGTGTCGTGGCATACCTATTCTAGATACTCCCAGCAAGGACGCTTTCTGTCAGTCCATCCCTTAACCACTCCCTCCAATATGCTGTGTAGGAGATCTTCATGTTGCAACACACAGCCTATCCAATATGCAAATCAAGTATGCCATTCTTCTAGAAAATAATTAGGTATTTGTTATGTACAACACACCCACATCAAGTGACACAACAATACTCATCTGTCAAAATCAATAAAAAGTGTGCTAAACTGAAAGTTGGTTTCAATATAACATAATATTGGCGACGATGGCTAAAACAATAAATTTTCATGAGTTTAATCCAGAATTAAATGAATGGAAGACATATTGTGAAAGATTATTGTATAGTTTTGTGGCAAATGGCATAACAGATGAAATTATACAACGTGCAAATTTCTATGCTGTGTGTGGGAATACAACATATGAAACATTGCTATCTTTGATACATCCGCTAAAATCCAACCAAGTCAGTATAACAGAGATAATAAATGTGTTAACTAATCATTTTTCTCCAGCAAAGAATGAAATAGCAGAATCTTATAAGTTTTATACAAGAGATCAGAGACAGGGAGAAAAGATGGCAGACTTCATAAGTGAAATACGGAAAATAAGTTTGCATTGTAATTTTGTGGACTTGGAGAGAATGCTGAGAGATCGGATAGTCTGCGGAATGCGGGATAAAAGATTAAAAGAACACTTGCTGTCAAAAAATGTGTTGACATATAAAGATGTTGTTGATTCAGCAATTGCTGCCGAATCCGCAGAAAATAATTGTGCAAATATATATTGCAATATCACAAGTGATTGTACAAAGAAAACTACCATGGAGTGTCCTATGGAAGTTAATAAAATTGAAGACAAAAAAGTAAAAAATAAATGTTTTCGTTGTGGTGTTTTACACAGTGGTGTCTGTCGGTTCATTAACACTGTATGTAGATATTGTTCATATAAAGGACACCTGGAACGGGTATGTCAAAAGAAAACAAAAAATGAAAAAAATGTTTACAAATCAAGACAAATAAATGAAATGGTAGATGATAATGAATCTGCAAGTGAATATAATATCAACACATTAAATAATGTTGAAGAACAAAATCAAATGAAACCAGTGAAAATAAATTTATCTATAAATAATAAAAATCACATGTTTGAAGTTGATTCAGGGGCAGGAAAAACAATAATTAGTTATCAAACATACAAAAAATTGTTTAGTAACAGTGATATATATATAAGACCAAGTAATGTCATGTTACGTACGTGGACAGGTGATAAGGTTAAGATTATGGGAAGCGCACAAGTGTCAGTGGAGTATAAAGGAAAAAAACACAAATTGAACGTGATGGTAGCTTCGGGTAAAGGACAGAGCCTAGTCGGAAGAAACTGGTTTGAACCATTGGGTATATCTCTACAAGGAGTGAACAATTTAACATCTGTGGATATGAATGAAAATTATTTTTTAAAATATAAAAACATTTTCAGCAGTACATTAGGAAAATATACTGGCCCTAAGGTGTCACTTAATGTGAACAACGAAAAGAAACCTATCTTTATGAAGAGTCGTTCGATACCATATGCGCTGCGAGAACGAGTAGAACAAGAAATTGACAGATTAGTCGAAGAAGGAGTGCTTAAATCCATTCCGTACTCTGATTGGGCCACACCTATTGTTCCGATTGTCAAAAAGAGTGGTGCGATACGTATTTGTGGAGACTATCGTTCAACTGTAAATAAAGCCACAGAGACAGACACTTACCCATTGCCAACTAGTAATGACATATTTGCATGTTTATCGGAAGGTAAATACTTCTCAAAATTGGATCTGGATCGTGCATATACACAACTGGAGGTGGACGATAGTACTGCCAAAATATTGACATGGAATACAACCAAAGGATTATTTAGTGTTCATCGATTACCCTTTGGAGTAAAGGCAGCCCCTGGAATTTTTCAGAGGCTTATGTGCAACTTAATGGCTGGAATCAAAGGTGTTGCTATTTTACTGGATGACTTGTTGATTTCTGGCAATACTTTAGAAGAACACAATAAAAGATTAGAACAAGTGATGAGCAAATTAACGCAAGCTGGACTACAGCTAAATAAAGAAAAATGTAAATTTTTACAATCAAAGGTAAACTTTTTGGGATTCACAGTAAGTGCTGAAGGTATTCAACCAGATAAAAATAAAGTTAACGCAATACACAACACACCAAGGCCAAATAATGTCACTGAGCTCCAGGCATTCCTAGGATTATATAATTTTTATGAGAGATTCTTACCAAATAAGGCTACGTTGCTCGAACCACTTCATAGATTGCTGGATAAAAGTTCTACATGGAAGTGGTCGCAAAGTGCAGAAAAAGCATTCAATGATGCAAAACAACTGATAACGTCTGATAGATTATTAGTACATTTTGATTTAAAAAAACAGATAACATTAACATGCGATGCTTCCTTTCATGGTTTAGGATGTGTCTTATCACATATAATGGATGATGGTTCAGAAAGACCTATTGCTATGGCATCGAGAACTTTACAGGTACATGAAAGAAAATACGCACAAATTGACAAAGAAGCAGCAGCCATCATTTTCGGGATAAAAAAATTTCATAACTATATAATGGGTAATAAAGTAACAATTATTACAGATCATTTACCTCTATTAGGTATATTTAATTCAGAAAAACCAATACCAGAAATATTATCACCGAGAATGACACGGTGGGCACTGTTACTGAATTCCTACGACTATCAATTAATATATAAAAAAGGTATCAATATTGGAAATGCGGATGCACTAAGTAGATGGCCATCCCCGGTGTGGGAAGAGGATGAGGAAGAGATTGCAGATGTATTAATGATGGGTCAACATGTTCCCGATGTGCCATTCTCTATTGAAGAGGTGGCAAAACAGACAAAACAAGATATAATTCTTTGTAAAGTGTTCAATTGTAAAATTTGTCAGCAACACAGACAAATGCCAGCTCAGGTAGTCCATTCTTGGATACCTACAACACGCCCATGGAGTAGAATACATGTAGATTTTGCTGGCCCATATATGGGGAAAAATTTTCTCATCGTTGTTGATTCTTACTCAAAATGGCCAGAGGTCAAATTGGTTAACAGCCAGTCGACAGCAGTTACAATAAAAAATTTATGGGATATTTTTGCCGCTCAAGGATTATGTGAGGTTTTAGTATCGGATAATGCAACAGCTTTTACATCTGATGAATTTAAAATATTTTTGAATAACCACAAAATAAAACACATATTGGTACCACCGTATAGCCCAGCATCCAACGGGCAAGCTGAAAGAATGGTGAAAACGGTAAAATTGAAACTAAGCAAGATGTCTGATATACCATGGGATATCAGAATTCCAAGGATGTTGTATTCACTTCGATCTACACCTTGTTCAGTAACAAAGAAAAGCCCAGCGGAACTCTTAAATAAAAGAATGTTTCGAACCATACTAGATGCAATACATCCTCAGACAGCCAGTGAAAATAAGGTCAACGAATGCGTAAAGAGTAATGCAGATGTAAATGTTCGCACAATTGAGGAGGGCATGACTGTGTTATACAGGAATTATTCAAAAGACAAACCAAAATGGGGCAGAGGTGTAGTCTGGCGTAAATTAGGTCCAACTAAGTTTATTATAAAAACTGAAGATGATCAGAATATTACCCGACATCTAAATCAATTACACATAAGTCCACGACAAGCTGAGGGAGAGGAGAGTGTTGCAGAAAAAGACATTAGAGAGATACTGGGTATCCCAAGGGGAACCCACATTTTTACAAATTATTAATTCATATTATTTGTATTCATATTATTTCATTCATTTATTCATTCAGGGGGGAGATATGTTATGTACAACACACCCACATCAAGTGACACAACAATACTCATCTGTCAAAATCAATAAAAAGTGTGCTAAACTGAAAGTTGGTTTCAATATAACATAATAGTATTGTAATACTATCTATTGAGAAGGATGGAGACTATTTTGTTACCTTGTCAAAGTCAGCGGCTATGGCCATTTGCTTGTACAGCTGAGGGCTCTGAGCGAGATACGCAGAACTCTTGAAGTAACTCACTGTGAATACGTTGGCGCCACCCTCAGAAGCTGCTGATATTATCTTGGGTGTATGAATCTCCACAAAACCTGGAAAAAAAGTTACTTCATTGTAAAAATAATAATATTAATTTATATTTAGTTTAGTTCTTTGATGCAAGTTGGCTTTTCAGAACAACAGGCAAATGCATATTTTTTTATACCTCTTTCAGTGAGGATGTCCCTGAAGAGTTTGCAGACTCCAGCCTCGAGCCTGAAGATTGCCTGATTGGCTGGAGTTCTCAGGTCCAGCACACGATTGTCCAGTCTCGTGTCTTGATTCACGCGAATCTTCAATGCCTCTGGATCCTGAAAAGTGTTTTCTTGAATTCAATACACGTAGCATACTGTATTAAGGGAAGGGGGTTTTTTTTATTTTGCAGAGGAACGAGAGAAGTGAAGTAGGATAGGCGAGGCCTATGGGAGGAAGATGATAATGATATGAGTATACTGTATTATGATTTATAATTAATTAAAGATAACAAGGAAAAAGAGTGTAGATGGATCATTTAAGTAACATGCAGAATAATATCGGGATATTTGAAATTGAATATATAAATTTATATTTTAAACGACATTACATCAGATTTTTCAGGCCTTGAAGCGTCTTCAATGAGCAGAGGCAGTTGACTCTTGGCTGCGGAGATGAGAAAGACCTGTGTTGCGTGCAGTTCTACATGTTTCTGAGTGCACGATTCAACGGGAACTGCGACACGAACTACCGTTGCTTCAACGTCCACAATCGACTCTTTTGATATTCTAGAATCATATTTAATACTTAGTATATACATTACACTCATCAACTATAAATGTATAAAACAGGAAGAGGAATGGCTTGATATGCAGTCAGGAAATGGGCAGGATACATAACAAGAATGAAAGATAATTGATGGATGAAGACTGCTGAAGTGGAGACTGTGAGGCGATTTGAGACCAAACAGATAAAAAAATATAAAACAATACATAAAACAGACTGATTAGGGCTTGCGACCATGTATGCGGGCTTAAGGGGCCTCTTAATGATTCAAGTCACGCTCACCACTCAACCACCAACCTCCGTCTGATACTCCACTCCCCTGCGCAGCTAAATCTAATAGGTCGGGGACAATGCTGCTTTTACCACCCTATCCAGAAGATTGTTTTAACCCTAGGGGAATATAAAGTAGGAATATAAAGACTTTGCAGGCAGGCCTTTCGCCCCCATCTCTACAGCATATATATTTGTGCTAAAGCCATTTTGAACTGTTTTATCTACCTATTCAGTACATGAATGTACTTCTAATATGTAATAATTTTGTGGAATACTTGAAGAACTTACCCTCCAGCAAATTTAACCATCTGCTTGCTGACTGTGTCTGTGACTACAACTAAACACTGGACAGTGGAGGACTGCTGTCTCAGGACAAGGAAGCACTGTTTACCTTTAGCCCTTGATGTGTGAAGGCGACCTGTAAACAGTCATTTTAAGATAACGCAGTGTGCGAGAGATAAAAGAACAGATAGGCCACATTAAAATGCTTCCTTGTATTCTCATCCTTGATTCTACTGCCTTTATATCAAGAGAAAACATTTAGACCAATTGGCCCTATGTGATACCACAGTGGGGCTGTCCTACCCCATACTTATAATCCCTGAATCAGTCTGAGTGTCTAATAAATGTCATAACTTCTCCAATATTGGCTGACCATTATGTCATGATAGAAGAGACTTCCCAAGGAGCTTCTCCTAATTCTAGAGAGAGCAGGACAGTGACAGAGGAAGTGGATCACAGTCTCTTCTACCTCGTCGTCTTGGCATGCTCTGCAGTAATCGTTTGCTTCCAGCCCTAGCCTTCTGGTATGCTTTCATGTCAGCCAGTGTCCCGTTAATACCGCTATGAATCTGGTGAGTGAATCTTTTCTGAATGAGAGTATGTCTGGTTCTTCTTACATCATATTTTGGCCATGTTTGTTTGGTAATGGAACATGCGCTTTCCTCAGACCACCTCTGGTTAGTACAAGAAGTCGTTTTTTCACTGACCCGGAGTTTACATGTTGCCATGGGGACTCCAGGTCTATGTTTGATAGTATTTAGAGATAACAGGGTACCTGTTCTAGCAAGTTCATCGGCTCTAAAATTCCCCGCTACATTACTGTGACCCGGCACCCACATATGTAGATTGAAACGCCCCACTGCCCCATTTAAGATGCTGCGGCAGTTCAGGGCCACTCTAGAAGTCGTACATATGCCCTTTAAGGCTTTTATAGCCGCTAGGCTGTCTGTGAGAATATGGACAATGCTGTTTGACACTGATTTGCCTTGTATCCATCATGCCTTTACTCTATACATTTTTTTTGTATTACATTATATAGTTGCTGTTGGTGTTTTTATAGTAAATGAAAATGAAATTAATGTTTCGATTTTATTACCTATTCTTCATCTTTAGGTACTTTTATTTTTTATAGATGCTAAGCTGATGGAAGTCTCTTGGTAATACCTTTCTTTGGTTCTCCTAAGAATGAATATTGAATCCAGCAATGACGTTATCATTAAATAAATATTTACCCCGGAGCCATACTGCTTTCCCTGCCATCCCTCCATCTAAATCTTTGACATCAGTGTATACTCTGTCTCTGTTCTCTCCCGTGGATTGTATCAACTTGGTGACACCGTACTTGCCAACTGAATAGTCCACTGAGTCTTCTGACTGTCCATCTCCTTGGGTTTGGGTTGCCGCCTAAAAATAAACATTTAACTATTAATAATTTTATATTATTTATTTACAAAAGCAAGTATAGTTATCGCTAAACAACTAGAAAAATCACTTGGGTGTGCAGAACACAAATTTGGGTTTTCGCTTGGTTGCTTTGTCCTCCAGGATGAAAAATTTCAAGATATTTGGAGTTAACTATTTATGTGATTTTATTTTGGAACATTGAATAAAATAGTTGTAGTATCTCAAAGCAATCTTTGCTGGGTGAATTGCCTTGAACAAAAATAAATAAATGATTGTAGTGAAAGAATGAAATTCAGCTAATTTTACTGAACAAATAATATATTGAATTATGACTCTTTTTAGCTTCTTTTATTTTGTCGATTCTTATAATGTGGACTTGGAACTACACTAGCTCCTTGTCAAGAATTAAACATATGGATCTCTATATATACAGCTGTGAGACATGGTGCCTATACTGAATTGACTGGAGAACTGGAGGCTACAGAGATGTGGTCCTATAGAAGATTGCTAAAGATTTCCCGCTCTTCATTGTGCCATATTTAGATGGGTGATAGCAGAGCTATAAGTGCGGTGGGTTAGTAATCCAGTGGTCCTGAATTTGAATCCTGCCACGACCAATTATTTGCAACTATAGCACAAGCATTTATAATAATAATAAACACTACCTTGCATCCTGCGCAAGTGGCGAGTTTAATGCCATATGGCAATTTCTTCCAACTAACCGGTGTTTCCAGCCCAGAGAAGCAATATTAGCGTGAGTAATCAATTTAAATAATTTCTCCTCTGCTGGGAATCAAACCCGAACAGAAACCAAATGGCTTAACAACTATGCCACGGTGGTCTGCATTTATGCTTAGTTTAGGGAACGTGTGAAGATTTATAATAATAATAATAAACACTTTCTTGCACCTTGCGCAAGTGGCGAGTTTATTTCCATATGGCAATTTCTTCCAACCAACCAGTGTTTCCAGCCCAGAGAGGCAATATTTGCGAGAGAAATGAATTTGAATAAATTTCTCCTCTGTTGGGGATCGAACCCAGGACGTCCGCACAGAAACCGAACGGCTTACCAACTGTGCCACGGCGGCCGGTATATGTACTTTGGAACAATTTGCCGACGTTTTTGATGCCACATTCATTTTTCGGAGCCACGACATCTGACATCTCTAATTTTAAAGATTTACAGTCGGAGACCATGTAAGAGAAGATGTGAGGCTTTGCATCCAAACAATAATCAGCATTGAAACGAGAGAGATTTCGACATAGATATTTTCCTAATTTATCATCATTCAATTGTACATAACTTTCTAGACAATTTTGTTATTATCACATATTATGCAATTCATATATTTGAATACACAAAATATAACTGTTTATTTCTAAAATAAAATAAGATAAAAATTATAGACACACCCTGATATAGTGTAATGATAATACTTTAATAACTTGGGATTAAAGTATTATCTTGATAAATGTAAATAAAACAGATAATATAATAATTTAAAAGCAGTGATAAACACATACATTATAATATTGGATAGGTACATTTTTATTATATTAAATTATATTAAAAAACTTTACAGAATTCTATAAGTAGTTGTATTATTAACAAAATAATAACAGACGTAAAATTCTGATAATTTTATACTGCTAATGTGATTAATATTCGTCGTCAAGTATCGCTGCAATATTGAATACCGAATTTAAGAGCATAGAAAACACATTATAAACTCAATGTATGATGCAATTGTTCTCACGAAACTAATACTATCACAATCTAACCTAAGAAAATATATTTTTTTATATAGCTTCTTTGGTACATGTTTTATATTACCATATGTCATATAGAAGTGCATATCTAGCATAAAAATAATTACCTCCTATTATAATTCATTAAAACTGTAAGGTTTGTTTAGGTATAAAGCAATTATTGTAATGTAACAAACCAAATGTTAGGAACATTTACTGTTCCAGTACATATTTCACTCAATTTCCACTGAAATTCAACAAATTAATAATCAATGTAAATTATATGAAAAAGAAAATAAGAACCTTGTGTTCTGCTTTCTTTAGTTTCTTCTCAGCTTCCTTAGCCAATTTCTTTGCCGCCTTTTTACTTTGTGCATCTCCATCCGTATTCGCTTGGGGGTTATTTTCATCCACAACCATTTTTGATGTTTACTAAAATAAAAAGTATTTTATTTCAATTTATAAAAAAAACACATGGAAACGTGCACACAGCGGATCTTGCGGTTCACACACAACGCCACGTCGCAACGATAATAACATAAAATTATATTAAGATAAAACTTTTATCTGGAATGAATTTGACGGATTAATACTTGTGATAACCTCAAAATTCTTTGAAAAACAACAAAAAATTAACACAAAAACGTCAAAAAACTACGGTCAAATTTATAAACGGCTTAAAAAAATACGTGATTAGTTGTGAAATAAACGAAACACGCAGGTAAACTGATGAAAATTTTAAAATAATGATGAAAACCTTACCGGCAAAGAAAATAGGATACGTGACAAATATGAATGTGACAGTAGTACTGAGAAATGTCAAGGAAAATAGTCTTTCAAGTCTTGCAACATCATAGTCTTTTTGAGTAAATCTTTTTATAGTTTATTTTGTTGTATACTGTTAAAATATTATTATAATGTAATTTACTAAAATCATCGCGTG
The DNA here is from genome assembly GCA_963576475.1 of Molanna angustata. NCBI lineage: Eukaryota > Metazoa > Arthropoda > Insecta > Trichoptera > Molannidae > Molanna > Molanna angustata. The sequence continues at coordinate 51,300,700 of OY754965.1, read as the reverse complement.
AAATATTATTTGGCAAAAAAACATTATTATGAAAGCTGTTAGAGAAACAATATTTTTTAAGAGAAACTATACCTACCTATTACCGAAAAAAAGGTACATTATTAAAGAGAAAAAATATTTATTCAAGCGAAACAGAAAAATCAAAGAATTGAGTGATTACTTTATGCACTTGCGCAACCATGTGCGCCACGTTCAATAATTCAATAAAATTTTGAACTATTGAACGTTGATAGTTGTATACCTATCTGTCCCAATACAATAATATAAAAGTGACATAAAAAGTGATGAAATATCCTTATAAAAAATATTAATCTTTTGGTGTGGTGAATTAAGATATGACTCTTGAATCAAAGGTCTCGGGCTCGATTCCCGACAGAGACATTGTTTTCAATTTATTGTTTCAGTCTGGAGATGATAAACATCCTTACATATATATAGAGATGATCGTTTAAACGAAAGCTGATTAAAATAATCGTTTAAAAAAAATAATCAATCAAACGTTATAAATTTTAAACCATATTCGTTGAACGTTGCGAGTGTTACAACGATTTCCATCATGAATCATAACGTTCCGATGATGATTTCGTTAAAAGCTGTTTTTCGTTAAAAGCTGTTTTTGTTAAAAGCTTATTTTATAATCATAACAAAGATGTATTATTTTTAACGACAACGTTGCGAGATGATAGTGATTTATGATTAGCTGACCGGCGGCGAGCGTTGTCGGTCGCTAGACATCTGTTGACATCATCGTGACGAATGATCAGCTTCAAATCGTCTTGTTTCGTTCAACGTTATAAGTTATTATTATTACTGATTTTTGTAAACGTTTATTTTTGGTTTCTTTAGTATCGTTTAAAACGCCTATCGGGTTGGTTTATTGTGTGTTGTCGGTTTTGTTAGATGATTCGAGCGTACAAAATTATTAAAACATAATTTTTAATATTATGTATGTATTGTATAACATTTCTACTGTATTTTCGGCAAAGATTTTAGACTACATTTTAAATACTTTCTAGAGGAAGCAAAAAAATTAAAAGTACATTATATTTATTTCAAAAACATACCTTTTTTTTCATTGCATGTTAATGTGTTAATTTTTTTTTATATTTAGGTATAGTGTACTTGTATATATACAGTACAAATATAAATAAGCCTTTAAGCTTTTTAAGCCTTTAAAAATAACGTTATTTAAAATGAACGAAACGTCTATAACGTTTAAAAAAATAAGCTGTTTTTCCCACCTCTACCATATATACCCTGGTATATACCATCACGTCATGTCCCTTACGGGGTAAGCATAGAGAACTGAGCACCATACTCCCCTATTTTTTCTCTATTTGGCTTCCTTTACATCCATGCATTGTCACATCCATGCTTGTCGATTGTTCAAACTCTTTATGTTTCCTTCTTTTAAAATATACCTATTTCATGTGGTCATGCCGTCCCTTTCTGGGACGTTTCCTCCTATTCACTCAATCTCTCACACCCATGTACCTATATATTTTTTTGGCTAACCGTTCATCGTCCATTCTTTCGATATGTCAAACAATCTCAGGGCATTCACTTTAATTTTAGTTATGATATCCTTCTTTATATTACATTCTCTCCTTATGTACTCATTTTTTATTCAATCATATGTATATAATTCTATCATAATAGGTATATGGTTCATAATGTGGGATTTTGTTATTGTGTGAGTGTTGAATAAATATATTTTTGATATTAGTAGTGCTCGAAAGGCAACGAAAAACTATTGATTCATGGATAGCCTAGTCTTCACATCATTTTTTTTAAACCTAACCTACAAAAGTTTGGTAAAAATAGGTTGGTTAGGTTTTTTTGTAGTTATAATTGCGACTGGCGTGAGCCAGTTGCATTATATATTAAAAAAAAGTAACTCAAATATTAAAAAAATGACTAAATTGGTATTTTTACCAAACTTTTATAGGTTATGTTTAAAAAAATGGTGTGAAGACTAGGCTATCCTTGATTCATTGTGTTCTTTTAACATTATCTTAGAAAAATATAATTAAACATATTTTGCTGTGATGAAATAAATATTCTCATAGAAAATTATTAATCCCTTGATATGAAGAAACATTCTCATAGAAAATTATTGATCCCTTGATGTGAAGAAACATTCTCCTAGAAAATTATTGATCCCTTGATGTGAAGAAACATTCTCATAGAAAATTATTGATCCCTTGATGTGAAGAAACATTCTCATAGAAAATTATTAATCCCTTGATGTGAAGAAACATTCTTATAGAAAATCATCCCTCGTTATGTCAAAAACTAGTCTGTATTATTTGTTCAGAAAAATGCATTAGAAAAAAATATTTTATCGATAATAAGATTTTTTATTTTAAAAAATATAGGTATACTTTGATTTTACAATGAGTATATATAAAGGAAAGTTATAAGATGTCAAGATGAAGGGAAAATAAAGAAGGAAATATTGTTGATACAGACGAAAAAACCTTAATTCTTTTCACGATGACAGGGCAAAGTTAAAGAAGTGGCCAAGTAGGTACATACTAGACAGAGGGTGACTGTGAAATGAGAAGGCACTTCTTGGAACTAATTAAAAAAATAATAAAGAAAAGCGAAGAGAAATACTACACCCTAAACGACCGGGTGGGGAGGGGAGGGGCGCCTCTTTTTTTCATCTTCCTAACCCCCCTACTCCTTCCTACATCCCTCTAAATATATATATTTTTAAGAAGTGGCCAGGCATTAATTTGCTGCATTGTTTTCGACTGCTAACTTATAAGATTACTAACCTAATGTTTACCTCCTTTTTGGCAGGCATTAAGATGAGCGGTCGCACGAAAAGGAATTAGACCATTTTAAATACCTATGACAGAATTATCTTTTTAAGTTATAAGATGTTACCTGCTAGGTATAACGATTACCATAAATATCGCATATAATGGTGCAAAAAAGACATTCATGCTATTTAATATTTCAATTTATTCTAAACTTCTCGAAAGCTAGACTAAGGAAAATGGCCTAAATGATGAAGTAACATCATCTCAATCCATTCAAATATTTAAAGGTTAACTAAAAAACTTTATCGGTTATAGTTCCTGAATTTCTTTTATATAAGAATGTCGAGGAGAATTCGCGATACGTCAAGCCACGGTACTGGAAATAATCTCGAATGGTTAACACAGGTGGAGACAACTGTTTATAACTTCAGCTTGCGTTGGTAGCAATGACATGTCAATAGATATGAACATCATACTATAGGTATGTTCCGCCACATAAGTATATTATCTATAACTAGTTGCATGTAACACAGGTGGGGACAACTGTTTATAACTTCAGCTTGCGTTGGTAGCAATGACATGTCAATAGAGATGAACATCATACTATAGGTATGTTCCGCCACATAAGTATATTATCTATAACTAGTTGCATGTAACACAGGTGGGGACAACTGTTTATAACTTCAGCTTGCGTTGGTAGCAATGACATGTCAATAGAGATGAACATCATACTATAGGTATGTTCCGCCACATAAGTATATTATCTATAACTAGTTGCATGTAACACAGGTGGGGACAACTGTTTATAGCTTCAGCGTGCGTTGGTAGCAATGACATGTCAATAGAGATGAACATCATACTATAGGTATGTTCCGCCACATAAGTATATTATCTATAACTAGTTGCATGTAACACAGGTGGGGACAACTGTTTATAACTTCAGCTTGCGTTGGTAGCAATGACATGTCAATAGAGATGAACATCATACTATAGGTATGTTCCGCCACATAAGTATATTATCTATAACTAGTTGCATGTAACACAGGTGGGGACAACTGTTTATAACTTGAGCTTGCGTTGGTAGCAATGACATGTCAATAGAGATGAACATCATACTATAGGTATGTTCCGCCACATAAGTATATTATCTATAACTAGTTGCATGTAACACAGGTGGGGACAACTGTTTATAGCTTCAGCGTGCGTTGGTAGCAATGACATGTCAATAGAGATGAACATCATACTATAGGTATGTTCCGCCACATAAGTATATTATCTATAACTAGTTGCATGTAACACAGGTGGGGACAACTGTTTATAACTTCAGCTTGCGTTGGTAGCAATGACATGTCAATAGAGATGAACATCATACTATAGGTATGTTCCGCCACATAAGTATATTATCTATAACTAGTTGCATGTAACACAGGTGGGGACAACTGTTTATAGCTTCAGCGTGCGTTGGTAGCAATGACATGTCAATAGAGATGAACATCATACTATAGGTATGTTCCGCCACATAAGTATATTATCTATAACTAGTTGCATGTAACACAGGTGGGGACAACTGTTTATAACTTCAGCTTGCGTTCAGCGTTGGTAGCAATGACATGTCAATAGAGATGAACATCATACTATAGGTATGTTCCGCCACATAAGTATATTATCTATAACTAGTTGCATGTAACACAGGTGGGGACAACTGTTTATAACTTGAGCTTGCGTTGGTAGCAATGACATGTCAATAGAGATGAACATCATACTATAGGTATGTTCCGCCACATAAGTATATTATCTATAACTAGTTGCATGTAACACAGGTGGGGACAACTGTTTATAACTTCAGCTTGCGTTCAGCGTTGGTAGCAATGACATGTCAATAGAGATGAACATCATACTATAGGTATGTTCCGCCACATAAGTATATTATCTATAACTAGTTGCATGTAACACAGGTGGGGACAACTGTTTATAACTTCAGCTTGCGTTCAGCGTTGGTAGCAATGACATGTCAATAGAGATGAACATCATACTATAGGTATGTTCCGCCACATAAGTATATTATCTATAACTAGTTGCATGTAACACAGGTGGGGACAACTGTTTATAACTTGAGCTTGCGTTGGTAGCAATGACATGTCAATAGAGATGAACATCATACTATAGGTATGTTCCGCCACATAAGTATATTATCTATAACTAGTTGCATGTAACACAGGTGGGGACAACTGTTTATAACTTCAGCGTGCGTTGGTAGCAATGACATGTCAATAGAGATGAACATCATACTATAGGTAGGTATGTTCCGCCACATAAGTATATTATCTATAACTAGTTGCATGTAACACATGAGATCCAACTGTCGATAGCGATAGTAAGACATGTATAGTTGAAGAATACGCACCAACTAGGTAGGTACCTACATATATTCACTCAAATCCAAATGATTGAATATTTTAAGATATTTTGTTTTCTATACAAAACATGTAAGTATGTCAGGATAGGATAGGAGGTCAGTCATTTTTCCTACCCAGGGGGTAAGTCCGGTCAAACGGTGAAATCAAAACCCATATTATGGATACCTATAATTATCATATGAGTCCTATAATGTCTTAAGATATAATAAAACTCCATATAATAATTATATCCATGGGTAAATCATGAGGGTTTTGATTTCACTGTTTGACCGGACTTGCCCCCCCTGAATATGTGAACAGCTTGAGAGTATGTATTGAGCTTAAGTATCAAAATATTGAGAGTCCCCGTAGATATTGTGTATTCTGCCATACAAATTGTATGAAACGATGTCGTCACTAAATATTCAATTTTTACAAAAATTGTTAAAAAACAGTTTAAGATGTACCTACCTACTGCTATAATGTAGGTATGTATTTTTTTATTGAAAATTAAAATATCTAGTTGGAGTTTTTCGATAATTAAAAACAAAATGGTATTAAAGGCAGTTAAACACATAAATTTGATATAAAAAATATTTTTCCTAGTAAAGAGTTTGAGAAACCTTGGAACTTTTTATTAAAAATGTTTGAGATATTGTATTTGTCTATATTAATACAAATTTTCAGTGTCTAGCTTATATGGTTTTTGAGATGTATCGAAAATTCTGATTAAATATTCCCTGACTGGAACGAAAATTTAAAATTCTGAATATAAAAGTTTTGTAGGCCTAAAATTTTCTGAAATTATAGTGCAACAAGCGGATTAAAATTTACACACACCGAATAATGTATACTGCGAATCTTCAGTTGGTGTTTTTTTTTTATTTTAAAGTTGGGAAAACCATGCAAAAAGTCCAATTCTGCATATAATTCCCTCACACGGGAATGAGGTTATAAATACTGTCGATTTATTAAGAGAAATCGACAGTTGAAACACGAATCGTCTTTATGAGTTGGATATGACAAATTATTTTCATGATTTCAATAAACTTATTATTTATTTAAATAAGTTATTTAAATGTTTACAACCTCTGAAGTGAAAAATCTTTAGCAGCTAAAGTTACTGGCGTTTTTTTTTCCTGCGCCAGAAAACGAATTAAGAAAGAAATACTTCAACACTAATTTGTTTAATTTCTTTCCTCTTCTCGGGGGGTAGAGGGTGGATGACGGGTGTTGGGGGGGACGGGACGTGTTTCCTCCTAGAGGTGAAAAGAAGGAAAAGATTTATTGGTCGGGATGAAGCCCAGAAAGAACATTAACGAACACAGAAGACAGGAATAATACCTTTAGATATCTGTAAAATATATACAGATAACACTTTTCTTGACAAACTTTATATCTCAATAGAGACTAAGTTGGAATATATATTTATAGGAGAACTGGGAAATCAGGAACCTGCAGGACATACGACCTATCATCGGCTGGTTCACGTGATAGCCGCTTGCACAAATAATCAATTATAATTTATAACGTTCACAAATTATGTCTTTTTATAGAACTCCTTAGTTATTAAAGTGTCTACCTACAAAAAAATAGTTAATCACTTATTTATAACTTTGTGAATAGATTGGATACAAATATATCATGCATTAAGTGAAAGAAATATTATATTGAATTTAAAAGCAGGTTTTTTCTTAAAAAAATAGAATTAAGATTTTTGAAACGGAATTCTGGAAATATCAATATTTTTTTCTCAGTGCATATAAATCATGTCTAAATAAATTTATGGAAAATACATTAGCGCACTCGACAGACATTGTCCTGCCCGAACAATGGCTTGCCAGCTATTTTCGCCGTTTAGGAGTTCAGTGACACACACACGTATAGAAGAATTATTATATAAATATATTAATGACTAATATTAACTCCTGTTTTGCATTTTATCATATCTCAAAAGTTATACCGTCTGCATAATATCAGGCGTATAATTTTTATTTACGGATTTTTTTTATTTCCACAGTTACTTTGATTCAAATTGTGAATCTATACCGTCTATAGGGACTCAAAACACACAAATTCATCAAAACCGGTACAACAGTTTAGGAGTTCAGTGACATAGACACGTACAGAAGAATTATATATAATGTTATATAAACATAAAATACCAACACAAAACCATTTATTAAAAATTCTCAAATATATTTTTTGCAGATTTCGTTTTGAGACTTGTGAATGGAAAAAAGGTATTTTTTATGTTTTTCTTCACGTATTTACTATCATCACCAATAGCGCTACAGCCCATTATGAGCCTTGGTTTCCTCAAGAACATGTCGCCATTCCATCTGGTCCATCGTCCGCACCTTCCAATTGCTTTCAGGTCTCTTTCTACACCATCCATCCACCTTAATTATATGGTCTCCTCATGCACGTTTCGCCTCCCATCTTATAGTGTGTTAAGGATTCGTTTCTTCTCCATGGGCTGGAGATGTCCCAACCATCTGAGGCGGTAAGTTTTTATGTATTTTACTATGTTGGGTTCATTGTAGGAACCTACCTACCTACACAGGTTACTATGGTTACCTATACTTAACAAAAATAACAATGTCTTTGTATTTCCAAAAAAATACGTCGTTTTCCAGATTTATTATATGGCGTCAAACTTGGATATAAAATATTGTAGGTACTTAATAACAGCAATTAAATCTTTACCTACATAAATTAATTTAATAGAGTAATCCAACTGTCGATTTGTTCAGGAGAACTTTGTTCTCTTAACATATCGACAATGTTTCAAGCCAGGATACGCGAGAATTGTATGCAGAGGTCTACTTTTTTCACGGCTTTTCCAACTTTGAAGTCAAAAAATACCAACTTAGAGGCTTCACAGCATATATGTTCCGTACACGGATTTACTCAGAATTCGGAGTAGAACATTTCGTGTGTCTGTGTGTGTGTGTGTGTGTCCAGAATGTGGCTACTTGTTATTGGGTGCGTGTTAAATTAATATTTGATATAGTACCTACCTGTTAGTTGCCCGAGAAGTACCTAATATAAAAATAAAATAAAATAAGTACCTACCTACTATATCACAGATCCACGACCCAGGTTCATTTTGTTGTTCTTTGAATATAGTAAATTTCTAAATAATTTGCATTCTACTTACCTACACGTTGCCTTACCTATTTATTACAAAAAAAAAAACTTCTCAATAGATGGCGTTACAAAAAGGTTTCTTCATTACTTCATAGATGGCGATAGTAAAAAACAGCTTATTTTCAAACGATCAGTTTACCATTATTAAAATATATAGAACTTTCAAAATTACATTGATAAGGGAACTCAATAAGAAGGCACAACTGGTGAACGTTGCACATGCGCTTAAAGTGATCACGTAAACCAGCCCACGACAGGTTGAATGCCTTGTATTTGCCTTGAGTTCCTGGTTCTCCTTTAATATCCCAACTTCGTCTCTATTGAGATGCTAAAAATATGCCTTATTTATTTATTTATTTAATTGGAAGTCACCAAACAGGATTTTTTTAAAATGTGTTATAAAGTGCTCAAGATCAAGCACTACCAGCAATTGGCGGTGGGTCGAAGAATTAAAACTAGTTCTCGTACTTAATTGGAAATTCTAAAGCGACAAATTCGCGACGTTTCGAATCAATTAACAGTGCACATTTTCACGTCCATGTGACGTCACACCCCTTCTACACTTCATGGGGTGGCCACACACAAAACAGGGTTGCCAGTTGCAACAGTATATCTAACAATTGACTGATGACCCTTCCGTGTATTTAATCGAGAGTCTTGTCCAACTGTCGATTTGTTCAAGAGAATTTTGTTCTCTTAAACAAATCGAATCTATGTTCCCATTCATTTTTATGTATTTTCATCAAGTGTGCATGTTGTTTTGAATATTTCTGTACAATAGACTATTAGACTTAAAACTAACCCACAAGACTAAATAAAAAAAGAAGAAGTATAAGACTATAAAAAAATAGTTTGTAATAAAAACTGACCCAATGGTCTACATAAAAGATGAAATAGAAGAATTACACAATAAGAAATGTATTATATAAAAAACTGACCAAAAGGTCTTCATAAAAGAAGAAGAAGATGAATTGGACTATAGGAAATATTTTATATAAAATTCACCCAACGTCTACATAAAACAAGAAAACTAAGAATTGGACTAAAGGAAATAGTTTGCATAAAAACTAACCAAAAGGTCTACATAAAGAAAGAAGAAGACGAATTAGACTATAGGAAATAGTTTGTATAAAAACTCACCCAAGGTCTACATAAAATAAGAAAAAGAAGAATTAGACTATGGAAAATAGTTATAATAAAAAAATCTACACTTGACTGTTATATACCTACTTCTATATTTTACATGATTCTCGTTGAGAGTTAAGAAAACAAAAAAGGTCTTGAAAATGAACTCATAACTCTACAATAATCTACTCTACTGTTAAAATATTTCTATAAATTGAAAAAAAAAATCCCTGTAGGTAGTCAACCCTAGTTCACAATTGTGAATCCACCCTTTCTATCAATTCGTTCCACTAGGTGCCTACCTACAGAGCGGGCGGCGGCAGTGGGTGGAATTCCCGCGTTCCATAAACGAATTTTCAAATATTTGAATTCGCAACTCGAAACAAGATGGCTGCCTGTCAATTGGAGACGCGCCAATTGAAGTATTAATTAGTTTCGGATTCTTCGCATTATTGCCGGATTGTTGGACGGGCGGAGTTCGTGGCAGCTAGTTGATGGGTAGATAAGATGCTATCTATCGCTTACAGCGACCTCTGCAGGGATTAACTTTTGAGTTAGATATTAATTTAAAATAACAATGAGTTGTAAAAACGTTTTTATTGATTTAAAATATGGACATCTACCTACCCCATATGCCTCGACCTATTTCGTTCACCTATAACACAAGTATGTATGCTTATTTTAGGGAACGTAGGAAGATGTATATGTACTTGTTTAACAAGGACATATTCATTTTTTTATAAAAAAAAATATATATATGAATGTTAAATATAACTTACCTATAAATGGAGAATTCAGTTAAATCGAGAATTTGGTGTCGCAGAATAAGTCGAAATCTTTAAAAGAAATGTCATTTATTGCGACATGTTTTCGAGCAACTAGCACTTTCACTCAATGACAGATTGTACTTACTTTACCTATCATTTTGTAGACTTAGAACAAAAGACCCATCAAACAGTCATACAATTAATATAAATATAATTAACAAGATACAATACTCATTGCTATCTATCAGGCGCAACGCCGATATACCATAATTGTTATCAAATGCATAGTGTTTGATATCAAATTCATAGTGTTTGATATCAAATTCATAATTTTTGATATCAAATTCATAATGTTTGTTATCAAATTCATATTCCTAATGTTTAGATCCCCTTCATAGAAGGCTGCACTATATCTTACCAATTAAATAATTTTAAAAAATACAAAAACTGATAATTTAGAAAATATACAGATTGCAGACTCCTTGGGAAATTGAAGAGTTTGATGTTTTTTTCTCATGAGTCCTATCATCAGAATTCGATGAAACTTACATGTGTGATCACCTTTGAAGAACTCCCTTCCTCATTCCTATTAAAAAAGAAATAATTAAATTCGGATAATATTGTACTTACCTAAATAATGACTATCATTCGGATAATATTGTACTTACCTAAGAGTTTGAAGATTTTATCATGGATCCTATGAACAGGGGGGCAAGTCTGGTCCAACCGGCGAAATCAAAACACTCGCGATTACCCATATCATGGATATAATTATTAAATGCAGTTCTATAATATCTTTAGAAGTCACAGAACTCCATATGATAATTATATCCATGATATGGGTAATCACTAGGGTTTTGATTTCGCCGGTCGCACCAGACTTGCCCCCCAGATCTTGACCATATTGAAATGGGACCAATCGGAAGATACTTCATTTTTAATGAAAAAATAATCATCGAAATCGGACAACACGGTAAAAAGTAATCGCAATCGCTGAACATAAGATTGGTACCTACATCACAAAATACTTCACGCCGCCTCGCCGATACGTCTAGTCGCGTCGTCGACGTCACGTCGTCGATAACCTCTCCGTTTTTGGAAGTCGGTTTCTAAAACTACTTTTACCGACCAGTCATTATTGGTTCAAGTCTTGGCTGAATATGCTTGTTCACCATTTCGTCAATAGATGGCGGAAAAATATTATATTAAATTAATATATTTTATTATTAGCGTGTGTTTGTTTACGTAACAGATAATAATATTATATACGATGAAGCAAAGCAATAATTATACCTAAGTAACAGAGTAATGTTACAAACACGAACTATTTATAAAAACATGCCAAAAATATCGCATTATAATGCTACATAGTCGCTCCATTCATATCAAATCTACCTTCTTAATACTACTTTAGGTACTACATACCTATATGTATCTCATAGAATTATAGTATATTATAATTCTATGATGTATCTATACTTTTTTTTGGCTCTTCACCCGTTAAGAGTGTTCTCGGCCATTTAAGTTAATACAGTAATGGTGACTTTCACCAATGTTACCTAAACTGTCACATAGCTGGGTATCACCTAAGCTTAGGTAGCCCCTAACGTATCGTTTGGTTTTCACCAGTCTATTTTATCTGTTCCCTAGCTAGGAATTCAAAACGATTATTTTTGTTTATACAGTGGCAACATTTGTATTTGGAATGCATCATATTGCATCATGTTTTTTCTATGACTGTCACTTTCTGTCAATTACGTTGTGATTTCGTTCAACATTTCCAAATAATTCAGTTTTCGTTTAGTTGATTTTAGTTATTTTCTCGTTAATAAGTAACTATTACTTGTGCTATTACTAATATAATGTATGTTCAATGCCTAAAAATGCAATAATGTTATACATAAATATTGAGGAAATCATTTAGCAATTTTGTCTTGTATTTTAGGAAATGCCAATCGAAAGAAAACGGCAACCAAATTTAACCGTCGATGAGAGTTTGAAACATTACGGCATTTATAATCCTATTCATTTTTATTTTCAAAATGCGTGTAAATCGACGAAAAATTAAAATTTTAAACACAATTGACAATATTGTGCTACTAAATCGCTATATACTGACTGTCATTTTGACAGTTGTTTCTTAAGTATTCGTTTAGGTGGCGGAAATCGGCTCCCCAGAATTAGGGGGCTCTTAGCGTCTTAGGTAACTCTTATGTAGGTGGTGAAACGAAAATTCACGTTAGGTGCTACATAAGAATTCTTAGGTAGCACCTAAGAGTTAGGGGACGATGGTGAAAGTGACCATAAATTGTCTAAATAGAGAGAAACCTAAATTATTTTTGTATACCTACCTATTTATTTTACTTCAATCAATTTCAATTTTATGTACAGAGTTAGATTTTAATATTATTAATTTTGATGAATTTTTTGACCAAAATGTTCACCTGCCTGGAATTGTAGCTCAGCAATGTCCTTACATTTGTTGGCATTAGAACCCCAATCTCAGTAAGGTCAGTAAAAATGTTCACCTGCCTGGAATTGTAGCTCAGCAATGTCCTTACATTTGTTGGCATTAGAACCCCAATCTCAGTAAGGTCAGTAAAAATGTTCACCTGCCTGGAATTGTAGCTCAGCAATGTCCTTACATTTGTTGGCATTAGAACCCCAATCTCAGTAAGGTCAGTAAAAATGTTCACCTGCCTGGAATTGTAGCTCAGCAATGTCCTTACATTTGTTGGCATTAGAACCCCAATCTCAGTAAGGTCAGTAAAAATGTTCACCTGCCTGGAATTGTAGCTCAGCAATGTCCTTACATTTGTTGGCATTAGAACCCCAATCTCAGTAAGGTCAGTAAAAATGTTCACCTGCCTGGAATTGTAGCTCAGCAATGTCCTTACATTTGTTGGCATTAGAACCCCAATCTCAGTAAGGTCAGTAAAAAACCTATCGTTTATGGGGCATTCAAGAAAAATAAATACGATATTTATTTTACCTACATATATATCAGGAAAACACCAATCATTATATCTTATCCAGCATTTTTTTTTATTTATTTCAATAAATGGACAACGTACAAAAATATTTTTTGACAATATAATTAAAAAGAATAACATACATAAGTAATTATACCTAACTTGATCAGCCCTCCCTTGATTGCATGTTACATTAACTCACTTCTGGTAGATATATTAGGTAGGTAGGGGAAGGTTACCTAAGATGGGATTTTACCTAAAACTAAGAATTATTTGTTATATTTACAATTTATTGTTATTTTTTACGAGCTGATGGAAACTGTGCTTAGTTGGAAGAAATTGGCAAATAGCAAGCCACATGCGAGAACATTGTTATTTTTATAACTAGCTTTAATGTCCCGCCGTTGGCCAAGAATGTAAATTTGTGTAAGAATAAGAAATCGTTTTGATAATATTGTCACACAAAATTTTGAAAAATCGGGCTATGAAAACTGGTTTCAAATTTGATTGAGCTTATACCTAAGCATTGTAAAATGTTCAAGTGTTGGCCACAACCCATTCGTTTTTATATATTTTCATCAAGTGTGTATTACCTATAGTTTATAAATAATAATAGACTAGTTAGATTGCCTAATTAGGTACTATTAGACTTAAAAACTGACCCAAAGGTCTAAATTTTAAAAAGTAGGTACCTAGTAGAAAAATTAGACTAAGTATAGAAAATAGTTTGTAAAAAAAACTGACCCAATGGACTTTATAAAAGAAGAAAAAGAATTAGTCTATTGAAAATAGTGTGTACCTATAAAAACTGACACAAAGGTCAACATAACTAAAAGAAAAAATAGAAGAATTTGACTAGGTATAGGAAATAGTTCGTAGGTAAAAACTGACCCAAAGGTCTACATATGTAAAAGAATTAGACTAGGTAGGTATAGGAAATTGTTTGAAAAAAAAATTTAATATTCACATAAAAGAAGAAGAAGAATTAGACCATAGGAAATATATTCGAAGAAGAAAAATATACTTAGGTACTAAATTAAATAGTTTGTATAAAAACTGACCCAGATGTCTACATAAAAGAAGAAGATGAATAAGAATAGGTAAGTAGGTACCTATAGGAAGTAGTTTCTTTAAAAACTCACCCAAAGGTCTACATAAAAAAAAAAAGAAGAATTAGAGTTTGAAAATTTTCCGACCTTAACCAAAACTAGTTTTTAAATTAAATTTTCCGATAGGAAATCATTATTTTGTTGGTTTGTAGGTAAGTAGGTACCTACCTAGTATTAGGTAGGTAGGTACCTACCATAGATTTTTATTATAATATACCTACTAGACGTCATAGTTAGCAAATTTTGTATGAATCGAAGTGAGGCATTTTTCTGGGGGATTTTTGACGTTTTGGTGGGCAAACGACATCGTATTTCTATAGAGAATAACGACTAATGTTAGGTAATTGTTATCGGATTTATTTGTCGAAAAAAAAAAACACATTGTTCATTAAGATTTAGAAAACAGTTATCTAGGATGTGTTGAAATGTAAGGAAAACTGAAATATGTTGCCAACCAAAACGTCAAACGCGCGATATTCCATGACTCAATTTTTGCACGGAGTAGGTAGGTACCTACTCCATCTTGTATAGGTATTATATTAAAAATCTATGGCATCTACCTACAACAATGTTCTAAACATAGGTACCTACCTACCTACCTATTCGAATTCATAACAAATTTTATTTGAATATCTTACCTACCTACTCTTCATTGAACCAAAAGCTCAATATTATGTATGAAATTGTCATTAATTTTTGTAAAAATTAATATTTTTATTCAATTTTATTTAACCTCAAAAGATTGCCAAAGTCGGAAGCTGATCTTAATCTTATTTTAGTCAACTTTATGAGTAGGTACCTAGTCCTGCAGGTCTATTACTTACCTACATCAATGTTCCGTGTGTGACTGAAGTGTCCACCATCTAATATCAGTAGAACTCTTGATTCTGATGTTCGGTTTATGTGTTTTATGAAGTGCTTGAACCAAAAAAAGGTATGGGTTAGGCAATTTCTTTTTCACAAAAAAAAAATCTCAACAGATATCTAATGTTTAAGAAAAAAATATATATTTTTAAACTAGAATAATACCTATCCATTGATTGATATATAAATGTCATTTCTAAATTAAAAAGTAAGGCAGTAAAATAAAATAAAAATGTGACTTCCAGCACCACTCTCCCCTAATCGTAGATCACTCATAAGTAGGTAGGTATCTACCTACAAAGACTGAACGATAACAATTTGAATCTAGAAATAACGACACAACATGCAAATATTAGGTATAGTAGGTACCTACATAAAAGATTTAGAAGGTTAGGTGGCAAAAGTTTTTTTAGTATCTCCATGTTGGTATTTTGATTAGAACTATTTCCATACAATTTTTTTGTTGTACCTATGGGAAATGCGCCCCACTGGACTAACGGGATAGAATGATTGCGATTCTAAGGCGAATGAGTGTGATAGAAGATAGTCTACCTATAGTAGGTAGGTAGGTACCTACCTAAAGAAGACAGTCTAGTCTATAGTATAATCTATATAAAATTAATCAGATTTATACCTAGAAATAATAAGGAAAATATAATATTTCGTGTAAGTACAATTGATTATTTATGGAGAAAAACTCATTAGTAGGGTATAAATAGGTTGAGAATATCGTCACTGGCAACATTTTCAAATTTGAGTATAGATGGGTAGGTACCTACCTACCTACATATTTTAGGTTGATGGGAACGTATTTATATTAGGTAGGCATGTGTAGGTAACTATTAAATAATAATGGTTTCAGTTTACCTAATATTTAAGATTCACCCCGCATTGATTTAGCAATTTTCAATCGTTGAACCGTTCATGAAATATACTACTTATACAAATATATACAAGAAAACACACAGCCGAGCAAATTACACGCTCGGGTAACTCGATTCAATTTAACAAAAATGAAAATGTTTTGTCTCAATCTCGCTAAACTGAGGCAGCCAACATTATATTGTGTTGTGTAGATACACCAACACACATTCACAAAACACGACGCGCTGCTGCTGCCCGAGTGTTTGTGAGCCGTCCCACACAGAAAAACATCAAGCGTGCCGGAGCAGGTTACGTCTGACCCCGCCCACCGGCGCCCTCGCCCCGCCCACACCCCCCCCGGGGGGCGTGTGCCGCTCGGCCGGACCCGACTCCGCCCGCCCCTCCGCGGCCCAAGTACACACAGCAGTTCTGTTTCAATCAAATCTGAGACGATATCGCGCGGCGCGAAAAGTGAAAAATTCGTCCGCCTCGAGCCCGCGAAAAGTGTACGGGCGCGCGGGAAATTTGTATTTTCGAATATCGAACGATGGATTTGGCGGGGAGGGACGCGCGCCTCACGTCGGACCGCGTTCGAATATGGAACGCGCTGGTGCCATAGATTTTATTTTTTTTGAAAAGATTTGAATTTATATTCGAAGCGATTTTTGTGATTTTGAGTGTCCCCATTGTGTAAAACTGATTGTGTTAAGTGATAAATTGGTAATTTTCCAATTATTATTTTGTGTTGTGCTGTGATTTTTAAAACGAGAGGATTTTCCTGATTATTTCTGTCTACTCACACTTTATCATATTCGATTTGTAGAACATATTTTTTTTCCTGAATCAAACATACCTAATAGTTATATTCTTGGAGAGACATACCTATACCTACCTAGATAGATAAACTTATTCCTATGACTACCTAAAAAAATAATATCAAACATAGGTTCTACATACTTAGGTACCTACATATGTAGGTAGGTAGGTATAGGTTCTACATATTTTATCTATATAGGTAGGTAGGTAATAGGGACCTACTTATTTATTTGGTAGGTAGGTAGGTATCTGGTTTTTATGTAGGTTTTTAGTTAGGTATACCTACCCACATTATATATTTTAGAACAAATCTATATCTACCTTCTTCTTTCAAAAGCTAAGAGATTTCAAAAAAATAAAGAAGGTTAAACATCTTCTTCTTCTTCTCTCCTTTTATTATGTTTCATAATGTTTCCAAATATAAAGTCAATTCTAAATAAATAGGTAGGTACCTACCTATAGTTAAGTAGGTAGGTATACCTTCTAAATATTAAAAGTAGATTGGTAGGTAAGTAGGTACCTACCTACCATATTTTTTTAATATAATATGACTCCGTGCAAAAAGTGAGTCATGGAATATCACGCGTTTGATTTCTTAGTTGGCAACATATTTCAGTTTTCCATACATTTCAACACTTCCTATATAACTGTTCTCTAAATCATTATATAAACAAATGTTTTTTATTTACGACAAATAAATCCGAAATTAATTCACATTATTCGTTTTATCGAATTCTACGTTTTTTCGTCGGAAATAATAGGTAGGTAGGTACCTACGCATTTCAGCAAAAAAAAATGTAAGTCGGAACAATCTGCAATCGTCTTGGTTTTAGGTATAAACCGATCTATTAAAATAACATTTATGTGACCACATAATTCATTTTTTTCTGAAATGACTTGTGATTCGAAATTAATTCCTTTAGACATCACAGCGAACATAGGTATATAATTTTAAATAACCAAACCTACCACGAATCACAATTTTACTGCATTTGTAGTAAATAAACACGAATATCGCGCAATTTGCAAACTTCAATTTGTAAAAAAACATACCTACTTATTAGGTAAGTAACCGTGCTCAACGATAATATGAAATAGTCAAGATAATGAAAAAATAAAACTTAGAAACAGTAGTTTTGTTGTTACTAACATTAAAAAAATCTATATGAACGCGCACATTTTAGGTACACCCTACCTAATATTCAGTATTTGAAGCCGAACATATGAAATATGGAGAGTAAATTCCCATTCTATAACTTGAGTGTAAGAGAAATTCTACTTGAGTGTAAGAGAAAGCAATAGGTACGATAGAAAATTATATACTTACCTAAGCTATAACCCTACAATCACATCTCACATCGAATAGGTAGCTAATACGTTCTTTATTTATGTAGGTACCTAAGTATTTATTTAATAATTTACGGTAGGTATATATTGCCCTTTACAAACAAAGACACAAAAAATACAAACACTAAAAACAAATTCACAGAAAAGAAAACAGTAATAACAAAAAAAGCAAAAAGAAAAAAAATTATCTATAGGTATATCTCCATAACAAAACGAAAAAATAAATGTCAAAAAAATAACATAATTGAATTTCTATCTTCATTCTTTCCTTTTAAACTGTATGTCTACCTATCTACTATATTCGTACCCATAGGAATGCCCGGGTTTTTGGGTTCTATAAAAATCAAATTCGCTACATACATATAGGTACCTATTATATTGTTTTATTAATTCGCTAAAAAATATAATCTAAAGAATCTATTTACTCATCATAAAATATAATTGGAAAAACGATCATGTTGATGGTAATAAATAATTTATTCATAGTTTCTTATATAACTACGCATAATAATAGGTAAACACAGCGGAAATGACATCGTATGAGGAAGTATTATTAAACGATACATACATACCTACCTACATGATAAGAATAAGGACTGAGTGTAAGTACCTACTTAATTTCTTTGTACCTACTTATTCTCACCTTTTGAGGTGATACGAGACTGGTGTGTTGGGGTTCATGCTTGTGTCTTTCTTCCTTTTTTATGGTGGGTAAAGAATACACGCACATCTGTCGCTGGTTACCCCCCCCCCCCATAGTGGGATATATCGTGATGGTATGAATTAACAAAATTTCATAGTAGGAATCTACCGATAGGTAGGTAACTATATATCTATGCTATAAAGCCTATAAATAGGTAACTACCTATCTACACATCTACACACAAAAAGAATTGCTTATAGAAGCCGAAAATCTTGGCTTGCCTATGAATATTAAGTATGTTAAGAAATTCAAGACCTAATATTTTTTTGTCTGTTTTATTGAAACCATACTAAAAGATTAAAAAATGAACCGTTTATAGATACGATGTTTGACAGAGCCACAAATGTAAATATTATTTTGGCATGTGGTTTTAAAATATTTTCATGCTGGCCACTCAAATGAACAACGATGCTAAAAAAACATTTAGTTTTCGACATTTACCAATTTTATTCAAGGTTTGCCTAGTCTGTTCTAGGCACGCCCCTGCATGACGATACTAATAGTGTGCACTCTCAACATGATGCCAATGTAATTTTTTTTTGATAATTAGGTAGGTTCTGTGAAATCATTTATCACCACTATTTCGTAGTAATGGAGAGTAGGTAAAAGGTAAAGCTTTTCCGCTGTGACTCAAAATTATAGATATTTTGAAATAGGTAGGTACCTACCTAATGCTAATTTTTTTATTATCTAACTGTCACGAAACATCGTTAGTGATGAGTACAAGTTTTGGTCTTGCGAGACTTGCAAGTCCAAGACTGCAGGCTTTGTAAAACCAAGAGTCTAGCAAGGCTTAATGCAAGATTCTTACTGTCTTGCAAAATTTTAAACATATGTATCTATTTTTTTATTTTTAGTAAAAAAAAACAAGCTAAGAACTACGTATTCAAATATCTAAGACTACTTATAGATATTTAAATGGGCGTTTTATGTTAGATATATTTCATTTTAGGTAGGTATAAGGTACTAAATTTTAACAGAAAAATAAAAATATTCTTAAAAGCAGAGTGGCGAATCCCATGAAACAATGGAATCAAATCTCTCATAATATGGGTTATCATGATATGGGTTATCATGAGGGTTTTGATTCCAATGTTTGGCGGGACTTGTCCCCCAGATCCATTTTGAATCCAAATAAATATTGCTTTATCTTGCTTTCAGCGGGCAATCAACAATACCTACCTACCTATATCTATTTCAAAATTTAACAAATATCAAAATGAAATATTTCCATACCTACTCCGTTCGTAACAATATAATGTCAGACATGTCATTTTGATTAAATGACAGCTATATTCAATAATTTTGTTTGACTGTTGAAGCATGTCTGCAAAGTTTTTATGTTGCTATATTCAGACAGGTACCAACGTAATTATACAATGATTTTGACAGGTTGATAGAAATTTTAAATAACTTTCGCTATTTTTTATAGAATCGTGAATTCGAATAAAATAAATTATCCCTACCGATGTTTGCCATTTATCGTTTAAGTATCAAATATCTATAGGTACTTTAGTTTTTAGTCGACATAGTGGCAAGTCGTTTGGATTTTATGTTGGTGTAGGTATATACTAAGTTCGATTCCGTCGAAACAAAACCATTTAGAATTTTGATAATTAAAATTGGTAGAATATGCTAGTTAGATCATATAGGGGAATATTGAGAGCCGTAGAGGGGTCGGGAGGAAGCAGCTATCCTTTCTGCGAAACATCCGGGAATTAACCGGAATGAGGCGTGTGGAGGATCTGTTCCACACCGCACATTACAGGGAAAGTTTCTCCCAAGGGATCGTTAACGTCGTAGAAGAATATAGTTGACGATTGGCTTTGATTCCTTGAATGATAGTAAAAAGTAGGTACCTACCTACTTACCTATAAAATAAATAAAAATTATAAGTTGGTTGGTTACCTGACTGCTGATCTAAAAGTCCTGAGTTCGAATCCCGGTTTTTAATTGTGATTTCAGTCTGGATGTCTCCAGAATGGTGGCAACTTGTTATTGGGTGCGTGTTAAATTAATATTTAACATAGTACCTACCTACCTGTTAGTTGCCCGAGAAGCAATGATAAATAAATAAATAAAAAAATATTGAAAAAACCTTAGAAGTCAGAAGAATTAAACTACATGTAGGGAGGTAGGTAGGACCTACTTATAAAGAGATGTATTAAAAGCAATGGTTTATGAATGTTTGGCGTTAACTTAACTCTGCCTATCCCATCAAGGATACGATGCGATTAGAATGTACAATATGTAGGTACATGATATTTAGATAAGTGAAATTAAAATATTCAGTGAATATATTATTATATGCAATACATATTGCATAACATCAGGAGTAAGGCAGAAAATTGTGAAAAAATATCAACTTTATTTATTTATTTTAAACATTTTGTACATATTCAAATAAAAGTACACAGCGGCGGAATCATTTCCATATGGAAATATCTTCCAACCATCCATATCCATTTAACTTTAAATAGCATTGATTTGATTACTGAATTTTCTCAAAATATTTGCTTTTGAAATTGAGAATCTTCGAACACTATTTTATTTATTTTTTATTTATTTATTTTTCACACCTTTATCATAAAGACTATTATGAAGATTACTGCTATTGCTAAAATATTCTCATTATTCCCAAATTTTATAAAAAAATGCCACTCCTACACAGTTTCTAGTTATGTACTAACTTTATTAATTATTTATTTATTAACGACTCAGAAGAATAGGTAAGTATAGCGCAAAATATTACAAGTGGTCTGTGGCCAACGCTATATTTCTAACTACCAAGTCACTTTACAAAGTATTCAAAATTTGTATGGAAATTTTCAGTATTTTCCTGAAATGAGTTTATTTATTTATATTTATTTATATATCTTCTTGTACATAATATAAACAAATATAATTGTACACTGGCGGGCTTATTGCCATTAGGCAATTTCTTCCAACCAACCAGAAGCCAGTTTATCAAATTATTTTCGATATAAATATTTTATTATGAAAACTTAATTCTTCAATGCCATTTCATGAGAGCCTTTTTAGCAATTTGAAAATAAAAATATCAAATTTTAAGTTTCCTGAGCTTGGGGTCACTTTAAATATTTAACAGTAATAAAAATTGGAAGCACTGATCAGATATCCTTCAAAATCTAAAGGACTGTAAGCGAATATTAGATATACAAATTTGCAAATTTTGAAAAGGATAGAATGAGTACCTACCTACCTATGTACCCACTTTAGTCTATAATCGATAAAGTCGAATAAACACACCGTACCTACATAGTACATAATAGGTACCTACACAGTAGGTAGGTACACAACACAGATACATTGTGATGAAACTTTCGGAAAACAATCTCAGCGTGATACTAGTTGATGATCTCTAATAAAAAAAAAT
The DNA here is from genome assembly GCA_963576475.1 of Molanna angustata. Lineage (NCBI taxonomy): Eukaryota > Metazoa > Arthropoda > Insecta > Trichoptera > Molannidae > Molanna > Molanna angustata. The sequence continues at coordinate 51,278,416 of OY754965.1, read as the reverse complement.
AACCTTAAAAATTGCGAATTCATAACTCCCTACTAACCCCTTGGGGTAGTGAGGAGTAAAAAGGGAAATAAAACATTTAGGAAAATAAAATATAAACGAATAAAAATCAAATAAAAATATCAAATAAAAATCGAATATTTTTTTAATTGCATATACGCAAACATTGGATTTTTTTCCCTTTCGGGAGTCAAATGATATTTTTATTGCCAAACTTTTTTTTAACATCTTAATAGAGACGAAGTTGGGATATTGTAGAAGAATCAGAAACTCGAGGCACCTACAGACCTTACGACAGCCGATGACAGGTCGTAAGCACTGTAGGTGCCTCGAGTTCCTGGTTCTTCTACAATATCCCAACTTCGTCTCTATTGAGATGTTAAAAACATGTTTGTCAATAAAAATATAAAATAAAATATAAAAATATTCCTCGCTACCCCTACTTCGCATTATCGACATTCATGCATCGTCTCATACATGTTCGAGCTTACTGAATCTCCATCTTCCAGAATGTCATCATCACATGTCATGATGGTCATACCATCCTTTTCTTGGACGATTTATCTCATGTTAGATAACTACACATAAATTGAATTAAATCAGCTAATGTCTTAAGGTAGGTAGGTATATGTTAGTATCAAACTATGCTCTAATCAGCTTCATTTATAATAAGTTAATAATCTTATTAAACAAATGATAAGTAAATACATATGTCCATATTTAGCGCAGCGTATCAAGGTCATCAAACAGATTATGTATTACATTCCAGTTGGAATCTCAGCTCAACTCAATATTCATTATACATATATACAATCATGCCGTTTCCCTATTTGGGGTACGCAGAAAGAAACGAACGCCAGCTCTCCTTTTATTATTTTGACTTCGTATGTTCCCATTTTCGATTTTTTTATATTGGTTCCTACATTTCGTTTCACTCTTTGCATAGGTACTTTCTTTGTCAGGCGTTCATCGTTCATTCTCTCTACATGTCCAAACCATCGCAAGGCATTTATATTTATTCTACTTTCATACGCAGAATTTTGATTTTTTGTTTCAGTCAGGGGTTATCAACTTTTGAATTTTTATTTTATTTTTCCATATATCTCAAAAAACATAAAATCAAGAATGCTGAAAATTGGTATAAATATAATAGAAAAATTCAAATATGTACTCAAATTTGATAGTTCAAAAAAATTCTAGAGTTTCTCAAACATTTTTTTATCATAAATATGTGTTTAACTGCCTATATTTCCAAAGTTTTTAAAAATATCGAAAAAAGCCGAAATACCTCAACTAGATAATTTAACTTACTTGACTACTCGAAAATGTGCTTAGCACGAAACCGGTCGTAGGTTGTAGTCCTCAAATAAATAGTGGAATTAATTTTAAACAAGTGTTTTTATTTTTATTTATTAAAAATATAAATTAATTTAAATGGAATTCCATCAAGAACTGACGATCAAAAAGTTAAATCTAATTAAATCAGCGAATACAGATAATTTAATTTTCTATAAAAAATAAAAAAATATGAACATTGTAGCATTACATCTCAGAATTTTTTTTACAATTTTCCAACTGTCGATTCGTTCATGAGAATGCAATTCTCTGAATGAATCGATATTATTAAGCCAAGATGCGTGTACGAAGGAACATTTTGTATGGCGTAGCGGACTTTTTGCATGCTAATAACACCAACTAGAGGACTCGCAGCATATATGTTCCCATACATGGATTTACTCAGAATTCGGAGTAGAACATTTAATGTGAGCTTTGTGTGTGTGTGTCTGTGTGTGTCCGTCCCCCCTTATAACTTTTGATCCGCTCAATTTACAGAGCACAACTGTTTATATATTTCAGAATATATAAACAGTTATAGGCCTACAAAATTTTTATACTCAGAATTGTCAATTTTTGTTTCAGTCAGGGGTTATCAACTTTTGAAATTTTGGTTTATTTTTCCATATATCTCAGAAACCATAAAAGTTAGAACGCTGAAAATTGGTATAAACATAGACAAATACAAAATCTCAAATAATTTTTATCAAAAAAATTCCAGGTTTTCTCAAACATTTTTTATTAAGAAAAATATTTTTTTATGATAATTTTATGAGTTTAACTGCCTTTATTTCCAATTTTTTTAAAAATATCAAAAAAAGACGAAACACCCCAACTAGATAATTTAATTTTCTATAAAAAATATTAGAATTGTATTAGCACATCTCAATTTTTTTTTAACAATTTTTATAAAAATTGAATTTAGTGACGACATTGCTTCATACAATTTATATGGCAGTCGCCTACACACAATATCTAAGAAGACTTAATTGTTTGATACTAATCTCCAAACATACATACATACCATCATGCTGTTTTCATATTCTGGGTAGGATCAAAGGACTGACCTCCATACTATCCTATCTTGACATACATACCTAGGTACATGTGTTTTATAGAAAACCAAATATTTTAAAATATTAAATAATTTGTATTTATAGGTTTATAGTTTGGTACTTATTCTTCAACTATACATACTATCGCTATCGACAGTTGGATCTCATGTGTTACATGCAACTAGTTATAAAAAATGAATTTAGTGACGACATCGTTTTATACAATTTGTATGGCAGTATACACTACACAATATCTCACTCAATAGTTTGATACCTACTTAATCTACAAACATAGGTACATCATGCTGTTTTCATCTTCTGGGTAGGAAAAACAGACTGACCTCCATACTTTCCTATCCTGACATACATACCTACATGTTATATATAGAAAATAAAATATCTTAAAATATTTATTAATTTATGTTTTAAGTGTTTATTGTTTGGTGCGTAGGTATTCTTCAATTATGCACACTATCATCATTGACAGTTGGATCTCATGTGTTACATGCAACTAGTATAATAATATCCAGTTGAGTCCCCAGTAAAATCCAATAAGATATTTAGTACGGTCTTCGATCGCTAGATGGCGCTATTGGTTCAATATTTATCAAAGCTGGTTTAATACTTAGCGTAGAGCGTCTACCAAAATGTATTATCATTTTTCCACAGTAAAACTTGCGTTTAGTAAAAAAAATATTTTATTTATTTATACAATCGATCTATTCATTTATAATAATAATTATTATTGTTAAAACCTTTTTATAAAAAAAAAATGAATTATTTTAACAGCAGTTTTAATCAGTTGATTGACAAGGCTTCCAAACTGTAAGATTCCATAATAATTATGATAAAAATGAACACGTATATATTCCACAACGAATTTATTTGACTTCCGATGACCGTTTCGGCTTACAAGGCTATAATCAACTGGTTACGAGTCCATAACCAGCTGATTATGGCCTTGTAAGCCGAAATGGACGTCGAAAGTCAAATCTATTCGTTGTGGAATAGGTAGGTATATAGGTAATGTGTTCATATTTATCATAAAAATTATTTTAAATTGATAAACTCAAAACCACAAAGTCAACTCAAAAAAATAATAATTAAATTAAGAACATTTCCACTAATTTTATTCCTATCATTAGGACGATCGTTTCGCTTCGTAAAGGAAACTAATGAATTATTTCCAGTTTGAATATTATCCAAACAACTTGTTTAGTGTCTGTTTCTTGATCTATACAATTTGTGATAGCTTTGTTGTAGGTAGGTACCTACCTTTATAGTTGAGATCCTTGACAAAAGTAATTGTCTGTCTTAATTTGTCAGGTGATTTAGTGGTGCAATTAGTCACAGGGATGCTGCGCCTTCCCACGGGGTTGCTGGTGGTCCATCCTGCGTCTCCTCTCATCTCACACCCTCCACCACCCCCCACCCCAGTCTTCCACATTGGCCATCTTCATTTGTCTACACAAGTAGTATTGTCAAAACAAAGATGTTAACAATGGTATTGTATCTATTGTCAGAAACAATACCAAACAATGTCCAGGTGTAACAATACACTCGATGTAAACAAAATAAGTATAATGCTGACCAGTGTGAGAACTTGCGGTCTTCGTGATTCTGTTAGTTAGGTTAGATATCTGACTCTTGAGCCAAAAGTTCCGTGTTTGATTCCCGGTGGAGGCACAGTTTTTACTCCTCACTAACTCAAGAAGAGAGTTATGAATTTGCAATTTTTAAGGCCATTTTTTGTTGCAGATTATCAACTAGTATCATGCTGAGATTATATTCTGAAAATTTCATCACAATGTGCCTGATTGTGTGTGCTGTGTACCTACCTACTATTATGTGCTAGCTATGTGCTGGGTGCTATGTACGGCGTGTTTTTTTATATAAAAAATGAATACCTATGTTCATTTTAAACAAGTACCTACATATACATCTTCCTACGTTCCCTAAAATAAGCATAAATGCTTGTGCTATAGGTGAACGAAATCGGTCTAGGCAGGATTCGAACTCGCAACCACTGGATTACTAGCCAAATGCGCTAATCGCTCTGCCATCGACCCATCTTATCGATTATAGACTATTCGATTCTTTTTAAATTTTGCACATTTGTATATCTAATACTCGCTTAGACCCCATTAGGTTTTAAACGATATCTGATCTGTGCTTCGAAACAGTCCTGGGTTCGATCCCCAGCAGAGGAGAAATTTATTTAAATTAATTTCTCAAGCTAATGTTGCTTCTCTGGACTGGAAACACTGGTTAGTTGGAAGAAATTGCCATATGGCATTAAACTCGCCACCTACGCAGGATGCAAGGAAAATTTCGTTGGGATCAAAGTTTAGTATGAAAATGTCATTGATTTTTTGTATAAATTAATATCTACAACTAATTAGTTAATTTTAATCTAAGAAGCGATTTCTAAATTCCGAATCTAATCTTAATCAACTTTATGAGAAGCCCTGCTGGACACGTCAACCAGTGTAGGGCGTGTGGGAAGGTATTAGGTATCTTCTTAATTGATTTTTTATAAAAGGCGTTATGTGACGTCGTTTTTACGCACCAAATCCGTTATTAAGAACTTAATAAAAAATGCGAAATATTTATTTTCCACATACCAATATTATAAAGTAAACAAACTATCATCAACCGCTGTAGATATTATATCAACAATTGTTTTTTTATGAGAATTTCCATTGTTGTTGGCACGGAGAGCACCATTAACACTCTTTCATTGATGATAGTTGTTTGCAGATGGCTCTAGATTCAGAAAATTCATACATCATAAAGCACGGACAATAATACAGTTTATCTGTATAACGACGTGATAATTCTCTATAAAACTAGAAGAAAAAACTATCACAGAGGATAATGAAATATAATGACACGACTTTATGCGAGATTTTATTTCATAATAATAATAATAATGAAGCATGATTTTTTTTCTTCATAGTAGGTACCTACCTAGTATTTATTTTCTTTTCTTTGGGAAACTTACATCCAACAGAAATAAACAAGAATACAATGAACATTTCTCATTTAGTATTATTGTAACGGTAAGCTATGTAGTTATTTTCAGTTGTCAATTTTGTTCTACGCATCACAAATTTTAAACATCTCAATAGAGACGAAGTTGGAATACTATAGGAGAATCAGGGAATTAAGACACCGGAATTGCTCATAGAAGCCGAAAATCTTGAAATTCTAGACCAAATATTTTTTGTCTGTTTTATTGAAACTACACAAACTAGATTAAAGATTAAACCGTTTGTAGATAAGATGCTTGACAGGGCCATATAACGCTGAAATAAGACCGTTAATTTAAAATCTACAATTTTAGAACGTTATAGAAACTTTTTTGTAACGCCATCTATTGAGAAATTGGTTTGTGAACAATCAAAGCAGTTTTACGTATTTACGTATTTTAAACATTTCGCTAATCTACGAATTTGTCAAAAATTTGCTTTAAAAAAATAAACTAAAAATTCATTAAATTGTTTTTTGTACCTACCTAAATATAAGTGTTCTGTTTTTTATTTGTTATTTTTGTATAGGTAATAATTATTGTTACTGTCATGGCCCCTTACACCAGCAGATTGCTGTATGGGGTCTTAAGAGGCTGTAGTTGGCTATATAGTAAATTTTGAAAATAATTTCCCCAGTATCCTCAAAAGATACGTCTTTGAAATAAGGAACAGTTTGTATTTACATCTTTATACTATTGCATGAATTTTTTGAAATTTAAATTTGTTTTATAGTAGTTTTAGTAAAACCCTTTTTTTATTTTTTATTGTAAGTAACTAAAAACTACAAGGCTTAGGTACGATGTAGATATTTACTTCAATCGAAAGAGAATATGAAAATCTACCGGCTAAGTTTTTTATTATTATAATATGTATTTTAATTAATATTCTTGCTATTTGAAAAAACCTCTAAATTTTAAAAAAGTTGTATATCACATATTAGTTGATACACAATATTTTTTCGTGTTTCATATATTAGAAGGTAGTTTAGTGTGCATTTTGTGTACTTACATCTGTATACTCAGGGAATACAAGGGCCTTAAATTCTTTGAATAAGTACATTTAGTACTAGGCGCCCCATATTTATGTGCGCCTGGCGCAACTGTACCATTAAAAACAATAGTGAATGTAGAAATTTTTGTTTTGCAGTGTATTTATTTTCAATTCAATAGATGGCAGTGCTGAGTATATAAAATTATTATGATTTCGCAGTAAGTAGGTAAAAAACGTCCATATTATTTTCTTGAAAGAATACCGAATGCATAGATTATAAAAAGTGATGAAAGTAGATAGGTATATTATAAAGAAAATTAAAAATAACGTTGCGTAAATGTATTTTTATGGTTCAACTAAATTTTTATTTATTTAAGAGATAAATTTACAAATTTAATACACTCCATACCTTAAAAGCACTTTCACAATGGTAATATCGTGCGTACATTAAATTATACTGTTATTGGTCCAAATTATTATTTACCTTTTTTACAAGATACTTATAGAAATATGACTTGTGGTTGGTTGTCGATCTTCGTGACTCAGTCAGTCGGATATCTGACACCTGAGCCAAAAGTCTTGGGTTCGATTCCCCGAGTAGACACAATTTTTCTCTGTTTATTTGTGAGATGTGATGCTGTGTTAATTGTTAATAAAACTACTCCTTTATTAAAACCGAATTCATATATTCCTGAGCAGAACGCTTCTTCGGAAGATTACAATGGATCAAAATCCTCATAGCTGGAGTCTCTTACGTAGCCTTGTTAAAAAAATATTAATTGTAAACTGGTAGGTGTAAAGCATATCGACACTTACTTCCAACCCTAATAGAAGTTTATCTTATACCGAAATGTGTAACATATTTAGTTTCTATATTAGTTTTTTTTTTAGTTTCATATTAGTTTCTATATAACATATTTAGTTTCTATTTTAGTTAAATCAAGGTTGTATCAATTAAACCCGCATTAATAGAAGTAATAAGAGTGAAAAAACTGTAGTTTTAATACGCAAACCTAATTTTTTTAGAAAAATCTTAACGGAAATTGTAAATTTTATGTGAATGAAAATGAATGTGTGAATCAATTATATTAATTATGTATTTATTATTATTGATATATTTATATATTTATTTATTTAATCACTTACGGCATAAGTCATTCAAATTTTGTATGGAAAATATTCAGCATTTTCATGAAATGAGTTTGTTAAATTATTATTCATTTAAATATTTTATTATGACAACTTGATAACTCTTCAATGAAAATGATGTGCCTTTTTACCAATTTGAAAATAAAAAAATAATATTTTAATTTTCCTGAGCTTGGGGTCACTTTGAAATATTTGACAGTTAAAAAAAATGAGAATCACTATTCAGTTATCCTTCAAAATCTAATGGGGTCTAAGCGAGTATTAGATATACATATTTACAAAATTTTAAAAGAATCGAATGAGTACTTTACACAGCACATAGCACACATACACAGATACATTGTGATGAAACTTTCAGAATACAATCTCAGCATGGTACTAGTTGATAATCTGCGGTAAAAAACCCTTAAAATTGCGAAATCATAACTCCCCACTGTATCCCCTTGGGTTAGTGAGGAGTAAAAAAACTATAAATGATGTGTTAAAATAGCATTTTTCAACAGTTTAAAGGTTGTTATCTCCAAAAGCCTGTACTACTCAGGGTGCACACTATTCATTCGTTGTTACTGTTCTTGCTGTGATATCCTTTAAAATATTCAGCTTTTTTTACAATTACGTAGCAGTTGATGGCTCTTGATATAAAAGGGATATATTTTCGAATAATTCAGGGTTGTTTTACTAGTAACCACGTGAAATATTTCGATCTTGAGAAATTCGTCATCTGTCGCTTATTCCGTTTCCAATATATTGAAATAATTCGTGTGCCGCGTTCACATCGTGTGCCAGTTTTATTAATGAACAGATAGGTACACGATTTCACGTTGTTTGGACATCTTCAAGATGGTTTTGGTTATGTATAGTTTGGTTATGTAAAGTATGTATGGTTTGGGTGGTTATGTATAGTTTTTCATTTCTTCAATCGGTAAAACAAAAGTGTGTAGGAACCTACCTTGTTAGATTAATCTTGCATCATCACAATCACTATCAGTTCTCTATATCTGAAGATGGATCGCTTTCCACAAATTATAATGTAGAAAACGTCTAACTGAACACATCTTAAATTATTCTATCTCTGAGAAATAATCTATTATCATTTTTATCTTAGAACACAAAAAAAAAACAAAATGTGAAAATGGTTTCCTGATTCGTTTGATTTGAAATTGTTACTCTTGTTCAGTGAAATAAATAAAACAGTGTTAAGAGAAGAATGGCCGCTGTCAGCGCGAACCTCATTCATCATCAACAAGGCGGACATTCCAAGGTCACGCAAGATGAGCAGAGCGAGGAGGAATCCAACGATGGCAGTCTGCATTCCGTCTCTAGAGAAAAACACGAGGAAATCTCCAGTCCAGAGTACAAGCCCATGTCTCCGGATACGAGAATGAACCCGTCCTACGCTATAAACACACCCGAAACCAAATTTCTCCGCTCCCCGGAGCGGAACGAGACAATATCTCCAAAGAGAAGTGCGGACTCTCCCGATTTCAAGAGAGTCCAAAACCACTTCACCTCCTCGTTTTCCATGCACAACGTTCTGAAGATGAAGTCCGAGAGGGACAGTGTCAGCCCACCCGTAACATCGTGCTCAAACACTGGTGTATTTTCAACGGAAAAATTATTACAAAACACACCCAAGTATGTGAGAAGATTATCATCTCACTTGGAGGAAGGCCAAGCGAATGAAATGAATTACGCTTATAAAAGAAATTCAAAAGACGAATTAGTTTATGATGAATCTCCGAAAAGAAGTCAAGACGAAATGGATTACAGGGACGCTGAATATGACACCAGAAACGGTTCGTCCAACGAAGAAGAAGAAAAGTCGAGTCAGGTGGATGTGAATCGAAACGACTTGGACGAGGGTAACAGTTGTTGTAGTGAAGACACGGTGCTATCGGTCGGGAACGAAGCCCAAATGGGAAATTTCGACAGTGAAAACAGAACTTGTTCGACTGCCAACTCTCAAATAATATCACCGAGATCGTCTCCGGCTCCATCGCCCGCATCATCTTCAGCTCCCGGTCACATGCAGAACCTGTCCTCGTTTAAACATATCCAGTCACATCTGTCAGCCATATCACAACTAAGTCAAAATCTACACGCGGGGCAACATATACTGCTGAGACCTAATCCAATAGCACCAAATCCGCTTTTGTTTTTAAACCAAAATAGACTATTATTCAATCCACACTTACCGATACAACCGAACCCGTCACAAATCGATGCTCTACATCAAAACCCTCATAGTCTTTCAAATTCCCCGACCAGTATAAATCCAACAATCTCAAGACTATCACCGAACGAAATATCACCCAACCCTAGTGTCAATTCCAATCAAACGTCACCGTCGTCACCCGGAAATGAACAAAAGTTGAATATAATGCAAAATATTCAAAACTTTGGCATCCTGGCACCTCAGATCGGATCAAGTTTGCGATACTACAAACAAAATCCATTTCAAAACCCCGCAGGGTTGCCGATGGCGTCCAACGTTCAAGGTCTGAGTAGTGGCTTCAGTTTGGTCGGAAAGAACCCCCACGATGAAAGACACGACAGCAGAAGAGGTCACTCCAAGAGCAACCCTCAAGACAAACTGAACATCGTCAACGGAGCTCTGCCGTCCGTCAACCCAGCTGCGGTCAACGAAAGGCTTTTTGGAAGCAGTAATCTCTCCAACAATTCAAATTTGACCAACCACCATTTGAACGTCGACGAAGACAGACACAATTTAGTTATAAATCACAACGGATTAAAGTTTAGCATAGACAATATACTCAAGGCTGATTTCGGAAGACGCATCACGGATCCCCTCCACAAACGAAGTAAATCGGGTTCAAGTAAACACAAGTTCAGTGCTGCAGTGTTGAATCCTATGGGATCCTCTGGAAGTGCGTCCAAACACGTTCCTCTACACCACCTCAACTTAAAAGACCCTTTCGGGAGTGCCGCGACCAAATCGGGCGCATTCCACACTTCCAAAGAATCCGCGGCCTTCTTCGGACAGCCAAAAACGACGCCGTCGAGTCCGCTGATACCGGCTAGTACGAACTTGAACACGAGTTCTTCGAGCAACGGTTCCTCACGGCTGTCATCGGAGCGGCTCAGCGCCGACTCCAGGATACCATCGGTGGGAGACTTGAAGTCTGCGAGTTCGTTGCAGAACAATTTGGTGACGAGTAGTGTCGGGAGTTCTGGCGGGAGCGAGAAGGCTGGAGGCACGGGGAATCCCATCGACCTGTCCAAGCAGGAGGCAGATGCACCCAGCAAAGGTGATGGTCCTATGGTGTGGCCGGCTTGGGTCTACTGCACGAGGTACAGCGACCGCCCCAGTTCAGGTTTGTTCAAAAATTTTTTTTCTCGCACACCTTATTGAATATATTTTATGAATCGCTGAACACCCCAAAATAAGACGTCAACTTTTCTTCTTATTATTTTTGCTGGTTTTATCCCTACTCACTGTTTTTATAGACTGTTGGGGTCAGCTCTCTTCGTCCTAGAGTTTTATGTTCTCCTATCCTGTACATTGTCATCTAGGTCATGTATCTGTGTTTGGTTGCGCCTTGGCACCTATCCTGTACAATGTTATCTAGGCAATGTCTCTGCATTTGGTCGCGCCTTGGCACTATCCGAGAATTCCTTGGTCTTCCTCAAGATGTAAATTTAGGAAGATCCAAGGAGATTACTTGGTTTACAATATGATCCAGTTGTCTGCGTTCAAATGGATATTATGTGCTTTTTATAGCTTACATGATGTTACTTTTATTTGGTTTATATGTGCACCATAATATGGATACTTTTTTGGTTTATATGGATACTTTTATTTGGTTTGGTTTATATGTCATATGGCTGAAGCATGTTTTTTTTTGATTAAAAAATGATACATTCTTCATCAATAAATTGTTAGTACAAAGTCAAACCACAGTAAGATGAAGTCCAGTCAAGTCTCCAAAACCAAGGAACCGAAAATGTGAACATGTTTTTAAACAATTTATGAATATTTCAGTAGATACATTAAATCGCCATTTTTATGGACAATTTTTTTAAGGTAGAAAATGAATTTAAAAAAGCTCTCGTGTCTAAGGGAGACTTTATTTTTTTTATTTTAATTTATTTCTTTATCATACCATTTGAATTATCTTCATTAAAACTGGATAATGGCTGCCCAACTAGGTATACCTGTTCTAGGGCTAGCAGTGTACATATTATTATATTTCACAGGAGTAACTATTTGCATTTTTAAAAAGTATCTAAACAATATAAACTTAACTATTGTACACATATTTAAAAAAATGGAATTGGAGTCATCATGATATGCATATACATACATATTGTGTATGTATGTAGGTAATTTTTATTTGTTATTTACACAAATAATCTGAAATAGTATCTCTTGGGAATACTGAACTGACAGAGCATAGGTATGATCCGTCAGTCATATCTTTATTCAGTCGAGTCTCAGATCAAATCAAGACAGCATAAAATTTATAAAACAATTAGGATTTTTTGTATATACAAAAGAAACCAAATTTATATCTTTAGAATTATTTTTATATAAAATGAAGTGAATATAATTAACAATTCAGTCAATATTTGATAAGTGATTTTTATTTTGACATTATTAACTTCAGTTACTAGTCTGAAATCTGTTGATTGAACCAAACCACCATGTGTAGTGTACGTGTAAGTAGTGTTGTGTAAAACTAGCATGTGAGGTGCACAATCGACCCACTATATTTTGTCCTACCTACTCTATAACCCTGCACCTTAACCAGAAATTGGAAGTATGTATTACAACAGATATTTAAGTTTTTTATATTAATTAATCATGTAAATTAAGGGTCTGTCATGTTGAATTTTTAAAACTGCTTCATTGAAATAAAATGAAAAGTTATACTTATTTTATAAATAAAAATTAGATCAAATTCATGGAATGATATGTCGTGTTAATTATCTTTCATATAACGGTTAAATTTTAATGAACACTTTATTAATCGACAAATTATTACAGTCTTACTAATAAACGTGTTGTAAAATTTACACGACCGTTCAACACCCGTGTTGGCAAAAACGTTACCAATAAACGCTGTGTAAAATATCAGTTGGTCAACGACTGCGCATCTCTCATACAAATATTGCACATCGCTTGCACAGCTGTCAGAGGTAGTCTAACAGTGTTTTAAGACTACTGTCATCTGCCACGAATCAAATTTGATTTTGATCTGCATGTTTATATTGTTTTTTATTGGAATAATACGACGGTTAACATATATAAACTGTATGTTTAATGTTTATTTTTTAAAAATCTTTATAAATCATTTTATTCTCGATAGTTGTGTATTTTAGTAGCGATAAATGGTCAATAAAATAGCTCTTTTATAATTCCTAAAATGGTGTTCACATGGGTGTTCAAATGACTAAATTATTCGTTATATTTCAGGAAATGGATGATTTATTGTATGCAATGGAAGATTATAACTATAGTTATATATTGCTTCACAATTTCGCGAAGTAATTCCTGTAAAAAAATAAAAATGTACTGTAAACAATGTTGTGAACGAGTATATATTAAACAATAAACAATACAACAAATGAATTTATAAAATAACTAATTTATGATTTACCTTCTCTACTCGGTCCCAGTTAGATGCACGCGATTTCTTGCAATTTTCCATAATTATATTTTAAAATATGAAAATGCGCGTATAATAATATCGACAACAACAAACGTCAAAGTAAAAATGGCGCGAATGGATGGCTGATGACGCCGGGACTGACGAAGGTTGGCGGCTCTGCGCATGCCCGGGTGCGAAAATACAACGTTGTCAGATTCATTTATGTTGTAAGTGTGTTGTACCTGCACACTCGTTGCACAGCGTTTATTGGTAAGATTTTCAAATATTCGCTGCACGGGCTTTGCACGGTGTGTAACTAAAACACCGGTCAACGGGTGTGCAGTAGATTTTTATTAGTAAGACTGTTAATGTGTGGGGCAGTGTCATGCAAGACATAATATTGTGGATGAATGGTTATGTTAATCGTGTGCACTGATGCAGGTGTTAAAGGGTTCGAACCCCAGACATCGGGTTACATTCCACGACATTGATATCCTTTACCGTATGCACACTTGGATGAATCTAATTCAGTGATATTGATAACACCTGATGGATTATATATAACCACACATATAATACCACAAATACATTTATGTACTTATTTAGAAAAGACACATTACATTAAATGACAGAAAAAAACATTTATGTATGATTGACATATCACAATAATTTATTTAGGATTGACATAATGACAAAAAAATATATACACATTGTATTTGAATAGGTTCGCCTACTATCAATATGACTTTAGCAATATTCATTTAGGATTGACACATCACAATGAACGTAATAAAAATATTTAGGATTGGCACATCACAATAAATAAAAAATATTTTTCTTCAAACTTTGCGTGAGCAACTCTGTAGAAGTTCATTTTTAAAAAAAATAAAAATACAAGGAACTTTGTAATACTTCTACTTTACAACAGTTGTAAAGTAGAAGTACCTACCTACATATTAAGAACTTTGTTGTATTTTTTTTTGAATTTTGATTATTTGGGATTGTTATATCACAAATAAATGAATTTTGTCTGCTTATTAAGGATTGATTTTTTTTTTTAAATAAATATGTCCTTGTTAAACAACTACATATATACATCTTCCTACGTTCCCTAAAATAAGCATATAAATGCTTGTGCTATAGGTGAACAAAATCTGTCGAGGCAGGATTCGAACTCGCGACCACTGGATTACTAACCCAGCGCGCTAACCGCTCTGCCACCGACCCATCTAAAATTTGATTCGATTTGATTCGATACCTAACAAAAACAAAATTTAACTAAACAATTCACAATAAATAATATTAAATAATTATTTATGTGGGATTGATTCAATAAGTAGGTATTTATTATATATAAATATATATTTAATTAATAAATATGACTTACTGCAAAAAACAAAGTTCCAAAGAAAAAAACATAGGTTGGCAAAATTCCTGAAAAAAACAGGTGTCAACCTATAAAAAGAAGAAGAAGACTTACTAATTCAAAAGGTCGTCGCCTCACATGCGTGAGATCGACGGTTCGAATCCGGGCGGGGCACGCACCTCTGGATTTTCAAAAAATCTATGTGCGGATTTATATCACTAGCTATGTGTAGCCATGATCCAATTTGTCTGGTTCCCCTTTCTAAGGGTTACGAAGGTCAGATGGCAGTCGCTTCAATGTAATAACCAGACTCGCCAATTCCAGGATCATGGTCAAAGCGTACCCCGATAGAAACGGGACAAAGGCGCTAACGGGGAAAGAAGAAGAAAGATACAATAAATATTTATTTATTTATTTGATATTTCTTCTCGTACAACTTACAGGTAGGTAGGTAGGTAGGTACTGCATATTATGGCAAATATTAATTTAACATGCACCCAATAAAAAGTTGTACCTACCTACAGTAAAAATATTTTTAGGATTGATTTCTGTAAATGTGTGATATCACAAGGAATGACATAAATTTTATTTTGATTTGATGCAATTTTTATGTAATTTAATTCTTAATATATCTACCTAGTTTTACTTCATTGCAATGTACCTACGTTTTTCCTTGGTTAAAAATAACGATTAGAGTTGTCAGACGTGCAAATTTCTAATAGTCAACATAGTAAATTATCTTAAATTGAGAAATTTTAAAATAATATTTAATTGATTGGGTGTGGAATTAGTGGTCACGACTCACTAACTTCTTACGGCGACAGGTATTCAAGAAGCTCAGAGAATATTATGATTTTAGTAACATTATATCTCTCGTGATATCGGTATCACAACATCAACACCTTGCACCTATTTCAATAAAGAAAAAAAAAGTAAATTAAAAAACGATACGACATCAGGGTGACCCTGTATATATGTCTCAAAACACAAAATAAATTGTTTTGTTTCGATAAGACATGGGTATCGAAGACACGGTGTTAACAAAATTATAAACACTTGTAGCAATTTGTTGGGCTTAGTACAAATCAACAAGACGAATATGTATGTAGATACTGATTGAAATATACAAAAGAATTGTGTGAAGATGAATGGTTAATGCTCTGTATTAGCAATCCTATATAAATCCTAAATAAAATACCTATATAAAGTAAAATACATACATACACACCATCACGCCGTATCTCTTAATGGGTAAGCAGAGAGAACTGAGCGCCATACTCCTCTATTTTTGCACACATTCCTAGCTTCCTTTACATGCATGGATCGTCTCATACATGCTCGTCGATTTTTCAAGCTTCTTATATTTCCTTCTATCAAAATATTACGCACATGGTCATGCCATCCCTTTCTGGGGCGGCCCCTGCTATTCACTCCATCTCTTACACCCATGTATATTTTTTTGGTAAGTCGTTCATCATTCATTCTTTTAATATGTCCAAACCACCTCAAGCAATTCACTTTCATTTTTCTTATAATGCTCTTCTTTATCTTGCATTCTCTCCTTATGTCCATATTTTTCATTCAATCATATATCGTTATATTAGTAAAATGAAATCAAATTATTCGTCTTCTTCCTTAGCCTTGACTTCCTCCATTTTATTGCATGTCTTGCTTTAAGTATAAGATCAAGTCAAAAGGCGATATTGCTTAATATAAAACGAACATACCTACGTAATCTTATACATATATAAATCTTAACTAATCCATTGAAAATAGGTACTGAGTCAATTTCCTTTAATTTAAGACCCATATTCACTGTCATCATATCTATTTTTAATATTTTTAATACTGTTTTTCGCAAATAAATAAATTTACAACTAAGTGTTAAGTAAGTAAAATTAACGCTGTGGAAATGAGGTCCCTAAGACGAATGTGTGGTAGAACGATCTATGATAGGATAAGGAATGTGGACATCAGACGAAATGTAAGATTGAAAGAGATATTGTGAGTAGAATGAAAGTAAATAAACTACGATGGTTCGGACATGTGGAGAGAATGAACGATGAGCGCCTGACAAAGAAAGTATACAAGGCTGAAAAGAGTGGAATGAGAGGTCGTGGCCGCCCGAGGAAGAGTTGGCATGATCATATAAATGAGATTTTGAAAGATGGTAATATTCGAAGTCAGAATAATAGGAGAGCATGTATGACGCGATGCATGGATGTAAATGAGGCAAAACATGTATGTCAAGATAGAGGTGTCTGGCGTTCGGTCCTCTCTGCCTACCCCAAGTAGGGATACGGCGTGATGGTATATATGTATGTATAAGTGTTAAGAAAGGAAGAAAATTTCTAAAGAAATGTTCTTCCTTTCTTAACACTTACGATGTTTTACAAAAAAAAACTAAATTTTACCTTTTCTTCACAAAAAAATAAAATATTACCTATATATCACAGATATGGTGATTACAATATTCGTTCGTATTTCATACATTAGAAATGTGCATATTTGTGTACATCACGTATGGCCAAGGTCATAGGCATTAACAAGAGCCTTAAGTGATTTTTTTCTACGTAAATTGAAATAAATTGAACCAATAGACTTTTATAATCATATTAATTTAGCAGAGTGTTTTTTTTTATAACTGGTTTTCGAATCGAAAGATCCAAGTAAATATGTAGGTACCTACAAAAGTTTAATTATTATTTTATGTTCCTTCAATGCAAATTGGTTCACTTTTTTCCAATTTATATGAAAAAAATCACTCTTCGGATGGTCAGTAGGGTTCTGTAAAACATAGTCATTTAACAGACAGAAGTAAGGTGTATAAAGACGGACGAGATAAGGAATGTTTTATGTCTTCAAATATTCTTTTGTCACATAAGCGTATGGAGAGGAACAATATTGTATTGCTAAAAGTTTATTAAGAAACCTTGTCTTACAATTCCATTCTAAGTTGACTGATCGATTAAGAAATAAAAAAATATATATATAATATTTTGAACAATGTCCTAAGCGCACTTGAGGCGACGATTCCTATTACAGCCGCGTTCACGGCGATCGGTAATCAGCTATAAATATTAGTTCTTTTGCAAATAAGATAGTTCGTCACTCACGGTTAGCCATAAAGATCAAAGCATTGACCGCTTGCATTCTTTCATACTTCCACTATTGGTATATACCTGTACCAGTACCTTCCTTTAGGTTCTTATGATTAAGAAAAAAAAACAGTCTTATTGCTGAACGAAGCGCGTGCATTTCTTAATAAATTAACAGGTTACAACGTTACATAGTAACTTATTATACAGGTGTACATGTATTGTATAGCTTCATCACAATTTCTCAAACTAATTTGAACATTGGACTCCATTTAATCAATGTGTCTACCTTGTCTTCTTATCTTTATTTTCTCTTTTACGAATTCACTTCTTAGTGTGTCCTGTCTGGTACCCCCGACGTCGACCATCACTTGAGAATCTCAGACTCTACCTGTCCTGTGTGGCGCGGAACGGGTCCTCATTCCGGTATGTTTCGGAGCCAAGATAGCTGCTTCCTGCCAGCTCCTCTGTTGGTCTATTTTAGATATTAAGGATCGTTTCCTCTTTGCCGACCCCTCTTCAGCCATGTCTCCACTGCTGGATGTTGGCCTATTCTAGATATTAACAATCGTCCCTTTGGCGACCCCTTTACGGCAGTCAATCTTCCCCTTCATGATCAACTCTCAGTATATGACCAAAATATGAAGTTTTACGGAGCTTGACTGTTGTAAACAACTGTCTTTCAGTATTTGTTCTACGCCAGACTTCAACGTTACTCACTATGCACAAAATACACTAGTGCATACAAATGCACTAAGTACCTATTTTAAATGTCCTGCCCCCCTAGACAACATGCCATTAAAGCTAAGCGATAGAAATGTATGAAATTTGTGGCTGTCACGTGTTGTCATAGCGACCAATTTCATACATTTACTATCGCTTAGCGATATAACGCTTAGCTTAAATGACACGTTGTCTATAGTGATGAGCAAAAGTCTTGCAAGTCTTGCAGTCTTGGTCTTGGTCTTGCATTTT
Organism: Molanna angustata; assembly: GCA_963576475.1. Lineage (NCBI taxonomy): Eukaryota > Metazoa > Arthropoda > Insecta > Trichoptera > Molannidae > Molanna > Molanna angustata. Next base: position 51,259,807 of record OY754965.1, on the reverse strand, counting down.
TTGCAAGACCAAGACCAAGACCAAGACCACATACTTCACTGCAAGAACAAGACCAAGACCAGGTACGCAAGACCAAGACCAAGAACAAGACCATGCTTGCAAGACCAAGAGTCTTGCAAGACTTAAATGCAAGACTCTTGCGGTCTTGCATTTTTTCAATATGTTGACATATTACTCATAGAAATTGCATTGGAACGACAGTAAATGACTTATCCAACTGTCGATTCGTTTAAGGGAATGAAATTCTCTTGAAGGAAGAGGCAGTTTAAATTCAAGCTACGCGAGATTGTATGCAGGGTCTATATTTTTCACGGTGTTTCCAACTTTGAAGTCAAAAAACACCAACATAGAGGCTTCGCAGCATATATGTTCCATAGACGGATTTACTCAGAATTCGGAGTAGAACATTTCGTGAGTCTGTGTGTGTGTATGTGTGTGTGTGTGTGTGTGTGTGTGTGTGTGTGTGTGTCCGTCCCCCGTATTAACTTTTGATCCGCTCAATTCACAGAGCCGAAAATTTCAGAGTATATAAACAGTAATAGGCCTACAAAACTGTTATACTCAGAATTTTGATTTTTTGTTTCAGTCAGGAGTTATCAACTTTTGAATTTTCACTTTATTTTTCCATATATCTCAGAAAGCATAAAAACTAGAACGCTGAAAATTGGTATGAATATAGACAAATACAAAATCTCAAATTTAATTATTCAAAAAAATTACAGAGTTTCTTTTTTAATATATTTTTTATGACAAATTTATGTGTTTAACTGCCTATATTTCCATAATTTTTAAAAATATCGCAAAAAGCCGAAACACCTCAACTAGAAATTTTAATTTTCTATAAAAAATATTAGCATTGTAGTATTACATCTCCATTTTTTTTTTAACAATTTTTATAAAAATTTACGACATCGCTTCATACAATTTGTATGGCAGTCGCCTATACACAATATGTAAGAAGACTTAATAGTTTGATACTTTAATCTCCAAACATACATACATACCATCATGCTGGTTTCATATTCCGGGTAGGAAAAAGGACTGACCTCCACACTATCCTATATTGACATACATACCTACATGTGTTGTATAGAAAACAAAATATCTTAAAATATTCAATAATTTTGATTTTTGGGTTTATAGTTTGGTAGGTACTTATTCTTCAACTATACATAGGTACTATCGCTATCGACAGTTGGATCTCATGTGTTACATGCAACTAGTAGTATGGTTTTAAATAACATACAAAGATCGAATTTTATGACATCATTTTATAAAAATGGTATAAAAATAATTTATAATTTAAATAATTTTGTTTCATTGTTAAATGAATTCGTAATAATAAATAGGTGTAGTTACCAAAATGTAATTTCTAGGTAGGTACTTCTTTAAGAATGAAATTTACATATCGGTTTAAAATACAAATATTTTTTAAACTATGAACACGTGCGTGTATACACAGGAAGTCAACATCTCAGATTCAAATTGTCTCATATTACGTTTACGTGATGCAAAAATAACTCTTATCATTACTAGCGCAAATGTCATATTTGACCGCGGTGTGTAAAAGAATAAAATAATATTATTCTTCGACACAATAATTTTGGCCGATGTAAACAAACGTACTCAGAGGCGTTGCAAGTGTAGGTACTTTACCTTGTGCATAAAGTAAATACAATGAATTATTTTATTTAATGTTTTCCAAATTTCGATTTGTTCAAGAGAATTTATTTCTATTAACAGACCGATAAAAGTTTCAATCGAAGATGTGCGAGATATGTATGCCAGATCTATATTTTTCATGGTTTTTTCAACTTTGAAAATACCATTCCTATGGAGCACGTTACAACTATTTAATTTTAATACGAATAATACTGCCGAAGGCCATTTACAATTACAATTATACACAATACAAATAAAAATATTCATCACAGTCAATTAGAAAAACATAATAATGTACCTATTTATTTTATCGATTGAATGAATATGCAAACAAAGCATTAAATATACATATAAGGGATACACACAGACACACTAAGCCTCTAAGTTGGTGTTTTTTGACTTCAAAGTTTAAAAAAACATGAAAGATATAGACCTGGCATAAAATTCTTAATACTGACGATTCATTAAGATAAATAAATTCTCTTGAACGTGTCGACAGTTGGAATATTATGTATCTATGTATATATGGGTATGTATGTATGCATGTATATATTTTTAAGTGTTTAGATTTTCTTATTAGTATGAATACCTAAATTTTGTATTTTTGTAAAGTAATCCTTTCAGAATACAATCTCACCATGATACTAGTTAATAATCTGCAATAAAAAGAATACCCTTAAAAATTTCAAATTCATAACTCCGCACTATATCACCTTCGGGGGTAGTGGAGGGTAAAAATATTTCACATCAAACCATTGATTTTTTACGTTCATATTGCCAATGTAAAACGCAGTGGTTCAACCATGTTAAGTAAAAATACATAATATCTACTGTGAAACAATATTTAATAAACAGTAAGTACTTAAGGCAAACAACACGTACTCTAATGATGTATTTGTAAAAGAATGTAATTTAATTAATATTATATAGGGTACCCATAGAAGAGGGTACCTATGTATATACATACATAAGCAATATAGAGGTTGTGATGAATCGAGTCCTCCATAATATTATTATACAAATTATTATTTTGTAGACGAGATATATGGAGTGGTTTGTTAGAGGTAGGTATTTACCTACTGGGTCGAAGCTTTTCGTTAGTCATTCGGATACACATGTGTTAATCGTAAATCTGTCGCAAGGGGTAGTTTTTATATGCATTCCTGAGAGCTGGAAGGGGGGTCAGAAAGTTGTATCGAGGCAGTCAGCGGGACGCAAAGAAAAGGAACGGTCGAGACGACGGGATAGAAACGGGCGGGAATTTGGAGAAGCGAAGAAAGGGGAGAGTAGTCTGTGTCCGCGTGTGGAGTATTTTAGTGTCGATTGAAGTGAAATTCCTGGGGATATATTATTGAATTCGCGAGGACAGTTACGTACGTCGCGTCGCGGTCCGGAATACGCTCGGTTCGAAACGAAAGACGGGTTGGGAAGTTGAACGCGCCCCAGTTACAAGGGAAATCCAGCTGAGTTATTTATTTATTTATTTATTTTACTTCATTATTCTACCTGTTTATTTAATGTATGGATTGTGTGGAACGGATTTGTCAAGATTATAGATTTATTGTAAACATCAACTATCTCGTTATATTAACTCTTGAATTGACAAGTCTTTTCAAACAATCGCGAATGTATGTAAGATGTTTTGTTTGCAAGGGAGAAAATGCACGATTTCTAGAATGTACACAGCATTTTACATATCCAACAAAGCTATCTGTTCAGGCGACAGTAGCTAACGAGAGATGGATTTTGAAATCGAGCCAATAGCCAGCGAGACTGGGCGATAACCTCTCATCTACTTAAATAAAGGCTGTTAAAAAGCGGTGGGTCAGGGGCCGGCAGTACTTGCGGGGGAGCGCGGGCCGATCTGAAAGCTGAAAGGACCCCAATCCTTCAACCCCACGTGGGATAGGCGGGGTGTGGGGTGACTCCGGTCCTCGTCATCTCTCATGTCCTCGTACTATAACGATCACAACACTGTGGGATTCTCCACACGCACATATACAGCACGTTATAGCCAAGACACGGAGGGAGGCCGAACCGTGTCTGGCTTAAGTACACGCACACTACACACCACACTAAATGTAGGCTGTCCCACACTTAATCCTTTTCCAAAGTGAGATTGTTCGTGAATGGGGAGAGGAAACCGGTGAAATAATGGATCTATAGATTTTGGACTTTCAGTCATTGAATCCAACGTGAATGAGAGAAAGATTTGAATTGAATGTTCTGTTTGTCTACAAATTACACTTGCTCGAGGCCTAATTAGATTTGCACCCTTTCACTAACCGCATGATAGGTAGCTTGTAGTATAGTGGATTATAGTACGTAGGTGTCCTACTTGTGATATGGAGGCTTCATGCTTCGCAAGGTAGTCGAAGTAACCATTTCACCAGTATTGTATTATTAAGCCGTTGTTGTACAACGAAGAGCCTTAGACGCTGTGAAACACTTAGTGTCACACAGCAGGAAAGGCTGACTACTTCGCGAGGTAAATAGTCATGATTGCGAGCGTGGCTTTTGCTAAAAACCCTGGCTATTTGTTCCACGAGGTGGAAGGGCTAGGTCAGGCCGAGAAAGACCTGGGTGTCTCGGATGGATACACGCGGCGAGGAAAGTGAGCGTGTATCACCGCCCTTAAGGCGGTTCCCTTATCAAAACCAATATTAAGCATAAGAATGCATGATAAGATTATGTTATATTTAAGTATTATGAATTATGTGTCATACATGTGTTTGTACTTTTGTTTATGTTTAATTGATTCCCCCTGAACTTATCATTACGTGTAGGATGAAATCGGTGGTAATTGCGTTCTGCGTATTATTGATTACAACCAAAACTCGCTTTCATTTGCTATTGTAGAGTAGGATTGCATTAGATAAGAGAAATGTCGAACTAGGAGAGGTAGGCTGTTCAGGAAGCCGGGGTTCGCGAATCAGGGATATTATGGATCACAGCGTTGGCGTCCTATACGAAACTAGACGATCTGGCCAAATACTTATCGTAAAATACTCGCGTATTTGAATTCTTTCAGGTAATGACGAATAGGAGGCATAGACATCGCTATGAGAAGAAAAGGAAGACAGGTGAGACAATGCAGTCGGCAGGGGTGAGTAATATTATTTTCTCGTATGCTCGGTAATTTCAGAATTATTTCGTTTTCCTCCTCCTTAGGTTACATACAGATATGTCCTGAAACGGCTCGGGAAATCGGGTGTCATGGATCGACAACCGTCGGTTCGCGTGCGTTCGTACGTTAAGGGCATGAATGAAATCCATCGAGGAGCCATTCGTGTCAAGGTATACTCTTTGACAAAAAGAACCTCAATGACTTTCAAACTTAAAAATCTAATGAATAACGTATGATTGTTTGACCATTGGATGATCACTAGTAGGTACATACAAATTTAAGAAATCTTTGTATGAAGTTAGACTGAAAAAGCCAATTTTCTAAAAGCATAACATTTTTTCCACTTTTAATAATAGATGCACATTATTTCAATTAAACAATAAAAAAAATGATTAATTAAATTTACCATACAAGGAAATAAAATAAAATCAATTATTAATAAAAAAAAAAACACGGCACTCGGCTCTGAACGAGCGGTATGTATGTCAAAGAAAGGATTAGTACTTCTCTTGTGTCACGCCGCCGTTAGACAAACATAACATTTATGATTGTATCATTAAAGTATATTTTTGCATGATTTTGCACGAAATAAGACATTTTGAATCTGGCACGGTTCATATTTTAACATCCTGTGTAGGACGTAGGTATATGTTTCTGTGCGAGTTTTGAAATGATATAATATTATACCTACATAAATATCTATCATTCAAGTAAGTTGGAAGGTATATTCATTATTTCACGAGTTGCATGTAACACATGAGACACAATTTAAGAGTACGTATCAAACTAAAAACACATTATTAAATATTTTAATTTTTTTTTATTTTCCAACCACAACTGTCGATTTGTTTAAGGGAATTTATTCTCTTAACATATCAAGCGATGATACGCGAGATTTGTATGCCAGGTCTATATTTTTCGTGTTTTTTTCAACTTTGGAGTAAAAAAAGTCAACTTAGAGGCTACTCAGCATATATGTTATATAAATAGATTATTATTAGATGGGTCGATGGCAGAGCGGTTAGCGTGCTGGGCTAGTAATCCAGTGGTTGTCAGTTCGAATCCTGCCTTGAACGTTTTCTTTCACCTATAGCATAAGCATTTATGCTTATTTTAGGGAAAGTAGGAAGATACATATATATGTACTTGTTTAGCAAGGACATATTCATTTTGTATGTAATGTTTTTTAACATTTTTTATAAAAATTGAATTTAGTGACGACATCTTTTCAAACAATTTGTAAGGCATCTCAAAATTTAACAATTATTGTAATAAAAGTTTAGTGACGACATTTCATAAAAAATGTGTGGCAGTGACCTATACACAATACCTATATTATAAGGCAATGAAATATAATATCATTGATCTAAGGTGACTAAATAGTTTGATACTTAATCTTCAAAATAAATACATACCATCAAACTGTTTTCATATTCTGGGTAAGAAGGAAGGACTGACCTCTCCATACTACCCTATCTTGACATACATACCTACATGTTTTGTATAGAGTACAAAATATCTTAAAATATTCAATTGTTTGTATTTAGGGGTTTCTATTTCTGTGCGTATTCTTTAACTAAACATACTATCGCATGTCTGATAGTTTCCTTGTATTTATTTGTATATTATTATAATTTTAGGGAGAGGACTTATATAATTATTGGCATCAATGTTCATGACTAGAAAAATATGTTGTTAGATATTTTCATAAGAATAATCTTTGAAAGATTTATTATATTCAGACAATGATTTTAGTTTTGATTCACTTCAGCTTATACATCGACGTTATGGATCTTAAATTCTTCAACATGTTTGTATTTCATTTTTTATTTTTATAACTATAATAACAACATTATATGAAAAGTTATAAAAATACAGAAATTTCAAGACGACATATAAACGATATTTCATAGTTTGGTGATTTTTTTTTCCAAAAATTGTAATAATTTGATCTTAGATTACCTATATATGTTTGATAGGTACCTAAAATTATATTACATGTTTACTATAAGGAAAATTTAGGTTTTATTAAAAAAAATCGAATATGTACCTACTTTACCTACTCATAAAAGTGCAAGACTTGCAAGACTCTTGCTGCAAGACCAAGACCAAGACTATGTATGCAAGACCAAGACCAAGACCAAGACTATACTTGTAAACGCAAGACCAAGACCAAGACCGCGGGTGCAAGACCAAGACCAAGACCAAGACCACCCCGGTCTTGGTCTTGGTCTTGCATTTGCTCATCACTAGTTGTCTAGGCCCCCAGATACAAGTTCTCGATGGTTCAGCATCATATTATGCAATAGTGTTAAAATAATATGTCATTAGAAATTACTTACTTACTTTCCAATATATTTGATGGTGTCGGCTCTCCTGATTCTATCAAGCCAAACTCACCTGTAACCATTGCTAGATTATGATTCAGATCCCTCTCTCGCAAAATTATGGCGTTTGAATCATAGAATATCAATTCTTCAATTCATAGATTAGCGGTTTTAATCGAGGTATTAATGTAAACGGATTTTTACGTTGGAATACATCACTTTCTGATATATGTGGATCTCAGAGTTTAACGCTTTCAGTAAAGTCACTTATAGACCACTTTGTTTCATAGAGTAAACAATTAAGCAGAGCTATTTTTAATATTATATCACTGATTAGTTAGGTAGTCCTGTACTTTGGCAACTTAGATTGCCAGCTCATAGGAGGTCATCTTGGAGATCTGCTTTCCACGGGAACTTGCCACTTTGATGGTTATTGAATTTGTCATGTGTTCGTTTCACAATCTTCTTCTCTATCGACCACATCTTACGATATCCTCAACTTGCATAGCTTTCGGAAAGGATTTTTCCAGCGATGTTTCTGAGTAGGTACCTTCCTTTCGCTGGTTGGATGGAGGTTTTTGGTAGGAACGGACAGTGTCTGCTTGTTTACTTATATTTACACATTTGTAATAAATAAATAAAACAACATTGGGTATTTTTATCCAACTTTCAAAACCACTGTCATACACGATCGCCGCATTCCACAAAAGGTTCATTTTATATCTATTGACTACCAAGAAGTCAGGCCATTCTGCAGTTACTTTTAATTGCTACCTTTTTTATACATCATTTAACTGACCGAAACGGACCATCTTAATGGTTCAATTTTTTCTGCGTGAATTCTCTCCTCGGCCCATTGTTGAAATATTGCTAATTAAAACAAGAAAGATGTTAATATGAATGGGAAGGAAATAAAGAATATTAGTCTGTATTAGTTAGACCTCTCTATGTGATATATGAGCAACATGCTTTTATGAGTACAATATTATCTTTGATTAAAATAAAATGACTGATTCAGGCTCCATAAAGATATATCTACATACTCATATAACTGTTAAGCTCCGCCACTTTACCCAAATACGAAGCGAAAACTCTTATAAATGCTTTTTGTTGTCAAGGCTGGATTACTGTTCTGCTATGTATTATGCTGGTTTGCCCGAGTATCAGCTTACTGGTGTTGTAACGCATCTGTGAGGATTATCCATGGGTTTAGTAACTGATGCCACAAAAAGACTCTCTGGAGCTAGTGGACTATAAAGTGTGCTTGGTGGATTCCAAGGCTCTGTATGATTTGGCTCAGAACTCCATTCAAGAATTGCGACAAAATAATTTGTCATTAGAAAGACGTCTAACTTTTGGATCGTCTGAATTACAGAACTCCAATTCTTCAAGGGAATTGATTTTATTTTTTTACTAAGGCAAAACCAATAACTTATATAGGTACTTAAAATTACAAAAAAGTACGTACTATATAAGAGTAAGGGCATAATAGAAAAGCCACTAAGTGAATTCTATGAAATATCATAAGGTTTCATAGAAAAAACAAAAACATAAGATAAAACACAATAATTAGACATTATACACAAATTAAAGACAAGAAAAAATCATAAACAGTAGGTATAAAGGCAGCAGAACCAAGAAAGACAAAATAGAAAAGGAGCTAACTGGAAAGTAAGTCTATGTCGCTAACATGACATATTGTATAAAGCCAATAAAGTAGCTTACTATTATGATTATCAAACTGTTTAATTTTTGTTTTATTAAATATTTTACCTTCCCTTTAATACCTTTATACAGCCAACAAAATAAAACTTTTTGATATATTATTATAATCTTTATCTTTATTTGTTTAGTAAGTTTAGTGGACTTAAGTAGTTGGTAAACATATTTGCAACAAATTTAATCAACAAACAATACGTTACAAATAATAGTAAATATATTTATTGCGTATACATCACGTATAATATTTATGCAAAATGTTCCTCATATGGTTAGCGCGGCTAATAATATGCGCCATAAACTATCTTTTTATAGATTAAATCCGCATTAGGCAAATCTCTAGATGGTACGCGAGGTAAAGAAGTCCAAGAATGAAGTAGAAGTAGCAAGCTTAGGTACTCGAGTGTAATAGAATTGCTTCCATGAAATTGCGCACGGTGCAATATAGTATCGACAATGAAGACAGGTATGCAGTCAATCGTTGCGGTGAGGAACAAGGAACGAATCTCGGTACAATGCTGTTATCTGTCTACATAAATTATTTATTTTTCTGTATTTTAATTTGCTGGAGTATTATTAATAAATTATACAGAGACGTTTTATGACACAAGATAATTCCAAAAGCATTCATAATACCTATATACATTTGTTGCGTTACAACCCAACAAATGAGTCTTAGCCTCCTCAAATAATCGTCGCAATTCAACCCTATCAGTCGCCCTGCAAAGCCAGTTAAACACATGCAGAGTTCACAGCTCCTTCTAGATGTAGTCAAACCATCTCAATTTCGATCTCCCAATGCTCCATCTTCCATTTGGCCAACTACAAAGAGTTTCTTCGTCGTGGACTGTTCTTTCTCTGTGACCTAACCAATAAGAGTCGGCATATTTTGATGAATATCATGTCATCATTCTAAGAACGATCTACTTTAATTACAGGTTCTGCAGTACAACAGTAGTCTCGAGTTATTCACTAAAGGTTTCATAACTCTGAGCTCCATGTATATCAGTGAAAATTGAATCCACTTCATAAAACCCTCTCTCTTCGATGGCATTCTAGCCCAAATCGACTCTAGACCTAGACTCTAGACCTTCAACTTCACCTGGCTTAATATGAATATTTTTTTAACCGACTTCAAAAAAGAGGAGGTTATCAAATTGATTTAATGTTTTTAATGTATGTTCAACGATGATTCTTTACCACGTTGTCCGATTTTGATGATTCCTTTTTCATTTGAAAGGGGGTTCTTAAGAGATTGTTCCATATATAACTAGTGATGGGATCTTTGAGAAAATCATTAAAATCTTCATTTTCAGTTCAGCTGAAATTCTTAACCACGTAATCCGATTTGAATGATTTCTTTTTCATTTGAAAGGAGGTAAAGTTGTCGCCAAATACCTAGAGCCATTTCGCCGAGAAGGGGGGCCATTTGCACGTACCTATACCATTGAAGCAAAGACACAAAGACAACAGACACAAAGACAACAGACACAAATTTACGCTCTACGCACCCGGAAGCCTGGTTCAAGAAATTTGGCAATATTTATGCTTTAAGATGATTCCATATAAATTTGGTTAAGATCTAGTTATGGATTCTATGAGAAAATCATCAAACTCTTCAATTTGTATAATCATTTGTCGTACATGTAGATTGCAAGATAGGCGTGACTATTATCAGAATGAGTTGAGGTATTTCATGTTGTGTAAAATATTGCACATTATTTGATGCAGGAGACATAAATAAAGTTAATGATACCTATTGATAACGTATTTTATTAATACATTTCCATTTAAAATTCCAATGAATCCATCACATAACGGCGTGGACACACAATCAATCTGTTATATCCATTAGACATAAATCTTGAGGATTCTGAGAAAATAGGTGCGTTTACGACCTAATGTCCATTTTCATCATTTATTTGTCTCGTCGTGCACTGCACACTGGACGAGTTCAAACAAAAATTTGGACATAAATATGTCAATCAGGTAGACATATTATAGGCAAGGCTCTGGTTGGACGGAAGAAATTGTCAAATTGTTATATGCCCGAAATTGTACAGTAGGTACCTATATTTTAATTTTACGTACAAAAAATAATGGACCTGGGTACAAATTCGGCCACGACCACAAAAAAAGAGTTGGTTGGGGTCAACGCTATACTCCTCACTACCAAGCAGGGGCGTGCCTAGAACCTAATACTAGCAAACCCTGATAGGAAATTGGGAAACGTCGAATATTTTTTTTAGAATAAGTTCATCGTTGTTCATTTCAGTGGCAATGAAAAATATTTTTCAATCACATACCAAAATAATATTTAGATTTTATATATATAGCCATGAAAAGGATCGTACCTTCGATTCAGTTTCCAATTTTGTAGCATGGTTTCAATAAAACAATAAAAAAAAGTTAATTATCGATGAAGTTTTTATTTGGTAGAATTCCATTATATGTTATATCTATAATAAAAAGTAAAGACTTTTTGATTCTACATTAATTTAATTGAGCGCGATAGGCCTATTTCGCCTTGTTAGGGCATTAACTAGCTTAAGCTAGTTAATGCCCTAACAAGGCGAAATAGGCCTATCGCGCTCAATTAAATTAATGTAGAATCAAAAAGTCTTTACTTTTTATTATAGATATAACAAATAAAAAAAAGGTTTTTAATTAATAATAAGTTCATTTTTTTCATAAAATGATAGTTTTTTTAACCTGTGGTTATATATTTTTTATGTATTATACATGTTTTATATTTATAGGCAAGCCAAGGTTATCGGCTTCTATAATATCGGACTAATTTTAACTTAATTTTAACTTATTGTATTTTTTTAAGTTTTATGTTTCACCATTTTCAATGTGTTAGCTATAGGACTAATTTTAAATTATTTTTTGCAAACTGAAAGCGCCCTTGAGGTGACCACGGTTGTCACTAAACGGCGCTTTATAAATTGTCCTTATTATTATTATTATTATTATATAAGCTATTTCGCTACTGCTACCAAGTTACTCATTTCATGAATATTTTCAGCATTTTCATGAAATGAGTTTGTTAAATTATTTTTGATATAAATATTATTAGGAAAACTTGATAAATCTTTAATGCTATTTTATGGAAGTAATGTGTCTTTTTAGAAAACTGAAAATGAAAATATCAAATTTTAAGTCACTGAGGTATAAGATAGAAAAAAATTACAGAAACAAAAGCACTGGTCAGATATCCTTCAATATATAAAGGGGTCTAAGCAAGTATTAGATACTTATACAAATTTATATAATTTGAAAATAAATTTAAAATTTATGAATCTCGGCCATCGTGGCTCAGTTGGTTGGGTATCCGACTGCTGATCCAATGGTCCCGGTTTCGATTACCGATGGAGACACAGTTTTTAATTGTGTTTTCAGTCTGGATCTGTGAGATGATTAATATCGTTAAGTCTCCAGAATGTGGCAACTTGTTATTGGGTGCGTGTTAAATTAATATTTGATATAGTACCTGTTAATTGCCCGAGAAGGAAATTAAATAAATAATTGAATGAGTAATTTATCCTATACCTAATCGATAAAGTAGAATAAACACGCCGTATATAGAACATATTAGTACACAGCACACACACACACACACACACACACACACACACACACACACACAGATATACATTGTGATGAAACTAGCTGCTTATCTGCAATATTTAGATGGGTCGGTGGCAGAGCGGTTAGCGCGCTGGGCTAGTAATCCAGTGATCGCGAGTTCGAATCCTGCCTCGACCGATTTCGTTCACCTATAGCACAAGCATTTATTTGCTTATTTTAGGGAACGTCGGAAGATGTATATGTACTTGTTTAACAACGACATATTCATTTTTTATAAAAAAAAAATAAAATTGAATTCATAACTCCCCCCTATATCCCCTTGGGGTAGTGAGGATAAAAAAAAACAATATTTGTTTTTATTAGGTACCTATTTTCTGATCAAGTATTTTGTGTAAACCATACATACCTTCACGCCATGTCCCTCATGGTAGGCAGAGAGAACAGAACGCCACTTATTTCTATCTTGACACAAATTCATCGCCTCGTCTTATACCTACATGTTCGTCTGTTGTTCACGCTTCTAATATTTCCGTCTTTCAACATCTCACATAGTTCAGCAATGAGGTTCACCACACGTTCTGAATGTAGTAATTATTAGTTGTGAAGAGGATGTGCTGGTGTGATACACGCATGTGTCGAGGTGTCTTTCGCGGGGTAGGTAGAGAAAAGCGAAATTCCTCTATATCGACTCATATTCATGCATCGTCTTATATTTGTTTGTAATGTCGCTCACATGGCTGTGCCATCCATTTCATGGACGACCTCTTGTGTTGTGTTTTTTAATTCATTCTTCCTGTTCGGTAAATGTGACAACACTCCCAACCTTTTCCTTTCCAAAAAATATTGCTGCCTACATGTGTAGTCAGCTGTACAATATAGCAGTATACAATCGTCTACAACTTGTCATCGTGTACGTCACATACAGTTGAAGTAAATTAGTTTCGATACTTACATACACTCGAATACATATTTCGTGTCAACTAAAAACTACGCGCCGTGCACCCCCTTTTTAAAATACCCAGACAGTGAGTGCCTTCCGTGAAGAACTCCAGAAGAAGGAAGAAATTCGCCACCAGGTAGGTGCAATATTCCCTTCTCTCGGTATACAACACTTCCCATTTGGCCAAACCATCTCATTCTATCTTCATTTTACAATATTTCCATACATTGTTCTTTTACAAATTCAACCTACATAAAATACGTTCTTCAATATCATACAGTTGGCGGAACTTGTTATATAGGTACATATCTCTATACCTTTAAGTTGTGTATTTATGTAAAAGGTTCGTTTCCAATTAGTTATTTGAAATATCAGGTTGTCAGTCTTGAAGGCACAGTATGAAATGTCAATCAAGAGTTGTTAAGATGGCCACACTGACTTCTCACCCCTTTTCTAGCTTCTCTGGGTGGGTTCCACCCCTGACCCCACCTTACCTACATACCCAAGGGATGACGTTTATATTAAATTTGCTAAGATGTTTCCTTCAATGTCTTGGCTTGGCTCAACTCAACTATCCGACATATCTTGGCTGACACAGGGTGTTCCGTACATACATATTTCTTTATAGATCAATTTGCTGTTTTTTTTTCTTCTTCTTCTCTTCTCTGATCACATGACAAAGGATAATAGCAACACTGAATCACTCGAAGAATGGTTCGCCGCTATGTAGGACGATCTTAAGTTGATTAAGATTTATATATTTATTTATTTTAATTTTGGCACATGTTACAAAATTAAATAAACAACAAAAAAAATATTACAAAAAAAAAAATTCAAAGACTATTACAAATATCAATTTTAGATGGGTCGATGGCAGAGCGGTTAGCGCGCTGGGCTAGTAATCTAGCGATCGTGAATTCGAATCCTGCCTCGACCGATTTCGTTCACCTAAGCACAAACATATTCTTAATTTAGGGAATGTAATAAACAATAAAATAAATTAAATAATCAATCGATATATGCACAAATGTCAATATTGATACTTTGTAACATACGTATAAAGTACTTTCAAAATTTGGATTAATAAGGGCTTGTTGATAATAAGCCCTTATTAATCAAAATTTTAAGAGTAATATACAATATTATGTATGTTTCAAAGTATCTAACTTCACATCGTTTGAAAATAAGCTTATAACACCGTCGCCATCTATCGTATGACAATGAAACATACATACATACATACCATCACGGCATATCCCACAATGTGGGGTAACCAGCGAAAGGTGTGCGGGTGTGCATTGCCTTTTAAAAGGGAGCACAACACATCAGTGTATACCCACACACCAGTCTCGTCTCACCCAAAAAGGCACTACATTCAGAATGGGTGGTGAACCTCATTACTGAACTATGTGAGATGTTATTGTTGCCTGTTGTATTTTCGATTACCCGGCTCTTACGGGACACTCGAAAACAATAATAGAAAAGAGTGGAAGCACTATTCTAAGCCGTTGCCTCACAGCTAAAACATTTAAAAAAATGAAACATATAAAAAAAAATGGTTGACAATGAAACATTTAAAAAAAATGGTTGAAAACAATGAAAGCCACGATCCTTATAGGTGAGGTTCCAATGCTTTCGCATAGATGTCTCCCCTGAACCGCGCCAGATTTATAATATTATAGTGTTATATTTGTATGAAAATTAGCGTCGTTTATCTTTTGGTCCAAGCGGTTAATAGGTATTGGCTAAGAGACTTTTTTGAGTTTTGAATATGAAGATTTAGTTCTCTCAGATATTTAATTGTGACATAAACAGAACTACTTAGGTTTAATATAAACCGTAAATTATAAAAAAACTCAGCTTATAAAAAACAGTTTTTTATTAACTATTAGTTTTTGCTATTTCAAAGTGAAATAACATCTGAACTACACTGTAGCTAATGAATTGGTATCCTTAAAACAGTTAGTTATCTTCCCAAATTTGTATTAACTTAGTTTCTCTTAAAACAAAGATTTCTGCGCCGAAAATACAGACATGTTGGTGTCTTTACACACATAATTAATTTATGTAATCAATTATATTTTAAAAATGCCATATTTTATTTATTTTTAATAATCAAGAATGTCAAGTGACTATAAAATATTTGGTAGGTATTGGTTATATCGATTATATATGATTATCGACGCGTTTCGGGAAAAACACATCAAAACATATTCTTTATTGTTTCAAAAAAACAATAAAGAATATATTTAATGAATTCAAGTACCTATATTCATTCATATAATCACGGCATATTTCATAATGCGGTGTAACCAGTGACAGGTTTGTGGGTGTGCACTACCTTATAAAAGGAAGCACGGCACATGAGTGAAAATAAGCATGACCTTTTTTTTGGTGATATATCTCTTTTCCTTGGGTTTTAGAAGCAATGACTGACAGCTATTATAAAAATTATTCTTGGACACCGAATTTTCTTTATTATTTTTTTAAGCGTATAATGGCGTATTCTTACACATTTAGGTACCTACTTGTGTTGGTTTCAATGCTTATAATACTTAGGGATTTTTAAATTGAAATCACAAGAAAATACACCGCTTTAGGTAACGAGAATAAAAAAACTTTGGTACTAGAATTGTTAAAGACTTTTTAAAAGTTTATAATCAGGAATCAATAGTGTTGATATGTAGTATAGAGACCTTCTCAGAGTCTAATCATTTGATATGTTAAGTATCTGGATGGGTGAATAATTCTCAATTGAAATTTTGGTCGGTGTGTTTGTTTTTTTTTTAATTTAGTCTTAAATTATTTACAATTTACGCATTTGTCTGCGAATTCATTTGAGGAGGTGCGTAATGGTAATAATATTAATTGAATATTATTATTTGTTGTGCTTATTTGTCATTAATATCATTAGATCCTTCATCTTTCGGTGATCGTGCTTTTGCTGTGGCTGGACCAGCCTCGTGGAATAAACTACCACCTCAACTGAGGCGAATCGACAACTTGGCCCTATTTAGGAAACACCTGAAAACTCACTTCTTCCGCGAGTTTTACAAAACCCTGTAATATATTCTAAGCGCCCTTGAGGTGAAAGACTTTCATAGGACCAGTCTTAACACATGCTGCTGAAACATGGACCCTAAAAAAGGCCGATGAAATAAGGTTAAACACCATTGAAAGAAAAATATTGAGACGCATTTATGGCCCCGTATGCGAAAATGGAACCTAGCTGTTGCCGTCAATGTGATATCTATACCTATAACCATACTATTTATTTATATTTGATACCTATCAAATGATTTTAATACACATCATTTTTTAAACTACTATACCTGATGTTGCCGCCAATGTGGTACCTAAATAAGCAAGGCGCGAAAGTTATCACGTGACCTCCATGTGTAGTAGGCAGCAGTCAAAATTACTTCTATAATTCAACCACAGCGTGCACACCAAACGTATCGTCAAACCAATTTTTTTTAACTATATATTTTTTACTTTTTCATCTTTTTAAAATAACTATTTATATCTATGAATCAAATGGCCTGGTAGAATATAAGATGGTGTCTTGCTCTACAATAATATAATATATTTTGTTTATTTAGTGTAAGTTGTTGTATTCAAATAACGTTTGTATGTAAATAAAAGTTCAAGATACCCAATTAAAATAGATAAAATAATTTATGTATTGAGCTATGTAAAAGGTATATATGTTAATGTTATGTAAAAGGGAAGCAGAATTCTTGGGTGCTATAGCAAAAATAATATGAGGTGGGAAAGTAATATGTAAAATTTCTAGAAAGATATTAACATCAAAATGATAGTGAAAATCTTCGTATTTGCGTCAGTATAACAATTGAAACTTCCCCCTCCACCGCGACACCAATCATTTGTATAAATATACGATGTCCGTATTTGAAAGAGACACTTCTTCTCAAGCCTTACTTTACTACTGTACCAAGACATCTGCTTCTCTACAAGAAACAACACTGAATACAAAACAAGTTGAAATTATCACGCTGTCTTCTTCTTCATCTTCTGAACCTTCTTGGACATCCGTCTGCTTGGCGATCCAGAGAACATTGAGCACAAACACTAGCGTATCAGGTACAACCACGAACTGTATCAGAAAGTTGTATTCAGATGTACACGTCACCCAGTACATCAAAATATGCCGGCTCCAATGGCTGGGTCACGTAGCGAGAATGGACGAAACCTGTCCACTAAAAAGGATATTCGCTTCAAGACCAATGGGCAGAAGAAGCGTCGGTAGGCCAAAACTGAGATGGTCAGATGGAGCAGAGAGGGACTTGGGGACGATGGGCGTTGTGAATTGGCGGCAGGAAGCGATGGTCAGGGAGGGGTGGAGGGAGCTTCTGGAGGAGGCCAGTACCCACGATGGGTTGTAGCGCCACTGATTGATTGATTGCCCTTGAGGTGAACTTATCACAAAAAAGGCGCTTCAAAAATCGCAATTTATTATTAATATTATTAAAACAAAAAAGGAAAAATGGATTAAGTAAGGGAATGGAATGGAAATTAGAATCTGGTGGTAACAAATAATTATTCTTGCCAAATCCAATTAATGGACAACTTATTAACTAATGCGATGAACGTTGATTGTGCTTAGGAATATTGGCCATTAATCTCAGTGTTATCTGTCAACACTTTTCATTATTTCTGTATCGAATCCAGTCTGTCTTGAGCGTGCTCAAAACAAAGGTTAAATAAACACAGAGAGTTAATTTTTTTATGAATTGAATTCCTTACCGTCTATTTGTTGCCCCCAACTGTCATATTCTGTATTGTGTAGTCCATTAGTGGTTACTAGAGCTTCCAAATATTCGATGTTTCAATAATTCGAATATCGAATAGCAAATTATTTAATTATCAAATAGCAAATAAGTTAATTATTTGAATAGTAAATTAGTTAACTTTTCGAATATTTTAATAAATTATCCAAACACAAATTACGTTGTGCCTACCTGCACGAAATAAATATTTATAAACTAATCAAATATTTAAAGTTTGATTTAAAAAACATAAATAATTATTCAAAATAAAAATACATTGAATGTGATTAATGTAAAATTTGTTTATACAAAAACAATAATATATTTAATGATTCTAGGGTTTTTGTGTTTACAGAGTGGAAATCCATTTTAAATTAATAAATAAATAACTTTGTATTTTTCCACAATATTTTTTATACTAACGATCGAACGTTTTCGCCAAGGTGACTTGGCATTATCAAGATCCAAACGAAACTTTTTTCGTTTCGTTTAGTTTCGTTTGGATCTTGATAATGCCAAGTCACCTTGGCGAAAACGTTCGATCGTTAGTATAAAAAATATTGTGGAAAAATACAAAGTTATAATATATTTAACTAGAAATAACTAAGTTAAAGAGTATTTTTTTAGCAAAATAAAGGTCGCTTAGGTACCTGACTTCAATAAAATAGTATAATTCGCGTTAACATTCATTAACTGAATTGAAAAACACCAAAAATGTATTTCGACAGATTGTTTTAAGAAAATCTAATAAATCTGTATTTTTCGACGAATTCGGTACTCGAATATTCATAATTCGAATATTTCTTCAAGTAATTAATATTCGATTAATCATTAGGTATTATTTGAATATTCATTATTCGAATATTTCTTTCAAGTAATTAATATTCGATTTATTTATTTTCATGTTGTAATAATCGAAATAATCGAATAAAAAGTATATTTTTTTTTTTTTGAATATTCGAATACCGAATATACGAAATGGAATTTCTATTGGTTTCTCGCCTTTATTCTGAATCAATACGAAACGTAAACAGATTGAGAAAATTGTTGGCATCTGATTAAATATTAAAAGCATTGTGTTGAGTGAATCGGCGCACAGTCCACGTTAATAATATAATATGTTGGAACGTCTGTTTGTCTGTATGTCTGTGTGTATGTCTGTTTGTCACGATGTGTCAGTTAAGGCGGAGAGCATAATGTTTGTTTACAATATGTATTATGTTTATTTATTGGAGCTACTCTGTGCGGTCTCTAGGTGAAACTATGATTTTGTTGTGATAACTGAAAAAATACGATGTAATAAGTAAAGAAACCTTGACTTCCCTGTTTTCATCGTGTGTATTTTTCTTCGTCTCTGATGTGATGTAGGTATTCAAAATCATCTCTAAAAAAATCTAATTCAAAACAAATATATTTTTAGGTGTTTCGTTTCATTAAAAATAAACTATAGCATTGGTTTATTGCAAAAATATCAAATAAGAAACGCCTGACAGTGTCCTCTTCTTTCTTCTTGGCCTCGTGACTGAGGATCGCGGCTATAAGGGGGCGACTGCTGCCAACGTATCTATTTATTCAATTTGATATACCATCATTATTTCAAATCAAATCGTTTTGAAATAAATAATTTTGATAGTTTGGGTATTAATAAAGAAAAATATACCTTAAATTTTTGATAATGTTCTGTATAAATTCTTGTAAAGTCTCTGTTCTGTATAAATTTGATTTTCAAAGTTTATCTTATATTTTTAATAAACTATAAGGCGTAGAGCAACATATTTTTTTAAGACCCTTTAATATGGAGCATCTGTTGGCGATAGGCTCACGACATGTAATATTAGAAATAGATAAACATCTCCACCACCGGTATAAAGATATAGCTGATTGTAGGAAGCCTTTCACTCGACCATTAGAAGGTGACTGACGCATTTAATGTTTTATTGGAAATTCTTTAATTGCTTGTACATATGCTTCCCTTTTGCAATCATTTAATGTAAACCCCTATTTCTCTGAGATCTAATGGAATTCTGTTTTTACTCTTCTTTTCAACAGTAAATATATTATGATCTTAATTGTACAGCACAAATCCGCCTCTATTGGTAGCTGTGCCTTATTAAAAAAAAAACATTTTTTTTTTAAATTAAAGAAGACAAAAATATCTAGAAAATATGTTGTGACGTTGCTTAGGGTTTAGTAAATAAACCTAAAAAACATTTATTTTCCATTCAGCGCCATTGCGAAATAAAAGTTTTTTTGGTTTATTTACTTAACTTGATGCATTAATGCAACGTCACAACATATTTTTCCAGATATTTTGTTCTTCTTTAATTTAAAAATATTATATATATTGCTCTATACCTAATAGTTTTTTTAGAAATATAAGATTAATGTCAAAAACCGGGGTATGCTTATTATTATTCTACAACAATATATACAGAACATAATTAAAAAGTTAAGGCATATCTTTCTTTATTAATATCCAAACCAAGTTATTTTTTCAAAATGATTCGTTTTGTAGTAGGTAATGATGCAATATCAAAATTGAAGAAATAGGTACGTTGGCAGCAGTCACCCCCTTGATCACTTAACGAATTGTACGACCGTTTTGGCAGATGAAGGGCTTCTGTGATTGAAGATCCATCAGATTGAAGAATAAGGTCATCCCATCGGGTCGTGAGCAACCTGCACATCTCTTATCATCCTTGCTTATCGGAACGACAAGTTGTTCAAGATTTTCAGGAACCGTTCTGACAGCGTAGGATCAATATATAAAATCAAGCCAACAACATGCCTCAAGGCCTAGCATAAGAGAAAGAAGAAGAAGAATAAAAAAATGGTTGCAGTTTTTGAGCCCCTATAATTAGAAAATATCATTTTTAACTAAGCAATTTTGAACTGAGAGAGCGGTCTCTATAGTCAAGACATTGCATTGTTGGCGTTCTTCTCGGAGATAGCAGAGTGTGATGTTTGTTCAGGTAATGGGTAAACGAAGGTAGTTGTAGATACTCCTCCACCATACTTTTACCATTGTCTTGAACCATTCTTCAAACACAAGAGTGTGTTTGGTACTTGGATCCACTACTTGCCTCATAAGAACTAGATTAGTTAATTGGGTAATTTGTACTTATTCGAATGGTAATGTGAATAATTCCATATAATTGTTATATGAATAGGTACTTCATATTTCCTCTATACCGAGTCTAATTTGTCAAACAGTTTAAAAATTTCAAGTAAATTCATTTCATGATAAAATAAATACAGAACGGGAACATAATATACATTTGTAAGAGAACCGGATAATCAAGCACCGACAGGGCTTACGACTTATTATCGGCTAGTTTAATTAATCACTGTAAGCGCTTGCGATTTGAAATTGGGGTGATTAGGTTTATACGCCCCTTTAAATTATTTTAAAAATAACGATGAAAAAGTAAATTGTGTAAATTGTTATTAAGTACCTAATTGTGTTAATACAGTCACCACAATACGGTGAGACTTAGTATGGTTAGGTTTTATTTGTCCTTTAGTCACTGTACTTTTAATGCATTTTTTTATAACAGTTACTAAAAATATATGACTAAAGACTAAAAAAGTACATCGAATATTTTTTAGTTGCATATAAGCAAACATTGGATTCTTTCCCTGTGGGTAGTCAATGATATTTTTTGACAATTTTTAACATCTCAATAGAGACGAAATTGAAAAATTATAGAGAAACATAGGGATCACGTAAACCAGCCAATGACAGGTCGTAAGCCCTGTATGTGCTTGGAGTTCCTGGTTCTCCTGTAATCATCCAACTTCGTGTCAATTGAGATGTTACAAATTTGTTAAAAAATTAAAATAATGAAATAGTTCTGATACAAAATTGACAGCGTGATTTGTTTTTTTTTTGGCTCTTCACCCGTTAAAAGTGTTCTCAGCCATACAAGTTAAAATATCAAATTGTCTAAATAGAGAGAAACCTATATTATTTTTGTATATTTATTTGATTTATTATTTTTGTATATTTATTTATTTATTTTTGTATAATTGTTTTGTTTTGATATTTGGTTACAAATTTGATAAATAAAATTTGTTTATTTATTTTTTTCCAATTTTAATAATAGATAGGTACTTTCAATTTTGATACTATACTCATTATTATATCGCAAATGTTTGTCCATCGTGTATTAATTTTAAACTAGAAAATATTGTGTAAGTAATATACGTTATAACTATCGTGATATTCAATAAACAGTTTTGATGTAATCAAAAAGCACACTGTATTTATTTAATGTTATTGGCAACACAGTTACTTAGACTATAGGTACACTAAATTGCAATGTATATAATAATATTACAACGATAATAGGTACCTACCTATATTACACTAATTATAGTTTATGGTATGGTGTCTATAGATAATATAATAATTGTTTATGGTTGTGGAATATATGATATTAACTAAACTTAATGACGTGTTGATATCTCATCACGGATAGAGAATTTATAATGTTTAATGTATTAGTGTACAGTATAGGCACTAGGAAGGGATTGCCAAATAACTAGTGCAGGTCCGGATCTATAGTTAATAATTTAAGTAAATTTTAGCTATTTTTTTAATGGCTTTATTAGCCTGAAAAGGAAACGGATTGTTCCGAAACCGGTCGCATAATTTTAGAAAATAATGCGATTTATACAAAATAATTAGAAAAAAATAGTTAAAATATAGATATGGCAAAGTTAATAATTCAAATGGAATATTTTTATATTTTTTGCATATATGCAAACAATGGATTTTTTTCCTTATCGTGATTCAATGATATTTTTACGAAAACAAATTATCATATCAATATATAGAGACGAAGTTGGAATATTGAGATCCGGGAAATTAAGGCACCTACAGGGCTTACAACCTGTCATCGGCTGGTATACTCAATCACTTTATGCGCTTGCGCAACGTTCACCAACGATGTCTTTTTATTGAGTTGATTAAATCGTGTGAGTTGTGGCCAACGCAATACTCCTCACTATCAAGTCACTCCACAAAGTATATTCATGAATTGAGTGTGTTAAATTATTTTTGATTTAAATATTTTATTATGAAAACATCAATGCCATTTTATGAAAGTGATGTGCCTTTTTACCAATTTGAAAATAAAAAAATATCAAATTTCAAGTTTCCTGAGCTTGGAGTCACGTTGAAATATTTGACAGTTAAAAAAATTGAGAAGCTCTATTCAGATATCCTTCAAAATCTAATGGGGTCTAAACGAGTATTAGATATACAAATTTGTAAAATTCTAAAAGAATTCATTGAGTAGGTACCTACTTTAGTCTATAATCGATAAAGTAGAAGAAACATGTACATAACACATAGTACACAGCACACACACATAGGTACACACGGACACATTGTAATGAAATTTTCAGAATACAATCTCAGCATGATACTAGTTGATATTCTGTAACAAAAAAGTCTCAAAAATTGCGAATTAATAACTTCTCACAATATTCCATTGGGGTAGTGAGGAGGAAAAATAAATATTCAAGTATTTAGTCCATTTATCTTCTTGGGGAAGGGAATTTTATTCCCTCAACATGTCGAGGAATATAATAAAGACGTTAATACAAATTACAATTTTTAAATATTTAATTTAAATTTTTATTTGTCTTGAAGGATATTAGATGAGAATGTAGGACTGAAAGAGAAATCGTAAGATGAAAATAAATGCCAAAAGGTAATACGGCCACGTAAAAAGAATGAATGATGATCTACTGACAAAAAAGTGTAGAAAGAGGAATGAAAATATATAAGAGGTCGGCCAAGAAAAAAATGGTACGATCACATAAATGGAATTTTGAAGGATGGATATGTTAGAATGATATATGATAGAATAAAAGAATGATATAAGTTAGAACGATATATGATAGAATAAAAAATGAGGACATAAGGAGAGAATGCAAGTTAAAGAAGGATATTATATGTAAAATGAAAGTGAATGCTTTAAGGTGGTTTGGACATATAGAAAGAATGAACGATGAACGACTGACCAAAAAAATATACATGGGTGCAAGAGATGGAGTGAATAGCAGAGGTCGCCCCAGAAAGGGATGGCATGACCATGTGAATGATATTTTGAAAGAAGGAAACATAAAAAGTTTGAACAATCGACGAGCATGTATGAGACGATGCATGGATGTAAAGGAAGCCAGAAATGTGTGCAAAAATAGAGAAGTATGGCGCTCAATTCTCTCTGCTTACCCCGTAAGGGACATGGCGTGATGGTATGTATGTATGTATGTATGTATGTATGATATGTTAGAAGTAAGAATAACACAAGAGAGTTGATAAGACGATGAATGAAGTAGGATGAAGCCAGATATGTATGCCAAGATGGGTGAGTCTGGCGTTCGGTTTTCTCTGCCTATCTCAAATAGGGAAATGGCGTGATTTTATGGTATGGTCATGTTATTTTTTTTTTTTAAAGCATGTAGGTACATACATTTACATCCAGTAGGTACAGAACTATTGTATTCATTCAGGTATTGTCAACCTTTGAAGAAGTGTAAAACTCAACATTACCGATTGGAACTATCTGCGTAGTGGAGAATTTAGTGTTGGTCACAACCCACTTTTTTGTTAAAATCGATCCGTATATTAGGCATTTTTTGTGTATGTACTAATAAAATATACATATTTATAAATCATTAATGTATAGAAATGTAATACCTACCCATAGTTATCTAACAATCATATAAATATATATTATTGCGAAAATGGCAGATACATGACCGGATGCAATCTGCAATGCCAATTATTTATTTATTTACATATAATATTAATTTAAATTGATTACATTTCAAATTGTAATAATAATAATTAAAATGGATAACCCAAATATCAGAAAATGTAACATTATTAGCTACCATTATTTGATTGGTTTATTTAGATTTATAAATTATAGAATAACTATACTATAATGTTTTGTTACTGTGCCAGTGAAAAAATATGCATTTCTGAAAAGCTTTAAATAAAATGGGACTTAAAAGGGATACAAAAGTATCCCTTTCAAGTGAAGTTAATATTTACACATTCTATAAACTATTTAATACTTGTATTGTTTCGTAGAGGTATCAATAATGCATAACCGCCCTTAGAAATGATCTTGTATCAGTAAAAGGCTCTTAATGACCAATCATTCAGTATTGTGGCCAACATTAAACTATCCACTTTGTTAGTTATTTTACATTGAATGCATTTTTTCACTGTGCCTACATTTTTTTATTCCTTGAACCATGTAGATTCACTTTCTAAATTAAACTTTTCTTGCTCATCGCGCAATTTCATATCTCAGTTTTTATTCTATGTCGACCGATGTTACACAAACTACTCACAAAACAACTACATGTATATACTTGAAACATTTCGATCTAATACATAAATCACATGCAGATTTCAAAACATACACATTTCAACAATTCGATAAATAGTACCTACATACCACAAGAACCTACATCTATCTAATAGTACCTACATCTAATAGTACCTACATCTATCGCGCATACGTACATACAATATAACACATACATAATACCATAAAACACATAGGTACCTATACACTTACATAATATATTTTACATATAGTATTATATTTGAAATATTCATTTTATGAAATATTCATGTGTAGGTACGTAAATACCATTCCCCTTAATTTTTGGTTAGGTTCAGTTAGTCTTTAATAATAACAGCGACTAGCGTGAGCGAGTTCCTTTATAAATTGAATGGAAATTGGTCGCAGGAAAAATGTTATCAATAAATAACACCTTTGCTACATACCATTTTAATATTATTTTTTTTACTATTTATTCAGTTTAATATTTGTGCTCACGTACATTTCCGACTTCCGTCCCTTGATTATTCTGTCGCCAGACGCTTGTTAAATTTGTTCTTACATTATGACATCAATTTGCAGTTCATTGAAAATATTAGTTGCACTGCATGGATTGGTGCAATTTCATATTGCGACAAACGTTACGATACTTGTTGAGAAATTGATGTATAAAATAGGCTTAAAGATTGTGAACTCTATACCGTTATCACGTACTGGTTAGAGAGTGAAAATAGGCATTTGCATAAAAAATAACAAGTATAGTCGAGTAGGTAAACAGAACGTAAATAAAAAACATGCGAAACGCTAAAATAAAACCATTGAACCTTATTTCGGAAGCGGCGACCATGTTGCCAGCGAAATAATAATATATAATTCGTGAAAAGACTTTTGTTGGATGAAAAAAAAAGAAAAAGAAAATATTGTTGTCTGGTAATAGATAGGCGGGCGAACAATGTACAAGGCGAACAAAGAGCTAAATCTTTTTACATTATTTTGTAACACAAAAACACCTTGTTTGGATTTTTTACACGCTTTCCTTCCCCAAACAAACAATATACATAGGTACCTTCCTTTTCTCCCCTGCACGCCGTTGAACTGACTCCCACCCCACCCGGTTTTTCCAATCCTCGCACGCGATTGGCCGAATTATCCGGTACATTAATTCCACCGTGGCCCGAACACAGAACAACTGGAGAGAGCTGATAGCGAGATCCTGGAAATGTCTATGTCATTCGGTGTACCGCAGGGTTCGGACTTGGGGTCAACATTTTTAATGTAATATGTATATTCTAGTTTGATTTTTTTTTGTTTTATCACGAAGTGCTCCCATTGTAATTTTAGAAGCTATCTAGAATAGCAATCTCAACATTATACATACATACCATCACGCCATGTCCCTTGCGGGGTAGGCAGAGAGAACCGAACGCCACATTTTTCTATCCTGGCACGCATCCCTCGCTTCGTCCACATTCATGCATCGTCTCATACATGTTCGTCTATTGCTCACACTTCTAACATTTCCGTCTTTCAAAATTTCGTTCACATGGTCGTGCCATCCCTTTCTTGGGCGTCCCCGACCCCGAAGGAACATTATTCTGATGATGTCTGATGCATATGGGTTTCTCGATTAGTTTTATGCCACGAAAATCTAAGAAATTTATAAGGAATGATATTTCTTTCATAACATTTTTTTAGGTACCTATAAGAATTATCTTTTGCAACTTCAATAGTTCAGAAGTGATTAAAAATATTTTGAACTTCTATTTAACTGCTCACCTTGATTCTTCTTCGTTCCTTGATCTACAATTTGTTTCTACAGGAATTCAGCTCTGCTCCCGGAACTAGGGTGTCCAGCTCTCTTTCCATCTTTATGTGTTCTTCTTTATGGTCATCGATACTCTGGTATTGTGTGAATTGCAGTTTTGAGCGGCTTTTTAAGATTCATCCTTTTTATTTTATTCTTTCAGTAGCGTCTATTTGTCTGCTCCACTTTAGAATTCCCATTAGATCGATGGTTCTACGGATCTCTTTCTGCTTACTTATCTCTTGTGCTTTATGATTCTTATCTGCCTTTGGTATTTTATCACGATGACATAATATTTATTAATAACAAACGCATCATTCATATAAATAGAATTAAAAAGTATAAATATGAGAACTCATTTCAATATGTCAGACATTGAATATGTTTTGCAAAAGAAATCAATTCATTATTGCAGTTTTTGAATAACATTAAAGCGATTCCGTTAACCAACTGATAATAATTATTCAATATTTTTTTAAGACCAATTTACATCAGAGACTGAAAACAACTTAATTCAATTTAATGTGTTCAGAACAAGTTCACTCGTAATAATTTAATTCAATCCAATTTAGTGCAAAGAATTTTTAATGGTTCTTTATTATAATTTTATTGGAATGGCCGAGGGATATTGCAAAATAGACATAATTAATCTATAATATCGATGTTTTTATCTAATATTCTGACATGTTAATTGATTGTTCGATATAATATTAAACAATTAAGAAATATATTTGATAAACAAGTTTAGTCGTTTGAATTTGATATGAAGTTTTTTTAAGAGAAAATGCGTTAAAAATTCACGAGAAAACAATGTGGCTAGAATCATTAACATTATTTCTGATAGATGGCGTTAAAATCTCTAAACTCACAAACTTACCTCAGTATCTAAAAAAAAATCACTTATCTTACAAGCCACGTGCCCACTTCGATCTGCTGAACTTACTTTTTACCATATATTCCAATTTACACTACTTAATTTTTTAGCTCTTCATTTCAAGTACAATCAGAAAGGCTATGTAAAAGTCCTGATATATTACCTCGGCTATCACTAATCCATAGTGTGGAGAGTAAAAAGTATTAAGCAATAATACTATCTGATAATACTTGATTTCTTCATCCTATCCTTTTCTTTTCCTATCATTGCTATGAACTGTTTACATTTAATCTTTTTTTGTTTTTATTTATTTCCTTCTGTTATATTTAATATCTTTATTTTATTTTTATCATGAATAACCTTATTTCCATAGTACACATTGCATTGTATATTAACATGAACTCTGGTTGGTTGGAAGAAATTGCCCAGAGATATTTACGAGAAGTTTCAAGTAAATATATATTACACAAGCATTTTGCGGAAACGTGGAGTGACATATTGTTTTATTCGGCGTGAAATCAACATGATTTTTTTAAAGATTAAATATGTCCTTGTTACAAGTTCATATACCTACATACTCACACATTCCCTGAGCTAAGCATATGTGTACTAGGTGAACAAATTCGGTCGTGGCAGGATTCGAACTCGCGACTACAGGATTACCCAGCGCGCTAACTGTTCTGCCACCACCCATTTCTGTTGGTTTAATACTCATAACTAATAACTCGACAAGTATCCTGTGGTATTGTTGCCACCGAACGGTGTCCTCTTGTGGATCGGAGCTCCTCGTTGCTGTCCGTCGGCCTCTTCAAGCTCCCATTGATCATGCGGATTATGTGATCTCGAAGAACAATTTTAAAGCCTTCAAGAAGTTCTGTCATAGTAATGGTGCCTTACTTTTGGTTTATTCCCATTAAGTTTATTTTTCTAAAGAGATCTTAGTCACACCTTTAATGCTTTACATTTGAAAAGATCTGAAGTCGATGACAGTTCATCACGAGTGTGAATCTTTTATTCAAAATCATCGATTGTTGCACATATGGTGCCGAGATTGCTAATCTAGCGGGCTCCATGAGCTACTTTTCGTGCAATGCATTTTTTTGTCGCTGATTTAGCGTTCTGTGAAGGGGCCGTTTACATGTTAGAGGTTTGTTCTGTTGTCATTAGTAACGATTATTTGTGACAAATAAATAAACATTTATAGTGGATCCGAGTCCATTGGATTGCAATTCCAGCAACTACCACTTTGTTATATATTATTGTTTGGGTAGATAGATTTTGTAAGAAGGTAATTAATTCTATGCAATGAGTATTTGACGACATAATTTTGTAGCACTCGGTTCTTACTGCCTACCATTAGTGACACAGCGCGATGGTATGCGTGAAGATTGATTTAATTTTTGCTGACTAAATCCAAGGGTCTTTATTATTTTAATCGTTTTTTGCAGTCACTGTAAAAATACCCCAATCGTAAGATTAATTGTCGCATTGTGTGTGTATTGGTTGCAACCCTTAAAATGTAAGGGTGGTTTACACGGTAGGTAGGCATTAGGGGTGTGATGTAAATTTATTTATTTATTTATTGCATTTCGCACATCAATTCACTTAGGAATTTTATTGCGTTTGGTTGCGGGAAGGGAGATACGTAGGTAGGTACCTATAAAAGTCTATGTCTGACTAACATAACCTACGTCCAAACAAAACTTTTGGATAAAGCACGACATTAAAAAAAGTTTCAGGGGATACTTATTTTCCACAAATCTCAATAGAGATGAAGTTGGGATATTGTAGAAGAACCAGGAACTCGAGGCACCTCATAACAGTCCTAGAACAGGCAAAAGCCTGTTCTAGGACTGTTATTTTACACAGGACTGTTTTTTTTATTATTTTCATATTTTCTCATTAAAAAAGAAGATACTCCAGGGGTGGTTCCATATCAATTTGGTCCAGATCCGATGATGGAATCCAGGAGAAAATCATTAAACTGAATTTTAGGTAACCTATATTATGGGCGAGAAATTTACCTTCTTCTTCCAATGGAGCCACAGCCCATATCGAGCCTTGGCCTCCTTCAACTTCAGCCTCCACCGCCCTCTATCTTCGGCCGTCATCTTCCAGTCTGACACCTGGAGCAGTAGTCTTTCTTCTTCCCTGACAGCATACTTGTAAACTCGTCCTCATGTCAGATATGCCATCACCCTGACCATACTTCAGAGCACATCCTCTGGAAATGCTCTCACCCAAATGTGTCCTACAACAGAACGGAGTTCCTCGCTGCTGTCCGTGAGCCTCTTCAAGGTCCCATTGGGCATGTGGATTTAGTGGTCTCTAAGACGAACTTTACAGCCTTCAAATTGTTTTGCCATGGCTATAGTGCCCTTCTATCTGCTGAATAAAAAAAAATTCCAGAGTGTCCTTGGTCAGCTCTCTGATTTACAGTCACAGACTTGAAGTACTCTCGCGACAATCCATGTCTGTGAATATTATCTTCACCGACGTTGATTGTTCTTTTTTGCACAATTGTGCCGAGACCACGAGTCTAGAGGAGCTTCTAGAGCTACTCTTCGTGTCATGCATTCTTATACTAGCGTTCTGCGAAGGGGCCGTTTTCAGTCCCCATATGAGGAGCGGGTGGAGGTGGACGTAGCTGACAGCATCCTCCCATCTTATCTGGGTATGCTAAACTTGCGTTTACCCCCGTACCTATTATATTCTGACAATTAATTCTTTACACCCAATTTTGTAAATGATGATACCATAAATTTCATTTTTAATTTGATAAACATAGATAATGTATAATCATATTTTTTTATCTAAGTTGAGGTTATGTTGCGTGTTGAAAGCACCATAGAGGTAGACATAAGTGTATTAATTGAATGTTGGTACAAAATTAATTTATTAGATTGAATTAATCCCAGGCATAGATATAGATTACAATACAATACACTAAATTGTATGTACAATAAAGCTATGAATTAGAGATTCTCATTTGTACAGTAAATGAATGAATTCAAACAGCGGGGAGAATGTAATTAAGGTTGTTTTTAGCGGATAATTTATGGTCATAAAGTGAAGGGTTGGGTCGGACACAATTTAATTGTCCATATAGTAATTGCCCAACTACACTAACATAATATGACAGTAAGTTGATAAACCTAAACGCTAAATACCCCGTGGTGCTTTTAAAATAGTCAAAAATTCTTCACCCAAATAACAACATGGAAGAAATATTAAAACAATAATTATTATAATAACCCCTTTATATTGAAATATGCGAATATACATAGTTAGACTATTATTGAAATATGTGGCTATATATAGTTATATTTAAATATGCGTCAAGAGTTAGACTATTATTGAAATATGCGACTACGTCTAGTTAGACTATTATGGAAATAATGCGACTATGTATTGTTAGATTTTTATTGAAATATTCGACTATGTGTAGTTAGACTTTTATTGAAATATGCGTGATTGTAGTTGGATTATTATTGAAAAGTGCGATTAGAGCTAGATTATTATTGAAATATACGATTAAAATTAGATTATATTGCAACTACCAATAAATTCTTGGTATTTTTTATTATTTATAGTTAGTTGTTTAAATTTATAGACAAAACTCTTTTTAAAAGTTATGAAATAAACATTTTTGTTTAAATTTAGTGTGTACTCTTTCATGAAACATTTTTCTCAAAAATTTAAATATGCCTAAATACATATACCTATTTGCAAACTTTGCCAATGATCAAAAAATTGAGTGAAAATTTATTTTTCAAAAAAAAAAAACTGTTATTGAGCTAGAGAACCGAGCACCAAGCTAATATTTTTTCATCATAATTTTCTAGTTTAATTTCGTTTACTACACACTCAATTATTCCGAATTCTGAAGTTAGTCATGAGTCTTGCAGTCTTAGTCTTGCGAGACTTGCAAGACCATGACCGCACGTGTCGCTGCAATAATAAGACCAGGGGTTGTAAATCTAAGACCAAACTAGACTTTAACACCAAGAGTTTTGCAAGAGTTATGCGGTCTTGCAAAATTTTATAAACTAACTCATTTTTTACGTAGGTAGGTACTACCGACATACTTTAAATTTGTATTTTTGTGATATTTCACTGTAATTTAGTACTAAATTTTAACAGAAAAATAAAAAAATAGGAGAAGTTGCAATACTTGAAGAACAAGACTGGGTATGCCAGACCAAAACCAAGACTCGATCGATTATGCAAGGCCATGACCACATCCGTAAATACAAGACCAAGAGCGAGAGTGCAAGCCTAAGACCGAGACCACCACTGTTTTGGTCTTGTATTTGCTCATCACTATCTGAAGTCAGATATCTTTATTTAAAGTAGATATTATTATAATATTCTTTATTATTCGTTATCGTTACTATAAAACATACAGAAGAAACGCATAAAGTTGTTGAAATGTATAGACTTGAGTCGCTCGCTATTTTTGAGTTGCGAAATGTTTGCACGTGTTTTTACTAAGTTTGCGTGTGTTGTCATATTAGCTGTTGTCTTTTTGATACCTCAAAATATGCCAAGGGCCATTCTTTTTTAATTCCATGTCATGCAATGTATGTAGATATAATATACCTACAATATACAAACATTTTGTTTTTTTTTCACTTCGAATTTTAAATATTTACTAAAAATACTATTGGTAAACAAAATATATAACTTATTTAATATAACGTCTCTAAGCGCTATGAAAAAAAAACGATTTTCTTGGATTCTCAACATTGAAAATATATGTATTTTTCAAAATATTGCAATAATATATAGCCAATTCTTCACATATAACCTATATGATCCAAAACGCAGTTCGCTCATACCTTAATCTAATTTTAAGTCATATCGTAATATATAGGTATTCATAAATTATTGTATTGGATTAGCATTGTGCTTTTCTGTTTTTGTAAAACATAATGAACAAATAAATGAATAAATAAGTACCTAATAAAAATAAATAAATAAATAAATTAATTAATAAAAGTATTTTATAGATCTTTCTATTTTATTTTTTTTATTTTATTTTATTTATACCTAACAAACATACAGTCATACAAACAAATATTACAACAAATTCAATATTAACAATATATCATAGACCAATTTTGTTTGCGGATATTACATTATCTTTTTAAGCTGCACAGTGTAAAACAAATTGCTATTTAAAATTTAGTAGGTAGGTACTCAAAATTCAGAATAAAAAGGACAAAAAGTGGGAAAGAAAGGTTGTGGCACTCGCAGTCAAAAAGATCAAAGCAGGAATCAGCTACCCTCAACATCTAAGGGTCTCAGAGAAGGCATTTTTATATTTTATTTTAGTATGCCTAAATAATTTAATTTTTATATAAATAATTATAAATTAAAATTTAATTGATATATTTTTTTTTGTACGGCGCTGGCCGATTTACTAATGATATTAATAACAATTAAGCACTACAAATAATAACACTCAATTATTATTATTACCATTATACACTTCCTCAAAAGAATTAGCAGATCAATGCGTAAATTGTAAATTATTTAAAAGAGCAAAATAAAATGCAACAAACGCATCATCAACCTTTCAATTGGGAATAGTTCACCCATCCAGATACTTAACATATCAAAGGATTAGGCTCTGAGGAGGTCTCTATACTACATAACAACCCTACTGATTCCCGAATATTAACGTTTAAAAAATCTTTAACGATTCTACATGTATTCATTATTACCGTTTTTTGCATTTTTATTATTAAGTTTTTCAATAAATCTATAATTTCTAATTTACGAATTAAATTAAATTTTTAACACGGGTTTATATATTTATTTTTGTTATTGGTTATATGAACGTGTGTACTTTTTGTTGATAAATAAATGTTGGTATGAATAAGTAATTGAACAAATAAAAAAAAAAATTTTAATAAACAAATAAATAAATGTATTAATAAATACATAAATAATTTTTATTTTTGACACGGATTTATACTTTTGTTTAAGTAATAGGTTAATTTAACGTGTGTACTTTTTGTTAATAATATTTGTATGTAAATAGCAAATATTCATGGCGTGTTTTTTGTTTTGTTTTATCGTCGAGTAGTTGTTTTTTTTATTTCGGTTTTATTATTATTTTTATGCGTTACACAAGGAATTTTGTCGAAATAACATTATTAAAATACATAATTATTCCGTATGTGGCGTCGAACAAAACAATTATTTTATTCCCTCCTGACATGACCGCAGAGAGGGGTATAGCGTGACCAAAACAAGTCATGGTCACGGAAACAAATGTGATAAATTACCAAAAATAAAACGCGATTAACAATAGTAACCGCCAATTTTACTAAGAATTTAAAATTTTAGTCAGCTTGGGGTCACTTTGAAATATTTGATAAAAAAAAATGAGAAGCACTATCCATCAAAATCTAATGGGGTCTAAGCGAGTATTAGGTATACAAATTTGCAAAAATTGAAATGAATCGAATTAGTACTTTAGTCTATAATCGATAAAGTAAAATAAACACGCTGTACATAGCAAACAGCACATAGCACACACAGATACATTGTGATGAAACATTCCGAATACACTTTTAGAATGATACTAGTTGATAATCTGCAATAGGAAAAAAGTCTAAAAATTGCGAAATCACAACTCCCCACTATATCCCCTTGGGTTATTGAGGAGTAAAAGCATATGAACACATTTCCGATTCTCTGTTATTGCGTTTATTTTATATTTCATTAACATTTTGTAGACCGTTTCTGTCAAATTATATGAGAAATAATGGAGGTTTTTGAATAGGAGAATGATTATTTAGTTTCTTTTTTATGAATTTAAAAAAAAAAAAACAAAAGGAAGAATGGGTTGTGGCCAACGCTATACTCTTCAAAAATTGCGCATTCATAACTCCCCTTGGGGTAGTGAGGAGTAAAAAGATTTACATAATAGTTTGGATCTCACTCGCCTTAAGGTAATCAGTAAGTTCCTCATACAAATAAATCAAGTACAAATATGTTGCATTAGTTACTTTTTATATTATTTGATTCGACGTTTCTTTATGAAATCATTTTTAGTTGAGACGAGACTGGTATTTTTTGGATACACGCTCGCGTCGTGCATCCTTTTATAAGGTAATGCACGACCGCACACCTGTCGTTGGTTACACCACATTGTGAGATATGCTTTAATGGTACGAATGAATGATGAAAGCAGTCGTTAGTATCTTGGTCCAAAATATTTCATCAGTATGACCGTAACTACATTGGTCTCCACTTCGCACATCACTACAAGAGTTATTCACTCTAATCCTACATATATTGAGTGTCCCCCCATATTAACTATTAAAGTAATATCAAGGAAGCCTGAAGGCATTCGGTAATAAACGTTCATGAGCCGTATCAGAACTGATGTTGGATTGTGTTTTTATTGAAATTTTACCAGTTTTTCATTGGAAGCAAGTCAAATACTCCGGATGTGTAATGAACATAACATCTTTTTAGGAAGGTATTATGTACCTACAGATCCATATAAGGAGTCCCTCGACCCAACTATATTTATTTTCGTTGGAAGAGTTCATATTCACGGTGAACGGGACAAGAATCTCCAACAGAGGAGAAATTTATTTTAATTAATTTTTCATGTAAATATTGCTTCTCTGGGCCACTTGGAAGAAATTGCCATAATATGGCAATAAACTCGCCATTTGCGCAGGGTGCAAGGAAGTGTTTATTATTATTTATTAAGACAGAATATAGCTATTGCAAGAATAAGAATGTGGGGAGTCTACCAATTTCGAATATTTTTTTAATTGCATATACGCAAACATTGGATTTTTTTCCCTGTTCTGGCGCAGTTCAGGGGTGACATCTGTGCGTGAACACCGTCACCTCATTAATAAGGACTGTTGCTTTCATTGTTTTCAAATAAACCATTCTCTCAGATGATTGATGGCGTTACAAAAGGGTTTCTTCGTTACTGCATAGATGGCAATAGTAGTATTGTCTTATTTTCAGGTGATTAGTTACCCATAATTCAAATATATAGAACTTGTGCAAAATGTGCATTGATAAGGGAACTCAATAAGAAGGCATAATTGGTGAACGTTGCGCAAGCGCATAAAGTGATCACGTAAACCAGCCGATGACAGGTCTTAAGGCCTGTAGATGCCTTGTGTTTCTGGTTCTACTATAATATTCCAACTTCGTCTCTATTGAGATGTTGAAAAATTTGTTAAAAAAAAATCTAGCAATTTCATTGTTCAAGTAGGTGGTATGGGGCTCGATTCTCCAAGCTGACCATCAATTATGCAGTGATTTAAGTGATTTTAATAGATATTTTTATACAGTTATATTGTTGTTATTATTTATTTTATTTATTAAATAATGAATATGTCCTTGTAACAAGTACATTATATACATCCTCATTATTTAATTTATTTTATTTTATTGTTTATTACATTCCCTAAATTAAGACTATTTTTGTGCTTAGGTAAACGAAATCGGTCGATTCTGGATTCGAACTCGCGACCACTGGATTACTAGCCCAGCGCGCTAACCGTTCTGCCATCGATCCATCTTTATTCTTGCTTATCTGTTTTTATTTTTATGTATAATGTATTGGCGCGGTTCAGAGGAAACATCTATGCGATAGCATATGTAAGGACCGTTGCTTTCATTGTTTACAAACCAATGTCTCAATATATGGTTTTTGAAAAAAGTTTCATCATAACTTCAATAGATGGCTATGGTGTAATAAACTTATTTTCAAGCACTCAGATGTTGATGGCTAGCATATCTATAACTTTCTAAAATTGGATTGATAAGGGAATTTAATAAAATGATTAATTTGGTGAACGTTGCGCAAGCGCTTAAAGTGACCACGTAAATCAGCCGATGACAGGTCGTAAGCCCTCTATGTGTCTTCAATTCCCGGTTTCCTTATAGTATTTCAACCTCGTCTCTATTGAGAAATTAAATTGTCAACAAAAAAATATATCATTAAAAAATTGAAATAGTTTGGTCACAAGGAGAGAATCAATGAAGATCATCTGATGAAGGAAATATACAATGCCGATAGTAATGGAACTGTAGATCAGGCAGACCATTTGAATAACATCTTGTAAGAGTGAAATGATGTCGGTTCTCTCTGCCTACCTCATTAGGAACATGGAGTGATGGTGTTTAATGGAAAATTTTAAAATGTCATTCAGTCTCGATAGCGTCTCTTCATATAATTCACGAAAATGTCTGAAGCTGGCGTATCAAGAAACAGGTCTGGTTGGTTCCCTCCCAAGGAGAATATTAAAATAGAGAAAGAAGGGGAGAGTTGTGTTAACTAAACTGTACAGTTACGAACCATTTCGCCAGTCATTGTTATGTGAATAAAATGTCTGGCATTTTTCACTCTTACCTCCCCCACAGCAGGGATGTCACAAATATTTTATTTTATTGTATTCAAGATTTGTGTCATATTTTATTGGAACTGTATTATACTTTATCGGAGCTTTGTTATATTTTATTGGAACATTGTAATACTTTTTCGGAACTTTGTTATATTTTATTGGAATTGAGTAATATTTGATAAGAACTATGGGTCGAATTACGGGAGTTATTTAAGAATAATCTAAGAAAAAGTTGAGGTCCCGTAAGCAGTATTCTCGCAGTACGGGACCTTATCTTTTTCTTACATATTTCTCAAATAACTCTCGTAATACGACCCTATATTATATTTTATTGGAACTATGTTATATTTTATTGGAACTTAGTAATATTTTATTGGATCTTTGTTATATTTTATTGGAACTTAGTTATATTTTATTGGAATCCCGTAATTTTTAATTTGGCCTTTGTTATATTTGATTGAATCATTGACATATCTTATTGGAAATTTCACGGCATATCCCACAATGTGGGTTAGCTAGCGACAGGT
Organism: Molanna angustata; assembly: GCA_963576475.1. Taxonomy (NCBI): domain Eukaryota; kingdom Metazoa; phylum Arthropoda; class Insecta; order Trichoptera; family Molannidae; genus Molanna; species Molanna angustata. Next base: position 51,221,678 of record OY754965.1, on the reverse strand, counting down.
GTGCAATACCTTATAAAAGGAAGCACGAAACATGAGTTTATGCCCACACACTAGTCTCGTCTCACCTAATGAGATACTACATTCAGAATGGGTGGTGAACCTCACTGCTGAACTATGTATGCGAGATGTTATTGTTGATGAAAGAAAGACTAAAATATAACTTAGGTATGATGGAAACAAACAAAAAACAATATTTACACATTTATTTATTTATCTTCTTGTACATAATATATAAACAAATATAATGCACACTGACGGGCTTATTGCCACTAGGCGATTTCTTCCAACCAACCATATTACAAATTATGACAAAATGTATAATGCACATCAACAAAAGAATGAAAGCGAGAAAAGAGAACAAAGAAAATATGTATACATTATACTAGTAAAAATAAAAACAAAAAAAATATTCGAATAATTTTTTTTGTGAACCCTATATTCATTTCGGGAGGACCTAGGTATGTTGGTGGGTACATTTATTCATTGAATTTCCTATTTCGTCCTCCACCCTATTGTAGGACTCCCCTCAAACAGAGTGTTGAATAAACAGCGAGGGATGAAACATCACAACATGAAGTGTGCAGAGAACAGATTGCGCGCAAGAGGTTCAGTTAAACATAAGGTCATTGTGTTATTTACCACAAAAATTACTTATTGCTAATATCACTTATCTTTGCTGTCTACAACTACAGTCAGTCTATAATACTTCCCCTATTGTATGTCAAATTGTCTGTATAATTTTACGGATTACTATATCTACATACATTTAATACACTTTATAAACTTCATGCAATACATGAGATTACTTAATGCAATTGAAATCAGTGGATCTGGTATGAAATAGTGGAGCCTGTGTCCGTGTCAACGATGCGTTTACAACATGGTTCCCTATTAATAAAGGGGTGAAGCAAGGCTGCGTATTATCCCCATGGCTGTTCAATCTGTATATTGATCACTGCGTTAGGACATTGAAGAATGAAAATAAAGGTCTGAAACTAAGTACTGTAAACGTACGTGATTTGATTTATGCAGATGACAAAGTGGTGATTGCTGAATGTGCGGATGAGCTACAGTATTTAGTGAATAAAGTGTATGAAGGATGCCTGCAAAATGGACTGAGAATGAATGTTAGTAAATCTATGATATTGGTATTTGAAAAGACTGAAAGTATAACTGCTTGTATGATAAAAGTAGAGAACGAATGGCTAGAACAAGTTGAGGAATATTTATATTTGGGGAGTATGTTTGAACGGAATGGAAGACCCGATAAAGATATTGAAAGAAGAGTTATGGCAGGGAATAGAATAAACGGAGCACTTAGACCAGTAATGGCCGATCCAAGCATCTCAAAGGAAGCCAAAATTGCAGTACACAATGCAATTGTGGTGCCTACTTTGACGTATGCTAGTGAAACATGGACCTGGAAAAGAACACACGAAAGTAGAATAAATGCTGTAGAAATGAGATCACTAAGAAGAGTATGTAATAGAACGATATATGATATAATAAAAAATGAGGACAGAATGCAAGGAGAGAATGCAAGTTAAAGAAGGATATTATATGTAAAATGAAAGTGAATGCTTTAAGGTGGTTTGGATATATAGAAAGAATGAACGATGAACGACTGACCAAAAAAATATACATGGGTGCAAGAGATGGAGTGAATAGCAGAGGTCGCCCCAGAAAGGGATGGCATGACCATGTGAATGATATTTTGAAAGAAGGAAACATAAAAAGTTTGAACAATCGACGAGCATGTATGAGACGATGCATGGATGTAAAGGAAGCCAGAAATGTGTGCAAAAATAGAGAAGTATGGCGCTCGATTATCTCTGCTTACCCCGTAAGGGACATGGCGTGATGGTATGTATGTATGTATGGTATGTATATTCAGAGGTCAAAATTCGACCATAATTCATTAAATTTTGAAATTTATCGGTCATGATCTATGATAAATGAGTCGGTTGTGGTCAACGCTGTACTCCTCGCTGCCATTTGGTTTGTACAGCTTTGATAAGAATGTATTTTGACTCCGAGAAGTTTGACATAGGATTTGGGAATTTGGGAAGAATATCTGAATTTTCGAAGGTTAGTGTCTATTAAATGGTATCGTTTGCGCGTTGCTGTCCACAGTAGTTCTGTGTTTATTGGGTTTAGCAAGTTAATTTGCAAACATCCAAATAACGATATCATCGATACATTTAATAATTACGGTTTTAAGATGGTGAGCATTTTCTGGTGTGCAATAAAAGTAAAGCTGCCAAAAGTACACATAGGTAATAATAATAATCAGTGGCACTACAACCCATCGGGGGTCCTGGCCTCCTCCAGAAGCTCCCTCCACCCCTCCCTGACCATCGCTTCCTGCCGCCAATTTACAATGCTCATCGTCTGCAAGTCCCTCTCTGCTCTATCTAACCATCTCAGTTTTGGCCTACCAACGCTTCTTCTGCCCATTGGTCTTGTAGCGAATATCCTTTTTAGTGGACAGGTTTCGTCCATTCTCGCTACGTGACCCAGCCGTAGGTATAGTTATTACATAAACCAAAATAATGACAATTGTTTCTAAAGAAAATTATCTCATTCTTGGAAAAAATCGTAGGGAATTTAACGAATAATTAATTGTGATGAAGAAAATATGACATCGGAGAAAATGTCGGTAAGTTGAATGCGTCCTGTTCAAATGAAGTAATTATATCAAGACCAAGATACATACCGCCAAGTACCTACGGACATGAATGGAAGTCAGATAACCGTCTTCCAAGAACGCATTGAGGGTAGCGGAAAAGAAGTACACAGAACCAGGGCTGTCTTTAACCTATTGGATGTCCTGGGCTCAATAGGGCCACAATCCTATGACTAGACAATGTAATTGCATATTAGCGTTAGGGAGGGTTTGTAATTTGCTCAAGAAAATAATAGTTAGGATTATAAAAAAACTCGGGTGGGTTGTAAGAAGGTGGAAACACAGAATTCGGAAGATCGTTCCACAGTCCTGAATAGGCCTGAAACTAAGTAGGTACTGTAAACGTACGAGATTGGATGTACCTAATACATATACAAATAACAATGGTGATTGCTGAATGTGCGGATGAGTTACAGTATTTAGTGAATAAAATTTAGGTATAAAGGATGTCTGCAGAATGGACTGAGAATGAATGTGAGTACCTATATCTAAAATATTGGTCGAATATTCTTTTTTAATTGCATATACGCAAACATTGGATTTTATTCCCTTTCGAGAATCAAATTATATTTTTATTGACAAACATTTTTTCAACATCTCAATAGAGTCAACATCATTTTCAACATCTCAATAGTTATTGTCAGGTAAAATGTTACACACTATTCAAATATATAGAACTTTCAAAATTACATCGATAAGGGAACTCAATAAGAAGGCATAATTGGTGAACGTTGCGCAAGCGCATAAAGTGATCACGTAAACCAGCTCGATGACAGGTCGTAAGCCCTGTAGGTGCCTCGAGTTCCTGGTTCTTCTGCAATATCCCTACTTCGTCTCTATTGAGATGTTGAAAAAATGTTTGTCAATAAAAATAAAATATTGGTATTTGAAAATACTGAACTGCATGTATAATAAAAGTAGAGATCGAAGGACTAGAACAAGTAGAGGAATATTAATACTTGGGGAGTATGATTGAACGGAATGAAAGACCTGATAAAGATATTGAAAGAAGAGTTATGGCACTCAGACCAGTAATGTCCAATCCATGAAAATCAAACGAAGTCAAAATTGGTGTATCTACATTATGCAATTGTATGCCAGTATGAACGTAGCAAAAGTCGCTTGAAAGTAATATAAATGTTGTAGAAATGAGATCAATAAGAAGAACGATATATGATGAAGTAAAATGAACGTGATGTGGTTTGGATATATTGAAAGAATGAACGATGAACGACTGACCAAAAAAAATATAAGTACATGGGTGTAAGAGATGGAGTGAATAGCTGGGGCCGCCCCAGAAAGGGATGGCATGACCATGTGAATGATATTTTGAAAGAAGGAAACATAAGAAGCTTGAACAATCAACGAGCATGTATGAGACGATGCATGGATGTAAAGGAAGCCAGGAATGAATGCAAAAATAGAGGAGTATGGAGCTCATTCCTCACTGCTTACCCCGTAAGGGACATGGCGTGATGGTATGTATGTTCCACAGTTAGGCTCCTGAAGTTTTATTGTAAATGGATGTTGTGACTAAGTAAAACGATTAATAGAATGTTTGCTCAATGCGTGGCACCGGCATAGGATAGTGCTTTTTTATTGTCATCGTTATCGGGTGACCCATAAGAGCCGAGTTATCAGAAATACAACAGGTAAAATAACGTCTCACACAGTTCAGCAATGAGGTTCACCACCCATTCTGAACGTTGGGCCTTTTAGGCGAGACAACACTTGTGTGTGGGGATACACGCACGTGTCGTACTTCCTTTTGTAGGGTAATGCGCACCCGCACACCTGTCGCTGGTTACCGTACATTGTGGGATATTCCGTGAATTTTTTACATGACCCGCGTTGACCTGTCATCGGCGCTTGGTCCGACACTTTAGTCCTCGCCACGTTTGATCGATTGATCGAAAGTCGAAATCGTCGAATCGGAACCGTCTGTATTCGATACAAAAGAAAATAAGACAAAAAACTGAACTCTTTAATGTCAGAGCGTGACGGATGTATGTAGCTGGCAGCGAGAGGGAAAGAGACGGAGCTATTGTCGTATTTGGTTACTGTTCGCTATTAAAACTGGGTGGTACAAAAAAACGATTCGGACCTCCGCTTAGATGAAACAGGGTTGTCACCAATTATTTTAATTATTGTCGATATTTTTTTATTTTTTCAAAAAGAATTAATGTGTCCTTGAAACAAGTACCTACCCATATATTACCAGTAATCCAGGTCAATAGTAATCCATTCACAGTAATCCAGTCCAATAGTAATCCAATGGACGCAATTTTAAATCCCAACCAGAGTTTGGGCCCTCATGCAAAATTACGTAAGGGCCCCAAAACATTTTGTTACAATTTGGAAAAATAATTTAAACTAGGCAAATATTAAATATAGACATAAAATTCAACTAGAAATAAACTAACCGACTTTAAAATTGAATATTTGTGAAATCACTAATAAGTTTAAAAGTTCTATTTTTTGCATAATTGAGTAGGTATTTAAATTGTGGCTTCTGAGGCTTCGTCAGGATTCGTCTATAAATACGGGTATAATACTCGGAGCAACATATGCTGGCCATTTTAATATTTCATGTGACGTTTGGATATTTCATGAACCTCCGTAATTATTGACAGTTTTGGGAGTATTGGGAGTACTTTATTGTAGGTACGCTTATTTATTGTGTATGCTTACTTAATGAAGTATCGCATTTCTTTTATTACGTTTACTGTACAATATTTTCTCTAATCCAAACCTGCCACAGTAGGTACCTAAAAAATAAATTCACTTTGTATTCACTATGTATTTTGAAAAAAAAAACTTAAAAAGGAATATTTTTCCCTAAACACCTAGGGAGGTGGGGGGGGTAAGTCTGGCCAAACGATGGAATCAAAACCCTCATGATTACCCATACCATCGATATAATTATCTTATGAGTTCGATTCCCGGTGGAGGCACAGTTTTTAATTGTGTTTTTAGTCTGAATGTTTGAGACGATAAATGCAACTAGACGAATAGTGGTTGCTACTTGTTATTGAGTGCGTGTATTTGACATAATACCTGTTAGTTGCCCGAAAGCTAAAAATGAAATAAATACTGACAACAACTGGAGTAACTATAAGGCGCTACGTAATCGCTGCAACCAGTCTTGTCGCAATGCAAAGCAACGCTACATTCACAACTTCATCGGTCAATCTGCTCCCCGTCGCACTTGGAAATTCTTGCAATCTCTAGGAGTAGGGAAGAGTGGTGACCTTGAGACCCCTAAGATCGATATCAACGAGTTAAATCGTCACTTTGCTTCGCCTCCGTTCCTTCTTAATAATATTAATAAAGCCAATACTCTCAATCAACTATGTAGTCAACCTATTCCGACCCACATACCTTTCGCGTTTGAAACTATAACTGATACTGAGATTATGAAAATCTTATCTTCTATAACAACCAAATCCTTCGACTCCGATGGCCTCAATATTGAAATGATACGTCTGCTTTTGCCTCCAATTCTGCCCATTATTACACACATTATTAACCACTCACTGACCGTTGGTGTCTTTCCGTCGGCATAGAAAATCGCACATGTCATACCCCTCCCTAAGATTTCAACACCTACTCAACTAAAAGACTATCGTCCAATCTCGATTTTATCTAATATTATCAATAATTTTACCAATATTATCTAAAGTTACTGAAAGGATAGTATTCAATCAATTCAATGCATGGCTTTGTTCTAATTCTCTCCTTGATCCACTGCAATCTGGTTTCAAAGCAGGTCATAGTACCACAACTGTACTAGTTAAGATTGCGGATGACATTAGACGTGCTATGAACAATAAACAACTTACAATTCTCACACTACTCGATTTCAGTAGCGCGTTTAATTCCGTTGATTTTGACATTCTTCTTGTTAAGTTGTCCTCGCTAAACATAGCTCAGTAAGTATTGGAGTGGTTCACCAGTTATCTTGGCAACCGTAAACAATGCATTAAGACAGCTAACTCTACTTCTGATTATGCCACCTTGCTGTCTGGAGTACCGCAAGGTGGAGTTTTATCTCCACTGTTATATTCCGTATTTATTAACTCTATCACTACAAACCTTAGATGTAAATATCATCTTTTTGCAGACGATCTTCAATTATATTTCCATTTTAATATCTCTGATATTAACAATGCAGTCCTTCACATGAATGAAGATCTTAAATTTATCTCTTCTTGGTCATCGGATCATGGTCTTCTTATTAATCCGACTAAGTCCCAGGCAATTATAATCGGTAGTCCTCGTCTGCTGTCATCTATAAGAAATTTACAACTCCCACTGCTGTATATCAATAACAAATGCATTCCTTATACCAGGGTTGTAAAAGATCTTGGAATCTTCATCGATGGTGACCTTTCGTGGCATGAACAGGTATCGCATGTTAGTAAATCTATTTTCTTTGCCCTACATTCACTTAACAAACTTAAAAATTTCCTTCCATTCCGTTGTAAAATAACTCTTGCTCAATCACTTCTTCTTCCATTGCTTGATTATGCCGATGTATGCTATTTGGATGCAAATGAAGTGCATCTCAATAAACTTGAACGTCTTCAGAATATATGTATCAGATTCATCTTTGGGTTGAAAAAATTTGATCGCATATCACCTTACCGCAATCTTCTTTGTTGGCCCAGGATACGACAGCGGCGCAATATACACATTTTGTCACTATTGTACAATATTCTCTCGAACCCAAACCTACCACAGTACCTAAAAAGCAAATTCACTTATTTATCCAATCATGGACTTCCACTCCGATCTGCTGAACGTTCAACACTATCCATACCTATCCATAATTCAGAATTTCTCAGCTCTTCGTTCGAAGTACAATCAGCAAGATTATGGAATAGCATTAGTCCGGATATTGCGTCGTCTAACTCACTTAGTATTTTCAAGAAAAAACTAAAGAAGGAATATTTATCCTTGAACACCTGATCCCGATTTCCTCTCGTGTCCTTACCATATCCTTTTTATTGCTATGAATTATAATTTTTTTTGTTTAATAGTATTTAAGTGTTATACGTATTTTATTTGATTTCTTTTACTCTTTTTTATTTGCTGTTGTACATACACAATTTTTGTCATACTTTGTAATCTGGTTGGTTGGAAGAAATTGCCTAATGGCAATAAGCCCGCCAGTGTACAATTATATTTGTTTATATTATGTACAAGAAGATGTATAAATAAATAAATAAATAAATACATACATAAAAAACTCCATAAGATAATTATATCCATGATATGGGTTAGCATGAGGGTTTGATTCCATCGCTTGACCGAACTTGCCCCTATGATCCCGGTATCCTCTCCTTGTCTTTTGCTTATCCATTTTTTGTTTTAATTATTATCTTATCTTAGTGTAATATATCTTTTCTTTGATTTTTGCATTCATTCTTTTGTTTATATATCTACCTAGGTATATACACATTTTTGTCATTCTTTGTAATCTGGTTGGTTCTTATAAGGCTGAGAACACTCTTAACGGGTGAAGAGCCAAAAAAAATCTGGTTGGTTGGAAGAAATTACCTAATGGTAATAAGCCCTCCAGTGTGCTATTTATTTGTTTATATTATGTACAAAAAAAAAAAAAAAAATATCACGATACTAATAATATACTCTTCATAACTTTTTCTTTCGTGTTTTTTAAAGTACTTACCTACTTATGTTAAAAAAAATTACAATTGCTAAATATATTACTTAGTTTAAATTAAATTATTTAAAAGAGCCTTTAATAGGGTTATAACTTGATCCATATAATATATCTACTGTAAATTTATAATGTAAACTGTTGGTTCTGTTAATTACCTAATAAAATTAATAAAAATAAAGTACATGATAGGCAAACGTTAAAAACAACATCATAATATATTTTTCTCCGAGTTTATTATGATTCATTACCTGTCTCAATCATGCAATTTTTTCTAGTAGGTATCTGATTATAAAAAAATCTCGTTTCAAACTTATACCTACTTTGTGACATCCCTGGTGTCATCCCATCAATGAGTGAGTATGTGCAGTGGCGGCCCGTCTGTGGATAAGATGCCCTCAACAATACCTCACAGCGCAGTGTCTGTTATATTATGTACCTAATAAGTGGCGGTCCTGTATACCCATGGGAGATGGGAGACCACTAAGATGTCTCAATCATTAATGATTCATTCATACCTACATACATGTCACATCATATCATCGCGCTGTGCCTTATTGGTTCCCACTGGATCACACACAAAAAAAAAATATATGCCAAAAGTGACAACATACCCTACGACAGTATTTTTTTATCGACAAAAAAATATCGGAGAAAATATTTAAAAACATTAAAAACGAGTGGACACTGTGGCCATTACTAAACTCCTCACTACCAAGTAAGACACTCCACAAGGTATTCAAATTTTGTATGGAAAATTTTCAGGTTGTTAAATTATTTTTTATTGAAATATTTCATTACGATAACTTGATAATTTTTCAATGCCATATTCTATGCTATCTATGATATATCGTTCTACAATGTATGTAATAGAACGATAGAACGATATAATTATTTATATGATCTCAAATGAAACAAAACAAGAATACCTACATTAAATTTATCTATATAAACATCCAGTAAATTATTTTTTATTCTATCATATATCGTTCTATTATTTATTTATTTAATACCTATTGCTTCTCGGGCAACCAACATGTAGGTACGATGTCAAATATTAATTTAACACGCACCCAATAACAAGTTGTCATATTATAGAGACTTATGATATTAATCGTCTCACAGATCCAGACTGAAAACTGTGTCTCCACCCGGAATCGAACCCGGGACTTTTGGATCAGCAGTCAGATACCCAACCAACTGAGCCACGAAGGCCGACAATTATTCATGTGATCTCAAATTAAACAAAACAAGAATACCTACATTAGTCTATAACAGGGGTCGGCAACCTTTTAGCTGTGGTGTGCCAAGCCACTCTTCCAATATGATTCAGGGTGCCGCCTTAATTCTAAATTATATAATGGGGTTCTAGAGGAGAAGAATTTTATACCAAATTTATCTTTTAAACATATTTATTAAAAAATAACATAAAATTCTAACATAAATCAAAAAAATTTAATGCGAACCTTGTCCCTGCACATTTTTGCTTAATATTTCAATATCAGGGGTATAATTTGTGACTTTTAATTTCACACAAGATTCTGAATGTTCAGTTGTTAAACGACTTTTTTATGGACTCAAAATATGTTTCATGTGAGAAAAAATTTGTTCACAGAGATATGTGGAACCAAAAGCGGAAAGGAGAGCACATGCAATTTTCTTTAAACAATTAAATTTTTCCGGCAATGACATCCAACAATTTAATATAGCAGTCGATTTTTCCATAGAGTCATCTTCCAGATTTTTTCGTAATTCCTTAAATTTTGCTTGAACATACGTGAAGTCCGCTTCGATAACTAGTCGGCGCTACGCATGTTTCATCCCTTTTACTCCGAATGCGCTCTCACTCACCCTTCGCGCAGATTTTCGTGACATTGGCGAGCCACGTTAGATAAATAATTATAATTAAACATTTTCTCTTATTTAAAAATCACTTCGTCTCGATATTTTCGCGATTTCCCTGATTATTTGTAGAGTGCCATTCAGAACCCCATCGCGTGCCAAGCCTGGCACGCGTGCCATAGGTTGCCGACGCCTGGTCTATAAAAACATCCAATAAATCAAGTTTCTACAGGGCTTATTGATCACCATATGCGCTTGCGAAATATTTACCATTTTACCAATTCTATTACAAGTTGAAGTTGAATAATATATGGAGATTGCGATACCACTTCCACGCCGGTGACGTTATAGAACCCATTGGTCCTGTTCACCCCCGGACGCGGCCGCAACGTCGGACAACACAAACTTGAATAGATGAACAGTATTGAATGATGCTTAATACAACTGTCGATTTGTTCAAGAGATCTTTGTTCTCTTGTCATATCGACAAAGTTTCAAGCCAGGATACGCGAGATTTTATGCAGGGTCTATATTTTTCACGGTTTTACCAACTTTGAAGTCAAAAAACACCAACTTAGAGGCTTCGCAGGATATATGTTCCATATACGGATTTACTCTGAATTCGAATTACTTCATCTTCAAACATACATACATACCATCATGCTGTTTTCATATTCTGGGTAGGAATAAAGGACTGACCTCCATACTATCCTATCTTCATACATCCCTACATGTGTTGTATAGAAGAAAAAAAATATTAAAATATTCAATAATTTGGTTTTATTTATTTATTTATTTATTTATGTAGCTTCTCGGGCAACTAATAGGTACTATGTCAAATAATTATTTAACACGCACCCAATAACAAGTTGCCACATTCTGGAGACTTACGATATTTATCGTCTCACAGATCCAGACTGAAAACACAATTTTAAAAACTGTGTCTCCACCGGGAATCGAACCCGGGACCCTTGGATCAGCAGTCAGATATCCAACCAACTGAGCCACGAAGGCCGACGAAGGGTTTATAGTTTGCTACCTATTATTCAACTATACATACATAATATCGCTATCGACAGTTGGATCTCATGTGCTACATGCAACTAGTAAATTATTTGTTTTATCATGTATCGAATTACTCATACACAAATTGTTTCCATAAAAAACTTGGAATCACTAAAATGAGGTATGTTAGGGCTGCCCCAAGACCGGAAAACATAATGAGAGAAAAAAATGAAGTTAAGCATCAATCTCATGAGCTGCCCTTGAGGGTACAACCTGTTCCTGTTGCTAATGGCAACACACACGCTGATGAGCTTTGTTAATAATCACTGCAATTATTTATTGGTAAAACAAAATCACTTTGATAATTTTTAAATATTACACACATGAGTCACTGAGTTATAATATTCGGGAGATTTGTTTGTCCTTTGTGTGTTAAGAGTGACATTGTGTGATTGGTTAGTCGTTTTATTTCTGTACCAGCGTCCTAGTTTCGATACCTTACACAAGAAACTAATATTTGACGAATTCATTCTAGACTAGGATTAAAATTGTCACTTTTTTATTGGTGAATAAAAAGTGTTCAATAAAATATTATTTATAACAAAATAATAATAATAAACACTTCCTTGCACCCTGCGCAAGTGGCGAGCTTTTATAGCCATATGGCAATTTCTTAAAACTAACCAGTGTTTCCAGCCCAGAGAAGCAATATTAGCATAAGAAATTAATTTAAATAATTTCTCCTCTGCTGAGAATCGAAACCAGGACGTCCGCATAGAAACCAAACGGCTGACCATCTGTGCCACTTCGGTCGGCATATTGATTATTGAATATTTTGAATTTTTCCAACATAGGAGAAATTAATGAGTATAATATCCCCATAGCATTGGCATTTATAGATTTTGAAAAGGCCTTTGACTCAGTCGAGACATGGGCGGTGATGAAGGGTCTAGATAATTGCAGAATTGACTATAGATATTCCCAAATTTTCAATAATATTTATGAGAAGGCCACATCCAATAGGTATACAACTTCATGAACCATCCAAGAAATTATACATTAGAAGAGGTGTCCGACAGGGTGACACTATTTCTCCCAAACTACTTACATTGGCCCTCGAAGATGTCTTCAAAACTCTGGATTGGTCTAAGAAAGGTATAAATATAAACGGCGAGTATCTCAGCAATCTACGGTTCGCAGATGATATTGTCATATTTGCCAAGGATGAGGAGGAATTGAAAACTATGCTGACAGAAATAAATTCAGCCTGTGTGAACATTGGATTGAAGATGAACATCTCCAAGACCAAAATGATGAGTAACGCAGAAGAGTCCTTCCCCATCATAATAGATGGAGTGCAAATTGAAAGAGTAGACAGATACATATATCTAGGCCATACCGTGATGCTTGCCAAAGAAAATCAAGAGGCAGAAATAGAGAGAAGACGTGGCCTTGCCTGGGCAGCTTTTGGAAAATTATCATACATTCTGAAATCCCGTAAATACTCCCATTATTTGAAAAAGAAGCTATTTGATGCATGTATTCTCCCAGTGCTTACTTATGGAATGGAAACATCGGTCCTAACAAAAAGAATAATGCACAAGCTGTTAGTGACACAGAGACCTATGGAGAGAAAGTTGCTGGGTATTTCAATAAGGGACAGAATTCAGAATGTCATGATAAGACAAAGAACCAAAGTAGCCGATGTAGCGGAAAGGGTCGCTGGCCTTAAGTGGAGCTGGGCTGGGCATATTGCCAGATGCCAGGATTCACGATGGACCAAAAAGATCTTAGAATGGCGACCGAGAACAAGCCGAAGAGGTGTTGGCAGACCCCAGGCAAGGTGGTCTGATGACATCAAGAAATGTGCCGGAGGGAGATGGATGCAGTGTGCCCAAGACAGGGATCAAAGGGGAGGCCTATGTCCAAGAATGGATGAAAACTGGCTGAAGAAGAAGAAGGAGAAATTTATTTAAATTCATTTCTCTCGCAAATATTGTTTCTCTGGGCTGGAAACACTGGTTAGTTGGAAGAAATTGTCATACGGCAATAAACTCGCCACTTGCGCAGGGTGCAAGAAAGTGTTAATTATTATTAGGTAATATGGCAAATACCTTTTGTTAATAAATTCTTGAAATAAATCTTAGATTTAATTTTTTTTGACATATTCATTTTTGATAATCTCGACTCATTTATAAAAAAAACTTAAAAAAAAAAGCCCGGAGCTTTCCGGAGAAACCTCAAACAAGGACAAATCCGGAGTAGGTATACCCGAACGGATGGCATCTCTATTCAACCAAGGAGTTGCTTCAAATACCGATTGTAGTTGGTAGTCAGTATATATTATCAACATAAGAGACCATTAAATATAACAAAAAGGTCAAACAATAAGAACAAAGTCATAAAAAAGGTTATAAAAAAGACTGAGGTTCAATGATGACTCTATTAGGCAGACAGGAGGGAGTAGGAATTACCTGAGGAATGATGTGTGTAATATATTGTTGGGTTTTAACCTTTCGTCCCTGAAGATGAATGGGAGTATAAAACGAAACCCCCTCATTAAAGTTTAAATATCTTAAACCTACACATATGTACATATAATATTATGTGATTACTGAAATATTTCAAGAATGACTAACCAATACAGAGCCGTATTTCCAGTGAGCATTTATAGTTTTTAACCAATTTTTCTCTTTATTATTTAGCAGCAAAATCTCGCATCTTGTCGTCTATTATTATACGTCCTGTTCTATGCGACCCTTTTTCAATTTTCGTAGGCAACCTCTATTTTCGGGAAGATTCTCCAGATATTCCTCTATTATATAATGTAGAAGACCTCCCAGTCAGATTACATAGGTCTATGCCCAAATTGCCTAATCCATTCTATATTGTTCGTCTTTCTGAGATGGTCTCCAGCCGGTGCCATCTCCCCTAGTTCCTTATGTTGAGAGCATCGTCATTCGTGATGTGGTCTTTCCAGGAAATCCCTACTTTTCTTCTATAAGAACACACTTCAAAAGCCTAAATCATAAAGTACGCTTTGTGGCCATCAATCACATAGGACAAGTTATAGGATTTCACATTTTTCTGTGACTAGTCAAACACAATTCGTTCCAACTAGAAACCATAATGTGATATTCGATGATAACTACATAGTTTGTTGCTAACTTTCTTACCACAAAATTATATAGTGTTTGGCCGCATATATCACAATTATAAAATAGAGTACCTAAAAATATAAAAATTATATTCTTAAGGTAAATTAATGTTGCGCAGGGGAATTACTACAAATGATAATTTTATAGGAAAATATGAATTCTACATTAGGTATTTTAATTTAGAGTCTCTACATTGATTTTAATTTAGAGGGCATTGATTTTATTTAATTCCATCGCATTTTGAAATCAAATAACTTCATTGCTCCCCCCACCAATAAATAGTTTAACCCAGCCCACACTACACCCATTATGTTTACCTTAAGTCTGTATATTGTAATTTATTTTAATATACTTTGTATCCTCCTGAGGAAGGGAACTTTGTTCTCGTAACATGTAGAGGGATTTTTTATTCATTTGAATAAAAATTAGAATTGTAGTGGTGTACACAAAGTTGTGTTTTATTTCATTTAATTATTTCAAAATGATACCACAAAGTAAAAAACAATCGTTTGTCGATGATGTCAAATGTATTTATTTATTTATTTATTATATATGTACGCCCTTAATAGGGTATTTACAAATAAAAGACAAGATAAATAATAACAATGTATAGGCACAACAAAACAACAATAAGTGCAAATACATCAATAACACAAATGTTAAAAAAGTAGTAAAAAAAGGACAATATAAGACAATATAACTACACACAAAAAGAAGAAGAAGAATAAAAATTAACATTATTACAGATTCTATTTTTAAACCAGAAAATAAACAAATCAAAACCCAAAAAATATTTGCGATAAGCTACCTTTTGAAACCATCTATAGTGTAGTGTACATTACATATACCTATCAACGGCACTATATTGGCACTAAATTTCTCGAATATGTTAAACAGTGTGTTTCTAAAAAATACAATTATTTGTCAACATTTCTCTAGTAAATGTTCGTCACACGATTTTAAAATTCAGCATAAAATAATGAAAATATATTTATTACAGCATCTTTATTAAATTACACTGCAGGTTTGTGTAGGTCGTAGAGAAATAAATCTTTTATGGGCATAAAGAGTGCATAAAATTAAACTAAATGACGGAAAAAAAATTTTAATTTCAAGTCAGTCAGTGTTCTTATAATGCCAAAATTAACAAATTTTGGATTTCCGATAGTGAAAATCACGTATAAATTCATTTTAATTCACGCCATAATTACCCTTACAAACATGTATTATTAATGGTGGCTGTGCCTTATTAAAAAAAAAAAAAAAAAAATGTATTATTAGGTGTGGTTAAGAGTGTATTAGGCGGTTTTAATATACTAATATCATATTTTCAAACACTAGATTTTTTTTTAAATTCTCAATACTGTCGGCTTTTAATGTGTAGAACTCCATTATACTAGGTATTTTTTAATCAAACAAAAATGATTATGGTTCTACATGTAAAGTTCCCAACATTAGCTACACTACAACTTTTTAGGATATTTCATAATTTTATTGTAATGTAACTCGCTACTCCCACCACCACCCGCTTTTATTGTAATGTAAAGTAATTTGTATAGTTGTAAAATAAACCGATTTCTAGTACCTATATAAGAAAAAGACACTAATCTATGTTTACCAGTTGATAAGGGCCTAATCAGCCGAAACGGTCGTCCTATTATAAGGAAAATATACATGTAGAACCATAATCATTTTTGTTTGATTAAAAAATACCTAGTACTAGATTTATTGTTATATGTCCTCTTAAACTTACGATCTTTTCGGCTTAATGGCCTAGTTTAAGTATTAAAATGGGAGGTAAGTATTTGTAAGTGTTTTAGGTACTTTTTTCAGTTAAAGTTTAAAGACCCACCTTAAATTCTAAACCATTTGATAAGACTATCTCAATAATTCAAACAATTATCGTAAAATCAAATACATTTTTTATTAATAATTGATATAATTAAGTTTGTATTGTAATTTTGACTAATATAAATGACGTGTTCCTCATCTTGGTTACATATCTAAATCAAACAAAGCAAATAACAATAAAAAAAATGATAAAAAATTTAGGTTAGGTTTTGAAGGTAGGTATGAGATTAAGACATCAACATAGTTAAGGTGACCTCTCGTGAGATGAGTGTCTATGGATACCAATAGATAAAAAAATATCATAAAAAAAGTATCTCGAACCGATGCATAAATTCAACATTATCGTTTTTACATTAATATATTAAATAACGACTTAATGTTTTTTTTTTCTCTATCAATATGTTTGCTGTTGTACATAAATTATGTTTGTTAATATAAAATTTGTTAACTGGTTAAGAAATTTGTTAAGAAATCATCTTATTGCAAAAATTATGATGCCACGAAGTAAGAAGAAAACACTGGAAAAAAAATTAAGGGACAAATACAGTCTTATAAAATATACAGAAAAAATACACTTTGATGAAAAGAAAAAAAATACAGAAAAATAACATTTATTTGTCCACAATAATTGATGTACATTAAATAATCATAGAATTATGTACCTACAATCTACAATACAACAAAAAATAAATTTAAATATACTTATTATAAATTATTACATATTCATATATTTCACACATTTGCCCGTGACGGGATAGGAAGGGAAGGAAAAAGGAAGGGAGAAGGACCTAATTTGTTACTGCTGTGAAAAATAACAAAATCATAATAAGTACACAAATATATTTTTTTCACAATACACAGGTTTTCGCCGCTATGTATCTATATAAAGAATTCTTGTAGCAATCATAACTAGCAGTGAATACATCAGAATGTGGGATACTGTTATTGTGAGAGATTGACATTATAGAAATAACAAGACTTTTGATAAATTCGTTTTGATATGAATTGGTGTTACTTCGAGGAACGTAGAACAAGTTGGTCGATTTGTCATTTCGCAACATAATAAAATGCAAATAGCAAATATTATAAATATGAAAAAATTATAAATATGAAAATAAAAAATATAACATAAGGAGTGTAATAACAAAAATATTTATTTATTTGTAATCATTTTCGGGAACTAACATTTAGGTACTATATCAAATATTAATTAAACACGCATACAATAACAATCGAAATTGAAAACACAATCAAAAACTGTATCTATACCAGGAATCCAACCTGGGATTTTCTGGGAACTGAGCCGCGAATGCCACGAAGGCCGACAATCATGACAATAGATACTTATAATATGCACTTTCTATATGATACCCGTGTAATTTACATAAAAATAATTCTATTTATTTCTTCTCGCTTACTTTATTGTAAATTGATTTATTGTTATTGTTACTTCCTCTATAAACATAGGCTAATTTATTTTAT
This sequence comes from Molanna angustata, assembly GCA_963576475.1. Classification (NCBI taxonomy): domain Eukaryota; kingdom Metazoa; phylum Arthropoda; class Insecta; order Trichoptera; family Molannidae; genus Molanna; species Molanna angustata. Next base: position 51,203,971 of record OY754965.1, on the reverse strand, counting down.
TTGTTAATACTTATTGTACCAAGCATTACATTTTTAAAATTTCAGGTGTAAATTCGTAATTGGAATACATTTATATTTTAAAGATTATGTGAACAATGTTATATAATATAGTCTGTGAATTTATCAACAAATAAAAATAAATAATAATAATAAAAAAATACTTGAAACTATTCGCACTCTTCCATAATAGGTAGGTACTTACCTACCAAGTGAGGGGTAAAAAATAAAACAAATTATGAACACAACCGTTTGAATTAGAGTATTGTCACATACATTTTTACCAAAAATAGACGAACAAAACACCCCGAAGACATAGAGCAGGTCGTAATGAAGAGGAAACATGGTTTATGGCGTGGCTGAGTGGTTTGTGGTGCCAGGGTCGATGCCCGGAGCTTTGTGCCTGTTGTTCTGCGCCCGGTAGCACAACATGACATACCTACAGACTACAGACTGACAATCTAACATATTTTTATATCACAACACGAAGACATGTCATACTAATCAATGCTTTTTTTCAAGATCCGTTATTAAATATAATTTGTACATAAATTATAAATTGTAAATTCTAGAGACATCAGAAATTGTAAATAAATGAATAGGATACCTACAGATAATTTTCAAAGATCAAATATTTTTTTATGTTTGTTATTTATTAATTTGTTTTTTTTATTATTGATTAAATTATCAATACATTTATTAATTGATAATTATTTTTTTATTAATTGAATCATTGATTTCTTTTTTATATATATTATTTAAATATGTAAATAATAAAAATTGGTAATATAGAGAGTCTTCACTGGTCCATATGCTTGCAATTCATTAGTGCTTATATATTGTAGATATGACTGTTTGTACCAATTCTTTAAAATAAAATAATAAAAAAATTTAAAAACCATTTTGTGTTTTTTTTCAATTTGGTATTTCTTTTTTGTAAGTTCCTAATTTCCCGATTCTCCTAAAAATATATATCATCAAACTTCGTCTCTTTTGAGACATAAATTTCATCAAAAATATCATTGACTTCTGCCAGTGAAAAAAAAAACAATGTTTACGTATATATTATATGCATTCATTCATTCATACCATCACAGCATATCCCACAATTTGGGATGTCCAACGACAAGTTTTTGGGTGTGTATTACCTTATAAAAAAAAACACGACATATCGTGTATCCCCGCACACCAGTCTCGCCTCACCTAAAAAGGGACTACATTCAGAATAGATGCTGAACTATTGAGATGTTATTTCGATTACGGGGCACTAGAAAACAATAATAGAAAAAAAAAGTGGAACCACTATTCTAAGCCGGTGCCTCACAGTGAATATTATAAAATATTGGATTACCTATATATTTATTTATTTAATAAATATCCACTAACGACATCATAATCTGCCCACTATACATACGTAGGTGTTTGCATTAAGTAAACAAACATAACCTATAAAAGACATTGTTGAATAGGTATGTAACAATGGCAATTATCAATAGTTTAATATTAAATATTTTAACTGTTTTTTTTTTCTCCAAATTGGTACCTATGCATTATGTTTATTATATTTTAATTATCCTAAATTTCTGGAAAGATCGCGGTATACTACTAGACAAATTCCACGGCGGAGATGTAGTTGCGGTTCGAAGAGGTAATTTCAAGTGCTATGATGGATCTGTGTAGATGAGATATTGGTCAGACTTTGTTGTGACGTGTCTGCAGATTGACAGACTATGATATGACATCTCGGAGGATGGATCCTATGAGATGAACGAAGTGATTTTGTTCTTGTGAGGTCCGCGGGTTTTTCTATATCAGTTCGTCGCCATTCATAAATAAAGATTAAAAAAATACACACACACGGTACAGTAAGACTGTATATTAATGATACTCTACTTTTATTTATAATGTATGATTAATATACTTATACAAAAATCTCGTGGCAAGGTGTTCGTACACGCTAATTTCCGAATCCGTCCAATCGCTTTCAATGAAATTTTCTAAATTTGTATGAATGGTTCCGGATTGAATGATATGATGCTTTAGACCAGATAGATGGCGTTGTTATAGAGATATAAAAAAATATTTTTACTTTTTCAACGAAAATTTTTTTAAATTTATTTCTTAGATGTCTATAAATTTATATTTTTGTAGTTTTGGAAGTCTCTGCATTGGTTACCTAAACATATAATTTGTGTATACATTTTGTTTGTAAAAATGTTACAAAAACAAATATGTGACAAATTACGAGGACAATCAGTAATATATCCTTTTCTCCAAAGCACCAAGAGATCAAAATGATCTCGAAAATTCATAATTGATGTCAGTAGATTGAATTCCCATCTTAAAATCAGCAAGCCTCAAAAATTTGTTTTACATAACAGCATAAAAAGGACTTACATACTATTGAGTTGAAATCCAGTATTGGTCTTAACTTTTGCTTTGAGGCACCGGCTTAGAATAGTGTTTCCACTCTTTTCTATTGTCATCGTTTTCGGGTGTCCCGTATAAGTCGTGTAATCGAAAATACAACAAGAAAAATAACCTTTTTATAACGTAATTCACATCTGTACACCTGTTGCTAGTCAATCTAAACTATGGGAAGCGTCGTGATAGTATGAAGGTATGAATGAATTTTTACAAAAAACAAGGTTTTACAACAAAAATAAGATTAAAGAGGCTATAGTAGGCTATATAGTATATTTTGAAAATAATTTCCCCAGTACCCTCAAAAGATATGTCTCTGAAATAACTAAAAGTTTGTATTTACATATTTATTCTATAGTGTCCGACCGAAGCTTCGGCTTCGGCCACATTCGGCAAAAAAAAACACCTTCGGCTTCGGCTTGGGCCAAAAATAACCCGAATTTTCGGCCGAAGCCGAAGCTTTTTGTCAGCCGCTAAAACAGTTAAAATTTGTAAAAACATGCGCGAACATGACATGTGTAGCGGGTGTATAGATTCGGCCGGCCTAGTGTCGCATGCCGACTGTCGACAGAAACAAAACGAGAGTAGTTCTGAACGCACGTGATAATAAATCATTATTAATAATTTGTGTTTGTGCACTGTGTTGTGTTTTGTTGGTTTGAATTAGAAGAAAGTGTGAGTAAAACATTAAACGCGAGTATTTTTTTGTTCTTAAAACAATGTATGTACTTATTCACATTAAAGTACCAATTAGATATGTACTATGAAAGCAGATTATTTATTATTTAATCGATTTTTTTAGTAAAATCAAACCTTCGGCTTCGGCCGAAGGTTACGACTAAGGCCGAACAATCGGCTTCGACTTCGGCCAAAATCTGACCTTCGGTCGGACACTATTATTCTATTGCATGGGTTTTTTTGAAATTTGTATTTCTTTAATACTTTTCTTGTAAAATTAGTTTTAATAAAACCCTTTTTTTATTTTTTTACTGTACCTGCGTAACTAAAAAACAACAAAGTCCCTGAGTCAAATTGAAAACGCTGTTCGTTATCGCCAAGCGCTTTTTTTTTTGTATGTGATTTGACGTTTGTTGTAGAAATTTTTTCTACAATAACAAACAACAATCGTCAAATCCCATACAAAAAAAAATTAGCGCTTGGCGATAACGAACGGCGTTTTCAATTTGACTTGGGGGCAAAGTGTTTATTTCAATCGAAAGAAAATATTAAAATCTACTGGCTGAGCTTGTTATTATTATAATATTTTAATTACTATTCTTGCTATTTAAAAAAAATTCTAAATTTTACCATTTTATCACGAAAATATATTGTATATCACAGATACGGTGATATATAATATTTTATCGTGTTTCATACATTAGAAGATAGGACAATAGTATATAGGACACAATTAATACTAACACATCTTTTGTACGCATACACTATATTCATTTAACATTCTCTTACTTTTTGCTGTCAGTTAAGGTTTTTGATCTTCAATAAGCTAGAGATGGTCCCTTTGTCGTTGTAGAAAACATCATGTGATGGGTATTGATGTTGTAGGATAAGTGGACTCTTTGGATAAAAAACGATGTCACCCATGCTTCCTTTTTTGCTGTTTCACAATGATACTTAAAATAAAGATATCATTCAAGATCCCACCTTAAAGGTCCCGGGCTTTAACCTTTCCCGTAAAGTCTGGGTCCAGCAAAACAGAATCCGCACAGGACAGGGGCACTGTAATCACCTCATGTGGAAATAGGGCAAAAGAGATTCTCCGGAGTGTGACTGTGGAGCAACTAACCAGACTGTCCAACATCTGGTAGAGGAGTGCCTGACGAGGAGATATCCGGGGGGATGGATGGATATCCATGATGTAACCCCGGAGGCCGTAAACTGGCTGACTGGATGGGAACCGGGGCTTTGAATGGCCGAAATATTGACACAGCCGATGGCGTAGAGAAGCCAATGCCAAACAAAAAGTACAATGATACTTTATTCTGTGCCCTGGCCGAAACATCCACACGTGCCGAAACATCCACGTTAAAGATTAAACTTGTACTAAACGATTTTTCACTTGTAATTTTCTTTTAAAGTGACAATTTCCAAATACATCGGTGATGGGACAATTGCAAGGAAGGGATACATGGAAATATGCTTCTGCAGTTGTATTTGAAGCTGTCTCTGGTCTAAGTGATAGTTAAAAAATATGATAATCAAAAATGTGGTGGACCATCCCTAGGATGTCCACATATCACTACTGGCTTGTCATGGCTACCAACTCAAGCAGAACGTATATACAATAATCCCCTCCTACTCTCGCACCATTCGGAATTTCTTCAGTCGCCCGGCTTACACGTATCGCGTTCTTTCCTCCACATTCTAATTACGTGTAAATATAATAATTTAAGAAATTCTATGTAATACATCGATTATAATAAATTTATATCAGAATGAGTACAATATTTTATTGCATGAATTATCAGTTGCACCCAATTGTTTGTAGTGTGTCTATTATAGAGAGATGAGTTTTAATTAGGTATACCTTTTGAACACGAAGTAATCCTTCTTAAATATATTATAAAAAAAATTATTAATCAATATAATTACTAAAATAACCATCTCCCTTTAAAAGCTTTATCAACTGATGTTGATACGGGTGTTGGAAGGCCCTGAACAGACTCAGAACGGGAGTGTGTAGATGCGAGGTAAACATAAGGATATGGGAACTGATGCAAGGCGTGCAGAATGTGACGTGTGTTTGTGGAGAAGAGCAAAACACAAGCACCAACTGGTGAGCCCACTCAGAACCTTATAATGAGGAGGACCTATTGGCTGCAAGTTATTGGAGAGGGTGATGCATATAGATGGTCTGGACACGGAAACGAAAGAAACGAACTGATGATCCGCCTTGTCCGTCTTATTCGTTCGATGAAAAAACTTCATAACTTCATTTCTAGTTATGATGAAGTTTTGCACAGTCAACATGTGGAGTATATTTATGAATGACTTTGTACGAATTTATCAGTTGACCACACACAGTTACCGTGGCCCGCACTAATGTCTCAATCACGAGGTCCGGCTGCCATATTGCTATATACCTACCTACCTATCTACATCTATATACATCTTCCTTCTATTCTATACCATTCCATATAAATTACCTCCTAGCTACATCATTATACAATTACCAACTAATACACACACTACCACAGTGTGTTCTAATTTACCGACGGCGAGTAGCGAGGCAACGCAAAGTGAGACACAGAGGTGCATGATAAATAATATGTAGATGATGTCGCGTCCCTATGAAGGTCGCGGGGTTATGACGAAAGGTATAAGGACTGACCTGTCTTCCGCCACCGATTTCCTGGTGTTACTCTCTTCCTCTGTTGTCTTACAGTACGAAGGGTCTTCTGACCTTCCAGGAACAGCCATAATAATTATAATTAATAACTACTTAAATACTGTTAGGCACCGGCTCAGAACAGTGCTTCCACTCATCGTTTTTGGGTGTCCCGCAAATTGCAGCATTTAATTTTTTTTTTTTTTCAAAAACATTGTATTTGAAAAAAGAAACATTATTTCATTAGGTAGGTACTAAATACAATTCATCAAAATGTAGGGCTCGCCATTCTCCAGAATGCGGTTGACATAGCCTGCGAACAAACCAATTTCTGTGCAAGAAAACATTCTTTTCCTTGACATTTGCAACCATACATTTGTAACAATCCTATCTCTTATTTGTCGAACCCTTACCTTACCTTAGGCTTCGAGTTGCTTGAATTGGTCTGAAGAGAATATGTAGCTGTCGTTATCTGTTTGTATATAAGTCGTTATTGTAATGGGCTACTGCTATGACGTAAAGCAAGGAAGGAGTGTGTGGCTAATTTACAACAATAGTCGAAAATAGTTTAGGAGTGATATCTCAATATTATTATGGTACACAACGTACCAACGTATAAACATTATCAGTGGTCAGACACGCCTATATACTATAATATATCATAACTAATTTAACTTATTTCTTACTTAATATTTATCAAATCAGCCTGACTACTGAAGTAAAGGTCCTGGGTTCGATTCCCGGTGGAGACACAGTTTTGGAATTATTTGGTTACTTGTTATTGTTATTGAAATTTTCAGCATTATCAAATTATTTCTGATTTTAATAATTTATTATTAAGCTTGATAATTCTTCAAAGCCATTTTATTAAAGTGATATGCCATTTTAGCGATTTAAAAATAAAAAAACAGTATAAAAATACAATAAAAATACAAATCACTGTAAAAATATCAAATTTTTAAGTTTCCTGAGCTTGGGGACACTTTGAAATAGTTGACAGTTGAGAAGCACTATTCAGATATCCTTCAAAATCTAATGGAGTCTATGTAAATATTAGATATTACATATGCAAATTCGCAAAATTTGAAAATAATCGAATAAGTAGGTACCTACTTTAGTTTATAATCGATAAAGTATAAAAAATAAACACAACGTACCTACATAGTAAACAGCACACACACAGATAAATTGTGATGAAACTTTCAAAATACAATCTCAGCATGATACTTGTTGATATTCTGCAATAAAAAATAGCCTTAAAAACTTCGAATAAATAACTTCCCTTGGGTTAGTGAGGAGTAAAAAAGAAAATCTAGAAATTAGAGAAAAGTAGAAGTAACTGTGGAGTAACTTGATAGTGAGGAGTATAGCGTTAGCCACAACCCACTCGTTTTTAAATAAATTTATCCTAGTTTAAAATATAAATACTTACCTATATATCCTCATTCATTTTCTAAATTAATCATAAATGCTTGTGTTACAAATAAATGAAATCGGTCGAAGCATGATTCGAACTCGCGACCTCTTGATTACAAGCCCAGCGCGCTAGCTGCTCTGCCACCGACCATTTTCAATAATCGATTTTCGTTCCATATTTCAAGAGCCTCTATAATTAACAAGTCTCCACTTAAGTTTCCTTTCTATATAATACAAGCGGACCCGACAGACGTTGTCCTGCACGAACTATTCGTGAAACAAAAAAATATATATAGGTACCTACTTAACATATTTAATTTCAATTTAATTTAATATTGCTTCTCGGGCAGCTAACAGGTACTATGTATGTCAAATATTAATTAAACACGCATCCAATAACAAGTTGCCACATTCTGGAGACTTACGTTATTAATCGTCTCACAGATCCAGACTGAAAAAACAATTAAAAACTGTGTCTCCACCGGGAATCGAACCCAGGACCTTTGGCTCAGTAGTCAGATATATAACCAACTGTGACACGAAGGCCGACAAACATATATTTGAATCATATGGATATTATAATTTGCTCAGCAAACTTTAATTTTCTTATTAATTTCGTATGGTTAGGTTAGATTGATTGTCATTTCGTATATAATTGCAATACAGCATAGATGGTCTGAACACGGAAACGAACGAATATAAATATGAATTATAAAGAAACAGTGAACAGAAATTAAAATTACATACACATGTTGGTATATATGTAGTTAAAATATGAATAATACCGAAAAGAACTGTAAATAAAAGTGACAGATTTCTTAGTGTTGTTAGATGGAAAAAACTAAACATTGCCAATTCGACATTAGCGCCACCTATTATAATTTGTAGTTATAATAATAATCGTGTTTTTAATTTTTCTTTTATTATATTAATGTTTAAAATTCCATTTTGTAAATCTGAACCATTCAGAGTCTCACAGGAATACACACCTTTTTTATCAAAATCGGTTCAGCCGTTTAGGAAGAGTTCAGTGACATACAAACGTACAGAAGAATTATATATATGTATAAAGATATTATATTATTAGGTATATTTTTTCTTCCTTCCCACACCTATAACATTCACCTTCATCTGCATTATTCTCATATTAATAAAGGTTTAATTAAACGCAATCAATTTTAATTAATAATTAATTTAATTAAGCCAGTTCTCGTGCGCCGGTTTAAATTAAATATTTGAGCCCAGGGCGATTGTTTAAAATTGTCATTTGTATTCATAAATTGGTTTGTTTGACTTTTAAATTTTTAATAATACTTTATATTAGTTTAATAACAATTATTAGTCGTATTGATATTATTTGTTGCTTTAGTTAAGGGACAGTTTTTCGATCGATATCTATTTTATCAATATTTTTTTGAATGATAAATGAGTGATTAATTTGTATATAACGAATTTATTGTAGTTAACCTAACCCATGAAAAATTCTCTTCGAAAAACCAATTCTAGATTTTTATACCAATATGACATATCACACAATTTGGGGTAAACAGTTTGGGTGTGCGGGTGTGCATTGCCTTATAGAAGGAAGCACGAAACGTGCTTGTATCCCCACACACCAACTTCGTTTAACCTAAAAGGCAATATTCAGAGTGTGTGGTGAACCTCATTGGTGAACTATGTGAGATGTTATATTGCCTGTTGTATTAACGATTATTCGGCTCTTGGGGGAATACCCGAAAATAATGATAATAATAATAATAAACACTTCCTTGCACCCTGCGCAAGTGGCGAGTTTATTGCCATATGGCAATTTCGTATAATAAAAAAGAGGGAAAATACTATTCTAAACTTGCGCAGGGTATACCAAAAAGACCTTATAAAATCTTTTTTTTATAGTTGCATATTATATGCAAACATTGGATTTTTTACCCTCTCTGGAGTCAATGATAGTTAAAGACAAATTTTTTAAATCTCAATAGAGACGAAGTTGGAATATTAAAGAAGAATCAGGAACTCAAGGCGCAGAAAGTGATCACGTAAATCAGCCGATGACAGGTCGTAAGCCCTGTAGGTGCCTCGAGTTCCATGTTCATCGACAATATCCCAACTTCGTCTCTTCTGAGATATTAAAAAAAAATAAAAAAAGTTTGTCAATAAAAATACCTTATAGGTGTCTCTAATTCCTGGTTCTCCTATAATATTCCAACTTCGTCTCTATTGAGATGCTAATTTGTCAAATAATTTAGTTTTCTCCTTACAAATAACACTTAATTATATCTCCTTATCCAATACTTGTCTCCTCCTTTCTCTCCTCTCTCCATTATGTATAATATGTATGTAATATTCATTTTTCATTAAATTTCATGATAGGTTCATACATACGACGAACAATGACTGATTTATCTTTTATTTATAATGTTTTGAATAACCATATAGACTCCGCCGATATACTTACACTTATTGACTTAAATATACCTATAAGACGTACAAGACATACACCATTATTTAAATGCAAATATTATAAAACAAATGCTGCAATAAATTCACCGATCAATAGGGCCATGGATGCTTACAAAAAGTATGTGGATATTTTATACTTGGACATTTTTTACGACTCCCCAAACGAATATCGACGGAAAATATCCCAAATAGATAATTTAGAAAACAATAGCTAACCATGGCCTATCACTCTTAAGTCCACATACTCTCTTTTACACACACACACACCCTCACACACACACACACACACCCTCACACACACACACACACACACACACACACACACACACACACACACACACACACACACACACACACACACACCCTCACACACACACACACACACACACACACACACACCCTCACACACAAACACCCCTCACACACACACACACACACCCTCACACACACATTCATATACACACCCTCTCTCTTACATAAGCGGAATAATAATTAAATAAATCTAAAGTAATAAAGCAATCAAAATGTTAGTGTATGTGTGTGTGTGTGTGTTTGTCTCACGCCTTCTGAAAAACCAAGAGCATCTAAAAATCTAATTTATGTGCGAACGTGTACCTGTATACCTGCTGCAGTGTCACGCTAAAAATAATGCGATAAAAATGCTGAATTTTAAAAATATTTCAATAATTATTTTTTTCATACAAAATTTTCCAAGTCGTATCTGTCAAAAAAGTGTACATTTTGCACGCAAATATCTGTTAGTTTAAAAGTTAGAAGTACGTATTTACACGAAAAAAATTTACTTTCAAGTATAACTTAGCGTTTAAGTGAAAAACATGGTGAATATTTTGTATAATTATAATGTTTAACTTATTTTTAAAGTAAGCGTTTTGTACATAAATGCCGCCATTTTAATATCTTTTCATACAATATTTCATTTTCCTACCGAATGAATATGTTCTTGAAAATAATAAACCTTTGAAATAAATATAATTATGAAATAATAAAATGAAACACAAGACATTACAGCAAGTTTTAAGACGTATATTGTAAAAGTCTGTTAATTATTAGTAAAGATATAGGCATAATAAAATTGCATAATTTTTATATAATATTTGATATTTCGGACAATTTTCATTTTTATGGCATCGAACAAACCAATGTATGTAGGTACCTACATATTATTCAAAAAATGTATACAAACCATTTGAAATTTTTACATGTTCTATGGTTACTATGGTAACGGACACATTCTGATATTCAAATAAAATTTGTTATAAATCGAATTCGAATTAATTTAGAACATCATTGTAGGTAGGTACCTACATACCTAATACTACTTAAAAACCAACAATATACTAATTTCGTATAGGAAAATTATTAAGCTATCTTAGGTTAACTACAATACACATGTCATTCAATCTACAAACTATTTCCTATAGTGAAATTCTTCTTTTATTTAAGTAGACCTTTGGGTGATTTTTTATACAAACTATTTCTTGGAGTTTAATTCTTCTTCTTCTTCTTTTGTGAAGTCATTTGGGACAGTTCATAAATAAACTATTTCCTATAGTCTAATTTTTCTTTTTCTTAATTTATGTATACCTTGGGTGAGTTTTTATACAAACTATTTCCTATAGTCTAATTCATCTTCTTCCTCTTCTTTTATGTAGCCCTTTGGGTGAGTTTTTATACAAACTTATTCCTATTATCTAATTCTTTTTCTTCTTATTTTATGTAGACCTCTGGGCCAGTTTTGATACCAACTATTTCTTTTAACGTATTTCTTCTTTTTCTAATTTTATGTAGACCTTTGTTGAATTTTGTATAAACTAACTTCCTATAGTCTAATTTTTCCTCTTTTATGTAGACCAAGGGAGAGTTTTCATGCAAACTTTTCCTTTAGTCTAATTCTTCTTCGTCTTCTTTTATGTTGACCTTTGCGTTAGATTTTATACAATCTATTTCCTGACGTATAATTATTCTTCTAATATGTAGACCTTTGGGTCAGTTTTTATATTAACTACTTTCTATAGTCTTATTCTTCTTTTTCTTATTTTTTGTAGATCTTTTGGTTAGTTTTTATACAAACTATTTCCTTTAGTCTAATTCTTCGTATTCTTATTAAATGTAGACGTTGGGTGAATTTTATATAAAATATTTCCTATATTTCAATTCATCTTCTTCTTCTTTTATGAAGACCATTTGGTCAGTTTTTTATATAATACATTTACTATTGTGTAATTCTTCTATTGCATCTTTTATGTAGGCCATTGGGTCAGTTTTTATTACAAACTATTTGTTATAGTCTTATACTTATTCTTTTTTTTCATTTAGTCTTTTGGGTTAAATTTAAGTCTTATAGTCTATTGTATAGAAATATTATAAACAACATGCACACTTGACGAAAATACATAAAACGAATGGGATGTGACCATCACTAGAATCTTCTCAATACTTTTTTTCAATCGAAATTTTCAATAACTACATATTTGATTTAGATGACAATATAATAAAAAATCGGGGTTGTGGCCATTACTGGACTCTTCACAACGTTTATATTCAAATTAAAAACTATTTAAGTCTTCTTCTGTAATGTAGATCAGTTTTATTGTGCAAAAATATAATAATCTATAGGTATGCACACTTGACGAAAAATATAAAAACGAATGGGATGTGACCAACACTAGAAACTTTTCAGTAAGTACTTTTGTTTATTTAATTTTTAAGCCATTTCCCATCATCCAATATTACTAAATATTTAAAACACATTTGCGTTCGATGACAATATATAAAAATAGGGGTTGTGGCCAAATCCAAACTCTTTACAACGTTGTCTCTTTATAATCAGTCATATTTAAAACCATTTACCATAGTCCAGTCGTGCAGAAATTGTATGTACCTACTTATATATAAAAACAAATGGGTTGTGGCCATCACTTGAACATTTTACATCGCTTAAACTCAATTAAATTTCAAACTACTTTTCATACTACGAATTAGCAAATATTTTTTGTGACAATATTATATAAACGATTGCTTATTCCTTCACTAATTTACATTCTTGGCCAACGGCGGGACATAAAAGCTAGTAAATAATAAAAATACTTTACTACATACACTACACACACAAACCAAAATGTATTTGACACATGTATGTAACTGACATTAGATTTAGATAATTGATGTACCTATCATATGTATTAATCCATGTAATAAACTATCTAATGTTGTATGTGTTAATTAAAAAATAAAATAAAATAAAATACCATATCAGCTTATTTCTTATTAACCAGCCTTTTTGCACCATTATGCTTTAAACGTGTACGTAAAGCTTTAAAAATACATTGTAATAAATACATGTTTTATAACCACGTAAACCTTATAAAGGTATTCAGTATGCAGACGTGTCAACGGTGATTTTTTTTAAAATCAAATTCGTTTAAAATAACTTATTATTTTATGCAAGTCCAACTTATTGGCTTGTTGGTAAAGTCCGTCACTGGTGGGCAAGTAAAAATAAAATATAGACAGAATTATGTGTCAAGTTGTACCTGTATTAAAGTTATATATCTGTCGATACTTTAGAGATGACTAAGCAAATAATAATGTTGGTATATCAATACGTACTCCATTTTCTCTTCCTACACCCCGTGTATCGTATTCTTGACAATGCTCTGAGAAGATATCTTTGTTATGTATTTAACAATATGCTATTTTTAAATTTATGCCAATAAAAATATTTTATTACTTTACACACTAAATATATCACTAGTTCCAAACCATGAATTAATTATTAGAGACTAAATTGACTCTACATATTAATCACGGATATTAAACCTAACCTACAAAAGTTTAGTAAAAATAGGTTGGTAAGGTTTCTTTGCAGTTATAATTACGCATTATATATTAACGCATTATACTCATTATATACTAACGCATTATATACTATTACGTATTATATAGGGGAGAGTAGGGCAAGACGGGGTGGCGGGCAAGACGGGGTACCCCGTTTTATATGGATTTCTAATCGACCAATAACGATCGTGATAGTTCGTAACGATGCGCCGCCATGATGGCTATCAGTGTGGCTTGTGACTGACTAAGCGTAAACACGTGTTTTATTTTTGTCAGCAAAAAACTGTTTTTTGTCAATTTCCTTCTGATTTTGTATATTCAGTTCGAACGTGTTTCATACGTAAATAACAGCATTTTTGATTTAGTTAAAAGTTTATTCCATGTGTCAAAGATTACGCCAACAGGTAAGAACTTGTCTGTTTCTATAATGTGCATTGTTTTTTTTAAGTATTGTTTAAAAATCAATTGGGCATGAGCGGGCAAGATGGGGTATGGGTATATATATATCTTGCCCCTCTAAAAATACCCTTGTATTTTTCTGATGCAAGTCGATTAAAATGTTTTAATTTTATTTTAGAATGGTGAAAAACTATAAAAGAATAACGAATAGAGGTGACTGGTCAGAAGAGAGTATGAAAAATGCGGTGGATGCTGTAATAGACGAAAAAATGGGATACATGCTAGCAGCGAAGACATTTTCTGTCCCCCAGACAACCTTAGAAAGAAAGGTCAGCGGCAACAGCTGTTAATGGCTTTAAGAAATGTGGAATATGGCCATATGATTCAACAGTTTTTTTCAGAGAGTGACTTTGCTCCTTCTTTAACGACAGATATTCCGCAAACAGCTAATTTACCAGTCTCTGAAGCACTAAATGCAGCCAATGGAGTATAAACCAACGAACTTCGCTCTATAACAGCACCTTTGGTGAATTCTACAGTATTGACACCAATATCCACTGAAACAGAACCGAACAACCAATCTGTGCCAAATATACCTACGACACCTATCTCAATTCCTGCAGCATTATCGACCTCTGAGCCGGGTTGTTCTACATGGATTGACAATACAGGAATATACATAAGGTCAATTACTACCCAGATATCAAAATTTTCTCATACAAGTCCGCAGCAAGTAATAGCTTTTCCAACAACTCGCAAAACTTCACGCGTGACTAGAAAAAGAGGAATAACCGCCATTATTACGTCGTCACCGTACAAAAATGATTTGGAAGAGATGATTAAAAAAAATGAAAATTGAAGAAGAGGATAAACAGAAAAGAAATGAGAGAATTAAAGAAAACTCTAAAAAGTCGGAAGTAAAAAAAAGTAATATACTCAAGAAGAAAAAAGTAGCTGAACCCAGATCATCGCCGGAAAACAGTGACAGCGATATTGACAATACCCCTTGTTTGTATTGCAATGGTCGTTATTTGGACTCAAATGAAGGTTGGGCTGCGTGATCTGGATGCGGAAATGGGCTCACTGCAGCTGTGCTGGTGTAGATGATGAAGATGACGAGGCAACATTTACGTGCAAATTTTGTCAACAGTAAAATGTAGGTTAATTGTTATTACCCCATCTTGCCCTCTAGGGGTACCCCATCTTACCCCACCCCGGGGGCAAGATGGGGAGATGGGACTTTTTTTACTTTATGAAATTTTGTAATTTAATCACGAAACAAATGTTCCTAAAATCATTCAATTATCAGAGACTAAATACCAGATGTCATTTTAAAAATAAAATAAATTTTGAAAGTACAACCGTTTCAGTTTTATTGCGCTTCAAATGTTAAGTACCCCGTCTTGCCCCCCCCTCCCCTACTAACTAAACCTAACCTAACCTACAAAAGTTTAGTAAAAATAGGTTGGTAAGGTTTGTTTGCAGTTATAATTACCCATTATATATTAAGAAAGTAGCTGAAATATTAAAAAAAAATAATTAAATTGGTATTTTTACATTTTTTAAATAAATCTGGTGTGAAGACTATGCTATCCAATATTCACTCAGTTTTTGTATTGTCAGTTGTAAGACTACTTATATGTAGGTGTATGACTACTTATACACTTTTATTTAATTTCACCCGTCTGTTCGTACTGGAAATGATTTTCAATTAACTTAACGAAATCGATCATTAGGCACCTACTTTGTCAAATACCTACCTATAAATATAAATTGAACAGGCACTTAATAACAAGACGTCACATTCTGGACTTCCCGACTTGTTAGAGCTTTGAAACCTTTAATATTTTGTGTATTACCGGTGACAATGCATTTCAAAATGTCCAGATTGATTCATTTGAATTTTTTTACTATTATTTTTTCAGGTATATGATATTACACAATATTTTTACTTATAATAACAATACCTATATAACAAAATCACAATGTTGATACTCTCTCGATAGAGTTAAAAAATTTTGTTCGAGAAAGGTGTATCGTAGTTATACACATATATTTATAATTAAAATAATTAATAATTAAAATTGATTGCGTTTAATTAAACCTTTATTAATACGAGAATAATGCAGATGAAGGTGAATGTTAGAGGTGTGGGAAGGAAGAAATATTATAATAATATAATAGGTAAAATAAATAAATAAATAAGTATTTTTCCACATTATTTTTATAACGACCGAACGTTTTCACCAAGTTGACTTGGTTCTGTGATTCCACCTTCTTACAGCACAGGTATTTAAAGATTTTCCTGGGGCAGATTGCAAACCCTCTCCAACGTTACATAGTGCGCTCCTTCGGAAAAGTACAACGGACCCAAATCCTAATTACGGGTGTCTTATAAGTAGCCATGTAAAAAAATCATCAAAATTGTATATTAATTAATTATTCATTGTATTGTATCGACTGTACACATTAGTCGGAAGTCAAAATTAGAATATTTTTAATCAGTAGATATTTTTTCACGACAGGCACACGAATAATATTTGAAAACCGTTGTGTAAGATCAACATCCTAACCAAATGATTAACATGGCAGTTTAGTGGAAAATATATATTGGTTTTATGTACGAAATGGTGCTGTAAAATTAATAGGTACATACCTACCTATATATTTATCTTCCCACTCTTTACTGCAAAAGAACAATTTAATATGTTGTTTTAATATTGAGGCATTTATTCAATACAAAAACAATTAAATATATAAAAATATTGAGGTATGAATACAATAACAAAACAATATATATTGAGGTATGACTTCTATACCAGAAAAAATCGATATTGAGGCATGACTTCAATACAAAAACAATTAAATACATGAAAATATTGAGTTATGAATATAATAACATAAGAAAAACTATACAATATTGAGGCATGACTTCTATACCAGAAAAATTCAATATTGAGGCATGACTTCAATACAAAAACAATTAAATAGTTATATAAAATATTTGAGATATGAAAACAAGAATAAGAACAATATTATTGAGGCATAGCTTCAGTTAAAGACTAATACAATATCTAGACAGAATTTCAAAACAAGAAAAATAAAATTTTGAGGTATTATTTCAGTAGAAGAACAATACAACATTGAGACATGACTTCAATACAAGAACAAAACATTATTGAGGCATGACTTGAATACAAGTAAAATCAATATTGAGGTATAACTTTAGTACAAAAACTATTCAAAATTAAATCATTTGATACTTCAATACGAGAACAATTCAATGCGTCAAAATATTGAATCATCCTTCTTCTTCTTCTATTTAGCTCATGTGCCATTCCACCCAAACATTAGGATGATTTATTTATTTATTTGAATCTTCTTGTACATACAAATTGTACACTGGCGGGTTTATGCCGGTTTAAAATGTTATTAAATTATTTTGAAAGCTGATGTTATTGCATTATAGATTTAATCCATTAAGACGAAAAAAAAAGGTTTTGTGGAAATAAATATGCAGGGAATTTAATAACAGGATGGGACATATTGATTGGTAGTGTAGTACCTATTAAGTGTAGGTATAGTGCAAATCATGTTCGGTGTGGATTGGGCATTCAAAAGCACACAAGCACACGAAGGGTTATCGCTTACATGCATAATAATAATAATAGCAACAGAAAACAACCACTACAAATTATACTGGAATAGAGACATTTTCACAGACAGAACAAACCTACACAACCAACCAGACATTACTTTTATTATTGACAAAATATATACACACATATCTATTAGAAATATCAATATCAAATACATCAAATCTACAAAATAAACATATGGAAAATATCGACAAATACATACCGTTAGCAGAACAGATAAAATCACAATGGAAACAAGAAAAAGTAAATATAGTCCCGATGATATTATCATCTACAGGCACCAAACCAAAAATACTTCAAAAAAACTACAAAATAATCAACACATGTATAAGTTAGGAAATTCTTACAGGTTCGACTTTAAAAAATTACTCAAATTTAATTTATATTATCACTGAATAATAATAATAATATAAATAATTTATATAGCGCCGTTTAATGATTCAGGATCATTCCAAGGACACTTACATTCTGTCTAATGTTGCTCTACGAAATAAAGCTGTTTTCGGTCCTTTTGTAGAGGTGTTAATAAGGCAGTATCGAAGTTTCATACTTCAATACAGAAAAAGTTCAAAATTTTTATACTGTAATAAGTAGGTACCTAAATATAATTGACGATTTCTTACATCAAGTGCAAGTGGCGAGTTTATTGCGAAATGGCAGTTTCTTCCAACTAACCATTGTTTCCAGCCGAGAGAAACAAGTTTGACGTAAGGAATGATTTTATAAGTAACTAAATGGAAATCTACTATTGGTAAATTCCCCATTAAGTTATTTTTTACAGGGATCTTGGTCACGCATCTGATGATTTTCCTTTAAAATGATCTAAAGTCAATGACAGTCCACGAGCGTGCAGAATCTACCATTCACATTCGTCAAATTCGTCGATTGTTCTTTTTACACTACGGTGCTGAGATCGCCAATCTACAGGGCTCCATGAGTTACTTGTCGTGCTATGCATTTTTTTTATATTGTCGATCACTTGGCGTTCTGTGAAGGGGCCGCTAACAGGCCCCATATGAAGAGCGGGTGGTTGTGGAGGTAGCGAAAATTAAATTCATCTGTTGGGGATCAAACCCAGGACGCTGACACAGAAGCTAACAGAGTGAAATGTAAGAGACTTGAACAACAGACGAACATGTATGAGACGATGTACGAATGTTGATGAGGCGATGAATGCGTGCCGGGATGGGAAAATGTGGCGTTCGGATCTCTATGCCTAATACGTTAAAACAAATACATTTTTGAAAGACTTTTAAGAAACGAATACATTTTTGCTTTATGTAGGTATGACATGACCTGTTACTATACAGACATACGGACGAACGGATGTTGATATGTTGTGTAATGTATGTATGTATATTATAATATAAATATAGGTACCTATATATTCATTTAGTGTCTTGTGTGGTCCCCTCCATCGCGCCATGTCCCTGTAGCTAATCTGTCATGCGCACTCACTACACACATCACATTTATGAAACAAGATATTTTTATTACAGCTAACGTCACTGACGTACCTACTAAACTTCTGGGGCCCTCGGCATGCAAGCTATTTCGGGATTTATTAATTTATTTTCACTTAATTTTATTTAACATAGAATGCACAAATATGCACAAATACTATGCATACTAGTTATAAGTAGATACAATTACATAATAATTTCCTACTACACTACACTATCATTGTACACTTTGTACAGTGTGCGGTATTAGGTGCAGTGTCTACCTATTTTATATTATATTTGTTGCAGGTGGAAATTACACACTGAGTTTAGTACCGTAGATTTAAGATTAAACATTAATTGAACACAAATTAAACACGAGAGTTAAAAGGTTACGAACTGAGAAATTGTGTGGTTTCTGAATGTCTATTTGGGAAAAATATTTCTACATAATTGGTACTGTTATCTGAATTTGATTTTTTAAATTTTATATTATAGTTCTTACCATCTGCTTTTTTTCGTCTATAATTATTTAAGAAAATTCGAACTGTGTAAGTTTCGTATTGATGGTGTTTGTGTTTATAACGTTTTTATACCCTGTTATTTTGTGTTTTCTCTACAGTCTATTTTGACATAATTTGTGTTATATAAATGAAACAAAACATATCTGAATTCAGTTCACCATTGACCATACTGAGTAAATGCACTTTAAAAAACATATGAATATTAAAACGATTTAACGTATAGTAGGTACAAAAGAACGCGAAATTTCATAAAAATAATGATTAGAATTTTTACAACACCATATGATTTACGATCGTGATAGCTTATTTCTTAATTACTCTACTAAGCAAAGCAATTATAATATTCCATGCACATCAAGAACTTGGAAACAAATGGGGCTCTGAATGTTGGGGGTTCTATGTATCTTGTATAAAGTTGTTATACGCCTGTGACTTTTCCTAACGGACAAACGTTTTATTGCATAAATATAATCATTTATATAATGGGACTTAAGGACATTACTTATCTACTATGTATGTAGGTAATATATAATATATCATATTGCAGGTGAAGATGTCAAATCTAACCAAACCTTGAGCTCTTCATTATGGTTTAATCTTGCAAATATATTTAAAAAAATAGCTGTGAGGCACCGGCTTAGAATAGTGCTTCCAAAAAAAAATATAATATAAGTAGGTATTTGTGGAGAGTAAGTAATGAATTCAGAATCTTTATGATTATTTATTTTTTTATTTATTAATTTATGTAAGTTACTATGTATTTACTTATTATTAAATTTTTTTAAATTTTTCATTAATTTTTTTATTTATTTTTTTATTTATTAATTTACGTAAGTATTTACTTATTATTTTTATTTTTTTTAATTATTCATTCATTTATTTTTTTTATATTTGTTTATTTATAATTTAATTTACCTATTTCGTATTTATTTATAACTTTACTAGCTTTTATGTCCCGCCGTTGGCCAAGAATGTAAAATTGTGAAGGAAAAAGCAATCGTTTTTATAATATTGTCACCCAATTATTTTGCAAAATCGGACTATGAAAAGTGGTTTGAAATATGATTGAATTTGATTGTAAAATGTTCAAGTGATGGCCACAACCCATTATTTTTTATATATTGCTATAAAGTGTGAATGAAGTATAATATACAATTTCTTCACTATTCGAAATGGTTTTAAATATGACTGTTTATCAACATTGTAAAGAGATTGGTTTGGCCACAACCCCCATTTTTAAATATTATCATCGAAAACAAATTGTAATATGTACTTACCTATTGAATATTTAGTAATTTTGGATGTTGGGATGTGGTTAAAATTTGATTAAACAAATGTACTGAAAAGATCCAGTGTTGGTCACATCCCATTCGTTTTATATTTTTTCATCAAGTGTGCATTATATTTTTGCACAATTAGACTGATGAACTTAAAATTGACACAAAAGTCTACATTAACGAAGAAGAAGAAGACTTAAACTATGGCAAATAATTTGAATATAAACGTTGTGAAGAATTCAGTAATGGCCACAGCTCCCTTTCTTTAAATATTGTCAACGAAATCAAATATATTATGTAGGTGTTAAAAATTATTTAAAATAGGATGATATAAATGGTTTAAATTTGATTAAACAAAAGTATTGAAAAGATTCTAGTGCAGGTTACATCTTCACATCCCACATCCCATTTGTTTTTACATATGTATTTTCATCAAGTGTGCATATCGTTAATAATATTTCTGCTCAATAGACTATTAGACTTAAAACGAACCCAAAAGTCTAAATAAAAAAGAGAAGAATAAGTATAAGACTATAAGAAATAGTTTGTTTAAAAAATCCCAATGGTCTACATAAAATAAGAAAAAATACATAAAAAAAAGAATTAGACTATTGGAAATAGATTGTATAAAAACTGAGCAAAAGGTCTTCATAAAAGAAGAAGAAGATTAATCTATAGGAAATAGTTTGTATTAAAACTGTCCTTAAAGGTCTACATAAAATTAAGAAGAAAAATAATTAGACTCCAGGAGCCGTCGCTTCAGACCCTTCAGTACCTCCCGTCCCATCAGGCCCTTCAGTACATCCCGTCCCTTCAATCCCTCATCACGTCCCTTCCCATCAGGCCCTTCAGTACCTCCCGTCCCTTCAGGCCCTTTAATACCTCCCGTCCCTTCAGGCCCTTTAGTGCCTCCCTTCCCTTCAATTACATCCCGTCCCTTCATTCGGGTAAGAAAAGTTTAAATCCAGAAACCATCCTGGAAGAACCGCGAAGAGATGTAAGCACCGTCTTCTTTTCCCAGGATACTCCACCTTTATAGGTAAAATGACCAAATACACGATGAAGAAGAAGAAGAAAAAATTTTAAATCCAGAAACCGTCCTGGAAGACCTGCGAAGAGATGGAGGGACAGTCGGACCTTCTTTTCCCAGGATATTCCGCTTTCATTGGTAAAATGACCAAATACACGAAGAAGAAGAAGAATAAGAAAAAAGTTTAAATCCAGAAACCACCTCGGGCACACGCTCGACAATTCGCCAAAGTTTCATTGTAATCGGACATACGGTTTAGGAGCACATCGCTTGCATACATTCATACATTCATAAATAAAATGATTTTCCGATAGGAAATCAGTATACCTATTGTTGATTTGTAAGTAAATAATAATAGGTAGGTACCTACCTACAACAATGTTCTAAATAAATTCGATTCATAACAAATTTTATTTGAATATCAGAATGTGTCCGTTACCATAGTAACCATAGAACATGTAAAAAATATCAAATGGTTTGTATACATTTTTTGAATAATATGTAGGTACCTACATACATTGGTTTGTTCGATGCCATAAAAATGAAAATTGTCCGAAATATCAAATATTATATAAAAAATTATTATGAATTATTATGAATAAAAAATTATTATAAAATTTTTTATATAAAAAATTATTATATAAAAATTTTTATTATGCCTATATCTTTACTAATAATAAACACATTTTTACAATATATGTCTTAAAACTTGCCGTAATGTCTTGTGTTTCATTTTATTATTTCATAATTACATTTATTTCAAAGGTTTATTATTTTCAAGAACATATTCATTCGGTGGGAAAATGAAATATTGTATGAAAAGATATTAAAATGGCGGCGTTTATGTACAAAAGGCTTACTTTAAAAATAAGTTAAACATTATAATTATACCAAATATTCACCATGTTTTTCACTTAAACGCTAAGTTATACTTCAAAATATATTTTTTTTGTGTAAATACCTACTTCTAACTTTTAAACTAACAGATATTTGCGTGCAAAATGTACACTTTTTTGACAGATATGACTTGGAAAATTTTGTATGAAAAAAATAATTATTTAAATATTTTTAAAATTCAGCATTTTTATCGCATTCTTTTTAGCGTGACACTGCATCAGGTATACTGGTACATGTTCGCACTTAAATTAGATTTTTAGATGCTCTTGGTTTTTCAGAAGGCGTGAGACAAACACACACACACACACATACACACACACATACACTAACATTTTGATTGCTTTATTACTTTAGATTTACCATAAGTATTTTCGACATTTGTCTAGTGAATGTTTGCTACACAATTTTAAAATTCAGCATTAATTCTCCTAAAAAATAAATCTTATATTTAATACCGAATTATTTTTTAAATTATTAAAAATAAATCTTTTATTTGTTTTAAGAATGCATAAAACCAATAAGAATATTCTTGATAATTTTTTATATCAAGTCAGAATTGTTCTTAGAATGCAAATCTAAAGTAATAAAGCAATCAATATGTTAGTGTGTGTGTGTGTGTGTGTGTGTGTGTGTGTGTGTGTGTGTGTGTGTGTGTGTGTGTGTGTGTGTGTGTATGTGTGTGTGTGTGTGTGTTTGTCTCACGCCTTTTGAAAAACCAAGAGCATCTAAAAATCTAATTTATGTGCGAACGTGTACCAGTATACCTGATGCAGTGTCACGCTAAAAATAATGCGATTAAAATGCTGAATTTTAAAGATATTTCAATAATTATTTTTTTCAAGTCATATCTGTCAAAAAAGTGTACATTTTGCACGCAAATATCTGTTAGTTTAAAAGTTAGAAGTACGTATTTACACGAAAAAAATATATTTTCAAGTATAACTTAGCTTTTAAGTGAAAAACATGGTGAATATTTTGTCTAATTATAATGTTTAACTTATTTTTAAAGTAAGCGTTTTGTACAAATGTACATATAACCTCGCCATTTTAATATCTTTTCATACGATATTTAATTTTCCTACCGAATGAATATGTTCTTTAAAATAATATACCTTTGAAATAAATGTGATTATGAAATAATGAAATGAAACACAAGACATTACAGCAAGTTTTAAGACATATACCTATTGTAAAAGTCTGTTAATTATTAGTAAAGATATAGGCGTAATAAAATTGCATAATTTGTTAAAAATATTTGATTTTACTGACAATTTTCATTTTTATGGCATCGAACAAACCAATGTAGGTACCTACATATTCAAAAAATGTCTCCATAACATTTGATATTTTTCACATGTTGGAACATGGTTACTATGGTAACGGACACATTCTGATATTCAAATAAAATTTGTTATAAATCGAATTCGAATTAATTTAGAACATCATTGTAGGTAGGTACCTACATACCTAATACTTACTACTTAAAAACCAAGATTATACTGATTTTGTATAGGAAAATTATTCAACTATTTTAGGTTAACTACAATACACATTCAATATACCTACAAACTATTTCCTATAGAGAAATTCTTCTTTTTTCTATGTAGACCTTTGGGTGATTTTTTCTACAAACTATTTCTTGGGGTTTAAATCTTCTTCCTCTTCTTTTGTGAAGTCATTTGGGACAGTTCATAAATAAACTATTTCCTATAGTCTAATTTTTCTTTTTCTTAATTTATGTAGACCTTGGGTGAGTTTTTATACAAACTATTTCCTATAGTCTAATTCGTCTTCTTCTTCCTTTATGTAGACCTTTTGGTTAGTTTTTAAACAAACTATTTTTAAACAAACTATCCTGTAGTCTAATTCTTCGTTTTCTTATTTTATGTAGATGTTGGGTGAATTTTATATAAAATATTTCCTATAGTTCAATTCATCTTCTTCTTCTTTTATGAAGACATTTTGGTCAGTTTTTTATATAATACATTTCCTAATGTGTAATTCTTCTATTTCATCTTCTATGTAGACCATTGGGTCAGTTTTTATTACAAACTATTTGTTATAGTTTTATACTTCTACTTCTTTTTTTATTTAGTCTTTTGGATTAGTTTTATGTCTAATAGTCTATTGTAACGAAATATTATAAACAACATGCATACTTGATGAAAATACATAAAAACGAATGGGATGTGACCAACACTAGAATCTTCTCATTACTTTTGTTCAATCAAATTTACACCATTTATTATATCATCATATATTGCTTAATTTTCAATAACTACACATTTCATTTTGATGACAATATATAAAAAATCGGGGTTGTGGCCATTGCTGGATCTTCACAACGTTTATATTCATATTAAAAACTATTTAACATAGCTTAAGTCTTCTTCTTCTGTAATATAGACTTATGTGTCAGTTTTAAGTCTATCAGTTTTATTTTGCAAAACTATAATAAACTATATGCACACTTGACGAAAAATATAAAAACGAATGGGATGGGACCAACACTAGAATATTTTCAGTACTTTTGTTTAATCAATTTTTAAACCATTTCCCATCATCCAAAATTACTAAATATTTAAAACACATTATTTGCGTTCGATGACAATATATAAAAATAGGGGTTGTGGCCAAATCCAAACTCTTTACGACGTTGTCTTTTTATAATAAGTCATATTTAAAATCATTTCCCATAGTCCATGCGTGCAGAAATTGTATGTGCTTATATATAAAAGCAAATGGATTGTGGCCATCACAAAAATTATGTGTGACAATATTATGTAGGTATATAAACGATTGCTTATTCCTTCACTAATTTACATTCTTGGCCAACGGCGGGACATAAAAGCTAGTAATAAAATAAAATTGGGTTTCCGATAATTTAAATCACGTATAAACCCTTTTTAACGCAGGCGATAGTTACCCTTATTAAAACATAACTTCATAGTGTATTAGGCGGTTTTAATATATCATGTTTTCAGTCACTATTATGATATGCCCTCTTAAATCAAAAACACCGATTCAATCGATAAGGTCCTAGTTATTATTTTTTTTTTGCTATCTATTTTTTTATTAGATTAAAAATATAACATAATAAAACACCTTTGAACTCAAATTATCATGAATACAATACAAGAAAATAAGAATTGATTCGTACACCTGGGCACAGATTAAGCAAGGTGTCAAAGAGTTTTTTTTTTTTTTAAAATATAAAATATTTATTTTTATTTTATATAGCTTCTCGGGCAACTAACAGGTACTATGTCAAATAATTATTTAACACGCACCCAATAACAAGTTGCCACATTCTGGAGACTTACGATATTAATCGTCTCACAGATCCAGACTGAAAACACAATTTTAAAAACTGTGTCTCCACCGGGAATCGAACCCGGGACCCTTGGATCAGCAGTCAGATATCCAACCAACTGAGCCACGAGGGCCGACTTTTATTTGTATGAGCGTACGACTATACAACAATCTTCAAGCAAATATGAAATCACTGGATGCTTTGGGTTTAAAGAGAGAGGCTAAAAAGTATCTTGTTAACAATGCTTTTTACTCTACTGACGAGATACTAAACATCAATACAACTAATCTATATAATTAATTAATTACCTAAGTATAATAATTATATGTGTGTTTGTTTGGTTTGTCGTGCTTGACTTTGTTCTTGTTTTCTTTCTGCTTTTTCAATGCTATGTACATTACTTTTACCTTGAATAACTGTTTATTGGACAAGGTGCTAGTAGGACCCTTTACACCCTTCTAGCACTGAATTCTTCTTTTCTTTTTTTTCCCGAATTGCTTATTTTGTATACATATTTTATGTTTCTCTATATTCTTTGTTTTTTTTATTTACTCTCTAATATGCTATAGGTAGGTATCTGTACTCTGTTAAACCACGATGTCATGTTATTTCAATGTATACTATCAATTATTGTGACCATAATATTGTGAATTGTGAACCGTGTAACGATGAACCAAAGTGTTATGTAAAGTTCTTCTTGTTCTTCTTCGTCAGCTAGGACTATGTCCTGTAGTTCTTGGCACCTGCTCCTGGGAGGAGGACGTCCAGCTGTCCCTCCATCGTTTGGGCGGTCTTCCTGGAGGTCTGCTACCTGTAGGATGTTCATCAGCTGATATCCTCAGTATTCGGTATGAGCTTGCTCTCACCACGTGATCTCTCCAGAAACGTCTTCTTGTTCTAAGCCATCGCACCACGTCCTCAACATCACAAATTTTCCTTATTTCGGAGCTCCTCATTTGATCGCGGAGGGTTACTCCTGCGATGGGACGTAGAGTCTTCATCTCCGTGGTTCTAAGGAGACTTTTTGTACGGGTGGTGTCAGCTCTTGTCTCTATGGCGTATGTCATGATTGGTCTTATACATATCTTGTAGATCCTGACTTTACTCTCCCTCAGCATATCCCTATTTCTCCACACACCACTTCTCAGGCATCCAGCCACTACAGCAGCCTTGATTGCTTGTTCATGTACTTCGTTATAAAGATCATTGTTGCTGGATATTTCTATGCCCAAGTACTTAAATCTCATCACTTGTTCTATAGTTTTATTGTCTATTGCAAGTTTGCAATGTACTGGATATCTTGAGGTTACCATGCTTTTTGTTTTCTCTATTGAGATTTGCATATTTAGTCTTTGGGAAGATAAGTGGAATTTATACAGTAGTCTCTGAAAATCATCCTCGGAATTTGCAATTAAGACGAAGTAAAGAACCTAGGGGGGATAAAATACAATAAACAATACCTAATGATTCTGTAACAGATAAAGTTTCACCCTGATTTTATTAATTATTTCGTTGTTTAACTTTTTTATTGTTTATTGCTGTGTGTTAGTCAGTAAATCTTTAATACTACATTGAAATATGATTACATAATATATCTAATGAACTGTAGCATGTATGTATGTAGGTACAACATTACCCCATGGGTTAAAATATATAATTCAATTCTTACAACATCCATCCATCTTTGGTTCGGATCTGGTATGAAGGAATTTCGCTCAATTTGTATAATATTATGTAGGTACTCACAGCATATACTATTTGATCACCATGCCATACCATACCGTGCCATGACATGCCATACACATGCGGGCCGCTTCACTCCATTCCGTCCATTACTTCATAGTCCATACCGTACGCATTTTATGTTTAACATCAATCATTCAAATTAATATTTCTAATGGAGAAGCTACAGGGTCGGTTTTATCATAGGTTCAAATGGTGATATAGCGCCAGGTATAAAGAAATCTGGGGCGACAAATATTTGGAAAGGTAGATGATTTTCAAGGGAAGAGGGCGCTTTTTTAATTTAGTGCCAGAAGCAAAACCGTTTTTATTTATTTATTTATTTGGATTAATATACAGTCAAATTAAAAATTATATAAACATAGATGTATAACAATGAGACCAATTTCATATTAATCACAAATGTATAATATAACAAGTTCTAAAAAATATGACTAAAAATCGAAAAATATTCAGTTATTATAAGTAGGTACTCAATAGAAAAAATACCATAAAAAATAACTATTTTTTTTCACAAAATAATAAGATGTAAATGAAAAATATGTAAAACAAAAAACTTTACTTAATAATATTTTTTATTTTTGCATTGCAATAATTATTTTTTTATCTTGGCATTGGTAAGATTTCGCAGTGGTAATGAGGAGGTAGTAGGAAGGGAGAGAGAGGTGACTGCCTTATATTTTCCTCCTGCGGTAATAATATAATTTGGGACAGATCCCCCACCCGTGTTTACACATTATATCCCCAGACACGCAAAGATTTAGTTTCACCCAACATTTCTTTGCTATAAGCTGCCAACATTTTCAAAATTGTATTAAGATGGTCCCATTAGCTTGAATAATCTACGAAAATGTTGTGTAGTCACATTATTCATACTTCAATAATTATTGTACCTATTTTGAAAATACAGTCCGTTTCACTTAATAATTCTATTTTTCCATTGGTAAGATTTAAACTAAACTTCGCCAGATGTGACAACATATAGATCACGCTATTTATTTACACTATTTGTATAGATTAATTCTGTAGTATTCGTCACAAAGTAAGAGTTATAAAAGATGTTCTTTGACTTACCTACCTACCCCTAAAAACAAATTAATTTTAAATTCCGAAAATTTAGGTACAGAGTAGCGAAATATTTAAACGTTAGCAACTCCGTAGAACTATGGTACCTATGCATGTATACCAACACAAAAGTGGAACGTACTATACATATGTTGTAATTTGGTATCGAGGTGCTGATTTCTTCAGAGCGGCCCTGGGTCATGACGCGAACCACAATTTGAGCAATCTATACTCAAATATCGCTATGAAAGTATTGCTTTAAATATACTATGCCCTAGAGATTAGTTTATAATAGTTTTTACTTCGCTGTGAAGTAGGTACCGAAAATTAATAGTGCTTCCACTCTTGTCACAACAGACAAAATAACATTTACCTGTTGTTGGTTCACCACCCATTCTGATTGCAGTGTACTTTTTTGGTGAGATGAGACTGGTGTGTGGAGATACACGCATTGATCGTGCTTGCACATACCTGTCGCTAGCTACCCCACACTGTGGGATATGCCGTGATTCTCCTTATTCGTCTTCTTTCTTAGTCTTTTCTGCTGGATGTAGGCTTCATCTAGAGACTTCCACTTCTCTCAGGCATGAGCCTTTCTTATGCACCGTCATCCTACGATGGTATAAGGTCATCTGACCACCTTTTCTGAGGGCATCCCACCTCTCGTCTGTTCCTCTATCTGACTCTGGGTGTCCATATCTCTGTTTCTTGTCTTGACACATGACCTGCCCATTGCCTTTACAGCCAATCAATTGGTCCAATTATGTCTCGTTTTTTCTTAATTTGACGCTCCTTTATATAGTAAAATGCTCCGCTTCCATGTAAGACGACCTTGGATAGATTGAAGAGCATCAATGATTGAAGATACTATAGCGATTTAAACAAAGCCATACTATCGGGTAGGTGAGCGACCTCTGATCATCAACCCTTCCCGCTTCCCATTACGACGAGCTTCTCGAAGAACCCTTCAGGCAAGGTGTCTAAAACTTTAAAGGGTGCGATTTTAGTACAATATGTTCTCTAGTTCATTTATTCTGGAGATATTGGCTATCATATTATGATTAATTAGCAGTACCCAGTATTTGCAAAACATTTTTGCAGACCTTGAGGTCTGCTATCCAATGGTCTCTAGTCTACCAAGCGAGGATTTTGTCCCAGCCATTAAAGTCCATAATTAGGTAGACTTAATGAACTAATTAAAGAGAAATATTTACATACCTAATTAAAACGTATAAACAATTAGCTAATAATATATGTGTAGGTAGAGTATAGGTTATGGTAGTTCACACTCTAGTGCAACGCTGTGTATATTCATGTACCTATACAGCATCTTTTAAATACAGACATTAAGTTGATATGTGAAGTTTCTTTAAAATCATCTGTCTGCACCGACTTCCTCCATTTACACTAAAACGTAATTTAAACTTTATTTTCTCATGATTGTGTCTGTGCCTGTTATAATTCCAGGTTGTTTTGTTGATTTTTGAATTTATCTTATAAATTTGATCAGTATTTCTTATTATTTTTCGCTTAGTAGGTACCTGCTAGGTCAAAGATAACATAAGCCTTGATAAAGTGCAAGAAATAAATTGGTCTATGTCATATTGTATTTTCTTACATATCTGAATTATTGAAAAAGTCGTGTTAAAGCACGAATAATATTATCTTGGTAGGTACATAGGTATTCCAATCGATCGCATGTCAACTGTCATGTGTAATATTGAAATTTAAAAATTAAAATAAACAAATTTATTTTACTCAGTGTGTTTAATGTAATAAGTAATACATGTTCTAGATAATCTGATATCCATTCATATTAATATGAAAAGATTTGATGAATAACACAAACTCGCAATAAAAACTATCAATAGCGATGTAAAACTTTGCTGTCTAAGTTCAGCCAACGAAATTCTATGGGTCTACATTTAAACTGTTGAATTTTGCGTGATACAAGCCAAAGATATTCATATGAGACTAAAAAATGAGTTAAGCTAATATACATTAGATAACCACAAATGAAAAAAATTAAGTCATTCAAATTATTAATTGAAATGCCTTCTAATCTGTAGAACTCCATAATTTATGGAAAATGAAACGCATAAGTATAAATTTCTACTGTTTTTTTATTAATTAAACTAACGACAACCATTTCAGCTTACTTGACCAATGCATACAAGTCATCTTCAAAATTGAAAAGTCTTTCTGGTGAGACACATTTTTCGAACAGTTTTCGAAGTCACCATATTCTGAGAGCGTGGTGGTGGAGTAGCGCACTAGTTTTTGAATTAATTAATGGTTTAAAGTTGTTCAAAGCATTGGACTAACTAATTTTGCAAACTGTTACTTTGATTCAAATTCTGTTTTAAAACTATGATGTTTTTTGAACGTGTAAATAGAGTCCACCATGGCATCGCCTGCACACATGTCATGTTGATGTGTTTGTTCAAGGCGGTTTTCGACTGACTTAGTGGGAAGTACTCGATAATTAATTATTTTAATTAAATTGTAAGATAATGTGGAATTTTCTCTGTGTGGACACCAGACACCGGGCACCACCCACAGCGATATTGTAAAGGGCGAAACACACCCGCAACATCTAATAATATACATATTCAGAAATTAGAAATAGACTCGGTGCGTGTCTCCCTTTATAACCAACAATCTAACTAAATTCATTCATTCATATTACCATCACGGCATATGCCGCGATGTGGGGTTGTCAGCGACACATAAAAAGAAAGACGACGTATGCGTATACCCCCACAAACCAGTTTCGTCTCACCTAAAATGAAAAGAGAACATTCAGAATGGGTGGTTTTAATTTTCAATATTATTTTGGATCAGTATATGTACAGTCAAATTAAAAATTATAGCAAAATAGAAGATGTACAAAAATAAGACCAATCACATTATAATCACAAGAGTATAAGTTAAAAAAAAATTTGACTAAAAACTAAACAAAAAAATTAAATAATACCCAAAAATATCTAAAATTAAAAAAAAATACATGAAATGAAACTAAAAAATATTTAAAAAGTAATAAAATTTTGAAAATATTTAAAAAAAAAATCTGACGAATCACATAGCTTCATTGCTGAACTGTGTGAGATGATATTTCGCCTCAATGTAAAACGAGTGGGTTGTGGCCAACGCTAAACTCCTCACTAACAAGTCATTCTATAAAGTATTCAAACTTTGTATAGAAAATATTCAGCATTTTAATGAAATGAGTTTATTAAATTATTTTTTATTTAAATATTTTATTATGAAAACTTGACGTGCCTTTTTACCAATTTGAAAATATAAATTTCAAATTTTAAGTTTCCTGAGCTTTGGGTTACTTTGAAATATTTGACTGTTAAAAAAATTGAGAATCATTATTCAAATATCCTTCAAAATCTAATGGGGTCTAAGCGAGTATTAGATATACATATTTACAAAATTTGAAAATAATCGAAAGAGTACTTTAGTCTATAATCGATAAAGTAAATTAAATTCACAGCACATAACATAAAGCACACATCACATAGCACACAGAACATAGAGCACACACACAGAACATAGAGCACACACACAGAACATAGAGCACACACACAGAACATAGAGCACACACACAGAACATAGAGCACACACACAGAACATAGAGCACACACACAGAACATAGAGCACACACACAGAACATAGAGCACACACACAGAACATAGAGCACACACACAGAACATAGAGCACACACACAGAACATAGAGCACACACACAGAACATAGAGCACACACACAGAACATAGAGCACACACACAGAACATAGAGCACATACACAGAACATAGAGCACACACACAGAACATAGAGCACACACACAGAACATAGAGCACACACACAGAACATAGAGCACACACACAGAACATAGAGCACACACACAGAACATAGAGCACACACACAGAACATAGAGCACACACACAGAACATAGAGCACACACACAGAACATAGAGCACACACACAGAACATAGAGTACACACACAGAACATAGAGCACACACACAGAACATAGAGCACACACACAGAACATAGAGCACACACACAGAACATAGAGCACACACACAGAACATAGAGCACACACACAGAACATAGAGCACACACACACAGAACATAGAGCACACACACAGAACATAGAGCACACACACAGAAACTTTCAGAATATAATCTCAGCATGATTGTTAACTCTGTCTGTGACAAATAGGGAAGCGGAGTGACGTATATAGGTAGGTACATATGTGAAAATAGAAAACTGTTAACAAAATTATTACAACTAGGGGCTCTGCCCCTGGTCGCTACCGCGGCCCAACCCCCAACGGCCGCCGCGCGGGTTTATTTGCCGCTACGCGGCAGTTACGAAATAACCTTATAAAACTAAATATCGTCAAATATACCATTTAGGACATCACACAACATTTAAAAACTAAATGTCTTTACGTGAAAACATTAAAATCAAGTAATAAAACAGTATTTTTGTATTAAAAATGCGGAAATTTAAAAAAAAATATTTTCGACGGGATCTCATTAAAAGGCATAATTGGTGAACGTTGCGCAAGCGCATAAAGTGATCACGTAAACCAGCCGATGACAGGTCGTAAGCCCTGTAGGTGCCTTGATTTCCCGGTTCTCCTACAGTGAATATTCCAACTTCGTCTCTATTGAGATAATTAAAAATCTGTTAAAAAATATCTTTGACTCCCGACAGGGAAAAAAATCCAATGTTTGCGGATATGCAATAATAAAAATATTCGATTTTCGACAATGTTTTGTAAGAAATGCGTTATATGAAATGCGTAGGTATGTTTGTTTGAAATTACAAACATTGATAATTTGAATGTACATTCGAAATATCATTTATAACAGTACACAACAGTTAAGACTGAATATCTTTTAATAATAATACAATTATAATGATAAATTATACATATATAATTAAATAATGCGATTAAACGAATTACGAAAATATTACCTGTCATCGTTTTGCGTATTATTATGACATATTGAAAGCAATGTTGTCAGTATTCAAAATGGATATACCGCAGATTATTACGGTTAAAAATTATTCTGAATGTTTAAAATTCCTTTTTAAACAATAATATTGTCAATTTATGCAGAAAATACATTTTAAACGATTAATTTGTACTTTTTCGCATCAATTTATTTTTTATTTTAAATAAAAATTTCGTACGCGAAAATTGTTTAAGGAAAAATTATTTCACTGGCGATCCGTTGAAGGACGAAAAAAGATGGCGTACAGTAATATTATAGATGGGGCCCATCAGAATGACCTTGCACAAAATAAGTTGTGATGTCACGTTCAAACAAGTTTATTAGCACACGCACACGTACAGGTGGTAACTAAAGATGCAATATAATATATTGAATGTTGCCACCTAAAGAAGATAATTATTATAATATTACTTTAATATGTGACAATAATAACATTATTACATATCTATAATTATATAAAATATTAAGTTATTACCTACCTACCTTATGTTATCTGATCGTGATACTAATCTTTCATTTATGTGTATGCATGTACCTGTAATATGTAAGTCGCTTATCTAAACCATTAAGCAAATGATTCACACTTACGAAGATATTAAGTGAGTCGTACACACACGTTGTACACGAAGTATGTAGTACACTACACATGGTACGTAGATATTTCATCAAGTTTATAAGGTGGCAATCAATATAACTTTTTTTAATATTTTCGCAATGCTTCGGAATGGAAGTGAAACACTAATATCAAAAATTATGTACCTACATGTTGTTAACAAAGTGATTTAATTTCAAAAATCAAATACTTTACCGCTATATACAAATGTGTAATAATATCCAATTTATATTTTGAATGTGTTTGAAATACCCCCGTTCAATCTCACTTTGTGTACCGATCTCCTGGCCTCAAGTCGTAGCTTATGTCAGCTCTGTATTTTCCTACCTTTGCATGAAAATTTGCATGACAAAGAAAGTGTACAAGTATTTTTATTGAAAAACTTTTTAACATCTCAATAGAAACGAAGTTGGGATATTACAGAAGAACCAGGAACTCGAGACATCTACAGGGCTGTCATCTGCTGGTTTACGTGATCACTTTATGCACTTGCGCAACGTTCACCAATTAAGCCTTCTTATTGAGTTCCCTTATCAATGTATGTAATTTATGAAAGTTCTAAATATTTGAATAGTGTGTAACAATTCACCTGAAAATAATGAATTATACTAATATCATCTATGAAGTAACCTTCCTTTGTAACGCCATCTATTGAGAAATTAGTTTATTTGTAAACAATGAAAGCAACAGTCCTTGATATTTTTACTGACAAACTTTTTAAGTATAGAAGCCTGAATGAGTGGAATGATGTGTTGGTACAGGTCTGCCGAAAAAAGTTGACACCATCATATAAATGTGATTTCGAAAGATGGAACGAAAGAATATAGAAGAATGATAGCAGAGCGGTAAGCGCGCTGGGTTAGTGATGATCCAGAGGTCGCGTTCGAATCCTGCCTCGACCGATTTCGTTCACCTAAAGCACAAGCATTTTTGCTTAATTTAGTGAATGTATGAGGATGTTTATGTACTTGTTACAAAGACATATTCATTCTTTTTAATGAAAAAAAACACACCCTCACCCATCACGGCCACTATCCTCACGGGGTAGGAAAGGAGAACCGAACTCCTCATTGATATAATATCCATCGTGCCATCTTTTTCTTGGACGACCACGACCCTCTGTTCCCTTCCTGTCAGTCTTTAAATATAATCTTCGAATACTTATTATCTTATATATTTTCATAAGCATAAAGGTAAAAAGCAGATATTAATAATTCTGTAAATTCTAAAGTCTCTGTGTTGACAGACCTGAAATCTATTTTAAAATAAACAAATAAAAGTTTTTACCATGGTGACTGGTCTGATCTTGGACTGGACTATTAAAATTTCGATTTCTTTGGACCTTGATAATGCCGAGTCACCTCAGTGAAAACGTTCGGTCAGAATGAAACGAACTGGTTTAATTGTTTTTATTTTTTAATCGTTATTTTTTCTATTGTTATTTATTAATCGGACGATATTTTCACTTTGATTATTGTTTATTTATTTATTTATTTATTGTAGGTATATTATCTCCCATAGGTCCCTTGCAGAATACTTTATAAAAACATGTAACTGTTCACCGTTACAAAAAAGGACATTATTTTGTAAATATGGTCACAAAAAATCGATAAAAAACTCGTCAAACTTAAATATCAACATGGTTCAATAGAGAATAGTGTCTTTACAAAGTTTTCTTCTTGTTCAAATGTTGTTGTCAAAAGACATCTGTAAAAACACTCCTGGTTTTATGGAATAAGTTTATTTTGTACCTATATAAGTTAACATCATTGTTTACTTAGTATACAAAATTGTTTAATTTTATCTAAATATCAAATGAATCGAGCTGGAAAAAAAATCAACATGCATTGTCATTTGAAATACGCAAGTTCCAGATTACACGAAAGAAGTTGTCATATGGCAATAATGTTGCTACTTGTATCTATCTACAAAGTGCAAGGAAGTGTTTGTTATTTATTATTCAAAGATAAATTGGTATTATAAAATGATTTTGAATCTATATGAACGCTGTCTCAATTGCTAAAATCAAAAGATCAAATATCTTCTTTTCTAAATCCTTTTGGCGCCTGGATTTAGATTATTTTTATGATGAAGATATGACGTGATCTTTACCTGATGCATTATAAAGATATACCTGGATTAGTTATATATCAAATACCTAGTGTGATGTATTATGTTTCTACTAATGGACATTATATGATTCCCTGCGGAATACCAGAGGCCAAATTAAGTAGGGGATTAGCTCAAGAGGTTTTTTTTGTATTTTTATCATATGGGTCTGAA
This sequence comes from Molanna angustata, assembly GCA_963576475.1. Taxonomy (NCBI): domain Eukaryota; kingdom Metazoa; phylum Arthropoda; class Insecta; order Trichoptera; family Molannidae; genus Molanna; species Molanna angustata. The sequence continues at coordinate 51,167,186 of OY754965.1, read as the reverse complement.
CGAGTTGAAGTATTAAAATCTAGTTGAAGAATTTCGTGTTGAGCTACCAATCTTGGGTTGGGTTCTGTGATGATTGCCATAACTTAAAAAAATATATAGAAATGCCAAAAGAACGGAAGGTTCTTATTTATTTTTTCCCTGGGAAACACACTGTAATATGAAATATAAATTCTTTGATATATAAATTGTTCGTTAGAGAAGCTGAGAGATAAATTGAGAAACAATACGATTCCTAGATACCATTCTTATTTTTCAGACACGTCTCTACACTGTGAAATATATTATGTATACGCCTCTTCCATTTTCTTACAGACATTTGTGTATTATCTCTTCCGAATCCAGAATATTCAAGCCAACTGGACAATTCCATTCGAACATTTTTTAGGGAGTTTACTTCTCTTGAGAGACCATTTCGTATGGACGACAATACTGTCAATATTGCAAAAACAGTAATCCCCAACAATAGACCTCTTCATCCCAGGATAGTTTACCTTCACAAACAGATTCACAAAATGATCTAACGCAAGATGTCTATGGCCTCCATTGGAGTATTCTAGGTGCCCATCTGGCATCACCCTTTCATATACTATAAATCCAGATTATTATCAGTTATAAATATAAATTATCAACGATTTCAGCATCATCCTTCATCTTCGATTTATCTCGGGGATTCACACCTTTTGATAGACATTTTTGTACAGAAATGCTACAGAGGTGTTCGTCAATTTGCAATACTTTTCGTTATACTTTCACTTCATGAAGATCGATTGCTGAAAGCTATGAAGCGCTGTAACTGCAATCGAAATAGATCGAAGAAATTCCAGTCTGTCATACAACAGCGACGGTTTCAGAATATGCATGTGAGACGCGAACATGACATTGGAATGAATGCACGAATTAATGAACCGCATGCCATCCATGTGTATCTAGTTACTTATATACATTTCTTCCTCTTCTTATTTTCACTAATATAATAAGCCCTCGACCTGAATCGAAGAACATCGATGGTTTATTGCTTTAACTAATTAAGGTTTATATTTCTCGTGCAAACATAATTGGCATATTAATTGATGTTTTTATTCCATAATGAATGAATTAATTGAAAGAACTAACCATAAGTAGTTAGGTACCTATTTATTATTCTCTTAACCTTTTAATGAGTGTTAATTTCTGCGGGGAATTAATTCTTTCGTTAGATATGAATCTATACATTCAATATGCAAATTAAATGAGCTGTGAATGCAGCCGTAAGTACACTCATATATTTATTGCATTTTACGCACAAATAGGGGAACATCTCTTTTAGGGGAACATTATACCTGGCAACTTTGTCGGTTCTTGAGTCTGTCATTCTCGACACGTGTTCGTTCCAGAACCTTCTTCTCTGTCGAACCCATCTTATGAAAATGGAAAGTGGAAATCGAACAAATGAAAGTAATGTCAATCCGTGGTGAAGGTTCTCTGTCGAGTAGTCTGTTGCCGAGCACTGTTGGGACGGGAGGACCTCGCCATGACTGGTGGAAATCCAGGTTTTTAAGGTTGGATTCTTAGTGGTAGTAGTATAAAATATGCTTGATAGTAGTTCCTTGTTTTGCCCGATGAGCAGCCGCTCCGGGGATGGAAGTGATCGAAAACGCTCGAAGACTGCGAAATTTAGTTAATGCCTTCGGATTTGTGTTTCGTACTCCATCACGAAGAGTTTTTGCCAGAGATGTTACAGAATACCTTCATTTCGATGGTTCTAGGAGGTTTTTGGTACGGACAGCATGTGCTCTGGATTCTATTCCGTAAGTTTTTACGTATATGTCCGAAAGTTTGCGAGCTTTTGTTTTCTTCGCGACGTTTTTGTGTATATGGCGTATGGCGTAGTATGAAATGTGTGATGTCCTCCGTAGGTAGGTACCTACAAGGCAACACAATTTGACATCAATTTCCCCACGACGGACGATTATGTTCATTCATTCATTCATACCATCACGACTTATCCCATATTGTGGGTTACCAGCGACGGGGGCGCGAGTGAGCATTGTCTTATAAAAGGAAGAGATAACGTGTATACCTACTGTTTACCCACACATCAGTCTCGCCTCATCTAATTGGCACTACATTCAGAATGGGTGGTGAAACTCAGTACTGAACTATGTGAGATGTATACATATATATTCGATTACCTGGCTCTCACGATACACCCGAAGATGATGATAATAGTAAAGCCGGAACCTCACATCATTATGGAGTATTTTGTACGAAATGTATCTGTCCAGAAGCTTTATCTGTTTTACTTTATTTATTTATTTATTATTCAATAAAACCGACACGACAAGAATAAAATGAATTAATCCATACATATATTATATAAAAATACTTTGAATTTGTACGCTGATTCTTTTTTCTTCCATTTCTCAAAAACATAAAATGCTTGTGCTGATAAAGTGAGTAGGTACATATAGAACGATTGAAAAACATAAAAATCCACAAAATATATTTAGGGGCATATAAACCTAAAAACCTCAATTTCAAATCAAATTCCTCGAATATGTTAAACAGTTTGTTTCTAGAAAAAATACAATTAGTGTTTTTTAACAGATTTTTAATTATCTCAATAGAGACGAAGTTGGAATATTTATTGTAGGAGAACCGGGAAATCAAGGCACCTACAGGGCTTACGACCTGTCATCGGCTGGTTTACGTGATCACTTTATGCGCTTGCGCAACGTTCACCAATTATGCCTTTTTAATGAGATCCCTATAAATTCAATTTTGAAAGTTCTATATATTGTAATACTGATTGAACTTTCAAAATTGAATGAGATAATTAAAAATCTGTTAAAAAATATCTTTGACTCCCGACAGGGGAAAAAATCCAATGTTTGCGCATATGCAATAATAAAAATATTCGAATACAATTAGTGTTTTCAACATTTCTCTAGTGAATGTTCGACATAAAATTTTAAATTCCTCTAAAAAATTAAAAACATCCTCTTTTATAGCACTTTTTTTTAATTACTCTATAACTATGTGTCGAAGAAAAATAAATCTTTTAATGCTCAAAGAGTGTATAAAATAATACAAGTGAATGACAAAGTTTTTTAAATTCAAGTATAGTTAAGGTTTGTTCTTAAAATGCAAAAATCAACATAATTTGAGTTTCCGATCATTCAAAACACGTATAAACATTTTTTAACGCACGCGATAGTTACGCTTACTGACACGTAACTTCGTAGTGCATTAGGTGACGTGTCTCGCACAGATGTCACCCCTGAACTGCGCCAGAAATATTATTTCATTTTTGCTTCTTGTTTACTTATTTGAACCAATGTATATGTAAATCGAATATTTTTTAATTGCATATACGCAAACATTGGATTTTTTTCCTTGCAAATGATATTTTTATTTACAAACTTTTTTTGTCCTCATTTATAAGGACTGTTGCTTTCATTGTTTACAAATAAACTAATTTCCCAATAGGTAGATGGCGTTACAAAAAAAAGGTTTCTTCGTTACTCCATAGATGGCAAAATTATAATTCCTTATTTTCAGGTGAATTGTTACACATTATTCTAATATATAGAACTTTCAAAAATAACATAGATAAGGATCTCAATAAGATGGCATGATTGGTGAACGTTGCGCAAGCGCATAAAGTGATCACATAAACCAGCCAGTGACAGGTCGTAAGCCCTGTAGGTGCCTTGAGTTCCTGGTTCTTTAACAATACCCCAACTTCGTCTCTATTGAGATGTTATAAAGTTTGTCAATAAAAATACCATTTGACTCCCGACAGGGAAAAAATCCAATGTTTGCGTACCTATAAAAAATATTCGATTTTCCTAATAAACTATTGAAACTAATATTTTTTTGTATTCATTTTAATACGTCTTCGTGGCCGCCTTCGTGTCGGCCTTCGTGGCTCAGTTGGTTGGGTATCTGACTGCTGATCCAAAGGTCCCGGGTTCGATTCCCGGTGGAGACACAGTTTTCAATTGTGTTTTCAGTCTGGATCTGTGAGTCGATTAATATCGTAAGTCTCCAGAATGTGGCAACTTGTTATTGGGTGCGTGTTAAATTAATATTTGACATAGTACCTACCTGTTAGTTGCCCGAGAAGCAACTAAATAAATAAATAAATACGTTGATAAAATCCTAAATAAAGTAAAGCTAAAAGTTAACACAACATTCATTGACTGTTAGGCGGTACGAAGTTCGCCGGGTCAGCTAGTTATGTATAAATTTTAGCTTGATGCACTCCTCCATATGTAACAAGTATATCAAATCTCAAGGTCCTCAGTGCGCGCAGTTTACATACAGGGGCGCAAAGTTTTCGCTTCACGTAAGTATTTATATTTAGATAGGTATTTCATCTTGAGCAAGTGCACAAATTTCTTAGAGTTTTACATCGGTTGGTTGGAAGACATTGCTATATGGCGAAAGAAAGAAAGTATTCGTATACTAACTTGTACACAAAATAAATAAATGAAATATCTATGTATATGTATGTGTGTGTGTGTATGTGTATATATGTATATATGTGTATATGTGTGTATATATGTATATGTATATATATGTGTGTATATGTATGTATGTGTATATGTATGTGTGAACATGTGTGCATAAGTATGCGTATATTATATGTGTGTATGTTGTATATGTGTATGTATGTATGTGTATATGTGTATTTGTATATGTGTATTTGTATATGTGAATTTTCATTTTTTTCTCCTTTTTGGATAAATTATGGTTTTTATTCTATATTCACTAAAAAAAACAAAAATAAACTTTAATCATCTGTATGTATTAGCTGTAAGTTGAACTTGATTTACAATTTATTAAATGATTCTATTATTATAAGTAAAATGTATGTAATATGTTAAATGTAGATATGTTATTTGCTCCTGTCCCAAGCACAAGTTTTTAACTTTTTTGGGACAGTACCTATTGAAAAAAAAATTGTATTAATTTACATATTTGTACTATGTGTATGTTCATATTATGATACTCAATAAAAAAAAAAAAAAAAAAAGATGAGTCTTATACTTATATCTTAATGACGATTCCTCCATTAGGCAGGTAAGTATCTATACAGCATCATGACGATGGATACATTAGGTTTGTCATTTTATGTCTATATATTTTGCATGATATTGCAACATGGACAAAAAATCATCGAAACATCATCATCATCATCATCAAGACACTAAGTCATTTGTACCCAAGTCGAAGGATGCACAAAATACATGATATTAAGAGGACATATGACGCTAAATCTAGTGACCGAAAACTTGACACATTAAAACCGCCTAATGCACTATGAAGTTACGTGTTAGTAAGCGTAACTATCGCGTGCGTAAAAAAGGTTTATACGTGATTTAAATTATCAGAAATCAGAGACAAATATTTTATTTTTTGCATTTTAAGAACAAACCTTACTTGAAATGAAAAAAAGTTTATCGGTCATTCACTTTGATTTTATGCACTCTTTAAGCTAATAAGAGATTAGTTTCTCTACGACACATAGTTATGGATTAATAAAAAAAAACTGTAAAAAATAATATTTGTAATACTATTTTTTGTAATATAATTTTATTAGGAGAATTTATGCTGAATTTTAAAATTATGTTGACGAACATTCATTAGAGAAATGTTGAAAACACTTATACTATTTTTTCTAGAAACAAACTGTTAAACAAATTTGAGGAATTCGATTTGAAATTGGGATGTTTAGGTTTATATGCCCCCTTAAATGCTTATGCTTTATTAAATAATTAACATGTCCATGTGGACAGTACATACATATACATTATACATCCTCATTCATCATTCCCTAAATTAAGCATAAAATGCTTGTGCTATAAACGAACGAAATATGGTTGAGGCAGCTAGGGTGAGGTTTGAACGTTGAATCACTGGATTAGCCGATCTATATAAAATTAAATTAAATATTTATTCATTAAATGAAATACTAATAATTAGTAAAAATATTTTTTAATAAAATGAAATAGTTATTATTTTAATTGAATGGAATATTTATTCATTAAATGAAATAATAATAAATTAATTTAAATATTTATTGATTAAAAATAATAATTACAAATTAAATGAAATATTTATTTATTTAATGAAATATTTATTATATTAAATGAAATATTTATTAATTAAATTAAATATTTATTAATACATTAATATTAATTAAATGTAAGCAACGTGAAGCTTTTAGAGCAAGAACCAGCGAAAGTCAGAATTACGTCGTAGTGTTATGGCTAATTTTTTTTCTGGGCACCAATTTTCTGTGAGTTTAATGTAATTTTTGCACATACCTACCTATGCGAGTTTACATTTTTTCTTCTTCTTCCTCAGCGCTTTTCTCTCAACTGTTGGATAAATAGGCCTCTTCCATTTGCTTCCACTCGTTTTGTTTCAAATATTTTTTTTTTACTCATAAATTTATTCGTAATAAGCCTAAAATTTTTTTCTTAACAATGCTGAATTTTTTTACGTAATAAGTCTAAAAAAATATACGTGATAAGGCCAAAAATTCCAGACTGAAATTTCAGTGAAAAAAAAAACTGAGCTCCCACCGGGAGTTGAAAACGGGTTCAGGAACCTACATCTCAGAAGTCAGATAATATAATATATCACTATATTTGTAATAATAACCAATCAACATGGTATGGAGGTATGTTTGTAAGATGGCATGTTGAATTGAGACGTCTTCCTAGTCTAAAGTATGTGTGTGAGTGAATGTGTAAATGTGTGTATATATATGTGTGTGTGTGTGTGTGTGTGTGTGACAAGACAGAATACTGTTGCTCTCTTTACAACAATAATTAAAGTGAATGACTCAATTTCGTGAGAGCCAGTCGCGGTATCATGTCCTGGACAACCAACTGGTGTGTGGTCTTCTGTCAATAGGGTGACCGTCATTTATACTTCATTTTAATATATTTTGGGGGTATGTTTATTATTTGTATATAAGCAGAAGGAATTATATTACAAATTAATGTGCGTGTTCAAAAAGATTCTATTTTATTTAAATATCAAACTATTAAGTTTTCTTACATATATACTTTTGTGTATAGGCGAATGCCATACAAATTTTATGAAGCAATGTCGTCACTAAATTCAATTTTTATAAAAATTGTTAAAAAAAAATGAGATGTAGGTACTACTACAATGTCAATATTTTTTATAGAAAATTAAATTATCTAATTGGGGTGTCTCGGCTTTTTTCGATATTTTTACAAACTTCGGAAATATAGGCAGTAAAACACAGAAATTTATCATAAATTTTTTATTTCTTAATAAAAAATGTTTGAGAAATCCAGGAATTTTTTATAAAAATTAATTTGAGATTTTGTATTTGTCTATGTTTATACCAATTTTCAGCGTTCTAGCTTTTATGGTTTCTGAGATATATGGAAAAAATAAACCAAAATTTCAAATTGATAACCCCTGACTGAAACAAGAATTCAGCATTCACAGTAAAAAAGTTTTGTAGGCCTAAAACTGTTTTTATATTCTGAAAATTTGGGCTCTGTAAATTGAGCGGATCAAAAGTTTTAAGGGACGGACGGACACACAGATCCACACACACACACACACACACACACACACACACACACACACACACACACACACACACACACACACACACACACACACATAGACACACCCTCTCACACACACACACACACACACACACACACACACACAGACACACCCTCACACACACACACACACACACACAGACACACATTTCATCATATATCGTTCTATTACATACTCAATAAATTATTAAATGTGAAAAAAAAGCGTAAATGTATGTCTTGATAGATACATGTGGCTTTTGATCCTATCTGCCAACTCCGCGAGTAATATGGCGTATAAATTGTCTTACGATTGAAATAAAATTGTATAAAAATATGGTCACCGTGTCTAGAAACAGTGTGGTCTGGAACACACACAATATGGCACGGTTCTTCAATTCGGTCTTATTTAATTTTTATTATTATTTATAATAACCGCATTGTGATCAAATGCGTATTTAACCATTTCATAAAATAAATGCTGTAGATAATAAAATTCAATTTTATCATATTCTTAAGTTAAATTTTCAAATAAAAGATATCGTATACACAGTTCATATTTTATTATGAAAATAAATTATTCATATACCTTCTATTTCAAAATCAAATAGGTAAATCATTTTCATAAGTTAATTTTCTATTATTAAAACATGACATAAGTCACGACTTTATACCAGGGGATCGGTACATAAAGTGAGGTGGAACAGGAGTATTCCAAGCACATTCAGTGTTTAAATATAAATCGGGAATTAATGATACATTTATATAGCAGTTAAAGTGTTTGCTCTTCGAAATTTAAATTCCTTTGTAACAACATGTAATTTTTGATATCAGTGTTGAATACTGTTTCAATTTTCATTCCGAACCATTCCGAAAATATTCAAATACGTTATATTGATTGCCACCAAATTTTAGTGGAGGTGTGCACCGATAAATTTTTTCCTTTTTCATGTCTATAGATTATTGGTCTGTTATCATAGCATTATATTATTATAGAATTGTCATATTTTCATGTTCACGTTCTATTATTAAATATAAAATTTAAATAAATTCGGGTATACCTTAATTTGGTTAGTACTATTTCACAACAATGTCGTCCTTAAATATCGTTTTAATCAATAAAAAAAAACTGAAACAAAAATATGGAATTACAATTTTGGGTTATGTGTATCAAGGGGATAAAAGTTATAAGAGGGGGATGGACACACTGAACGACTGTTAAATTTTGTTTAATTAGTTCTTAATTTGAAAAAACTAGGTATAACAATACATAGTAGGTACAATAAAAAACTATGTTGTTTTAGTTCTGTTATTTTTAAGTCACATAAAATAAACACTTCCTTGCATCCTGCGCAAGTGGCGAGTTTATTGTCACATGGCAATTTCTTCCAACAAACAAGTGTTTCCATCTCAGAGATTCATAATATGCGTGAGACATTCATTTAAATAAATCTCTCCTCTGCTGGAAACTCTTGTCCCATTCTCCGTGAATATGAACTCTTCCAATCATTTTTTTACTTTCATGAATATGTCCTTGCTAAACAAGTGACCCAGAAGAAGAAGAAACATATACCTACATATATGTACAATGTACACCTTCCTACATTTATCACGCAAATTTAAATTCATTTATCACGCAAATATTGATTCACTGGGCTGGACATATAGGTACTAATATACAACAGATAATTTAAATATAATCTTCTTCGCCCATTTAACAAGTCTCTATTTAAAAGAAAAAGATATTTTGAGTTTTAGTACCTACTCGTACAATTTAAGTAAACTTTTCAATATGATCTTCTAACACAAGCCGTATGAAATTCGCAGGTTTAGCTCTTGATGAATTGTAGTAGTTTTTAAGACAACTTGTGGAAAAAAAAACTTATGTGAAATTATTGTTCCAAGAACCATTGAAAGTAAGATGAAAATTGAAGATATATTCGAAGAAGATAGTTATAAAATTATTAGGTTAGGTACGTCGACTCACAGCGATATTGTGTTACACAAGGAACTATCGAACAATTCTTTGAACAAAAATCATGATCGTAGACCCACTAGTTTAGATACGGTGATGAAGTTTTGTCTGAAATCCGATTTTTACTAAAATTTCACAAATGCCTACATATCTTTTGAACCACCAAATATCGCTGAACGTACATGTGGGTTATATCGATAAGTATTGAGGTCCCCTATCGCCCTGCTTCAGAACATCCACTCCTCATGATACTGCTGCGAAGCCTCTGAGTTGGTGCTTTTTGACTTCATGAAAAACCATGAAAAACGTAGACCCTGCCATTCAAAATCTCGCGAATCTTGGCTTGGAACTTTGTCGATCTTTTAAGAGAAATAAATTCCCTTGAACTAAGCGACAGTTGGTTTATAATTAAGGCATTTTTTTTCAAAAACAAACGTACAATATTTAAAATTAAATTTTTTTAATATTGTAAGTACGCAAAAAAATAATTAAATTAAAATAGTAAAAAAATTTATATTATATGTTGAAGGTTTAGTGGTAAGTACCTACCTATAGTGTCTATTAGTTACTAATATCTAAATTAATTAGAAATATCTATACCTAAATAAATTATACAAGGTATTATCTAATGATCTACATAGAATATGAATGAAAGAATTTATTAGCAATTAGATTCATCGGCTAAAATTGAACCTAGTTTTTGTACAAGTTATAAAATGTACCTTGTTGTTATTCCGAACATGAGTCACGCGTCAAAGTCCTGCGTTCGACTCCCAAACATTCCAATCAACTGATCCATGAAGGACGAAACTCATATTGTTTATAACCTTTTTTATTGATTAATAAAACACCGAAGACAATGAGTGCAAATAAATAATAGTGCCTGGAACAAAATTAACTCGGCATAATTTTGTGATTTATTTGTTAATCATAAAGAAAAACACAAAAATGGGATAAACTATTTTGTTATAGGTATATACAAAATTAATGAAAGAACTTAATGCTTCTTGATCCAAAAAACAGAACGATAGAATTTGTAGTAAATATTTATTTATATATTTATTTACGGTATATATTGCCCTTTACAAACATACATAAAAAACACCTAGTGCAAACTAAATCACAGATAAGAAAACAATAATAATAATAATAATATAAAAAAGAGAAAAACCTATCCATTTACCTAGATACTATGTAAAAGGAAAAAAATAACATAATTTATTTTCTATTCTTTTCCTTTCATTTAAATTGTATACCCACATTTAAATATGCAAACTAGAATTACACATTTTATTTGAGGGTGTGTTTTGTAAATGTTTTAATAATTATACTATAGTTTTATAGTGCTTTATATAATCGAAAAATACATAATTCAGATAACCACAATCATTGCCCAACCGTTAATCGGAATTACATTAATCGGTGAATAATAAGTGTTGGACATCTTACATAGGAATGTTATACTTTGGCTGTTATTCCTTGTTGGAATATGGTAAGGTATCTGACTAACGAGGTAAGAGGAGCTAAAGTAGTTATTGATTATCTTATAGAGGAGCATGAGGTCAGATATGTATAATCCTTCTATCGGAGAGGTCATGGAGTTGCAAATAGGCTTGTAGGGATCATAATTTAAATCTTGTGCAGGAATTTTCAGTTTTAAATTCAAAAACCTTAAGAATGTGCGTTGGACAGTTTCGATAGTTCACAGCATATGTATTGTAATATGGCGACCATAAACAGCAATAATATGGCGACCGTAGATAATAATTAGAACTTAAATTGTCTATGGCGCAGACTACGCATGCGTACTGCACACTGTTCGGCCATGTCATGTTACCGTGATGTCGCCTAACCTAACATTTCAATTGATCTGCACTAATATTTTTTTGTTTTTATTTTCAACATAACGTAATAACACATGTAAATCATCCATTTTTGTTTGTTTCCGTATACAACTGGTGTTTTCATCTTAACTAAAATATCCCAGAACGCTGTGAAAATAACTAGTACGCTTCCAATAAGGTGTATACTAAAATTTGGTACGTTTTGACAGTTGATTAGACTAAAATTTGGCTATAGAATAGGTAATTGAACTTATTTGTGACTTACTTGGAGTAGGAACATTCCTATTTCAGCGTTATAGAATATCAACTTGGACTAAGTGGAATAGGAAAGCACTTATTTTAGCCGGAATGTTCTTAAAAAGTTATAGAATCGGACGTATTGTTAACATATTTGAGTAATTTGATTTTAAATTTTGGTTGTTAATGGATAAGATATTCTTCTTGAGTTTGGTTTACTTTCCCGCGTAATAGTTCGAGTATTTGTCATAATCAACTCACTTTTAATGATTAAGGCATGTTTTAAATATAGTATACTTAGGCGTTCATTGCTTGATGTTCCCAGGTTGACCTCTTCATAAGGATTATGTCCTGTGTAAGAGAGATATAGGGGCACAGCACTCTCCGTGCGAGTTTGATATAATGATTGACCAGGAAAGCAATACATCATGTATATTATGCGTACCTACCATTCCATCAAAAGAGACAGATTATACATGTAGCCAGTTATTTATAATCCTCTGAATTAAATATTTATCTTATCGTTTTAATATTTTTATACATGGTGTAACATCCAACACAGGCGCGGCTTCAGATTTAACTGTGGATTGCTATTTTTTAAAATACATAATATTAAATAGAAAATTCAAATGATTATATACCATACCAATACGCCGCGTTCTTGGTAAGGTTGGTAAAGGAAAACGAACGCCAGAAATTCCTATTTTAATTGTGATGATCTAGACCAGTCAACCTCACTAGTAAATCCAATTCATAATAGTAGATAGGTTTCATAATAGTAACAAAAATAAGTTTCTCAGTAATTAGGATGCAGGAAGGATGTCTAAGGAATTAGTAGGTACTATGTGGATAAGAAATGAGATATGAGAAGCATTTATTTCTTATTATACCATCGGGTAATTGATTCCACAACAGGGCTGCGTAAATTGTATCGGCAAATCAATAGGAGAACGTTTTGCGCATATACCAACCAAACAAAACATATGTACCTACTCTCTGAGATGCTCGGCTGACTTAGTTTGGAACTTGCATCGTATTATGTATATTAAAACTACCAAATACTGAACTCGCCAACTTCAGATTAACCCCGAGGGTTTCGATGGTTGACTATATGTTATATTAAAAATGTCACTATAATATATAATAATAATAATAAAAGACTTTTATTGATTTATACAACGTGGCGGACTTATTGCTCGCAGGCAATCTCTACCAGTCAACCAACATGGTAGGTATATACAGTCAGTAACAGGGATAGAAGAATACAAATAAAGAAATAGAAAAAAAAAAATCATTCATAAATTAAAAATACAAAATAAATATAAGAAACAAAAAATAATATATGTATAAATATATAATGAAATAAAAAAATAAATCAGTCATTATTCAGTAGATTTAGCGTTATATGCGTTCTTAAACCTCAGTCTGCTCCTGTCGCAGCTGTCATCCGACATTTTTGATATTAGCACTCGCGATTTTTATAATTGCTATAAATTCAACTGGTCCGTACAGTAATATCTGCATCCACCTACTTACTACCTACCAACATGGCGTCTTTATATTTATTTTGCAACTATTTTGTCATTTTGTGGACCACCACTGTTACCACAGTCACCAAGAATGGATTGGCATTTTTTTTTCACCTGGTCATTCTTCCACGGAAGATGAGATGCAGTGGGCGGTATTCGAAGAAGGATGGGATCCAGCTTTTTATAAGCCCCATGAGACCATTTTCCCGAAGATCTACGCGTTTTTAGACTGTTGTTGTCTATGGCAAAATTACGTGGGCAACGCAATATTTGGACTGTAAAATTATACACCTGCCGTTTTGAAACGTAACTTTTCGTTCATGGCCAACTCTAAACCTACGCCCTAATTTTTTTTATGGTTTGAATCAAAGAATGTTATTTTTTGCGCCTTGTTTCTTTTTCTTCTTCCTTGAGCCATCTCTCCACTGCTAGGCCTCTTCTATGTACTTCCATTCGTCTCATTTTGGGTTTTTTATTATTATTATTGACGTGATAAGCAGGTAGCATAAAGCTGATGTGCTTGAATGAGTCCACAGTGTCACGGTAATCCATCTAGTCTGTTCTTAAAGGAGTTGACACTCTCAGCAACAACCAGATCCTGAGGCAGCCTGTTCCAAGCATCCACCACTCTATTACTTAGGAAGTGTTTATGTGGATTCTGAACAAACACACTTCTATTCAACTTCAGGCTATGGCCACGCAAGTGTTCATTTTGATTGTGAGTGTATATATGGGGCAGTTCAGGACAGTCATAATGATTGTTCAACACTTTAAATGTCTCAATGCGGTCACCCCTCATTTTTCTTTCTTTAAGCGTTGTCAGTCCCAAGGCTTGGAGCCGCTCCTCATATGTCCAATCCTTAAGCCCCGCTCTCAGTTTGCTGAACCTTCGCTGCACTCTTTCCAGCCGTGCAATGTTCTCAAAATATGGCGACGAAATTTGGAAACCATATTCTAATAGCGGCCGGACATAAGTCTTATACATTTTCAACAGTAATTCTGGGCTAATATTATTGAACGCTTTACGTATCAGATATGTCATACTGTTAGCTCGCTTTACAATACCAAAAATATGTTGGTCCCATTTGACACTGTAATACCCAGATCTCTTTGGCTATTCACTGATCTGAGAATGGTTCCTTTTTGGACCCATTTACTTCCAGCAACGGGGACAAGCACCTTTTCTGTGGCCGGCCTATTCCCTTATTATATACCATGGTCTTCATTTCAGAATTCTATTCTCTGTCTGGCAACATGACCCGCCCAATGCCATTTCATTTGCAACTCGATCTATGATATCGACAACTTTTGTCTGGCGTCTGATTTCCTCATTTCTTATTCTGTCTCTTGGACGCCTAGCATTTGCCTTTCCTTGGAACTTTGAGTGAATTTTACCGTATGTATGGTCCGCGTAGTAAGCGTGATAGTTTTCAGACCATACGTAAGCACAGGCAGGATACATTTTTCTCTTTAGACTTATAGGAATATCTTTGTCTTTTAAGACATGTTTTATTTTTCCAAAGGCTGCTCAACCAAGTCCCAACCTTCTGCGTATTCCTGCTGTCTGGTTATCCTTTCATAATCATTCATAGCTATTCGATGCATGTATTCTAACAACATCGCTCATCGGAACATCGCTCCTAACAAAACGAATAATGCTCAAGCTGTTAGTGACACAGTGAGCTTTGGAGAGAAAGTTGCTGGGTATTTCAATAAGGGACAGAATTCAGAATGTCATGATAAGAGAAAGAACCAAAGTAGCCGATGTAGTGGAAAGGGTCGCTGGTCTTAAGTGGAGCTGGGCTGGGCAAATTGCCAGATGCCAGGATTCACGATGAGCCAAAAAGATCATAGAATGGCGACCGAGAACAAGCCGAAGAGGTGTCGGCAGACCCCAGGCAAAGTGATCGGATGACATCAAGAAATGTGCCGGAGGGAGATGGATGCAGTGTGCCCAAGACAGGGTGTTGTGCAGGATCAAGGGGAGGCCTATGTCCAAGAATGGAAAAAAACAGGCTGAAGAAGAAGAATCTTATCTTATGTTCTAGATACGTCAACAGCTTCAATTTTCTTGTTATCAATTGTGATAGTGCTGTTGGATTTTTTTTTTGTTAATTTTGATTTCCGGCCCAACCTTTAGGGAAGCATCGTTCACTTATGAAAAGAATAAGCAGATCGATGTTGATTCGATTTTGTATTAACACCATGTCGATTTTGTATAAACACCAAGATTTTTTTTAGGATATCTTTGGTGTTAAGTATAATTTTATCTGTAATATACACTCGTAAACACATTGTATGTATCTTCATATAAATTGACAAAAGCTTTGTGAATAACATTGGTCGAGACAGGATTTGAGCCCGGAGTAAGTAATATAATCGTATGTGATAATATCCAATATCGTCTGTCCGGTGTACCTATGTATGTAGTATTGAGAAAGTACCAACATACATACAATGTTTTTATGTAGATTCAAATTACAATCAGTGCTTATGTATGTAGGTAGATATAATATAAGCTTGTATGATGTGGGGTCTACGAAGATGATTGTCTAATAATGTCACAAAACGATTATCTCGCTCCGAAACCCGTGTCAAGATGAAATAAAAACAACATATAAAATGTATCAATACAAGATCGTTTAATGTAGGTAGACCTATGTTTGTCAACCTTTTTCATAAATAATGAATAAGTCCTTGTGAAAAGTACAGACTTAATTATACATCCTAATACATTCCAGCAAAGTTGAAAGGAAAAGTGTATCGAACTGTGAAAAGTGTGTAAAAGTGTCAGACCGGCACTCCTCTATGGCTCCAAATGCTGGAAAATGTACAACTCCTACTCTTAGGTATCTGGAAACTGTTGAAATGCGTATGCTAATATGGGCAGCTGGATTGTCCTTATGGAACAAAATAAATAGTTCACACATTCGTGAAGGCCTGGGCGTTACTGATAGGTAGGTATACATAATAAGATAGAGGAAAGACAGTTGAGATGGTACGGGCTCGTTGAATGCGCACCGCCAGATCACATGGTAAACCAAGCGATCTCTATGGATCTTCCTCGGCTTACATCCAGAGTAATACCAAATAATTCCTGTATCATGCAAAGACGAAACTAATTGCAGAGACATGGCCTGGAGACATGACATTCGTGGAGGCCTGGGCGTTACTGATATATGTACATAGTAAGATAGAGGAAAGACAGTTGAGATGGTACGGACACGTTGAATGCGCACCGCCAGATCACATGGTAAACCAAGCGATCTCTATGGATCTTCCTCGGCTTACATCCAGAGTAATACCAAATAATTCCTGTATCATGCAAAGACGAAACTAATTGCAGAGACATGGCCTGGAGACATGACATTCGTGGAGGCCTGGGCGTTACTGATATATGTACATAGTAAGATAGAGGAAAGACAGTTGAGATGGTACGGACACGTTGAATGCGCACCGCCAGATCACATGGTAAACCAAGCGATCTCTATGGATCTTCCTCGGCTTACATCCAGAGTAATACCAAATAATTCCTGTATCATGCAAAGACGAAACTAATTGCAGAGACATGGCCTGGAGACATGACATTCGTGGAGGCCTGGGCGTTACTGATATATGTACATAGTAAGATAGAGGAAAGACAGTTGAGATGGTACGGACACGTTGAATGCGCACCGCCAGATCACATGGTAAACCAAGCGATCTCTATGGATCTTCCTCGGCTTACATCCAGAGTAATACCAAATAATTCCTGTATCATGCAAAGACGAAACTAATTGCAGAGACATGGCCTGGAGACATGACATTCGTGGAGGCCTGGGCGTTACTGATATATGTACATAGTAAGATAGAGGAAAGACAGTTGAGATGGTACGGACACGTTGAATGCGCACCGCCAGATCACATGGTAAACCAAGCGATCTCTATGGATCTTCCTCGGCTTACATCCAGAGTAATACCAAATAATTTCTGTATCATGCAAAGACGAAACTAATTACAGAGACATGGCCTAGGTGACATAATACAGGATAGAAGGACCTTTAATTTAAGGACGAGGACAGCTGACCCCAACAGTACGCACAGTTAGGATATAGGTACCTAGCAAGGAAGAAGATATATTTATTTATTTTATTAACGGCGGCGTTTGCCATTTACATGAAGTATTCACAAAAGATACAAAATATAGTAGATACATAATGTGTGAAAATACATAAATAAACAAACATATCCAATCTATAAACAATGAATATAAAGCAAAAAGAAATATAAAGAAAAACTTACATGTACCTATGCGTATTTTAACTCGTATTATAATAGCATATTAAAATATTTTCGGAATGGTTCGGAATGAAAATTGAAATAGTACTCAACAATAATATCAAATAGTACACGTTTTTAAAAAGCAAATAATGCTGTATAAATGTGTCATTAATATCCGATTTATATTCAAACATTGAATGTGTTTGGGATACCTCCGTTCCACATCACCTCACTTTGTGTACCAATACCAAGGCCTATAGTCGTAGCTTATGTCTGCTCTGTATATTCTTTACGCTGTGGTATTCAAAACAGTATTTTTCTATGTACGACTTTCGGCGAAGGTATTGCCAATTCTCAAATTTAAAAAAACTTTTTGAATAATATTTTTGCGACTCAACGCGGTATTTTTTACACTGTTAGTTTCGTGAGTGCACTCCTCCAAAAGACACGATCATTTAGTTGATTACTATAAAAGCAGATATTATTTTGAGAATCATTGACATATTGTATACATATATAACGTCAATAATAATACATTTAAGTGAATGAGGTGTTGTATGTATGTATAAAATACTAGGTAGTTTAAGTTCGCGTGACAATAAGCATGTTTGTGTAGGTAGGTAGGAATATGGGTATGACAATAATACATAATTTGTATGTCAACAAGGCGTAAAGATGATAACGTTATGTGACAATAATATCATATATGTATTGATAAGTGTGGGTAGGTGCGATGTCCATCATTGTACATCCAAGTAATGTACTTATTGGCAATGGCATTTTATATAGACACGTTATATGAGAACAAAATTTTCTTCAAAAATGGTACAATTTAAGGAATTCTTACAACATCACGAAGAAAGAGCACGGAATGACGAAATACATATGTGAGAAAGAGATATTACAACAATTTACTTACTTTACTTTTCGGGTCCGAACTTTAGGCCTTGCCACCCAATATGCAGCGACGTATATTGCTTTGTCATTTGCCATCATTAAGTCATTCTCATTACACGCATTTCGCATCAGCGGGCATTACAACACTGCACCTCCCTACAGTCGCAGCTCGTGTCCTCCGCATCCTCTGCTGGTTACTACTGTATCTAGTCACCCCAAACCTTAGTCTGTTCCGTGTATTCTACGAGGGGTAGCTCAGACCATGCACGGCATTTGTGCTTTCGGATGGCATCATCCATGGATTGTCGCCAAGTTCTTGCCTCTACAATTCCTCTCTACGCTGACGAGGTTATTAAGGTCATTTGTGACCTTAAGGGATCTTTTTCTCAATTAATATTCAGACACACAATGCAGACGTATTTTTTTTTACTCCTGTGTAATCACAATATAATCTCTCACATCATATGCCTGTGGAAGATACAAATTTATATTAAATTATAGATGTGCGAAAAAGCAAATCCCCTCTGCATCGCATTCGCTGTTGTCACAAGCAAATGTGATGTGCCTTTTTATTACAAATTATTGCCATATTTGTAAAAAGGCACATCACTTTCATAAAATGGCATTGTAGAATTATCAAGTTTTCGTAATAAAATATTTAAATCAAAAATAATTTAACAAACTCATTTTATGAAAATGCTGAATATATTTCATACAAAAATTGAATACCTACTATGTGGAGTGACTTGTTACTTAACAGTAGCGTAATAGCTTATAGAAGCCAAAAACCTTGGCTTGCCTATAAATATAGATAATATACAAAGAAATATACAATCACAATTGAGAAAAACTGTAATTATAGTAAAAAAAAATAATACTAATTCAAAACCTAATAATTTTTTGATTGTTTTATTGCAACCATACTACAAAATAGGAAATTAAATCAGATATACGATCCTTTTCATGGCCATAAAATGTAAATATTATTTTGGCATAATTGAAAAATATTTTTCATGGCCACTGAAATGAACAACGATGAACTTATGCTAAAAATATTAAAATATTCGACGTTTTTTTATGTTTTAAATAAAAATGAATATGTCCTTGTTAACAAGTACATATACATCTTCCTTCGTTCCCTAAAATAAACATAAATCCTTGTGCTATAGGTGAACGAAATCGGTCTAGGTAGGATTCGAACTCGCGACCACCGGATAACTAGCCAAGCGCGTTAACCGCTCTGCCATCGATTTGCGTATACTGTGAAGGTTCTAGGCACGCCCCTGCTTGTTAGTGAGGAGTTAAGTGTTGGCCACAACCTACTAGTTTTCTATTATTTTGTGTTGAATTTATGCAGTTAATAAATAAATAAATACATGTTTGTGATCTCAAATAAAATACGCAAGGAACCAGCGGAGAAAATTCGTCATATTTTTATGAATTACTAGAAATTATTATTTAAAAATCCATACGTTCGTTAAATAGGCAGGTATAAGATTGAAGTAGAGAGAAATAAAGGTAGAAATATAAGGTATAAATGAAAACACTAATTAGTTTTAGTTTCACTATTTAATTTTAACACTGGCACTGACCGGTATCGATCTGAAGATCACTCTGACGATGATCTTCAGATCGATACCGGTCAGTGCCAGTGTTAAAATTAAATAGTGAAACTAAAACTAATTAGTGTTTTCATTTATACCTAGTATAATGGAGTTTCACCACGAATTATCCGTCGACAAAATTAACAAGTAGAAATATAAATATATTAATTAATATGAGGTATTTGTATTAAGAGGTTCGTTTGTTACATCCGGTCCGTGACCTCCCATATTGGACATTGCTAGGGACTCACAGCTTCTTCATTTAAATAATATATATTATATGAAGGGGGCATACATTTATAAACACCCCAATTTCAAAATAAATTCTCAAATATTATGTTAAATAGTGTGTTTCTAAAAAATATTAGTATTTTCAACATTTCTCTAGTGAATGTACGTCTCACAAATTAAAATTCAGCATAAATTCGCTTAAAAGATAAACATTTTTTTTTTAAATTTCTCTATGAACATTTGTCGTAGAGAAATTAAAGGTTTTATTTTTTTGCAAATAAAAAAATATAACAACTTTAAAGAATACGTAAATAAATAAATAAAAAATAAATATTTTTTTAATTATTACGGTAATGTAACACATAGCTAGTGATATAAATACGAACATAGATTTTTTGAAAATCCATAGGTGCGTGTCCCGCCCGGATTCGAACCATCGACCTCACGTATGTGAAGCGACGACTTTACCGCTTGTCTATCACCGCTATATAATAACTTGTAAATAATGGAAATAAATCATTTCATTTCATATTTATTTATATATTCGGGATAGTAAACACATAACAATAAAATAAATACTTAGGTAATACATACGCCATATTGTTATAATTTTCGCAAAATCAAACAATATGATTAACTAACAAACAAATTAACAGAATTGAAAAACGTAATTAAACAAAACAAAATATAAAAAAAAATATTTACTATTAAAATAAGAAAATAAAAAAGAGAATTGATTGGAGATGAAATGATATGAAGTACAAAGGGTTTGTTTTATAAAGTTATCGTTTAAAATAATGTACAAAATCTTCTCTTTTGATAATATAATGTCCTGTACAACCCTGTTTGGCTTTACGCAGTGTCAAGTATTGGAGACCATCTGTCGCCAATTAGTTGCAGGTTGAGAAAGATGGAATCTCTTGGACTCAGTGTTGGAGGTTGATCATATCTTCCGTCCTGCTGAGAGACTCCTAGACACAGTCAAAGTGCTTCTGCTGTTTTCAGAGGACCGACCATCATTAGACTTCCCAAGAAGATTCATTAAAACACAATATTATTAATAGACACATTTCATCACGCTGGGATTATGACTGTCATAAAAAGATATGACTAAAATAAACTTTACACAAATAAATATCATACTTGGCTAAACATAGGTATAAATAATATGCCAACATGAATATTACGCACATTAATACAAGCAATTCTTATTGAATAAGCGCACATGAATATTACATATAAAATGCACTCAGTTTTGACTAATTACCTCGATAAAATATGCTTATTTAATATGTGTACAAGTACACTACAGATGCGTACTTGTGTGTAAAAATGCACACCGTTTTGGCTAATTGTCCCTATGAAATATAGGTACCTACCTACTCATTTATATATGCACATGACTATTGTGTGTAAAAATGCACACCGTTTTGGCTAATTGTCCCGAAATATAGGTACCTACTCATTTATATATGCACATGACTATTGTGTGCAAAAATGCACACCGTTTTTTCTAATTATAGTCCTTATGAAATACAGGTGTCTACTTATTTGATATAAGCACATTACTATTGTGTGCAAAAATGTCCATAGTTTTTTCTTTGTTTCTCATAAGAAATATTCCAAATCCACAAAGATTCGCTTTATAAAGGCACTTATTTTCTCCATTTTTCTCAACGCTGGAGAATCATAGACAATCAAAAGCCAGCGAAAGGAAAAAATGTGGTGCTGGAGACTTACGTATGATTTAAATTCCTTGGACGAAGAAAAGGAATAATATATCCGTTATAAAAGGAGCTGAAGATTACTCATCATAAGTCTCAAGCACGTCCTTCATTGTATTGGACACATCACTGGGAAGACGACACTGATGATGATAATAATGACCAAAATTGTTTCAATTGACTGTTTTATTTTTTTGTATATGGATTTTTGTTTATAATGTATAATTTGTTTGCTTACTTTCCCTTAATATATGTTTTGTTATCACGTAAATCCCTTATTGAGCACGAGATTTTAATATTTTTGATGAGATTATGCAAAGATTTTGCTGTTGTAAATATCATATTTTTTTGTAAATTAATCGGAGGATTTTTGAAGTCTTCTACCCCAGTGAGCGGTGAGCCAGTTGTATCCTAATAATAAGCTCTCTTTGGCACTTTAAGTGCAGTGTCTGCAAGGTTCTAGAGTTCTCCGGATTCTTCTTATGTTCTTAAGTGTTCTTTCAGAGTTTTGCAAGGGGCCGTAATAAGTCCCCTTAGACAGAACAGTGTCTTACCTCACTTCATTGGGAACGTTACATAGGACTTCTAAGTATAAGTCCTCTTCATCCCCGGAGCGACTAAATTATCATCCTAAAAATTAATGTAATGTTATATCAAAAAAATGTTAAATAAATAAATAAAATGCCTAATTATGATGTCAATTCCTTGAATGAGCCACACCAACCAGCAACTATCCAGCCTGTATATTATATTGTTGGTTCTGATCCGATAGCTCTATCATCTCACCGCCACTTTTATTAATTTATTATACAAGTCGTAAATACACCGGCCATCATTAGATCTTCATTATATAAAATATAATACCTAATGTGCGGTTTACGATAAGCAATAAATACATTTGCCTTTCTGTTATTTGTTTTAACAATTATTAAAGGGGGCATTAAGGCGATCCTTGAGGAACGCCGAAAACATTTTTGTTTTTCTTACAGTCGAAAATGAAGGAATGCCAAGAGTCATAAAACGAAATCGTAGTCTGGAAGCTTTTGAGTACATTTGGTTTGTTATGGAGATGTTAAAAGTGAAATTGTGTCGTTGATAAGTTTATTTATTTGTTTATTATACATATTTATTTTAATACACACACACACAATCATTTAAATAAAATAAAATATATGAAAATAATTATAAATCATATTGCAATTGAGCCATAGTATTATGAAAAACAAAACAGCTTGGTTGGTCCGTGAAACATATTCCTCACAAATTTTCTAAATCAAACATAATATATGCTTGTGGTAAAGGTGAACGAAACCTGTTGTGACAGGATTTGAACTCGCGAGCACTGGATCCAGCGCGCAAACCGCTCTGCCACCACCCATTTAAAGTCTAGTGTTATTGATATAACAACATTTATTACCTATAAGTTATACGACAAGAAATGAAGCTCAGTAAAATATACAATGAATGAATATTAGTATCACCTCGGTGAGAGTAAAATTGAGTGGGCAAACTGACTGTCGGCTGTAAGAAGAGTAAGAAGAAAACACCAGTTAAAGACACTGGCGCTAATTGGACCACTCTAACGCCAGTAATCAATTCGTCGGTACATGTATCAACAAAGGTGGTCGACAACCATTTAATTTCTAAACCACTGCCAGAATTATATTTTATTTTTTCACATCAACAAAGGTACATATTGAAAGCGACCGTCTGAAAACTAATAGTGGCATAGCGAAAACACGAAAGAGCAATACTGAATCTCAGACTCTCGGAAACAGTGTGAAATTCTGAAATAAGATCTGGAGGTCAAAAGAGTGGTAAAGCTGAAATGGTCATAGGCGGGATGTATCGCTTGACTCAAGGACCTAAGATGAATAGAAATGATTTTGGATTTGAGTCCACGTACAAGAGAAGTAGAGGAAGGCCACCTATGCGATGGTTCGAAGAAATAAAGAGGGTTGCTGGTGACTGGATGTAGAATGCCTAGGAACAGGACATAGAAGCCTGGAAAGATATGGGGGAGTCTTATGTCAGTGGACAGACAATAGTTTCCATTTTTATAACAAGTGATGTCATGAATATTCATTTATCGAGAAATGAATATCATCGAAAAATCACTATTGATTGGTACCCACGTATCACCTTTATCAAATGCCACTTGTTATCCATCTCTTCAAATCCAAACAGGTATAATCTCTCAATTAAGGTTGATATGAGGTAGGTAGATAGATATTAGGTCGATAGGTAGGTTCAGGGATCCACCAATAAAGGACCACAGACCGCTCAAAGGAAACCGCTCTCCTTAATTACTATACAATCATTACATTTATATATTTATTTTAATACACACACAATCATTTAAATAAACTATTTATCGACCGCCCACCCACATTTTACAACCACTGGAATCAATTATATGCCTGTATAATATTATTATCGTGGCTATAAGAAATACAAATACCATATCTACCTATGTATTTGTTTTAATTTTGGTAATTTATTTACACTTATTATTTAAATAGGACCGTTGTATTGTCCCAGCACTGCGACTATTTATGAGCAATTGTAGATATAAATTTTTTACTGTATAAAATTTATTTTGTTGAGCATTTTCTTTAGCAACATATAAATCAAATCTACTTAAATATTATGCACAAAAAATCTAATTGTCTAATACATAATTCATCCAAAGGGCATGTAACATTTGTAATGTTTTTTTTTAAGAATGTTGATATTTTTAGACATACTAAAATAAAATATAAAAATGCCATCTCTGAGACCCTTAGAGGTTTACGGTAGCTGATTCCTGCTTTGTCCTTTTTGACTGCGAGTGCCACAACCTTCCTTTCTCTCTTTTTGTCCTTTTATTCTGAATTTTGAGTACCTACTAAATTCTAAATAGATATTTGTTTTACACTGTGCAGCTTAAAAAGATAATGTAATATCCGCAAACAAAATTGGTCCATGATATATTGTTAAAATTGAATTTGTTGTAATATTTGTTTGTATGACTGTATGTTTGTTAGGTTTAAATAAAATAAATAAAAAAAATAATAATAATAAAATAAAAAAAAACTAACAAATAAAGAAAAAAACAATTAAAATCCAAACAGTAGAAGAACCATCAAAAATTCTTAAATCACCAATAAATTAATAAAATATAAATTAGAAAATATATGCAGATCAAATGAAATAAAAAGTGCAGATAATTTCAAATAAAATGCCATCAAATAAAGATCTATCATATAAAACATTATAGAAGATCAATTAAATATAATATCAACAGTAGAAGTGCAGGAAAATCAAATAAAATACCAGCCGATAAAGAACTATAAAACAATACTTATGGTAGAAGATCAATCAAATAAAATATCAAAAGTAGTGCAGGAAATTTAAATAAAATTAAGAAATATCAAATGAATACCAACAAATAAAGACCTACCAAATAAAGAACTATCAAATAAAATACTAACAAATAAAGGACTATCATATAAAATACTAACATTTGAAGAACCATTTAATAAAATACCAAAACGTATAGGAAAAACAAATAACATCTAAATATCTCCAAAAGAAGAAATCAATATTTCAATATAATTAATGAACTCATATCTAAAGTCAATTTAAAGTTTGTGCAAAATCTTTAACTAATACCCATCTTACATATTATTTATAACCTTTCCAACTAATACTTATAATTTGATGCATATTTAATATTTATGTTTACATCTGCTTGTTTTATGTATTTATTAACCATTAGGTGGCTTCTCTATATAATTCTGTAACTAATTATGCTTTTTCTTTTTGTTTTAGGAAGAAGTAAGTAAAAATGCATACTACCATCTGTCTGCATTCATCCCAGCAATAAAGTAGTATTGGTAACTGCTTGTATACATTTATGTATCCTTATTTGGTCTGTAGGTATATAAATATTTTATTAATAAAGTTACAATATTTAGTTAATAATGGATGCCTACAGAATCGAAAATATAACAGCACGTGAGATAAAAAAAATCAAAATAAGCTTTGAAATGTTTATATTTGAAAAGTAGTTTCAACGAAAAGACAGATAAGGATATTGAAAGAAGAGTTCTGGAATGATCATATCTGTTTGATCCAGGCAAATCAAAGGTTGCAATTGAATAAAATTATGCATTTGCAGTTCTTACTTTGGCGTGCTAGTGAACCCTTAAATTGAAAAAAAGACGCATGAAAGTACACTCGATAAATTATGAATAAATGAGATCCCTCAGAGGAGTCTAAAACAGAGAAAAGTAAAATAAAACAAACAATGTGGACAAAAGAAGAGAATTGAAGATGGATGGATGGATTCAAATGGATGTGATTTATTTTATTTAATGTGATGAATGTTTCCGAGGATAGCCCTTGATTCTACCCCGATAGGAACATGGCATGATGTGATCCTCATTTATATTTTATATTAAGTAAAACAAATGTACAATGTAGATATGTATCAAGCTATTGGATTTTCTTTATTTCACTTATTAAAAACTTGCCTACGTTTTTAAGTAGTGTAATGAATTAGCTGCAAGATCTGTCTAACATCGTTCAATAATATTCGAAAAAGCATGAAATTCAAAAAATGTCAGAGTATAGAATTTTCTGAGAGATACATAATATCTGAGTACCTACCTACTTCTTAAAGGAGGTGAATATTCTATGAGCAATACTTTAGTGTGAGTGGTTCTATCAAATTGATAGATATCCTCTAGATAAGAGAATTTTGAAGAAAATCCAATAGATTAATACATCAAAAATATACGTTGAATATTTTTTTTTGTTTTATGTTTTTGCTGCATGTTATAAATAAGTTTTTTTAACGCATTTTTGTCATCTTGACAATGTATCTTGTATGTTAGCAAAATAACAATGTATATTGTATGTTAGCAAAATAATTGCGGGTTAAAAGGAAATAACTTTGGATGGTCATTTAGTATGAATACTTACTTACTTTCCGTGTCCGGAACACCATCATATTGGTTGGTGCTCCGGTGGTGGAAGGATTGGCCGGCATTCTGCCGTTTCCAGGGACGCCCGATTGCTTTTCCGAAGTTAACCGAAACTCAATCTACGTGGAGGCTCCTTCCGTGTCCCCATTTAGTATGAATGATTTGAAGTCTTTTAAATCATTATCTTAGCTGAAAACACTGACAATAAT
This sequence comes from Molanna angustata, assembly GCA_963576475.1. Taxonomy (NCBI): domain Eukaryota; kingdom Metazoa; phylum Arthropoda; class Insecta; order Trichoptera; family Molannidae; genus Molanna; species Molanna angustata. The sequence goes on along the minus strand of OY754965.1, from coordinate 51,140,123 downwards.
CAATACGCTCGCAATTTGAGAATGCAATTACTTGAAACACATTTGTGTATTGAAACATCTGTGAGACCATTAATATTACAAGTCTCCAGAATGTGGTAACTTGTTATCGGAAGCATGTTAAATTTTGAGTTGCCCGAGAATTAATATTAAATAATAAAAAAAACATATTTTTTGTGTTTAAAAACATGTTTGACTGGCGAACTTTGACTTCAGATAATAGCGGAAATGGAAGGGATTCAGAATATAATGGAAACAGGGATGAGAGAAGATAAATATAGAGGAAGAATGTGAAAGACAGAAATTAAAAGGTAAAAAAGAGACAAAAAGGTAATTAGCATCCATTATAATTATAATTCAATTTATAGACATGTTTTTTATGCACGATTTTTTTCTAGTACCTACCTTTTTATTTTCACTTTTTCCAGCATGTGACTTCGATGTCTTTATGGTTGGTGCCATTCTTCCAACAGATGTCGCATGGTGCCATGTCTTGACTAATTTTTGGCACACTGCTTTCATTGAATTGGTTAAGATATTGCATCACGCGATATTTGAACTTTCTTGCATCGTTTGCTGTTTTTATTTTGGTTTTATTTGTATTGTTACTAATACTTTGTTTGTGACTTTTTAATTTATGTGTGCAATTGATTTAATATACATAACATTACATATGACTAATTTAAAATTTACAAGACTTGAATCCATAGATTTTATTTATTTTAAAAAGAACATACAAAAGAAAACATTTTTTTACAATGTATGCAGATATGTAATGTTTGTCTAGGAATCAAAAGGTTTCAATAATCGATTTCACCTATATTGAAATAACTTAGATAGTTAATAACCTTTTATTAGTTTTCATCATTCAATTGGGTAATTCTATTTCCTATTTAAATGAAACAATTTTCAAATACAAAAGATACACATAGAAACAATAGTTAGTAGTAGAAATATAGATAATTAGAACACAAATTTATAAAAACACAATGAACTTTTGAAATGCTAAATATAACAATACATAACAAACAGCACATTTATAAAAACATACGAAAACAACGAGCAACAAGAAATGAATACAAATAATTAAGATATAAAAAAAACAGAAAAAAAACAATATATGGGATCTATAAAATCTCCAAAACACGTTGGATTTATAAAAAAATAAATCTCTAATTATAGGTGGTCAGTAGGTGGTTAGAATTGAATCTGATGTTTATAATATGTAGCTCTTTCCTTGGATCAAAGTTGCCATGGAGCTGACTGTTTGTCTGTGTCTCGATATACAGGTCCAAGAACAAGACGACCCAAGAAGCAACCAGGTGAAAGAAGTCCGGGAACCCAGAGGGAGGAGGAAAAGCGACCAAGGACAGCATTCAGTGGACCACAGTTGGCGAGACTCAAGGTAAATATATCTCATGTAATCATACTCATACAGTCCCTAAACTCAGTCGAGAATCATTAAAATGGGAGGCTGTATTTGAACTTGGATAAATAATACAGGGCTGTGTACCTGTACCTAAAGTTGCAGATTATGGCGTTTTTCACATCAATCTCACTGAACGCTTTCGAGCGGCGCGCGTTTCAATCTGAACGCAGCATCGGGCGTTTTAAATGTCAAGTGTCATTTATCATACATGTCTCTTTTTACTTTATATTTTCATCGAAAAACAACAATTGGGCAGTGAAGTAAATAATGATTTCTGACCTTTTATTGGAAGTTTTTGTATGATATTTTTATAAATTAACCTTTTTGTGAATGCATATTATCATCATAAATAATGTCAACTGATGTCAACTGACATAATAGATCCCACAAAAATAAATATAAGTAATAATTCCACAGATAAAATGGAAGTCGACATATCCTACAACTGCCGTTTTTCACAATTTAAACGCCACAGTGTCTTTCGAGAGTCTGTTTCCAGTCATTATGAACGGCTTAGAGCGTCACTAAGTGCACTCGGCGTTCATTGTGAATGCAGCCTAGGGCACTAATCACTCTGCCACCAATTATTAGTAAAATTTGTTGCATATCTTTTTTAATATTGTTATGAAGTATATCGAAAGTACCTTGGTGGTATAGTCTTAAGGGGCAGGGTAAGGCAATGTAGGCAGGTCAAATGCAAACTTTGTTAACTATTGTATGAGAATGAACGCCCTTAAAGATTACAATCGTGTGCGCCCATGTTAGTGTATTTGCATCGAACGTTACATAAAATACGATGGTTTATTTGATTTTACAAAAAAGTGACAACATTGTGTGAAAACGTATCGGGCCAATGTTTAGATTTATAAAATACCTATCATTTAAAATAAAAATTATTGTTTCTAAACCTTATAAATTTTGAGTTATGGATAAAAAATCTGAGAAAACAGGTATTGTTAAAAAAAATATTACGAAAAAAGTACACAAGATGAAAGAAAGTGTATCGGGCCAATGTATAGACAAATAATGAGAGAATAATATGTATTTTTGTTGAAGACGTAACTTTTAAGAGTACAGCGTAATGAGCATCCAAAAAGTACCTTAGAGCCTATCCCGTCACCTTAAGGAAATAACGAATGAAGAACGACTGACAAGGAAAATATATAGAGCTGAAAGAGAAGGAACGAGAGTTAGGGGCCTGCCAAGAAAACATTGTCAAACATTGTCATTGTGAAAGCAGGTATCGTTAGAAAAATCAGACGGACATCATGTATAAAAAGATGTATGATTGTGAATGAGGCGATGAAATTACACAAAGATATAAATCTATAGAGATCGTTTCTATCTGCCTACTCCAATAGCAGGAACATGGCGCGATAGCATACGTACACAATCTTGAACAAATTAATTATATATGCAAATCATTCGATTGAAGATGTTTTGGTGCCATCGATTCACAATGAGATAACTAAAAAGCAAATGACTCCTGTAAAATTATATTCTGTGATTCTATCTCGTGAAATTTTATTGATCGTATTATCTTATAAATCATTTTTCTAGCTTTTATTTAATAATCACCATTAGCGATTAACCATTGTTTACTCATATTTTTTAGCACGAGTTTGCCGAGAACAGATACCTGACAGAGAGGCGAAGACAACAGCTGTCCGCGGAGCTTGGACTGAACGAGGCGCAGATCAAGATCTGGTTCCAGAACAAGAGGGCCAAGATCAAAAAGGCGAGCGGACAGAAGAACCCGCTGGCTCTGCAGCTGATGGCCCAAGGTCTGTACAATCATAGCACGGTGCCGCTCAGTAAGGAAGAGGAAGAATTGCAGGAACTTCACGCAAGGGAAAGCAGAGAGGCTAAAGTATAGGAATTCACCGTCAACATAGTTTCAGATGGATAATACAAACAACATTGCTTAGTAAAATTCGCTGTGTTTAATGAAATAATATTGTTTTATTGTCAAGATCCATCTGGACACTTGGACTCATTAGTTACAGTTTGAAATACGACACAAAACATTTTTTTTTTCGTAATAGATCCATGTTTTTATGATAACATTTCGTCAACACTACAAAACACTTTGTTATCGAGAAACGTCTTTACCTCTCTCTCTCAGAGCTGGATTTTTCAAGTTAAAACCAATATTACTAATCAAACAATCTACATACTAAAGACAACACTTTAATATTCAAATCCCAACATTTTACATTCTAATATTCATGTCCCAACCATTTACACTCTAATATTCGAGTACCAACAATAGGCATGATGACTAATTTTGAGAAACTTTCTCACGATGTTTTTACGCATCCACTGTTTTCAAATATATATACATTTCTACATAAAATAAAGGTTTAGTAGCAAAAATTGCAATTTCAAAATCCAATTTGACATTTACGTCAAAAAACGCTTGCAGTGTAATGGCGTCCGTCGGAGCTGACGGTGACGTCACGGTTTCGTAAACCGCATATCACTACTATATGTACTATATGTATTCTAAGACGATTTGTGTATTTAAAATAAATTCAAAAGTGCATAAGTGTTGTGCGGTCCCAAAATGTACAAACACGTCGAAAAAAACACTTACTGAGGTATTTGTTTTCGTCCCACGCGAATATAAACGAGAAATAAGTGGTTAAATTTGGCACGGCGAGACCCAGAAAGTGTATTTTATTAAGTATGCGTTTACAATGAAATACAGTATTTGTTCCCCCACGTTTAGCTCTCAATACTATAATTCATTTACAAAATATTTACCATTAATAAGGCAATAAGCATAAAAAGAACTTCATGAATGTCCAAACGTCAAAATACGCCATCTTAAGTTTCCCGCGTATTAGGCATTAGGCCTGTGTAACACCGCTGCGTTACGCCGCTCAATTGCATCGACCCAGTTCACTGCGCCGGGTGTGTTTAGTCACTCCTTCGAAATGTATTGGCTCACGGCGCAGTGAGTCGTGAGTGCTAGACGGGGAGAATGCGAACAGTGTTAGAGTATTGAGTTGCTTGCTTTTTAACCGACATACCTACATACTTACTAAATAAACAACGTAATAGACAATAACATAAAACTAGCTTACCTTAGCACAGGCCATGCCTAGTGAAGGGGCTAGTAACAAAGATACAAACAAAAAGAAATTGCTTAAACTATGTACGCACCAGTGAAATAATAAAATGATACCTATTTATTGAAATGAAATAACTTATATTTACTATGTATGTTTACTACTAATAATAATAATAGTTACTTTTATTTAGACGTAAAAAATACAAAATTAATACATCTAGAATAAACAAAAATATATAATTTTTTTGATACATTCTAATCCCGAAAAATGCCGAATTAAAGCGTTTCCCGATTAAGTGCCGACCCAAGTCTGAATTTTCCAAAATCGGCAACACTGGACGTGGACCTAGAATATCGTGACGTCATGCGCTCTGATTCGTTCTGATTGGCGTTTCTCATAAAATGGCGGTATTGTATTTTTATTTTAATAATATTAATATTATTCACTCTTTTAAAATGAAAATAAATACATTTTTTTAAATCTTTATAACCTATTTTATTTTTTAAAATCATAATGTCAATGATTTTTTCTTACTCTCATCACGCCTATTCTATGCGCCGGGTCATTAACCTAGTTAAAAAATAATAATAAAAGTATAATATGCAGGTATTGTATTTTATATAAGCAAAGATTATTATTGTATTCATTATATTTCATGTACCTACATGTTTAAAAATATCACAACTTTGCCGATTCTACTTTTAAAAGTAGAATCGGGAAAGTAATAGTTTGTCGGTTAAAAAGCAGGCAACTCAATAACTCAATACCCTAACACTGTTCGCATCAAGGTTCGCATTCTCCCTGTCTAGCACTCACGACTCACTGCGCCGTGAGCCAATACTTTTCGATGGAGTGAGTAACACACCCGTCGCAGTGAACAGAATCGACGCAATTGAGCGGTGCAACGCAGCTTTACACATGTCATGTCTACCACAGTACCGCGTAGGTATGCTTTTAGTTTATGAACACATAATGTAGAGAGAAGAAGAAACATATTTTATCGATTTTCGAGATGTAAGTTGTATTTAAATTATAGATAAATGAAGTACTTATATGCATAGAATAATAAAAATACGCTTATATGTAAGTTTTTACCTTTCTAAATTCTGATGAGCAAAAGTCTTTTTTCGATGCAAAGTAATTTCATATATATTGTATTGAAACTGTGACGTCATAATATTTGATTCACTCTGATTGGCGTTTCTCATAAAATGGCGGACTTACATATTTTGTATTTTTATTTTAATATTAATATTATTCGCTCTTTTAAAATGAAAAGAAATGTATTTTTTCAAATCTTTATAACCTATTTTATTTTATAAAATTATAATTTCAATGATTTTTTCATACTGTCATCACGCCTATTACCTTCTTGATTTCGGAGCTAAACAAGGGAAATATGAATCTAACGCAGATAGTTTCTATAATTAAAATATACTTTTGTTAACACGATGGAATTTCGAGAAAATGAAATTCAATTTAGGTACTTATAAAAAAATACAAATTTGTTCCACAACAAGAAAAAAACATATATTATAATTAAGAAAGTTTAGAGTTTTCAGTGTATTACATTTTGGAACAAAACTCCTTGTAGATCATTCTCTTCGCTCTCACTATCTCGCTCGATAAATAGTTACGGTATGCATATTATTAAAAATGGTTTAAAAAGTGTTGTTTTTAGTGCGTAGTACATTGAAACCCTGTGTCAATTTCACCAAGGTTCCTTGACACAATAATCATATTTTGATGGACTTATTTTAAGTTCACCAAACAACCTCCGCTTAGGTACAGCGCACCAATTCTTAATTGGGTTTCTACAGTAGATTATACCAATCATTAACATACATTTTTGATGAAAACATTTCAGCAAAATACCGTCTCGCGTATTTAATTTTTATATTTCGCGACATTAAATTGTAGACCATTTATTTTAAATTATATCCATAACTTTATCAATAGTTGACTGTCTGTTCCGGCTAAAATAGGTATGTTCCTATTCCACTTAATCTAACTTGATAGTCTATAACGCTGAAATTGGAACGTTCCTATTTAGTAACGTTCTTACTCCAAGTAAGAAATTCTCTATTTTATAACCACATTTTAGTCAAATAAACTCTCAAAACGTTCCAAACTTTAGGTCGCACCTAATTGGAAGCGTACTAGTTATTATCACAGCAGTCTCAGATATTTTAGTTAAGTTAAAAACATCAGTTGTGTACGTAAAAAAATAAAAATGGATAATTTACACGTGTTGCGTTATGTTGAAAATAACTACCAAAGAATATTAGTGCAGATCAATTGAAATGTTAGGTTAGGTGACATCACGACGACATGACATAAATAAACATGGCCGAACAGTGCGCAGTACGCATGCGTGGCTTAAGCCATAGACAATTTGAGTTCAAATTATTCTCTATGGTGCACTAATTTTGTAGATTTCAATTTTAGGAACAATGTCAGTCACAATATGAAATTAAGTTCAAATGACTATAATTTAAAAAAAGAACGTGCCTATTTTAGCTCAAAAAGTTACAGAATGGGACGCAATGCCGGCTTTTGGTGTACTACTGCGTATTGCGCGTACTCCAGTATTTGAGCTCTGGGGGGCAAGTCTGGTCAACAGGCGGAATCAAAACCATCCATGAGTTCTATAACATCTTAAGATATTATAGAGCTCCATAAGATAATTATATCCATGATAATAGTTGATTGATAGGTTGATTTTTGATTTGACGTACTTTGGTGAAATCGGTCATTGTTCTCATTAAATTACATAACTACTGTCCATCCCATGATTTTGTAACTTCTTTTCGTGATTTTATGTTGGTAAGCGTGCATAGTTGACAATCGGATAACCTAGTCTTCACACCATTTTTGTAAACCTAACCTACAAAAGTTTGGTAAAATTAAGTTGGTTAGGTTTGTTTGTAGTTATAATTGCGACTGAGCCAGTTGCATTATATATTTAAAAAAACTAACTAAAATATTAAAATAAATGACTAAATTGGTATTTTTACCAAACTTTTGTGGGTTATGTTTAAAAAAAAGTTGGTATTAAAAAGAGTTGCTATCACTTAAAATATTTCGCTAATCTGTGAATTTATGGTGAATTTGCTTTATTTTATAAAATAAAAATTCATTGAATTTTTTTATGTAAAAAAAAACAACTTTAATTATTCTTATTTTGTGACGAATACAACAGAACGAATTTATCCAAATTAGCGTGATCTATGTATATGTTGTCACATCTGGCGATGTTTAGTTTCTTACATCTGACAACACCAAGAAATTATACAAATGAAAAGAAAAAAAAAAGAAATTATTAGTATGTGAAACAGACTTTCCCTTTTTTGACGCATTACATAGCGATAAAATAAAAAAAATATATAATTTATTGTAAATATATTTACCTATATATAAATACTCATGATTTGTGCCTGAATATATGTATGTATATAATATTATTTGTGGGTACTTATTTGTTATATAGTATTTTAAGTCAAGTACTAGAACTGTCAACAAGATAATATAATATTATATAAGGATATATTTGTTATTAAATTATTTATATTATGTGAAATATCAGTATTATTTTATCTGTTTTGTAAATATTATCTATATATAATTGTCAGAAATTGTACAATGCAGTTTTATGTGTTCATAAAGATTAGATGTATTTATGTAGAATTCGTTTTTTTATTTTAAAAGTAAATGATTATACGGTCCATTTCTAAACGATCAAGTTGCTTGAAAATCAAAACGTCCTGCTTAAAAAAAAACAGAATTTCTTTAAAAATTCAGAAATTAGAATTATGATTTATAATTGATTTCAGTATAATATTTTGGTTGTCGACCTCATTGACTAATTTTTATTAAATATCTGACTCTTGAGTCAAATGTCCTGGGCTCGATTCCCGATACAGTTTTTCTATATGTCTGGATTTTAGAGACGATTTAAATCATTAATCTCTAAAATATGGCAACTTGTTATTGGGCGCGTGACAAATTAATATTTGAAAGCAATACAAAATAAAAAAAAAATATTCTATTGTGAGAAAAATTGTTTTTTTTTTCAAATTTTATTTTGTTGACATCCTTGACAGGGTTGTGCAAAGTATATATAAAAATATTTTTTAATTTTCCTAAATATTATTCATTTTTGAATTGGTATTTCATGAAACAATATTTTGATATATTATAATTGAAATTTAAAAAAAAATGACACAAATATTGCAAATTTTTTGATTACTTACCTAAATTGAATGCATACGTTTGGAATGCACTTATTGTTAACAAGATATAATTTTTTGCGTGTGACTTTCAATAGAGTGTGATTTAGAAAAAAAACCTATTTTATGATGATGTGAGATATGAATTATATAACAGAAAACACCAAATTTCAGAATCTTATCATTGAAAATAATATGCACAATACAATCGTTTTTTTTTTGTTTTTAATGTCACTGGTAAGGACAAGTTTAAATATCATACAGTTTTATGTCGCTGGTAAGGACAAATTTAAATATCTTACAGTTTTATGTCACTGGTAACGACAAGGTTAAATATCTTACAGTTTTATATCAAGACGAGCTTGATTAAAATGAAAATAATTGCGTGGAAAATAATTCGGGTCTGCATTACAGGATCGTCTGTAGGTAGATAAAAAGAAATATTTTTAATGAATATGTGAACGGATTATTTTGAAGTTTATACCTATTAAGTATACTTTAGATCATTTTACATTATTCATCCATCCATCCATGTGGGGAAACCAGCGACAGGTGTGCGTGTGTGTATTACTTTATAAAAGGAAGCACGACACATGCATTGTATCCCTAGAAATGAGTGGCGAACCTCACTGCTGAACTATTTGTAAAGTTATTTTGGCTCTTGTATTTTCGGGACACCCGAATAACAGGAAATAGTGCAAGCACTATTCTGAGGCGGTGCCTTAAATAATTTGGAATGATTTTTTTTTCAATTTGATTTCACTCAATGTATTAAGTATAGAAAAACATGGATAGGAATAAACATATATTTTATTTAATGATAGGATTTTGATATTCTGTGTTTTTGGTATAATTTTCGCCAAACACCTTGAACGAGGTTCCGGTTGCGCAGGGCGCAAATTTGTGTATTTTTGATTCGTTGGTTTACGTGCAAATCGCCCTCCTTCTCGGCTAAATGTTCAAGATGTTTGGCTACAACTTTATCTAAGTGCAATGCTAGGATTAATTACATACAGATATATAAAATGAAATCCAACTTTATTATTGTAGCACTTTTAATATGTATGTAAGTGTCATATTGATAGATCAACTAATAACCAAAACTTTTGTGAAGAGTTATTTGTGAATCGAGAGAGAATTTTGTTTTTTTTTTATAATCTGTTGTTAGAATATAGCAATAAAACAAATATTAGGTTTTATATCCGAATACATTTTTCTTCATATCTGAAAACCGGATATTTGCATTTGGAAACAAAGGTTGATATAATAAATATAATAGATTGCTTACTTACATGATCATCACCATCATCATTAGCCCCACATCCCAAGGTGGGACCTGGCCTACAAAATAAGTCTTCGTTATTCCGATCTGTCAGCGGCTCCAAGTCTCCAACTATCCACGCCCAAAGAGTCCAGGTCCCCCTGGACGCAGTTCGTCCATCTCATCTTGGGTCTCCCCCTTATGCCTCACACTCTCTGGTCTGTGGTGAAGGACTCCTCTGGCGGGCAGTTTTCCACTCATTCTTTATACGTGTCCAAGCCATCTGAGTCTCCCAATCCTAATAAATCCCATGATGTCTTCATCATACAGCTCGTGATTTTAGCTGATTTTCCACACACCACCCTCACAGCTCCGTAGATTCGCCGCAGGACCTTTCATTCAAAAATGCTAAGTCGGTTCTCAACTCCAAGTTCAAGTCTCGTGGGCAAATGTCTTACAATAGTTTATACAGTGCTTACTTACATACCTGCTTGTTATACACAATCGTCTACTCTACGAAGGTTGGCGACCATTAAGGCTTTCTCCAAAAATAATTTGCAAACATAAATCATGTGTTTATATCTCTTAATTTACATTTCTTTGTTGAAACAAACATTGATTACTAAAAAAGGTGTCCTCGTTTCCAAAAAAATAATGAGAATAATCCAGGTCTGTAGTAGTGCATAAAATTCCATAGTTCATATAACGTATCTAATAGAAATTTTTGAGTCATCTATACAATGTGTTCAATCAAGTTCATATTGATATGATAATGTGAAAAGTACATTAACTTCGATATTAATTGCTTCACTCTGATTCTAAAACAGGTTACAGAGGTTACAGGTTTCTCAGGTTACAGAGGTTCTTCAGGTTACAGATTCATGAAACTTTTAAAATAATGTTAATAATAATATTAAGTAAATGGAAAATTAAAAAAAAATGTAAGACCTGATATTTAACACGTTATTACCTATATCGTGTTGATCTATCAATGTGACACTTCATAGGGTGCTATCTTGAATGCTGTCAGAAAAAGATTCACGGCTAGTTAAAAAAAATAATGGTTGTGTTCTGTACAGGGTCGGACCTACATACGATTTTCAGCACCTTAACACAAAAGAGGCCCCCTTTTCAAAATCAGTATTTTTTTAACCAATTGTAAAATATCAGTTATTAGATATTTATTAACCTATTATAAATAAACATGTATGTAAAATAGGTACCTACTTGTCTGTTACAAGGGCGTTGGATTTTTTTATATATTTTTCAGTTTTATTGGGTTCAGTTAAAATTATTTTCTAATTACAAGAAAAAAGGTGTAGGCTAATCTATTACGCGAAAAAATTGAAAAATTGTGTAAATATTTTTTTCAATAACACAGGTACCTAGATAAATATTAAATACATACTTAATACCAAAATGTATTTTTATAATTCTATAGATATTTTTGTTTTATAGACATTTAATTTCTTATTCTAATTCATCTGTATATTTTTGGCGCCCCAATTGTTTATACTTCCGTTGCACTTTATGTTTCCGTTTTTCTTTCCGTTGAATCCGGCCCTGTTACTTATACAAAATTATGATTTGAATTGAAAAATTTAGAAAAAAATTATATGACAAATGTAAATGTTTTAAAATGAAATAACTTACCTATATAAATAAAATTGTAGATTCCTATTGAATTAGAAAATTTTAATTAACTTATTAATTATGTTAGATTATAATTATTAGATGAATGTAGATATTAATAAATAGAAAACGCAATATATACTTAATGAATATTTAAAAAAAAAACGATAAAATAAATAGAATATTGGATTTAATACGAATAAATGAATTCAAGATTTAATAACTGAGTTTTTTTCCGTTTCCCATGTCATTGACATGTGTTCCCTTAATTTATCGAAAAAGCTTGTGATATAGTTGACAAGCTGCAGGGCTACTCATGAATTTCATGACGACTTCGAAGAATCTTCGAAGTAAAAATAAATTGAATAATTATATTCATTTATACAAAAATTATAATCTATATTATAAATTTGAATGTTTGTATGTATCTATGTATCTATGTATGTGTTGAATGCGCTCCTAAACCGCTCATCCGATTGCGATGAAACTTTGGTGAACTGTCGAGAGTATACCAATTTAACTTCTTCTTCTTCTTCATCGAGTTTTAGGTCATTTTACCTATGAAGGTGGACTATCCTGGGAACCGTTCATCCGATTGCAATTAAACTTTGGTGAATTGTCGATCGTATGCCCAGGATGATTTCTGAATTTAAAATATTTTCTTCTTCTTCTTCTTCATCGGGTATCAGGTCATTTTACATATGAAGGTGGACTAACCTGAGAACCGTTCATCCGATTGCAATGAAACTTTGATGAATTGTCGAGCGTAAGACCGGGATGGTTTCTGGATTAAAAAATTTTTCTTCTTCTTCTTCTTCATCGGGTATCAGGTCATTTTACCTATGAAGGTGGACTATCCTGGGAACCGTTCATTCAATTTCAATGAAACTTTGATGAATCGTCGAGAGTATGCCCGGGATGGTTTCTGGATTAAAAAAAAATCTTCTTCTTCTTCTTCATCGGGTATCAGGTCATTTTAGCGATGAAGGTGGACTATCCTTGGAACCGTTCAATCAATTTCAATGAAACTTTGATGAATTGTCGAGCGTATGACCGGGACCTACTGAAGGGACGGGAGGTAATGAAGGGACGGGAGGTAATGAAGGGACGGGAGGTAATGAAGGGACGGGAGGTAATGAAGGGACGGGAGGTAATGAAGGGACGGGAGGAACTGAAGGGACGGGAGTAACTGAAGGGACGGGAGTAACTGAAGGGACGGGAGTAACTGAAGGGACGGGAGTAACTGAAGGGACGGGAGTAACTGAAGGGACGGGAGTAACTGAAGGGACGGGAGTAACTGAAGGGACGGGAGTAACTGAAGGGACGGGAGTAACTGAAGGGACGGGAGTAACTGAAGGGACGGGAGTAACTGAAGGGACGGGGGTAACTGAAGGGACGGGGGTAACTGAAGGGACGGGAGTAACTGAAGGGACGGGAGTAACTGAAGGGACGGGAGTAACTGAAGGGACGGGAGTAGCTGAAGGGACGGGAGTAACTGAAGGGACGGGAGTAACTGAAGGGACGGGAGTAACTGAAGGAACGGGAGTAACTGAGGGAGGTACTGAAGGGACGGGAGGTACTGAAGGGACGGGAGGTACTGAAGGGACGGAAGGTACTGAAGGGACGGGAAGTACTGAAGGGATGGGAGGTATTGAAGAGTCTGAAGCGACGGGTGGTTATGGAGGACAATTTTTAATTATACAGGCAATACGAAGTTTGCCGGGTGTTCGCTAGTTATATTTATAAATACTAGGAGAGAGAGAATGAAAAGTGATATGTATTAGATTATGATAGAGTACCGATTTATTAGATTTTTAGATTAAGGCAAGATAAGAAGGTATTAAGAATGTGTCATGAGTAGCCCCCCAGGATTTGAACCAGGTACACTTGCTTGCAAATCCTACATACAGTGATATTTGACGAAAAGTGCTTTTGCTATAAAACACTAGCAGGATTTGAACCAGGTTCACTTGCTTGCTAATCCAACGCACAGTGAAACTTGACGAAAAGAGCTTTTGCTATAAATGACTAGCAGGAATTGAACCAGGTCCACTTGCTTGCAAATCCAACACACAGTGAAATTTGACGACAAGAGCTCTTGCTGTAAATGACTAGCAGGATTTGAACCAGGTTCACTTGCTTGCAAATCCAACGCACAGTGAAACTTGCCGAAAAGAGCTTTTGCTATAAATGACTAGCAGGATTTGAACTAGGTTCATTTGCTTGCAAATCCAACGTACAGCGAAACTTGACGAAAAAAGCTTATGCTATAAATGACTAGCAGGATTTGAACCAGGTTCACTTGCTGCAAATCCAACGCACAGTGAAATTTGACAAAAAGAGCTTTTGTTATAAATGACTAGCAGGATTTGAATCGGGTTCACTTGCTTGCAAATCCAACCCACAGTGAAATTATACGAAAAGAGCTTTTGCTATAAATGACTAGCAGGATTTGAACCGGGTTCACTTGCTTGCAAATCCAACGCACAGTGAAATTATACGAAAAGAGCTTTTGCTATAAATGACAAGCAGGATTTGAAGAGGTCCACTTGCTTGCAAATCCAAGCCACAGTGAAATTAGACGAAAAGAGCTTTTGATTAGACAATATTTGACAAGACTTACCCAAAAAATATTTAGAATTAGTGTTGGATAAGTCTTGTCAAATTAAGTTTAATTTAGACCTAGATAAATGCCGATATAACTCAACGAAAATCTTTATAATAAATCGAATCTGTGTAAAAATACTGTGTTTTATTTTATTTGTTTATTTTAAAATAATGTATTTTTTTGCACAGAATAAGTAATATACAAACCTGAAATAAGCTACGGATTTTAGGCCAGGAGATTGGTATACAAAGTGAGGTGCAATTATAAACATAAATCGGATATTAATGTCACATTTATATATCAACAAAAGTATTTGCATTTCTAATCCCTTGGTTAAAAACATGTACTTTTTTATACAAGTGTTGAGTAGGTACTGTTTCAATTTTCAATCCGAACCATTCCGAAAATATTCAAATACTTTATATTGATTGCCATCAAATTTTGCTTATGTCATATCTATAGATTATTGGTCTGCGGTTTTTGTTTTGTAATATAGTGGCAATATTTTTTTTGCAATCCCCTAATAATTTCTCTAGAAGTCATTGCAACCATAATAGGCTTTAATAACTCCTGATACTCGTATGTCTGGATGTTTTTTGTTTGTTTTTTTTTATAATATATAAATAATGTTTATTTGACCACAGTAGTAAACAGGTGCATGGCAGTAGAAATATTTTTAGTATACAATTTTACATACAGCGATGGACAGCATTGTTTAAATATATATACACCATTGCAACGGAAGTTGAAAAGCGACGGGGCCGGTTGCAGAAAGAGGCTTCTGGATAAACTGTACCGGACGCAAAAGTTTTGAAGAGACAAAATGCAAGTTTCAACGTATGAGATCAAAAGTATATGGTAAAGTATAAGTAATAAAAAAAAAGTATAAGTATAAGTAAGTATATAATCCAGTGACATCGAGATTGGACTCCACCTTATCTGCCTCGACTGATTTCATTCGCCGTTAGCACAAGTACCTATTATTAAAAAAAAAGACTTACAGCCAGTTTCATAAAGATTAAAGGAGACTTACGGTTGACTTTAAAAAAATTGTCTTTCACAACAGCAAAATGTCACTTAAAGAAGTCCAGTGTCTTCGTACTTGAGCCACTTAAAATCTTCTTTTAGAGAAGTTCATTTTGTTACCACCTGATTGTGTTGCAATATGAAACAACGTTCATGTCAGTTCAATATTGTCAATTGAAATATTACTAACTAATATTCAATAGTTTTTGTTATAATTTAAACAATTTTTATAAATAATTAAACAAAATGATGTTTTCATCTTCGAGCAAATAAGAAGATGCGTACGGTGATACTGTAACACGGCGGTGAAAAGTGTATAGGAAAAGAATCGACCACATGGAAAAGTAGAATTAAGGAGAATTTTTCGATAGGTTTCGATTCCATAAACATGTCCTATACACCAAGGATTAATTCAATGACAGAAATCACATATTATATGGTAGTAGGCAGAAATATTTACCCATGCATGCTATTAGTTATGTTTCAATAGATTTTGATAGCAATATTACCAACTTTCGGGTATTTTGGTGACATTTCTGCCTTTTGCTAAAGTACGCGGCATTATTATTTATGAAACGCAATGACTTTAAGTCGACTTTAAATTTATTAAATAACCTTTAACTAAAGGATCCTTTTTATGCTATTTATGTTAGTTAAGAAATATATTCTACATACGGACAAAGACATTATCAATACTTGACTCCAAAGATCCTAAATTTAGTTGCAAAAGATATACAAGACTTAAACATACAATACAAACATGTTTATATAACAAAGGGATCAACTATTGTCAGCAAATTCCCAATTCATAACAACATACACGACAAAACAACTAACATAGGACTCTATAAGTGGGCTACACAATCATTCTATATAACAGCTTACAATGACTTAGTTATCCAACTGTCGATTTGTTCAGGAGAACTTTGTTCTCTTAACATATCGACAATGTATCAAGCCAGAATACGCGAGAATTGTATGGAGAGGTCTACTTTTTTCACGGCTTTTCCATCTTTGAAGTCAAAAAACACCAACTTAGAGGCTTCGCAGCATATATGTTCCATACACGGATTTACTCAGAATTCGGAGTAGAACATTTCGTGTGTCTGTGTGTGTGTGTGTGTGTCTGTGTGTGTGTCTGTGTGTGTGTGTGTCTGTGTGTGTGTCTGTGTGTCCGTCCCCCCCTTATAACTTTTGATCCGCTCAATTTACAGAGCCTAAAATTTCAGAATATATAAACAGTTACAGGCCTACAAAACTTTTATACTCGGAATTTTGAATTTTTGTTTCAGTCAGGGGTTATCAACTTTTGAATTTTTATTTTATTTTTCCATATATCTCAGAAACCATAAACGCTAGAACGCTGAAAATTGGTAAAAACATAGACAAATACAAAATCTCAAATAAGTTTTTTCAAAAAAATTCCAGGGTTTCTCAAACATTTTTTATTAAGAAAAATATTTTTTTTATGATAAATTTATGAGTTTAACTGCCTATATTTCCAAAACTTTTACAATTATCGAAAAAAGCCGAAACATCCCAACTAGATAATTTAATTTTCTATAAAAAATATTAACATTGTAGTAGAAGATCTCAATTTTTTTTAAACAATTTTTTTAAAAATTGAATTTAGTGACGACATCGCTTCATACATTTTGTATGGCAGTCGCCTATACACAATATGTAAGAAGACTTAATAGTTTGATACTTCATCTCCAAACATACATACATACCATCATGCTATTTGCATATTCTGGGTAGGAAAAAGGATCTTCCTCCATACTATCCTATCTTGACATACATACCTACATATGTTGTATAGAAAACAAAATATCTGAAAATATTCAATAATTTGTATCTATGGGTTTATAGTTTGGTACATATTCTTCAACTATACATACTATCGCTATCGACAGTTGGATCTCATGTGTTACATGCAACTAGTTAATATTATGTAACTAGTCTACCACCTCGGAACAGGCCTGGCCTAAACCAACCCAATTTATTTGTTATGTTACTTTTATAAAATAATGTAATTTTTGGTATCTTCTTCAGCCAGTTTTCATCCATTCTTGGACATAGGCCTCCCCTTTGATCCTCCACAACTCCCTGTCTTGGGCACACTGCATCCAGCTCCCTCCGGCACATTTCTTGATGTCATCAGACCACATTGCCTGGGGTTTGCCAACACCTCTTCGGCTTGTTCTCGGTCGCCATTCTAAGATCTTTTTGGTCCATCGTGAATCCTGGCATCTGGCAATATGCCCAGCCCAGCTCCACTTTAGGCCAGCGACCCTTTCCGCTACAACGGCTACTTTGGTTCTTTGTCTTATCATGACATTCTGAATTCTGTCCCTTATTGAAATACCCAGCAACTTTCTCTCCATAGCTCTCTGTGTCACTAACAGCTTGTGCATTATTCTTTTTGTTAGGACCGATGTTTCCATTCCATAAGTAAGCACTGGGAGAATACATGCATCAAATAGCTTCTTTTTCAAATAATGGGAGCATTTACGGGATTTCAGAATGTATGATAATTTTCCAAAAGCTGCCCAGGCAAGGCCACGTCTTCTCTCTATTTCTGCCTCTTGATTTTCTTTGGCAAGCATCACGGTATGACCTAGATATATGTATCTGTCTACTCTTTCAATTTGCACTCCATCTATTATGATGGGGAAGGACTCTTCTGCGTTACTCATCATTTTGGTCTTGGAGATGTTCATCTTCAATCCAATGTTCACACAGGCTGAATTTATTTCTGTCAGCATAGTTTTCAATTCCTCCTCATCCTTGGCAAATATGACAATATCATCTGCGAACCGTAGATTGCTGAGATACTCGCCGTTTATATTTACCTATATATATATATATATATATATATATATATATATATATATATATATATATATATATATATATATATATATATATATATATATATATATATATATATATATATATATATATATATATATATATATATATATATATATATATATATATATATATATATATATATATATATATATATATATATATATAAAATAATGTAATTTTTGGTATATGTAATTAAAAAAAAAATTGAAATTCGAAAAAATTCGCGATTGTAATAAGATAATTTGGACTTATGTAGATATTATACACAAAAGGCTCTGGTATTAAAATTAAGAATAATTGTTTACATAATGTGTGTCACAAGTTAATTGGCTCAAAATATTGTATACGCTAATGACATTCCCCGCCACAATCCGAATAGATCGAATTCTCGGGGAAACGGGTCTATGGCTGAGGGGTTCGGGCGTAATCGGCAAACGTCGACATTCTTCGCTATGGGGGGTCCCAAAATGGGACATGACACTGGCGCCCACGGGTCTAACGGCTTGCCCACCAAACAAACAAACAGCCGTGTGTCATGAAGGCGATATCGACTTTATTTTTTATCATTAATTGTAAAAGAGATGAAAATATTATGTCGCTGTGTGAAAACGAGTGGGTTGTGACCAACACCAATCACCTGCTACGAAAGTAAAGTTTTTACTCCTCACCTCCCTAAGGGGATATAGTGAGGAGTTGTGAATTCGCAATTTTATATGTTATTTTTTTATTGCAGAAGAATCATGTTGAGATTGTTTTCTGAAAATCTCATCACAATGTAATTAATTTTTTGGTGCGGTGGACATCCATCAACACACAAAAGTCAGATTCAAGTCTCAAGTTTTCGAGTCATTGATGAGGGGTTGATAACGTGGCAGTGATTCTGATTTTTCAACTTCCTTACATTCCTTTTCTTCCTCATGAGCACATTTACATATTTTTTTGGTTATTTGTTTTGTTGTTTTTTTCTTTCTATTAATTTTGATCTCCTAATATTTACTAAATTAATAACTTTATATATATGGTCACATTTTTATATACGGAGACGTAGGTACTTCTTCAAGACGAGTAAAATACTGCAAACCGTTTTGGATTTCAATTTAAGTAACACTTATTTTATGTAATGTATATTGTTTGACTGTTTGTTTGCTTAAAAATAAATATATAAATGTCAAACCCCTCCCAACGCTACGTAGTGCGCTTCTTCGGAAGAGTAAAATGGACCCAAATCCTAATAGCTGGCGTCCCCTACGTAGACATGTTAAAAAAAAAAAGGTATCTGTGTGTGCTGTGTACATCGTGTTTATTCTACTTTATTGATTATTGACTAAAGTACATATTTGATTCTTACATTTTTTTAAAATTGTATAGGTATCTAATATTTGCTTAGACCCCATTAGATTTTGAATTCTGATCATGCTTCTCATTTTTTTCAACTGTCAAATATTTCATCTCCAATCTCAGGAAACTTAAAATTTCTGCACGATATGTTTAGATACTTATTTCGGTCGGTTGGAAGATATTGCCATTTGGCAATAAGCCCGCCATTGTGCACATGTGATCTCAAAAAACTTTCAATAAATACATGGTTCTGTTTTCTTTAATTTATTTCCATAAAACATCAAAACAATACATTTTTTATAAATATTGAACTTGCTGAAAGAACACAACAAATCCGTACTACCAGAACAGGCACATCCCTAAACTTTATGACAGTCTATACTAAATCTTCTTTTGAACAGCGAAGTTACTGTTATCAGGCTCCACTAATATTCAATATTCTTCCCGACTATCTGAAATCAATCAAATCCACTCTCAAATTTAAAAAAAATGTCAAGATGTTTGTATTGTCTGAGGATGGCAGGAGTATTCTTTCATCGTTAACCTTCCTAAGTTGAAATATATGTTCTTTTTTCTTTTTAATTTTATTTGCAATGCTCATGGTTACCCCAAATATTATATTTTTACTATATTTTTTGTTATTGTAGTATTTATCATTTATATTATTTAAAATAATATTGTTACAAGTGGTTTATAAGTACCCAACTAGCCACATTAGTGACACTTTTTTTTGAATAGTATTATTTTTGTGTCATTTATGTCTGTTAAAAATGTGAATTTATTTAACCTCGATACAGGTTTATTGTAGTGAGGTTGAATACATTATTGCATATTAATTTTACTCAATAGATTGTAAGATTTTTATAAATAAATACAACATAAGTAAACTTAAATATTACAATGAAATTTGCTACTTCACTATGCGAAACCTGTTCTGAGGAACCTAATATAAACAATAATTACGCAACACATTTTTGCTACATAGATTCTCAATGAACTTGAAGGTATAAAAATATAAAAAGTACAAAAGTAAGAAGGACTCATAAAACAAACTCAAATGTACTTATGAGGGTGTGTTACACGATGTGGTGATATGTGTAGTAAAGGATGTACCTATGAGGACGTTGGAAAAGATTTCCCGTCTTATTCTATGCGCACCTGATATTTGAACCGTATTTACTAGTTGCATGTAACACATGAGATCCAACTGTCGATAGCGAAAGTATGTATAGTTGAATAATATGTACCAAACTATAAACCCATAAATACAAATTATTGAATATTGTCAGATATTTTGTTTTCTATACAACATATGTAGGTATGTATGTCAAGATAGGATAGTATGGAGGAAGGTCCTTTTTTCCTACCCAGAATATGAAAATAGCATGATGGTATGTATGTATGTTTGGAGATGAAGTATCAAACTATTAAGTCTTCTTACATATTGTGTATAGGCGACTGCCATACAAAATGTATGAAGCAATGTCGTCACTAAATTCAATTTTTAAAAAAATTGTTAAAAAAAATTGAGATCTTCTACTACAATGCTAATATTTTTTATAGAAAATTGAATTATCTAGTTGAAGTGTTTCGGCTTTTTTCGATAATTGTAAAAGTTTTGGAAAAATAGGCAGTTAAACTCATAAATTTATCATAAAAAAAATACTTTTCTTAATAAAAAATGTTTGAGACACCCTGGAATTTTTTTGAAAAAACTTATTTGAGATTATGTATTTGTCTATGTTTGTACCAATTTTCAGCGTTCTAGCTTTTATGGTTTCTGAGATATATGGAAAAATAAAATAAAAATTCAAAAGTTGATAACCCCTGACTGAAACAAAACATCAAAATTCCGAGTATAAAAATTTTGTAGGCCTGTAACTGTTTATATATTCTGAAATTTTAGGCTCTGTCAATTGAGCGGACCAAAAGTTATAAGGGGGGGACGGACACATACACACACACACACACACAGACACACGAAATGTTCTACTCCGAATTCTGAGTAAATCCGTGTATGGAACATATATGCTGCGAAGTCTCTAAGTTGGTGTTTTTTGACTTCAAAGTTGGAAAAGCCGTGAAAAAAGTAGACCTCTGCATACAATTCTCGCGAATCCTGGCTTGAAACATTGTCGAAATGTTAAGAGAACAAAGTTCTCCTGAACAAATCGACAGTTGGATTAGATCGCGTTTCTCGCATCTTTGAATTAAAAAAAACACGTTTTTTAGTCTATGCTCTCACAATGTTTACACTTTGTGCGTCTGATACGTTCAAAGTCAATTTTAGCAACATTACGCGGACAAACAAACATACAAACAGTCATAGGGAATTATTGTAAGTTGAAAATATCGTATCGTTGTTGAGTGAAAATGAATTGATCGTGTCCTACACTTACTCCCCTACATAAGTAAAGGTGCACCTTTTCTTCTTCGAAGATTGACAATACCTGCACGCAATTTTAATACGAATTAAAAATATATCTGTTAACAGTAAAAAAAAAATTATGGCCAAATTTGGGCAGAACCGTGTTGCCATATTTTCACTAGACGTTAGAAATGTCCTCAGCTGACTGTGGCAACAATAATTATTGACTGTGTGGATAGCTTACCATTGGGAAAATTATTATTGACCGTGTGGATAGTTTACCGTGGGGACAACAATTATTGACCGTGTGGATAGCTTACCGTGGGGACAATAATTATTAACCTTGTGAATAGTTTACCGTTTGCACAATAATTATTGATAGTGTGGATAGGTTACCGTGGGGATAATAATCACTGACCATGTGGATAGCTTACCATTGGGAAAATTATTATTGACCGTGTGGATAGTTTACCGTGGGGACAATAATTATTAACCTTGTGAATAGTTTACCGTTTGCACAATAATTATTGATAGTGTGGATAGGTTACCGTGGGGATAATAATCACTGACCATGTGGATAGCTTACCATTGGGAAAATTATTATTGACCGTGTGGATAGTTTACCGTGGGGACAACAATTATTGACCTTGTCGATAGCTTACCGTGGGGACAATAATTATTAACCTTGTGAATAGTTTACCTTTTGGACAATTATTACTGACCGTGTGGATAGTTAACCGTGGGGACAATACTATTCACATTGCGATTCTATTTGGATTTTTTTTTGTCCACTCGGTGTATAGGATTTACTGTCAATTGTCCACGGTAAATCGGGTACGGTCAATAATTCTCCAATATCATTAGAATAAGTTAGCAGTTGAGTATTGTTTCTCGTGTGTGCGAGTCGCATTATATATTGTGTTATAATTAATATAACTAAAAATGATTAAGTATTACTGCGCATGTCGGAAAATATGATGATGATTCTGAAAGTCTGTATTTTTTGGCTTAGAATATTATTTTTTCATTAGATTAGTATGTCGTCAGTAATCAATGTTTTTATTATCTATATTTGCATAATTAATCTAGAATACTTATTATAATTACAAATAATAAAAATTAACGGTTGTATTTATCTGTAATGACTGCCTACTATTTCTATGGTTTTCGAATGACTTTTTATCTGCGGTCTTTAAGAATAATTATCAAAGTCAAACAATATGATATGTTAATTTGAATTAATAAAAAAATGGCGTCTAAACATGTTTTGAAGTAGGTAGGTACACATATTGATAATTGAGTAATAATATTTCTTTGTTAATGATATCATAATTGTATAATTTAAATTACAACCTTTGTAAGCAGATGGAGATTATCTGAGGCGAGTTGTAAGGTGACCACACGTTGGAACAATTATTGTATGGATGTTATATAATAATTATTATTTTTACATAATATCAATCATAATAAAACAACCGTGCACACAAAAATCTCACAATACCAATTTAAAAATTGTCAAAAATTATTTTGTTAATAACATATATTTTGTTAATAACATAAAAACATATTTATAAAAAATAAAATAAAGCAAAGTGCTAAGTCAAATAAATAAATACAAAAAAATATAAAGAAGACAACTTAGATATAAATAATAATAATAACAATAAGCATATTAGAAATTAAAAAAAAAAAAATTCCTATATATGTGTATTATATTTTTATGTGTATTGGAACATTATTAAATAAATAAATAAATATTATAAGATACAGCAGACTGACAGCGGTTCTACCAAATATTATGCCCAATACTTCCCAAGTACAAGGATACAAGGTACTGTACTTGGTCCACTTTTATTTATAATTTATGTGAATGATATATTCAATCTGCCAATATCTGGTAAAATAATTTCTTATGCTGATGACACTGCCATTATACTGAAAGATAACACCTGGAAGGAATTAATTGCCTCAGCTGAATCAGATATAAGTGTTTTAAAGTCTTGGTTCGATTGTAGTGTACTTTCATTGAATACAGATAAAACGTGTATTATCCCATTTGCACTAAATGATAAATACATCCCAGAAGACCTTAATATTAAAATTCATATTGACAATTCCTGTTTCAACAACTCCATATCTTGTAACTCAGCGTGTATTAAATTATCCACTAAAAATAACATCCGATACCTAGGCATTATTATTGAAAGCAGTATGAAATGGAAATTACATATAACTACTATTATTGAACGCCTTAAAAAGCTAATTTTTATTTTTCTGAGACTAAGAAATATACTTCAAACAAACTTGCTTAAAACAATATATTTTTCATTATTTCAATCCATCTTACAATATGGCATTATATGTTGGGGGGGAGCTTTTAAAACCACTTTAGTGCCTTTAGAAGTTTTTCAAAGAATCATTATTAAAATTATATTAAAAAAGAGATTTGATTATCCAACTATTAATTTATTTCAAGAATTTAAAGTTTCAACTGTTGAAAATATCTACAAAAAAATCTCATTGTTCCAAATTCATAAAGATATTCTTACAAATTCAAACCAATTGTCATTTTCTTTAAGCAGCAGAATAAGTTCACAAGGATGTATTACCATTCCTCTTTTACGTACAACTGCCTCACAACATTTCTATAAGTATAAAGGTACTAAGTGGTTTAATGAACTCCCTTTGAGTCTTAGACTCGAAAAAAATTATAGTATATTTGAAAATAAAATTAAAAAATTGTACTGATTTATTTATTTATTTTTTGTTATTTCATTCTTGTTTTGTGTGGCTTCAAATTTTTTAGTAGATGTACA
Organism: Molanna angustata; assembly: GCA_963576475.1. Taxonomy (NCBI): domain Eukaryota; kingdom Metazoa; phylum Arthropoda; class Insecta; order Trichoptera; family Molannidae; genus Molanna; species Molanna angustata. Next base: position 51,115,465 of record OY754965.1, on the reverse strand, counting down.
ATGTTTTGGTAAATGTAACAATATTAAATAGATACTCCCCTCTTTTAACACGAGATTTTATCTCAATTAAAGAGGGTTATTATGAATTATATGATGGAAATTGTATACCTTTTTAAATTATGATTTATATGTGAACCTTGTATTGTTTTTGTTAATAAATAAAAAAAAAATATGCATGTTGCAGTCAATCTACATACCTATTCTATATAAGATTAAAAATTTTCAATCAATATTAAAAAAATAAATAAAAAACATCATTGAGCTTTTACAAGAGCAGCAGTTTTAGAAACTGAAAGAAAAAATAACAATAAAAAATACCAATAATTCCAGAAAAAAAATTATACTTATGAGAATTATACATAGATAATTCTTGATAATTCTTGGTTAAACAATTTTAATTACTCAGAATGAAGTCTTTTGTTCCTAGACTACAAGACCACGATTACCCTAGTATTTTTTTTACAGCGATGGCCAATTTATTAATGATATTAAAATCAATTTAGTACTAAAAATAATAATTTTTATTTCCATTATACACTTCCTCAAAAGAAGCAGATCAATGCGTATATTGTAAATGATTTAATATATATTTTTTTTTCGGGTGGCAGTTCTCAGGAGAACACACTTAGGCCGGTTGGCCCTTTGTAATACCACAAGTATGTAGAAGATTTGGGTTGTCCTCCCCCTCACTCATCCGCCCTGAACCAGCCTGATTGGCTAATAAATGTCATAATGTCTCCTATATCGGCAGACGCTATGTCCATCAGATCATTATAGAAGAAACTTCCCAAGGACTTTCTTCTATTTCTAGAGAGAGCAGGACGATTTAATATATAAAATGCAACAAACGCACCGACCAAAAAATCCATTAGGAATAATTCACCCATCCAGATTCTTAGCTGGTGTACCTTACGTAGCCATTTAAAAAAAAAACTTTACATACCTATCAAAGGATTAGGCTCTGAGGAGGTCGCTAAACTACTTATCAACCATAATGATTTCTGAGTAATATCGTTTCAAAAATCTTAAACGATTCTACATGTATTCATTATTACCGATTTTTGCATTTATATTATTATATTTTTCGGTAAATCTATTTTTTTTAAATTACGACAAGACGGTTTTGGAATAATGCCAGTGGCTGAAATAATGAACGGTAATATTATTATTCTACGAGGATTCCAAAGTCTTTTCATCTCGTTATCTAAAGCGGTGTATTTTCATTTTTTATCAAATTATTTTATAATATTATTAGAATTTGGAATAGCCACGTCGCTAATGTAGGTATGTTATTTTTTTTTAATTGTATCATGTATTATTATATCGGGTATGTTATGTTGAATTGATCGGTCAGTTAATATTGTTTTGTCGTAATAAATTGAAATATTATTATTTTCTAAAAATGAAATCGGTTCATATTAATAATATGGTTTAGTGAAAATTGAAATAATATATATTTTTCCAAATGAAGATACATATTGTTTACTGCTATATCATATGTGATAGCAGTGATAAGATACTATGACATATCTGGTTGGTTGAAAGAAATTTTCAGCTGGCAATAAACCAATGTACGATGCTTGTATGTATTTTGTAAAAAAATACTAATAAATGAACAAATATTTCAGTTTATGTAATATTTTCAAACTCGCCCATTTGGCATTAAAATATTTTTTTTTTATTATATGACGAATCAAAAATATACTTTTCATTTCGCGTAATTCTCGATATGGTAGCAGGTTATTTATTTATTTATTTAATTAATATAAAGAGACACCAACAGAACACTGAACAACACAAACAAAGAAATCATGAACAAAAACATAGAATTTACAGTGCTCCAATAACAGGTATCTACCGCATGGCTATTGTGCATAGTTAGGTAGGTACAATCAACGTCTCCTGAGCATTCAAATTAAAACAAAAAAAAATGTCTCCTGAGCATTCAAATTGAAACAAAAAAAGATTTTCTATTCCATTTAAAAATACTATTCAATGAAATAAATGTAATATACCTAGTACCGTTATTTAGTTAATGACGTATGTGCACCCTATTTAGCTACCGTATTGGTCAATATATTGGGACCACACAGAGGGTCTAACTCGTTTAGTTATTTAATGGGCTGATACATTAAATGTCAAAATATATAACTATATACCTACCTACCTACATTATATAGGTACTAATACAACCTACCTGATTATTTTATGTGTCAATTTGGGACGTTCAATTAGAAAAATCATTATTTATTTACTCACTATAATTATTTTGTACAAACATTATATAAACATTGACAGGGTCGAATCAGCGCATGCGCACTTAATTTTAACTGTGCCCTTCTCCAAAATTAATCTTCGGAAAAATAAAAATATTAATACATTATCTTGAAAGCGCATGCGCACAAAAATATATGATACCCCCTTGAAAATCGCTCATAATACAATATTCGATTTTCTAATTAATGAATTATATTATGTCCTTGAAACAAAAACGCAACATTCGACCCGCGTCCGTCACCTTTTTGTCGTGCTAATTATTTTGAAAATCTGCAGTAATTAAATTCAAAATCGACCGATTGACGACCGATCATTATATTTGCACTTTTCAAATTTATTTTTTTCGCGAATTACGCGACGCTTCGAGTTTTAAAATACACCGCAATACACAAATAGAAAAATACAACCGAAAAGGCAGAATTACAAAAAAAAAATATTATAACTCAAATTTCACCGGGTGAAATCTACAAAGTCAATGCATTAAAAATATTTCAAATAAAATAAGACAACATGATTATAAGAATTTGTAGACAAAATAAATAAAGCTATATCATAATTTATATGCCATACGTTAATCTATAATTATAATATGTAGGTTTCTATCCTCCTATAATACTGTTTTGGCAGACAGAAGAACAAACCTTTTAATAGAACAACTTGGCTATGATGGCGATTTTTAATTTTAAATTTAACTAAAATTTAATTAAATAAATGATGTTATATTTTACATATAACATAATAATGAGCTTTGAATAGAAAATACCGTTTAAATAGTACTTTCAAAGTGTAGGTACCCAATAATTGAGGCTTTATTTGTTTGTAAATTTTCAAACAAATTTAAATCTTCACCTATTATGGAAATTATAAAGCATCTTTAATAATGAAAAAAGAACTTGCGAATCAAAATAATAAGTATTTTTCAAAATTTACTTTACTTTGAAGAAAATAACATTGATTTCTAAACAATGTCACCATGTTCTGAAAAAAATAACACCTCTTTTCCAAAAATATAAATCGAAAAATTTAGGTCTCTATACCTATATACCCATCATTGAATGGTGGATTACAAGATTACAAAACCATATACGCAAAGTAAATTCAACTTGTAAGTACGGTATAATATATTTTTTCTGATATGTTTTTTTTATATATTTATTTAATAAAATAATAGATATCAATGTTACATATACAATTGGTTTTTTTTTATTTATTCTCTCAATAGATGGCATTTCAACAAAAATAAATAAAAATAATAAGAATGTTGTTCATAATTTCACAAATAGATGGCTGTAGTAAAAATTCCTTATTTTCAAGCGAAAAGAATTTCAGTATTACAATATATAGAACTTTCAAAATTGAATTGATAGGGAGCTCATTAAAAAGGCATAATTGGTGAACGTTGCGCAAGCGCATAAAGTGATCACGTAAACCAGCCGATTACAGGTCGTATGCCCTGTAGGTGCTTTGATTTCCCGGTTCTCCTACAGTAAATATCAGATTTTAACAGATAAGATAAAAATCTGTTAAAAAAATATAAAAATATCTTTGACTCCAGACAGGGAAAAAAATCCAATGTTTGCGCATATGCAATAATAAAAATATTCGATTACCTATTCTTATTTTGTAGGAAATGTTTGACTTCTCCGGAAACAGTTGAGCGTGATGAGTTGGGTTATCATATCACATAATATAAAGATACATGTGGACATTATCAAACAGGAATTTATTTATTTATTTATTTTATAAATACATAATTTAATACAATATTATATGGTTTCTCTCGAGATACCAGAGTGTTGCTGACCACCAGGAAGACCATCAAAGAGGAGAGCTGGACATTTTTTTTAAATGAATATGTCCTTGTTAAACAAGTACATACATATACATCTTCCTACGTTCCCTTAAATAAGCATTAATGCTTGCGCTATAGGTGAACGAAATCGGTCGAGGCAGAATTCGAACTCGCAACCACTGGATTACTAGCCCAGCGAACTAACCGCTCTGCCATCGACCCATCTATACTCATCCATCGACATACTCGCCCGAGGACCTGTAGAAACAGATAAAAGATCGGTCCTTCCTCCTCCACCACCCGTTCTGCTTATGGGGACTAATAACGGTCCCTTGAAAAACTCTGAAAGAACACATAAGAAGAGTCCGAAGAAGTTTAAAACCTTGCAGACACTACACTTAAAGTGCCAAAGAGTGCTTATTATGTGGAAACAACTGGCTCACCGTTCACTGATTGTATAGATAAGAGTGCACCGTATGTCTTGAAAGCCCTAAAATTGCTCTTTTTGGCTACAAGTCCGCATGTCCAATGGGTCCAAAGAAATTCCCTAGGACATCGTTGAAGAGTTCGTCGGAAAGTTGACACGAAAAAGTTAGTGCATTCAAAAGAAGTTAGTATATGCATAATATCATATTCAGAGAATAATGAATAGTGGATATTAAATAATCTTTCATATAAAAGGCAGACTTTAAAATAAATTTGTCAAAATAAAAAAAAATGTGATGTTCGGTTCTCTCTGCCTACTTCACGAGGGACATGGCGTGATGGTATGTATGTATGCAGCAGGGGCAAGCCTAAAACCTTCGGACTAGGCTAACCCTGAAAGAAAATAGGGAAAAATCGAAAATTTAATATTTTTTTAGTATTGTTGTTCATTTCAGTGGCCATAAAAATATTTTTAATACCAAATTTCAAAATAATATTTACATTTGTGGTCCTGTAAAGCATCATATCTACATACGGTTCAATTTGTAATCTTGTAGTATGGTTGCAATAAAATAAATTAAAAATATTAGTTCTTGAATTTCTTAATATAATATTCATAGGCAAGCCAAGATTTTCAGCTTCTATAAGCAATTTCGCTACTGGTCACTATGCAGCAATATTATTTTTCATACAATTCGCCTATACAATAATACGCAAATCGATTAGTTTTATGATTTCTTATGATTCCCATCATCAAACCTCATGGCTTAGTTCAGATGGAACCACTCCAGATGTAATCCCTTTCTAATGAAAAAGGAAACATTGAATTCGGTACAGAATTATTATCATTAATTGCAGACGACTTGAAGAGTTTGATATTTTTTTTCTGAGTTCATCATCAGAAATTAATATGTGTGATCATCTGTGAAGCACTCTTTTCCTATTACAAAAGAAATCATTGCAAATTGAAGACTTTGATGAATTTCTCATGGATCCCATGGTCAAATCTTTACCAAATTCAAATGAGACCAATCGGAAGATACCCCCTTTCTAATGAAAAAAGAATCACAGCAAATTGAAGAGTTTGATGAATTTCTCATGGATCCCATGATTAGATATTGGCCAAATTCAAATGAGACCAATCGGAAAATACTCCCTTTCTAATGAAAAAAGAATCACAGAAAATTAAAGAGTTCGATGAATTTCTCATGGATCCCATGATTAGATATTGGCCAAATTCAAATGAGACCAATCGGAAGATACCCCCTTTCTAATGAAAAAAGAATCACAGCAAATTGAAGAGTTCGATGAATTTCTCGTGGATCCCATGATTAGATCTTGGCCAAATTCAAATGAGACCAATCGGAAGATACCCCCTTTCTAATGAAAAAGGAATCACCGAGATCGTTCAACGTAGTAACAAGAAATCTCTAAACATACATACAAAAAAAATAATTAAAATGTCCGAGTCGAATTAAAAACCTTTACCGTTTTTGGAAGTCGCTTAAAAATAATGAACACCTCTTTGTACCATTGCTTAGGTACACAAAACTTAAATCACTCGTAACTTACTGTCTTTCATTGTAGCATAGGGCACCGCCTTAAATTTACGAGATGTATGAAGATAATTGAGACATAATTATTAAAAAAACAGAGGTGTTTTGTATGTAGGAAGGTAGATATTATTTTACCTTGGGTACTGGGAAGATTTAAGGGACTTCTACACGTAAAAATATAATTTACCACGAACCTACTATAGACGAACTGCCTTCTATTAACCTTGTAAGCCGAGAAGGAACATATCAATTGAATAGAAAAGGCAGAGCCGTTGAAAAGGTTGTATGATTATTTGAATAGAGCCTAGAGTAATATTGATGAGTTCAATTCTCAGTTATAGGTTGTTTGAAATAGAATTTAATTTTAATCATTTAAATTATTAACTGCATATTCTATACGAAAAAATCATATATTTAAGTAAATAAAAATGTAAACGATATTTTTTTGTATTGGTCCCATGTAGCACATTAAATTGATAACTTTTTTAAATCGATACAGAGGACGACATGAGAGCGATCGGAATGGTAAACTGGAGGAGAGCGGTGGAGGACAGGGACGGCTGGAGGAGGATTCTGGAGGAGGGCAGGGCCCACACAGGGCTGTAGCGCCAATGAGGATGATGAACACATTAAATCCAACTGTCGGTGGCGACAGTATGTATAGTTCAAGAATATTTACCAAACTCATGAAACCATGAATTGAAATTATTGAATAATATTAGATATTTTGTTACAGAACATGTATGTCAAGATAGGATATTGTAGAGGTCAGTCTTTTTTTCTCACCCCGATACAAACAGCTTAATGGTATGTATGAAGATTATAATATATCAAACTATTGAGGGTCCCCGTAGATAATTGTATATTCTGCTATTTGTATAATCTTGTATGAAACAATGTCGTCAATGAATTAAATTTATGCAAAAATTGTATAAAAAGTTTGAGTTTTACTGCTACAATGTTTAAATTTGTTATATAAAATAAAAAAAAAAACTAATTGCGGTGTATCGACGTTTTAAAAAAATTGGAAATATAGGTATTGAAACACATAAATTTGTCATAGGAAAATGTTTTTCTAATAAAAAATATATGAAACACCTTGGAAGTATTTCATAATAAATAGTTTGAGATATTGTTATAAAAATAATTTGAGAAGTCAGTAAAGTTGGATGACTAGATATGACAAAAATTGACATATCTGTAAGGTCACGTGTAGTTCTATCTGTTTACTTTACAAATCCGTGAAATAGGTAGGTTATGAGTATTAAAATTACACAAAATAGTTTCAAGATAGAACTTTAGCCTCGCGCGCGCGTGCGGTCTCTAAAAAGAACTCGAAAAAGGCGTTACTGAGGCGTTACAGTCATTCGTTTGATTTGTGTACGAGCTCATATTCCAATCCCTGGGAACGAATGCGGTACAAGCTGTAAAAATATTATTTTCAACGTTTGACATTTCATATTTGCTTTTACCTGGCTATAAATAACCGGTAGGTAGGTACATGTTAATTTCATCAATATACCGGTGTATTTATATACCGATAATGTTTTTTTTGTTTCCATTGATGTTTAAAATATTTGTTGTTATAGGCAGAAAATTCTTTATACTTCAATAATGTTTACATTAATGATTGAACAATTAAATATTTGAACAGAAGAACACTGGATTGAACAGTACCTACAGTGAAGGTCGAAACAAGCTATCGGAGACTTTGGGACCGGGACACTATCTACCCTACCGCACATGGAAGACACAGAATAGACTCCGTGTAGGTGTCACAAGGTGTAAAAAAGAACATTTACAGGTGGGGTATACAGGACGAGAAGATGTATCTTGTGGCTGTGGGGAGGTCCAAGATGATTAGCATCTTCTTGTCTGCCGAAACATGGTACAGGGATGTAACGAGGAAGACTTGGTTGTGGCAAATGACGTGGAGATTGCTGCTGCAACGTATTGGAGTGGAAAGGCCTGATATGTATGTCTGGACCATATAATAACAATATTAGTATATAGAATACTCTATAGCATGCAGTAAACGCGACTGCTTTAAGTTGTCTTATTTGGTCAACATTTTGCTACGAGTATTCAGTAATCATTTGGCCGTCTGCGTGATACGTTCTCCAAATAGGGAATTTTTTAACTGCTTGCAAAATTATTTACGCAGTCATAACGAGTAGTACTATACGAAGAATGTCTACCAGCAGAGTCATACATATTATATTGACACGAGCCGGCCAATAAAACGGCTTCACTTTTTCATTGAGGTATTGTATGGGAATGAGTATTCTATAGTTTTATTTTTATTCTATGGTCTGGACACGCTAAGTACCTACCTGGCTACCTAAGTAAGATTTCATTTCATAATATAGTTCAATACTTTTGGCTGTTTCAATGAAATCTAATTCCGTTTCAATGAAATTAAATTTTATACAATTCATGAAATCAATGTTGGTTATTTAATTAGGTATATCTACTTCAACTTTAATCTTTGTTGAAACACTCAGGCCTGAAAAGCAACCAGTCCATATATTTTTTCGACAGGACCTGTTCAATAATGAAGAAAACGCGTTTATTATAATTAACAGGCACCGACTATGTTAAAGTTCAATTTTAACATGCAAATAATATTTTGGCGATTAATGATGAATCGTCTCAAATATTAAAATTGTTTTTTCACCGGGAATTGTACTCGGGACTTTTGGTTCAACAGACAGATATTTAACGACGCAATGTAAGATATTTTTATTGTTTTATCAACTCAAACTGAGGGATCATAGGACCATATATTGGGTGTTCATATAGTCATCCGATGTAGATTTGTTTTTTTTTATTATTTGTTTTCATTTTTGTTTATACTAGATGTAAGAAATTGTATTTTTTTACATCTAAATAAAATATATACAATACAATACATACCATCATGCCGTTTCCCTATTTGCGGTTGGCAGAGACAACCGAACGCCAGACTTTTCTATCTTGACATACATGTTTTGCCTCATTTACATCCATTTATCGCGTCATACATCTTCTCCTATAATTCTGATTTCGTTTATTGGCATCTTTCAAATTCTCACTTAAATGTCAACTCTTTCTCTCATTCCATCTATTCCATTATTCCATTATCTCATTCCATTATGTTCAGCTTTGTATGTTTTTTGTAAGCGTTCATCGTTCATTCTCTCTACATGTCCGAACCATCGCAGAGCATTTATTTTCATTCTACTCACAATATCTCTTTCAATCTTACATTTTTGTCTGATGACATTCGTCTTAGGGACCTCATTTCCACAGCGTTAATTGTACTTTCATGCGTCTCCTGCCATGGAACAACTATTGCATTGTCTGCAGCTTGCTTTGCTGGCCTTGAGAAAATTGGTTCAGCCATTATTGTTCTTAATGTACCGTTCACTCTATTTGCTGTCGTTGTCCTTATTCTGCTATGGAGTTCCGACAAGAATTGTCCATTGAGAAGTTAAATAACATTGTTTGATGTCCATTATAAACAATTTGCATTCAAGCACTGACCCCTGGGGTAGGTACTCCAATTTTCACAATATAAGTTACTTATCAAAATTGACTGCGTTGTTCCTAGCATCAACATTATAATGTTACAGCTACATTATAATGTGTTATTTTGAGAATGACGAAAGATTAACTCAACAAACAAAATTATTTCGATGCAATTGTTACCGTGGCGTAATCAGGAATTCAATCTATTTCAAGAAATACCTTCACGGATTGCAATAATAGAAAAAAGCGTCGTAAAAATCGGGGTGATTTTCAATTTAAACCGTCTACAACACTATCCACCCCCACCCCTGGCTCAGAAATCGTAACGACGAATATCAAGAGTTGCAATTATTACTTGTTGGTAATGTGAGGGGATATTGTCTCACTCTAGCGATTGAATTCAAAACCCTTGTCTTGAAAACATTTATTTTTTTTATATATTCTTATTGCAATGTTTTTCCTTTTATATATATTTCATTTTTCATTTTGATGGAATAATGGAGAGTTATCTAGGATGTGTTGAAATGTATGGAAAACTGCAATATGTTGCCAACTAAGAAATCAAACGCGCGATATTCCATGACTCACTCATTACACGGAGTACTCCATCTCGTATATTATATGGAAATCTTTGTAACAGACACACATTATGTAGCTCATACAAATCAGATCAACCAGGTCCAAAAATTTAATGTATTCAGGTGACAGGTAGTTAATTTGTAAGCGTAATTTGATTGGGCTTTTTTGTTTCGAGATCAAAGCCGCTGATGCCGATTCATGACAATATCATCAAACTCTTAAATTTGCAAAGGCGTCAATCTGTTTGACATAATCATGTCGTATAAAAACATAATTTGCTCGGCCAAGTATTCGCACTCTTATTTCTACTTCATTCACTGATGCTACATCACCTTTAACTCATTTTTACACTTGAACGTCCGTTTTATACTCCACTCCAGATTCGGCTCCCGGGCCATATCTGGACGACTCCAGATACCTACCAATGGCACCCTACTGCAAGTCGCAGCGCGACGAATCGCTCTAAATTTTATTTGAAGCAAACACTGCAATGAATTTTTTATTTCAACGTCGAGAGCGTCCGGTTACATTACACCTCCCCTCTCTTTTACACTAGACCCGCTATGACATAATAACAAAGGGTGTTTTGTTTTAGACAGCTACAGATTCGAGATGCTGCACAAAAATCACACAAAATTCCATCTTACTGCACGTTTTGGAATGTAGCATTTGTTTTGACGAATCATACACACACGTATCATCACGTCACGGGAAAGGTATGTAGAGAGAATCGAACGCTTCATTATTTTATTCAGTTGAAATGTTGTTCCTGTTGAAAATTGATACATACATATTATCATACATATTATCATACATATTATCATACATATTATCATACATATTATCATACATCTTGACATACATATTATCATACATATTATGACGCCTGTTGATACACACATATTATCACGCCACGTTCCTAATGAGGTAGGCAGAAAACCAAACGCCATATTCTTTCCACTCATCCATCGGCTCTTCAATTATTCATCCATTGTCTATCGTCTCATTCCTGTTACTTCACTTTTGCATTTCCCTCCTTCAGAATATCGTACACCAGGGGGGCAAGTCTGGTCCGACCGGCGAAATCAAAACCCAGACTTGCCCCCTGGTCGTGCCATCCTTTTCTTAGACGACCCTGATCTCGTGTTTCACGTAATCTGGAAGTATAATATACTTATATATTTGCTTTCTCTAAAATGTCAAATGTGGACATGTGTCTTCTGTGCTTTAAACCATCGATATAGACTGTATGACATGTACCTATCTAAAATAAAATATTGTGTTTTGTTGATGAAATAATGTGTTTATATGATTAAAAGAAACGATGAAACTTATTTATTTTAATTTATCATTATTTATTTATCAGTCTTCGTTATTTTACTATTATTTATTTATCAATATTCTTTAATTAACCATTAACATTTTTCGTTATTTTCCTATAATTTATTTATCAATATTCGTAACCATTAACACTTTTCGTTCATTTTCCATGATTTATTTATCATTTTTCGTTCATTTATCATTATTTAATTGTCGTTTTTCGATAATTTTTCATTATTTATTTGTAATTTTTCTTTAATTTATCACTATTTTATACATTATGTCGGTCTTTGTGGCTCAGTTGGTTGGGAATCTGATTGCTGATCCAAACGTCCCGTGTTCTTTTCCCGGTGGAGACACAGTTTTTAATTGTGTTTTCAGTCTGGGTCTGTGAGACGATTAATATCGTAAGTCTCCAGAATGTGGCAACTTGTTAATGGGTGCGTGTTAAATTAATATTTGGCACAGTACCTGTTAATTGCCCGGGAAGCAATATATATTAAATAAAAAAAAAAATATTTGTCATTTTTTGTTTTTTCATTTGTCATATTTCGTTTGTTTATCATTATTTATTTGTCATTATTCGTTAATTTACTAATATTTATTAGTCATTCATCGTTAGTTTACCAATATTTATTTGTCTTTTATCATTAACAATATTTATTTGTCATTTTTCGTCCATTTACGAATATTTATTTGTCATTTTCATTATTTTTTGTCGTTTTCGTTAATTAACCATTTTGTATTGGTCTTTTTTCCCGTAGGTATTTATTATTTGTGTCATTTTTCATTGTTTCTATTACCTACCATTATTTTGCGTCATTGTATCAAATAACAACAAAATAACCAAAAGCGGTTATTTTGATGTCATTTAATTTATATTTTACCTCAGTTTAGTTTGTCATTATAATTATTCTACTCCTAGTATGTAGATAGTTATTTACCTATCAATTATCATTAATAAATAAACGGTTCACACATGTAGGTAGTCTGAACTCACCCTTGGGGGTGTTCTACTAAGTAACCTCATTAGGGATGACTGCCGTGGTATTTGGGCACCGCACACGCCCCGGGTCCGCCTCATAAATATATTATACAGGGATCAAGCGACGGGGGGGGGGCCCTCGTACAAATACTGTACTAGGGACCCTAGACCGCGTTTAACCACAATATAAGAAAATCTTAATACAATTATTTTAATTGTAAGACGAAACCTACTTTTTAGGTAAGACGAGGCTGGTGTGGGAATACACGAATTTGTGAGGTTCTGCACATCAGCACATTTGTAGCTGGTTACCCCGCACTGTGAAATATATCGTGGTGGTATGAATGAACGTAAGAGTTATTTGTTATAATTCGCTTAGTTCAAACCACGAATGAGATATTTAATACAACTGTTGTCAAAGCGACCGTATCTTGCTCAAGACGGACTACAATTCAAAATTGAAATCTTATTCACTTCGGAGTAATTTTATTTTATTTTACTACCGGGAAATTTACAGTATAAAAACATTTTTTATATATGTAGATGCATTAGTATAAGACTAAAACCAATAACAAATTTCCACATCATTAACAATAAATTTTGACTGCTGTGCTTACATACTTGAAAAATATATATGAAAAACATAATACATATGAATAATATCAGGTACGTCGATGATACTGTATTACTGGTGGATTCTATTTCTGATTTCCAGGAACTGTTAAACAATGTCAATGTATTTGGTGAACATTTGGGCTTATCTATAAATGTAGCCAAAACAAAGTGGATGACATTTGGTCGATGTGAATATCCTGGTTCTTCCTTGCAATTAATGGGCAAGGTTATAGATAAGGTGGATAAATTTAAGTACCTTGGCAGTATTCTTTCAGAGTCCCTTGACCCGGATATGGAGATCAAGTGCAGAATTGAGGTAGCAAGAGCAACCTTTAATAAAATGAGATCTTTCTTCTGCAACAAAAAGCTAAATATGGACCTGAGACAGCGGATGATGAGATGTTATGTGTGGTCTGTGTTGCTATATGGCTGTGAGACTTGGACATTGAAGGTTAACACCATGAACAGGCTGGAAGCTTTTGAGATGTGTTTGCATCGCAGAATGCTCAAAATCCCTTGGATACGAACTCAGAAGTCTTAAGTCGAGCCAGAACAACCAGGAAACTCTTGTCCACAATAAAGGTCCGCAAGATCACATATCTGGGTCACATAATGAGGGGGGAGAAGTATCACTTGCTCCAACTAATACTGAAGGGCAAGATAGAAGGTCGCCGAGGGACTTGAAGGAGACAGATGTCCTGGCTGCGCAACATTAGGGAATGGACCGGCTTCAGGACCGTGGAACAGATATTCCGGGCAGCACAGGACAGAGAGGGATTTGCCAGAGTGATAGCCGACGTTGGGGGTTCCTGACATGGCACCGGAAGAAGAAGAAGAATATGAAAAACATTTATATCTGAATGATAGTGCATGAGTGTATGTATGTGTGTACGTATGAGTCTAAGGATATGTATATATGTGTGAGTGTGCCTATATTTATTGTAAGAGAGAATATATAGGTACCTGCAAGCTCACATAGTTTACTCCATTGAATCTTGATACTTCAATCATCCAGTAAAATTCAATCATTATTACTTGAACTGATGTGGCAGTAGAAAATGAGTTAGATCCTGAAAGAAAAATATCGACACCCAGATGTTCGTGATTATAAGTGTTCATCATGCGTATAATAATTGGGTTCGCTTCGAAGTATATTTTTGCACGAAAATCCACATAAAATTCAAGTTTCAATGCTTCCACTCTCTTCTTTCAGTATGATTATCGAGAATCCCGTAAAGAGTCGGGTAATCGAAAATACAACAAAAAAAAATAACATCATCAACGAGGTTCACCACCCACTCTAAGTGTTACCTTTATAGGTGAGACGCATGTGTCGTGCTTCCTTTTATAAAGTAATGCTCACCTGCACACCTGTCGCTGATTACCGGGAATGGTCGCTGGGAATTTCCGTGAAGGTATGTATGTTTTCTCTGCCCATATTGCAAGGGAAACGGCGTGATGGTATCGTAATATATTTATATCTGAATAATGCAACCATTTCGTCCAGTCTCCCCTTACAATATATCCACCCATATTTCTTTCCTCGGTACAACGCTCTTCTACCCCTCCCCCACCTTATCAATGGACATAATTACTCACGTGTCAAGAAAGAATTCAAGTTGGAAATTTTCCTCATAATCCATTCCGTTTGTGTTAACAAAAATATCAAAATGCCGGACATGACGGAATATGTATTAGGGAGAATGGAATATTACCTACCTACCCAATGTTAGGGAGTTTTGACTTATTATTTGGTAAGCCCCTCGAGTATTTATAGTGTAGACTTACTTGGAAGTGTTTGAGGCACGAAATTGTAAGTTAGTTAGACATCTGCCTCTCGAGTTAGATTTCCGGTGGGTTCACGGTTTTTAATCTCCACTACTTCTTATAAGCCACTAGTGTCACCCACAGTAAAGAAAATAGTGGCCACAACACGATGTGGAGGAAATTTTTCATACATTTTATTCTATTGGCTTGACCGAATCACTATTAGTGACCCAGTGTGCTGATGCTCTTAGAGCAGATTAGTTTTCCAGACTAGTTAGTTTTCCAGAACCTCATGCGTGGATAATTTCTTTTGTATGATTTCATCTAACAACCCCATGTTTCAGATCAGAAAATTGAGCTTTTATAATAATTTATACTATAGAAATATTATTTATTTATTTTATGTAGGTTCTCGGGCAACTAACAGGAGCTATATCAAATAATTATTTAACATGTTCCTAATAATAAGTCGCCACATTTTGGAGACTTATGACATTTATCGTCTCACAGATCCAGATTGAAAATACAATTAAAAACTGTGTCTCCACCGGGAATCGAACCGGGGACCCTTGGATCAGCAGTCAGATACCTAATCAACTGAGTCACGAATGCCGATTATGCTTTATTCAAAATGCAATCAGGTATATAATATTTTAAGGTATACGTTATGGTTCTATTTATACTTTGGGCATACAGATCTAAACAAAAATAGACACTTAATTATCTTCTACACTGAAAAAAAAATCATGTTTAAATTAACCAAAATATAGTGACTACATAACATTTCGTGTTGTGCTATAATTTTGGCCAAAAATCTTGAAAGAGCTTCCGGTTGCGCAGAGCGCAAAATTGTGTCTTTTTGCTTCGTTGATTTACGTGCAAATCGCCCCCTTCTCGCCTAAAAGATATTTGGCGACAACTATAGGTACTAAATATTTTGTGCACACAGCCAAACAGTACAGTCATCAATAGATAAACCATCATTACTGATAACAAAGGTTTCGCTAAAAACTCAGGTAGCCAGTTCGTTTGTCATATTTTTTTTTCAGTGTAATGTATGAAACACGAAAAATCAACGTTTGCAATTTGAACGTTGCAAACTTCAGCCTCCTAAAAATATTGAATATCACAAAATCTGTGATACTAACACAATGTTTTTTCGTAAAGAATAGGTAAAATATACAGTTTTTTTTAAATAGAATAGTGATTAAAGTATTAAAATGGTTTTCAAACTCAGCCGACAGGTTTTCAAATTCTCTTTAGATCGATGTAAAAATCTACTTCATAGGCCTCGTAGTTTTAAAGTTAGGTATTTACAATATAATATTTAAAAAGTGTTTTTGAAAACTTATTTAACAAGAAAAGTATTAAACATATTAAAAAAAACTCATGCAATAGAATAAAGATGTAAAAATAAACTGTTATTTATTAAAGGGACGTATCTTTTTTTTTCTAAGGGTACTGGAGAAAAGATTTTTACTATATTATTTTCTAGCCTACTATGGACTCTTTCGAGATTGTGATATTCTCAGGGAGGTACCTACCCAGTATTAAGGCTTTTTATATTCAAAGGTACCAAAGTACCTTAATTTATGATATTTTAAGTAAGGTATCCTGAAGGTACCTACATGATATTTGAAGTTAGACACCTTAGTGTATTTTGAAGTTCTATCAGACGTGACTTGGGAGTAACTTGGTATCGGATGGTGAGGTCTAAAGGTACCTATATATTATAATATTATGTAGGTAAGCTAAGTACCAAATACAAAATGAATGAGTATATTTTTATTACATATTTACATGCCAACCACACATCAATGATTTTACAATGCTCCTCAAACTACATCATAAAGGTACATGCCAAAATATGTATTATGATTTACAATTCAGCAGCCTTTCACAGAAACTTTAGCATTTGCAAAATATTTCAATAGTAGGTACCTATATGTTAGTAATATGTTTCAATACATACAAGGAAATTTACAAATTAACATAAATAATTGACTTGTCCTTGAAACAAAAACTTGAACATTTTCATACAATGCCTCAGTCGAGATAATAATATAAGGTACTAGTTGCACGTAACACGTGAGATCCAACTGTCGATAGTGATAGTATGTATAGTTGAAGAATACTTAAGTAGTATGTATAGTTGAAGAATACTTAAGTAGTATGTATAGATAGTATGTATAGTTGAAGAATACTTAAGTAGTATGTATAGATAGTATGTATAGTTGAAGAATACTTAAGTAGTATGTATAGATAGTATGTATAGTTGAAGAATACTTAAGTAGTATGTATAGATAGTATGTATAGTTGAAGAATACTTAAGTAGTATGTATAGATAGTATGTATAGTTGAAGAATACTTAAGTAGTATGTATAGATAGTATGTATAGTTGAAGAATACTTAAGTAGTATGTATAGATAGTATGTATAGTTGAAGAATACTTAAGTAGTATGTATAGATAGTATGTATAGTTGAAGAATACTTAAGTAGTATGTATAGATAGTATGTATAGTTGAAGAATACTTAAGTAGTATGTATAGATAGTATGTATAGTTGAAGAATACTTAAGTAGTATGTATAGATAGTATGTATAGTTGAAGAATACTTAAGTAGTATGTATAGATAGTATGTATAGTTGAAGAATACAAAACTATAAAACCATAAATCCAAATGATGAACAATTCAAGATATTTTATTATCTATAGGTACAAAATATGTAGGCATGTATGTAAAGATAGGACACTATGGAGGTCAGTCTTTTTTTCCTACCCAGAATATGAAAACAGCATGATGGTATGTATGTATGTTTGTTGATGTATCAAACTATTGAGCGTCCCGTAGATATTGTGTAGTGTATACTGCCATACAAATTGTATGAAACAATGTCGTCACTAAATTCAATTTTTATAAATTATAATTGTTAAAAAAATTGAGAAGTACAACTATAATGTACATATTTGTATAGAAAATCAAATTATCTAGATGGGGGGTTTCTAAGTATTTCGATATTTTTAAAATAATGGAAATAGTGGAAGTTAAACACTTACATTTATCTTAAAAAATGTTTTTTTTTTTGCTAAAAAATGTTTGAAAAAACTTTTTCTTTTAAATAAAATATTTGAAATTTTGTATTTATCTATATTTCGACCAATTTTCAACGTTCTAGCTATTATGGTTTTTGAGATATATTGAAAAATAAAGCGAAAATTTAATTTGATAACCCCTGACTGAAACAAAAATTCGCAATTCTGGGTATAGAAATTTTGTAGGCTAGAAATTTTCTATACTTTCTGAAGTTAAAGAGTCTGTGAATAAAGCGGATCAAAATTTATAAAGGATACAGACACACAAAGTGTCGAATTCTGAGTAAATCCATATATGGAACATATATGCTGCGAAGCCTCTAAGTTGGTGTTTTTTGATGGAACTTCAAAGATGAAAAAACCGAGCAAGAAATCCACTGCTGCACACAATTCTCTCACATGGGTCTAAGATTAATACTGTCGATTCATTAAGAGAAATAAATTCTCTTGAAGGAATCGACAGTTGGAAAACTAGCGGACCCGACAGAAGTTGTCCTGCCCTAACGTTAGCTAAGTTACAGCTGGTTCAGCAAACATTAAAAATAACCAAAAATTATCACAGCATATCCCACAATGTTGTGACAGCAATGTATTATCTTATAAAAGAAAGCGCGATACATGCATGTATACTCACACGTCAGTCTCGCCTCACCTAAAAAGTTAACATTCAGAGTGGGTGGTAAACTTTGAAAGATGTTATTTTGCCTATTGTATTTTTAACTCCACCATTCCGAACAAATCCTATTTTTTTCTGTCCAATGAAGTTTTGATAGCATAATATAGCTATCGATAGTTTGGCACACTAACCAATTCAGCTCAGCAATGTCTAAGCTTGTTTATACGACAAACAGTTTGAGAACAGCAGACAATGAACGATGGTATGTCGGCAATGCGGTCGAGTTGGCTTTTTGTGTATTGCAACAAACACCCCGTCTATACACACGCCATCCATAGTGGGGTAGGTATAGAGTGCAAACATCCATATTTTTTTATATAATATAATAATAATAATACATTCATCGTCGATTGCAAATTGTTTGATTACGACGTCACAAACAGTGAGTAACAAGTCATACCACAAAGGATTCAAATTTTATATGGAAAATATGCATTTTAATTAAGGGGGGGACTGCTACCAACGTACCTATTTTTCAATTTGATATACCATCATTATGTCTTATCAAATCGTTTTGAAAAAAATAATTTAGATAGTTTGGGTATTTATAAACAAAAATATACCTTAACTTTTTGGTAATGTTCTGTATAAATTCTTGTAGAAAAATAATGGCATACCCCGATTTTCAACGTTTATCATATATTTTTAATAAACTATAAGGCGTAAAGTAATATATATTTTTTTTAAATTAAAGAATACAAAAATATCTACAAAAAAAAAGATGATGTGACGTTGCATTAATGCTTCAGGTTTAGTAAATAAACCTAAAAACATTTATTTTCCATTCAGCGCCATTGCGTAATAAAAGTTTTTTTGGTTTATTTACTTAACCTGATGCTTTAATGCAACGTCATATCATATTTTTCCAGGAATTTTGTTCTTCTTTAATTTATAAAAAAAAATATTGCTCTATACCTTATATTTTTTTAGAAATTTAAGATAAATGTTTAAAATCGGGGTATGCTTAATATTTTCCTACAAGAATATGTACAGAACATAATCAAAAAGTGAAGGTATATTTCTCTTTATTAATATCCAAACTAACTAGGTTTTTTTTTCAAAATGATTCGCTTAGTAATAATGATGGTATATCAAATTGAAAAAATCGGTACGTTGGCAGCAGTCCCCCCTTAATGAGTTTGTTAAATTATTTTTGATTTAAATATTTTAGTATGAAATATGATAATTCTTCAATTACATTTAATGAAAGTGATGTGCCTTTTTACCAATATGAAAAAAATAATAAAAAAAATTCGAGTTCCTGAGCTGGGGTCACTTTGAAATGTGTGTCAGTTAAAAAAATTGAGAAGCACTATTCAGATATCCTTCAAGATCTTATGGGGTCTAAGTGAGTATTAGATATTCAAATTTGCAAAATTTGAATATAATCAAATAATTAGGTACATACTTTAGTCTATAATCGATCAAGTAAATTAAGCACGCTGTACATACATATTATATAGCACACATCACATAGCACACACACAGATACATTGTGATTAATACATACATACCATCACGCCATGTCCCTCGCGGGGTAGGCAGAGAGAACCGAACGCCACTTATTTCTATCTTGACACACATTCATAGCCTCGTCGACATTGATACATCGTCTTATACATGTTCATCTGTTATTAATACTTCTGACATTTCCGTCTTTCAAAATACCGTTCACATGGACATGCCATCCCTTCCTTGGGCGGCCCCGACCTCTCATTCTATTCCTGTCCGCAATTTTCTTCGTCAGGCGTTCCTCATTCATTCTCCCCATGTGGCCAAACCAATGTCTTCTTCTTCTCCTTTTGAATAGACCTTCAGGTCTGTTTTTTAAGAGGCCTGCTCTTCCTGCAAGGTGGACCCCCAGCTATCCCTCAATCTTTTTGGCAGTCTACCGCGAGGGCGGGTTCCGTGAGGCTGATTGTGAAGCACGATATGAGGAAGTCTGGTGCTGTCCATCCTTTGGACATGACCATACCAGTCCCTCCTCCGCTGCCTACTCCATCTGATGATATCGTCAACCTCACATAGTTCCCTTATTCTGGAGTTCCTCACTCGGTCTCTCAGGGTTTTGCCTGCAAAAGCTCTCAATGTCCTCATTTCTAAACCAATGTCCTCATTTCCAACCCAATGTGTTGTGATTAAACTTTCAGAATCAAATCTCTCCATGATACTAGTTGATAAACTGCAAAAAATAGCCTTTAAAATTGTAAATTTATAAATCGCCACTGTATTCCCGTGGGTTAGTGAGGAGTAAAAAATTTATTCTTATCTATATATCTTTTCCTTGATGTGTAGACTTTACTTGAGGGCGACACATACCTAACTTCAAGATATCTTGAAGGCCCGAGGTCACCTCAATACTCGTATTTGTCTCTGAATATTAGTAGGTACCTACATATATCTAGTAAATATGTTTATATTATGATGAATGTACTTTATATGTTAACAAGATTATTTGCATACATACATTTATATTTTATGAAACAAAAATAAATTCCTGCAAATTTTCTCATTACCAACTGAACCAAGTTGCGTTTTAATTAAGCATTAAAATTATAATTGTTATTTTTATGTTGGTAAGTGTGTTGTTTTAGTATGGGCCACAATGCAGTTTATTTCTTGAAAACATTAATTATTTTTTTTATTACAGTCGTAAAACTATTAATTATTATGCTTTATGTCTCGTAAAAATATTATGTGGTCAAATCGTTATGCCATGTAGGATGTATGAAATGAAGGTACCTGCCTAAATACATTATGTTTTAACTATAACAGTTAAAACAATCTTGTTATATTACATATTATGTTGATTCACAAATGAAAAAAGACCAAGATCGGTCAGATCTGAAATAAAAAAATATTAGATTCAAATGTGCAATAAAAGATTATGTGAGTAATCTTGATTGAAGTTTAAACTTACAAAATGCAATTATTTTTAAATCAAAATTGTATACTTCCAATAGAATATTTTTTATAATAGCAAATTATACGCAAACAATTTTTTTTTCTGCCGGGAGGCGTATTTACTTTTCCGTGTTGATTAGGAGGCAAGTACTGCCTCGAATTAGGTACTATTTTGCTGCGCTAATGCACTTAAAAACTCGTGTTGAATTCAAGGCGATGTATGTGTCAAGATAGAAGAATGCGGTGTTCGATTCTCACTGCCTACCCCTTGAGGAA
Organism: Molanna angustata; assembly: GCA_963576475.1. NCBI lineage: Eukaryota > Metazoa > Arthropoda > Insecta > Trichoptera > Molannidae > Molanna > Molanna angustata. The sequence goes on along the minus strand of OY754965.1, from coordinate 51,093,690 downwards.
GATAGAAGTGGAGAGTAAAAAATACACTTGTCTATAGAGACACATACAATATCAATAAAAGTTGATCACTCAATTTTCCCTTACAGAAGCTATTTTACTTCCGTTACATATATTATACATAGGTACATTTTCATACAAATATGAAATTTATTTCACATTGATTTGGCAAACCATAGATTTTTTCCTTTAAATTTTCTACAATCCTTAAATGCATTTTTGATGAGTGTATTTTTGTTGTATCGAAATTTCAAACAGTTTACAAAAAACTCGATATTCCAGACCGCGAGAGCATTTTGAAAATTTGGACAGATGAAACCATAGAGAAGAAATTACCGGATATCTATAGAAAACTAATCAGCTCTATGTTTATGGACTTAACATACCTATATGGTATCAATATGAAGTAAATGGGACTTATAGTTTGGGCTCTAGAGAGGACACAAAAAAACAACGTAAATGATAAAATTATAGAGAAGAAATTAAAAGTTGTCTATGGAAAACTAATCAGCTCTATGTTTATGGACTTGACATACCTATATGGTATCAATATGAAGTAAATGGGACTTATAGTTTGGGCTCTAGAGAGGACACAAAAAAACAACGTAAATGATAAAATTATAGAGAAGAAATTAAAAGTTGTCTATGGAAAACTAATCAGCTCTATGTTTATGGACTTAACATACCTATATGGTATCAATATGAAGTAAATGGGACTTATAGTTTGGGCTCTAGAGAGGACACAAAAAAACAACGTAAATGATAAAATTATAGAGAAGAAATTAAAAGTTGTCTATGGAAAACTAATCAGCTCTATGTTTATGGACTTAACATACCTATATGGTATCAATATGAAGTAAATGGGACTTATAGTTTGGGCTCTAGAGAGGACACAAAAAAACAACGTAAATGATAAAATTATAGAGAAGAAATTAAAAGTTGTCTATGGAAAACTAATCAGCTCTATGTTTATGGACTTAACATACCTATATGGTATCAATATGAAGTAAATGGGACTTATAGTTTGGGCTCTAGAGAGGACACAAAAAAACAACGTAAATGATAAAATTATAGAGAAGAAATTAAAAGTTGTCTATGGAAAACTAATCAGCTCTATGTTTATGGACTTAACATACCTATATGGTATCAATATGAAGTAAATGGGACTTATAGTTTGGGCTCTAGAGAGGACACAAAAAAACAACGTAAATGATAAAATTATAGAGAAGAAATTAAAAGTTGTCTATGGAAAACTAATCAGCTCTATGTTTATGGACTTAACATACCTATATGGTATCAATATGAAGTAAATGGGACTTATAGTTTGGGCTCTAGAGAGGACACAAAAAAACAACGTAAATGATAAAATTATAGAGAAGAAATTAAAAGTTGTCTATGGAAAACTAATCAGCTCTATGTTTATGGACTTAACATACCTATATGGTATCAATATGAAGTAAATGGGACTTATAGTTTGGGCTCTAGAGAGGACACAAAAAAACAACGTAAATGATAAAATTATAGAGAAGAAATTAAAAGTTGTCTATGGAAAACTAATCAGCTCTATGTTTATGGACTTAACATACCTATATGGTATCAATATGAAGTAAATGGGACTTATAGTTTGGGCTCTAGAGAGGACACAAAAAAACAACGTAAATGATAAAATTATAGAGAAGAAATTAAAAGTTGTCTATGGAAAACTAATCAGCTCTATGTTTATGGACTTAACATACCTATATGGTATCAATATGAAGTAAATGGGACTTATAGTTTGGGCTCTAGAGAGGACACAAAAAAACAACGTAAATGATAAAATTATAGAGAAGAAATTAAAAGTTGTCTATGGAAAACTAATCAGCTCTATGTTTATGGACTTAACATACCTATATGGTATCAATATGAAGTAAATGGGACTTATAGTTTGGGCTCTAGAGAGGACACAAAAAAACAACGTAAATGATAAAATTATAGAGAAGAAATTAAAAGTTGTCTATGGAAAACTAATCAGCTCTATGTTTATGGACTTAACATACCTATATGGTATCAATATGAAGTAAATGGGACTTATAGTTTGGGCTCTAGAGAGGACACAAAAAAACAACGTAAATGATAAAATTATAGAGAAGAAATTAAAAGTTGTCTATGGAAAACTAATCAGCTCTATGTTTATGGACTTAACATACCTATATGGTATCAATATGAAGTAAATGGGACTTATAGTTTGGGCTCTAGAGAGGACACAAAAAAACAACGTAAATGATAAAATTATAGAGAAGAAATTAAAAGTTGTCTATGGAAAACTAATCAGCTCTATGTTTATGGACTTAACATACCTATATGGTATCAATATGAAGTAAATGGGACTTATAGTTTGGGCTCTAGAGAGGACACAAAAAAACAACGTAAATGATAAAATTATAGAGAAGAAATTAAAAGTTGTCTATGGAAAACTAATCAGCTCTATGTTTATGGACTTAACATACCTATATGGTATCAATATGAAGTAAATGGGACTTATAGTTTGGGCTCTAGAGAGGACACAAAAAAACAACGTAAATGATAAAATTATAGAGAAGAAATTAAAAGTTGTCTATGGAAAACTAATCAGCTCTATGTTTATGGACTTAACATACCTATATGGTATCAATATGAAGTAAATGGGACTTATAGTTTGGGCTCTAGAGAGGACACAAAAAAACAACGTAAATGATAAAATTATAGAGAAGAAATTAAAAGTTGTCTATGGAAAACTAATCAGCTCTATGTTTATGGACTTAACATACCTATATGGTATCAATATGAAGTAAATGGGACTTATAGTTTGGGCTCTAGAGAGGACACAAAAAAACAACGTAAATGATAAAATTATAGAGAAGAAATTAAAAGTTGTCTATGGAAAACTAATCAGCTCTATGTTTATGGACTTAACATACCTATATGGTATCAATATGAAGTAAATGGGACTTATAGTTTGGGCTCTAGAGAGGACACAAAAAAACAACGTAAATGATAAAATTATAGAGAAGAAATTAAAAGTTGTCTATGGAAAACTAATCAGCTCTATGTTTATGGACTTAACATACCTATATGGTATCAATATGAAGTAAATGGGACTTATAGTTTGGGCTCTAGAGAGGACACAAAAAAACAACGTAAATGATAAAATTATAGAGAAGAAATTAAAAGTTGTCTATGGAAAACTAATCAGCTCTAGGTCTATGCACTTTACACATATGAAGTTAATATGAAGTCAATCGGGTACGCCGAACGCCGTACGACATACGCCGTACGCCATACATACAAACACATCACGCTGAAACTCACAGTGTGCACTCTCTACATGATACCCGTTCAGAAATTGCTCTCCACTATTCCATAGTGTGGAGAGTAAAAATATATCTTTATTCAATGATGGCGTTATTCATTTATAATTTTGTCAATAAACGAAAACTGTACATGGACTGAATAATAATCAATATTTTTGTTGATGTCTTCAATTCAAATAATGTACACTTTATTTTATAAATAAAGTAAAACAATCAATGTTTATGAACAATTTAAAGTAAAATTGTTTATAATTGAGATTGTTATTAGTGTTCAAAGACTTCAGTGGCGTAGGTTAATATGTTACATTTTATTTTTTTATTTCAGTTTTATTTTTTTTTTTTATATCAGATAATTGCTATTTTTTTACAATTATTATAAAATAGCACAAAATCGCCCGGTAAAGTGCTACGTATATGGTCTACTTCTAGTTGAACTCTGGACCATGAAGGTTCATATGCCATGTGGCTTCATCGCCGCATGCTGAATATTTCCTGCGTTGATAAAATATAAAATGTGGAGATACTCAGGAGAGCAAATGTCGAGCGCGAGCTAATTGACACAGTGAAGCTACGAAAGGTATACTTTTCGCCAAATATCTTGAACCTGGTCCGGGTGCGCAGAGCGCAAATTCGTGTCTTTTTGCTTCGTTGGTATAGTGCATATCGTCCTCCCTCTTGGTGAAGCCAGGTTCAAGATATTTGGCGAACACTATATATTTATACTCTCTCGATAGAGATGAGAACACCCGTACGAGAGAGAAACATCTTATACATAATACATTACAAATTTATTACACTATTATTTATAATAGACACACATATTCACACACAAGAAAAATAAAACTTCATGTCAACTATCATGTATCACCAAAAATATGGATTAACAAATTTGAACTTAATAATTGTCGCTTATTTTTTAAAATTACATTTTTATCATTGCCGCCATCTTGGATGTCTCATAGTATTTTTATTCAAAAACTCTTATAGTGATTAAGTGTAGAAAATATTCATTAAATGTAAAGCGCCCTTGAGGTGAAATCACTAAAATGGCGCTATAAAAATTATCCATGATTATTATTATTATTATTTTGAAATCCAAAAAGGAAGGCAATCGGTTCTTCGCATTAATAAACGAACAATTTTTTCACGCAATTTCTTAAAAATCCGAAAAAAAGAAAAGGAAGTTATTTCTGATAATTAAAATAGTCTCCGTACGGTGAATAGCCCATTCGGTGAATTGTCTATACGATCAATTATCCTCACGGTCAACTGTCCCCACGGTCAATTGTCCGTGCGGTGAATTGACTGAAGATATGATATATTAAAACCGCCTAATACACTACAAAATACGTCTGCTTCTATGTTTTAAATTTCAGTAATTTTTGTAAAATAATTTAACTATTCATAGGTTTTATAAAAAATGTAGTTTTGCAATCTAAACAAATTCATACACATCATTTATAAATGTTAATATTCTCTGTGTTGGTAACACCGATAAGTAAAATTTAGTGATTGCCGTGTGGCATTAAAACAGCCACTTGCGTAGGATGCAAGGAATTTACAATTATTATAAAAATATAGCTACAATAAATCTTCACGAACCACCCATGGCACTTGACATAAGGATAAAATCTCCTGTGCCAGGATCGCAATAAGTTAGCATTTGACCTGATGCAGGGATTTCATATATTATACATACATACATATACCTATTAATACATAGATGCATGCATTATATATAGTCATTGCTTCACTACAGACAGTACTGTTGATACTCTACCATACTTTTTTACTTCATTCTCTTGTACATACAACACTATACATATAAACTAAACGCTGTGTGACAGGGGTAACCAACTCATAACTTTATATCGTATTTCAAAAACGATACAAATTAAATAAGAAGTTTAAAAATTTGTATAAAAATAAATTCGTTTTCCATGTCTTATATTACCTAAATAAAAAATTTCATACTTTTACCAAATTTTGTATCAATTAAAAAATATTCATGGAAAGAAAAATTAATAATGTGTTACCGTTTTTGTTTACATTATCATACAATAAGATGACATAATTAGTTATCGTTGCGCAAGCGCATAAAGTGATCACGTAAACCAGCCGATGACAGGTCGTAAGCCCAGCAGGTGACTTGAGTTCCTGGTTCTTCTATAATATCCCAACTTTGTCTCTATTGAGATGTTAAAAAGTTTGTCAGTAAAAACATATATCTTTTGGTTTTTGACAGGGAAAAAATCCAATGTTTGCGTATATGCAATTAAAAAATATTCGATTATGAATATAAAATTATTTTCCGATTATAATAACCAAAATGAAAGTGAGACTCTGAAGTGGTTTGGGCATATTGAAAGAAAGAATAATGAACAGTTGATATAGTCGAAAACAGTTAAAAAATATTCGATATTGTAAGAAATCGAGTGAATAGCGAGGGCCGCCCCAGAAAGGGATGGCATGACCATGTGGATGATATTTTGAAAGAAGGAAACATAAGAAGCTTGAATAATCGACGATGCATGTATGTAAAGGATGCCAGGAATGTGTTCAAAAATAGAGGAATAGATTCTCTCTGCCTACCCTGTTAGACGTGATGGTATGAATGTATGTATGAATGTAGTTGTATAGTGTAGTAAAAAATCTGCTATTATACAAGCTAAAAAGAGAAGACCAATATACTAGCTCACAACAATATAAACACACTAGGTTAAGTACAACAAATACCTTAAATATACCATACATTAAAACAACTTTTGGACAACGTAGCGTACGATACTTTTCAACAAAACTCTTCAATAGTTTACCAACAGATATTATAAACATTAAAAATGCAAAAGAATTTAAAAAACCATCACTAAGATGGGTTTATGAAATAGATGAAAAAATCCCGAAGGAAATAATTTTACCAAATAAAATGTAAAATGCACTATGTATTACAATCAATTTTTTCAACAAATAATTTATTTTTACAATTTTTGTTGTGTGTTAATGACTCATAATGAAATATTGTGTTTGGAAAGAGAAAAAGAAGGATGCATACGCTTGAATGCGTAGCGTATGTATGTACATTTACTTATATTATATGTAAACGTATATATAAATAAACAACGCAATAGACAACAATATAAAACTAGCTCACCTTAGCACAGGCTATGCCTAGTGAGGGGGCTAGTAACAAAGATACAAACAAAAAGGATAGCTTTAACTATGTAAGCAATGGTGAAATAATGAAATTATATTTATTGAAATGAAATAACTTATATTTACATACTTTGTATGTCTACTATGTATGAATAAGCTTATATTACCTTTAAATTATTTTGTATCTTATATCTACTCTATGTTTTTGGATAGAAATAAATAAAAATAAAATAAATTTTTTGACATTTTCTATGAAATAATTTATCATATGTATGTACAATATGTACATACCAGCTCATGTCAGTTGTCAAAAGATATGATATCCATGTTGTGTGTTTTGAATAGTAAATATACGTTGAGTAACTTATGTATATCTTAGTAGACAGATGTAGGTATGCATAATATAGAGTGAAAATATAGTTGCTACGAATGTATGTACATATGACATATATGTATGGAACAGTCAAGTTCAGTGGTGGATAGAGAGCTATGCTAGTTACATATCTATCTATACTTAGGTCATACTTCTCCGTCCAAGCGCTAAGTCGTTCCAGCGGTCATAAAGCGCGCTTTACACTGTATTAAATCCGATTATACACCGCGGCCACCCACCGAGACTCCAACAAAAAACGGCCACAGCTCAAAAACGCAAAAAGCTACGCGAAAATAGTCTTTAACAAACACGTCGGTAAGACTCTTCTCTTCGCATTCGCGAAATAATCTTGTTCGCAGGTTCCACCATCTCGGAGTTGTGGCGGTTTTAGTATGGGCGCGCGCCGCCGCCGTTGGGCGGACCCGCGATCGGGGCGACCACACGCACGCCGGCCTTTGATCGATCGCAGCTCGGACGGCGTGGGCCCGATAGCAAAAATTTCTTCGGAAGAAATGTGCAAGAATGTTGGGGCTACATTTTTGCAGAAGATGCTGCGAGGATCCGCGAGGTGGTTTCGGCGCGGCCGCCGCCGGAAGTTGGAGCTTGGCCCACCCACGGCGGTAGCGGGTCGATAGGAACTTATCGAGCTGTGTTCATTGATTAAATTCATAATTTATTACGCTGCGTGGGCCGGATTTAGACACGAAAATCTTTTAATCAACCTTATTTTTTATTTTTATATTAATGCAATTGTTTCTGCAATATTGTGTAGTTTCTCTACCTCTACCATACCATAGTTTCTCTACCTCTCACATTCCTCCACTTTTCTTTTTCTATTCCTACAGTTCCTCCCCCATCTCCGTCATTATTCTTGTTGCTTTTGTTATGTATATATTTTTTTTAGTTTTTTTTATATTTTTTTTTAGTTTTTAATAGGTATAAAATATTAATATTTTTTTCAGAATCAACTGTAAATATGTACTTTGTGGACAGTTTTTTGGCCTTGATTTATTATTCATTGTTTTATATTCATATTAGTTAATGATGCTGTTATTGTCCCAAATAAACCAAATAAATAAATAAATAAATAAATACAAACAACCGTCGTATAATGGTAAGTCGTTGGACTTCTGTGCCGGCGTTCTTGGTTCGATTGACAGCTGAGTAGAGTGATATATTAAAAATAATCCTTCACACGATCTGGGCCACAAACACTTACATAGTTAAAAAATGTCATTGTAAGTCATTGGATTTCTGTGCTGTCGTTCTGGATTCGATTGCCAGCAGAGTAGAGTTATATATGAAAATAATTTTATACACAATTATTGCTTCTCTGGGCCAGAAACACTTGCGTAGTAAAAAAAATGGTATTCGGCAGCATATTTGTTACTTGACAAATAAACAAATAACATAAAAAAAAAACAAAAAGCAAGAAAAATATCCACCAAAGGGTAAGAATCAAAATGAAAAATAACAAGGAATACACAATATATCAGAAATTTTCTTTTATATATTCAGCACCTAAGCGATGAAAAGCGGCAAGTATAGACACTGCCTTCAAACATTCTGGCAATTTATTATACAATTGAACACTTCTGCAGTACACATAGTTTATTTTATTTTTTATTTAAGAAACACTCACAGAGAAATTGACATTAAAAAATACAAAATATATAAATGCAAAATAACATGTAAGGTCAACTCTCCAATTACGAGTGCCTGCAGCATGTTATATTATTATTATAGTTTTGTGAACTTGTCAGTTTTTTCAGAGAAAATCTTTTCAATTTGTTGTTCCGCGTGCTATGATAGATATAAAAATGTAAAGTTTTTGGCAAATAATTTAGAAATAACGTGAAAAAAATACCTAGCAAAAGTATTGACAGTACAAAAAAAATAAAATTGATAGGAGTGGCGCTTGGCTCATAAGGTGTTATCCCCAAAGTTCATTCATCTAAAGGGAATTTAACATTTATAATGCTTTTTATTTTATAAAATAAAGTAAGTATAATATATTATTAGATAAAAAAAATCATGGTAAATCGTCCGGGAGGTAAACGCAAGATGGAGAGACCGCGACTGAGATGGGAGGAAGACGTACGGAGAGATGAAGAACAGCTCCTGCAGGTCCCTAACTGGAGAGGCTAAAACGTATCTTGTTAACAATGCTTTTTACTCTACTGACGAGATACTAAACATCAATACAACGAATCTGTGATATTTATGAACACTATCATACTAATTAATTAACTATTATATATGTGTATTTGTTTGGTTTGTCGTCCTTGACTTTGTTCTTGTATTCTTTCTGCTTTTTCAATGCTATGTACCTTACTTTTATCTTAAATAACTGTTTATTGGACATGGTGCTAGTGGGACCCTTTACATCCTTCTAGCACTCAATTTATTTTTCTGAATTTTTCTTTACTTTTTTTCCGAATTACTCTGTACTCTGTTAAACCATGATGTCAATGTATTATATCAATTATTGTGACCATAATATTGTGAACCATGTAACGATGAACCCAAGTGTTCTGCAAAGAGCCTATGGGGGATAAAATACAATAAACAATCAGCTGGTTTATGTGATCACTTTATGCGCTTGCTTAACGTTCAAAAATTATGCTTTCTTATTGAGTTCCCTTATCAATGTAATTTTTTTTTAAAGTTCTATATATTTGAATAATGTCTCGCACAGATGTCACCACTGAACAGCGCCAGAAATATTATTTCATTTTTGGATTGTTTACCTACTTGCACCAATATATAAATGATTAAAAAAATATTCGATTTAAATAAATTTTGATATATTTAGTGCCTAATTCCTCCCTGTCCTTCCTTCTCCGCTAGATTAGGTGGCTTAGCTGTACAAACAAACAATCATTTGACCCAGAGATACAGGTTCTTTCCTTTTTATTCCATTATATAATTCCAATCTTTCGTCTTATTTTATTTTATTTACTTGCAACACCGGAGGCGTGGGAAATGGCAACATTATAGGTACTTAATATATTTTCAATATGGAACAAAAATAAATCCCGCGTGAATATTTTTAACCAAGATCAAATTGATAATTAAAATAAATAATACATACATACCATCACGTCGTGTCCCTCTTATTGGAGTAGGCAGAGAAAGTAGAGCGCCATTTAGCGATAGTTTATGTAAAGACATTTCTGTATTCATATAATAAACTAACAATTCATCAACATAAAAATTATAATAAAAACTTAGTAATAATAAAACTTAGAAGTGAACCATCTAGTAGATCAGAATATGATGAATGTGATAATTCAGATACACTTGGAATGATTTATATAGGTACATATGAATAATATTTTAAAAGAAACAAAATATATAAAGTACCTAATGTAGATAATATAATATGTGAAAATAATTCTTTTAACTTATATGTAGTTACGTATTAACTGCTTCCTATTTTTTTTCATTTCTTGACTGGTTAATTGGTTATTTATTTTATTATTTTTGTTTTTTATTGTGTTATGTTTTATTTCAATCTTGTTTATTCTTCCGCCTGCTACAGCTAATGTTCTTTTTCTTCATAAAGTATTTTATTGTTAAGCATTTATGGAAACTTTGCTTGTTTATTTGATTATTATCTTGTACCATTACAATTTATTAATTCTTCTTTCGTGTCAGCAACGCATTGTTGCGTTGCTGTGGTGGAAGGATTGGCCAGAGAATTTCTGTTACCAGGGGGCACCGCGTGGAGGTTCCTTCCGTGCTCCCCAATTTATTAATAAAACTGTATGTTTCGTTGATAAATAAATAAATAAATAAATAAATAAATAAATAAATAAATAAATAAATAAATAAATAAATAAATAAATAAATAAATAAATAAATAAATAAATAAATAAATAAATAAATAATAAATAATAAATAAAAAATAAATAAATAAGTAAATAAATAAATAAATAAATAATAAATAATAAATAATAAATAAATAAATAATAAATAAATAAATAAATAAATAAATAAATAAATAAATAAATAAATAAATAAATAAATAAATAAATAAATAAATAAATAAATAAATAAATAAATAAATAAATAAATAAATAAATAAATAAATAAATAAATAAAAATATCTACTGTTAGAATACTGATACTGATAGAATGTAATATAATTAACGTTTTGGAATATGATGTAATATGGTGTGATATAATACAATATGATAAGATGTAATATAATGTTATGCAATATTATATGATGGAATAATGTAAATAATGTAACATGATAAAATATTGTAAATTATAATAATATTATATAGACCCCCAACATGGGTAGGTACTCGCACAATGTTAATGTGTTACAGATGTTTAGCCGTTTGGCTTCTGTTGGGACGTTCTATGTTCGATCCCAAGCAAAAGAGAAATTTATTTAAATTCATTTCTCACGCAAATAATGCTTCTCCGTGCTGGAAACACTGTTTAGTTGGAATGAATTGCCATATGGTATATGGTAATAAACTCGCCACTTGCGCAGGGTGCAAGAAGTGTTATTTATTTATTATTATTATTAATGAACATTTCCTTGCACCCTGAAATGAATTTAAATATATTTTCTCGTCTGCTTGGAATTGATCCCAGAACCTCCGCACAGAAACCGAACGGCTTACCAACTGTGCCACGGCGCCCACGGCGACTACGCCGATGCAAAATTCTTTGTTTTCACCACCATAGAGAATTAGTCAAAAGACAGCAGAAAGAAAGGTGAGGCAGGATATGTCAAGGAACGGAGCTATCCCAGAGGCTGCGCAGAAGCGAGGACAGTGGAAGAGTAAGACGCAGAAAGCAGACCCCACCATCATGTGAGACAATTGCCGAGGACAAGAAGAAAATACTGAATGCACTCGTGTGTAATGCTGGTGTGTACATTTATTTTATCTCAGAAAAACACAGCTGTAATTTATTTATTTTACATTACTTGTATAAAAGTTGAGCCAAAAATGCTTTCTTCAAAATTTAAATGAATTATTCAACAATAATTGGTTACATAGTTGAAGAATAATACAAAACAAAACAAAATTGAAAAAGATAGATAATAATATGAATATGCACACATATGTACAGTTAACGAGTATATTTCAGGGTGAAGAGGAGGGATCTTTGGTGAATGAGAAGGGAATTGTTGGATTGTGTATTAGAGTTTAAGAACATCTTTATCTGTTTTTGATAATGTTTATTTATTTTTATTTTATTTATTTAACTTTTTGTACATAATATAAACAAATATAATGCACACAACCAGTGCCCCGTTCCACCATCGTACTTTTCAACTTTGCGCTTTGCACTTTGCAATTCGTCGGCTTGTTTTCGATCCACCATTACATTTTTTCGAAAAGTAAAACTTTCAATGTGCAAAGCGAAAAGTAGACGCCTATTGCAAAGCAAATAAGCCGTTTTGTTCCACCTTCGCTACTTTTCATAAAAAACTTTGCAAATTTTGCGAATGAATTGAAAAGAATATTTTGACATTTCAAATTTGCCATTCGTCGAGTTGTGAAAGTAGAAGTTGTTTGTTTATAATTTTTAAGTAAATTTATTATAAAATGTTGCATAGATTATTGTTATAAAGGGATGAGGAAGATGGGGTTGTAAGAAATTTTAGAGAAAGGGTAAATTTCGAAAACATTTTACTCACGCAGTTCCTAGAATATTTTCGAATAAGTAGCACTCAGTGTGAATATGTCTTGAGTAAGTACACGATTTATTATTATTTTTTTAGGTTATTTAAACTACATATGTTTATGTGATTATTTTGTCCGCTTTTTAAGTTTATATGATTATTTTACTACTTATCTATATTTTAAGGTACAGAACAGCACTAAAAGAAGCAAAGGATTGTCTCCTCAACAGTATTTGTGATAGTGTCACTAAATGCTCCAAAAAGAACTCCTTTCTTTTCTTTAATTATCTCCAACACGGCTATTTTTTTCTTAATATTGTCTTTCTGGCTCATTTTCTAACAACAACGAAATCACAGAACAAACAAGAACGAACGGTGTCAAATGATCGTTTACGCTACGCGCGAAACACTCTGTACTACTAAGTTATCACTAGGTGTCGCTAGCGTCAATTGAAAAGACTTTGCAAATGTTTGGCGGCACCGCAAAGTGACCATTTTTTTTTTCATGGAACGCGAACGCTTTGCACTTTGCGAAATTCTCAAATCGCAAAGCGAAAAGTGAAAAGTTGAAAAGTACAATGGTGGAACGAGGCACAGATTACAGAGACAGAAATATACATGTAAGTACATATTGTACCTACATCAACAAAAAATGAAAGTTACAAAAAACAAAGAATATATACATATAAAAAAAAGGATTGGGAAGGAACAAGAAGAAGAAATCGAGATCAGGTGTTAAGGGATAAATATTACGTAACAAAGGAAAGGAAGGAAAAGGAGAGGGATCAGGTATTTTCGGAGGGATTAGTCTTTTCTTGAAAATGTAAAGCGAGTTTGACGAAGTTATATCAGGACTCAAATTATTCAATTTATACAGGAGTCTTGCTGAACGTACTTCAAAGGAAGAGCTGAAAAATTCAGTGTACGTTCAGCAGATCGAAGATAATGTTGTTAAGAGTCATGAAAAATATCTGTGTTTGAAATGTGTATCTCGCTGAATTCTAAATATGGGTGAAAAATATCGGTAATTAGTGTGGCATACTGCTAGCCCTAGAGCAGGATTTCCTAGTTGGGCAGCAGTAATCTTCTTATTGTTGTCATTATAAATATGGTGTGATAAAAGGTAAATAAATAAATAAAAATACTTAATAAATTAATTCGGTGCATGGAGTGATACAGTATTGAATAATTTTGAATTAATTTCTCCTCTCCTGGAAATCAAACCCAGGACGCCTGATCACTTATTCCACGGCGGTTCTAGTGAGGCTTGGGGATAGTTGAAAAGACACACTTTGTGAACCTATGCTCTGAACTACATATATAATTAAATATTCATTGTTCTCAAATAAAAAAAAATGGAAAAATATTTTACAATACATTACGCAATAAGTTATGTATATTAAATATATTATTAGAGACCAACCTTATAGACATTTCATACACAGGAGCGTTGCAAGGCATTTTGCCGCCCCTTTAGCAAACTTAAAATGTCACTTTCCAATTTATAAAATAATAATAAAAATCGAATATTTTTATTATTGCATATGCGCAAACATTGGATTTTTTTCCCTGTCGGGAGTCAAAGATATTTTTTAACAGATTTTTAATTATCTCAATAGAGACGAAGTTGGAATATTTACTGTAGGAGAACCGGGAAATCAAGGCACCTACAGGGCTTACGAGCTGTCATCGGCTGGTTTACGTGATCACTTTATGCGCTTGCGCAACGTTCACCAATTATGCCTCATTAAAAGTCATAATTGGTGAACGTTGCGCAAGCGCATAAAGTGATCACGTAAACCAGCCGATGACAGGTCGTAAGCCCTGTAGGTGCCTTGATTTCCCGGTTCTCCTACAGTAAATATTCCAACTTCGTCTCTATTGAGATAATTAAAAATCTGTTAAAAAATAATAAAAATAATTAATTTTTAACGGTAGGGGAAGTGCATAATTTTAAATCGAGCATCAATGATGCAGTAGGTGCGTACCACGCGAGTTTCATTTGATTTCATTTTAATTTTTTTTTGGGTAAGGTACACCTATAAAATAAATAAATCAATACATAGTTAAATAAAAATAAATACTGCAATGCAGTTTCCACAAATATTTTAAGCATATTAAAAAGTATAAAAAAGCATATGTACCTACATACTCGTACTTTGTTTATTTCTACAATGCCTCTAGCTAAGAATATTTATGTACCTATACTTTTTTTTATTATTATAACCTTTTTTTCAGTGTAATGATTGTGACTCGCAAAAGTGTGTTGCGTTCAAAATTAAGCGTAAAAACGTTTAGTATACGATACTTATTGTCTTATTTCTAATATATGAACCATGAACTGTTCTTAATTCTTATATTCAATGCGTTTTTGTCTTTTTCTTTTTTACTTTTCGTCTGTTATGTGTATTATTCAAATAAATAAAACGTTTAATAATCTTAAAATAAAACAAACATTTATTCAATAAGTCCTGTATTGATTATGTAATCCCCAACTTTCACTGACAGAATCCTACCATTGACGGTTCGACCATGAATTGAGAAAAGTCAATGACCACATCTTGAAGAAGTGTCTTTCCATGGTTGCTATAAATAGAGGGAGGAAAAGACTCCTAACTACCACCTAAAAAGGAGGATTAGTACCAGCAAGATTATTGGCGCTGCATGATTTGAAAAGCTGACCTTGAGTAACAGGACATGAATTAATGGGATAAAAAGGAAGTAGGTTGGTAATATCTAACTCATCCCAGAGTAGAATCCTTCAACTCGCGCGCTTGATTTTCACTTCGTCTAGGGACGCCCCTGCTCTAAACATAAAACAATTGATTGTAGCACTTAATTATACACATATCATCGGTATAATAGTAATAATGTTGCAATAATAATAATATATTAAATATTTTTTTGCAAATGGTACCTATAGTGAAATGTATCTAACTGCTAATTATATTGTGTAAAGAAAATTGCGAAAGAGAATCGGTCCTATTCGTGAAAAGGTTATGTACAAAAAAGATTACGTAGGTGTAGTGTTTATTTTTATAAGGTCATGCACACCCGCACACCTGTCACTGGTTACCCCACACTTTGGGAACGACTATTGCACTGTGCAAGCGATTGAATGAATGAATGAATGAATGAATAAATGAACGAATAAATGAACGAATGAATGAACGAACGAATAAATAACGAACGAATGTACGAACAAATGAATGGACGAATGAACGAACGAATAAATAACGAATGAATGAACGAATGTACGAACGAATGAATGAACGAATTTACGAACGAATGAATGAACGAATGTACGAATGAATGAATGAAAGAACGAACGAATGAACGAATAAATGAACGAATGAACGAACGAATGTACGAACGAATGAATGAACGAACGAATGTACGAACGAATGAATGAACGAACGAACGAATGTACGAATGAATGAATGAACGAATAAATGAACGAATGAACGAACGAATTTACGAACGAATGAATGATTGAATAATTTATTTCCAAAGGTACAAAGTTTCGATATCAATTTTATTTACAATTTCTATTATTATTTCCTGTTCTGCTAGCCCTAGAACAGGATTTCCTAGTTGGGCAGTAGTATTCTACTTATTGTTGTCATTATAAATATGGTGTGATAAAAGGTAAATAAATAAATAAATATAATTTCATTTTGTTTGACACATTTGGAAATATTTCATCCTCGCTGGACACAATCTGTTCTGGGGTAGTACTAGTTGAAAATTTCTTTGAATACTCTACTCTGTAGTTCTACAATTTATTGCTTAAATTAAATCCGTGTTTGGAAAGAAGAAAATTGTAGTTGAATAGCCCCAGAACAGGTATACCTAGTTGGGCAGCAGTTATCTATTTTTAATGACGATTATTTAAATGGTGTGATAAATAAATAAAATGAAGTATAATAAAAATTATTCGTTAATTCAAGGGAAAAATACGTAAATGGATAGTGGGGAAGTAAGTAGAAAAGAAAAGTTTTTTTTTTTTATTTTATTTAACAGTTTGTCAACAGCTATATAAAAAAATTACAGATAAACATTTTACATTTAAATGAAGCCAATTATAGACGAACATTATATAATTATTATATTATACACTGGTTAAGAGTAATAACAAAGTTTTTAACTAAGTTAATTGAAACCATCTCGTTACTGCAGATTCCACGCAGTACACACACAGTACCCACCTACGTGTACATAAATAAATAAATGTGGAATATCCAAAGAATATTCACGCGGCTATACGCAGGTGAATACTATATATAGGTATAGTTTTATGGCCCCAGTCAAATTCGTGTTATTTGAAATTAGCTAATTCGGTAGTGCGGGTGACCTATCCCCAGCAACGAGTGGCTTCAAATAAATACAAAAAAAATATATTTATACAGAAGAAAAATAAATAAAAGTTAGAGCAACGTGTGCGTGTGTGTATAAGGGTGTGTGTGTGTAATGTGTGTGCGTGTGTGAGTGTGTGTGTGAGAAGAGAGTTTTGTATATTGTATTGAAATTAAGGAGCCGGAGGGGAATTATGAAGAATTGCTATGATTTGTTGTTTAAAATTTGTTTTATTTAACATGAAAGGGTCGATTGAGCTAAAGTGGAGGTTAAAAGCATGGCAACTTCGGTTTATAAATGAATTTTTGAAGGAGTTTGTTTTGAAGGTAGAAATTTTAAAAAGTTCAGTCTGTCTTGTGGGTCTTGCAGGGACTCTATAGTTAATTAGTCTTGTTAGTTCAGGGCAGTTAAGCATATTATTTATTATTTTGTAAAGGAATAGAGCATCGGTTATAGTTCTTCTGTTTTCGAGACTCATAATATTATAAGTTTGTAGGCTGGTGTAGTAGTCGTTTACATTTGAAATACCAAAACGGTAGTTTAGCTGTTTTATAAATAACTTTTGGATTCTTTCAATCCTATTTTTATGTATATGGTAAAATGGGTTCCAAATGCTTGACGATGATTCAAGATGACTACGAACGAGAGCATAGAATAGTGTTATATACGTTTTGCGCTCTCGGAATTGCTTAGTGTTTCTAAATAAGAAGCCTATCATTCGGTAAGCTTTGCCGGTTATGTGATCGTAGTGTTTCTCGAAAGAGAGTTTACTGTCCACATATACACCAAGGTCCTTAATAACCGTTTTTTTCTCAATAATAGTATTGTCGATTGAGTATTCATGAATTACTTGGGTTTTATTTCTTGAAAAGGTAATGGAATGACATTTGGATGCATTTAATGATAATTTATTTAATTTACAGTATTCAAATATTGATAAAAGGTCTTTTTGGAGATTTCTACAGTCTTCCCAGGATTTTATTGAATAATACAGTTTCATATCATCGGCGTAAATTATAAAATTGGAGAAATTGATAGATAATTTAATATCGTTGATGAAGATGTTGAAGAGTAATGGTCCCAGATGTGAACCTTGTACGACCCCCGAGGAAATGTTTTTGGTATTTGATTTAAAGCCATTAAGTACGACAGTTTGTGTACGGAAACGGATGTAGGATATAGCCCATCTCAATAAGTTACCGTGAATTCCAAAATTTTTGAATTTTTTCAAAAGTATGAAGTGGTTAACGCGGTCAAAAGCTTTAGAAAAGTCGGTATATATTGCGTCGACTTGCGTTCTGTTATCCATTTGCTTGAGAATGTATTCGGTGAAGAGTGTGAGATTAGTGGTAACAGATTTGTTAGGAAGAAAACCATGTTGCTCTGGGATAAAATAATATGTATGTATGTGATATAAAGTTGTTATTGATATAATAATATGTATGTATGTAGGTACATAACATGTACCTATGTATTTAATTAGCAGTGGTAGGTATGTTCTTTGAGAGAGTCCATAGGACCTTTTAAGGAAATGATGAGTGGGACGAATTTGACACTATCATACATACAACATACTCTATATTATATTATTATGTAGGTACCTACCTACATAATAATAAGTACCTACTGATAAGTTCGACGCATAATTATTCACTCGTTGTTAACACGAGACCCATACAAGGCGACACATAATAATTTATACATAGGTACATACATAATCATCTATATACTTACCTTCTTCCATATTTCGTGTATCTATATGTACCTACATATAACTTACCTGTAAGACTTGTGACTTATATAAAACTATTAAAGAAAAGTAACAGTCAGTTTCATAAAAAGCAGCAAAAGGACCCTTTAGTTAAAGGTTCTTTAAAAATTTAAAGTCGCCTTTAAGTCGTTGCGTTTCATAAATAATAATACCGCGTACTTTAGTAAAAGGCAGAAATGTCACCAAAATACCTGAAAGTTGGCAATATTGCTATCAAAATCTATGGGTCTATAGGTGAATCTTTCTGTTTACTACCATATAATATGTTATTTCTGTCATTGAATTGATCATTGATGTATAGGACATGTTTATGGAACAAAATCTATCAAAAAATTCTCCTTAATTCTACTTTTCCATGTGGTCGATTTTTTTCCTATATACTTTTCACTGCTGTATCACAGTACGCATCTTCTAATTAGCTCATTTTGAAAACATCATTTTTTTTATATTATTTATAAAAAAATGTTTAAATAATAACAAAACTATTGAATATTAGTATGTAAGTAATATGCACATGATCGTCAACATTAAATTGACAATATTGACATCAACAAGAACTGACTTGAACATTATGTCATATTGCAACACACTCTGGTGGCAAAAAAATAAACTGCTCTTAAAGAAGACTTTAGTGACTAAATTACGAAGACACTGGACTTTAAATTAAAGTGAACTTTAAGTGACATTTTGCTGTTATAAAACGCAATTTATTTTGAAGTCGACATTAAGTCTCCTTTAATTTTTATGAAACTGGCCATAAGTTATCGTGTTAAATTATTGGAACCCATTTATTTAACTTAACTCATCTGTCTGTACTGGAATTATGCAATCGATTTTCATCTAGCTTCCCCAGCAGTCAGAGCTCTGAAACTTACAGAATTCGTGTTCTCCCGATGACAGTGCATGTTAAATCTGTACTTTCCAGATTGATTTATTTGGTATTTTGATAAAATTTAACTATTTTGTATTTTTTTTTCTTAAGATTTTTAATAAACATTAAAAATAAAAAAACGTTTATAACTAATTCCACTGTTTATTTTAGACTACATGTAGGTTGTAGTTTAAAATATTTTTAATGTTTATTAAAAATGTTAAGAAATTTTAATGGAATTCCATCAAGAACTTTCGATCAATAAATTAAATCTAATTTTGTATTTCATACAAAGTAAACAAAACTATTAGTTTTTGGCTGAGCGTTTATTTATTTTTATAATAAAGAATGAATATGTCCTTACAATAACAAGTACATATACATAAATAAATAAATATATAATAATTTATTTGTTGCATATATATGAGAAAAAAATATACTTACATGTTTTGCATTATTTTACAACAAATAGGCTATTGCTCAGCTGTAAACCCGTGGAGACCCACAGTGCAGCTGGTTTTCAGTAATGCCTTGGACGATTACAAAATAATATATATAGATAATAATACAAAAATAAAATAAAATAAAATAAAATTATATACGAAAACAACTATACAGGAAAAAAGAAAAGAATTGAATAAAAAATCTTCATTCTTCTTCTTCTTCGATAGCGTTACAGCCCAAATCGAGGCTTGGCCTCAGTTAACTTTCACCTCCATCCCATCCTGTCCTCTGCTGCCACTTTCCAGCTCCTCTCCTGGAGAAGTTGAGCCGCATCCTTTCTGACCTCATCCTCCCACCGCAACCTTGGTCTTCCTACCCTTCTTCTCCCACCCGGGTGTCCAGTCATGATACATTCTCATACATTCCCTAAATTAAGCTTAAATACTTGTGCCATTGGTGAACGAAATCGGTTGTGGCAGGATTCGAACTCGCGACCACTGGATTACAAACCCAGCGTGCTAACCGCTCTGCCACCACCCAACTAAATTTGAATGAATTAAATTTGAATTTTATTCGGGAACTCAAGGTATCTACATGGTTTACAACATGTCAACGGATGGTTTACGTGATCACTACGTTAGCTAAATTATGCCTTCCTATTGACTTCCCTATCGATAAAATTTTTGAAGGATCAACCAATTTTTCAATAGATGGAGTTACAAAAAAGTTTTCTTTGTCGCTTCATAGATGGCGATGGTGTTTTTTCAGCTTATTTTCAAACGAACAGTTATTCATGATTAAAATATAGAACTTACAAAAAATTAGATTGACAGGGAACTCGATAGGAAGGCACAATTTGTGGCACAACAATGATCACGTTAATTAACCAACCGATGACAGGGCGTAAGCCCAATGATAAGGTGCAATGAGTTCGTAGTTTTCCTATGCCATTCCATCTTCTCTATTGAGATGTTAAATTTGTCCTAGATTTTGTTCTGTTAAGATACAGTCAGACGCTATGGCAAACGACCATATATTCGTATGACATAGAATTTGCTATATGCCATAGGGAAATCTATGGCACTTACACGAGTATATAAAATATGGCATAATTCGCTATGGCAATATCCCGGGCATAGAAAACTATGGCAATCGAAGACATAGCATATGGCGTCCCACTCAGATGCTACGTCGTTTGTATTCCAAATAGTCATAGTTTTTTCTATGGCGCTACTGTTTGTTGACATCTGTGGTAGACATCATTGCCGCTTGCCGCGTACATTGTATTTTGACGTTTGTTGTTTGTGTGTTGACGCAGGAAAAAGGTTTTTTAATTTTTATAATGGAGAAAAGAGATATGAAATAAGTCTTAATATGAATGACGAGCAAGTAAAAAGTTAATAAGTGAGGTCGAAGCTGTAGAATTACTCTGGAATCCACGGCTATTGGATTATAAAAACAAGGTTAAACGCGATGCCGCGTTGAGGAATATATCCATTAATTTTAAAGAAGCCTTGCCCGCAAATGTGTTAAACAGCAAATGGCAGAATTTAAGATGCCAGTATAAAGATATAAAAAACAAAATAAGAAAAACAATAAATGGACAAGGAACAGACGAAAATGTAGTGAGATGGAAACATTTCCAGGCAATGAGGTTTCTCGACTCGGCCGATTCCATCTCGGTCAATAGTGAATCAATAGTAAGTATTTATTTTTCAATTATCATAAATTTAATAAAAAAAATAGGAAATGTAAATATATACTTTCAGACCATGTGTTTTCTTTTATTAGTAATCGCCATTATAATTTGAAATTACTTTAAAACACGACTTCAATACCGAATACCGAATTTTCAAAATGACAAATTAACGGCATAGAAAAATATATGTCCAATACGTTGGAAATAATTTTTTCTATGCCATAATTGCCAAAATTGGCTATATTCTATGGCATTGCATGCGAGTGTTCACTCACACGGGTACCATAGTGTCGCCATAGTGACAACAGTGATAAAAATATGTTGCCAGTGTTGACTGGCGTAGTGCCATATCTCTAGTCACACGCTATGACCGTAGAAAACTGCCATTCTGCCATATATATGGCCATTTTGCCATAGCGTCTGATTCCACCTTTAGGGTAAGTTTGTGTGTGATTGACTAAGCGTCTTACATACACACCTACATACTATCACGACGTTTCCCTTTTGGGATAGGCAGAGAGAAACGAACGCCAGACTCTTCTATCTTGACATATATTTGCCTCATTTACATCCATTTATCGCGTCTTACATGCTCTCCTATTCTTACATGCCCGCCATTGTGCACATGTGCTCAAAAATTTTCAAAATCTCATTTATATGACATTGTATGATATCTTTCAAAATCTCATTTATATGACCATGTATGAAATCTTTCTAAATCTCATTTATATGACCATGTATGAAATCTTTCTGAATCTCATTTATATGACCATATATGAAATCTTTCTAAATCTCATTTATATGTCCATGTATGAAATCTTTCTAAATCTCATTTATATGACCATGTATGAAATCTTTCTAAATCTCATTTATATGACCATGTATGAAATCTTTCTGAATCTCATTTATATGACCATATATCGTCTGCTGACAGGAAAAAGTCACTAACTGCCTATTTTGGCAAAATTGAGTTAACTATGCTATCATATTCACCAAAACACACTTTACATCTGGTAAAAAAATTATCTTCATATCAGGACCCGTTGCGGAGATTTTTCGGAAAAATATTCATTATCTGCATTTTTTTTCAATTATGCCGTCTGGAAAAAGTCATTATCGTTGTAATGAAGTCTTTTTTTTACATATTTTTGTATTTAACTACCAACATTCGAAATTTTTAACACATTAACTAAAAAAATAATTTTCGATAAATACATAGCATCACATCCTAACTGGGTAGGCAGAAAGAAAAGAACGCCATTGTTTTCTATCCCGGATTGCATTAATCGCCTTATTTACATTGATACATCATCTCAACATTTTAGTCTGTTATACTCATACATCAACCCATGCATGTCCCTAACGGGGTAGGCAGAGAGAACCAAACACTATATTTTTATATCCTGGAACACATACATCGCCTCATCAATATTATAAATCATTATTACATGTTCATCTTTTTTCAAGTTTCTTAGATTTCTTTCTTACAGCATTTCGTTCGTATGGTCGAACCAGCATAAATAATATTTATATTGTAGTGATATACCTACCAGAAAAACTGCATTCCCGGTACAATATCTCTTAGGTATCAGTAAATACTGGAGAGAGAGAAGGTGTTTGCCTGACACTGTTCATTTACAGCACAAGTTTATGCTTAAATTTGGGTATTATGAGGATGCATAAATGTACCTACTTGTTAAACGAACATATTCGTTCTTAAAAAAAAAAACTATATTTTTACATGTATTGTTGATATTGACGGTATTTAAGGTTCAGAATTCATAATATGATTTAGAACAAACCCAGGTTTAATATTGGTTAATTCATAAAAAAAAAAATAGAAGTTGATCTGAATATCTTCTGAAAATGTGAGTAAATACCTAAATTTCTATTAATTTTAAAGTCAAGAAAAAAATTTAGAGGTCCTGGGCACAATAGGTACCTTTCATTTGAAACATCTGAAATATTCATGATAGGTAGGTACTAATAAAATTAGAATATTAGAAGAATTCAAAAAGTTTGGAAGAAATTGCAAAATGGCAATAAACTCGCCACTTGTGCAGGTTGCAAAGAAGTGATTAAAATTTGATTTTTTTTATGAAAGCATTATAATGAGTTTTGCCACATAGAAATATTACATACAATCTCACACAGTATGGCAGATGAGTCGTCAGGAAAATCTCATTATATGCAATTTTGTGTTTTTTTCATTCCCTATGAGTTTTTGTCAAATTTGAACATCAAATCTAGTTAGATTAGGCTACTTTTTATATATGTTGAAAAATTCATGACAATCTATAAACAATTAAAGAAGTTATGAGAGTTTATATTGCCAAAAAACTTTGACAGCCATTATCTCGAAAACATGTTTGTTGCAGTTAGTGACTTTTTCCTGTCAGCAGACGATATGAAATCTTTCTAAATCTCATTTATATGTCCATGTATGAAATCTTTCTAAATATCATTCATATGTCCATGTATGAAATCTTTCTAAATCTCATTTATATTACATTGTATGAAATCTTTCTAAATCTCATTTATATGACATTGTATGAAATCTTTTAAAATCTCATTTATATGACCTTGCCCGGCCTCTACATCTCATTCCACTCTGCTCAGCTTTGTATATTTTCTTTGTCAGGCGTTCATCATTCATTCTCTCTACATGTCTGAACTGTCGCAAAGCATTTATTTTCATTGTACTTACAATATCTTTTGCATGCTTACATTCTCGTGTGATATCCACATTCCTTGATCTATCATAGATCATTTTGTCAAAAATTCGTTTTTGGGACCTCGTTTCCACAACATTAATTTTACTTTCATGCGTCTTCTGCCATATCCACGTCTCACTTGCATACATTATTGTTGGAACAAATATTGCATCTTTGCTGGCCTTGAAATAGTTGGGTAAATCTTTATTGTTTTGAATGCACTGATCACTCTATTTCTTGCCGTTACGCGGCATCTTTCTGTATCCTTTTACAATCTTTCATCACCATGAAACATATTTATCAAATATTTATCCACTAAGGAACCAGTGATAATTGGATTTGAAAAGCTTAAGATTGATTGTCATATTTGACTTGAGGTAGATACACATAAAAACGGCGCTATTACAGTATGTAATCCAGTTTTATTATTAGATAAAAAAATATATATTTAAATTCAATTCCTGATGAAAATTTGTGAAAAAACGTTCGCACAATAAAATATTTATTCATTATAAGACACACATCTGTAAATTTGTAAATGTATACCTACCTAAAAATACCAAATAAAATACAAAAGGGGAGAAGCATATTGACCACATTCCACTCATTTTACAACGGTACTAAAATAACATCATTATTCGTTATTGACATTTGAATAATAATGTTTTATTTTGAGGTTATGTAGGTAGATAGTAATATTTGGTTACCAATATCTCTGGTTGCAACATTTTTATTTTATTTCAATATTTATTCGATCAATTTGTACACGGCAACATTTTCAATGTAATAAATTTGCGAATAATACGATCGAATTACACTTTATTGATATTAATAAATTATGGTATTGTATTATGGTCGCGGCGAATTGTAATGTTACTGTAAAAATGAGAAAAATAGTAAAATATTGAAAACATTGGAATTATAGACCACCTAAGAGATGGAGGTGTAGCTGGAGCTTGCAGGAGGGCCAACTGGAGGGGTATACTTCCTAAGAAAAACAGGTGTCCAAAAACTATCACAAGAAAAAGAAGAAGATTGTTAACATTTATTAAATAAATAAAATATAAAACAAAATTGAAATGAATTGATTTAGGTAAATAGTCAAATAAAAAAAAACCTGGTCCATTTTCTAGGAAACTGTTCTCATATTCACGTGACAATTGGACCATCTTTTTATAAACAAATCTTATTCACGTGGCAATTAGTCAATTTTCTAGGAAACTATTCTATTCTTCACTTGGTAATTGGTCCATTTTATAGAAAAATGTTTTGTTATTCAAGTGGCAATTTGTTCATTTTCTAAGAAACTGTTCTATTCTTTTCGTAGTAATTGGTCTATTTTATAGGTTTTTTTCTTATTCAAGTGGCAAATGTTTTCTTATTCACGTGGCAATACTTAATTTTTTAGGAAACTTTTCTACATATTCTTCACGTGGTAATTGGTCCATTTTATAGAAAAATATTTTCTTATTCAAGTAGCAATTTGTCCATTTCTAGGAAACTGTTGGTCTAAATTCTAGGAAACTGTTCTCTTATTCACGTCGCAATTGTCTAAATTTTAGGAAACAGTTCTCTTATTTACGTGACTTAAATAATGTAGGTACCTGTAAGGTTTATAATTAGGTAACAATATTTTTTGTCATATGGCGCCAATTTTCTATATTGTTTTAAATCTGTCGTCATCTGCTGAGAATACTAATTCGTTAAATAGTGTAAAATAAAATTATATTATGCTTTTTCTTTTAAATAAATTACTTATAAGCGATTTATATTTCAATCACGTGATAATGTGTGGCGTCTTCTCTACAATGACACACACACACACACACACACACACACACACACACACACACACACCAAAGAGACAGATGAATATAATGTATTAAGAGGCTATAGTATGCTATACCTATAGTATATTTTGAAAATAATTTCCCTAAAACCCACAAATGATACGTCTTTAAAATAAAGGAGAGTTTGTATTTACATCTTAATTCTTTTTTTTTTTTTTTTTAAATATAAAAATGAATATGTCCTTGATAAGCAAGTACATATACATCTTCCTACGTTCCCTAAAATAAGCAAATAAATGCTTGTGCTATAGGTGAACGAAATCGGTCGAGGCAGGATTCGAACTCGCGACCACTGGATTGCTAGCCCAGCGCGCTAACCGCTCTGCCATCGACCCATCTATTCTGCATGAGTTTTTTGAAATTTGAATATCTTGTGAGGCACTGGCTTAGAATAGTGCTTCCACTCTTTTCTATTATTGTTTTCGAGTTTCCCGTAAGAGCCGGGTAATCGAAAATACAACAGGCAACAATAACATCAAACATAGTTCAGCAATGAGTTTCACCACCCATTCTGAATGTAGTGCCTTTTAGGTGAGACGAGACTGGTGTGTGGGTATACACAGATCTGTTGTGCTCCCTTTTATAAGGCAATCACACCCGCACACTTTTCTCGTATGTATGTATTATTATATCCTTATTATCTAAATATTTTCCTTGTAAAATAAGTTTTAGTAAAACCTTTTTTTTATTTTTTTACTGTACGTAACTAAAAAACTACAAGGTCTATGAGGTAGATTATTATTTCAATCGAAAGAGAATATGAAAATCTACAGGCTGAGTTTTTTTATTATTACAATATTTTAATTACTATTCTTGCTATTTAGAAAAACCTTTAAATTTTACCATTTTTTCACGAAAAAGTGTTGTATGTCACAGATTAGGTGATTTGCAATATATTTTCGTGTTTCATACATAAGAAGGTAATTTAGTGTGCATTTTTGTGTACATCCGTATACCCAGGGTATACAAGAGCCTTAAGGTAAGCGTTATATACACCACAAATAATATGCATTTTTTAAAATTGCTTTATAAATTATTTATTTTTATTTATTTATAGATTCGATGCTATGTATATGAATTTTTAGCTCCCCATTTGATGTAGGTACATTTAGCAAGATTACGTAGATAATATTCTTAGTCCATATTCTTAACATGTTAAAAGAGTGGGTTGTGGCCAACACTAAACTCTCCACTACCTAGTTAGTGTAAAAGCTGTCAATCCCTGAATGCACTTATGAAGAGTGTATTTCTATTGTATCAAAAATTCAAACAAAATAAGAAAATCACGATTTTCCAGACGGTGTTAGCATTTTAAATTTATATATATTTTTTTCTCTTCCCTTCCTTTCCCGTCACAGGCAAACATACAGTAAATCTTAGTCCAACTGTCGATTCGTTTATGAGAATTCAATTCTTTGAATGAATCGACATTATTAAGCCAAGATGCGTGTACGAAGGAAAATTTTGTATGGCGTAGTGGACATTTTGCATGCTAATAACACCAACTAGAGGCCTCGCAGCATATACATATGTTCACATACATGGATTTACTCAGAATTCGGAGTAGAACATTTTATGTGAGTTTTGTGTGTGTGTGTGTGTGTGTGTGTGTGTCTGTGTGTGTGTTCGTCCCCCCCTTATAACTTTTGATCCGCTCAATTTACAGAGCCCAAATTTTCAAAATATATAGACAATTATAGGCCTACAAAACTTTTATACTCAGAATCGTGAATTTTTGTTTCAGTCAGGGGTTATCAACTTTTGAAATTTTGATATATTTTTCCATATATCTCAGAAACCGTAAAAGCTAGAACGCTGAAATTTGGTATAAACATGGACAAATACAAAATCTCAAATTAGTTTTTTTTTTAAATTCCAGGGTTTCTCAAACATTTTTGATTAAGAAAAATATTTTTTATGATAAATTTATGAGTTTAACTGCCTATATTTCCAATTTTTTTTAAAATATAAAAAAAAAGCCGAAACACCCCAACTAGATAATTTAATTTTCTATAAAAAATATTAACATTGTATCAGCACATCTCATATTTTTTTAATAATTTTTATAAAAATTGAATTTAGTGACGACATTGCTTCATACAATTTGTATGGCAATCGCCTACACACAATATCTAAGAAGACTTAATTGTTTGATACTAATCTCCAAACATACATACATACCATCATGCTGTTTTCATATTCTGGGTAGGATCAAAGAACTGACCTCCATACTATCCTATCTTGACATACATACATAGGTACATTTGTTGTATAGAAAATCAAATATCTTAAAATATTAAATAATTTGTATTTATGGGATTATAGTTTGGTACTTATTCTTCAACTATACATACTATCGCTATCGACAGTTGGATCTCATGTGTTACATGCAACTAGTTATATTTAAATTTATGATGTTTAAAATGTTTCATATTTAATATCTGTGGACATAATATGTAATTGGTCTGTTTTTTATTAGATATTTAATAGTGTATTATTCTATTTTAGTATTTTAAGACTGTATTTGTTCCTAAATAAATAAATAAATATTTAACAGATGAAATCAAAGAGAAAAAATGAACCGTTGTCTATGGAAATCTAATCAGCTCTAAGTTAATGTAATTCACGCATATGTTTGGTATCAATATATCGGATGTTAATAAATAAATAATATATTTGGATAATTTATGTCGTGTCATTCTTTTCTTGAATGTGAACGATATTCTGAAATGTAGAAATGCAAGAAGAAGCGTGAAAAACAGACGAACATGTATGTATAACACGATATCTGAATGTTAACGAGGCTATGGATGTGTGTCAAGATAGGAAAATGTGGCGTTCAGTATTCTCTGCCTACCCCGTGAGGGACATGGCGTGATATTTGTATGTATGTATGACAATATTTTTTTTAAGAATGAATACATAATAATATGTCCTTCTAACAAAAACATTATTAGGTCCTAATACATTCCGTAAATTAAACATAAATGCTTGAGCTATAGGTGAACGAAATCGGTCGAGGCAAGATTCGAACTGGGGAGCACTGGATTACTAACCCAGCGCGTTCGTATCTGCTCTACCACCATCTTTCTTATATTCGCCCTCTTCTTTCTCTGTTTTTAGGCCAAAGGCCTGTCGCCTGTTTTTCAGTCGGAGACTGCCTCTTGTGATCTGGATATCCAGCTGTCACTCCATCTTTTTGCTGGTCTCCCCCTTGCTCTACGACTCTCCAAGACTCTCTTGGAGACAGTTTTGGGTAGTCGCGTGTCTCCCATTTTCTCGACGTGGTCTCTCCTTTGACGTCTTCGCCCTCTACCACATCGGATGATATCGTCTACATCGCATCTCCTCCTTATATCCTCGTTCCGGACTCTATCCACGAGTGTTACGCCCACTATGGAGCGCACTGACCTCATTTCAGTAGTCCGAAGGAGGTTTTTTGTTCTGATGATATCGGCACTGGCTTCGATGGCATAGGTCATTATGGGTCTTACGCACGTTTTGTTAATTCTGGTTTTACTTTCTTATATTGATGTCATAAAAATGAAATTACCTTAGATCATTGGTCTGTGCTAAGAACTGATTAGTTTTCCATAGACAACGATCAATAAATCGAATCATTATTTTTGTTTTATTTAACATAAAATCTATCATAAATATTTTATTTAACATAAATCAATTCACTATAGGTAAAGTATGATTTTTTTAAAAGTGCCAAAGCTCATAGGGTGACCATGGTGTAAAAGAAAAAAAATATTATGGGATTTTTTTTATCATTTCATGATATAAAACGGCTGTAACTTGCACATGCATATATCTTCAAAACCTTCAAATCTACATGCGGTTTTAATGGGTCTACATTATTAGGTATTTTCTGCAAATGTTAATGGGCATCTCCTGGGAAAATAATATTTAAACAAAATGTTTATTTGATACTTTTTATTAGGAATATAAAAATAATACATTATGAAGTAATTAATCCTTATAATAATAAACAGTTTTATATTTTTTGTCAAAATAATAAATTATATTATACAAAAGATTTACATAATAGTTCATTGAGGCAAACACACATACATAAATAATATAACTATGTAACTAATACAAATAAATAATGGACACTTATTCTATACTAAGACGGCGATAACACATGTTTATAATAATTATTATATATCGATATTAAACTAAAAATTAAATACATAAGTTAGAAATAAAAAATCATCAATGAAAACAATTCCTAATTTAGAACACATGGTCACCATAAAAAATCAAACGTGCGCACGCTTCGAGAGATAGATACGTACTGTCGGGTTTGTTGATGTTTGTTGTTAAGGACACCAAATGGTGTAAACCAATCAGCAACCACGAGTCTACTAAATACATTTACATGCGTAAATACTATGCATTTTTTTTGTTTATGTATAGAATTGGCACTTTAAAAAAAATCAGACTTTACTCATATAGTATTAATACGTTTTATTTTATTGTTATCATAATACCAAAAAAAACGCCAATTCCTGTGTTTTTTAAATTGATTTTATGTTCATATATTTTAAAAGTCATATTGTTGCATTCAACACCACGAGTGTTACTTTTGACACCATCTGGGTGTCAATAGTAACATTTTCTTTCAATGATATTTCTTTAATAAATTCAAAAGCCTTAACTCGTTTTGTTTTTTGACCATGCCCATATACTCTTAAAACATGGAAGATATTAACACAAAAAATCATGTGATTTGATCAGTAAACAGCTCTGATATGACTAAAAATATGAATTTTGTTACAACTGATACCGCTCTCCCCTACCTATGATATTAGTTCGAAATCTTTTTCTGTGACCTTTTTTATCATCGCAATAGTGACGTAGTTGTACCTGATATTACAGGAGAACCGGGAAATCAAAGCCCCAACTCAACATCAGCTGGTTTACGAGACCACTTTACGCACTTGCACAACGTTCACCAATTATGCCTTTTTTATTGAGATCCCTATCAATCCGATTTTTTAATGTTTTATATATATTATGCCAGCCGATGACTGGTCGTAAGCTCTGTAGGTGCCTTGATTTCCCGTTTCTTGTATGATATTCCAACTTCGCCTCTATTGAGTTAAAAAATTGTCATAAAAATATAATTTATTTTATTTATTTATTTAAGATTTGGTAAACGGTTAACATACAATATACATAAACACAATATCAAACACAATCAACCGTGTACACAAAAATCCCACAAGGCACAGCCTGTCTGTGTGGGTATACCAATTTAAAAATAGTCAAAATTATTTTGTTAATAACATTAGATATTTATAAAAAGAAAATAAAGCAAAGTGCTAAGGCAAGAAACAAGAATCATTGAATAAAAAAACTAAACATATTCGAATATGAAATCTATTAAAATTATAGTTTGAGTTATAGGTAGGTACAGAAAACACTAAATTGCATAGTATTATCTTAAAATATTTGCATAGTACCTACGCTATGCACAGACAAAAATCATGACAAAACTCACAATTATCACGATGATTGTTGAAAAATCATGACATAACCCATAGTTATCACGACTATTGTTGAAAAATCAAGATGAAACTCACAGTTATCACGATGATTGTTGAAAAATCATGACATAACTCATAGTTATCACGACTATTGTTGAAAAATCACGATGAAACTCACAGTTATCACGATGATTGTTGAAAAATCATGACATAACCCATAGTTATCACGACTAT